>CM046723.1:32975675-34325675 GCA_025584915.1 Monochamus saltuarius
GTTAATAAGAACATGCACCTATTGGATGCAACAACGTTACAATGTATTTTAACGTTGTTGTATATGGTCTACAATTTATGTTTTTCATGTTTTGATTGACAATTAGTTAGTATTAAGTATTTATGGATGATAATTTGCATCTGATTGATTGCTACTTGTAATTGTATTGTATTAAGGTTTTTGAATACAGGGTTAACTATGACTTAGTACAAATATTTTAAGAGGGGATAGGAAAAAATAAGAATTAACGGAATCACCCTTCAAAAAAATTCCAAACTTAATTATAAAGCCAAAAAAAAATTGCGATATTATTTTAAATCCTTATTAAACGCCGCCAATGCTTGTTGGTTGCATACTCTACAAGCATGCAACAGTCGCTCATTAGTCAGTATCACAGTATCTCTGTCATGTCATAATTGAATTCCTGTGTTTACGTTGTAATTTTGTGTTCTTCTTCAGTTTTTAGTGCCCTATTTTAATTTTTAAACGTTTTATAGTTATTAAATCAAGATATTTGTGTTGGGTGCAGATATTTTCCCACCATATAGTTCGCCGGTTTGGTTTTCTAGGTTATGGGACAATACTGCCGCGTTTACATTAAAACGTCTGTTATTTCTTTCGTTCGATTTTGTTATAATAAATAGGAATCTAATCTATCTAATTGTACCTACGGGAAGTGTCTTTTATCGGTAGTGAGTGGCTGTAATGAGCGAATATGTAGTTCTACCAGTTTATAACGAAATAATGGAAAACGAATACAAAATACTGGAGCTAAGTGGATTAACTGTTACCTATCTATCAGGTATTATTACTAAGAATGTTAATTTTTGTTTCTACATTTAGAAATGCTGCAAAAAACGACGATGGTAGTAGATATTCTTGACAGCTGTAAGTTTTATCTATGGATCTAAGCCATCTCAGTCGGTTCTTATCATAGGCGCCGACTTTACGTAGGAAAAAAGGGTTTTGCCCCATTTTTTAAATATCGAGCTAAAATTCTGGAATAATTTTTTTATTGTCTTTTAGGCCTCCCTGAGCACGTGGCTAAATTTTTTGTACTTAGTCATAGTTAACCCTGTATATCTATTAGGCTGTAGGCTTTAGTAGGGTAGTTTTCAGAAAAAAAAATATAGCAAAAACAGAAAATTAAAAAGTATTCTTATTGTTAAAAATAAAAAGTTTTTCTAAATTTTCAAATAATACCTATTTCTATTGCCAAAAATTAACAGTTTTTTTTAAAATGTATAAAAATTAATAGTTTTTCTTTATAATAAAATGGAATTCAAGTATAGAAAAACTTTTAAAAAAGACCTCGTTGTCACTAATAAATAAAGGATTGTGAGTTGATAGGACTTTTCTTCTTACCTTTGAATTTTATGTATTTATTATTTTGCACCTTCCATTCTGTGATTCTTTTATTACATGATAGAATACGGATTCTTTAGTTTTGTGATTTGTGGTTGTGACTCGTGACATACATATGTTAATTAATTTCGTCCTTTTTTAAACCAAACTATATGTTTTTAGTATCTTGGTTCTATCTATATAGTTTTTTATATTTGAGAAATATATTGCTTATTTAGTCATACCAACTAGTTTAATATTTCTTTCTTCCCGTTATCACCCAAGTAGTCGTACACCAGGCAAAATTTCTAGGCACGCCACTGTTACTTATATGTTATATAATTTTTATGAATTAAGTATTCAACAGTTTTGTAGAAATTCTTTAGTAATTTAAGGTGAAGGTTATAATGTGAACATGAAATACATGAAAACATGAAATATCAACAATAAAATGAAAATATTTTGTTTAATTCATTCTAAAAGTTATAATTATTATTTTGAGTAGTTTACTATATTATTCTTACAAGAAGCCATTTTAATAATTGTATGCCAGTAGAGAAGACATGCGTTTTAGGAAAATTTGATAAACATTTTACCTATCACAAAACTTTATTAGTAACGATTTCCTTATTTAAAATATATATAAAACATATACTTAATATTTTCATAATTTAAGAAAATACATCCATTTTAAATTAAAAATAAAAACAATTTTGGCACTGAACGAAAAACCTCAGAATGCCAAACTAACTTTAAAAAATTATTACTCCCAAAAACAATTAAATTTTTAATAAATAAACTAAATTAAATCACGGCAAAATACCTATTATTATTTAACGATGGTACTTATCATCATATCTTATAAAATACCGACGCCGTGACTTTTCTTTTATATACCTACCTATTTTGCGAAACTTTATAACGTATAAAAATGAGGCCGCAATTATTTTTTTTGGATTTACATTAAGGGCGCCGTATTTCTGAAAAAGTGTTTTCTACATTTGACATACGTTTAACATTTTTAATACGATTTTGAGAACGAAAACAGAGAGGTTTTCGAAACGTCAATAATACGGAAGTGCGCGATAGTGATGTGATTTTTGTTATTTTTTACTTATCTATTTTTTCAGTGTGAGAATTTTTGGTTAGGCAAAACCCTTGACTGTTCCGTTTGGCGCAAGGGCTTATTTAATTAATCTATTATTTTTTCAGAAGTGTGGCAAAAACCCAAAAAAACTAAAGAAAAACTAAAACTATGCCACAAATAAATAGCTTCAGACAATATAAATATAAATAATTTTAGACATTTAAGAACTGAATAATATAGAGTTTTGCAAATAACAAGGATGTTATTTCATGCCACCTGCAAATATTCAAAGGTACCGAAGTAAAATCAATATTTAACATCAGAAAGCAATCTATCCAATAAATTTTTAGGTACTGAAATCTTTCAAAATACGTATTTTTTTAAATTCAACTATAGATGTAAACATTGTTATAACATAAACTTACATAGTTCTGCATATAAGATTGTTCACTTTTGTTTATAAGTATGTGAAAATAATTGTTAAAATGTGGGGTTAGAATAGCGAAATTATGTGTGTCATATAAATGCATTTTAAAAGTTATTACATTATTTGAGGAAAGTTTAAATAGTAAAAGTGGATAAACAAAACATCAATAATTCTATTTTTGATATTACTTTTGCTCTACGAGTTTTATTTTTCGAGATTTCAGTACCTAAAAAACACCACAAATTTGATCATTTTACGGCGAGAGATACGGGCACCTTAATTCTATTGACGGCACAAAATTAAAATGTAAAAAAATCAACAACAGAAGTTTCTATTCTAATCAAATAATTAATTTGGTACTGCAGTCTTTGTTAATAATTTCCTCTTATTATTTCTTTTAATATATTTTTCAGGGAAAAATGCAATTCACATAGTTCTTTTATGTCACAGACCGCACAGACTTTCATTTGAAGACGAAAATTTAAAATAACTAATATTTTTATTTAGACTATCACTATTTTCACATCCTCTATAGACACATTTATATCGAACACTGTCCCTTTTTAAAGTACATATATTACAGTCACACACACAATAATAAAATATAGCCGTACACTGAAGGCTACAAGTTGAATCGGAAAATTGAAACACACAGCACCACAGTTCAAGCAAGACTGACGCGAAGAGATATTACGTGAGTCGAGAATCTCGGCAGATATTTTGAATCTATTACTCAGTTGTACAATTTCTTAAGAATTTAAGATTTTTTTTACATGTCCACTTATGGAAACGAGTTTCCTTTTTCTACTGTTGTATATTTCTCGATCGATTCTTGATCGCTTTAAGTGTATGTACGTGTCGCAAAAGTGCTCCAGCATTAAAGTCCAATTTGAACAGTGCCGAGTTATTTTTGGGATACAAATAGTGTGAGTTTTGGTGGTGGAGGAAAGGGGCGAGCAGGCGAAAAAGAAAATTTGAAAATAACAGAGTAAAAGTAAAAGATTGACCGACAAGGACGACTTTGTCACGCGGGGTAGGCAATCAATAATTCAGAGACGTGTTTCAGAAGAAAAGACCTGGTGCGTGTTAGCGATCTGGTCTCAAGTGAGATAGACAATCAGTAGTTTCGGAAATATACTAAACGGAATGTTAAGGAAAACTGATCAACCGGTGGTCTGTAAAGGGGTAACGAGGACACCCGAGCAAAGAAAGGAAGATATTGAAATAGAAACAGAAAGTGGTGCCAGTGGAACGGATGAGGGAAAGAAAAAGAGAAGTATGGAAGAACTAGCTGAGGTATTCAGCAGTAGCAAAAAACTTGCACGATCGCCAGTAAAGAAAGGTGATACGGATGACAAAATGGAAAAGGTGCTGAGAATGTTGGAAAGTTTAACACAGGAATTAAAAGAGGTGAGAAGAGAAGAAAAAGAGTATAGAGAGGAGAAAAGACAACTCAGAGGAGAGATTGAGGCATGAGGCAGGAAAATAAGGCGTTTAGGGATAAGATGAGAGAGATAGAAGAAAGAGTAGAAAGTATAGATAAAGAGGATAGAAAGAAAAAGATAGTGGTTCAAGGCCTACAAATTAGAGAAAATTTAAATCAAAATGAGCTAAAAGGACAGATAGAATAGTTTATAAAAAAGTCAATACATATGGAGATTGGTACAGAAGCTGTAATGAAAATAGGAGTTAATGTATGTTTAGTGGAATTAAAAAACTTGGAGGACAAGATAGGATAATGAAAAATAAAAGTAAATTAAAGGAGGTAGGAGCAGCCAAAGTCTATATTAACGATGATATGATCAAAAAAGAGAGGGTAATTCAAAGGCAACTAAGAATGAAAGCCAAAGAAGTAAGGATGGAAGGAAAGGTAGCAAAAGCAGGATAACAAAAACTCGTAATAGATAATGAGGTTTGGAAGTGGAATAATGATACAAGCAGGCTAGAAAAAAAGGGAGCAAAAAAACTAGATAGCTGGCAATGGACACGGATATGAGAAAAGAAAACGACACTCCCCTTCACCATCCACAATGAATAAACTGTTTTCTACATATATCCGCCCAATTTTAGAATTTGCAGCCCCAGTTTGGTCTCCGTACTTTGCAAAAGATATAAACATAATTGAACGTATACAGCATCGAGCATCTAGAATACCACACAATCTTCGCGATTTGATGTATGAAGAGAGGCTAAAGATTATGAAGTTACCAATACTTTACAGAAGACGAGTGAGAAGTGACTTAATTATGACTTATCGCGCTCTTAACAACTTATTCGGTACAAACTTGAACTTTTTTCTTCCCAGTAGAGATGCAAGACTTAGAGGTCATAGACTTAAATTGTCACACGAACACTTGTAGGTAGAATTTTTGGTCGTGTCTTGTGTTAAACACATGGAATAATTTACTTGAAGAAGTGATTAGTGCTCCCACTGTGAACAGTTTCAAAAATCGCTTGGATCGTTGGATCTAACTACAAAAAATAAAAAATTTAAAAAACAAGATGTAGCATACAACAGATACGTACAATTCAAATTGAAACAGGTTACATAAGGTAGCAAACTAGTTAAGTACATCAGAATCTAAATGTTCCATAGCAATCAGAACAAGTTGTTTCAAGCTACAGTCATAAATGTCACAAAAAGGACATATTATTATTCTATTAAAATTGTAAGACATAA
Source organism: Monochamus saltuarius (assembly GCA_025584915.1). Classification (NCBI taxonomy): domain Eukaryota; kingdom Metazoa; phylum Arthropoda; class Insecta; order Coleoptera; family Cerambycidae; genus Monochamus; species Monochamus saltuarius. The sequence continues at coordinate 32,981,214 of CM046723.1, forward strand.
CATAAATTGGAGATTTAAGTAGTACATTGGTTCTTGTTGTTGCACAGTGAAATGTGAGATTATATCTAGCACATAATCTAGGGATATGAAAATTTAGCTTACTCAACAATTCAGAACAGCAATTTGGTTTCGTAATAATTTGTATAAAAAAGTAAGAGAAGTCAATTTACGCCTTAAATCCAAACTATCCAAATCAAATTCATTTGCCAGCAATTTATATGATACACGTCCCAGACAGCACGGAGACGTCTCAAAGATGTGGGAAAGATGTCCGATCAAGATGTGTCAGACATCTTATGGACGTCCATTGTCGCCATTAGTTCATTTTAAAGACGTCTTTAAGACGTACAATGTTACAAAACTCACTATCTTTAAGACATCTTTTCCACTGCATTTTTAAGATATCTTCATTAAAACATATTTAAGACATATTAGAACTATTGGAAGAGGGTTATAAATTAAAATAAAATTCTGTTTTCTGATACACCTATTTATTTTGATTTAAATTTTTTTAAGCAGGATGCCCTTCTCCCACTAAGCAAGATAAAATTGCTGCAACATTTCTCAAAATTTACAAACCAAAGTAACCAAACTGTAACGTTGCAATAGCTTTTACAGAAAGTTCGCAAGGGATTTGTGACAAAGTTATGGGATCTATTATTCCCTTGCCCGTGCAATTGACAGGGCCCAAATCTTGTAGATAGCCTACTAAAATTCGGTTACACAGTATCAGTGAGATATAAGTGGCGCCATCTGTCGCCTATTAATATACATATAAAGTTTCGACATCTTGATAATTTCGTTGCATCGCAACTTTTCTTTTGTAAATTATGTGATAACTTGCAGCAAGTACTAATGTAACAACGTCACAGAAACTTTTTGCGGTTCACTTATAACAAACTGTCTAGTTAAAACATTCATATGAAATATTCTAGCAAGGCTGCGGTTACTTTACACTGTAAAATTACATATTTAAAATGAATGCAACTTTAAAATGTTATGTAACGTCTCTTGTTTAGTGGGCTGTCGGACGCCCTCCGAATATACGAATTATAGAAGCAAATTAGGTTTACATTAAAGGCATTAGAAAGATGTCTTAAAGATGTTGATAGAAATTATTCATAAGATATCTTAAAAATGACATCTTGCAGATGTCTTTTTTAAATCTTTAGGCGTTCAGACATAATGCGGACTTAAAAACGACGTCTTTAGGACAAAGTGTGCTGTCTGGGGTATTTCAGGGTAAATCCCATTATTTATATATGCTAAAAATTTCAAAAACTTTTTCTGAATTCTCTCTATCACTATCTTATGGCAGGTATAATAAGGATGCCAAATTAAGGAACCATATTCAATTTTAGAACGAACATAATACCTAGGTCCTTAATAGTATCACAACGGACAAGTACTGAAGTCACATGGAATAATTATATACATATTCTGTACGTTTTCTATTGAAAGAAATAACTTTGAATTTTGCAGTATTTAAAAACAATTCAATATTGTTACACCATGCTTCTAACTGATTCAAATCAGACTGTAGGTTCTTGCAATTTTGATAACAATCAGTATTAAGAAATAACTTTAAGTAATCGGCAAAAAGCAGTTTGCGACATTTAAGAACTTCACATAAATCATTCACAAATAGGAGAAAAAGTAACGGAATAAGGTTCGATCCCTGCGGTACTCCTGAAGTTGACAGGTATGAAGGAGAAATAAAGCCGTTATATGCCATAAATTTCTCTCTTTTAGATAAGTAAGATAACAGGAATATTTGAGATGAAATACCAAAACCGAAATTACCCAATTTATTTAGTAAAACGCAGTGATTAATTCGATCAAAAGCTTTAGCAAAGTCAGTATAAATTACATCAACCTGACCCTGCCTGTCTAAGACCTCATATATAAATTGGGTAAATATTGACAAATTAGTTATAGCTCATCTATTATTTAAAATTCCATGTTGGAAGGGGGAAATTAGATTTCGTACAGAGGGGTAAATGCGATTATATAACACAATTTCAAATATTTTAGCAAAATTCGATAAAACAGAAACAGGTCTATAATGATCAATAATCCTTTTGTCTCCGTTTTTAAAAATTGGACAAACTCTTGCAGTTTTCCATGAACTTGGAAATGTTTTACATTTAACAGCTAAGTTGAATAAATAACAAACCGGAGAAGCAAATACTCGTGCACAGTCTTTAACTATAAAGGATGGAATATTATCAGGGCCAGATATCATTTTGTTTTTAAGTTTGTTTACTGCAATAAGTACTTCATCTTCTGTTATTGCATCAAAATGTATGACAATATTATTATTACTTTCCATCGGACTAAACTGATCAGTAGCTTCAGCAAAAACACTGCTAAAGAAGACACCAAAGGCATTGACAATATCTTGAGCCTGATCAAAACAAATGTTGTCATGATACATATGACCAGGAATTCTACTAGTTCTATTTTTAGAATGTATAAAAGACCAATATTTTTTAGAATTGCTGGAAATCTGCGATTGCACTTCAATAATGTATTTGTCATAGGCAAACTTAACTTGTTCTTTTATTAACGTAATCTTTTAAATTCCCGTAAATAATTATAAATACCAGTTTTTTTTTTAATTTTTTATATAGTTTGGCTTTCTTCTTAATGTTAGCTATAATTATACCAGTAGGGATACTTGCGCTTTAAAGACTTATAAAGGGGTATATGCATATCAAAAATTTGATATAATTTCACATAAAACTCTTGTAAGGCAAAATTAATGTCATTCAGTTCCAATAAAAATGACCAGTTCCTATGCAAAATTGAATTATATAGCAATGGATAATTAGCTTCTTTAAAGTTATAGCATTTACAATTAGCATTTGGTAATATAATTGGATCTTTCACAAAAAATTCAACAAAATTTATTAAAAGTGGCGGATGATACACATCTTCATACAACAGTGGCGTGTTATCATGTAGCACTTCACATTTAATATTTTATAACAATAAATCCAGTAACCTGTCAGATACACTTAATACATTTAAGCTGACTGAGAGAAAAAATGTTCATAAAAAATGTTAACTGAAAATGATTTCCAATCATATAATTCACAATTGACAAAATTAGGGGTATTAAAATCACCCACTATTACAACATTTCTAGCATGCATATAATCCATATGTTCAAGTAACTCGAAGAATCTTTCGAATTCATCTGGAGATATCGATGGTGGAATGTATAAAGTTATTATGAAAAATATTTTAGATAAAGTAGTACACTTACAAGCTAGCATATCAACAGATGGAAAACTATCTCTAACAACAGTATGATCAACAGCTTCAGATGTTATAGAGTTTTTAATCCCTAGAAGAACTCCTCCACCACGTGTCAGCTCACTTCTGGCAAAGTTTCGGTCACATCGGTAGACCTTATAGTCACTTGGAAACAATTTACTATTTAGTACATGTTCTTGTAACCATGTTTCGCTCAAATTCACCACTAGACACGGATGAAAAAAAGGTTTGAACCTTTGAATTAAGTCGACGTACATTTTGGTAATAACAACTTATGTTCTTGCTTCTGCTGGGCGTATCTAGTTTACCGATACGATTCTAAGAATTCCATTGAAATATTTTATTCTAATATTTGTTTCACCAGCATTCTTCCTTACATTTAAATCATCCTTAATTTTTTTTAAATATTTAAGTTGCCTTGGAGTACAATCAGCAAAAACGAAAACACCCTTGTACAATCTGCTATTCTTTAAAACTTTGCTATGACGAATTACATTGAGAACATCAGTTTCATTGGACGGCACTTATCCGGGGTAAATCGTCCTAATCTTGTTGGTTTTACATTATATGTATTAAGTTCGGGTAGAATTGTATGTAGCACATCTGTAATCTTAGATTTTTCACTGTTTAACAAAGCATCTCTGTCCTGATTCTGATTGAGTTCAGTTACACCAAATAAAACTAGATTTCGTTGTCGCTTCCTACGTTCATTAATTTCCATCACAATTTCTTCAAAATCAACATCATAAGAAACAGACTTCATTCCTTTCCGTCTTCAAAGTCTGAATATCATCCTGTAGTTTGAGGATTAGTGCCTTTAAGTCTTTTAATTCGTTCCCAAATTCTCTGCATTTAAGACAGGACCAATCATAGCCCTTGTTTGCGTGAAGTACACGAACTTCGTTTGCACTAATATCTACACAAGAATTCCTAAACGACTTTTTGCAAATAGAACATTTATTTTAAGCTTCATAAGACCTGTTACAGCAGGTACAAATCATCGTTGATGAAGGCATAGTGCAGTTAAATTCGAGATACTTAAGAAAATACCAACTACGCCAATGCCAAAGGGAAAAAGAGATACAAAAAGACACTGCCTGCCCGTGAATGACTACACTTTTTGTAAAAAGAAAAACAATACACCCACTTGCAGGATTTCTTGCACGTTAAACAAAACTGATAGACTATTTAACATATAGTGCACATACTAGTACAATAAATGAAAAATTGTAGCAGTAATAACTGACACGTCTGTCACACTCTACATTCGATACTCGAATCGAATAGATGTATTATATTGTTGCTTAGATAGCTAATACTTTGTTAAAGGGCAATATAAGATTTTCCTTTGCCTAAATTTAATTTAATAATAATAATAATAATAAATAGAACCAGGAACAGAGAGCAAAAAATACAGAATCAAGCTAGAAGAACGGAGAGGGGGAAGACAGAAAAAGACGGAAAGCAAAACGGCACGAAACAAGAAAGAGGAATGAGAATGGGAACATGGAATGTAAGAGGGTTAACCGAGGATCATTAAAAATCCTAGAAAAAAGAAGCAAATAGATACAAAATGGACATAATAGCGATACAGAAGACGCATATAAAAGAAACGGACACATGGGAATTACAATAGTTATTTATGCAGCAAGTGCAAAAAGTAAGCGTTTATTGCAGGCGACGTGAAGTTGTCCTACGAGGACGTAGGCCGAGTAGGACAACACGTCGAGTGCAATAAGCACTTTTTGTAAGAGTTGCATACAATATTTTTTCTACGTTCATGCAAAAACCAAAAAATGTTATTTAGATGACACTAAGTCTAGAAAAATGTGACGTCGATTTGAGGGTTTATGTTTGTCATGATGACAAAACGCTGCAGTAGAATGAGATGAGTGCAATAAAATGTTTATTGCTCTAGAGCAATAAAGAACCACTTTTTCCACTAAATATAGTTCAATAAAGTATTGTTTTTTGCATAAACGTAGAAAAAATTATTTATTCTTTACTAGCGGGGGCGAAACAAGGCAATACGGAACAGCATTTTTAATAAATAAAAATATGAAGGATACAATTTCTAAATTTGAAGCGATTTCAGATAGGTTATGTATGATTAAAATTAGAGAACAAATAAATGAGTTTTATGAGAACCTAACCTAACCTAACCTAACCTACAAAAAAGGAAATATACACAATTATAGAAGTTTTAAAGAATAACAAAAGTCCAGGGAAAAACGGAATAACAGCAGAGAACATTAAGTACGCAGGAGAGGATTTAAGACAAAGAATATACGAAATAATCCGAATGAAGGAAGACGGAGAAAGTATGCCTGACAATTGGATAGATGCTATGATTATACCAATCTTAAAAAAGGGAGATGCAACAGACTGCAGAAACTATAGGGGTATATCATTGATATAGGATATAAAATTATGGCAACGTTAATAAAACAGAGAATAGAACCTACGGCAGAACTACAGATAGGGGAGTATCAAGCAGGTTTTAGAAAGGGGAGGTCAACAACGGACCAAATCTTCATGATGAAGGAAATATTGACTACATGTTTTGAGTATGGGATTAAAGCAATGGTTTTATTTGTGGACTTCAGGAAAGCATATGATTCGGTGAAAAGGAATAAACTAAGTAAAATTTTGAAACAATTTGAGATATCAACCAAACTGATTAGGCTATTGGAAATGACCTTAGAAAATACTAAATCCAAAGTACGAATAAAAGGTGAATGTTCGGAAGGTTATACTATTGACACAGGACTGAGACAAGGCACTTTCAACACTTCTTTTTAATTTAGCACTAGAAAGGATCATAAGAGATGTTGAACAGAGAAGGACACATATTGTTTAAAAGTCACCAAATATTAAGTTATGCAGATGACGTGGCCATTATTGCTAGAGATAGTAGGAAATTAGAAGAAGTAATGAGAAAACTTGTGGAGAAAACACGTAAAGTGGGATTGCAGATAAATCAAAAGAAAAGTAAGCTTTTGAGAAAAGGAAAACACAAAAAAAGATACCAATTTTAAATTGAGAACACAGCATGGAGAGATGGAGTTTAAAAAATTTTAAAAATATGTGTATTTGGGGGCGCTAATAATAGCTAACTGTGATGAGGAGCAAGAAATTAATAGGAAAATAATAAAAGCAAACAGAAGTTCGGCAGCAGTCATCCACTTAATGAAATCAAAAAATTTGTCCAGAGGAGTAAAATTTAGAATGTATAAAACAATTCTGAACCGACAGCGCTGTATGGTAGTGAAACCTGGGTTCTCAATAAGAAGGCAAGAGAAAACCTTTTAAGATGGGAAAGGAAGATCTTAAGAAGAATTTTAGGGGGTAAGAAGACGGAGGAAGGCTATGTAAGAAGAAATAATAAGGAAATATATGCAATGTACCAGGCACCAACAATAGACAAAGTTGTAAAAGCCAAAAGAGTGCAGTGGCTAGGGCATCTAGAACGTATGGAAGATGAAAGGGCAGTTAAGAAAATAGTAGGGAGTAAACCTAACTACAAAAAAAAAGAGGGAGACCGAGGAAGCGATGCAGAGAGGCAGTGGCAATAGAATTAAGGGACAAAAATGTAACGGATTGGAAAAGAAAGGCGAAGAACAGAATGGAGGAGAATAACACAGGCCTAAAAGACCTGTAAACAGCTGTATATATAAATCAAGGCATAAACGTTTTCAAGTTGTGAATCCAATTTATGTTGATAGTAGATTTTACCACATTACCACATTTTTTATTGCAAGTGATGTACGCTAGTACTAGGTAGAATTTGTCACATAATGCAGTTTTAGATTGAATTCAAAATGTGCACTCATTTAGCAATAGATTTTGACAAAATAATATACCATACAACTAAAACTGTTTCAATTCGAATCACATATGGGCTATTAATTATTAGTGTTATAAATATTATAAGAGCTGAAAAAGTATATATTTGTCTTTAGAAAACCCGTGCATTGTATAATACCTATATGTTTCCATTCCAATACTTTAAGAAATAAATTATAAATAGGGTAACGGCGGCAGTACGACATAAATGGACATAAAGGAAGTAGTTCCATAGACCTTACTAGTTTACTACAGACCAATGAGTAGTATGGTGAGTAAATGTAGTGTTGGACTCGTATAAATGTACAATAAATAAAATAAAAAAGTAGGTATATTAAAATTCATCCTCTGAATATTCTAATGAATTATCTTCGTCTCCTAGATTGATAACGATAGGTTCCACAGTAACGTCAATTCAATTATCGAGTTCCCACATTTTCTCCTCTTCTTTTTGTACATGATGTATACATCTTTGCCAGTTATCTGCAGTTACTCGTTCCAAGGAATTTTTTAACAAAATTTTCACGTCACTTAATTTAAACGTCGTATTATTTCACGCTACATCTCCTTTTACCTGCGCCCAGATTAATTCGAAGTTCACAGTGATAAGGTGGTAACCGTAGTAGCGTTATTTGGCGATTTGTTGCCATTTCATCGATAACATATTTTTTCTGATCTTTATTAAGATTGACAAGTGTCAAAAGTTCCTTTTTCACCATATTTGTTTCAAAAGAAATGTTTCTTCCGGATAACCATTGAATTATATCGGCTTTTCTCCAAGCAGTCGTAGGCGTCCGCTCGGTCTGCCGTGAATGGTAACTGGCATTATCCATGAAAATTAAAGACCCCGGAGGAATAAGATCCAACATCTGTGTAAAATACTCGATTCAAATAAAAGTAAACCGCCATTTTCAAAACCACTGGCACTATCTGTACGTATCACTCTTAATCTTCGCCCTTTACCTGAAGGGGCCTTGAATATAATAATCTTCTTATTCTGAGACAACGCACACCTTTTCACACGTTTAGCAGGTACGCAATCTGATAAGCTCGACATTTTACCCAAACAATATTATATCCACTGGCACAATAGTCACTAAACACAAGTCGAATTTTACTCTACTGCACTAGTACGTCTTCGTATATGCAGCTCTAAGACTGGATTGATCTGTCACAATACACTGGCTCTTGCCCTATGATGTATTCAGTAAAATATACTAATGTACACCTATTACCTGTTAGCATTAGTGTTACCCGATAATTACCTGAAACGAAATTTTACCACGCCCATGGCCGGTTCTTATCTCGGGGTTTTATTACTCTCTTTCATTTCCAAACAGACTATAGCAAAAAGCAGCTTGTATGAGCTTGCTTTTTCTTGGTAACGTTAGACGCAGCCAATGTTTTCATAACGAAATGCGGGAACCAGGAATATATTGTTTTAAAATGTTTGTTGCCAGTTTTATAGTAAAGTTAATTAAAATTAATCGTATTATATTTAGTAACAAAGCAACTTAATACCATTTTATCGTATCTCATACAGAAGCAGCACTTTACTGGAGACATTTTTTTTGAAATTCTGCAAAAAATTCGAAGTTGACCTTGAAAGTTTAATTTACATGCTGAAATTTCGCACTAGAGTAGAGTTATTGATGCTCTATCATTCAAAATAATATATTTTAAGTCGCCCAACAAATAAAACTTTTAGAGAAGTGTCCTGGTTTCAAATGGGTCACTCTGTAATGGAATACACGTTGTTTGAGGTTATGTAATGTAGCGGCATAGAAAAAATATTTGTGGAAGAAAATTAACTTTAATATGTTGTGTATATAATATTTTGCTATTCTTCGCGTCTCTTTCTAATAGTGTGGTATAACTTGTGAAATGTGGATAGCTTTTTCAGTATATAGGCAAGCCTTTATGGAGGTTTATGTATAATTTTTTCAATCAATGAAGAAAGTAACGTCTTAAATACTTTAATTGGTAGTAGGTATCGAACTTGCGGACATTAATTTTTTTAATCGTTTATGACAGTCAGTTAAAATGTTAAAATTTTGATCAATATTACAGCGTACCTACGTAATTTTGCTCTACTTATTACCTACTTAAAACCAGTATTTTATTAATTAAATCTATATCACAGATTTACGTTAATTTTTTTATTATTAGAGACGATATGGCAATCTCGTCTTCAATGGATCATATAGTTTATCAGGTTACGTCAGTCTATACTCTATCGGGTCAGCGACCCTCAAAATGCGGATATTTAAAAAATAATTAATATTCGTAAATATTTGAAATTTTTAAAAATGACTTTCGCTAGACTCATCTATATGACGAACTACATCTGCAGTTAAAATGTTTATACGTTTTTAAGATTCACCCTGTATTTTATTTTTCTAGATTTCTGTACCCAAAAACACGCAAATTCGATCATTTTACGGCGAGAAATACGGCGACCTTAAGGGCGTTCTCTAGCAGCTGATCAAGTCCGCGCTGAAATTCCTTGTCCCTTATAGTCTAAGAGCCAGTGGCCGGCAACCTATAAGTAAATGATTATACCTGAAATTTTGCACAGTGAGTCTCTTATACCTATCACTCATGATGTGGGGACTCGCTAAGCCCGGCGAGGCCGACTCAAGAGTTCCTCAGGTGCGAGAAGTTTGAGTAAAAAAAAAAAGTTCTTTCTACACACATATAGAATTTCCTTTCTAGTACCTAATTTACACATCGATATATCGATATATCTACCTTTCCATCATTTTTCATTTGATAACAGTTCATGGTTGCTTTATATAAAATATTGCTGTGTATTAAACATTTGGAACCAAATAAAACATCACTCTATATATAAGGTATATAGTTCCTATAGAAATAGTGAAAATTACGGAGAAAAATTTTACTTCTGAAAATATTAATAATTTTTTTATGCAAATACTTAACAAAAAAGAATCAAAGCAACATAAAAAAAAGCTTGAATCATTGTTTACACAACATTTGCCTTTTCTATGATGCTATACGAGACAAAAACATATTATGTACTTACATTTCTATATGGCGACATTACATCTGAGCTTTATGAAGTTTCGAACATCTGAAATTAATGAAAAGAGTACCATAACATTAACTGTGCTTAATACACCCAGACTTAAGTTATCTAATAACTTTGTTACGTTAACAGTTTTTAATGAATTTCTCTTACTATTTAAGCAATAGAGATAAGAGACTTTCTTATTGTTTTTTCGTTCCAATCCATTTGACTAATAAGACATGTGTAAAAATATATAGTAGCAGAGCTTTCCATTTTAATAACATATTTTTTGATAAAAAATTATTAACTTTTTACTCTCAAGAGAGTAACATAAATAATACACAGAAAATGAATACAATACATATTCATTTAATAAAATTGTTTAGGCATTTTTCATGCATCATTCATTTAGGTAAATTTTTAAAAAGAAGGAGGAACCAAACGTATTTATTACAATAAATATTTTTGTAGTGGCATTTTGTTGTATTGAACTTGTACGTGTTGGTCTAGCTTTAGCAGTATTATATATATATATATAATATATATAATCTATTAAATTTATACTCCATTTCAAGGGAAGTTTGTCAATAATGTCAATTTTTCTTAATATTGTGTTTAGCTCAGTTGAAATTTATTTCTTGAGTGTTAAAGACGTTATTTTAGTAGTTTCATGCTCTTGAAAAGTTTTCATAATGAGTGATACATGTTTTATATGCAATGAATTGTTATCGGATGGTGATGCAGTAGAAGTTAGGCGTGGTCTACAAACATTAAAAAATGCTAGGATCGCTAGAGGTGATGGTAATATTGAATATTTAAGTACTGTGACTTTTGTAAATGGTCATAGTAATTGTCGTAAAAATTATACGGACAATTTGAGTATTGCGGCTCTTAAACGACGCCAAGAAGAACCGAGTACACCAATATCTCCGCGTAAGATAACAATCAGCTCTTGATTTAAAAAAATTATGTTTGTTTTGTGGAGAAGAAGCGAGTGAAGTAACTGAGAGAAAAAGAGAAAAAAATACAGACGCGTTATTAGAGAAGTGAGTACATATTTATCGAGTGTATTATCAAATACAATCCTGGCTAGGAAGAGAAATTGATTCAGAACAGTGGGGTTGGGAGTTAAAAAATAATATACTACAGCCAATAATAACTTTATTACCACCAGCACCCGATGATCTACTGAACACAATCTTTTGTAATTGTACAAAAGGTTGTGGCGGCAAATGTGACTGCAAAAAAATTGGATTAAGATGTTCAAAAGTTTGTGGACATTGCCGTGGCCAGTCATGCTTAAACGCAGTCAACCAATTATGAAAATGATGAAGATGTCGATTTAAATATCGTCCACTCGACGTTTTGTCAGCAATTGTTAATGATATAGAAACTGAAGATATCGACAATGAATGGCAAAAAATAATTATATACTAAATTTTGTTTCTTCTGTATTTTCCAGTATTCAAATAAAAAAGTATCCACTCTTCAATAAAAAAAACCTCTTATTACATATCATGGATTATGCTTACGGGGAAAACCATATAACAAAAAACGCGCCTCGCATTCGACCTCGAAGGTGGTGAGGAAACGAGTGCATTGTCATAATATAGTCGCTTTCTCAGCGCTCTACTCCGAAAACAGTTAATTTTACAGAAAAATGCAAAAGGAATTTTTTGAAGATAATTTCACGGCAAACAATTTTTATAATGACCTTTATTGGCCGCCTCCGAGCAATAGGTGGCGAGATATTTGCGAAAAACTGATTTTCGTGACCTTTTGACCTTTATAACTTTTTTAGCCGGCACGATGTCAATGTCGATTTTTCACATCCTCATTACAACGCTGTAATAAAGGTGTATACAAGAATTCAGCTCACTAGGAATTTTTCCGCAGATAAAACAAATGACTGGACTATTTTATAAAATTTAGAATTATTCATTTTGTTTTAATTAGCAAATATTCATTCAGTAAGTATTACAATTTGCTAAGTTGCCAAGGTATTGTAATGATAGGTATAATCACAAAGTGAATTATAGATTTATGGGCACTACAAATTGCCGTTTTTCTACTAAACGCAGCATTTAAACAAATAATTACAAAAGAGATAAAATGATCAGAAGAAAATTCTACGTTTGATATTTCAAGAAAAAGCTGCATAGTCATACTTATAAATAACTCGAGGGGATAAAGGGTATTTCATTCCTCAGTTACCTCCATTGGCCGTTTGATTTTTTCACCAAAATTACATGATAAGTATGCCGGAATAAGATAAAAGTACGTGCAAAATTTCAAGTATGTATCTTACAAAACAATGGAATTATAAAAGAAAGAAAATAGTTTTTTAAAATGTAACTTTAACATTATATTGAAACAGGGACGTCCAAATAAAAAATGGCATGAGGAAATTCGCATTATTTTTGTCCAAAGAATATGTGGTTAATGGTATGGTCCTCTAATTTGGACTATGAAAGGACGCCTGAAAGATAGATGGATGTATATACCGGGTGTTCACTCTAAGACTTTCAGTGCGAATATCTCAGAAACCATCATAGCCAGTGTGACGAAATTTGGTATACAGACACTAGATGGCGCGTAGAATTCGATGATGGCATTAGTTTTTATACAGGGTGTTCGGTTTTGCAGAAAATGAATTTAATTTCGATTTTTTGGTAGCGAACCTCAGCAAAATTTGTATTTAAATTGAAATATCTTTAATTATGAACACGTTCTGATAAAAAAGTCACGAAAATTTTTTATCTTGTCATAAAAACTCCTATAAAAGTCCTCAAATTTCATTGTTTTGTCATGCCAAATGAGAACAGCCATGAGTCCAATTTACACACACTAACTACCGCATGGATAGACATCAAAACGTGAAGTGACAGAAACTGTCAAAGCAAGTTTGAGTATTTTTGTAGAAATTTTATTATAAATATGTAATACCACGAGGTACCTACATTAAATGTGCGTACGTATTTGCAATAATGATATAGTTTTATTAAAAGAAAATGGAAGTTTGAGCAACCTTGTCTGTAATGAAAATTGTGAAACATTTGCCGTTTTTTTAATTGCATCTTCCTTACGATACAGTAATTCTTATCGGGAATTATTATTATTATTATTTTTCACCATATCACTCTCAAACTAATAAATTATTACGTGCAAACAAAGCTGAATTTATGAACATCCTCTCCCTTGTCGACTTGAAGCGCGCAAGCGCGCTGCGCTCCGAGCTATGTATGGACAATCTAAACTTGTGGTGTGGTTGCTTAACCTAGAATTAAAAATAATAATAACGTGCCGGCAACAAGTGGTAGAAAGGCTTTAAACTCTAGAAACAATCATAAATAATGATTTAATGGGTTCCTTGAGTGAATACTTCAGTTCCAGTAGCATAAATAAAAATTCACCTGCTTCAAAAACGATTCCACATTTATCAAATCTGAGTAGAATTTGGAGACCTATTCCTACACAAATTAAGTACATTAATACAATAAAAGATGATAACATAAGGTCTTTAAGTACGATTAATGGTAGCTTGCCTAAGGAAAACTGTAAGAGGTAAGTACAGAACAAGAATGTCAATGTTGTAGGTAATTGCAACTTGCATATTGCTTTTGACCTTTTGAACTGTAGGGTTATATTTATAAGAAACTGCTCATTTACCCATATACGAGAATTATTTTTACTTAATTGCTTTCAGATGGAGAAGTTATTGGGAAATTTCTGGCTTACTTTCAAGAGCAGGGATGAGAAGGTATTTTCCAATATTTGTAGAACAGAAAGAACAAACGTAAAAATATCCACAAAAATGTTATGTCTCACCAGCATATCTTCAATAGATAGGAACCAGGAAAACAAAGTACTCTTATGGAAACAGGTTGACATACACAGTTACGTTATTCATTGGTTAAAAGATTCGATAAGATACTGAAGAAGCCAGATGCCAAGATTAGTTTCTATTCGTACGACAGATAGATGAGAGAGACGAGGAAAATTTTGCTAGAAAACATTAGACTTTACGTTTTGCCATAAATAAGGACATACCTAACTTTCTGTACTTGGTTTAATTATTTAATAAAATTAAAGTGCATGGAATGTGTAAGTTAACTAGTGAACTAAATAAAAAATGTAAATAAAGCAAGTATAACGGAAATTAAAGTTTATTAAATTGTTAGTAAGTATTATTATACACTACAGCAAATACCACTTGTGTTTAATAATTTTATAACAAAAGTAAGATGTCTAAAATATAAATTTCACTGAAGAATTAAAATTCAGTTCTTAAATAAGGTAAGTATGATTCATTGCGAACAGTATTCTACAAGGACAAAATATTCAAAAATGTTACTGAGTGATTTTTATATTTTATTATATCTACCAGCATAATTTCAATTAAAAATAATCCTACCTGCGTATATAGTGGTTTATTTTTTTATTAGTGACTAAATTGATTAACTTGACCCTTCATCTTTAATTATTCATTACATATTTCTTAAACATTTGTTTAATAATTTGTGTAGAATAAAAACCAACAAATACAGACTTTAATTTATTAACAATAAAATAAAATTACATTAAGTATCTACATTATTACATCTGGTTTGATATTAAACAGTTATTCTGTATTCTAATTTCTATTACAGAGCAACGTTCAATCTGAGGGATGGTCATGCATGTACGATTACAAACAAATCTTGCCATTTCATTGTTCGATACCAACCTTATTACATTATGTTGTGTATATTGTAACAACAGTTAGCTTTCAACATTTTTAAGATATTCTAACGAGATGTTTTCATACTGTACATAGAATTATGAAATTAGTTTATTTTTCTTAAATTTATTCGTTTAGAAATTTTAAAACCCACGACAGACAACTGAATTTAATGTCTTATAGAATACTTTTCAAAGTGAGTTAGAGACTTCTTTATAATATTATCCTGATCCATCATTCCATATTCTGAATTATTTGCAAGAAAATGTCTAATATTTTTTTGCTTATTCTTTCTGGTGGCAGTCTGGCACTAGGTACTCACACATAACTGAAAGATAAAAACAACAATTACAAATTATTATCTAGCTTTAAATGACTACTTAATAGGTACCTACTGGGTATAGTACGTCTGCAGGTGATTCTTCCTAGCAAAACCAGTTGCTTTAATTTAGTTCTGTATCATATGAAATACAAACATTGTAGTTCATTGTTTACTATTTTACAGATGTAGAGTTCTTCTTAAACATATTTTATTCATCAGGAACATAAGTAAAGTGCTGAACTGCTGAAATATGTGGACACAAGCAGAAGTAATCTCAATAATTTCTAGGTTATGCTTTCGTAACATTTCTTTTGTGGTGCTGGGGTAGGTTCCAATCTGACTTTCAACGACAAACACGTTCACATTATAATAAAAAAGTTTTAGGAATCGTTTTGTTCGAATTTAGTTGTTGCTAAATAAGTAATCAATAATTACAGCAGTTGGAAAAGAGATATTCTTTAGGTACTTACACAATTTTGTAAATTATTTTGTGATGAAAAATACGGGTACCTAATTATTATGTACACTGTAGTAACATAAACAAAAATAACTGAAGTTTTATTACAATATAATGGAACAATTTAAAAATATCCACAGATATTTTACAATATTCACACTGTAACCCTAGCTGTAGCGGTAGATTGTACCGACAAGGCGACCCCAATGCTCCAAAAGGTTCAACTTAAGTCTAAATTTTTATCGACAAGTCTCAATAACACCATTGTGCATACGTAAATTGCATTAAATACATTATTTAGCGTTATTTCTGTAAAGTAAAATACTTTATGCCATTAATATTTGACAATTCAATGACAATCCATAGTTTTGACGTTTAGCGATGTTAGTTTCTTCTGTGTAAGTCTGGCTCAAGGCTATGCACGTTTTACATGACAAAACAATGAAATTTGGGTACTTTTTGGAGGCATGTTTTTATGTTAAATTTTGAAATTTTTGAATGTTTATTTATCAGAATGTGTTCATAATTAAGTATATTTCAATTTAACCATAAGTTTTAGCATGGCTGACAACCAAAAATCAAAATTAAATCGATTTCTTGGAAAATGGAACACCCTGTATAAGAATTGATTTTATCATCAGATTCTACGCGCCATCTAGTGTCTGTATACCAAATTTCGTCGCACTGACTATGCTGGTTTCTGAGATATTCGCACTGAAAGTCTTAGAGGGAACACCCGGTATGTATATCGGTCGGTCAGTGGTCGCGCGGTTTAAGGCGTCAGTACTTGAATCGTGGTGACTAGATCGGAGTTGGTTCGCGCCCAGCTGCCGGTAGACCGTATATAAGCTATATTCGTGGAGAGGATTGGCACCCTCTCTGCGGGTATGGTAGGGTGGAATAATGTTGGCTTGGGTCAATGTGAGAGATTGATACCGGTTGATATTTGACTACCCCCCTAATTAATGAGGTTTTCCAGGTTTCCCTGATTCCTGCACTGAATAGTGGTTAGGGCCTACCAACGTAAGTCGTTCCTGGGCGCAAATGCGGCCTGCTTAATAATAATATGCCGCCCCTTCTCCCGCACAAGTCTCCGACTTCTGGGCTAATCCCTGTGATTAGAATGAGGGGTAGAGATATTATTACTACATACTACTTTTGTCTTCGTATGGCCTTTATTTATCCATGTTCATATATATATATATGACGAAACATGGATAAATAAAGGCCATACGAAGACAAAAGTAGTATGGCACTGTTGTGCCACATATGAAGCCTGCTCCTGGTAGTACACCAGAAACAGTTTCCAGTCGTCAGAAGCAGCGCAGCACACTGTATCTAAAACAAACTATTTTCAACGGTGCTAACCGGTAGTGTATGTAAATAATGCAGTATATTATGTGTTAAAGTGTGACGTCCGTGGAGTGCGCATCAGGTAGGTGTCAGTGGGTGCTGGCAGGCTATTGCCGTCTAAAAAGACGGCATTCTACGAATGAGTTTGAACCTTTCTCAAGTGGAACGCCTATGAAATCTTCTCCCCTGCATCCCTCACCTCTCGTAGTCATCTCGTAGTGTTGTGAATAACACACTTTCGGTTATTTATTAATTCCCTCAATAATGTTCTGTGAGCTCCTAAATAAGTTTTTGAGTTTTTGTAATAGTATTTTGTGATCACGTTTCGTCCAAATTTTGGAAAATTTTAAATTTTTTTATATTGCCACAATTTTTAGAGTTACGGAAACGGTTAATATTATCAGCACAAATAAAAATGTTTGATTGATGATTTTTTCGTGTGTTAGATGCGCAAGTGTTACCAATAAAAAAAATATATCAAAATTATTCTAATGAAAAATAATAATTAAATAAGCCTCCAAAGAACTCATTTTTGTTCCAAGTTATGTATGCAGGTATGTTTGTGTGGTCACTTCGAACTAAGTATCAAAGATTAGCTATACATAAAAAAGTCATTCAATGAGAATTACAAAATATATACATACAGAATGAATTATTTTAAATATCTTAAGACTGGCGTTTCAAGGACAAAGAATTGTATCTAAAGATGCACAAAAAATTCACAAGGTAGGTGAAGGTTCTTACTTTTTATTAGTGCTAAAATATAATGTTCAAATTTAATAATTTAATTTAATTTTTGAGAGGAAAATGTGCTAGAGAACCGTGAAAAATACATCATAATATTGATCGAGATCGAGACTAGTTTTTTAAAAGAATGTTGCGGTGTGTGATAATGTTTATAACGCCTTATACAACTTTCGCAATGTAGAATTATTGACGTGTAAAATTCAGGATATTTTATGATAAAAAATAACTATAATGATTCTTTTTTTCTTATTCTAAATGACTGGTCAGGTTGGAAATGGTTAAATACCTTGGAGAAAACTATATATGTATAATGACAGACTGAAAACTTTCTAATTTACTCAGATATTTTCAGACTGTCTTAACAAACTTTCTTGAAAATTTGCATATAAAAAGTGTGCCTTTAAAAAGGTATTATTAAAAGAAATATAGAGAGTGTTTCCTAATTGTAGAAAATTTATGGACGTATTCTATAGTTAAAATAAAGGTGATATTATTAAATAACGGGATATAGTTTCCAAAGCAAGATCAATTTGAAATTCAAAATTTCTAAACCTCTTCAGATATTTTTGGTAAATTTGGCATAATTTTTTAGTATGTATGTAGGTACAAATTTGTTTAAAATTTGCAGCTTACGTAACGTACTAGTGGCAAGGTTATGGGTAGATACTATCATTACTTTTTTCACAGCAAAAAGTATATCACCCTGTATAATTATAAAAATAATATTGGGTTTGATGTATTCTATTGTATTCTCATATTTTTTCCCCTCTACACATTGTTGTTTTGTGTCTCTAGCTGTTGAGAGACATACCTATTTGATTTTCTGAATAGGGGTACGCCACTAGTACTTTAGATACTAAAAATTAAGCCAAATTTACCAAAAATATCTGAAGAGGTTTAGATGTTATATTTTAAATTGATTTTTTTACAGCGTTGGATACCCCACCTCTCGCAAACGACACGCAATTAGGAAACAGCTTGTATATATATATTTTACTTTTACTGTTCTTATTCAATAGTGCAATTTCTAATGCCTAATTGTAATTGTTTTCAGGTATATATTTGTGGTCTAGTAACCCTGGCAGTAGCTTTAAGTCAAAAAGATAGCGATGAAGGAAGACCTTATGAATTTGGATTCACAATTGATGGACAGCAGCATCGCCATGAAAAGAAAGGTAAGAGTTTTATTATTACCTTTTAAATTTTAAATAGAAAATAACTCCATAAAGTTGAACTGCCATCTCTGAGCCACGGTGTCTACTTGATTTTCTAGAGAGCATCGCAATGGTAGAATGTATATAGATTGACTGAAGTATTGTAATAAGATTTCTCACTGTACGGGCAAAAACGTATACGGACGATACACTTAACAATAGATGCGCTAGTGTCGGCGACCTGTATTGAAGTCTGAAAAGGTACGTCGTTGACGTCGTTGATCTACATATTTTGGTTTGCAAATTGGCTAGCTAAAAATAGACTTGCTGATTTACAGTAGCGTTCCTTTAGTAATTATTGTGTTTAAAAGAGTAAAATAAATTTAAAAAAACATATACAGAATTTGTATATATGTAATTCATTGGAAGGAATATTGTTTTTTGTTGTATATTTAGTAGTAAAATAAATTAACAAATAATAATTGTTTATAAAATTGATTTTAACTAATATGCCGATGCAACAGCTTTTGGATGAAGTCTCAGGAATTTTATTTTTGCAATAATAATAATAATAAACACGAGTTTTGTAATTTTTGCAGCCGGTTAGAGTCATAAACAGACAGACAGGGACCATAAACATAGTCACATTAATTTGCATAACTTAAAACAAGGGAATCACAGAGTAGTAATCAATATTATAAGAAAATCTGTATTTTGCATAAAAAGTACATTCTATTTATTATTTTTTTGCAATTGGCGTCTTTAAAACAGGTTCTACATTATCTTGAGCAACACGAAAATAGTTAGGTGCATTTTTTTAAACTAAAATTGAAAAAATGTAATAAATACGAAAGATAAGGGCAACATGTAGTATATTGCATGAAATACGAAAAAACAGGCAATTTTTTGTGGCCATAGCCTGCTTCAATAAAAATTTTTTTTATCCGCCTAGAGGGCGCAGCGGACCACATACGATATTTCAAATATCTGTTTATATCAGGTGAAAGGTATCAATTTTGCAATCAAAATTTATTACCAATAAGTTTTCTCTATCTCTTAAAATAAAAAAGTTAGACAGCCTTAAAGCTTGGGCACTTTATAGGTTTTTTTGTTATTACTCATAAAGTTGGCCATAGATCTCGAATTTGTTTTTACGAGCGTAAAGGCCTCCAAAAATGCAACAAAAAACAATTAAAGATTTTTGACGTGTCTCGCATATTAAGCGAGATACATGGGAGTGGCCCTCTTATGTGATACAGCCTGTATATTGTTAATATGTCAGTTTCTCTAATGGTTTGTTTCTTTACAATCTCATGATTGTCAATAACTTTTTCAATGTTTTTATAATTAGTATAACGAATGTTATCGTAGAGTTCCTGATGAAGAACTAATAAAGTTAGAAAGCTTGAACAGAAAAACGGGTGTTCTTTTTTCTTAACTTCGCTACTCTACCCAATTGTATTCAAAATTTGGTTCCAAAAATAACATGAAAATTATCAAACAACAAATACCGGGTGTTCCCTCTAAGACTTTCATTGAGAATATCTCAGCTACTATTGCAGCCAGTGCGACGAAATTTGATATACGGGCACTAAATGGCGCGTAGAATTCGATGATGGCATTAGTTTTTATACAGGGTATTCAGTTTTGCAGAAGTAGTAGTCAACGGCGGTAAAATTTATATTTTATTTGAAATATCCTTAATTATGAACACATTCTGATAAAAAAAGTCACAAAAATGTTCATTTTGTTATAAAAAAACGCCTATGAGTAGTTCCCAAATTGCATTGCTTTGTCATGCAAAATGCGTATAGCCTTGACCAATTTAGACACACGCAACAACCGCATAGATAGGCGTCAAAACGTAAAGTGACAGAAACTGTCAAAGCAAGTATGAGTATTTTTGTAGGAATTTTATTATAAATACGTAAGGCCGCGAGGTACATTGAATGTGCGTACACAATTGTATACAATTAAAAAACAATAAATGTTTTTTAACGGAACTGTAGCATTATTGCAAAAACGTACGCACATTCAATGTACCTCGGGGTGTTACGTATTTATAATAAAATTCCTACAAAAATACTCATACTTGCTTTGACAGTTTCTGTCACTTTACGTTTTGACGTCGATTCAGTGATTTAGTTGAGTACTAAAATAAGCAGTGCTGAATTAGAAACAAATTTTTATTTAAATTTAAACAGAAAGTATAAGCTTAAAACTAGAAAATCCGAAAATATTAACAACATCAGCTAATACTAGTACCTATAATTAATACAGACAAGTAATAATGAATTAGGTAAAATGCTCAAATTGAAAACCTCGATTTCTGACGCATAGTCGGACCCTCCTTGGTACAGAATTTATTACATTGCTTAGGATTTAACAGGTATCAACGCACAAGCTTCTCTTATTTTTAACTTTAGATCCTCTACATTTTCTGGTACCGTCTGGACAACTTTATCTTTTACATAACCCCAAAAGAAAAATTAGGTAGAAAATATTTAGGTATTTTTTATACTACATTTGAAAAAACTGTAATAAATGCAAAAGATAGGGGCGGCATGTAATATATTGCATGAAAGACGAAAAAACAGGCAATTTTTGTGGCCATAACCTGCATCGATAGAAAAAAAAAATTTTGGCCCCTAGAGGGCGCAGCGAACCACATATAATATTTCAAATATCTGTTTATATCAGATTAAAGGTATCAATTTTGCAATCAAAATTTATTACCAATAAGTATTCTCTATCTCTTATAATAAAAAAGTTATACAACCTTAAAATTTGGAAACTTTACAGGTGTTTTGGTTATTACTCATAAAGTTGGCCATGGATTTCAAATTTGTTTTTACGAGCATAAAGGCCTTCAAAAATGCAACAAAAAAATATTTAAAGATTTTTGACGTGTCTCGCATATTAAGCGAGATACATGGGAGTGGCATGTGAGACAGCTTATATACATATAGGTGTGTCAGGTACAACCACTTACCTTAACTAGGCTCATAAAAAGGTGTCTGGCTAGAATTAGGCGCCAGTTATGTAGACAAATTTTTTTTAATATTTTCCAGCACTCTTTGAAAATTTGTATTGCAAACTTGAGTTGTGATATACTTACCTTTATTGTATTTCCTGCATGATAAACTCTTCATCGTCAAGTACGGTTCAGTGAAAAAGTAGTTCAATTAGAAGCTAAATCTCTAAATTAATGATATACCTATTTTTATATTAACATAACTATCTTTATATTTTTGAACTTACGTACAATTTACTTGTTTTAATTAAAATATATTCTTTTATTCATTACGCTACCTGCGCTAATTTCTTAAAATACTATAACGATGATTGTACAGAATAAAAGAAATCCAGAAAGTGGATAAAATTTATTATATGCTTGGTAATGAAGTTTTTTTACCGTGCTGTTTTATTCTGGTTTTGTTTGACAATTGATTGATAACGTATTGTCGAATTTGCTTAACTTTCAACCGCCAAAACTTGTTTTTTTTTTAATGAAACGCCCTGTATATTTAATCAAAAACTGTTGTAAAATGTTTCCTTATATTCTATATACAGTGTGTCCACGGATGGAGATGACAAGAGGGGAAACTCTTTTGTTTTTGACTTTATCGAAAAATGTCACTCTTTATAAAAAGTTCTGCTTCCCGAAAAAATTAAATTCTCATAGAAACTTCTTAGATCAGATATACAGGGTGCTCATAAATTAAGAAAACAAGAAAATACTCAAGAGAAAAGTACCTTTATTTATTATTGTATACGACATTTTTATGAAACAAATATGTTTATAACTTCAAATAGAGTCCCAATACAAATTTTAAAATCAAAATTTAAATTTTAACATTTACTCTACCTCTACCTCCCACGTCAACACATTTTTCTGCTAACTTAATAAATTGTTTGAATAGTTAGCGGTTCATTCAGTTCATGTATTCCATGGCGTATGTGCCCTTTTAATACTTCCCTATCATGTGCCAAACCATTTGAATAAATGTTTTATTTTAGGGCACCTTCGAGAAAAAAGGTAAGGGGTGTAAGGTTAGGATTGGGCCAAATCTTCCTGTGAGCAGGACAGCCGTCCTGTTGCAAAAAACATTTTGGAAACATTTGATTTACCATTTTTAAATACTTGAGAGCCAGAAGTACGCAATAACCTGTTTTGGCAACAGGAATGTTGTCCTGCTCATTTTACAGCCTTGCTCAGACAATGGTGAAAGGTAGATTGGAAGATTTGGCCCATTATCCTGCTAGACCACCTGACCTTAGGCCCCTTGACATATTTCCTAAAACAAAAGGGTTATTCAAATGATCTGCCACATGATATTAAAAGAGCGCATAAAAGAATAAATAACAAACTATTCGTAGTGTCTAGAGTAAAAGTCAAAATTGAAATTTTGGTTTTAAAATTTGTATTTGGACTCTATTTCGGGTTAAAATGTTGTGTAAAATAATAAATAATGGTATTTCTCCCTTGAGTATTTTCATGGTTTTTTAATTTATGAGCACCCTGTATATCTGATCAAAGACGTTTCTATGATAGTCTCATTTTTTCGAAAAGCAGAACTTTTTATAAAGAGCGACATTTTTCGATAAAGTCAAAAACAAAAGACTTTCTCCTCTTGTCAACTCCATCCGTGGACACACTGTATATATATATATATATATATATATATATATATATTTCTCTGTTCTGTCGGTTTTAGTAATAAATAACTAAAAAGATCCTATTTCTTGTGAGGATGGTTGTGAAATTGCTATCAAACTTAAAAACAAAACGACGAAGTAAATGATGACATATTGTTTGCTTTATTCTTGATTGACTTATTTGACGCAAGGTTTAATTTGAATAAATTTTCAAATATATTTCACAGAATGAATAAATACCTACCTGCTCAAGTAAACAAGAAAAAACTAGAATTATGCCACAAGTGATTAATTTCAAATTATTGTATGCATGATTGTTGAATTGAAATATATGCAGTTCAAGTTTTTGTAGCATTTATATTAGGTATCTTAATAATCCAAAGTTTATTTTATAATACTGCTTCATATAAACACACAACATAATTAATTTCGACCTTGACACACCATAACGTTTTATATGACAACCATGTTTTAGTAATGCAATAGATGTTAAAGGTTCTATAATGCTACTTCAGATAGATATTAAAAATTGGATGTCATATTCTTCTATCAATTAACATATTTTTTAATTAATTCTCTATTGAAATGAACTATTTGGAACGTAAAAGTTAGCAAATTCCACCTAAATAATTTATATCGATACGAAATTCATTTGCTCACATATTTGTAGTCTACTAAAGTAGATATAAAGAAGGTATTTCAATGCCAATACTATACATTTTACTCAAAGACAACACTATTACTATACTACTACTACATAATTACCTACTTCGTTTGAAATTCAGATTAATAATATTTAATCAGAAAAACATTTAGATATTAACTTACCAAGATATAATGAAAATTAATTATTTTTAAGATAATATCCTGGACTTTCCTAGAGACTATAGATATATCGTCTTTTATTTTTAAGACACAAGATAATTTTTGACATAGTTTTTTAAAGTCATGTTGTTACAATATGACATATTATGTATCATATAGGGAATGTAAAACTAAATTTTTGATGAAAATATACTTTTGTCGAAATCGTTGCAAACGTACCGTTTTTTGATTAATATGCAACTGACTGTCTTATATGCAAGGCCTCCAAAAATGAATTAGCCAAACATCAAAAATAACTTCCCTGGCCTTAAGGCAATTTAAATCAAATTAAATGTTAACGGTCTTTAACATAATTTTATTTGTAACGAGCACTACACATGCATTCCTAGCATCTGGTAACCCCCAATACCATTTGCTGGTAGAATCTCCAAACGCATAGGGTTTTCGAACAGTCATTAGATAACTTTGTTTTTATTGTTATAAGCATTACTTCTCAGAAGTATTTAAATATTTCGAGAATGGAAATGAAGAATGCATTGAAAATCTTCCACTAAATTATAATTATTAGAAATTTAAAAATGGTTCGATAAAAATGGCACAAAGCCTTATAGTTCTGGAATAGTGTTCCAATATTTAAATAGACGGTTTCCAAATATGGATTAACACTCCTCCTCCTGTTATGTGGCCTCTACGGTGTGGGTATACCAGGGTCGTTCACAAAGTAAGTTTCCCTATTGGGATAAAGGGAATACAACACTTTTTAAAAATCCAAGACGCATATATTTATATTCTACAATATATGATTAGTTTTCAACATTCACAATCTATTTCAAGCATTTCCTCAGTCTCAAAACTCATACCTGCTACATGTTGCTTCAGTTGTGGAAAGAGGTATTAATCGCTTGGCGCGAGATTAGGCGAATAAGGAGGGTTATGTTAGGTGGTAGGTCTCCCACTTGGTTGTTCATCATGAATATTTTGACGCCCTTAGATCAATATTTCTCGCCACCGAAAAACCATTTGAATACCTACTCATAATTAGAGAGAAACTCTCGATGAATATTGGGAAAGCAATTTTTTTCTTGACGTGAAAAAAATTAATGACATATTTCGCAATCGGCAGCAGTTATAATATATACCTCCATGGTTATATTCGTAGTGTACTGATTGGGAAGAGCTCCGATCGTCTTATGATACGCATCCGTCTCTCCATCGACGACGTCGCCTCTACCCCAAAGACACAAACACGGTCGCTTTCTCCTCGGTCGCTCCCGCTCAAAATATGAAAATAGCGAAACTTAATTTGTGAACGACCCCAAGACCTATGCGACCGAACTTTTGCTGCTTTTAGGTATGTTTCAGTATTCAAAACATTGTGGACAAGAGACGGGCTTCACTTGGAAGGATTTTTGTATTTTATGGATTATTATTCAAATAAAATAGTAGTGTTACATACCAAAAACGGACTACCCTGTACTGTAACCACGAAAAACCACCAAATTTGGTAAAATACGACTAAAAATTAATTTAAAAAATATCATTTAATGCCCTTCATATCAATAAAAAACAAACGACGATAAGCCCATAGTCTATACGAAGACAATTTTTTATGTGTCAGCTCTGAATTTGTCCTGTACATGTATATGGAGAAAATGACCCTCTCTGCTAGTTTTCGACTAGTTACAGCATAGTATATGTCAAATAATTCACGGTAAAGCATTGAGTTAAAATTGATAATATATTAGTACTTAATAAAATTAAAGCATCGTACATTTTCACTGACACATTTGATTTCAATAATTTAATTAAGCAAAATTTATAATAGAACTTTTTCATTGATTTCAAAGGAATTTAATTTATCGTTAATAGTAGTCCTGTTTTTACGAAAATTACTTATTGAAATTCCCTTTCGATACGTTTCCAAGAAAACGTCATTTATATTATTAATTATACTATATTGTTCGGAATGTTGTCAGTAAAGTTTTCAAAAGCATTGTTGCATTTTATATAATACTGCAAAACCTTTTTATCAAACAATCGCGATAAAAATCAATATTAACTATAAGCTTAGATGAATGGCACTTATAAAAGGTTTATAAAAGCTTTGTTCAAATGGAAATCATGAAGCGTGGTGAGGTTTTTACTTCCCCCATTGTTCAGCATCAGTAATTTAAAGTAGGTGGCATTGAAGGTTAGAATAATAATGAATTAAAGAGTATACTTCCTTGCTTTTAACGAATTATGTGTTTCCAACAAACTAGAGGCATTTAGTGGAAAATGTATTGTTACTGTACCATTGCCAAAATACAATTAGGTATTAAATATAAGTGAAAAATGAATTACAAGAAAACACAGACAATATTAAATTATTGAGATCACATAGGCCCAAGAACAGGACTTTGTTTATTTAATTAATAAGTATTGTCAAATACAATTTGTTATATTGTATTATGTTTACATTTTAAATTGACTTCAACTTTGAGAGTACTGATAAGCTACACAAATTAATAAAAAAAATGGAAGCGAAATAGGGAACATTAAACAGAACACTTTTTGTCAGAAACTTCTATGAGAAAATTTCTTTATAATGTGGAAAGTTACAAATAAATCACTGAACTTTTAAAAATGTAGCCATTATGTTACAGCTTCCAGGAAGCAAAATATGCTTTAATTTAAAGGTCTCTTGCATAAGAAAATAAATTCAATAGGAGAAAGTGAAATGAAATTAGATGTTTTTAACAAGTATTACTGTTCATAAATCCAATCCATCTATAACAATAAACAAATATTTATATTAATCAAAATTAACGATTGAGAAACAACCGATTATACAGACGTCGCTATATTGTGCAATCCAGTGTTCAACACTTCATTCGTCATTTAGCAGCAACAAGTTAGATTAATTGCTAATGCTAATGCTAATAAGACAGGAAAATAAAATCATACAAAAATGTATATACCTACTTGTATAAAAAAAATCCATAAGTAATAAGAAACACTGGAAGGTGGTTGAAAATACACTAATGACTTAAATAAAATAAAAAAATCGAAACCATACCCGTACACGGAATAACAAACAAACTCACGCACTAAAACTAGCATGATGACAATCATAACCATTCTTGAATGAATTATAGATTGTGAAATTATACTGAAATATTAGCTATCGAATAAAAAACGTAGTATTTTCAGAACTTTCATTTAAATGCTTAGAGTTAAATCCCAGTGATGCAAAAATGGTATTCCATAGTTATTAAAATTACACAAAGCACATAAACTATACAATTTCAAAATACACACCATAGACACACAAAACGTAATGACGTAGAACTGAACTGATGTACTTACAATATCTTTCGGCACATTTGGCCTTTATACAAATTCATTTACCACAGAAACATATCTACTTGGTACCGATTTGCACCGCTGTGATAATATTGGGTTCAAGTTACGACAATTAAGAAATCATATCTACCAGTTATAATTAACTGCCAAATAATTACAAAGGGAAGAATATATTACTAATACATTAATTGTTAGTGACACAACTGTTCTTATTCCCTTTGAATTTTTCAATAAAATACGTTGCTGACCACAAGTGATGTAATCGCTTGCCTGCATTCACGTGTAGAATGTTATTTTACCTGTGGGCAAGACATCTACACCAAATAAAAAAATAAAAAATATTTACTCTAATTATTTTTTTTTAGTATCATAGTTTATTTGGAGGGTTTAATCTTTTGATTTGTGGTCAGTCAGTTAGATTACTTATATATTTAACTCTGCTCCATCTTTTCCTCCCTGATATTTTTAATTAAACTTTATGAACACAAAATTGACGTATTATTTTTTCAGATCAAGTTGGTATCGTGCAAGGCGAATTTGGTTTTATTACAGCAGATGGTGTCTACCATGTTACTGTTTACGCAACAGATGAAAATGGAAATTTTAAAATTTTGAGTATGAGAAATATCAGGATTAGTGCTCGTAAGTATCTGTTAATTAGCGTTACTGTTATTTAGTTGTCAGTCGTTATTACCAGTTTATTCAATTGCTTTTTATCATTCTTATGTTTTTTACAAAACACCAGTTTAGCTGGTGCAACGACGATTCCAACAAAGATTTCAGTTTCAACAGAAATCCGGCCAACCAAGGTGCGTTAGTGTTGTTGTGTTGACCATGTTGCCCGACCCCATTCGCTAGTGAATGGGGAAAACGCATATATTCCACAACATTAGCGGTAATTATAACCCACTCGCTTGGATAAATTAGTTGAAATAATCAGATATAGTAAAATAACATTTTTCTTTGGTTAGTTTATAACTATGTGACATGTACAACCTAACACGAATTGGCTAGTTTGGCCTTTAAAAGCTAGGTCCTAGAGTCTAATAATGCATTAAAAATATTAATTACGGATGTGGTTGTGTAAACATTAATGTTTATATATTGTTGGTGTGCAACTTCACCGGCTGCTAAATGAGACAAATATATACCAATCGAGAGCTCATAGTCTGCGATTTCAAAATATATATAGTTGTCTGTATATTTCCGGGTCTAAAAGAAGACAGCTCTCCGCGAAAAATTAAAATTTTGGGCGCCCGAAATAAAGCGAAACATAGCGCTATGCGCTCAAGGACAGATTCAGTTCCAAACTGTCCATTGTTTTTTTATAATTGTATGTAAGTACATGTGTTTTTTTTTAAGAAAAAGTTATTTTTATTCCCAATATACATACCTATTTCAAGATTAATATGATAATATTTTTATTAGTTATAATATAACAAAATATTACAGTATATGAAATATAGTTTGATGAAAAAAGTAGCGTTAAGGTGATTTAAATTATAAATTTAATCATTATTACAATATTAAACTTTCACGACTTAAATCAAAGAAATAATATTGTTGACAAATTTATTACATAATATAAGTAAATAATTGATTTTAATTAAAAAAAAAAACAAGAAACAAACATTTTCAATCTAATACTGCAATGAAAAATATAAATACATACGTGTACAGTATACATTGACACAGTTAATGTTAATATTTGTTATATTACTTGAACTAAAATACTAATTTTTCTGCTTTTTCAACCCCACTCTTTCTAAATTCGAAATGTAGCAGTCCAAAGGTACTAAAAACTCATTCCTCTGAGGCTGAAGAAGCATTTGCGCAAAGAAATTGACCTCTCTGTAAACTTGCCCAGTAGAATTTTCAAGAAATGATTATAAATCATAAATACACATAAAAAAGTAATAAATAAATAAAATACCCAATTGCCCAACATACACGTTTAAAAATCGTTTATAAAAATCTACAATATGACTGAAAAAATTAAAAACTGGTCTCAGCTAAGGTAACTTTTGATTGGAGAGATGACATACACAGTGGTTTTTGCTGGCTCAGCAGTGGAGGCGGCTGTTGTTTACTAAGCACTAGCTAGACCAAGATACACACCGCTACTAGTCACTGCCTCGTTTTTTTAAAACGTCTTAATCAATGATATGAACCATAGGCCGCTGCTATGATCTCCCACAAATTGTGCCGATTCAGCAGCCTAGTCGGCACAAATCGCTGTGTGTGCCATCGCCCTTAATTCAATTCTATAACATAAATGTAGTTCTAATTAGATAAAAAGTTAAAAGCTTCAAAGAAATATGTTTAGGACATACTTATAAAAACGTTTAGAAAATAAATATTTATCATAAACGTTTATTAAATAAAAGGTATCGAAATTTAATCCATAACTTAGTGTTGCTTGGTTTTATACAGGGTGTTCTAAGAGTCTGTCAGGAGACTCCGGAAAGTGATTATATGGATTAAACTAATAGCAGTATGTAATGAATTTTTTTTCGAATGGTCAATTGTTTGCAAGTTACAGCTTGTCGAAGTTCAATTTTTAAACTTTTTCTTTATAAATAACTTATTCATCACGGTATTCAATACTTGAGTATTGCTGAGCCATTTCTCAATTTATTATGGTGAAAACTCAAACTTATACCTATTATAGAAAACATTATCAAAAATTTGATGTTTAATAAAACGTTAATAGCGAATTCCTGCTAAACGGTTACATTTATCGGCTTGAATAAAGAGTAGGTACATAATTTCTTCTGATATTTCTAGCAAAACAAATTTTGTGTTCTAGGTAAAATGCCCTCTAGCGGCGCTTAATGAAACTTTTATCTATCCAATAGAGCTTGATCTAATTAGTGAGTGTGCCAAATGAGAGACTAATCGAACTTGAATTGAATGTTATTAAAAAAAAATAAATAAAAAATGAACTTTGATAAGCTGTAACTTACATATAATTGACAAATCTGCTATACTGCTTACTGCTATTGTTTTAATCCATAGAATAACCACCTGGAGTTTCCAGACGGGCATTATGTATAACACCAGTGGTTTTAAATTATTAGTCCATGAAAGGATTTTACCCTAAAATAATCTATCGTATAATGGATATATATATTGGACTTCGAGGAAATAACCTCTGCGGTCTCAGTAATTAGAGTTAATTTGAATTATATACAGGGTGTCTTAATTTTGCCATATGATAAGTTGCATTAAATAAAACATATTTGACTTAACAATATTTTTCTCTGACCAACAGTAACAGAATTATGACAGCAAACAGGTCTTGAATATGTAACAACGTTGCTCACATACTATCTTAGAATTGTTATGTATTTATACATAATAATTACAAATAGGTACACCTAAACATAGGTACTATACTGTGAATGGTTTTAGAAGAGCCATTTTCACAACACAGAATAATAGTTACAAGCGTTTAAAATAACTTCTGTTTCTTGCAAGAAATGTTTACCGTACAAACGTTTTGTAGCCAGAGAGTTTTGGCTAGATTCGCCGTAAATTAGCATGTTATGCAGCTGGTTATGGTTATTATAAATTGTTCCATTTTTGTTTATGTACACTCACAAACATCAGAGAAAAACTAGACAAAAATGAATCACACTAGCTGTAAGCACCATTTTTACTAATATTACTTTTAGGTTGTCATAAACATCCTGACACTGCAACGTTGTCGAATATTACAATACGTTACAGTTTTAACGAGTATCTCGGAAACTTCAAATGTTTACTTCATTAATACTGATCCAAAAATCGTTACGTTACAGGCGCTTTTACTTAACCTTATTGTACCTTAGTTTGTAATTTCGCAATATAGTTGTGTATATTATTGCAGTTGTATTTTTATTTCTGAAATGTATTTATAGACAAACTAATCGTCTTAGATATGTTTTTCATAAAAGTTTTTTTTATTGCTTTTAGTTAGATATAAAAGCCCTTAAAATTACGGCACTCATATTCCGGACACCCTGTATATATTATGTTACCTAAAGTTAATCTTTGATGAATATTGTAAAATTAAACATTCTATATAGGGAGTAAATAAAGTGAATCAAATTTAGCTTGTAGCTTTAATTTTTCATTGTTCATAAACGTACGTACATACAGCATACATATTTATTACATACAGGTCGTAGTTTTAGAGGTAGTTATATAGTAATTTTGGGTTCTAATTTTCCCCAGCTGTTCCCCTGTTGTGATAGAGTACTAAAGGTTTTATATTTATATATTATTCTTCATGCATGTTGTTATAATGCACCATTTACGAGATAAGTGGTGAAATGTCACTAATCACGTTATCAATGAATAAAATAATATTTACGTGGTCAATTGTATTTGTAACGTGAAGTAAACCCTATATTTTTAAACACCCTGTATCTATAATACAAAGCGTTTGTTTATAGAAACTCTTATTTTAATTTTTGACGTAAAAATACTATTAAAGTTGTCCGAGCATTTTTATTACACCATTTACATACAGGGAGTTTAAATTTGCACCTAAACAATTCAGTATCAATGCTTTTTCAGCCCTTGATGGATCCCCTGCGACTGGACCAATTTCTCCAGATGCAGGAAAGTACCTAAACAAACAAAAACCACTAGAACATCCTAAGGCAGTTATAACATCACAGACACCGCTACAGTCCACTTATCCAACTCCACAAAGTTCTCAACTTCAAGTCGTAACACAAAGACCTGGATCATATGTCTTCACAACCCAGCCTACTATCAAACCAGCTTGTGGTGGTTGTGGATATATTACAACCCAAAAATCGTTTCAATTCCAAAATCCAAATTTTTCGGAGGCAGCATTTCCCATTGCAAGTAATGTAAAGGCTTATGGTTTGACTTCAAGAAATGAAGAAACAGGTATTGGTCCAGGAATACCTAAATTAACAAGTAGTACTGTTAAAACTGAACAGCGAGCTGGGGAATTTCAAGACCAACAACGTGGAATACCACATTTGTCACCACCTGGTCCTCAACAATATCAAAGTGATGGTATTTTGCCAAGTACCCCACAATATTTCCAAGACGTACTTGGAGTTGAATTACTACCTCCAGGAATAAAAGACCAAGGTCGAGATAGAATTTCCTCTGAAAATAAACAATACCAACAAAATCCTCAGGATATACCAATTGATATCAATCAGCCAGGTAATGGTTATTCAAATTTAATATGTATTTCCAACTTAAAAGTAAGTTACCAAAGATTTTCATATGTATTCATATGCTTATATTTTGATGCAGATATATTTTCTCTATAAATTTTAATAGTTTTGAGTTGATTATTATGGGAACAGATCAAATTTTTGTGTTATGTTTAATTTTGAAAATCCTATTTCTCAAAAATTCCTTACAAATTAAATAATTATTTTCATTTTGATGTGTTAATTATTAATTTTAAAAATATTCAAGATTGAAAACATTTATCGGCTAAAGGATCCAGAAAAGAAGGTGATAAGGATTAAGCTATCAGAATAAGCATTAAAAATATTTGTAAGATAGAAGTTATATCAATATTTTACTTTTTATTTTAATTGAAATTATAGATAAATAAACTTTTAAAATGGCGTTTTAATAAAGTTCAAAAAAAGTTAGATGACTTAAAAATATGTATTTTAGAAGTATCAAATATTGTTGTTAATCAAAGTCAATTTTATATTGAATTTCTATATAGGGTGGTCATTTTTACAACGCCTAGTGCAGAGACTTCGGAAACTGTAACATACAGGGTATACGAATACCTACTCCACGCAAAAAAATTAGGAAATGATATTACTCAAAAAAATTATATGTCAGGTCCATGTAACTTTTTTGTAGTTTCGTAACTTCAAAGTTTTTTTTTCAAAGGGCATGTGTTAGATGAAGAAATAACCTTTTCGCTTTAATTCTATTGAAATTTTGATAACATTTCTTTAAAAACTGATCAATTATCTAAAAATTGTATACTCTCGTTTGAAGTCGAAAAAACCAACCGTTTGCGAGTAAATACATTTAAATTTTTGGCGTAGGTACTGGTGAATCTAATTTCTTTTACAATGTAAAAATAATTAAATTATAGGTAGAATTTCAGTTTCTTCTGCAGTCAAGAATTGTTGAGTCTTTGTGCGTATTCTTGTTTTGATAAACTCAATTTTTGATGAATTTTTAATTAAATATTTTACGAGTCTTTGTGCGTATTTTACTCTAGATAAACTAAATAATTTTTGGTGAATTTTTAATTAAGTATTTTACAATTTAGGTCAAATTACCTCCATTCAGAACTCAAGACAATGCCTTTTAAGATAGCTCTGTCAGTTTAGTGTTGGAATAGGTATTTTCTTTATATAAAATGATAATCAGATGTTTACTGTTTCACAACATTCCATTATAGTTATTCACAATAAGTGTCATGGATAATTTAGCAAGTAATTACATTTATTCTTATAGTTCAAGAAATCATAACTCGCTCTTACTGAGAACTTATACAGGGTGGTGCATCCAAAACGAAACAGAGGCATTTTCTGGCAGCTCAGTTCTCTTTTTGAAAAACGCTCAGACCCGTCGATTTTGTTTTCGAGGGGGACACAAAACTGGCATAAAATCACGTTTACACGTGCAGCCCCTAGGCGGGGATGCCACCGCCCCTAAAATCTTAGATGGGAATGGGAGTCGAATGATACATCGCTTTAAAGGTCTTTCAATTCCCTTTATAATAATGTAACATACCATGTAGTTCAGTTCAGTAGTTTTGGAGATTTATTGATTAAAAGCTTAAAGTAGACTTATTTAAAGAAATTTTAGTAAAAGCATTTACTTAATCTTTGTTCACTACACCCATGGTTTGTTACTTATTTTAGTGTTGAAAATAGCTATTGGAGCGATTTTTGTGACAAAAAAAGGTGGTATTGTGTTAATTTTTTTCTTGAAGAAAGATAAGAAAGTAATGCCTCGTACTTATTTTAAATAGGAATTTAGTACATAGTATCCAGGTCGATGGATCGGTAGACTAGGTGCCATTGAATGGCCCGAAAGATCGCCAGATTTATCACCTTTGGATTTCTTTCTGCGGGATTACTTAAAAAGCAAAATCTATTTGCGACAAAGAATTGTGAATGAGTGCCTTCAAATTACTCCTGAAAATTTGCAAAATGTGGGGCAACGTTTTGAACAAAATCTTTATTACTGCATGGATAGTCAAGGTGGTCATTTCCAACATTTACTTGGCTGACGGGTTCATTCTTGTTATGTTCCACTACTTTATAATTTTTGTGAGAGTCAAGTTTTTAAAATCTTAAAATCAACTCTAACTTAAGAACGAGTTAAAACTGCATTACTATAATAATCATTCGACCCCCCTTCCCGTTTAAGATTTTAGGGGCGGTGTCATCCCCGCCTAGGGGCTGCACGTGTAAACGTGATTTTATGCCAGTTTTGTGTCCCCCTCGAAAACAAAATCGACGGGTCTGAGCGTTTTTCAAAAAGAGAACTGAGCTGCCAGAAAATGCCTCTGTTTCGTTTTGGATGCGCCACCCTGTATATTTACATACATAATCGGAGCTGTAAAAATGTTTGTCTGCCAAGATTTTCAGCAAATATGTATATGTACGTAGTTAATATACTCGAATCAAGAATTCAGACGTCTTACGTCACGGCTGACGTTACACATTTGTTTTTATTGTCAACGTAGTTTTCGATATTTGGTCGTGTTAAAAACAATGTTTTGTTGCAATTTAGTGCAATATATGATGCAAACTTCTAGTGTAGTAGGTATATAGTTTTATTACTATCAGTTGCATTTTCTTATATATTTTGATGAAAATATAATGAATTGTTCATTTATTCGTATGACGGAAGTCGTCTGAATTCTTGTCGCGAGTATATTAACAAACTTTACTTTTATATGTCATATTAAGAACGGCACATTGAAAACTGTAAAGGTCGTCGTATTTCTTACCGCAAAATGATTAAATTTTGGGACCGAAATTTCGAAAAATAAAACATGTAGAATGTAGAGTAACAGTAAGCATAAAAATAAAATTTTTGATGTTCTGTTTATTAATTGTTGTTATACCTATACATTATCCGCAAATAAAATAATGTATTTTAAAATGCGCTTGTAAGGCATGCATTTGTTGCTATTCTGGCGCTGGTCTCACATTTTAACATTTATTTTCACATACCTACAAATAAAAGTGAACAGTATTATATTTTTTGCACGATCCGTCAATTTAACGTATTTACTGGTTGGATTAAAAGAAATAGTAAGTTGTGTTTACAAATGCTAGATCGGTAAGAACAGCCACTTACCGATCGGAAGGCAGTAAGCTATAAAATATGAAAAATGTGTAATTTTATTTACAAACATTTTCATACCAGTCTCTCAACTTCTCTGGTATAACAACCGAACATTCTATCTACCATACTTATTTGTTATATTTGATCGTAGGATTTTGAGAACAAATTTAAAATTAACAATTATTTAAACCATATAATTTGGTTATTGTATGATAAGTACAAAAAACATAATAAGCATCACAAGCCTTAAGGGCTACCGGTCTCAGGCAAACCAGAATACAACTCTTCCGCTTTTGGGATATGGGTTGTAGGGATATTTACGTCTACAGTTATATTTTAAAAATTAAGCATTGTCATAGATTTCTGGACTTAAACATTGTTGGTTACACCGCTTTATGTAGTTATTGGTGCTTTACATCGGAGTCTTTGAAAATAGCCAGGTAGAATCAAATAATAATAATAATATCTCTACCCCTCATTCTAATCACGAGGATTAGCCCAGAAGTCGAAGACTTGTGCGGGAGAGGGGGCGGCATATTATTATTAAGCAGGCCGCATTTGCGCCCAGGAACGACTTATGTTGGTAGGCCCTAACCACCATTCAGTGCAGGAATGAGGGAAACCTGGAAAACCTCATTAATTAGGGGGGTAGTTAAATGCCAACCGGTATCAATCTCTCACGTTGATCCAAGTCAACATTCTTCCACGAATATAGTTTATATACGGTCTACCGGCTGCAGGGGTCGAACCCACAGCGATCCAGTCACCTCGATTCAAGTACTGACGCCTTAAACCGCGCGACCACTGACCGATCCAATCAATAATCAATAATAATCAATAACATTTCTGTTATTTGTTAAAGCTTAGATTATTCCGCTATTCAATATGTAACTATTTGTCTTTGTATAAAACACTATTTCAAGAATACCGCGCCCATAGTATCTATTGAATTAAAGGACAATTACAAATATATAGAGTGGCTCAACTAAAACTTGACTTGCAGGTTTTGGGTGATAATAGCATAGATATGGTTGGATCGGTCAGTGGTCGTGCGGTTTAATGCATCAAAACTTGAATCGAGGTGACTAGATCGCTGTGGGTTCGACCCCCGCAGCCGGTAAACCGTATATAAGCTATATTCGTGGAGAGGATTGAGACTCTCTCTGCGGGTATGGTAGGGTGGAAGAATGTTGGCTTGGGTCCATGTGAGAGATTGACACCGGTTGACGTTTGACTACCCCCCTAATTAATGATGTTATCCAGGGTTTCCCTCATTCCTGCACTGAATGGTGGTTAGGGCCTACCAACGTAAGTCGTTCCTGGGCGCAAATGCGGCCTGCTTAATAATAATACTCCGCCCCCTCTCCCGCACAAGTCTTCGACTTCTGGGCTAATCCTCGTGATTAGAATGAGGGGTAGAGATATTATTATATTATCATTATATGAAATAACGCTCGAACGAGTCAATTGTATTTTCTGAGTTCCAACATCATCACTTCAACCCTTGAGCAGTGGGCTGACCAACTCCTAAAATTTGAAAAGGGAAGATGGCCAGTCATACATCATTTAAAAGCTACTTGAATTCTCTAAACGGTGGTATCCAGTTTTGGAAATTTACATGTACCGTTTAAAACTTAAAAAAGAAAACAATTTATTTACGGAAAATACCTGTGAATAATCCAGCTACTTACATTGTCCAGCCAAACATTTAATTTTTGGGACTTTGAGTATGTACTTTATTAAATATTATGGAATTAGAATCACACCAATAACGGTAATTATGACGATTAACCGTATCGTTTAAAAAAGAGCATTCATCACTAAAACAAATGTTGAAATGAAATTGTGGATTTTGACTGTTCAAAATTTTGTACACCTACTATCATTTTGAATGGTACGATCATGTATTGCTAATTACTGATGGATCTTGTCAAGGACTGCCAGGTACCGTACTACTTTATTTCTTCAGGTCCTGCCTTATTATCATACATATTAGTGCTACTGCATAAATTCATCTATTACGATGTTTTAAAAGTGGAAAAGAATTCTATTTTAGAGTATTTTGACAGATCTTAATTTAGGAGCGAGAAATGTTTTAAACACTAGCAGAATATTTCTGACGTCTTAATTAGGGCTGAGTAGGCCAGCTATGACCTAGAGACTCATGGACCATTGGCTGGTATTGATAAAAAAAAATTGCAAAAAAAATGAGAAAAGTAAATTTACCTAATTAAACCGCCGGTATAGATATAACATATATTTTTGTATCATAATATAACAATAACAAATTAACAATAGTAAAAGAGAGAAGTAAAAAAACGTCTAGTTTTCCAAACGTAGATGTTGCATTGAGTATACTTTTATTCATGAAAGTATTTAATTATTGTAGATGGAAGAGATCATTTTCAACTTTAGAAAAGGTGAAAAGTCATAAACGAAATTATGTGATCAAAAAAAAACAACGGTCTTTCTTTATTAGCCATAGAATATAATTTTAATAAAATTTTTACCGAAAAAATTATTGAAAATTCTGCAGCTTTAATACGAAAGCAGCCATTTAATTGAATAGAGTCTACTCCCACTATCTCCTTTTTTTAATGTAAAATAACCGTGTTATAATGCTTTTCGTAATTTTTTAATAATTTTTATTTTCTTTAATAAAAAACATTTACAAATAAAATATTTTTGATTAAAATTCTATAAAAAAGTATCTAACGTACTGAATGGTCTGAATAGGGGACCTACGTTAATACGAGTATATAGTTAATCTGACCCTCATCTTAGCCGCAACTGCATAAAAGCCTATATTAGAAATGTTTTGATACCAAAATTATAGAAGCAACAAATTATATCGGGTGTCGCGTCTAAAAATATCTGTTTAAGTTAGAACAATTGTCTCTTCACTGTGTCCGTTATACAAGTTTTCTCCAGAGTGTATAATAGTTTCCAGGTTGACAAGTCATTAGAATAAGAAAAAAGCATGATCATAAAATCTCTGAATTTTAATTAGTAAAACAAATTCTAGATTTCACTTTTTTCGGTAGGTTCTAATAAATTTAACTCAATACTATTTGAGGTTTCGTGTTTAAACAAGCGCGAAAGAAAGTAATCATTTTTTACTGACTGGCTGACTTGAATAGAATTTTTTTTTATACTTCAGTCAATATTATGCTTATGCTAGAAGCCACCATTGTATTCGAAAACAGCACAACCTACAAAATTGGAACTGGTGGCAAAATAGCAACAAAATATTCAAATTTTTTTAGTGCTGAAGTTGGCTTGAAAGGATAATATATACCTATTTAAAATGTCAAATAGTATCCCGACTTAGACTTAGGTCATGCTTCTATACTACTAGGTTCTGCCTTTGTACTACCAAGTCCTGCGTTAATATTGCTAAGTCCTGGTGTAGTACTACCAGGTCCTGCCTAGATACTACCACACCAGATACTGTCAGGTACTTCTTTATGTAATGCTACGCTTTTGTACTCCTGCTATAGGTCAAGATTTTCTGTGATTCGCTCACTTACTACCTCTCCAAATTCTAAACGACTATCACTATCATCTTCATTCATGTCTTACGTCAAACTAATTTTATAATGGTGACATTTGTGGGTCTTCAAAATCCGTTGAATACTAGATACAGTTGCCAACTTTCTTGTACTCAACGTAGGCGCAACATGATTAAAAATTACCACTTCTATCGCCTGATTTCTTACGGGACGTTTTTTTTATTTGTTAGGTACAGATCCAGCGTCTTGGAATTTTTCAACCATTTCTAAAACGTACTGTTGCGAAATAGACACATTTTCTTGTCGCTGATTGAATAATTCTGCAGTCCGATTAGGACAACGATTGTTTTTATAGTAAAGGCCAATTACTCAACCCTCTGTGCAATAATTGTATAAACTATTGTTGCTTTTGAAATCAATTTGAGGTAAGTTACAAGCTACAAAATAACAAAAATTACGTTTATTAGTCGAGTGAGAAACTGAAATTTCGATTAAATTCTTGAATTATTTTAAATTCTTATCATCGGTAAAAAGAAAAACTGCAAATAAAAATTTCAAATTATTGTATTTACTGAAATGTAGACCAATATACAGGGTATCCCAACGAAAATTTGACCCCCCCTATAATTGGAAAACCGAATAATATTTCAAAATTCGCCGAGACCCATCGATTTTTGTTCTTGGGGGGAGCTTTTTTGACAGTCAAGCCAACTCGATATGTTCATCCCCCTAATGTCTAGCAACCCCATCTTAAAAATTTCAAATGCAACTACCCCACTTGTGGCACATCATTTTAAAGCCCTTTTCATTGCGAATACAGTGTCGTACCATTTTTAGAAATCGGTTGAGATTTGACAGTATTATTGGTTACAAACGAAAAGATGACAAACCAACTTACGCGTAGTAATTTCTACACAAATGCCCACCACTAATAAGTTTTTCATCTACTACACATGACTGCATTACCTGATTGTTATTGATGTGTCTATCAGGTTACAAAAAAGTCAGAAATGAAATAAAAAAGCTGAAGCAAATAATAAATCAGATTTATTTGATGAATTGCTCAAAATGACCCCCGTTAACTTCCAAACAATAATACAGTCTGTTTTCAAATTCTGTTCGAACATTATTAAAGATATCCCCAGTTATTAATCGGCATTCTTCTACAATTCTCTGACGTAGCACTTGCAATGTTTCCGGCTGAGTGGCGTACACTCGTGATTTTAAATGACCCCACAGAAAAAAGTCCAAAGGGGACAGATCCGGAGATCTTGGTGGCCATTCGACGGGACCTCTTCTGCCAATCCAATGCCCCGGGAAATGGTCATCCAAAATTGTCGCACAGCAGCAGCATAGTGCGGGGGCGCACCATCTTGTTGGAAGGTTATTTCATTTTCTAGTAAATTGTCGTCACTTTCTAAAATCTCTGTTATCCAAGGATCAATTGTACTTTCCAGTAATTCTAGATAGATGTTTCCATCGAGATTACCTTGGATGAAAAATGGTCCAACAAGATGGTCGCCCAAAATGCCTGCCCAAACATTCAATTTTTGAGGTGTCTGAGTATGAAATTCCCTGATTAAATGCGGATTAGTATCACTCCAATAACGACAATTGTGTCTATTCACTTCGCCATTCAACATAAATGTGCATTCGTCGGAGAAACATGTATTGTAGAGAAGATTTGGATTCAGTAGAAGTTGTTCACTAAAGTATTCGCAAAATTGGTTACGGCGATCAAAGTCATCTTCATGTAACTCTTGAACCAGCGTCATCTTAAATGGATGAAACTTGTGTTTTTTCAAAATTCGATGAACACTGGAACGGGATACGCCAGAATCTTGAGACACAGTTGTAATCGATTGCTTATTATCCATCTGTACATGACCCAAAACTGCCACTTCAACTGCTTCATTTCGAACTGGCCCAATTACTTCACGTTTTTTTTTAAAAGCGAACCTGTTGCAACAAATTTGTCAATCAGGTGTTTAACGTACTGGTGGTTTACATTTTTTTCAGGATGATTGGCATTAAAATTTCGTGCTGTAGCTTTAGCGCAATCGTGATTTCGATAATAAATTGCGACAATTTCTACTATTTCCGCGATAGAATAAACCATTTCGAACACACGTTAATACTTTCAATAACGGCTGAAACTAACGATTTCTTGGTCACAAGCAAAAAACACCGCCTTTTTTGTAGTACTGATTTTTTGTTATTTTGAAAAGGTCTGAATTCCTATAAACTTAAGTATCTTCTACTATTAACTATTTTAGTATCTAGTTTTATCTGCTTCAGCTTTTTTATTTCATTTCTGACTTTTTTGTAAACTGATAGACACATCAATAACAAGTGGTGGGCATTTGTGTAGAAATTACTACGCGTAAGTTGGTTTGTCATCTTTTCGTTTGTAACCAATAATTCTGTCAAATCTCAACCGATTTCTAAAAACGGTACGTCACTGTATTCGCAATGAAAATGGCTTTAAAATGATGTGCCACAAGTGGAGTAGTTGCATTTGAAATTTTTAAGTTGGGGTTGCTAGGCATTAGGGGGATTAGGGGGAAGATATCGAGTTGGCTTGACTGTCAAAAAAGCTCCCCCCAAGAACAAAAATCGACGGGTCTCGGCGAATTTTGAAATATTATTCGGTTTTCCAATTATAGGGGGGGGGTCAAATTTTCGTTGGGATACCCTGTATACAGTGAGATACTAAATATTTGTATCTCGCAAATGTTAAATCTGTTTTTCTAAAACGGTACATGTAAATTCCAAAAATGGCACACTACTGTTTAGGGGCTTTTTCGAACAATGTCGGTGCTGAAACTGGGAAAATCACTTTTCCCCTTCAACATAAAATTGATCTGTCCGAGCGCTAGTACCACCTAAATAAAACTCCATAAGTTTCCGTTGGACCGCTCTGTATTATATGTGGAAAATGTGACCTTATAACATTAACTATGTGATATATTAGATTTTCAATTTGATAGCAGTATTGAAATGAACCTATTTCAAGTCCTCTGATATCATAAAATTTGCAATTCAAGAAATAATATAATGGATAAATTAAGAGCGCCGTCTTTATACTCAAATTTTCAACGAATTTCATTCATTTATTTCAACTGTTTGTTGAGACAGTCTAAAAAAATATGAGTAAGTTAGAAAGAATGTCTCTTCACTGTGTCAATTGTATAAGTTTTCTTCTGGTTATAAAATAGTTTCCAGGCTGACAAGTTATTTAGAATAAGATTTCATTTTCACTTGTTGTTTTGTCACAAAATCTCCTAAATTTTACATGACAACGGCACATTGAGAAAATTGTATTCAACCTTATAAACATAGCAGAATTCTTTTTAAAAAATAGCAACACTTGAATTGATGTAAATTAAGTATTTTTCACGGTGTATGGAATACAGTGTAAGGTACAATTCACGATTTTTCATGTTCTCTAGCGCATTTTCCCTACATAAGTTAAAGGAAATAATTTAATTTCAGCATTATATTTTAGTACTATGTTAATAAGAACCTCTACCTACTGGATATATTTTTTTTGTGAATCTTTAGATACAATTATTTGTCCTTGAAACGCCAGCCTTAAAATAATTGATATATATTTTAAGTTGCATATTGTTCACATGTTCCTCTTTAGGCAACTATTGCATCTCACTATCGATATTGAATAAATAGACGAAATGGCCCATAAACGTAAGTAATGTAAATTGTCAACTGAAGGATTAAAATGTGGGAACAGTCATTAATATGAAAATTGTATAAAAGTTGACAAGGAATGGAAATTAGAAAAATACTGTCTATTTGTCATTATTTTGATTGTTTCTAGTCATTTGTATGTCTTCACTGTTTATCGAAATTTATAGCATTTCTATGTGTAATTTGGAAAAACATACATTTTAAAAAAATGTTATTTGATAAAATATTGTTGTGATATATAATATGAATATTTTATTAAACTCTTACTAATTTATATGCTCTGCTTAGGGGGAAATATTCCATCTAACACTGGCTCTGGATTTGGACCTGCCACCTCTGGTGAACCTGCTAAATTGCCTCCAATATCTGTGTCTGACAAAACTATTCACGTGAGTGGAAATAAACCAGTAGATATTCCTATTAAAGA
Source organism: Monochamus saltuarius (assembly GCA_025584915.1). Taxonomy (NCBI): domain Eukaryota; kingdom Metazoa; phylum Arthropoda; class Insecta; order Coleoptera; family Cerambycidae; genus Monochamus; species Monochamus saltuarius. The sequence goes on from CM046723.1 coordinate 33,024,918, forward strand.
CAAATATAGTGGCATGGTCGATGGCTTGCCAAATGGAATTGAAGAAAAAGATATCAAAGACATTCTTTATAAATTTCACTATACTGTTGGATTCCACGGTCATTATGAGAAAGGTTTAAAGAATGGAGCGAAGATAGGTGGATACTTTGTCAATGGTCGAGACGGTATTAGCAGAGTAGTTACATATATTGCTGATGAAAATGGATACAGACCAAAATTCAAATTCATAAATCTTGGACTGGATTCTTCTGATACACCTAAGGAAGAAAGCGAAAAGCAGTTCGGACTAAAAAGTTTTGAATTTGTATGGTATCCCATTGAATAGTGTAGATATAGAATAAATATTGTAAATGTTATAATTATAACAATAACTTTAGAGTAGCTATTAGAAAATAAAAGGAATTGAATTAAAAAGTTGATATTTGTACTACTCAAAAGATTGTCCTTACTTTAGTTTCCTTATAGTTACATAATATAATATCAATTCAATAGCTGCCCATACATGGAGAGATACAGTCGGGCGACACTCTCGACTGACCAAGTCTCAGATTACGCTTGTGCACAAGGAAGCACAACATTGTTCTTCGGTGCTGGTGGCACTCTTGACACCATGCCCGCCGACTTGGTCTGTGAGCGATTCAATTTTGGCCTCCACACACGCAAGTGCCTTTCATTTTTATAATTATCAGTTCCTACACAGACGCAGACCTTAAATTGTAGATAATTTTTTTTGATGTTAGACAGACCAGGTTGTGCGATCCTATTTTAAGCAAGTCTAAAATACTTCGTGAAAGTATTTCACATACCAAAAATGAGTAATCTAAATGAACAAAAAACTTACTGCAATACTAAAATCTTTGTTTTGGCATTTTTTTATAGTCACATTTGTATGTATTTTTAAAAGTAATATCAATTTTTGATAGGTACGCTTCCCTGTATGTTTTTACTAATATAATCCGTATATTTTGCCTATCCCATTACCGCAAAATAAATAAAAATGATTAGTATAAGTGACAAAGATTCTCCGTTTGTGTGATAAATACGAGAAGACAAGTGATATCCAGCGACTGGCTCCTTTATAAACGCGGTATGTTACTGACCAAGTCTGTGCTATACCACTAACGCACATGATATGCGGTCGAAGACATACCTCCCAACTTGTTCAAAATGTCGCTCCGTCTGTGGGTGGTTATTCAATCAGTAGTATATATATTTGCAAATTATAATAGAAAAACATATACATCATAAAATAAATCTGACCTTAAAATTCATTAGCTCTTCTCAAAAATATTATATTTAATGGAACACATGTTATAGATTTGTTACGTATTTGTTAACAAAATTATTGACATTCTTGGAAGTTCTATTCTATTTCTAAACAACCTACTACACAAAAATGGTTATATACGGATAACTAACTAATTGTATCCTTACCCCAGTAGCACACCAATATTGGAAAAATATTATATTTATATATTGGCCCAATAAAGAAAAGGCGAGTTTTTTTTAATGGGACAATATATATATATATATCCTATATTGATAACAAATATTGGTACAATATAGATATTCAATATTTACCCATAATTCACTTTATTTATAGGGTAAATTGATTTTTCCAATAATGGTCCAATATCCGTTTTGTATACTGGACCTACATATTATATACCATGACGTGTTGCATTTAGTTTGGTTTATATGATAACCCTATTCGGAATAATATAATATAGAATAATATAATTATATACATATGTATAAAATGTTAAGATTTAAGAGTAAGAATGCAAAAAAATTGCGCTACTTTGTAATTAATTAATATTTATAGATTCAGAAAGTAAAATAAACTGGGAATTCTCTTCAATAAAACGATTGATCAATAAAAATATAATTTATTTTCTATATAAAATAATAAAAAAAGTGTAATTCTGATAAAAAAATGGAAAATATATTTCATTTGGACTAGCTAATTATAAAACTACCTATTTTTGCGCCCTCCTTCTCTGTCTGCCGCACCTGCCAGGTACAAAGACATGGATCTGTTAATTTCTGTATCCGTGGCGTCTGTGAAATGTTTCCTAATAGCTTCTATAAAATACAAAGCAAAATATGTCCATGTCCATATTTGTCCATATTATCATAACAACAATTTAGAACTCTTACTTGTAACAGCCCTATAACAAGAAAGCTTTTGAAATGATAGCTTTCCTTTTTTTCCCGTTCCTGAGTATAGCATAGCCACTTCTCTAGAAAATAGTTTTTTCATCGATAAAAAAACGGATTTATGAGTAGTGTCTCCCCCACAAAGGTATAATCGCTGAGCCTACAATAAATAAAAAACCTGATAAACACATTGTTCACATAATCTATATAACAATAATTACCAAAAATTCAATATTTTTCTCATCCGCCAAGTGCTGTTCTAGAGATTCTAGTAGAGTCTGGTTCTCAATTGGCAGTTGATAAAGTTCATCATATGCTGACATATTTGGCCAATATTGGGCCAATATTTCTGTTTTCCTACCTCCTTTAAAATAAATAAAAAATATTAACAGTAAACCAGTCATCAGTTCATTATATGAAACCAAAAGCAACTTCACAATCTAAATTTACTAACACTACTACAAACTACTTCTAAACTCCCTTGTACGAAAATAAATTTATTTTTAGGTTAGGTATTAGTAGGTAGTTAGTATATTATAGATAATTGGATTAAGTAGTTACCTCTTTTCCTTTACTTCAATTCCAAATTATGGCACCACAAACAAACACTATAAATATAATTACGTGACGCAATCCACGGCCTGTGCCCACGGCGTCATGACAAAAGGAAAAGGAAGATGGGAGCATATGGTTTGTGGATGGGAGATGGAACTTCACTACGCGGGCGAAGGGAATTTGGATTTTCGGTCTCTTCTCTCTCTATCTCGCTTCTCGCGGTACGGAATTTTCGTATGATTTTAAATAATAATAAATTTAATAATTATAAGTAATAACAATAATATTTTTATTATTATTTAACTTTCGATTGTAATACCAAATCATGCATGAATAATAATTGGTACAACAATAAACGTCCCATGTAGAGCCAATATTAGAAAACAGTGTATTATAAAAAGGGCACTACAAACGAATAACGGCATAAACATGACTTCTTAAAATAATTTATTGTTAAATACTTTTATAAATATTAATTTCTTTTATATATTTTTTTAAGGTGAACATGTATGTACACTACAAATATTGGTACATTATTGGAAAAATATTGAATTACAATAATGTAAAAGTTATATTGCCAACTAACTACCAATATTGGCTAAATATTGCCAATATTGGGCCAATATCCTGTGCTACTGGGGTACTTTACACTTTACCTTATATTCGCATGGGTTTTCGATAGGTACAACATACTGTATATTGTACATAAATTATACAAGGGCTAACAAAATGTATATACTGAAACTGCAAAGTTTGTTTTAAAAATACAAATTCTATTAAAGTAGCTGATGCTCTATTATAAAATTAATTTATCTACATAATTGACTGACGAAATTCTAGTAATTATAGATGCAGCAAAGTAAATGGATTTGACAGGTCATGTCACTAATGGTTTAGTAGAAAAATTAATATTATGAAAAGATGTAGTTTTCTAAATTAAATAGTTAAAATATTTTACTTAAAAAAATTATATCTTATGTTAGCGCACAGATGTTGCATGATATTTTGGCATATTGCTGTCCTATATTCAAATACATTTCTCGTGCAATAAATATTGTCACGGAATTTGCCCCACTCACTCCCAAACCGACGACTGTGGCACCGCGAATTGCCTAAGATTGCCCCGATCGCCCCTACGCCATACTGGTAAACAAACAATATGCGTGAATCGAGGCGTTACTAGAAAATCGTGGAAACGACGAGAAGCGTTCCAGTCGTACTAGAAAATGGATCTAGAGATACTGGAATATACCTGGAATATTCGTTGGGTCTATAAAAGAAGAATAAACGGCCGAGTTAGTTAGTCTTGTATAAGTCTTGTATTACAGTCTGAATTAAAGTGTTTAGTTGGAGATATCAAAGTGATTTAGATAGCGATTAATTAAATAAGTGTTTAGTTGACCTGTAATTAGTAGTGTTCAGTAGTTAATAAAGAAGTAATTTATTAACGGATTGTTTTTCTGGAAGTAAGAAAAAGACGGATTGGGAAATCCGTGACAATTTGGTGTCGGAAGTGGATTTAACTGGAGGTTTTAAAGAGCTTTCTGGAACCCTGTCCACAAAGTGGGATTTAAGTGGAAGTTTGAAGAACTTTCTGGAACCCTGTGCGCGGGTGGAATAAATACCTAAGTGTGGCATATCACCGCACTCGTCGTGACTCAAGGAAGTGAACGGTGGTATTCGCGAAGGACAATCTCGAACATTCTAGAACTTTGTACAGGAGTGAGACAAATACCCAAGTGTGATATATCACCGCACTCGTCGTGACTCAAGGAAGTGAACGGTGGTATTCGCGAAGGACAATCTCGAACATTCTAGAACTTTGTACAGGAGTGAGACAAATACCCAAGTGTGATATATCACCGCACTCGTCGTGACTCAAGGAAGTGAACGGTGGTATTTGCGAAGGACAATCTCGAACATTCTAGAACTTTATACTGGAGTTAAACAAAGACATAAGTGTGACACATCACCGCACTCGTCGTCATTTAAGGAAGTGAACGGTGGTATTCGCGAAGGACAATCTCGAACATTCTAGAACTTTATCCGGCAGTGAGACAAAGACCCAAGTGTGGCATATCACCGCACTCGTCGTGACTTAAGGAAGTGAACGGTGGTATTTGCGAAGGACAATCTCGAACATTCTAGAACTTTGTACGGGAGTGCGACAAAGACCCAAGTGTGGCATATCACCGCACTCGTCGTGACTTAAGGAAGTGAACGGTGGTATTTGCGAAGGACAATCTCGAACATTCTAGAACTTTCTACCGAAGTGAGACAAAGACCCAAGTGTGACATATCACCGCACTCGTCGTGACTTAAGGAAGTGAACGGTGTTATTCGCGAAGGATATTCTCGAACATTCTAGAACTTTCTACCGAAGTGAGACAAAGACCCAAGTGTGATATATCACCGCACTCGTCGTGACTTAAGGAAGTGAACGGTGTTATTCGCGAAGGACATTCTCGAACATTCTAGAACTTTCTACCGAAGTGAGACAAAGACCCAAGTGTGGCATATCAGTGCACTCGTATCATTGTAAGGAAGTCAACGGTGACATTTACAAACACATTCCTGGACATTCTAGAACTTTCCAAATAGAGTGAATGCCTGTAACTAGAAGCCAAGTCAATATGGATGTACAAATGGCAAAACTGTTAGAAATGATGCAAACAATGCAAAGTAAAATGGAAGACCAGGCGAAAACGATGCAGGAGAAGTTAGAGGAACAAGGACGGACGATGCAAGAAAAATTTGAAGAACAAGGGCACCAGACAAAGACGACACAAGAAAAATTAGAAGAACAGGGACAAACAATAGAAAAGAAATTAGAAGAACAAGGGTGTAAAATGAAAGATCAAATACAGACGATACAACAGGAAATGAGAGATCAGACGAAAGAAATGCAGACAAAGTTAGAAAAATTGGAGAACACACTAGAAGAAAAACTAGAGGAGCAGTCACATAAAGTGGAAAAACAAGTAGAAGAGAAACTGGTAGAACAAAGAAAAGAAATCAACGAAGAACTGTTAGCACAAAAACAGGAAATACACGAAGAAATAAACCAGGTCAGAGAAGAGCTTCAACATAAATTAGACAAGATAGCAAAGGAGGGCGTAATCAAATCAGAAGGACCTGTTATTATCCGAACTCAGAAGACGAGACCCCCTGAATTCGACGGCAAGGTTTCCTGGAATGTATATCTGCGTCAGTTTGAAGCAGCAGCTGCAGCAAACGAATGGTCTGACTATGAAAAGGCTACAGCTCTGATAGTTGCTCTACGAGGGGAAGCCCTTGACGTCTTACAAGGAGTTCCTGCTGGGCAGCAGAATAACTACGACATTCTAAAACAGCATATGGAAATGAGATATGGGGATAAGCACCTGCAGCAAGTGTACCAGGCACAATTGAAAAATCGTCACCAGCAGAGTGGAGAGAATTTACAACACTTTGAGACAGACGTTGCTCGACTGGTTCGATTGGCATATCCAACAGCCCCGTCCGAATTTGTAGACCAGCTCTCCATCCAAGTGTTTATCGACGGCCTAAGAGATTGCGAAACACAGCAGGCACTACGGCTCGCTAGACCTAAAACGTTGAATGACGCTCTTTCGCATGCACTGGAATTTGAGGCAGCAAAGATGGCATCCGGTAGACATGTTAAAGTACGGACTATCACTGATAACAGCGATAATATGGGAAATGGAGACATAATCAAAACATTGAAGGAGGTCATTGAGAAACTCAGCCCAACTACCGGATCAAAGAAAGAACAATCTGATAGTCGAAGAGATCGCCTTCTGAAATGCTGGAACTGTGGACAGACAGGACATCTAAAAAGACAGTGTAGGGCCCCAGTCGCTGATCAGCAGAAGCGCGACTCCCAAGCGGCACCTGCACAGGAAAACTAGGGTCAGCCGGCTTGACGGGGCAAAAGCCGGCTGCGTCCTCGTACCATGCCCCACAAGAAGAAGTTACGTTGTCACGTCTCCAGGACTCTGACTCCTTGCTAGTAGAGGGCATTATTTTTGGTCGTATGTTTCCTATGGTAATCGACACTGGAGCAGCAAGAACTATTATACGACCGGATATTATTGGTGACTGGCGTATTAAGAGCCCTGCCAAGCGTTATGTCCTTACAACAGCCAATGGACAACAACTGCCAGTCAAGGGGAATGCGAGCTTGACATAGAATTAGGAGACGTCAAATTCAAACACAGAGCCCTGGTAGCAGATATATCGGACAATGTCATACTCGGACTAGACTTACTACGAGCAAAGGGGGTGAACTTAGATTTGAATGCTGGTACGCTACGGATAATGGGTGAGGAAGTAGTGCTAACAACCACCACTGAGAATAACGCTGTACGGAGACTCGTTGTTAAAGAAGATGTGGTACTACCTGGTCAGACCGAAACATTGGTTGCCACTGTAATGGATGGGGAAATGTCTTGCAGTGTTGGAGTGGTGGAACCCAGTAATCAGGATCTGTTCAATAAATCTATAGTCACCGGCCGCACACTGATTAAACCAGAGAAAACGACAATAGTACGGGTAGTTAACCTGAAAACCTTTCCACAGAAAATTACAAAGGGAACTGAAGTAGGAGTCTGTGAACCTGTTACCATGGTCAGAACACTCAAAGAAAACAACGAAATGGAGAAGAAACCAAATAAGACCAGCCTACCGGAATGTCTAAGGGACATCGTGGATAGGGCCAAGCAGAGATTAAAAGAGTCGGAGGTGGAACAACTGGAAGAGCTGCTACGTGAAAATGAAGATGTGTTTGCACTTAAACCAGGCGACTTTGGGAGAACCAATGTTGTGAAGCATCGAATCGATACTGGTTCATCATCTCCTATAAAGCAGCCACCACGAGGACTTCCACTAGCCAAGCGAGAAGAAGTTAACAAGATGTTAATCGAGATGCAAAATCAAGGCACCATAGAGCCATCTCAGAGTCCTTGGGCTTCTCCTGTAGTTCTGGTCAAGAAGAAAGACGGCTCCACCCGATTTTGTGTGGACTACAGAAAATTAAATGACGTCACCAAGAAAGACAGTTACCCATTACCGAGGATTGACGATACTCTGGACACCTTGGCTGGTGCGCAATGGTTTTCCACTTTGGATTTAAAGAGTGGATATTGGCAAGTCGAGGTCAGCCCAGAAGACAAGGAAAAGACAGCATTCACTACCGGAAATGGATTGTGGCAGTTCAATGTAATGCCATTTGGTCTATGTAATGCCCCTGCCACTTTTGAACGACTGATGGAAACTGTACTTCATGGCCTGCATTGGGAGACCTGCTTGATTTACTTGGACGACGTGGTGGTGCTGGGACGCTCTTTCCAGGAGCACCTAAAGAACGTGTCCGAAGTGTTCAAGAAGTTGAAAGCAGCAAACCTGAAGTTGAACCCGAAGAAGTGCAGTCTGTTCCAAAAGGAGGTTAGATACTTAGGCCACATTATTACTCCAAACGGTGTGAAAACAGACCCGGAAGACAGAGTGCATAAAGAACTGGCCGGTTCCTAAAGACAAACATCAAGTTCGAAGTTTTCTCGGCCTATGCACATACTACCGACGGTTTGTCCAAGGATTCTCTGACATTGCCAAGCCTCTTCATAAACTGACAGAAGACAACATCCCGTTCGAATGGACTTCGAGATGCCAGCAAGCCTTTGAGACGCTGAAAGAGGCTCTCTGCACTACCCCGATTTTGACATACCCAATACCTGGACAACCATTTATAGTGGACACGGACGCAAGCAACATTGGAATTGGTGGAGTTCTTTCACAAGTACAAGATGGCCAAGAGCGAGTAGTGGGCTACTTCAGCAAAGTTCTATCGAAAGCTGAAAAGAACTACTGTGTGACTCGGAAAGAATTGCTTGCCATCGTCAAGAGTCTAGAACACTTTCACAAATACTTGTATGGCCAAGAATTCCTCCTTAGAACGGATCACGCTTCCCTTAAATGGTTGCTCCAGTTTAAGAACCCGGAAGGACAGATGGCCAGGTGGCTGGAACGGCTGCAAGAATATCACTTTGTTGTTGAACATCGAGCCGGCAGGAAACATGGAAATGCAGATGACCTTTCTAGGAGACCCTGTCCTGTCAACTGCAAACACTGTAGTAGTCTTGAAAAAAAAGAGGACATCTCATCAGTTCCTTGTAAGGTGGTAGCAGCCCAACCTGAAGACAGATGGAGTTCAGCAGCGATTCGGGAAGACCAGCAAGCTGACTGTGACATCAAGCCCTTACTAGACTGGAAAGAAGCCAACAACCGACCCTCATGGGCTGAAGTCAGCAGTAAAAGCCCAACATTAAAGACTTATTGGGCTCAATGGAATTCCTTGGTGTTGGAAGACGGTGTCCTAAAAAGAGCATGGGAGAACAATGACGGAACGGAGGTCAAGAAACAAGTACTACTCCCGAGGACACGGGTCAAGGAAGTGCTGCAGGAAGTACATGGAGGTACTGGGGGTGGACATTTCGGTATCAATAGGACTCTACAGAAGATTAGGGAGCGTTTCTACTGGTTGAGCTGTAGGACGGATGTAGAAGATTGGTGCCGAAAATGTGACGTATGTGCAGCCAGCAAGGGACCGAAGACCCGTTCCAGAGGCAAAATGCGCCAGTACATCGTAGGAGCACCGTTTGAGAGGATTGCCATTGATATCGCTGGCCCATTTCCGAAAACTCAAAATGGAAACCGATATCTGTTAGTCGCCATGGACTACTTCAGCAAATGGCCGGAAGTATACCCCCTTCCCAATCAAGAGACCACAACCGTAGCAGAAGCGCTAGTCAACAACCTGTTCTGCAGATTTGGTGTGCCCATGGAACTGCATTCAGATCAGGGCAGAAATTTCGAATCAGGTGTGTTCCGAAAGGTCTGCGAGCTTATGGGAATCCGAAAAACCAGGACCACCCCACTGCATCCCCAGTCAGATGGTATGGTGGAACGCTTCAACGCCACACTAGAAACCAATCTGAGGATGTTTGTGAACGAAAACCAGACAGACTGGGACAAGCTCATTCCACTCTTCCTGTTAGCTTACCGCTCAGCTGTCCATGAAACTACTGGGAAGACTCCCGCAAGGATCATCTTTGGAAGAGAGCTTCGCCTTCCAGCAGATTTGGTATTTGGTCGTCCTGCGGAACAGCCCACAGAGCCAGACACTTACACCCATGAGCTAGAACGAAGACTAGCAGCCGTACACGATCAAGTCAGATCTCGAATGCGACTAGAGAGCGATCGCATGAAGACTCGATACGACGTCCGGGCCAATACAGTCGGATTTCAACAAGGTGACCTGGTGTGGCTGTACAACCCCACGCGGAAGAAAGGAAAATCGCCTAAACTACAAAACCGTTGGGAGGGCCCCTACACCGTCATTAAAAGAATCAATGATGTCGTATACCGGATACAGAGGACTCCCAGGAGTAAGATGAAGGTCGTCCATCTGGAGCGTCTGTCCCCGTATAGAGGTGTATCCGATCGGGACGATCGGTCCTAAGGAGGGCAGTGTCAGTGTCACGGAATTTGCCCCACTCACTCCCAAACCGACGACTGTGGCACCGCGAATTGCCTAAGATTGCCCCGATCGCCCCTACGCGATACTGGTAAACAAACAATATGCGTGAATCGAGGCGTTACTAGAAAATCGTGGAAACGACGAGAAGCGTTCCAGTCGTACTAGAAAATGGATCTAGAGATACTGGAATATACCTGGAATATTCGTTGGGTCTATAAAAGAAGAATAAACGGCCGAGTTAGTTAGTCTTGTATAAGTCTTGTATTACAGTCTGAATTAAAGTGTTTAGTTGGAGATATCAAAGTGATTTAGATAGCGATTAATTAAATAAGTGTTTAGTTGACCTGTAATTAGTAGTGTTCAGTAGTTAATAAAGAAGTAATTTATTAACGGATTGTTTTTCTGGAAGTGAAAGAAAAGACGGATTGGGAAATCCGTGACAATATATTATTAGTTCCTATTAGCAGAATATATATCACATTATTTTAGTATGATTCAGATTATGTTTAATTAAATTTGTGTAGGATATACAGATCCGATCTATTTGTTTACGTATATAAGGGGAAATGGCGTCAATAAATGTGGGCGACCAGACGATCAAGGTACCTAAGAACGGTACATATAAGGAGGTCTACTAATAAGAAAAACTGTTAATACAGCTACAGAACGGTTGTTGCTCGAAAAGCTTTTGAAGGTTATAAGTGGGAGTTGTGAAAAAAAAATCTAGTTCAACAGTTAAGCTTACTATCTCAAATATCCGCATATATCCTTAATTATTTCTGCAGTTATTTTTATGTTGTATATTTTGGTCTGAATTTTTTATTAGGTAATAAATAAATTATTATAATTAAGATTAACCGATTTGTCCGAGGATATAATTAGATTGTAATTTCCGTGGAACAGGAAAAAAAGGAGGAAACCTGTTAAAGGCATTCTTGATTAAAATTTTTGCTTGTCTTTAAAATGTGGTTGGCATGGAGAACTTGCATGTTGCATGTACAGGGTGATCAGAAAATCGGTAAATATAAAAATCGTTCAAGAATAAACTGCCTTTATTTTCAACAATACCAAAATATGTTATTGAGGATAGTTGCTTAGAACTGATATTGTTATATTATAATTTCAATTTGTGCATGAATTGACCTACTTTTATAGAAACAGACAGGAAAACATTTTTATATTTCAATTTTCGAAAAAAGAAACATTCTTTATTCTTGAAAATTTATACTTGTCTTTATAATGTAGTTGGCACGGAGAATAAAAAAGATTCACAGCAACCAGATAATAAAAAGTGATAGAATTTTTGAGTAATAGTGACAGTTATTCTTAACATGCTAAGATTGCATGTATTTAATACAATGTTATGGGAAACGAGAAACTTATTACCGTTAAATTATTGAAGATTTCTATAAAAACAATCCCAATGCCCCCAATGAGTAAAAGGTAATTTATTCTTGAACGATTTTTATATTTACTGATTTTCTGAGCACCCTGTACATTCAACATGAAAGTTCTCCAGACCAACCGCATTTTAAAGACAAGTAAACATTTGAATCAAAAATGGCTTTTCTCGTATGTTTCAACTGTCCATGTTTCTATTAATGTAAGCCGATTCGTGCACAAACTGAAATTAGAATATACCTAAATTTCAATTCTAAGCAACGTTCCTTAATAACATATTTTTGTATTATCATGTTTAAACCAACCAGCCAAAGGTGATTGATGTAGGCTTTCTCTTACATAAGGTCATCTGGCAAAGAGGATACTCATAACATATCAAGCATCACAACGTGTTGATTGGAAGCACAGCCGTAAGTGAAACAACCAATGTGGTTGTTATAGGGGAAAACTTCGACCCCATTGTGCTACTTGCAGCAAAAACGCCATCTAACCATAACATTCTGTTCATAAAACCTGACAGAGGAAAAGTAGAAGCCAACGTTTACTCCATCAAATGTTGCAGTTGTGACTCAAGGAAATCTTATTCTTATACGCATTCACTGGGTGCGATTCTACTAGAGCGACATTCTGGAAGAATAAACTTGATTTCATAAAAAAAATAACCAAAAACACATCCTGACCTAAAAAGACCAGCTGAAGTGTTCCACAATTCATCTTCCTCGCATGCTGATGTTGAGAAAACTGAGCGAATATGCATGCTGAAATGGTACGGTGCTCCTACTACGATAAGTTTTTTGATGAAGACAAGGGTGATTCGCAATTCGTGCTGCGATGATGATATTGATGGTGCAGCTAGAAGCAGGAACCTCCTGGTCCAAGTGAAACAGGTCCAGTTAATTTTGTTTTGTTAAGACTTTTCATTTGTTACGTTTTCTTCTTATTTATCTTTATAAAATAAAAATAAAATTTATACATTTGTTACACATTCGTCTTCCCGTTTGAATTAACTTGAAAATCGGTAAACTTTTGCCTATACAAGCCACCCTAACTATAAGAAAATTGTATAGATAAATATAACTTACATGAAACAAAAATTTCGTAGCGGTACGATGACAAATAAATGTCAAAAATATCAAATAAAAGAGAAATTTTCTAGACAGAAACACTTAATAAGTACAATAGCGATGTACAAAGCTAATTTTTTGTGAAATTTTAATGTATAAACATGCAAAATACAAATAAAGTTTAATATGTCAAAATTCTGAACAAAACTTACTTACTTGTAAATAAAAAAGGCAATTTTGTATAAAGTAAACTTGTTTCTGATAATTAGACTTTAGGCTGAGTTTTCTCACCTATACAGTTTCAATTTTGGTAGAAATTTGTGGGACAAAACCGTGAAATAGTTTTCAAAATTTGACAGCTCGACAATTTTTTAAATTTCTTTTTTCATAAAAGGTAATATTTATGTAGATATTCTCAGGAGAACTCGTTCAAGTTCTAGTTTATCCTTTTGAATAGATTAGTTCAATTTGTAAGTTGAAAATCTGAAAAATATGAAATGTTATGAAAGTATTTGACGTTAAAAATTTCTATTTAAGAATTTAGGGTAAAAATCTATGTAAATACTATAACTCCATTTTTCAACTAGGAGGAGCGTTTTGAATATTGCGCGCCAAAATGTTGGTTTCTTATTGGTTAATTTCGAACCTACTTTACACTGCTAATAAATTTTACATTTTGGCATTTGTTGACATTTTGCTAGTTAGTTGCCATCAGTTCGTTGTCATTGTGTTTTTACCTGTTTTTCTATCTATTTATTATCTCAGTTACGTATAAATCAGTTCTTATCAGAACTAAACAACTTATTATATTGTTTATCATTCGCTTTTTTCAATTTTCCATTGGATATGGATGATAGTGTGCCGACCACAAGTAAGGCAGGCGCGGGAATTACATCGCCGTCGCCCCCAAGGAAACGAAAACAACTCAGTTTGGGGCATTTATCTCTGGCAGAAAAACAAGCAATATTGAATTTGTACAAGAAAAGCTTAGATGATGAACCTACTCTTAAAACTGTCCAACTTGTATCCAAAATAGCGATGACATTAGGTACCTAAATTTATATTAACATTATCTACTGTTGAACTATATTACACATTATACTTTTTTAGGTGTTGCAAAATCAACAGTGTATCGAGCCATAAAACAGTATAAATCTACTGAAGGGTGTCTTCCAAACACTGTGGTGGACGACCTGGGATTGTTACATCTTTGGATGAAGTAATGAAGAATTCCATAAGGCGTATAGTACACAGCTTTTTCTTTAAAAATGAGATCCCCACTTTGGACAAAATATTAACTGCAATAAAAAGTCGTCAGGATTTGCCACAGATGTCCCGTTCATCATTATACAAAGTTATGAAACAAATTAACTTCAAGCAAGGTTGAATACATATCTCAAGCAAGTACAATTGCAATAAAAACATTTTTTTTTTTTGCAGATACTTAAAACGAAGTCGTAAAAGTGTGTTGATAGAACGTGATGATATAGTGAGATGGAGATTTGACTACTTAATATCAATTAAAAATTTTAGATCTGAAGGTAGACCTATTTATTATTTAGATGAAACATGGTTAAATGAAGGTCATACAATTGAAAGGGTATGGGTTGATACTAATATTAAAAGTAAACGTGAGGCGTTCAATTAAGGGCTGTCTATGGGATTAAAAAATCCGTCCGGTAGAGGAAAGCGTCTTATCATCTTACACGCTGGCTCAGAGGAAGGATTTGTTGAAGATTCGTTAATGATTTTCGAAGGCAAGAAGAGTGGGGATTATCACGAAGAAATGAATGCAAATGTATTTGAAAAGTGGTTTTCTGAATTTTTGAAAAAAGTACCAGATAATTCTGTTATTGTAATGGACAATGCCCCATACCATAGTCGAAAAGTAGAAGCTATTCCGACAACATCAACAAGAAAAATTGATATGAAGGCATGGCTACAATTAAAGAATATCGAATTTGAAGAAGGTATGGTGAGATCGCAATTAATATTCTTAATTCGCCAAAATAAAGATAAATATAATTTGTATATAACTAACAAAATGGCAAAAAAAGAAAATAAAGTTGTCTTACGATTACCGCCATATCATTGTGAATTAAACCCTATAGAATTGATTTGGGCACAGAAGTGGCAAGCAAAAATAAAACATATAAATTGAAAGACGTAAAGGAACTATTAATAGAGGCTCTTAATAATGTTACAAATATGAACTGTAAAAAGTGTGTAGAACATGTGATTAAAGAGGAAGAAAAAATGAGAACACTTGACGGAATTATGGACGATCTCATTGAGCCTTTAATCATATCAATTAATAATAGCGAGGGTCATATGGATACTGACTCGTCAAATAATTCAGAAAATTGTTAAATACATGATTTGTCCCTTATTTTTACCAATAATATTATAAATTATAAAAACTTATTTTGTTACTTTGAACACCTGCAGATGATACATTACGAACGAAGTTCAGTTATCAGTTATTTAGCAATTATCCGGTAACTTAATAAACGTAGTTCGAAGAAGTGCAACAATTCAAAGTAACAAAAACACCATTATATGATTACTCCAATGTTAATTGTAAAAATGTGAATCAATAAAAAATTTTTTTAAAAGTGAAAACTGGAATCAATCATTTATAGATATTTGGTTTGTAGTACATTATTTCATTCATATTCAGTTTTTCAATGTTATGTAGGAAGTACCTACCTACCTACTTTTAAAATATATATACAAAAGTTAAATAAACCTAGAATTAGATATTTATTCATTGCACATTATTTTGAATAGGTATTAATAACCTCATTTGAAAGTAATGCAAGCTTATTGTACTCAAATTGAGGTTAAACACTTGCAGTGAGTATATACTTGATAGTCTGATGCTATCTAGGGTAGTTTTTAGTAAATTTTGCAGTGTAAATTTGTCTTTGACATTCGCTCCTCCTAGTTTAAAAATAGAGTATAGTATTAAGATATCAAAACCTTATAAAAGGTGTAAAGAACAATTATAGTAGAGTTTTACAGCATAAAAAGTGAAATATTTCAAATTAAGGACATAAATGTGAGAAACGGTGAAAAAACTAATGTTACGGAAGCTCACCTACCTTTTTAGTTTGTTAATTATGTTCCTGTTTACGTTACAATTTATAATTGAAGCTCCCCTACCTCGTTAGTTTGTAAATTACATTTCTGTTTATGTTAGAATTTATAATTTTTGTGATGCTTTTATTTTGACGTTTTCTGGAACATTTTCAGTCACATTCTATTTGATTCTCGAGACCGCCGAAAACTTCTAGAACCGTAAAAACCTATATAAGCCGATGATTTTTGCCGCTGGAGTCAATTTATATTGAGCAGTCGAAGGCGAATGACAAACGTCAAAGTAAAGCGTTGACAGTTGTGAAATTTGTTAATATTTTTTGTGTAATCAAGAGTGACAATAAAGTTTGTTTGTCTACGTGACGTGTTTCTACGCTACCCAATTTAGAGGTTACATTGGTGTCAGAAGTGTGACGTTCCACAAAGAAGACATTTGGAGTAGATAAGTGAATGCCAGTAACGAGATCTAGGGCAAAAGAAATGGAGGAAACATTCAAACAGTTAATGGAGATGATGAAAGAGATGAAAAGGAGCCAAGAAGATATGAAGCAAGACTTAAAGGAAATGAAAAACAGCCAAGATGAAATGATGAATAGCCAAGACGAAATGAAGGAAGACTTAAAGATAGAAATGAAGAACAGTCAAGATCAAATGAAAAGTAGCCAAGATGGTATGATGGAAGACTTGAAAAAGGAAATAAAATACAATCAAGAGGAAGTGAAGAATAGTTTAGAGAAAATGGAAAATAGTCAAGAAGAATTGAGAAACGAAATGAAAACCAGTTTGCAAGAAAACAATAAGAAGTTGGAAGAGACAATTAAGGTTAAAACAGTTTCCTCGAATTCATTATTCGAGGAAACTGTTGAAGATGAAATCAATCAATTGAGAAGTGAGGTACAAGATAAAGTCCAAGTCGTAGAAGAAAGTGTTAGTAAGTTACAGAATTAAGTCACCAAAGTCGTAGAAGAAAGTACAGTAAAACTAGAACACGAGGTTACAAATCTAAAATCTCAGTTTTCTGCGAGGGAAGTCATTAAGACCGAGAGTAATTTTCTTTCGTCGTCAAGTGTGATCTTAAACAAGCTGGTTAGGTGCTACCAAGCCCCACCAACTGTTAAGATCAAAGTAATCCGTCTGCAAAATAATGGAACGAGTTTGGTAGTACAAGGGCGTATATGCAGACGGGACTGCTAAATGGTTCTTGATACAGGCTATAGCAAGACCGAACATTATCGCTCACTGCAGAATACAGAAGCCAGACCAGAACACAAGATCTTAGTAGCAGATATAACTGACGATCGGGCCTATGATTGATCACATCCAGTTATCATTAACGGGCTTGTTAGAGGTAACTGGTGGGTTAATCAGAAATTCGTATGATTGACACTTAAGTCAAATTTATTTCTCCCAGTTACTTAACTTAACAACGATCACTGACCCAGTTATGAAACTGCTTGGAATAACCTGCCATTAAATTTAACTGGAGCTTTTTATTGGTCAGAAATTATAATTTTATTTCTGGTAATTGAAGTATGACATTCGGCATATTAATATAATATATAATTTTATTATTATTTGTCTATAGCACAATTCAGTGTCAATTTTTTGCCATATCATAGTTCTACATAATTAGTAATATACGCTATTAATAGTTTGACAGTAAATACAACCTAAAAAAACTAAAGTTTATTCTAAGTGGGATATTAACAAACAAAAAGAAATATATATTATTACCTAATAATATTAATAATTAATTTATGAATAGGATGAAGGCACAATGAAAATAGTTAGGTACCTAGTTTTTAATTATTGGTAATAATGTAAATTCTATAAATAGTAGGTATGAATAATACATTTTATATCTTTTAAATATTATTTTTATTAGGTAGGTATGTGTTTTTGACAATAATTTCTAATGAATTACAGTAACACTGATAGGCTGCATCCTATAATTATAATATATTGCAACATTGACTCCACCAAGGCATAGTAAATTGTAATTAGCACAGCAGCACCGATCACATGCCTAAAGGTACATTTTTGATTACCCACGTAAACTGTGTATAAATATTGAATATGTGCATCCATGTTTTACTAGTTTTTGATCCTGATGAAGTTTTCTGCTCTTCCTTTTTACATTCTGGTTCCACTCTGCATGAATCTAAAATAATTTAAATAATTGTCAATCAATAAGTTAATATGAAGTATTTCGCTTACCTACCACCACTGTTGGGAATTTGTTTGTGGTCCATACACTAAAGAATTTACTCGAGAATTTATATGTACTTCAAAATTTTGCCAAAGTAGGTACCTATATTAACATGCGTTGAGTTTACTTTGCTTCCCAACAATATTTTGTTACATTTAATGAAATTTAGCATTTCTTCATATTGGCGTTAGGTCGTGTGCCACTTGTACCCACTGTTAAGTACATATGATTTAAATTTTAATTGCGTTAATTGACAATTTTTGACATATGAGTGATGACAGATGACGTATGTTAAAGAATTAACTGCCATGACAGTGTTATCTGGTCATAATAACAGGCGCAGATAACTGGTTGTTCTATCATAGCGATCTTTCCATTTCGGTTAAGAACTCAGTTATGCCCACCCAGTTATCGTAACTTAACTGTCATCGGTTACGCTTACCTGAATGTTCAATCATACGCCTGGATGTCACTCTTGGACTTGATGTTATGACTCAACATAATTTTTTATTGGACCTTTCTCGAAGACTATTGAAGACCAAGATGAAAAAGTCATCATTCAGTGTCCCGAAATCAGAAACCTTCCTATTAGAACTGTGGAAGCTTCAGCAGACATAGAACTTCCAGCAGGATCAGAAGTGGTAATTGAAGCTATTTGTAGCAGTCCTTCGGCAGTTGAAGAAACTGTAATTGTAGAACCAGAACCAGAGAGCAGTCGTTATAGGAAGGGCATATTAACTGGGAAGGCATTAACACAAAGGAAAAACAATTTGGTATTGGTTAGAATGCTAAACCTGAAAGACTACCCACAACAGATCAAGAAAGGTGAACCTTTGGGAGTTTGTCAAACAGTTGCATCGGTCTTCAGCAATATAGAATCATCAACAGCATCTTAAAGTATTGAAAAACTACCTGAAGTTCTTCAGGGCCTTGATAACCGAATTCAAGTCCCCATTACAAGCCGATGAAGTCAAAAAGTTGGAAGATTTATTGAGGCGCTACCAGGATGTATTCTCTTTAACAAAGGATGACATTGGAAGGACTAATCTTGTGCAACCACTCCAATGAAACAAGCTCCAGGACGTATTCTGTTAGCGAAGCAAGAAGAGGTATCAACAATGCTGAGAGACATGCATCAGCAGCGAGTCATTGAAGCATCAAAAAGTCCATGGACTTCACCGGTTGCTTTGGTAAAGAAGAAGGATGGCTCCACCAGATTCTGTGTAGATTATAAAATACTAAACGATGTCACTGAGAAGGACAGTTATCCATTGCCAAGAATAGACGATACCCTGGATACTCTGTCTGGATCTCAATGGTTTTCCTCATTAGACTTGAAAAATGGCTATTGACAAGTGCAGCTTCACCCGGAGGATAAAGAGAAGACAGCTTTTTCCATTGGGATAGAGTTGTGGCACTTCAACGTTATGCCCTTTGGCCTCTGCAACGCACCAGCCACCTTTGAAAGACCTATGGAAACGATTCTGCGGGGAATGACCTGGACGACTTGTCTCGTTTACTAGATGACATAATAATACTTGGAAAAGACTTTGAAGACCATTTGAAGAATGTCCAAGAGGTTTTTAAAAAGTTGAGAGAGGCCCGACTAAAGTCCTAAGAAGTGCATGCTCTTTCAAAAAGAAGTCAAGTATTTAGGTCACATTATTTCCTCTGAGGGAGTGAAGACTGACCCAGAGAAAACGGAAACCATCTGGAAATGGCCAGTGCCGATCGACAAACATGAATTAAGGAGTTTCCTGGGAGTTTGCCCTTACTATCACAAGTTTGTGAAAAATTTTGCTGAGATTGCGAAACCTTTACATCGACTAACAGAAAACAATCATCCATTTACCTGGACGGGGTAATGTCAACAAGCTTTTCAAAAATTAAAGGAAGCTTTGTGTTCTCCGATTCTGACATATCCTAAGCCTGGAAAGACATTTATCTTGGACACGGATGCTGGTAATACTGGAAATGGAGAACAATTATCACAAGTTGAAGACGGGCACTAAAAAGTGATTTCCTACTTTAGCAAGGTCCTCTGTAAGCAAGAAATGAACCACTGCGTAACGAGAAGAGAGTTGCTTGCCATAGTTAAAACTGTGGAGCATTTTTATAAGTATCTCTATAGTCAGCCGTTAGTTTTGAGGACCGATCATGCTTCTTTGAAGTGGCTACTGCAGTCCAAGAATCCGGAAGGCCAAGTGGAAAGATGGCTTCAATGGTTGCAGGAGTATGACTTCAAAATTGAACACCGGAAAGGATCTAACCATTGGAATGCTGATGCCTTATCCAGACGACCATGCCCTCCAAATTGTAAACACTGTCTGCGACAAGAAATGAGAGATGAAGATGAACCTCTTTGTAGAAGAACTACCATCCAGTACCCAGAGGATTGGGATATTAAAATCATTGCTAAAGAACAAAGCGAAGACCCGGATTTTGGACCAATTTTCACATGGAAGATAAAAAACCTGGGCAGACCCACCTGGCAGGACATTTTTGATAAATTACCATCTCTAAAAAGCTACTGGGCGTTATGGAATTATTTAGCCATCGAGAACGGCCTATTAAAAGAGTTTGGGAGAGTCCCGATGGCAAAGAAAAGATTTATATATCAAACAGTACTGCCCCAGAAATAAATTCCAGAAATTCTTAAAGCACTGCACAGTGGGGTCGGTGGTGATCACTTTGGAATAAACAAAACTTTGAATAAAGTTAGAGAACGATTGTACTGGCTTAGCTGTTGGTCCGATGTCGAGGAATGGTGCCGACATTGTGGTACCTGTGCCTCTAGTAAGGGACCCAGGACTCAGAGCCGAGGACAGATGAAGCAGTACAATGTTAGAGCTCCATTCGAGAGAATAGCTATTGACATAGCTGGACCGTTTTCTCGTAGTAGCAGTGGAAATCGCTATATTTTGGTAGTGATGGACTACTTCAGTAAGTGGCCAGAAATATATCCCTTACCTAATCAAGAAGCTGTCACCGTAGCCAGACCTTTATTTTAAATCTGGATATTATGCCGTTATGGGTTCCCTAGAGAGATTCATTCCGACCAAGGTAGGAATCTCAAATATGAAGTATTTCAGAATGTCTGTGGGCTGCTAGGCATCCACGAAACCAGAACTACACCTCTTCACCCACAGTCAGATAGAATGGTGGAAAGATTCAATCGTATCATTGAAAACTTCTGCAGAAATCGTGTGAAGGCCCTTATACCGCCGTGTCAAGATTGAATGATGTAGTCTACAGGATCCAGAGGAATCCCCAAGCCAAAATAAAAATAGTCCACATCGATCGTTTGACACCTGATCAAGAAGGCCATGCAGACAACGGGGTAACCTAATCGGGACGATCAGTTTTAAGAGGGGGGCAATGTTATAGAAGCTCCCCTACCTTTTTAGTTTGTTAATTATATTCCTGTTTACGTTACAATTTATAATTGAAGCTCACCTACATCGTTAGGTTGTAGATTATGTTTATGTTAGAATTTAATTTTTGTGATGCCTTTATTTTGATGTTTTCTGGAACATTCTCGGCCACATTCTATTTGATTCTCGAGACCGCCGAAGCCTGTGGAATTGTTTATTAGCATACCTAGATGTTTGGTTCAGAGAACATACATATGACTTCATTGATAGGAATTGTAGGAGATTTGATTTATATTAGCTTAAAATACCTTTCTAAGGTGAACATTATTCAAGTAGGTATTGTCATATTTAATTCATTGACAGGCTGTCACTCTTTGTCATTGTCGATATTTAACTTCAAATAATTTTAATTTTTATAATAATTTTTATAGTTAGATATTTGATTCAACTTAAAGGAGGCCACCTGAAGAAGCAATCCTAAAAATGCAGAAATAGGTCAGATCTCATCTATTGTGGTTGAATTGTCGTATTCCCACTGCCAAAAAGTGAAGTTAGATATTTATAGAGTGTTTCACTAGAGCAGGTTAGTAAATTTATATAGATTAATTTCTTTAGATAATTATTGAATAGAGCTTTATCTGTGGAATTTTTCATTAGCATACCTAGATGTTTGGTATCAGAGAACATACATATGACTTCATTGATAGGAATTGTAGGAGATTTGATTTATATTAGCTTAAAATACCTTTCTAATGCAGTAAAAAAAATGTTACAAAAGCTAATAATAAGGAATATATAGGTAGATATTGTGGGTGAAATTCAACGCAGGTTGGGGCTTTTGTCCACTGAGTAGTTAGTTTCACACAATATTATTAATACCTAAAAATATATAAAAACAAAAATCACATTAAAAATCACAGAGGAAATTTTTTTTATCATTATGTATTGACGCTCAACAATTTCAATTTATTTACATTTCATTTTTATTAAATAACAAATCATTTACATATGGCGCCCAACGTGGGGCAAACGTGGCAGCAACTTGCATTTCAGTACATAATAATTTAGCCTGTCAGCGTGGTATAATTTGTATGGAAATTGTGGTCTGAAACACAAAATTAAATTAGTAGAGTAAAGGTAAATAATTTAAATAAGGGTAAAATCAGGTAAGAGGTAATGGATTTAAGATCAAGAAATACTATAGGACAACCAACTGAGAGAGAAATGTCGGATACTGAAAGGGAGACGGCAAGCGAGGGAACGCAGACCAGCATGGGAAGTTTTGAGCTAGTACTGTAGAAAATGGCAGAAATGAATGCGAGATTAGAGAAGAACCTAAACAAGAACTTAGAAGAAGAGGTCAAGAGCATAGATGAAAAAGCTGAGGAAAGAAGTAAAATTATGAAAGAAAGGGTCAAGATGAAAAATCTGAAAAGAGAAGTAAAATTATTGAAGAGAAAACCAGGAAATGGAAGAGGGCTAAAAGACACAGATCTCAGTCAAGGAGTACCTCTCATTCGAGCAATAATAGACGACATTCGAGACAATAATTCCAGGTACGCTCTTCGTATAATCGAAGCAGTCTGGAGCGATCCGAGAGGGATTACCGTAGACCTAGTGTTTACGAATCCCGTAAAAGAAGTGCTGATGCCGACCATGCAATACAATGTTCAGGTAGACGCGAGCGATCTCGATCTGATAGCACTTCATCGCATGACTTAAGTCTGCGTGGAAATAACGGCCGGGAGCTGGACAACAGCATCGACGACACAGTGGCGGAGGAACAAGGCGACATATTAATAATCAGTGACAATGTCGCGGATGAAATACGGGAAGATTATTTAAATATGCTGGGAGATGATCCTAAGGACAACAAAGATAATATATTATATTATAACAAATGGGCTCTCAAAAGAAGCAAGGAATGACTTGTGGCAAAAATACCCATTTCCATCCAACTGCCCTGCCTTAACCCCGCCACAAATTAACCCCGACATTGTAAGTATATTACCCCAATTTCGTATAAAAAGAGACAAATCTCATTTAGATATGCAGACTAGGTTAAGCAGGAGCATGTCCGCCTTGGGAAAAGGTATTAATGTAATATTTAATGATAAAGGGGCAATTCCCAAAGAACAAAAAGAAAACCTGCTATGTGACGTACACTAATAATGCCACAAATGGACAAATCAGTAAGAGATATTGCAGAGACCACCCTCCCTAGCACATATTTATTCGGGGATGACTTTGGAAGCAAAGTCAAAGAACTTAAGATTATGGAAAAAACAAGTAAGGATCTAAAGCCTGCTTATTCTGTGGGAAGTAAAAGGCTTGTTCAAAGTAAAAAATTTAAAAAGGGGGGGAGGTACAAGACAGAATATATAGACCCTCATCAGACCAGGGAAAAAAAATTTAAACCAGTGACGCCCGACCCGTTACCAGAGGAAGGCGAGGTCATACAAGGGCAACTCCTCGAAACCAGCCGCCAGCAACCTATCCTGGAACAACCGCTAGGTAAGTACTACGTGTCTAGCTGGTAGACTGAAACACTTTTATTGTCAGTGGCATAAGGTAACCATAAATACCAAAATACTATCGTGTATCAAAGGTTATAAAATTTCTTTTTTCAATACACCACAATTTAGAGGTCAATTACCGACATTAACAGGGAACGAGTTGAAAAATCGAGATAAAGCAATCTCGGAATTATTGTCTTTGGGAGCTGTTGTGATATGTAAACCATGTCGAGGTCAATTTATTTCGACATCATTTCTCAGAGACAAGCTGAACGGGGAAAAACGATTCATTTTGAATTTAAATAAACTAAACGCATATGTGGAAACACCATATTTCAAAATGGACGATTACAGAACAGTGTCAAAACTAATGATAAAAAATTCCTACATGTCTGTCATAGATCTAAAAGACGCTTATTTTTTTATACGAGTCGCCGACGAACATAGAAAATTCTTACGGTTTGAAGATAGAGGAAAAATTCTGGAATTCACTTGTTTACCCTTCGGCTTGTCATCTGCACCTTACTGCTTCACAAAACTGCTAAAGCCAGTTATGGAGCTAATTAGGAGCAAAGCAATAAGTTGCGTCAACTATTTAGAAGACTTTATTTTCTTTGGAGACATAGCACAGCTATGTAAAATTCACACAAAATTTGCTATTAAACTTTTGTCACACTTGAGATTTAGTATAAATTATGAGAAAAGGTCCATAACTCCGGCAAAAGAAAAATTATTTTTAGGTTTTCATTTTGACAGTCAAGGTCAGCGGTTAAACCTTCCCAAAGAGAAAAGACTGACAATATTGAAACAAATACAAGTACTACAAACCAAACCCTCTTGTAAGATCAGATATCTTGCAAGAGTTTTAGGACTGTTAGTCTCAGTAGGTCCTGCGATACAATATGGATGGCTCTAGACTAAATGTTTGGAAGGGGAAAAGTACCTGGCCTTGACCAAATCTAACACTAATTACAATGCAAACATGAAAATAAGCAAATCGGGAAATTTGGTTAATTTGGTGGGAGAAAAATATTTTAATAACTTATAATAATATACAAACTGACACTTATAGAAATTTTTACGAACGCATCCCTGACAGCAGCAACAGCTGTGACAGACTCGGACAAGAAAGAGCACATCAATGTGCTCGAGCTAAAAGCCATATTTTACGAGCTTAAATGTTTTGTATAAATTAAAATAAATGTTAACGTGTTTATAAGGACAGATAATACAACTGCACACACATTTCTATATATATAGAATGGGGAGTGTGCAATACACCTCTTTAAATGCCTTAGCACGTAAAATATGGCAGTGGAGTGAAAAACGAGGAATTTGGCTATTCGCTTCCTACATATTCTAGATATATAACTGGATGGCCGACAAGGAATCCAGAATGCTATCACCTGACACTGACTGGTCATTAACAAATAAGTATTTTGATAAAATAGTAAAAAAAAATTTGTTCACCTGATATAGACATGTTTGCAACAAATATTAATAGTAAATGCGATCGCTACGTATCATGGAAAAGAGATCCTTACGCAATATCTACCGATGTGTCTACTGTGTGTTGGAACAATGAATATTTTTATGCTTTTACACCTTTTACCCTGATATTAAGATCGATTCAAAAAATTATAAATGGCCAAGCAGAAGGAATACTTGTGGTACCTTTATGGCCTACACAATCCTGGTATCCTCTGTTCCTCAAATTAAAAACAGAGTCCAAATAGTGATATGTTATCTTATCCTTTCAGTCATCAACATCCACTATGGAAAGAGCTTACCCTGGTGGCCGCAAAATTATCTGTGAAGCGTTTAAATTAAAAGGTGTCCCAGAAAGTGCCATGTAAACAGTTATGAGTTCACTGGCAGAATTAACGATTAAACAATACTGTTCCACTTTTAAAATGTAGTGGCAATACTGTATAAATAACAGTATTACAGTTTTTACAATAAGTTTTCTACAACATATATTAAATACTCAACAATGTAAATTTGGTACATTAAGCTCTCACAGATCAGCTATATCTTTAATACTGGGAGATCGCATTGGAACTAACTGGAGGCTGAACCGATTCATGAAGAGGGTTTCAGAGTTGAAACCATCTAGGCCAAAATATAAAAATATTTGGGATCCTGAGATTTTAGTGGAATACTTCAACAATTTGGGAGAAAATAACAAATTAATCCTAAAACAATTGTCATAGAAGCTGGTTACTTTGTTGGCAATAACCACAGGACACAGGTTGCAGACTATTTCTCTTATACGGCTTTCCAACATAACGGATACTGCAACTGGATTACAAATATTAATATCAGACCCCATAAAAACATCAAAAATAGAGCCCTGCATTCAAATATCATACTTTATGGAAAAGCCAAATATGCGTGTAGCCAATACACTAAACTATTATATAGAAGTTACAGCAGACCTAAGGAGCGACAGCGATGATTTTTTATTCGTAACACACAAAAATCCGCACAAGTTAGCTACAAAGCAGTCCTTAAGCATATGGGTTAAGGAAACCTTAGATTTAGCAGGTATCGACATAAAACTGTTCAAGGCACATTCCACAAGACATGCATCCACCTCCATAGCGTACAAACGTAGAGTGTCAGTCGAGAACATAATACAAACTGTAGGATGGACAAACGAAACCACGTTCACAAAATTATACCATCGACCAGTTATGACTAAGAATCAGTTTGCAGAAACTATTTTGAATCTCAGTTCGAGATAATTTTTAATATTATTATATGTATATTGAAAATATTTTAAGTTACGTTAATATTTTAACTTTGTTTATGTTAAAAAGAATACATATTTAAGTTAATAAATATACTAATTAACCAATAAATCTACGCTTAGGTCCTTAAAAATGTTTATTTAGAAAAATAAAGCATTATTCTCTCACTACCATTTTTAGTCAAAATTGCAAAAGTAATGTATGAAATCTCTAAACATCTACAGAGTAAGTATAAGTAATATAGTATTATCATATAATCACGATCGAACTTCACTTAGGTAAGTTCGTTTGATCGTTTGATTATAGTTTACACAATTCATGTAATAAATTACACTTTTTAAAATATTTTCATAAAATCGAAAAAAAATCGAAATTGAAGTAATAATTAAAAATACTGTTGGTAGGTATACCTTGCACATCAATCTCAAATCTGGTGTGCAAAATTCAAGTTTCAAAATAAGCATAATTTTTTTTTAAAGAATGACTTTTTGTTCTAAACCTGCACATAAAAAGTTTAAATTTGTAGCTAATTTGTAATTGGTCCTTAATTAATTTTTTGGGAATTTAAAATTATTATAGTATATAAGGTTTTAAAAAAGTGAAATTACCCAGGAGACAAAACATGTCATAGAGAAAGAAGTGAGGAATAAAATAAAAGAGAATTAAGACGCTATGAAAGTAAGAATCAAGTAAAATAAAATATTGTTATAAATTTATAAAGATAAACCCCAAGGAGTGAGAAAGTATGTAGAAAATGTTAAAATCAATCACAATGCCAAGAAACAAGAAAAAAACCAAATCGGAATATAAAATTTTGAGAAGTGAAAAAATAGACAGCAATATGAGAAACAACACACCCACGTGTTCAGATATCAAGGAAGTACCTACAATTGATGGAAAGTCAAAATAAGCAGAGCAGCAAATACAAAAGGTAGTTAACAGAGAAGAAGATAAAGGAGACTAAACTGAAGGGGAAAAAAGTACTGATAATGTTTTAAATGAAGTAGCCAAAATGGTATCAGTGAATGTAGAGCCAAAAATAACAGGATTTAAGTAAAAATACCTTATATGAAAGGGACAAATGATATGTCTTCTTTTCTTTTGAAACTACTACAGTGTTTGCAGTTGGTTGGACAAGGTCTAGGAAGGGCATCTGCGTTTCCATGTTTCCTGCCTGCCTGGGAGTCGCGCCATTGCCGATCTGCGACTGGGGCCTACACTGCCCCTTTAGATGACCCGTTTGCCCACAGTTCCAACATTGAAGTGGGCGATTTCTTTGGCTATCAGGTTGTTCTCTCTTTGGTCTGGTAGTTGGATCAAGTTTATCAATGATCCCCTTCAGTGTTTTGATTATCTCTCCATTTCCTATACTATTGCTGTTATCACTGATAGTCCGCACTTTAACATGTTCCATGGTGGCTTCCGCTTCGGAGTCGCGCCTTTATTGATCTGCGACCGGGGCCCTACACTGTTTCTTCAGATGTCCCATCTGCCCACAGTTCCAACATTGAAGAGGGCGATCTCTTCGGCTATCAGGTTGTTCTCTCTTCGGCTTGGTAATTGGGCTGAGTTTATCAATGACCTCTTTCACCGTCTCCATTTCCCATATTATCGCTGTTATTACTGATGGCCCGAACTTTAACATGACTACCGGATGCCATCTTTGCTGCCTCGAATTCCAGTGCATGCCAAAGAGCGTCATTCAACGTTTTAGGTCTAGCGAGCTGTAGTGCCTGCTGAGTTTCGCAATCTCTTAGGCCGTCGATAAAAACTTAGATGGAGAGCTGATCTACAAATTCGGACGGGGCTGTTGGATAAGCCAATCGAACCCGTTAGGCAACATCGGTCTCAAAATGTTGTAAATTCTATCCACTCTGGTGGTGACGATTTTTCAATTGTGCCTGGTACACTTGCTGCAGGTGCTTATCCCCATATCTCATTTTCATATGCTGTTTTAGAATGTCGTAGTTATTCTGCTGCCCAGCAGGAACTCCTTGTAAGACGTCAAGAGCTTCCCCTCGTAGAGAAACTATCAGAGCAGTAGCTTTCTCACAATCAGGCCACTGGCTTGCCGCAGCTACTGCTTCAAACTGACGCAGATAGGCATTCCAGGAAACCTTGCCGTCGAATTCAGGGGGTTTCGTCTTCTGAATTCGGATAACCGGTCCTTCTGATTTGATTACGCCCTCCTTTGTTATATTGTCTTATTTATGTCGAAGCTCTTCTCTAACCTGGTTTATTTCTTCGTGTATTTTCTGTTTTTGTGCTAACAGTTTCTCTTCTACTTGTGTTTCCACTTTATGTTACTGCTCCTCTAGTTTTTCCAACTTTGTCAGCATTTCTGTCGTCTGATCTCTCTTTTCCTGTTGTATTGTCTGTATCTGTTCTTTAATTTTATACCCTTGTTCTTCTAATTTCTTTTCTAATTTTTCCTGCATTGTTTGTTCCTGTTCTTCTAATTTCTTTTCTAATTTTTCCTGCATCGTCCGTCCCTGTTCTTCTAATTTTATTGCATTGTCTTCGTCTGGTCTTCTATTTTCAGGCATTCACTTTATTTGGAAAGTTCTGAAACGTCCACGAATGTATTTCTAGATATCACCGTTGCCTTCCTCACAATGAAACGAGTGCAGTTATATGCCACACTTGGGTCTTTGTCTCACTTCCGGATAAAGTTCTAGAATGTTCGAGATTGTCCTTCGCGAATAACACCGTTCACTTCCTTAAGTCACGACGAGTGCGGTGATATGTCACACTTGGGTCTTTGTTTCACTTGTGTATAAAGTTCTAGAATGTTCGAGATTGTTCTTCGCGAATACCACCGTTCACTTCGTTACGTCACGCCGAGTGCGGTGATATGTCACACTTGGGTCTTTGTTTCACTTGTGTATAAAGTTCTAGAATGTTCGAGATTGTTCTTCGCGAATACCACCGTTCACTTCGTTACGTCACGCCGAGTGCGGTGATATGTCACACTTGGATCTTTGTCTCACTCCCGTATAAAGTTTTGGAATGTTCGAGATTGTCCTTCTCGAGTAACACCGTTCACCCACGCACAGGGTTCCAGAAAGTCATTCAAACTTGCACTTAAATCCCACTTATGCACAGGGTTCCAGAAAGTTCCTCAAACTTCCAGTTAAATCCACTTACGCACAGGGTTCCCGAAAGTTCTTCAAACTTCCAGTTAGATCCCACTTCTGACACCAAATTGTCACCGATTTCCCAACCCGAATGTTTCTACTGCCAGAAAAACAATCCGTTAATTAATCACTTCTCTTTATTAACTACTATGTATACAACTGAATACTAATTACAACTCGACTAAACACTATTTCACTTTGAATCGCTATCTAAATCGCTCTAAACACACCAATTCCAAACTGTAATACAAGACTAACTGACTCGGCCGTTTATTCTTCTTTTATAGACCAAACAAATATTCCAGGTATTTTCTAGTATCTCTAGATCCGTTTTCTCGACCGACTCGAACGCTTCTCGTCGATTCCATTTTTCCAGCCCCGCCTCGATACACGCCATTTTGTTTGTTTACCAGAATCGCGTAGGGGCTATCGGGGCAATTTTAGCATTTCGCTGTACCACAGTCGTCGAATTAGGTGTGAGTGGGGCAAATTTTGTGACAATACCACAGCATAAATAAATACAGCAGTGAATCTCCTAGTTGGCGGGCAAGTTAGCGCAGCAACAACGCGCAGGTAGCAGCCATCTTGTTGGACTAACCAGCATCATTTTTACTGCCCACTGTGTCCCGAACTGTTTGTGTAAAAAAAGTGAGGTTATCAGTAATATCTGTGGTGATATTTCAAGTGTTTCATTTTACTGTTTATCGTGTTATTTTGTGGTGTGTGTTTTAGAACTTACAACTTTTTTCGACGATGCAACGAACTTCGAGAGGTTATAATGCTTGTGCAGCAGTTCGCGGTACAAACAATCAAAAGAACTATAAATTAAGTTTCTTTAGATTTACAAAAGATATTCATCGGTAAGTAAACAAATTTGTTTCGAAGATCACTATAAAATAAAATTACTATAAAAGAAACATTCTAGATAACTGGGAGGTTGTAAGTTTTCAATGAGGAGAAATGATTAATTTTAGTACATAAACAGGGTTAATAGTAATTATAGGTAATACAAAACAGAATTTCTTGACAAATCTCTGTTGTCTTTTTGAAACTACATTCTTGTAGTTTAAAACGTAAATAATGTTTTACAAGAAACTTAGCACCTACCTAGTAGGTACGTGATCCAATCCGAACACTATTTTGAATAAATATTTATTTTTACCTTACTTTTTTACCTATCTACTGGATGTTTACTTGGAATTATACAACATAACATTCTCTTTTTTAGTGCTAGAAGATCGGCCATAGCTTGTGGTAAACAATATTTGCTGGAAAAAGACGATTTGTTCACCAGTTATAGATTATGTGGTGCGCACTTTGATAATCATATGTTTTTAAATGATTTGAAAAATAGATTACATCAAAATTTTACTCCCACAATATTTTATCAGTTGGAGGGTTTTTCATCTTCACATCAAGGGCAATCTACAGACGAAATTGAAAAAGGTTTTTCTTCAAGCACTTTGATGTTTCAAACAGCGGATTATTTTATGAAAGGTAACATTTTTTTATTTTAAACGTAATGTACTGAATTCTTGTTAGCTTTATAATATACAGGGTGTTCTCTAAGTCCACATTCACAATTTAAGGAAGTTGTGTAAACATATTTTTCTGTTCTATTCTTTTTATTTGTTTTAATAAATTACAGTGTCAGATTAGACACAATTATTAAATAGTATTTATTCTTCGCTGTTTCCCTATAATCAGTACACTTTATAAATATATACTCGTTAAATATTTCTTTTTCATAAATATACAAACTTACCCGTATTTCATTAAAGTATTTTTTATTAACTTTACTAAGTAACTACAAAAAACACATTTAGAAAAAATTAGAAAAAATATGTAACATGGAAATATGATTTTATGCAACTTTTCAACTCTTATTACATAAAATCAAACTTCTTCTAACTGGTTACATAAAAAGCTATTAAAATTAAATTTACTGAAATATCTCGAAATATATTACATAACATTATTTTTAAAAGTTTGTGTCAGTATTTTATGTAATCAAACTACAATTAGCCAATGGTGAATATTCTGGGAGCCAATAAAACCTATGCGAAAAACAAATATGAACTTATCAATAATGTCTATGATTACAGGTAAAAGGGTGTCAGCTTTGGCTGAGGAGAATCCTGTTATTCCAGTGAAGATTCCCAAAATTGTGGATCTAGTGGAATGTACGTTATTTTATTAGTATCAATTTTAAAATGTTATCTTTATTAGATACTTTCTTTTTCTCATATTTTTAGCTTATTCATATACCTATGAACCGTTAGATATACTGTTGTATTTAGTTTTAGTTAATATGCATGCCTATATTTGCTTGTAACTTTCCTTATTTTAATGTTTGCTTTTTTGTCACAAAAACATATAATCAGTTTTAATTTTTTTATATTATAAAAAGAGTTCAATTTTTATTACCAAAATAATCAATATGATATAGTATGTTTGGCGTTGGATTCAAACTAGGTATTTTTTTTCTTTTTCAGATACTATGGCACCACTAACTATTGACATCAACACGGAAGATGCAACTGTAGATTTACTTTCGCCTTCAAGTTCTTGTCAAACTTCCCCTGTTTTACTTTCACCATGAAGTACCCAAACTCCAAGTACGCTCACTCAATATTGTACAACAGAAACATATTGAAAATATTAGTTTAGAAGAGTTTCAACAATTAACTTACAAATTCTGTCCCAGAGCAGCTTTTATAAATATACAATTATCGCAAATACAGAAAAAGCCCAAAGGACGTAGATATTCCAATGACTTTAAAATATTCTGTTTAACAATGTATTGTATGGTAGAGTAAGGTTGTTTTTTTACGCTTAAATATGTAAATAGAAATTTTAAAATGACAAATAGAAACCGAAAGTTAATTATATGGAGAAATAATTAAGTTTTGTTTTTGTGAATTGTAATTTTAAAATTGTTTAACTTTCAAGTTACTGTGACTCTTAGAAATTAAATACTTGTAATGTTTATTGTTTCGAGTCTTAAATTTATTTTATAATCAAATTAAAACCATTCCAGGATAATTTATAATTTGGGGTACCCAGATGAAAACCTACTATTATGTGTAACTTCTACATGTATATTCATTACTATTATTACCATTATTCATTATTGTGAGTTTATAATGTGACTATAACTTCAAATGTATATTTTTATTTTTTAATATCACGTTCTCATCAAGTCTCCTTAACTTGTGTTACTTCAGTAAATCGTTTACATTATAATAGAGATTTAAGTTTATGTGAGAGACGAAAAGTTGCGGCAAGAAATCAGATGACTTACGTCATACGAACAAATGAATAATTCATTAAATTTTCACCAAAATATTGAAGAAACTGCAACTGAGAATAATAAAACTATATGCTACACTAAATGTTTGCACTATATATTACACTAAATTACAAAAATAATTGTTTTTAATGCGATAAACTATCGAAAACTATGTTGATAAAAAAATAATTGCGCAACGTCAGCTGTGACGTAAGTCGTTTGAATTCTTGCTGCAACTGTAGCAATTATGCAAGGAAATTTATAATTTTGACGCTTAAATACATGTCTCTTCAAAATTGAGTTTAACTAAAGCCTTAACAGTATTGTCTGAAGCCATTTATTTGTGGCATAATTTTAGTTTTTCTTTAGTTTTGTTGGGTTTTTGCCACACTTCTGAAAAAATAATAAAGATTAATTAAATAAGCCCTTGCGCCAAACGGAACAGTCAAGGGTTATTTTCGAAATTAAGCTTGCCCAACCAAAAAATCTCACACTGAAAAAAGCAGATGAGTAAAAATAACAAAAATCACATCACTATCGCGCACTTCCGTGTTATTGACGTTTCGAAAAACTCTCTGTTTTCGTTCTCAAAATCGTAGTAAAAATTTTTAAACGTATGTCAAGTTTGACAGTTTAAAATTTTAAACCCAACAAAACTAAAAAAAAGCCTTAAAAGTAATTGTAACTACATGTAATCTTAAAATTGATGTACATAAAAACAGTAAATTTTATTTTGTGTGGCAGTTTAGCTGAATTATTGGTTTCAATATAGTATTTTTATCACCTTTAGTACAATACATACATACACTCGCAAATTTACATCAAATTTAAGTATAACCGTAAATAAAATTGCCTCTGTGCATGCGTACTAGTGATTTATTACAGTTACATGTATGTACTCCACATCTTAAAGTTAATTAACGAATGTTTGTTTTATTCGTACTTCATTATATACTTGTTTAAATTTTTGTAAATGAATTCACTCGTGTATTGTGTCATACTTTGCTATTTTGATTATTTTCTGTCGCACGTTGTCTCTGATTGTCGTGTTGGAAGAATGTATATTATGTTCCCTTCCTTGCTTTCTGCAGCGCGTTTGCACTGGTCGTCACGCTGGATTACGCAAGTACTCACTAGCTTCATTCCTGGCACTCTATTCTTGGCTCTGGAGGACCTTGTTGGGGTTTTCAATGGACTGTAACTTCTGTAAATGAAAATATGTGAATATTTTGGTTTTATATCTTTATTTGCCCTTGTGACATGTATTAGCAAAATGTAAATTATTTATTACTGAAGAATATAAATAAATATCTTTTCAATGCAAGAATAAAATGCACAGATCACTATATTAATATCGCAAATCTGAACATATATAATACATTTTATTCACGCAATGAAGATATATAAAATTAACTTTCTAAAATTATGAACAATTATATGAATACAGATCAGTAAATAAATAAAAGTGAAAAAAACATTATCATAATAAAAGCCTATCTTAGAACTCTTTAGTGTAAGTGTTTTGTTCTTGCTCATTTGATTTTATTTTGGAAAATAATAAAATTTTCAGTATAATTTTATTATCAAATCGAAGTTGGAATTAAAAAATATTATTTTTTAAAATATTTCTACTTTTGGCAGCTTAAATTGAAATTTAAAAAATAATGACTCAAAACTGGTTTGATTTTAAATAAA
This sequence comes from Monochamus saltuarius, assembly GCA_025584915.1. Taxonomy (NCBI): domain Eukaryota; kingdom Metazoa; phylum Arthropoda; class Insecta; order Coleoptera; family Cerambycidae; genus Monochamus; species Monochamus saltuarius. Next base: position 33,059,710 of record CM046723.1, read on the forward strand.
ATGAAGACCTTACGTATCAAAATATGTAGTTAATGTTTGAGAAGCTAACAAAATGAGGATATAGTAAATTTTCGTTATTTACGACGGCTTTGTTGAACATGTCAAAACAAACTGTGCTCATTATGAGTCTCAATGATTTAATGCACCACTTATATTGTAAAAAGAATTGGAGAACAAGTTTTCTTGATTCCTGTGCTAAATATTGGTTGAATCTTAGTGATTTATAAAATAATATGCTGCACCCTTTTCATACTAATTTATTATTTATAATAGTATTTGTGGTTCTACTTGTGAAGAAAATAATATAGTTATACAGAAGGTAATAAAATCGTGGCAAATTTCAGAATAATGAGAAAAATATATGGTTCATACGCTGTGTTTCTTGTTAAGACTATTTACCTGCAAGTCTTTAGAAAGTAATATAAATTAAACGCATTGATCTTATATATATATAGGCTTGTAATTTGTTATTAATTATTAGTAACATGCGTATTGGAAGCAGTCTATACAATTGTTTCACAGTTGTCTACAGAAATAAAGATTATTATTATTAGCACACAAACATCCATTTCTCTGTATGAGTAAACAGTAACCCCTTGCGCTCATTCGTAAATTAATCCAGAACTAGTCCGGAATCGCTAACTGAAACAAGGCTATTAATTGACTGATGAAACGCAAGCGCAATTTGTATTTCGAAGAATCAAATTCAAACGGCGCTTGCGTTAAATGCTTACATTCATCCTGAACTAAGCCGGCATTGCTAGCGCAAATAAGGCTATTATTATTCTTCTCACTATTTCAGTTGACGTGCGAACACTGTGGTATTTATGAGTATAATAAAGTAAATTATAGATATAGGTACCTACCTAAAAAGGTACCTATTGAAACTTATGTCAACATTTCTAGCTAATAGCTACTTATAATACACACAACGTCAAAAGTCTTGGCCCCCTCCTCATTCTTGTTGAAGATATATTTTTGTCAGAAAACCCAAATACATTTATAAAAGTATCTTGTTTTCTGAATCTTTTTTGTGAAAAGAATATATTCAACAAACTGAGTAGGTACTTAGAAAATCAAAAACCAGCAAATGTGTGACATTTTTGAAAACATTTATTAGATCAAAAATAAGTAACAAAGCAAGTTATCTACTTGACTAATAGTCGGTATGACCTTCACCATGTTCCAATAGCATACTGACACGTCTATGCATTGAGATAATCAAGCGGTTAATGATCTCTTGCGAGATATTGTTCCATTCATCTTCTGCCGCCACGATTAACTCATCTTCAGTCTGAGGTGGAGGAATATGATTATGAATCCCACATGTTTTCAATAGGATTCATGCCAGGAGAGTTGGCTGGCCAATCTAATCTATTGACATGTCCTGCTTCCAGTGTCTCTTGCGCGATGTGGTCGAGTGTTGTCGTCCATAAACACAAAATTTTCACCTAATTCACTACGTAAGAGGGTAGAAAATGGGCGTAATAACTTGTTTGATGTAAATTTGACTGGTTATATTCTGTCGTATGCGAATTAATGGGGTGCGGCGGTTGAACATTATTCCACTCCAAAACATTACGGTACCCCCTTCATACGGAGCAACTTCACGGGAAAAATGAAGTCGCTGTTGACGACATGGTTCTTTCCAGACTGTTTGTCTATTGTCATCTGTAACCAGCCCAATTCTGGTTTCGTCTGTAAATAAGACCCACCGCCACTGGCGTAAAAACCAACCCCTATGCTCTCGCGTCCACTATAGACGGGCAGCACGATTCCTTGGAAGTAGAGTGGGGGCCCGTAATGGTCTTCTAGCACGTAAATTTGCGTTGTGGAGTCGTCTTCGAATAGTAGATGTCGATATAACACGACGAAACGTACCTTGAAAGTGGGCTCTGAGAACTGAAGCTGAAGATGTGCGGTGTCTACGAGCATATTGCACCAAATACCGATCCTCCCTTTCATTAGATACTCGATAACGTCCACTACGTGGTCTGTTTTCCACTGTATCAAATTCTTCATATCTGTGTACTATTCGTAAAACAGCTGATCCAGGGAATGCCCAACATGTTCGATATCTGATGATTAGAATGTCCTGCATCATGTAACGCAGTCATTCTTGCTCGGGTAAACGCAGAAAAATCACGTCCTGGCATTATAATGTACAAAAGTTCAAAGGAACACTTTGCTGAATACACTGCCAAACTGATCAGATTTGTAAAAACATTGGTAATAATGTAAAGGTTCATGGTCTGCAATTTTTTATTGTCTTTTTTGTTCCCTAAGTACATGTACTTTTTTACCACATTAAGAAAAATCACTAGGTTTAATCGAATCATTTTATATATAGGGGGTCCAAGACTTTTGACGTTGTGTGTATTTACATAATATAATGACCACATGTAACGTTCAATTTCAGTCCTGGGTTTTAAATTTACTGTTATTAATTTGACTTGAATTTTTAAATTGTGTGTAATATTATTGTGTGATTTCTTTATGGGGGTAATCAATTTTTCAGCATTTAAACTTTTGTTAACTATCCTAAGTGCATCACTTAACTGTGTTTTTATTTATAGAAAGTTTTTTTGACTTCTCATATCTTGTCACGTTAACCTCTATGTTTTTTCGTTGTCAATAAAAAAAATATTTCATACTACTACATGTTTGGTTTGTAGGCTTCCGTGGCTTCTGTCAATGGTTTGGCTGCTTCCGGGCTGTTGGTCACGTCGTCGGTTTAGGACTCTTAACGTTTCGAGAGATATGTCGCTCTCTTCTTCAGAAGATCTGAAACTGGAGAATACTTCGGTTTTGAGAACAAAGCCCTGGAGTTTGCAATATTGAAACCGAAGTACTGGTTCCGATATGTCGATGATACCTTTGTCATCTGGTCACATGGACGCGATGCAGCGAGAGAATTCGCATTAATGGAATTCACCCGGATATCCAGTTCACAATGGAGTTGAAAAAAGATCATTCCTAGATGTGCTAGTGAAGAGAAAAAAAATGGAACCCTTGGACATCGAGTTTACAGGACAGCCGACACACACAGATAGATACCTACATGCTGAATCACACCACCATCCAGCACAAAAACAAGGAGTCATCAACACTCTAATGCATAGAGCCCGAGCCATATGTGAACCGGAACACTTGGATGAAGAGTTAAACCATCTTAGGACAACTCTCAGATGCAACGGCTATACATTCAGAAATATCGAACGCGCGATCAGGAGGAGACCCACACCAAAGAAGAGAGAAGAGTTTCTGGCAACAACATATCTTCCCTATGTGAAGGGTTGCACCGACAAGATAGGTCGCCTCTTGAAGAAGAGGAAAATCAACACTATCTTCAGCACAACAAGGAAGATAATGTCAGCCTTCCCCAAGACACCTGGAAGTTGTGAAGATCTCCAAGTACCCGGTGTATACAGTATACCTTGTACATGTGGCAAGGTGTACATAGGGCAAACAGGTAGACATATCAGCACTAGACTGAAGGAGCACAAGAACCATCTTAAGAATAACCACGTGGAGAAGTCAGCCGTTGTGGAACATATAGCTGACACAGGACACAGGATAGCACTTGAAGAAACAAAAGTTCTGGTGAGGGAACGGCGATTCTAGCCCAGACTTTACAGGGAAGCCATCGAGATACACAAAAACCCCAGGAATTTCAACAGAGAGAATTAATTATGTGTTATAGAGTACAAAGACACAAAACCCCCACTGAATTAAAGGTGATGATTTTCTTTTTTAGTCTTCTCTAACGCAACTCGAAAATATATTTAATATTTGAGGTCGTTAAATAACATAATTAAATGAAAGTCTCAAAACAAAAAACCTCCCAAAAAAAGGCATGAGACATATAAACAAGCAATTCTAGAATTTTCTTATATGATAAATAAATAAAAGTATCCATGTTAGGAATCCCTGTTGAGTTTTTTCCGTTCTAGTAATGAAATTAAGCGGTTAGGGGAAGTGAAAATACAACTTCCGTTTGCAATTTGGCAATATTTCACGCTTTCCAATGGTGAGTAAAAATGTCAGCAAAACAAGTAAATTTATTGACGAGTACTTTTATAAATTATAAAAACATTGAACATATAAAAAAACAAATACAACTACAAATCAATTAGGTATTGCCAAAAATGTCAAAAGTAGCCAGGCAATTACCAATAAAATATTAATTTCTAACAGCATTTTCAAGAAATAGCAAATATATCTAACTAATATTATTACTAGTGAGAAGTAAAAGTGACTATTAATTACCAATAACTAAGGTGACTGATAATTTATTACAATGGAAACAAAACTTATTATTTGCCATTTAAATGTAAATACTGAATAAATTTCACAAAGTGGCGTAATTTGAGATACGTCTGTACATGGAAGTATAGCTTAGAAAAATATTAGCTATGTCAAGAGCTGGATCGAACACTATTGTGGATAAACGCAACTTCGTGAAATTGTAAAATATGTCGACATAACCGTGATAGATGCCGTAATTTAAATTTAATTTTTTTTTTCAGTTACTTCACTTCGTGATATTAACAACAATTCTAATAGATGAAAATTTGCAGTGTGGTCCTAAACAATATTTAGAATAGTTAAGAATACTCTTGGATGTCTCCATTATTTAAAATTAAGAAAGAGAAGACAAAACTCACTTAAAATTGCTATAAACGTCAACGAACATTACAATCCACACATAACTTTATTGGAATTTATTTGTAATCTATTAGAAGCTAATTTCATGACTGTTCCCTATTGCATTTAAAAAAAAATATTGTCCTATTAATACCAAACTATTAGTAATATAATGCATTTTGAATAACACGTTCCGCACATTAAGTATAAGCACAAACTATATGGAGATGCACGATGCGAAGGATTTTATCAACTGATAAAAATCAGTAGTGCACCAATCCACAATGTTTCGTACTATATACGATGACTAGCACTTAGTAAGAGGATCCTTAACTATAAGTTTATCACCGTGCAATCTGGCGATAAATAAAATAATGTAAATTAAAACTTTTACTATTGAAATCTTTAAAATGGTGACCACTATTAATCTTCTGATTTATTACCCTTTACATTTTTTTCTAATTGCTCCCCTATGTACCAAATTATGTTCATTTCTCATGAATAACACGATTTCTTTTTATCTTAATTTTTGCAATTATCTTATTAATGAAATTAATCTACGTACTCAGTTGCATTACGTTTTGAGGAAAGAAGTAAGTAACAATTGCTTCCAAATTGTCAGCGCGCTAGACACTATTGTAGGATAGCATGTCAAAGGTCATCGAAGCAAGGTCCCGTTACTTATGTAGCTAAATCGAGGTTACCTGTTAGGCGTTGAATTTGCATATATGATGTAAACAATCCCATGGTAATTATTATTCTAGTCAGATGGAAGTAAATCATTAGCTCGTGCCAAATTTCTACAATTTTGTCAGATATATCTAAATTAAAGAGAATTTATGTAAATGTAAAATAATTACAGAAATATTTGTTTTGATTTAATAAACAAAGAAATCCCTACTTTTCCAACATCTGGGTACATAAATAGGGTCAACAGTATTAAAAACTAGTAAATGTTATCAAAATTAAAACATGTTTCTGACCTTCCTGTACTGGAAGCACTAATGGTTTTGTTACAGAGTTGTGGATAAATTATTTAAATATTTATTTTCTTTACACTAAGTTGTTATTTTGTAAGTCGAGGGATGCCAGCCGATAAAATCGACAAGAAAGGGAAATAACATTAAATAATAATGTAATAACAAATAATAAAACTATAATACTATGAATTTAATGAGAAGAAGCTGCGTGGTGCAGTAGCTCAATTACAATTATCAATTATATCTTCTTGAGTTCACGATTTTCAAAACATGTTAAGGTTTAACTGATTAGGTTTAATATAACTAAATGTTAAAATCACATTACACCCGTAAAGATTCTTCTCGTCAATATCTACAAGTTCATGTTCAGTCTGTAGCACAAATGTATAGATTGTATATGGAGTGCATTAAAGAAGAAGCTTCACATAAGCAATATTCATATGTATTTAATCATGAATGTAATATAGGATTCTTTCCAAAAAAAAATCAGTGGGAGAAATGTGATAAGTATTTTATGGCAAATGAACATACTAAACTACAATTAGAGAACATCAGAAAAAAGTACCTTGCTAATAAAGAAGCAGTGAGAAAACTGAAAAGGAAGATAAAAGACGAGCTCAAGATGACGATACATTTAATGTGTCCTGCTATGATTTACAAAAAATTCTTATAACTCCTTTCAAAGATGTGAATATTTTTTACTATAAATTTTCTATAAAGTTTCTTCCATCACGCATCGTTTTCTATAAAAAGGTCACTCGCAAAAGGAAGGGGACAGTGTCCACGCATTGAGAGAAAGGAAAGAAAAGGGCAAAGTGATTTATACTCCTGACCAAGAGATTATGCTCATTAAAATGGCTAAAATTACTGGAAATCTATAAAAGGTAAAAGATATATTTGACCTTAAAAAGGTTTAAAAAGCGATTTTGTAGAGGACACTGCACAATGTATTTTAAATTTAAATAAAAATGCGTCTAACAAAAAACAACAGAAAATATATCTATGTTTATCATAAACCTATACCAATAAGTAAAAAAATATATGAATATTTAAAATGTTTATGTGAGAGGAGAGTGATGATGGAAATAATACAGAAGATGCAGAACTAGAAAATTAAATAAATCTTAACAAATCAAAAGCAATAGGTTTAAAAACAGTAAAAAATAAAACACAGAAAAAACGTAAAGTATAGAATCTTAAAATTAGAAAATGGAGAATGAAATTATTGGTTTTGTATTCCATAAATATTACTGAATATTTTATCTGTGCTATTTCCTTTACTTATCATTATTATTTTTTTTTAATTGTCAAATCTAATACAAAATATAGCCGAAACAATTTAGTTCTTTTTTTACACATAGATACTACTGAGCTGAGAGATCTTAAAAAAATAACAACGTATCTACAGATACAATAGTGTTCAAATTTTTGTTGGAATCGTTCATCGTATTTTATTAAAAAGTAAAATTTTATTGAAAAACAAACTTTTTCATAAAATTATTTATGATGTACAGTTACAGAGGCATATTATCTAGTTATATGTCACTATTTATTCAAATAAATAAAAACATCTAAGAATTACAATGTATGCAAACTTTAAAACCATCTCCTGAAAAATTAAACTTTTTAAGTTACAATGTTCTTTTTTCCCATGTCGTTATGTCACGTAGAAAAACAAACTGTATTGTCACTACTTGATTACACAGCAACTACATTTCAAATAATTTTCAAGTGTCAAATTTCTACTTTAACGTTTTTGTCACTCGCGTTCGGCTTCTGAACATAAACCGACATAGGAGGCAAAACCGATCCGTCTATACAGTGTGTCCACGGATGAAGTTGACAAGAGGAGAAACTCTTTTGTTTTTGACTTTATCGAAAACTCTCACTGTTTATAAAAAGTTCTGCTTCCCGAAAAAATTAAATTCTCATAGAAACTTCTTAGATCAGATATACAGGGTGCTCATAAATCAAGAAAACAAATACTCAAGAGAAAAGTACCATTATCTTTATAAAACAAATCTGTTTATAACTTCAAATAGAGTCCCAATACAAATTTTAAAATCAAAATTTAAATTTTAACATTTACTCTACCTCTACTTTCCACCTCAACACATTTTCCCGCTAACTTAATAAATCGTTCGAATAGTTAGCGACTCATTCAGTTCATGTATTCCTTGGTGTATGTGCTTTTTTAATACTTCCCTATCATGTGGCAAATCATTTGAATAAATGTTTTGTTTTAGGGCACCTTGGAGAAAAAAGGCAAGGGGTGTAAGGTTAGGATTGGGCCAAATCTTCCTGTGAGCAGGACAGCCGTCCTGTTGCCAAAACATTTTGGAAACATTTGGCATTTTTACTTGAGAGCCAGAAGTACGCAATAACCTGTTTTGGCAACAGGACTGCTGTCCTGCTCATTTTACAGCCTTGCTCAGCCAATGGTGAAAGGTGGATTGGAATATTTGGCCCATTATCCTGCTAGACCACCTGACCTTAGGCCCCTTGTCTTTTTTCCTAAAATAAAAGGTTTATTCAAATGATCTGCCACATGATATTAAAAGAGCGCATAAAAGAAGAAATGAGAAAAATTTTGATTTTAAACTTTGCATTAGGACTCTATTTCGGGTTATAAACAGATTTGTTTTATAAAAATGTTGTGTAAAATAATAAATAATGGTATTTCTCTCTTGAGTATTTTCATGTTTTTTTAATTTATGAGCACTCTGTATATCTGATCTAAGACGTTTCTATGATAGTCTCATTTTTTCGAAAAGCAGAACTTTTTATAAAGAGTGACATTTTTCGATAAAGTCAAAAACAAAAGACTCTCTCCTCTTGTCAACTCCATCCGTGGACACACTGTATATATTTTTAGGGTTCTGGAAGTCTGGAATATTCTAGAAAACGTCAAAATAAATGCATCACAAACATTATAAATTCTGAAGCAAACAAGAACATAATTTTCAAACTAAAAAGGTAGGTGAGCTTCCGTATCATTGCTCCCCCCTTAGAGTTGATCAGATTATTCCGTTTTCCGCATGGTCTTCTTGGTAAGGTGTCAATCAATCAATGTAGACAATCTTCATTTCTGCCTCGGATTTCTCTGGATTCTACATATCACATAATTTAATCTCTTGATCGTATAAGGGCCTTCCCAAGACTTTTGTAGCACGTCGTATCTGGTCTTTATCCTGTCGCTTTCAATTCTTAGCTTCTCTCGTACTTCTTGATGTACCATCTTTATTCGACGTTTCGGATAGCTGAGATAATCATCTTAGTCTTCGTTGTGTTGCGATCGGTTCATAATTGGATCTATTGGTAGCCGCAATTCCATGCCGAAAATAACGCTGTCTGGTGTTTCTCGTTGACGATCGTTCTCAGGGAGTTCTCAATGGTGTGATTGAATCTTTCCACCATTTCATCTGACTGCAGGTAAAGTCCTGGTTTTATGAATGTCTAGCATCCCACAAACGTTCTGAAATACTTCACATTGGAAATGCCGTCCTTGGTCGAAATGGATTTCTCTAGGGATCCCATAACACATATCCAATTGTTAAATAAAGCTTCAGCAACGGTGACTGAAGTAGTCCATAACTACCAAAATATAACGATTTCCACTGTTGCTACAAGGAAAAGGTCCAGCTCCGCCATTGTACTGGTTCATCTGTCCTCGACCTCGAGTCCTGGGTCCCTTATTAGAAGCGCCCCATTCCATCAGGTCTCTTCCGGATCGTTTTTGATCGTTTTTAACAGACCATTCTCGATGACTAAAGAATTCCATAGTGCCCAATAGGTTTTTAGAAATGGAGACTTATCAGAAATATCCTACCACGTGCATCTGTCCGTGTTTTTAATTTTCGATTGAAAAATTTGTTTAAAATTCGGGTCTTCACTTTTTTCCTTAGCAATAGTTTTATTATCCAAATCATCTGGGCACTGGATGGTAGTTCTTCTACAACGAAATTCATCTTCTACTCTCATTTCTTGTCGCAGACAGTGTTTGCAGTTTGGAGGCCATGGTTTTCTGGATTTAGCATTACGATAGTTAAATCCTTTCCGTTGTTCAATTTTGAAGTCGTACTTCTGCAATAGTTGAAGTCATCTTGCCACTTAGCCCTTATGAAATGATGATGAGAGAGGACCTTGCTAAAGTACAGTCAATACGGTCCTGTTATTTCTGATAGCTATTGATTAAATAATTAATCTTTCCATAGTGAATTTCCTCTTCAACAGTTTCCACAAATTCATTGAGTTTAACCTTAATTGCCTCTTCTAACTTCATACTGTTTTCTTGTAAACTGGTTTTCACATTGTTTCTTAATTCTTCCTGACTATTTTTCAGTTCTTCTAAATCATTCTTCCCTTCGTCTTAATTGTTCTTCACGTCCTTTATGTCTTCCTTCATTTTGTTCTGATTATTCTTCATTTCGTCTTGGCTGTTCTTCATTTATTTCTTTAAGTCTTCCTTCATATCTTCTTGGTTCCTTTTCATACCTCATCATTTCCATTACATAATTGCTTGAGTGTTTCCTCCATTTCCCGTTACTTAAAAACAAACTTTATTGTCACTTCAAATAATTCTCAAATGTTAAATTTCTACTTTGATGTCTCTGTCACTGAGGAGGCGAAACCGATCCACTTATATATATTTTTAGAGTTCTGAAAGTTTCCACAGTCTCGAGAATGTGCCAAGAATCAAATCAAATATGGCCTGGAATACTCTAGAAAACGTCAAAGTAAAGGCATCACAAATATTATAAATTCTAATGCAAACAGGAATATAGTTAACAAACTAAAAAGGTAGGCGAGCTTCCGTATCAATATATAATTGGGATTAAAATAAAATTAAAGCACTAGAACACACATTTAAATACACCTGGTTTTGCAAGGCCCATCTAAATTGATTGATGTGGTAAACGAATAATTCCAGTTACTCAATATGTGATATGTATCTTGAATGGTTATAAACACAAGAAAAAGATATTTAAAAAATAATTTTTTTTTCTAAATATATCTTTTTATAAAAAACGGCTTTAGCGTTTTTTAGAACGCAGTTTTTAAATCGGCATCTCTGGGAGTGATTACAGGCATCCGATTGGAGATGGGTTGTTATTTGCATATCTGTTATTCTATAACTGTTATCTGTTCAACAACGACAACGACTGTTATTTGTCTGCCAAAATAACAGGTATCAGTTGTCACAGTCCCACTGGGAGGCAGCTGCGCAGAGCATGTGAGTACGGGCCGCGAGCTAACGCGAAGCCGTCTTTTGGAATATTTGTCGCGGTAGTGTAGCGAACAACCGCTCGCAGTCTTTAGAGTTTTCAACAACGGCGATAACCGAAAACAGTTCAGGTCACAACAACAGCGTTTGCAAAATAACGTAACGGTCTAATAGTGGATTGAAGACGACGGTGAATTACAGATCGCAGTTTTAGGGTTCTCAGCAGCGACGATCACCGATAACAGTTTCAGTTCATCACAACACAGTGTTTGGAAAATAACGTGGATACGTTATAATAGCGTAGACCCATTCATTTATAATTTTCAATATTTTCAAAAATAGTTATCAATGTATGTTAATACCGGCAGAAAAATTAGTTTCATTTTATTTCAGTGTATTTGATTTTTATTTTGGTAAAACAATGAAATAAGAGAATTAGATGTATGATATATTAAATTTAAGGCTGGATTAGGTTTCTAAATTGTATTTATTTAAAAAACAGAACAGCCAGATAAAAATAACTGTTCGTTACTATTAAAAAAAATAGTTTAAATAAAAATAACTGCATAAATATTTAGAAAACATACGAGTAACAAAGTGCTAATATTTTAAATAAATAATTATGCAATCAACAATTCTCTTCAGTTTTATGGGCCGTGATTAACGGGTACGGTGTATATCCTGTAATCAGTCGATACATTCATAGAAACATTTTGAATTTTGAAAGTCAATAACAGTTATCTGTTATTTTGAACTATTATTTAAAAACAACGATAACAGTTGCGACTGTTATTTGAAAATAACGGTTTTGCCCATCACTAATTCCGATGTTCAATGACACATCACACACGCTACGCGAGTTATGGCACACTGTCCATCCGGTCTTGTCGCCAACTGAGAGTGATGACACGACACTTCGGTCTCTGCTTCTTTATAATTTAAACGTACTTTAAACCATTTTTATTAAACTTAATTTGACTAAATGTATTAAATTTAAATCCCTACGGTCAGACAAAAACCATAGCTAGCGCAGTTAATCGGTAGGATAAGTACACAAAGATCAAAATTTTTATCAAATCGTTTCAACGATTGAGGCACTGTCGACCTTAAGATACCAGTCCATTGGGGATGCTGTTCAGTGAAGGCGTACTCAACCCGGACGCACCAAAAATTTCAACACAGGAACCACCAAAAAAATCAAAGTCAACCCAGGAACCAGCAAAGGAAACAAACCGAACAAATCGGAAGGAAATACAAGGCAGGCAAAGGTTTCTATATAACTAGAAAGACAGTTGTATCGTTGTACTTCCTTCACCAATGCCTGAAGAATGAAAACAATTTTTCCTTTTGTAAGTAATACTGATTTTGCTAATTCTAAAATCCTACCAAAATTTCTAGCTTTAGTTAGTAAATTCAAATCGATTCACAAATTCTATTCTAAAGCTTATTACGCAACATTCGACTTACATTTTATTTCCCAGAATCTTAGAGTAACCTTGAACAGAGTAGGCGTGAAATAAAATTCCATCGTAACTGAAGGAGCTGAGATACTAAGAAGTGTAAACTAGCGTATAAAAGGTAACTTTCCCGCTGATAATTAAAACGCATTGTCTTCAACATTGCACTGTGTTTGTAGATTAAACACGATTTATGCATCACACAATAAAACATAAAACAGATATTAATTTACTCTTGCCAATATTAATTTTTACTTTATTTGAAACACATTAACATATAATTTTGCTAAGCCCATTGCGATGCACACTGAAGCGCACTACACAAATCATTTATATACGAACAAAGGCTTTAGTAAAATCGGTATAAAGAGTATCCACCTGTTTCTGATTATCTAATACATGCGAAACTTTTTGAGTAAATATATTACGTACATGTACATTTAGTATGATGTCGTTCAGTGGTCGAGCGGTTTAAAGCGTCAGAACTTCAATCGATGTGGCCTGTCCGCTGTGGGATCGAATCTCGCGGCAGGTAGACCATAGATCAGCTGTATTCGTGGAGAGGATTGGCACCCTCCCTACGGATATGCTAGAGTGGAAGAATATTGGCTTGGATCAATGTGAGAAATTGATACCGATTGGCATTTGGTCACCCCCCTAATTAAAGGGGTTTTCCAGATTTCACTCATTCCTGCACTGAATGGGGGTTAGGGCCTACCTGGACACGGGCTACCAACGTAAGTCGTTCTTGAACTATAATATGCCGCCCCCTCTCCCGCACAAGTCTCCGACTTCTGGGCTAATCCTCGTGATTAGAAATACGGGTAGAAATATTATTATATTATTATTATTAGGCCTAAACTCAAGTTGATTTGATGATAACAATAATTTTATATTATAGATTTTATTATATAAAATAATTTGGAGCATCTTAGCAAAAAAATTTAAATGAAAGTCTTTAACTTGTTATATATGATATATTTCCTGATTTAAAAAGTGGCGTTGCTTTGGCTAGTTTCGTTTTTTTCTGGGAATGTATAGATGTTTTTATAGATTTGTTAAACAAGTCATTCTGTTATTAAGTTTCTTAGCAGCAAGTTCAATGTCTGATATTGTAATAGCGTTAACAATAAAAATCACAGTTATTACAATATGTTTAACTTTCTACAGTATCTTTTGCCCATTCTGTGTGATCCAAAAAAATATAACCTTGAGGGCGGTAAGTACCTAGCTGCAGTTACGATACAAATGTACGAATATGTACTTTTACACTTAAAGTGCACCTGTCATCTGATCGTAGACGCGGGCGAACCACACTTACAAAATTGGAAATTTTCTGGAACATGTTGCCTAAAGCACGGAGATTTTTTGTTTTCCGACACCGCAACTATGTTTTCCTCCACATCCTCGACTGTTGCTGCCCTGTTCAGACATCCAGTGATTAAACTAGTTTTTCCCTAAACTAAATGTGAAAGAAATTGTTGAAGAGTACTTTGTACGTGTTTTTTTAAGTCACAGTAAGTTATTTCAGTAATACAATATGTAGGTAAATAGTATTGATAGTGCTGTGATATCTGTTCAGTAAATGTTTAACAAATTATACTCAAGTTTTTTTAACTTTTTTACTTTTTATGCAATACATGTTCAGGAAATCGAGAGTGTTCAACGTAAGTTCGCTAAATATATGTCTTTTAAGGCTGATGGCTTCTATCCTCAACAAGGATGTGATCATGTAAGTTTGCTTCAACGATTTAATTTACCGACTCTGATTTCCAGAAGGAAGTATCTGTCACGTATGTTTTTATATAAATTATGCAATGGAATAACCGATTGCAGCTATCTTTTAGAGCATTTAGATTTTTTTCTTCCAAGGATTTACGCTAGGCAAAATTCATTATTTTACGTACCACATGCTAATACTAATTTAATGTTGAAGTCACCTATCTACCTTATGTGCAAGGAATTTAATGATGTGTGTAATTCAGTTGATATTTTTAATTAGTCTGTTTTGTCTTTTTCTAAATCGTTAAAAAGAATATTGTTTGTTTAACTTAAATATTGTTAAATAATTTTTTAGCTAGAGTTAAGCTCAGTTATTTATATTGGATTATTAGTATGTTTGTTTTTGGTATTTACTAGATAGGGTTTTTGGTAAGGGAATAATTGGGGGTTGGGAATTAGTTTTGATACATATTGTTGTTCTTAATACATTGCTATCTATTTTGTGTATTTAACATTGTCTTGTAAATGGTATCTCACTGTTAGACAATAAAGCTATTTATTATTATTTATTATTATTATTAACTGTCCCTTATTTGTATCGAAAATATATTTTTTATCTTAAGATACGTACCAGTTAGAATTTCAACGTTTGCTATGTCAATTTTCAAAAGCTTCATATGTGTATGTATAAGTTTTTGAGATTTTCCCGTAGTTTACCTTAACCCTACCTGGGTATTTTCCAGTGCAAGTTTATTATTGTAAATTATTGCTATTATTTAATATTAAGTTGTATATTAAATTAGGGTACGGATTTAAGCAAGAGGAGTCAGCAAAAGGTTAGAAACTAAATATTCATCGTACACGCGAGTACAGAGTGTCTTCTTTAATATATAAGTTTTGTAGGTACATTAAAAATACAGTATTTTTGGAAGACACTGTTTGTTTTTGGCCCCTCGAGCAATACACGAGTAGGTATACCAAAAAGCTATACTCACAGATGTGCACCACATCTGTGAATATAGCAACGCAAAGTGACGGACAATGTTTAAAAAGGTAGAAATAATCATACAAATTAAACATGGTCCTTCAACCCTGAATTTGAAGTCATGTAGAAGAAAACCTGCAAAAATAGAAATCCATAATAAAAAATATAATATATAGAAGACAATGACTACATCCAGCGAACGAGTACAATATAGCACTGTATCAACGCGAGGAACGAGTACAATGATTTGGTAGAAGAAGTTAAAAACCTTAAATTAAAGCAAGTTTTAATACATCTGATGATTTTCAAATTACATTATTTAAAATTGATAATTCGCCAAGTCCAATTATCAGTTGCTATCGTCATAAAAATAAATTTTGACAAAAAACGTTTTGTTATTATAAAATTATACACTTGGATTTAGATGAATTAACAACACATTTATTATTTATAACATCACTGAAATACAAAATGTATATAAAATTGATGAAAACAGTTCATAGTTAAGTGGTTCCTGAGTAAATTTTAGAGAATGTAGGCAAAAAATAAATTATTTTTGCAGGTTTTTAAGTATTTTTGAAAATTGATATTCTATGAAATTTTATCATCCATCAATGGTTTTTACAATCAGTCCATATGAATATAAGCAAACAGCAAGTTAATAAGAATTCAGAAGTGGGATCATGAGTGATAGTAGTAGTGATAGTGGCAGTGAATATGAAAGCTAGCGCTATAGTGCGAAAAAGAAAAGGAGGCCAAGAGAAGCGAAAATTATTGCCGAGATCGACAGTGATGAAAATGTGGAAATGAAACAACCCCAATCAAAAAGAAGCAGGTGATATCGTCCTGACTGTGAAAATATAGAAGATTTAGTTGACAGAAAGGTTAGTGAAATTATTGGCAGACAAAATATGCTACAGGTTGTCCCAAACGTGGTTGGCGTCGTGAACAGTTCAGCTAAACATGACATAGTACCAGTCTATGATCCGGAAAAAAAGTGATTTGACGTCGACGAATTGGCTTTATAAAATAGAACAACTGGCTATTATTCATGGTTGGAATGATGTCACCAAGGCATATTATATGCAGTCAAAGTTAAGTGGAATTGCAAGGGTATGGTACAATTCAGTGGCGGCTCGTGATGAGATGAAACGGGTGTTCTGCAAATATTTACTCACCTATTTTTTGAGTCAATTCAATCCTGCGATCCTTCATAGAAGCAAACTTGTCTATAACCTTCTCGTTGAAGCCATCAATTTGTGAAATAAATATTTTTTCAATGGAAAGCATCGATAGAGCTTTCAAACGATCCTGGGACATTGAATTTTGAAGTCTTGATTATTTTTAAAGTTGAAAAGCGTCTTTCAGCTTCTGATGTTGACATGGGTGTTGTTGCAACAATTTCTAATATTTTTTTTTGTTTCACGAAATGTTTCGTCTAAATTATTTTTTGTTTAATATTAATTGTCCCTAATAAAGCTAATTCCATTGTATTATGTAGATAGCTTTTGAAGTTGTCGTGCTTTTTTATTTTTTCAGTTAAGTGCACCAAATCTATCACCCCTACCTCCGTCCATGCTTTATTACCGCCAAATAGTAAACAAGGAAACCAAAATAACGCATTTTATTTTGTTGCACCCACAAATCCAATTGTTCTTCGAATAAAATAATGTCTCTATTAAATTGACGTTTATATGCTTTTCCGAGGCTAACACCTGCAGTCTCAATAACAATATCGGGCAATGTTTTTTAAATCAAATTTTCTTCATAAGAGAGAAAAAATCGCTTCACATGAACTAAATTAAAAACTAAATCCATTGTCATTAATATAAATATTAATAATTAGTACAATAAATCACTATACAAATTCACAAAACACCAAAACAGTAGGTATTTAAAATCTCAAATTAACACGAAATACGAAATAGGTACGATTTACGCCCGCAATTCTAGGAGTAGTACATTCACTGATGCTGCCTTTGCTGCGAAGAATGCAGCTCGCTGACCGTGTAAATTCGTGCATATGCGAGCGTCAATTGTGAATCGCCGCGGGAGTTGAAGGGGAAGACGGGTGTCCTGAACCGTGCACAGAACTACCTCGTGTGGCCCAATTCAATGTACCGCGACGCGCTCCCGTAGAGACCCCGATAATTCATCTGGTCTACTACTCAATAGAGAAGGGCGGGCAGAATGCGATTTTAACGAAAGCATGACGGCTCGACACAGCGGACAGCGTCGGCAGGCGTAGGATACTGTTTAGCTGCACCAATTAACCAAATTATTTTATTAATAAATTTTAGTAATTATTACGCCGGGAAAATATATAAATATCTAATTTTTTTCGCAGTTCTGCAGCTCTGCAGCACCTATACACCAGCTGCCACTGGTGAATAGGTGCTAATGAATTGTAATTCATTACAAACTTATGATAAGACATGGGACGAATGGAAAACGGCCGTAATGGAGGCCTTTCCTTCTCACGAATATTTCATTGATAACCTTAGGAAAATGATGGAGAGAAAGAAGAACAGGTATGAAACTATGATGCATTACTATTATTCTAAATGCATATTAATTAGAAAATGCAAAATTAATGATCGTCTAACGCCATGTCATGTTTAATCGATGGACGTCCCCTATCCATACAAGGTCCTGCGATGTCGGAAAATTATAAAAGCCCTGAAGAGCTTTTTGAAGGGTTCCTTAGAAATTAGAATCCAGTTCTAGTGTAAAAGAAAAAACCATGCCAAAACCCAGTGAATTATATCATCTGTGAAAAAAATCGTGTCATGCAAGAAACAAGAAGGTGCTGATACCGATCCACGAATAGCCAACTCCAAGTGTCATCGACTAGCCAACGCCCACCGAACCCACAAACTTGTGACTCTCATCACTCCTTGAGCGGCCCAAGTCCATAAAAAAAGTGCAGCAATTGTGGCAGAAATGGTCATCTACGGAATGACTGCTGGTTTCTAAAATCCATCACCATAAAGACGTTAACCAGGCAAGTACAAAAAGATGTCTACACATTATTAATTAAAGTAAATCATATCTCATGTAAAGGTTATTTAGAACAGGTAGACAGATAAACGTAGCTCACGTCGATTTATTAAATCGACTAAATATTGATTTACGTGAAACAGATATTTTCATTAAGGGGTTTGGAAATCTAATTATATATCCAGTAGGACATGCATTAGTAGAAAAATGTTTTAAAAAATATTCTACTAAAAGCATTGTTTATTTCGTTGATGTAAGCATGGGGGGGTAATAGATATAATAATAGGTCAGCCCATAATTAATAACAGCAACATTGAAATGAAAGTAACAGGCAACAAAGTCATACTAACAAAAGTCAACAGCGAAAACGCCTATTCCTATAATATGGATAAATGTGAAATTAGGACGGTAGGAGAGATAAAAGTTCCTCCAAATCGCACAGTAGCCGTGACAGTAACCAGTAACTCTAGTAATAGTATTTTGATTCCTTCAAAAATTGGTAATAAGTATAGCATTACAACAATACGAGCAGTCGAGACTGATGTTTTCAAAGTTATTGTAACAAATATAGGGTCAAATACATTGAAATTTGCTAACAATTAGGTGTTAACAAGAGGGTATAAAGTTCTGAATTTATAAGAAATAAATGGCTATGTTATAAAAGATGTTCTTAAAATAAATATGTCTGATATTAATGCGGGGGATATATCTCAAAAACATATTTCTTCGTTGTATAATTTGGTAAACGAGTTTAGATTATTGTGGAATTTGAAACTAATATGATTTTTAATGAACACATCTTTTACAAACCATATAGGGTGTCAAAGATAGAGAAGCAAATAATTAGGGCAAAAATTAACTATTTATTAACTAATAATATAATAAGGGAGTCGAAATCATGTTATGCTAGTCCGGCTATTTTAGTAAAAAAGAAAAATGGTGATTATAGGGTTGCGATAGATTAGAGAAAGCTAAATGCAAATACGATAATTTGAAGACCATATTGCTCGTTTAAAGGGATTCAAATATTTTTATGTTCTTGGCATGACCCAAGGATATCATCAGATACCGGTGGCTGAAAATTCAATCGCGAAGACGGCCTTTGTCACGACTGATGATCAATATGAATTCCTTAAGATACTTTTTGGTGTTTGCAATGCACCAGCAACTTTTCAAAGGCCCCTTAACCAGATTCTCGGCAAATTAAGACATGATAGGGTCCTAAATTATCTAGATGACGTGTTATTGTTGAGTGACAGTATTGAAGAGAGAGAGAATTACTTAAAACTGTTCTTAAACTTTTCCATGAAGCAAACCTTAAATTAAACTTAAAAAAGTGTAATTTCTTTGTGTCGAATATTGACTATTTAGGTTATGAGATAAGTGGGTATGGCATAAAACCCTCAAAATGCAAAATAAACGCGACCGCCCAGTTCCCAGCACCGAAAAATATTCACCAAGTAAGACAACTTCTGGGCCTGTGTTCATATTTCAGAAAGTTTATAAAAAGTCATGCTATTATTGTACATCCAATTAGTCAATTATTAAAGAAATATATTCCGTGGATATGGAGTGAAGCTTAAGAACAAGCCTTTCAAACAATCAAGCAGTTACTTACCAGCCGCCCTCTGCTGGCTATTTTCGATCATAATTTGAAGGCGGAACTTCGCACTGACGCGAGCAGTAAGGGCTTAACAGGAATTCTATTGCAAATGCACGATGGCGGGCTTACACCTGTCATGTACTATAGTATACAACAAGGGAAAAAAGTGTGTATGAGCTTGAAACCCTCGCAGTCGTAGAATGCATGGTTTCGAGTGTATTTGACTGGTATTCATTTTAAAATTGCCACCGAATGCAATGCAGTACGGTTCATATTTAGTAAGAAAGACCTTTTACCACGCATAGCACGATGGTGGTTACTTGTACAGGATTACGATTTTGAGATTGAACACAGGCCGGGAAACAAAATGGACCACGCGGACGCCCTCAGTAGGAATATTGCTAAAACTTTCGTGTTTTCTAAATAAACACTGAAGACTGGATATGTAGTATTCAAGCACAAGACGCTGAAATATTATCTATAAAAAAACGATTAAAACAAAATAGTAACGATAAGGAGCTAAGAAATATTTATTTCGAAAAAAATCATCGCCTCTTTCGCAAAACGGCAGATGGTGAATATAAATTAGTCAGCCCTAAATATGCTAGGTTTAATCTTATGCGGAAGTTCCATGATGGTATTGGCCACATTGGCCTTAGTAAATGCGAAAAATTAATAAAAGACAAATTTTGGTATAAGGGAATGACAAGATTTATACAAAAGTATGTAAAATCTTGCTTAGACTGTGCATTTAAGAGGGGACAATATGGTAAAAAGGAGGGGTACCTTCATCCTATTGAAAATCCTACAGAAGCGTTCCATACATGGCATGTTGACCATCTAGGTCCACTTTGTAAGAGCTCCGGGTTCTCATATATTTTATTGTCGTTGACTCATTTACAAAATACCTTTTTGCAAGACCTACTAAAACAACTAACTCCAAAGAGGTCATTTATCATTTGAGAGATTTATTTAGTATACCAAACAGAATAATCTCTGATCAAGGTAAAACATTTAAATTTAAAAAATTCAGTAATTTTTGTGTGCATTTTAAAATAAAACACGGTTTGAACACGGTTTCTTCCCCAAGGTCCAATGGACAAGTTGAGGGTTATAGTCGCACTCTGTTAAATGCAAATACAAGTATTGACGATGAAATTGAATGGCCGGACAAACTACCCCAAGTAGTCGTAGGGATCAATAACACCGAGGATAGTAGCACAGGTTTAAGTCCACACAGACTTGTGTTTGGGTTTGATAAAACTATAATGGGTGATATCGATGATCATGGTGTTCAAGACATAAATCGTGAGGCCGATAAGAATAAAGCTAAACGTCTCATGGACAAGCAAAGTGAAAACATGAAAAAGTATTTTGAAAAAAAAGAAAAATTGCATAAGTTTGAGATTAATGATCTTGTCCTATGGCCAGAAGATAGTGTACATTTCACAACAAATTATCTTTGTACATCGCTATTGTAGTTATTAAGCCTTTCTGTCTAGAAATTTTTTTTATTATTTGATATTTTTGTTATTTGTCTTCGTACCGCTACGAAATTTTTGTTTCATGTAGGTTTTATTTGTCTATACAATTTTCTTATAGTTTGGGTAGCTTGTAGGTACATTCCAGAACATAACACCCACCTTTTTATTAATTGTGTGAAATTTTTGTCAAAAAAATTTCTGAGTAAAAATAGTTATTTATGCAACAAGTACAATAAGTGTTTATTGTACACGACGTGAAATTGTCCAACGAGGCCGTCGGGCCGATTAGAACAACACGTCGAGTGCAATAAGCACTTTTTGTACGAGTTGCATACAATATTTTTTCTACGTTCATGCAAAAACTAAAAAATATTTTATTTAGCTGACACTAAGTGTAGGAATTTATGACGTCGATTTGAACGTTTATGTTTGTCATGATGACAAAACGCTGTAGTAGAATGACAGATGAATGCAATAAACATTTTATTGCGCTAGTGCAATAAAGAACCACTTTTCCGCTAAATATTGTTACGAAAGCTCACCTACCTCGTTAGTTTGTAAATTTATGTGTTTATGTTAGAATTTATAATTTTTGTGATGCCTTTATTTTGACGTTTTCCGGAATATTCCAGGCTATATTCTATTTGTTTCTCGACACGTTCTCGAGATCTCAGAAACTTCGGGAACTCTAAAAACCTATATAAGCAGACCATTTTTGGCCGCTGCAGTCAGTTTATATTGAGAAGCCAAACGCGAGTGACAAACGTCAAAGTAAAGCGTTGACAGTTGCGAAATTTGTTGAAGGATATTTCTTGTATTATCAAGAGTGACAATAAAGATTCTTTGTCTACGTGACGTGTTTCAACGATAACCTAATTTCGAGGTTACAATATAATTCAATAAAGTTTTGTTTTTTTGCATGAAGGTAGAACAAAATATATATTCCACGTTTTGGAAAGTTTTGCTTTTTTTAGGTTACTTATTTTAAATAAGGGTATAGGATTTTCACATGGTACTTTCCTTTTGGTATCCCCGTTTTTGGTTCACAGATTTTGTATGTATATTTCCCTATTTCTTTAGTTATTTTCCATGGTCTTTTGTAGGGTAAACTAAATTTGCCACAAATTCCTTTTCCCTTGTCCGTAACCCTAAGACTTTTTACGATCACCAAATTCCTACCTTGAACTTCACTTTTTTCTTAATCTTTTCATTTATCCTCTTCTTATATCTTTCTAAATCTAACTTGTGTCTAGCTTCATTTAGGTTTTCAAGAATGATTTCTATGTGTTCTAAATGTTGTTCCGGATTTTCTGAATAGAGAATATTAAAATATCATCTACGTAATAAATACAAAAATTACTAAATTTATCCAATATTGGTGAGATTGCACACGTGAGTGCTGCTGTACTGCTTTGCAAACCGAAAGGCACTTTCTTGAACTGATACACTATTTCGTCTACGCTGAATCCACAATATTTTCTTGACTCCGGATGTAATGATATAAACCAAAAAGAATTTTTGAGGTCTAACTTTGTGAAAATATATTTTCTTCACTTTTGTGATCAATATATTTATATTTTTAGGACTATCATACTGCTTGCTTGTTATTTCATTTATTTTTCTCGCATCCAGACACAATCTTATGGATCCATCCTTTTTAACAACGGTGACTAGTGGATTTATGTAGATAGTTTTCACATTTTCTATGATTCCTTTCCATTTTCTTAATTTCTTCATTTACTTTTTCTTTATATTTGTATGGGACTGGATACTTTTATAAATGAATGGCTTGTCCTGCTCTATTTGCAGTCGATGTACGTAGTTCTTAGCTACTCGAGTCTCATAGTTCACCAACTCTTTATTGCGGACCAAAACATCATGTAAATCCTGTTTATACTGGAGAGGACAATTTATCTCTTCTTCTGATAGCGCTCCCTGGCTACTATCTTCTACCTTTGAAACATTATAAATTTTCGGAGTGCTCTCTTGGCTTTCCTCCTCAATTCTTTCAAATTCTACTTCTTCATTTATTTCCATTTTCCTCTTATTGAGGTCAATTTTGTCATTTTCGCCGCTTAAAATATCTTCCTCAAGTATAACATTCACACACATGTTCGGTACAACAATCAAGTTTGCTGGAAAAATGGATTCTTTCACCAGAATTTCCGCGCTTGCTACCTTATTCAGCTCATCCAATTTCTTATTATTTGCAGCTAATAATTTAATCTTTTCATTAATTTGTTTTTAAACGTTGTTGGATTTTTTTCCACTATGTCCTTCTTTATCATAAAAATCTGCGATCCTGTGTCGACTAATGCAATTAAATTTAAGTCCTCAATTTTTATCTTGATACCTATATTGTAGATTATTTTCTTTATTGGTTGAACCGTTATCCTCAGTCCTTATAAATTCTTCCGGGTGCATGTATCCATTCCTCAAGTATCCATCCGGTTTGCACGTATTTAAAAATCCTGATGAGTTTTAGACTCGTACACCTCAGCTTATACCGTGATTTGGTTCTTGTCGTCTTGTTCTTATGTTATTATTCCAAGTTTTTCTTCCATCATTGTTGATTCCATTTTTCATTCTGTCCTGTTCCTTTCTTCCCATAGACTTGAAGGTATTTCGGTTCTCAAAACTTCTTTCTTGTCCATAGTTTCTTTGTTCTCTACGATTCCATGGAACATTTCCGTTGTTTCTTCTTTCTTCCCTGTAATCCTTTTGATTACTCCCACTTTTTCGTCTATCTTTTTGTCTTCCCGTTTGATCTCGTGTCACATCTTTTTCTTCTGGATTACGTTGAAAATCCCTTCTGTTTGGTTCTTGTCCAACATTATTGTTTCTTATGAAAAATCTTTGCTTCTACGGCTTTATCTCATCCACTCGCTTAAGATATTGCAATAATCTCTGAACTGTACATATCTCATTTATTGCTATAACATCTCGTATGCTTTCTTCGTAATGTCTAGAAATGTATTTTATTATATCCTTTTCTTCCATCCTAGGTTCCAGATATTTTGCCATATGTATTTTTCGCATTGCGTATTGTTTTCTGGTTTTCGTTGTATCGACCAGTGTATAGATTTTCTCTAACTTTTCTTTGAGCTATGTCGCCCCAAAAATAGTCCAAAAATACGGTTTCAAACTCGTCGATGGTTTCAAATTCTTCTTCAACCAAACCATACTAATGCTCTGCAATTCCTTTCAATGCATTTCGAATGATGGTTTTATATTCGCTTCCTATATCCCTAGTTCTATCTTTTAGACGTTTCATAAAGACGATGGGATGAATCTTGTTATCTCCGTAGAAGTTTAAGTCTTCTATATTTCCCAACAAACCATGATTTATTATTATTGGAATACCTTCTTTTCTTAGGTTTTATTCTATTTTCTTGACTTTTCCATCGATTTGTGACTGATGTGTTTGCACCTTTCTCTTTACCTCCTGTATATGATTCTCCTCAAAATTTATTTTTGCCCTGGTGTCTTCTCGTATTTCTTCATTTTCTCTTTTATTCTGTGCTAGAGCTTCTTCTAATTCTTGTTGTTTGTCTTCTAACGCCTTGAAAGAATTTTCCCATTTCTTTTCAAGCTCCTGTATGTTTCTTTTTATTTCTTTCTTTAAATCTTCATTCTTCTCTTATATTTTTTAAGCTTACATTCCAGTTTATTTAAACGTTTTAACAGATCTTTGTTTGATACACCGTCGTCCGAATCACTCTCACTACCCGAACGTTTGTTTCCTCCCATCGTAGTCGTCTATAAAAATATTAAAGTGCAAAAGATTATTGTATACTCACGTAGAGGTAGTTCTCTAGGCGTCTGCATGCCAGCGCACGAAGTGACGGAATGAACAGACTGGAGCCGGGCGACACGGAGGATAGCGGAGGAAGGGCATCTACAGTATTTTTACTTCAAATTCTTTAAACACGTGCACGCAGCGCCACTCAGTGGCGTACTACAGAGTATGTATAAGTGATATAGAGGATTGGATGCTGAAATATAATATATCAAAGTAGGTAATTTCATAGCTTGTTACTTATAAAGTCCCATTTCCTCATTTTGAATTTCAAGTACTTAAGGTAGATTTTAATCATTCAAAAATATTAGAAAAATATTACGTATATTAAGTAGCCTAAATAAATAAAAAACTGATCTGTCAAATTGCTGATAGGTGTGTCATAATTTTGTCTAAAATGTGTGCATAGTGAAATTATAAAATATACTTACGGTAGAATAAAGAATTTTTGTCGTCCGATGTTATGGTTTAGGACATGAAACAAGTTATACGGTAGTTGTCAGACGATTTCACAAGATATGGTCCGATGTTCCTCTCACGGATAACGGAATAAAAAAAATATAATAAAATTCATGTCATTTTTAAAGATTGCAACCAATTTGAAATTACAAATCTCGGCTTTCTTAATAGCTTGATCCCATGAAGTACTTATAAAATTTATAACAGTGTCGTCAGCGTAACACATTACTTTTCCATTAACATCTAAAATATCGAGATTATTTACATAAATAAAAAATAAAATAGGGCCTAATCCAGTACCTTGTGGAATTCCCAGCATATACAAAATTTCGAAATCGTCGAATAAAAGCTTAGGGTTTATTACGAGGAATTGTAACTCTTTTATTAATATCGATGCATTAAAAACGCTATATATTTCATTAGTACATTCTAAACTGGAATATAGTTCTTTAATCTGGTATCCTATATACCAAAATCATTTGTTATCGCTTGAATCCGTACAAAGGAAAATCTTAAAGTTTCTATCTTTTAAAAAAAGATGGTATATGTCCCGACCGAGGTTATAATCATGAGTTATTATTATTAAGGTTCAATATTCCGTTGTTAAAATTTAGACAGAATACTATTTTTATTTAATTTATTTAACAATAATATTGATTGTATATCTCTACTGGAATGTTTTAATTATAGAATTCCCGGTTTTAGCTCTAGGCAAGTTGGAACGTTTTATTTACCGTCAGCTAGTCTCACAATTTTAATATTATTTTGGAGCAATGTAATATACATTTTTCATCTATCAATTATGTGAGAAAGGCTGTAGAGGAGAGGATTCAACAATTTTAATTTAATTAGTTGTTATTACTTTATTTATGTTATTTTATTGTATGCCTTTATACATTTATGTACGTGTATTATTACTGTTGTATGTATTTACTAACATTTTATTTTATTGTTTCTTTCTATGATATGTATTATATTTTTTGTCCTGTAAATGGAATTTTCTGTTGGGCACTAAAGTATGAATTTGAATTTCCATGGAGCAGCTTATTGGATCACTAAAATTGTTTATTATAACCGTTTGTACACAACATAAATAATAATTCTTAAAAATTTTAAGTGCTAAACCACGTATCCAATTTCTTCCAATTTTTTAAACAAAATATAACGATACACCGTACCTATATATAAAATGCCTTGGACAGGTCTAAAATACCGAAATACATGGTTATCATTTTGATTTAAATTCATTTTTTCTTGATTGATTTTTAGTGAGAAATTTTGTTAATAGAGTTTTAACACATTTTTCGTAAATCTTAGCAAAGTTATTAATAATAGTTATGGGTCTGTAATTAGCTACCAAGCTTCTATCTCCGGATTTAAAAATTGGTATACTATAATTCTTTAAAACCAATGGAGATATTACCAGAACCAGGAGACAAATTTATTATAATATGCTTCAATAGTTTCAGCAAAGCTTTATGACATGACAATTTTATTTATTTATTGCATAACTTTTTGAGAAAGTATGGGAAGAAGAACACTGTTTTAATTTTTCTGTCATATTTTTAACTATGTCCTAATTATTATTGTCTTTTGAATTTGATGCTTTATTCACAATTTTCCTAATCTGCTTAAATTTATTAGCTTCAATCAACTTATTTTTATAATGTTCACTTTCAGTAATTTTAATTATTAGACTATTTAAACGATTACGATATTTTTTATATTATTTATAACTATCCACAGATTAATGTTTTATTAATTTCTTTTTTAATCAGTCGCGATAAATCATTAATTTAATAATAAATCCAAGGATTTTCTCAATTTACTATTTTATACTACTTTGAATTCTGCATGAATATTTATATAATGCAATATCTTACTCAAAAAGGTCATATCTGAATATATGACTCGGCATTCTTTTCATTGATAACATCATCTCAAGTTTCCCTAACTAAATCTGCTTTTAATTTTTTTAAATCTAATTTCTTGTAAAAAACATGGGAATTTTAACACTTTAATTATGTATGTTTAATGTATTTCTATAACAATAGTTCTAAACACAAGTAGGATAAAACAATTAAGACAAGTAATAGTTTCCATTTGTATGTAAATATATTATGTTCATGACATAAAGAATTCCATTGAAAAACTAAAATAATTTTATTATCCAACAGCGTTACCTATTATTTTCCATAAGAGCTAATAAACACAATGAATAAAAAATAAGTGGATTACACGTAACACGCACAACCTTGCATTGAACGCGACCTCTGACTTCTGCTGGCGGGGTACGCCTACCTTTACAGCCACCAAACGCACTGGAGTGCTCGGATTTGCTAGAGGCCGGTCAGTATTTGTGTGATATTTACTAGTGCAATACGAGTGCGACAGTTTTCATGCAAATGCCATTATGTTGTACCACTATCTATTCGTTCTGGTCAGTAGCTACCTTATCATTTATTTTAAACCGAAACAATTTATATATTATCATTCATTAGTAATTCTTATCTAATGCATTTCGATATTTATAAACCATTACTACAAATACTAGTTGGTTCACATTTTTAGTGAAAGTAGTTTGCGGCGTGCCACATTTTTTTCGGATTAGAGGCCGTTTACAATTAATTAATCTTATGCGTAACGCTCTTTTTATTCACCATTACCTAATTTCACATTTTTCTATTTTAGAAATTGTATAATCTTTATTGGTATATAGGTAATATGCCTAATGACGAATACCTTTCGCGCCTTACTATACTTTACAAAAATAAACGTACAACTTTTATACGTTTAGTTTTAGAAATTTTAGGATATCTTTAAAGTGCAATGAGAAAAACTTCTATACTACTTAGTCTACAGTCTATTATATTCATACAAAACGAATAAATATAGCGTCAGGAATAAGGTTCTAGGTAAATATATGTAGCAATTATAAAAAATAACTGTTACTCATTCATTTTAAAAGTAACTATAATTATTTTTATTACTAAGAATACTATAATTTCAAAACAATTATGTCAAAATTTCTACAATTTCCATCAAATAGAGGTATTTTCTGATTTAAAATATTTAGGTTTGTTCTATAGATCATTTAATAATAACCAAACAGCCATGAAAAATTATTAAAATGAATAGCTTATAACTATAACTGACTATTTCCTCAATTCAAGTGTTGCTTTTTCAAGAGATCTTTTTTAAACCGAATTTGTGCATATACTGATAAATATTTTAAGAATATTTTTAGAACTATTTTCAATTAACTTAAAAATATAAAATTTAGAAAAATATTTCAACTAATAGGTACATCAAAATAATTCCCTTTATCGTTTGCAAATTTCTTCATGAATGCCACTTAAATACCGCTCAACATGTGACTTGATCTGATGACCTTGTCGGTTAGTGAATCAGTTTCCATGTATTTAGGGTATTGGTCTAATTCCAGTAAATACCTACATATTATTGCTGTAAGAGAACCTTCAATAGATTGAGTGTCATTATAAAAACAAATTCAGCATTTTTGCCACAAGAATAAATCATATTTTTACTATATTTCATAAAATCATTAATGTCTACTTAAAAATATACCCCAGCTGTTCTTGTTCCATTTAATCTTATTCGATCTCAAGAAAATAGGATCATTATTGAATATTTTTAACTTTTGCAAATTTAAAAATAATAGGTACATAATTAGGTTATCTAAATTATCCTAAAATATCTATCACATATTTTGGTACTGGTCATATCTATTTAATGTGCTGTAAGAGAGACGTTTGTTAGATTTACTTAATTACTAACGTTAATCAATAAAGAATGTCATGGTAAATAATTATTTCTCAATTTACCAACAGATCGATTCATTCATCATTGAAATTTAACATTGCTAATTTGGTAATAATTTCACTTACTGCATTACAGTTTTTCATACATTATTTACTTAATTATTTATAATAAAATTCGTATAATATACCAATAATAATTGTATAATCAATCGACTTACTTGTAAGGAAGATTGACTCAAATTATCCGAATATTGCCATTTCCCATTTCATAATGTAGTATACGATAGCGGAGCGTTACATGTTTTTTAAAGTGACATAAAACTATGAATCGGCATGCGTTACTTAGTATATAATTGTGTTATGTCATTACAATTTTAATCAGATTATTTCACATATTATATAGCACATTTAGGAGGTAATCAATTCATACAGATTGGTTTGGTTTGTAATGGGACACGGCGGAGATGCTTGGATAATTTTCAATCTTCCTTACAAATAAGTCGATTGATCATAAAGTTATCCTTTGCATCTCCGTCGTGTCTCATTTCATAACGTCGATGTTTAAAGTTTTAATGAGCGATATAAACATGTTTTTAGTAGCAATTTCAAAATAACGAAACCGACAAAAACTAGAAACTCGCATTATATTTTTTATTTATTATTTTTTTATTTTTGTGGGTGACAATCATTGTTAGAGTTTCCTTGCATATCTTGATTTTACTATTATTATTTGCCAAATTCCCTTCTAAACAGGGTGATTCAGGTTTAATCTTGATAACTTCAGGAGTCGATAGAACAGGTTAAAATAATGTTCATTTGTGATAATAACTTATTTCCTAAAACGCATCGTTTCCGAGATAGAGGGCGTTGAAGTAGGAATTTTTTTCTCGTTTTTCCCTCATAACTTTTGAACCACTTATCCGATTTAAGTGAAATTCGAAACACAAACACTCCTTATGATCTTACATAAGCTTCTTAAGCTTGAACTACCTACCCCTCTTATTTTATTTCAAAACTACAAATAAAAATAATTAATTTCAATAAAACATCTACACACCACTTTGACCTGATTAATTTCGAAACTTTTTCGTCTATTGTTTTTTTTCGACGTTTGGTCTTGTTTCTGAGATAATCAAAGAAATTGGTGACAGTGTAGCGCACCAGCTGCGTAAATTTCATTTAACGTTATAGCAACCCATGAAAACAAAACTCAGTGATTTGTGTAAACTGACATTTGTGAAAATCATTGTCAAAAGTATTATTTAAAGAACATTTCTAGTGCTAAAAAAATATGCCAAGAACGTTTACAAATGCTGAATATGCAGATATACATTATGTTTATGGTTTCTGTGACGAAAATTCCAACACGTCAGTTCGAGAGTACCGAACACGCTTCCCTAATAGAAGAATTCCAAATGCTCAAGTTTTTGTAGATATACATCGTCGATTTTCGGAATATGGTTTGCGCCGCTACAATGATCATAATCGTATTGTACCGCCAAGAAATAATCAGCGAATTCTCAATCTTTTTGATATCGATAGAACTTTAAGCACACGCCGACCAGCTCGGCAACTCCATTTATCTCAATCAAAAGTACTGAGAGCACTCAAACAAGATCATCGAAGGGCTTTCTATCTCCAACCAGTTCAAGGTTTGTTGCCAGGAGATGCTGAAAAACGTTTAAATTTTTGTAGAAGGGTTTTAGATTCAACAGAAATTAATCTACAATTTCTGCATAAGATTTTATGGACCGACGAATCTAATTTCACAAAAGCTGGAATTGTGAATTACCACAACATTCACGTTTGGAGTGAAGTCAATCCTCGATGTGTCAGACAATCTTCATTTCAGCAACAGTTTAGTGTAAATGTGTGGAAAGGTGTTTGAAGTAATAACCTCTGTGGGCTGCATATTTTGCCTTCTCGTTTAAATGGGGATTTATTTCATGAGTTTCTGCAAAACTCTCTCCCCGACGTGCTTGACGATGTCCCCTTAAATTTACGCCAAGGGAACTGGATGCAGTTGGATGGTGCCCCTGCACATTACGAAAGGCAAGTACGGCAGTGGTTGGATGAGAATTATCCTCGTCGATGGATTAGACGGCAACCCAACAACCACCCAAATATGTGGATTCCTTGCGAAAGTCCAGTGGCTTGGCCTCCGCGTTCGCCAGATCTGAATCTTCTGGATTATTTCGTTTGTGCCCATCTAAAAGCAATTGTGTATGATACGCCAGTACATACCCGTGAGAAATTGATCCAAAGGATAAGACATGCTTGTGATGACATAAAAAACAATCCTGTTCAAATAGCAGCTGCGGTTAATACACTAGTTCGTCGATGCCAAAATTGCATTGAGGCTGGAGGAATGTACTTTGAACAATTATTGTAATTTAGTAGTAATAGTAGTTGATAAGTTTGTTGTAAATCTTGTAATAAGTAGTTGTTACTAAATTTATGTTTGAGGTTATTTCTCTTTAAATAATACTTTTGACAATGATTTTCACAAACGTCAGTTTTTTTTTTTTTTGAGAGCCGTCCGACAATGCCCCCGGAAGCAGCCTATAGACTTATTGTGCATCTCTCGACGAGTACAAACATCCATGGTACTACAGTGGGATTCGAACCCACACCGAAATAGCCGATCCAGACTGGTTCCACGAGCAGTCGTCTTCCAGCCACCTCAGCTATCGCGGCGCCCAAAACGTCAGTTTACACAAATCACTGAGTTTTGTTTTCATGGGTTGCTATAACGTTAAATGAAATTTACGCGGCTGGTGCGCTACACTGTCACCAATTTCTTTGAATATCTCAGAAACAAGACCAAACGTCGAAAAAAAAAACAGGAGACGAAAAAGTTTCGAAATTAATCAGGTCAAAGTGATGTGTAGATGTTTTATTGAAATTAATTATTTTTTGTAGTTTTGAAATAAAATAAGAGGGGCGTAGCATACAAAATACACTTCTAAGAGGGATAGGTAGTTCAAACTTAAGAAGCTTATGTAAGATCATAAGGAGTGTTTGTGTTCCGAATTTCACTTAAATCGGGTAAGTGGTTCAAAAGTTATGAGGGAAAAACGAGAAAAAACTTCCTAATTCAACGCCTTCTGTCTCGGAAACGATGCGTTTTAGGAAATAAGTTTATATAACAAATGAACATTATTTTAACCTGTTCTATCGATTCCTGAAGTTATCAAGATTAAACCTGTTGTTTATGCTATTTCTTATATACTTTTTTTAAGTCTACTGGTTTTAGGAGAATTATACAATGATCAATTGCTTTACCATTAATTAGATAGAGGGTGTTTTTAAGTTAAATCGAAAAAGTACATTTCTTTAACAGGGTGTTCCACATAAGAAGAAAATATGCATTAATTAAACCAAGATTTTAATAGTGTTTATTAAAAGAAATCAATGAATCAGTAAAAGGCTTTGTCTTTAAAATTTTACAGTTAGTAATAAAACTATACAGGGTGTACCATTGAAAACTTTGCACCCGGCTTATTTTGAACTACGTTCCAAAATATTAAAATTGCCGTGACACGTCCATTTTGTTTTCGAGGGGGACACATTTTAGCGTTAAATACAGACTCGCCAGAACAACCCCCTTCCCGGGGGCGTATTCCACTTTAGAATCTTAAATGGCACTCTAGGTCGAGTGACACCTCATTCGAAAGTGCTTTTAATTCTGGTTGTTATCTTCTAATTTTTTTTTCAATTTTAGTTCATCCGTTGTTGAAAAAAAATGTTTACTTATGCTTAGGAATAAAAGACAATTTTGTATTAATCATTTAATTAATTGTTCAAAATGTCCGCCTTCCACTTCCATGCAATAATAAAAACGTTATTCAACATTTCGACGAACATTGTTAAGAATTTCGGGGGTAATTAGGTGGCCATTCTTCAATGATACGCCGCCTGAGTTCTTCTAAAGACTGCGGCTGAGTGGCATAAATTTTGAACATTGTGTCCCCATAAAAAAAATTGAGTGGTGTCAGATCGGGTAATCTGGGTGGCGACCCATCCATTGATTTGGAAAATGTTCATTTAAAAAGTGACGAACTGCAACTGTAAAATGAGGAGGTGCGCCATCTTGTTGCAACCAAACATTGTCTTCTAAAATGTTATCATCATTTTCCATAGTTTCAACAATCATTGGATAAATATAGTTATTCAAAAGCTCAAGGTACATATCAATTAATTAAATGATTAATACAAAATTGTCTTTTATTCCCAAGCATAAGTAAACATTTTTTTCAACAACGGATGAACTAAAATTGAAAAAAATAAACCGATTTAGCCCAATTTACTTATTTCCAAAATTGCTTCGTCTAGCCCCTAGAGAGCGCCAAAGTTCGCGAAAAAATTTTGTTTATTCCGAATATCTCGAAAACAACTTGATCGATTTTAACCATTTTTGGGCTACACAGTTATAAGTCTAACCGACACTTTTTGACATTATTTAAAATCTTTTGCAGTCATTAGAAATATAAGAAAAATTATGTATCATGCAAATATAAGCACATATGCTTTTAACCCCCTGTAAAATTACTGTCAGTTTTTTTCTATTAGTAGCTGACTTTATTTAGAAACTTTTTTTATACTTTCAGAATTTTGAATAAATGAGTAGTTTAGGTAGAAAAAATATTTTTCGTATATTAACAATATCAGCTGTATAATAAAGTAAAAATTAAAAAAAAAAATAAAATTAAAACTAAAGAAATTGTTCAAAATGCGGGCACTATTTTATCTTAAACGTAAATTTGCCTTCGCCGAAAATTGAAATTTACTCTGCCTAATCGTAAAGCCTACTACTGACTTTTTATTTTCTTCTAATAAACACTATTAACATCTTGTTTTAATTAATTCTTTTTTTAAAACCTTAAAGTTTTTTAAAATTTAACAAGAGTAAAAAGTGTTTTAAATTAAATTCTACGCGGGATATTATCATTCATTTTAAATATATGTATATACAACAATTTTTTTTGATATAATATCCCCTTGTAGAGAAACAATTAAGGTAAAAGATGACCACACTTTCTCACCTATGCCCCCAAGTTTACATGATTAAAAGTTACATATACTACTCATTTGCAGTTTGGGCAAGTAGATCCATGAAAAAAGGATCATGGTTCCTTTTGCCCAAACGAGGATTAGTATTAAAATACTCTTTTAGATGGTTCACTTTTGTAAAAGAAAAATTCTCAAAGGTTTTCAACAAAGTTCAGTTGCTGGCATCCTCTTCACATGTCACCTCCAATTAACTACCTGTCATTATTTATTCTATTACAATAATTGCATATTTGAAATAGTTCTTTATTTGTTCTTTATACCTATATCAAATCTATTTTTCTTCTGCTAAATATTTTTCCAAGGCTTATTGCTTCTCACATCTCTCATCATTTTTCTTTTGCCTAGTTTAGAATTCACGTTTCACATACCTATGATGGGTATGCATGGGTTAGCATATTTTAATGTTCTTTCTCCATCTTTTCTTGCCGTTAAATATTATTAATTGAATTCATGGTCAGACCACTTTAGATATTTCATTTTTATTTGATTTACATACAATCGCTTCTATACAGCCTTCTGTTCTAATCTTTTTGTTACTTCATTTAGTTAGTTCCTGTTTCTATCTTTGAAATTACTAAAGCATAGGTGAATGCTAAATATCGATGTTCTTACATCTTACCTTATCCTACCAATGTCGTCTTTAATATAGATTTTTCCAATGTAAAACTAAAAGGTAATTATAAATATTTATTTTTTAAAATGATATGAAACGAAATAAATATAAGAATAATAGTTCAGCGCAGTGGAGGCTCGTAGATTTACAAGCTGTGGAAGAATAAGTATTCTTCATAGACATAAGAGTACCTACCTAATGGCAAACTTTATTTACAATATTTTTCTTAAAATAATCTGTGAACATCTATGTATAGGGGGTGAATTTCAAAATAAGCTACCAAAAAAATATTCCTGTACTATGATAAATATATAGTTATTCGATTCTTAACTATTCTTGTTGATATTCATGACGTAATGAGGTACTTTCTTCCACAAAAATGCGTTTATTCTAATGCGTTTGGAATAACTAAATATATTTAAAATTTAAATATGTTAGAAATTATAAAATATCGGTTACGTGGTGAAACCAATCAGTTTCTCGACTTAGGAGTAAAGTGAGAGGAATGTACATACTGCAGGTTCATGAGCATTTTTCACTGTCGTTGAATTTATTTAATTATTAAATTAGGTATCTACTTCATGTTTATTAGATGGCTGATTCGGTCATTAATTCACTGAGTCGTGTATATAACATGTTACTTAATATTATATATATACAGGGTGTCCAGAAACTCTCCTGACAAACGAAGACCGGAGATTCCTCAGATAATTTTAAAACAATTTAACCCAATTCACCTAGTCCGAAAATGCTTCCTAAGGGAACTAGAGCTCTTTGAAGATGGCGCCTTGTAAATAGTTTTGTTTAAATACATCCAGAACGCTTCTACTTAGAAAAACAAAAACTGGTACGCTTGTTTAGCCTTCAGAGATGAATCGATTCCATCAATTGCGAATTTCTAGTACCGGTCATAGGCGTCCGTTTTGGGTAGGTCAACGGTTATTTTAACGCATAACTTTTTTGTCTTTAACTTTTAAGCATTTGTGACACTAGATTATTAAATTTTCAGGTATTCTAGTACTAAAAGGTACTCTTACTTTAAGTCATTAGGATACACCGTTTTCTAGAAAAATGGATTTGAAAATTTTTCGTTTTTTCGTCATTAAAGTTCAATTTATATTTTTTGCACTAGTTGGCTCTGAACTGCCAACAAAAGTAAAACATACGTTTTTCATTGTCAAATTGTTGTCAGTTCGCGAAGTTTATCTTTTAATTTTTTACTTTGTGGAATTCAAACACAACGATTTCAATTTTTTAAAAAATGATTTTTACTAATGAGGAATACGCCGATATGCATTTAGTTTATGGCGAAATGAGGTGTAACGCTCGAGCAGCGCAACGTAGATATGCTGAAAAATTTCCCAATCGTGAGCATCCCACTCACTCAACATTTACAGCTCTTCATCAACGAATAAGAGAAACAGGTTCAGTTGTCCCAAAAAATAATGAAACAGGGAGACATAATGATGTAACAGCAGAACATGAAGATGTTATTTTAATGTTGATGAGTAAGTTGATGAAAATCCAGAAATTAGCGTTCGAAGACTATTTGCCATGTACCCCACAATTTCAAAATCTTCCGTAGGAAATATCTTACAAAAAGAAAATTTATATCCTTTTCATTTTACAAAGGTGCAAGCACTGCTAGAAGGAGATTTTCCTGCTCGTGTAGAATTCACTAGATATGGTTACAAAACCAGAAAAATCAAGATGAAGATTTTTCATATACATTTTGTTTGGTGACGAAGCTACATTCACAAAAAATGGAATTTTTAATGTACTCAATGCACATTATTATTCGTACGTTGGTGACAATCCCCATGTTGTTCAAGAATTTAAGCATCAGCATAGGTTTAAGATAAACGTCTGGATAGGAGTAGTTGACGATTATCTACTTGGACCTATGGAATTACCTGCTCGTTTAAATGGTGCTGATTATTTACATTTCCTGCAAAATATTTTACCTGATTTGTTAGATTAGGTGCGTTTAAATATTCGGCAAAACTTATGGTTTCTACACGACGGCTGTCCGGTCCACTTTAGCAAGAATGTACGAGACTCTCTAGATAATAATTTCAAAGACCATTGGATTGGAAGAGGAGGTCCAGTTGCTTGGCCAGCAAGGTCGCCGGATTTGAATCCTTGCGATTATTGTGTTTGGGGATACATAAAAGCATTTGTTTATTCCGTTCCGATACAAAATCGTGCACAACTCTGGCGAAGGATACAAGATGCTTGCAACGAATTTAGAAATAACTTTGGAATTTTTGCAAGAATTCGGCGTTCTCTAAGCAAAAGGGTAAATTTATGCATAGAGACTAATGGTCATCACATCGAGCATCTTTTGTAACTATCTACCTTTGATACTGTTTTTTGTTACTTTCGTTCCATTGTAAAAAATACTTTGTTTTTAAAAAATTTTAACTAAAATTTTTAAACTTTAATGACGAAAAAACGAAAAATTTTCAAATCCAGTTTTCTAGAAAACGGTGTATCCTAATGACTTAAAGTAAGAGTACCTTATAGTACTAGAATACCTGAAAATTTAATAATCTAGTCTCACAAATGCTTAAAAGTTAAAGACAAAAAAGTTATGCGTTAAAATAACCGCTGACCTACCCAAAACGGACGCCTATGACCGGTACTAGAAATTCGCAATTGATGGAATCGATTCATCTCTGAAGGCTAAACAAGCATACCAGTTTTTGTTTTTCTAAGTAGAAGCGTTCTGAAGGTATTTAAACAAAACTATTTACAAGGCGCCATCTTCAAAGAGCTCTAGTTCCCTTAGGAAGCATTTTCGGACTAGGTGAATTGGGTTAAATTGTCTTAAAATTATCTGAGGAATCTCCAGTCTTCGTTTGTCAGGAGAGTTTCTGGACACCCTGTATATATAGTAAATCCATTTATGTGATAAATAATATAAGTAATTAGGCCAAAACATCAGGAAAACAATACGAGAGAGAGACAGCTTATTCATATATGGATGAATGTCTTTAATTAATCGTAAAAGATAAAAAAATAAAGTGAATAAGTAATTATTATAATTTTGTACTTAACCTATTACTCATAAATAAGTCTTTTCAAAATCGAAATTTAAAAAATTGTTCTTGCTATATTAGTAATAATGATTATTACCTATATTATTTATTTAAGGACGTCAGGCTGAATTATATTTCAAAAATGTGAAAGGTATATACTAGCTAAATGCAGTAAATCCATATTAGCCATATTTTCATCATTCAGAGCTGTATTAAGAAACTAGTTGTAACTAAATGTGGAAGTACCTAATACTGTACATACTTGTAAAAGTAATTTGAAGAACTAATTTAGGAAGTCAAATGCTATTAATACATTGACATTCTTTTAACGTTTTACTCATGCTTTCACACCTATTAAATGAAGCATAAGAAAGAAACTTGTCAGTGAATGTTAATATATATGTCACTGACGTACATAACGACATAATTTGTACCGACAATCTAAATGTCTCGTTTAAATGCCCGTAATGAAAGTTTAGCTTGAATTTTGGCATCCATGATATATTTTCATTTATAATATCCCTAGTGGTAGAGATCATTTTTCTAAGAAAAATTTCCGGTTAATAATTAAAGCTCGAAACTCGTCGAAAGATATGCGGTAAGAACATTTTACACTATCTATTAATTTGATGTGCGACAATTAGATTTTGTATTGAAAATAATTACATGTAGTAGTAGGTATAATAATTTACTGTTATTGTTTGTTTTAGTTTACATAAAATCATTAAAAACTCGAAAATAAATTTAATTCAAATATCAAGTACTGTCAAAAAAATGTCAATTTATACATAAACATTACAAAAAAATTCCTGTGTAATCACATGCAGCTTACATGAAGGAGGATGAATGAAAATTTCTGGAAATGTTTTGAGTTATCGTGGTAACAAAATACAAGCTTCTAATTGGAAAACGTTGGCGTGAAATTTTCGCTTATAATATCAATAGCTTAAATTATTTCCAGACATCTTTTTGAGGTCACGAATATCTTGAAAATATTCGTGACCAAAAAAAAAATCTAGGAATAATTTACGCTCGTGTGGTATTCGGTAAGAAAATTTCACACCCCACATTTTAAATTAATTTGACTCGGCCAAGGGATTGGTGTTGTTGACATATGTTGATTTGTCATTTTTATTTAAACGGTTCTGTCACAGTAGATGACAATTACTAGTTCGAAGCGTATGTACGTTGAATTTAATAAGTGTATAGTGAAATGTCACGATTTGATAAATAAAATCAACATGTTCTTAGACAAAAACTTCAAAGCCTAATACCAGATAACACTATAAAATCAAAAGCAAATGTATGGAAACAATTTTTTGAATTTTTCAGGTAGGTATATCCGAAATATTTCGTTAAATAAAAAAATTACCAACTTTAGTTACATCAAATGGTAAAACTCAGATGGGTAGTAGCAGAGAACTCCTATCAGTTCTCTGGTAGTAGTTCAATCTATCGTTCTTTTAGGTCGCTAAAGGTAGTAGAAATATATTATAGAATAGAAATTATTTACAAGTAACACGACGCAATTTCGAAGAAATTTATATGTAGGTATATCCACCATATTTCGTATATATTTTCCTTCTCAACTGTCAAAAAATTGTCACTTAATTATCACCTCGCCACGAAAAAATTTCCGAATATTTTTCTGGTTGCCATGGTAACCAGTCAAAATAAAGATGCCTTTATTATTTATATTGGTTTTAAAGTAGAGGTGTGAAATTTTCTTTAGTATTTCTTTTATGAATATATTATATGCATGACAATGTCATTTTCTCTTCCATAATTAAAACCTGTGTAGCAGTCAGCGGCATAACTAAGAATTTCAAGTCTGCCATGTACAATCATTTGCAATAATAATGACACTCTCTTAAAACAGTTTTTGAACTTCTGGAAGTTCTGAATAGAAATATCATTAAATCTCTCTTGGTAAGTGAAACAACTAATAACTAATGTTACAAATTTAAAGCAGATTTCAATATGAATACGTCAGAAGTTCAAAATAAATTGCAAAATTCATTTTAGTGAGTGTCATTAATATTGCAAACGATAGTACATATATTATATTACTATATATAAATAACTGTTAAAATTAAAGCAGATATTTTTAGTAGTATTTAATTTAAATTCAGTTAAATTCAAAATTTAAAACAACAAACTTATGTTCTATATAAGATCACAGAAAAAAAAATACAGCTTAAAATGATAATTCTTTGGAAAGAAAGAAACTTTCAGTTTCAAATATGATACACCAACCAGTGACCAAACAAACATACCTTAAAACTATAAACTAAATAACCGTCCTCAATTATTCAACTAAATCATTAAAACACCGGAGGCATCGATCATTTTTGGCATCGGCCTTTTGCTATTTGCATACATCTGATTGTTTTCTTTACTACTACATACCTCCGTACTAGTTTATTTTACTAATTAATTAATTATGGTTGTCAACATTGTTATCGACATCTTTTTCTTAGTATTCTCCAGGGTCTCCCTGTGGCTGCGGACACCACAGCATTACAGGGACTGGCGGGGGTGTAGTTACACCACTGGTAGTAGTTGTATGTACATATAAGCTTTTGCAATAATAGTGACATTCCCTCAAAACAGTTTTTGAACTTCTTGAAGTTCTGCGTAGAAATTTCATTAAATCCCTATTGATGAGTGAAATAATTAAGAACTAATGTTAAAAGTAGATTTCATTACGGATACGTCAGCAGTTCAAAAGAAATTGCAAAATTCATTTTAAAGAGTGCCATTATTATTACAAACGATTGTACGTGCATTTATTTTAATATAATTTGCAAGTTAGTAGAAATATGTGTAACAGAATAATAATTCATTAGACATAGTGTTTTGTAGTGAGCCTGTATAGAACACAGACCGTATAGAATATTAAACCGGCATTAATGGATTACTAATATGCTTAAGCATGTGCGATATTTACGTATTATCATCGTCTTGCGACGGGCGCTCATGACCATCACGTTGATGCTTATTTAATCGTTATATTTCACCGATTCAGATTGAAAATTAGATTTTGCAAGAAATGAAGGAATCTATTATTAAACGAAATAAAATTAAATATTTTATAGTGATATATAAAACGCTTACTATTTACGTATTCATATGAGTAATAGCTAAAATTTTTTTTTTTATTTAGACACTGCATTTAATGATTTAATTTTGATTTTCTTACGTTTTCTACAGGTCGCAGAAAGTTCAATTGAAATTCTTAAATTATAATATCTGCATATTCAATACAAATACAAAACTACACTTTGATTGATTTTTTTATTTGTATCATATTTATTGTTTTTATAGTAACTTTTACTTTGACTGTTATTATTCCCACATTAGGTATAGGGTAATTGACCAGGAACTGTTTTTTTTCTTCAGATAATACTGAGGATAATGAATCCAGAATCAATAATAAATATGTCTTAATTCAATTGTTATTAATATACAAGATGTTTTTAAGTGCTGATACTAAAGGGTTGTATATCCGACCAAACATAACAAAAAAACTCTTATGAGAAAAATGTCCAAAATAAATAGTTTTTCTACAAATACATTTCAAAAATATTAATACAACTGCAATAAAATGCAAAGCTGTGTTACAATATTACAAACTAAGGTACAATTAACGTTACATAAAAGTCCCTGGAATGTAATGCGATCGTTATTTGTCTTTTGTATCAGTATTAATGAAGTTCTCCAGAAAATCCTTAAAACTGTAACGTACGAGAACATTACAATCTGTCAGCTGCTGCTGTTAACCTAAAAGTATTATTAGTCATGTAGTATTGTGGCTAGTGCGTTTAGTTTTTCTCTAGTGCTTGCTAGTTGCTTGTTAGTTTACATAAACAAAAATAGTAACAGTAACAAATTATAGTGTGGGGACATCCGTCCCCTAGTACGTCATTGTTTTTCATTATCAAATTCAAGTACCGTTACCTGCATTGAATGTATTTGTCGGCATATTATTAATAGACCCAATTTAGGGATAATCCAGCAGTAACTGCCAAGTACAAAAGACAAGTAATAAAACTCCGGCACGTACACTTGGGCAGGTAATAGAAATCAAGTTATAAAACTGGGGCGAACGAAGAGAAGATGGTCATTCAGTAATTGATTTCCGCTTCGCTACGAAGTACTCGCTGTACCCAGATAAATCTTCATTGATTTTGTAATACTTAGCTTAAAAATAAATATTTACTTGTACTTGAGATGTGGTTTATTCTAATGGAGAGCAGTTTCGATGCCGCAGGAATTACTCGCGATAGTACGAAGTACGGATATGCTGTAAGTACCCTAGACCCCTGGTACGCTGTGGAAGTGCGCGACATCCTATAGTTAAGCCCGCAAGTGAACGTACATATGTACTCTTAAAGACTGAACTCATCAAAAGAATGGGTTCGTCGCAAGAGCAAAATACGCGCCGACTATTGGAAAACTAGCCCCTAGGCGATAGAAAACCTTCGCAGTTCCTCCGTCACCTTCGAACGCTTGCAGAACCAACATTCCTCGAGGAGGCGTTGCAGACTTTGTGGTTAAGTCGCCTTCCGAAGCAAGTACAAGCCTTACTCGCGGGACAAAAGGACCTCAGCCTAGACAAAAGAGCGGATATCGCAGATGCAGTGGTGGAAGTGTGTAGCCCACTCGCGGAAGTGTCCGAAGCAACCACTAGTGCAGCCTCCATCAACACGAGGCTAGATTTTATGCAAAACGCGCTTACCACCGCGCTTCAAGAGCTCGCGGCCATAAAAATCAGCCAACAGGTCGACCAACAGCGACAATATGTATGTACGCCCTAGAACCCCCTCGCATTCAAGACCACGAGACAGGGAACATGAAGGTGGCATGTGTTGGTACCACTGGAAGTTTGGACCGAGGGCGCATAAGTGTCAGGCAACCGTGCAATTTCCGCGCTGATCATTCGGAAAACGACAGGGGCAGTCGTTAATGGCGGCAAACAACGTTAGCCCGGTCAAATCGTTCCGCTTGTTGATCATCGATAAGTATACAAAGGTGAATTTTTTAATAGACACTGGTGCAGACTTGTGTGTATCCGATTTTCAGTTTACTTAAACCGCCAGAAAAGTCTACTTACGAACTTTCCGCGTCAAATGGCACAATCATAAACACTTACGGCACCATTGACCTTTCGTTAAGCCTCGGACTGCGGCGACAATTTACCTGTAAATTCGTAGTACTAATTACATGGAGGGTACTCGTATATAGTGGAGTATGATAGGATCTCAATTATGCCGTTTTCTTAAAAGAAGGTATAATTAAATTAAACCATTACCGTCTTATAGAAGGACAATTTGAGCATCCGAAATCGATTTCTATAACTTTCAGTAGAGACGAACATTCTAAAATCAAATTTTCCATGCATCGGATGTTATTTGACAATTATATTTTTCGTTACATATGTACATGGCGTTTGTAAATCAACAATTTTACCTATATTCATAACTTTTTTCGCAATTTATATTTAAAAGAAAACTATAGCGCAATTTAGTGGCACACACCAATTTTTTAATAACTTCAAGCCTTTAAAAAAAAATAGTTTGAAAGTCGGCACCAGCAAATTTGTGCATTAAAAACTTCACTATGCGGAGAGCTACATTAATTATTGAAAATTGATATATATGTATATAGTTATGTCGTTCAATAAACCTTTATTTGTTTGTTTTTTTACAATTTTATCCTTGCATAAATCAAAGGCATTTCCGCAAATTAAACTCGAATTTTTTATTTATTTATTTATTTAATTACAACACCTGTTACCTGTTTTCAAATCTTTGAATTACTAATTTTAAAATTACACAATTACATAAATATATCTAACACAATAATAATATACACAAAAAAATGGTTTTGTCTTTATGGACAATATAGATTTTTCGAACTCGCCGAATTTCTGCAAATATATTCTGCATCGCAAGCTTAGCACATGACGCGCATACAAAATTCAATTTCTTGAAAACTTTAAAAAGAAAATTGTTTAAACTTTTGGCTACATTTGCTTCGATATAACTATATATACATTTTCAATAATTAATGTAGCCCTCCGTATAGTATAGTTTTTAATGCCGACATTAGAACTCATTTTTTCGAAAAGACTTTATGTTATCAAAAATTGATGCAAAACGTTAGAAGCGCTATAATTTTTTATACAAGTTGTGAAAAAAATATGAACATGTAAAATCGTTGATTTATAAAGGCGATGTATGTTACAAAAAACATAATTGTCAAATAACGTCCAAAGCATCGAAAATTA
Source organism: Monochamus saltuarius (assembly GCA_025584915.1). Taxonomy (NCBI): domain Eukaryota; kingdom Metazoa; phylum Arthropoda; class Insecta; order Coleoptera; family Cerambycidae; genus Monochamus; species Monochamus saltuarius. Next base: position 33,103,871 of record CM046723.1, read on the forward strand.
ATTATAAAAGTTCCTCCCTACTGAAAAGCTTTGTAGAGGTCCATTTCGGATGCCCAAATTGTCCCTCTATAAAATGGTAAACTATTAATTTCGTTATACCAGAAATGAGCGAGGTAGCAAAGCGATTTTACTCCACTAACAAGTTTAGCATCGACATATCTGACACAATCACTAGTTTTGTATGACACATTTGAATAATTTAATGAGACAATTCATACACAAGTTAGATTAAGATAACAGACAAAATTAAAGATTTAATCACATATCTAGCTGAATTTTTCATTTATTTTTGTCTAATATATACAGGGTGTTAAAAAAGAGTGTAAAATATTTAAGGGGGTAATATTATGAACCAAAATAAGCAGAAGAGTCTCAATAAACATGGGTCCGCAAAGTAACGGTTGCGGAGATATGGAATGTTTTATGTTTTTTAGCCCCTTTTTTTATTTTACAAAAACGTTGTGTATTTTCTTATAATAGTTGGTTGATGTTTAGTGAAATAAACAGTACGTATTTGACAATTGTTCTCAGTGCACAAGTTTTCTTTCGCTATGGCTGGTTACTCTAACGCAGAATTAACAGACATGCATTTCATGTATGGTCGTGCTAATGGGAACGCCACCGAAGCACGACGTCTTTATGTTGACGCTTATCCAAATCGCCAGATTCCTTCAGAACGCATGTTTGGATGAATTCACCAAAGATTGCGTGATACCGGTTCCTTGAACAAACAGTGACATTTATCCGGAAGATCAAGGTCGGTATCCACTTCTAGAGCAGAAGAAGAAATTCTAGCACTGGTAGAGCAGAATCCAGGTACGAGTGTGCGGAGAATATCAGCCGAGGTAGGAATTAGTGGTCCTCTTGTTTGGAGAATCCTTCACAAGCAACTACTTTATCCATACCATGTGCAACGAGTACAGGCTTTAAATCCAATAAATGACCATCAATCACGTTTGGTTTTTTGCCGCTGGTTTCTACGTCATGATGCTGAAGACCCTCGTTTTCTTGCAAACATTCTTTTTACTGATGAGGCCGGGTTCACAAGATATTTAGTGTTTAATTTTCACAATACGCATATTTGGGCCGACGAAAAAATCCTCATGCTCTAATAGAATCTGGACATCAGGCACGTTTTTCATTAAACATTTGGATGGGTATTGTAGGTTGCTTACCTCAACTTTCAAAAACCGAAAAATGAGACTCAAACACCCCCACCCCCCCCCCCTGCTTAAGGGCTCTGGGCGGGGACTTTTGATATGTTCACCTCCTAACTAGCCCAAACAAAGTTGCGAAGTCAAAATTTGTGTTCCAAGCATTTCCCTCTATACCTTTTTTTGAGAATTCGTTGCCTGGACTATAAGACTTTTCTGCTTATTTTGGTTCATACTATTACTACTACCTCCTGACATATTTTACACTCTTTTTTTAACACCCTGTATTTTTTCTTATCTTTTGAAGACCAACGTATTTATTTATTTATTTATTTGGTCGGTCAGTGGCCGCGCGGTCAGTACTTGAATTTATGTGGCTTGATCGGTGTGGGTTCGAGCCCTGTAGCCGGTAGACCGTATATCAGCTATATTCGTGGAGAGGATTGGTACCCTCCCTGCGGGTATGGTAGAGTGGAAAAATGTTAGCTTGGATCAATGTGAGAGATTGATACCGGTCGACATTTGACTACCCCTCATCCCTAATTAATGAGATTTTCCTGCACAGAATGGTGGTTAGGGTCTACCAACCTAAGTCGTTTCTGGGCGCAAATACGGCCTGCTTAATAATAATATACCGCCCCCTTCTCCCACACAAGTCTCTGAGTTCTGAGCTAATCCGCATGATTTCACGCCTGTGTTTGCACTACACTTGCACTTACTACACATCATTGTAAAAGTAGCTGCATTTGACACATTTTTACCGGGAAATCGTTCTGCTAAAACATTTTCACTTCACCATAAATTAAAAAGATACCCATCAACTGCGAGCTGCTATACGTAAGCCATGTTTGATATTTGAAAAACTAATGAAATTACATGCATCACAAAAAAGTTAATACGATAAGTAATCGGAAATTTGAAATCGCCTGGCTAGACTACCACAGTAGGTCAGTGATGTAACGTCAATATTTTTTTCTCGGAAGTTATAAGGATTTTATAAAACAAATGTTTACGATGTTGACTCCATTTTTCATGACCCATCCATTCCCAAATATATTTAAATAAGTTCTGAATCACCCTGTATATGTAGATGTTAGTTAATCCAACAGGCAATTCGATGTCTAATAATAGGATTACACAAATATTATATAAATACAATCCTAAATAAACAGTGAGTACAATAATTAATACAAATCTAGTAAAGAATTGCACACTAGATAACAATGTATTAAAGAGATCTAGATTAATAAAGTAATCATAATTATTTTGTAACATACCCATTGAAGAATTATTATTTGCATATATAAAATATTTTTGCATCTAGTACAAAAATAAAACTATGTCAGCAATATCATTTATTTCAATATCACACATATATTTAGATACTATATATACGAGTATGAAGAAAGCTGGTACTGGATTAATAAGGAATAACACTTTTACTTCATATAGAGCAGTTGACAACACAACACAGGAGAAAGTTAATACTACCTACCTGAGTAAAAATAGAATGCCAACAATTTTATATGATTGGAAACTTATTTCACTGTCGCATATTTCACACACTTCTAAAACAAATACGCACGTAAAAGAATACGCGTTCTAAAGAATCAGGTACACCTACGTGAACGCTCTGGAACGCATGTACAGGGTGTTCCGATTTTGTTGTAACTGCAGGGTATTTTGGAAACTACAAGAGCTAGAAGGATACGGTTTTCGCAACACTGGGCTACATTTTCAAGAAACTTAAGATGTCGTAATCAGAATTTTCTTCGTTTTTGAAATACTTGGCAAAATTTAAAAAAAATACGTTTAAGGGATTTCTCGTATCTCGGAGAATAGTTGAGATATCGTAATTGTGAAAATTGCTTAAGGTAGAGTTTTTCACGTAGAGTCCAGTGACATACTTGAAATTTATCCACAAGGTGTGCCCTTTAACATATAACCAAAATATACTTTTTTTAAATAGAACACCCTGTATATTTTAAGCAGTTCAATTGCATTTATAATGATATATAACAGTTTATATTTTGGAAATTGTCAAAATACGTTAAATTAATAAAACTGATGTTGCGTGATGTAAAACTGTAGTTGGCTCACGCATTTTTATATAATTATAAATAATTGATAATAAACAAACAATAAACAAAAATAAACGTAAAAAAATAATGAATCAGACGACAATGCCATTTAAAACTGTTGAAAATTATTTTATATTTAGAAACTGTTTAAATTTTCTCTCTGGTGTAGATTTTAAATATAATCAAAATTATATAAAAGGGATAAATAGAAGTATGTATTTTGGGTTCCCATGTTTGCAATATCAATGAATATTATTCTGAAATGATATAGTATAAAATATATCGACTAGTTATTACATAACTTTATTGTTTAAACAACAATTAATTTTATATACCTACATTTTTCTTTAAATAACTATGGTAGAGTTAATTAATTAATTTACTTTGACGTTTGTCAATTGCCTTCGACTGCTCAACAGAAACTGACTCCAGCTGCGAAAATGATCTGCTTATATATGTTTTTAGAGTTATGGAAGTTTCTGAGATCTCGAGAACGTGTCGAGAAACAAATAGAATATAGCCTGGAATATTCCGGAAAACGGCAAAATAAAGGCATCACAAAAATTATAAATTCTAACATAAACAGAAACGTAATTTACAAACTAACGGGGTAGGTGAGCTTCAATTATAAATTCTAACGTAAACAGCAACATAATTAACAAACTAAAAAGGTAGGTGAGCTTCCGTAACATTGCTCCCCTCTTAGAACTGATCGTCCCGATCAGGTTACTCCATTGTCTGCATGGCCTTCTTGATAAGGTGTCAAACGATCGATGTGGACAATCTTCATCTTGGCTTGGGGATTCCTCTGGATCCTGCAAACTACGTCATTCAATCGTGACACGACGGTATAAGGGCCTTCCCACGATTTCTGCAGCTTCGGAGATTTACCCTTGCTCCTTTTTGGGTTATACAGCCACACTTTCTCAAGCTCTTGAAACCCGCTGCTGTTGGAACGCAAGCCGTATCTGGTCTTCATTATGTTGCTTTCCATTTTTAGCTTCTCTCGTACTTCTTCATGTACCATCTTTATTCGATCTTTCAGATGGCTGAGATAATCATCTAAGTTTTCCTCGTGTTGCGGTCGATTCATAATTAGATCTATGGGTAGCCGCAACTCTGTGCCGAAAATCACCTTGGCTGGTGTTTTACCCGTGGTCTCATGAATTGCTGCTCGGTAAGCCAGTAAAAATGGAGGAAGGCAGGTATCCCAGTTGGTCTGTTCCTCGTTGACGGCCGTTCTCAGTGGTGCGATTGAATCTTTCCACCATTCCATCTGATTGCGGGTGAAGAGGTGTAGTTCTGGTTTTGTGAATGCCTAGCAGCTTACAAACGTTCTGAAACACTTCCGACTCAAAATTTCGTCCCTGGTTGGAATGGATCTCTCTGGGCACCCCATTACGACATATCCAATTTTCGAATAAAGCTTCGGCTATGGTAACAGCTTCTTGATTAGGTAAGGGATATACTTGTATTTCTGGCCATTTACTGAAGTAGTCAATCACTACCAAAAGATAACGATCTCCACTGCTGCTACGAGGCAATCGTCCAGCTATGTCAATAGCTATTCTCTCGATTGGAGCTCCAACATTGTACTGCTTCATGTGTCCTCGGCTTCGAGTCCTGGGTCTCTTACTAGAGGCGCAGGTATCACAACGTCGGCAACATTTTTCCACATCGGACCGACTGCTAAGCCAGTAGAATCGTTCTCTAACTTTATTTAAAGTTTTATTTATTCCACAGTGTCCACCACCAACCATAGTACGCAGCGCCTGGAATTCTTTTCTGGGGCAGTATTGTTTGATAAATCTTTTCTTTGCCGTCTGGGCTCTCCCAGACTCTTTTTGGCAGGCCGTTCTCGATGGCTAAAGAATTCCATAACGCCCAGTAACTTTTTAGAGATGCTGATTTATCAGCAATGTCCTGCCAGGTGGGTCTGTCCATGTTGTTTATCTTCCATTGGAAAATTTGTCCAAAATTCGGGTCTTCACTTTGTTCTTTAGCAATGGTTTTAATATCCCAATCCTCTGGACACTGGATGGTAGTTCTTCTACAAAGAAATTCATCATCTTCTCTCAGTTCTTGTCGCACACAGTGTTTACAATTTGGATGAGATGGTCTTCTGGATAGGGCATCAGCGTTACAATGGTTAGATCCTTTACGGTGTGCAATTTTGAAGTCATACTCCTGCAACCGTTGAAGCCATCATGCCACTTGGCCTTCCGGATTCTTGAACTGCAGTAGCCACTTCAAAGAAGCATGATCGGTCCTCAAGATGAACGGCTGACCATAGAGATACTTATGAAAATGCTCCACAGTTTTAACTATGGCAAGCAACTCTCTTCTGGTTACGCAGTAGTTCACTTCTTGTTTAGAGAGGCCCTTGCTAAAGTAGGCAATCACTTTTTCGTGCCCGTCTTCAATTTGTGATAATATCATTCCAATTCCAGTGTTACTAGCATCTGTGTCCACGATGAATATCTTTCCCGGCTTGGGATATGACAGAATCGGAGTAGAACGCAAAGCTTCTTTTAAACTCTGAAAAGCTTGTTGACATTGTTCGGTCCAGGTAAATGGCTGATTGTTTTCTGTGAGTCGATGTAGGGGTTTTGCGATGTCGGCAAAAATTTTCACAAACTTGCGATAGTAAGTGCAAAGTTCCATAAAACTCCTTAATTCATGTTTGTCTTTCGGTACTGGCCATTTCCAGATGCTTTCAGTTTTCTCTGGGTCAGTCTTCATTCCATCAGACGCAATAATGTGTCCTAAATACTTGACTTCTTTTTGAAACAGCATGCACTTCTTAGGGCTTAACTTGAGTCGGGCCTCTCTCAATTTTTGGAAAACTCTTGGACATTCTTCAAATGATCTTCAAAATCTTTGCCAAGTATTATTATCTCATCAAGATAAACGAGACAAGTTTTCCAGGTCATTCCTCGCAGAATTGTTTCCATAAGTCTTTCAAAGGTGGCTGGTGCATTGAAGAGGCCAAAGGGCATGACATTGAAGTGCCACAACCCTGTTCCAATGGAAAACGCTATCTTCTCCTTATCATTTGGATGAAGCTGCACTTGCCAATAGCCACTCTTCAGGTCTAATGTGGAAAACCATTGAGGTCCAGACAGTGTATCCAGGGCATCGTCTATTCTTGGCAATGGATAACTGTCCTTCTTAGTCATTTAATCTTCTATAATCTACACAAAAACTGGTAGAGCGATCCTTCTTCTTTACCAAAACAACCGGCGAGGTCCATGGACTCTGGGATGGTTCAATGAGGGATTTTTCTACGACTTTGGTGCTGCATGTCTCTCAACATCATGGATATCTCTTCTTGCTTCGGTAAAGGAATCCGTCGTGGGGCTTGTTTAATTGGAGTGGTGTCGCCGGTATTTATTCGTTGTTGCACAAAATTAGTTTTTCCAACATCATCTTCTGTTAATGAGAAAACATCTTGAAAACGCCTCAACAAATCTTCCAATGTTTGGACTTCATCGGCTTGTAGTGGGGACTTGAATCGGTTAACAAGGCCCTGAAGAACTTCAGGTAGTATTTCAATACTTCGAGATGTTGGTTCTATATTGCTGAAGACCGATCCAACTGTTTGACAGACTCCCAAAGGTTTACCTTTCTTGATATGTTGTGGGTAGTCTTTCAGATTTAGCATTCTGATCAATACCAAATTGTTTTCCTTTCTGTTAATATCTTTCCAGTTAATATGCCCTTTCTATAAAGATTGCTCTCTGGTTCTGGTTCTACAATTACAGTTTCTTCAACTGCCGAAGGACTGCTACAAATAGCTTCAATTACAACTTCTGAACCTGCTGGAAGTTCTATGTCTGCTGACGGTTCCACAGTTCTAATAGGAAGGTTTCTGATTTCTGGAAACTGCATGATGATTTCTTCATCTTTGGTCTTCAATAGTCTTCGTGGAAGGTCCAATACAAAATTATGTAGAGTCATAACGTCAAGTCCAAGAATGACATCGTCAGTTATATCTGCTACTAATATGTTGTTTTGGAAAGTGGTTGCCCCCAGGGTTATTCTAGCTAGATGGATGCCTTTCACTGATATGACTTCTCCATTTGCTGTCTCCAAGATGTAGTTCCGGTCTGGCTTTTGTATTCTGCAGTGAGCGACGATGTTTGGTCTTACTATGGTGTGACTACCTACCTACCTTGATCTTAATAGTTGGTGGGGCTTGGTAGCACCTAGCCAGCTTTCGCTCCTCAAAGCTGACTAGTTGGCGTTTTCCTGGTCCTGACTAGATGTATTCTTAGGGCATCGATTCCTAAGATGTCCTTCAACTCCATAATTCCAACACTGAATGGGTCTTCTCCTGCTATATACAGTGGAATTAGTACGGTCTTGTTCTTGCTGGAAGTTATTCATTAAATCTTGAAAACTCTTAATAAATCCTTCCATGTTATTTTCACTTGATCGTTGTTTGCTAGTTTGAAACATAACTTGCCTTATTCTGCCTTGATTGTTTCTGGAAGCCTGTCGGGCGGCTTCAATTTCCAGTGCCTGGACCAGAGCTTCAGATATGTTTTTATGTCTGGCTAACCTTAACGCTTGGCTGATCTCGGAGTCTCGGAGGCCTTTCGTTGCCTAAAATAACAAGAACAAACACTGATGTGTCTGTTGATGACAAAAAATAGTATACAAATAACGATTAATAACAGCAACAATATACATTTTCTGTTTGTGACATTTAACTTAAATTTAATTTTCAATCAAACCCCCTTCTAAAGGGATACATTTTTGTACTTTCCTCCTTAAATATGTTGTAACATTTAAACGCAAATTGCAGCTATTGTGGAGTAATTTCTAAGCAATCATGATCTTTATAAAAAAAATCTTGTTAAAAGAGTATATCATGACGAGAAGCAGTATTTATAATATGATGACAGATGATTTGTTCTTTACAGACGTCATTGATAATTGTTTTCAGGGCTTAAAAACATAACAATTTTAATTAAATGAAAAATGGTTATACAAACAGAGAATGTATAGTGTTACTGTTATTAATCGTTATTTGTATACTTTACAATGTTTAATGTAGAAAACAGGCAAGTATCTAATTAAGTATTTGTTCTTGTTACTGCAATCAACTGTTTTTGATTTCATAGCATCCCTGACGCACACCACAACATTTGATTCTTATTGATTTTTTTTATTTTATGAGCGCGTAGAAAAACCACTTACAAATATTTTTTCTTTAAATTTGGTAAATAACTATTTGACGGTGTTATTTTTTAGAAAAAAATAAAGATGGTTTTCTTAATCCTAGCATGCATTGCGATAAAGGCAAACTAATAGTTGTCAAATGGTGGACTTAGTTGAGGAAAAATACCGTCAAAATACTTGAGAATGCTGTCACAGGTTTGTTGACGGTTCAAATAAAGAAGACTTTTTGTTGTTGTCAAGCTTTCAGCAAGGTAATGCCGAAAGCTTGACATCTTGCCAGCAACACAGAGTATTCTTTATTTGACCTTTTAACAAATTTTTATTATGGTTATATATAGTCGAAGACTACTGCCTCACTGGTAAGTTAAGGAATAGACTTGAAAAATGAATCCAGATATAGAAGTTGCACAGGCAAGAAAAAGAAAATTCCTTATTTCTATTCAAGCTTTCGAAGTCTTTATTGTTTCTTCATCAGGAAACTACAACATCGTATTAATAATTATCAATCAATGCAATAAAATATATTAAAGGGACTTACGAAAAGATATAATGATATTAACAAAAGTGCGATGAAGCTATCCATCAAAACAGAAAATTACAAAAAAATCATTGATACGAAGTCACAACTTCTTACACCATATTGTAATATTAAAACAATTGAAAAATTGACACATAAGCCAGGCTGAACACAGATTATTCCAACATTATTATAAATTTGGAAAAAACTTTTTTAAGCCCAACAGGTGGTCAAGGAAGTAAAGTTAGGTTAGAAGAAACAAATAATTCTAAACCCATGGAAATAAATTGAAACAGCTGAAAGCTGACCAACCCAATACAAAATAATTAAAACTATATCAATGCCAACCGACGTTGTTCGTAATTGTATGAGTGAACGCTTAAAATTCAACCAACATGAAGTCAATCATGTTAAGCCGGGTTCACATATAACGAACAAATATGAACATAAATATACGAACGTACATGAACGAATAAGTGTGGCGTTATGACGAACACAAACAAGCACAAACAAATTACGTGGAGCCCCGACGAACACGATTCATCACCTGTCGGTACATCAAAGAAAAAGGGGTCATTCGTGTGCGACTTTGCGCGGCGCGTGTGGACGATTTTTTCTGCAGTTAATAATAAGGTTCTCGTTTTATTTCATTTACATGTTTAACATCAGACATGGAGTGGCCAAATGACTTAATTTTATTATTTATTTGCGAAGGACACCATCGCCGTTTTCGTTTAATCAATAATTCATATAAATTTATGTAACTACATGTTGCAATAATTAATTTCCTTATTCTTGCAACACCACTCATGTTCTCATTTGTTTCAGTTTGTTTGTGCATGTTCGGATGCGTTTACAATTGTTTATGTGCACGTATGCCCGTTTATGCTCATATAGGTTTTTTCTCGTTCGTTTGTCATATGTGGACTCGTCTTTATCCGATTGCATTCGCTACAAAACATAGAAACATCAACAGTTTCTGCCAACTTGTTACGTGTATTACGACCTACTTTAACATTGTTCGAGACGCAGTTAAACATCAAAGTTCTGTTACAGGCGTGTACGCAACTTAAAATACTTTTATAAAGAAAACAGAGCAGCTTAAAATTTAAAATCGTAAAACTAAAATTCCTTAATAATTTGACATTTTTATATCGGATTATGTAGGAAGTTTTAAAAATATTTTACTTTAATAAATAATACAGAAATGCTCGCAATAAGTAAATATCCTCTTCCATAGTAAAACTGCATCTGCCCAGTTGTGATTATTATATTGCATTTACAGCAATATGTTATAGGTACGCATTGTGTTATCGATATTATGTTATGGTTATTATAAAAAAATCATACCGGACTAAACGATTTTCTGTTTGTTATTCAATATAATGCAAAACAATTGCCTATTTATAAGATCTAACGATGCATCATATCATAATTGAAAATAAGTAACAATACCTATGTAGACAAAAGAATTACATTCACATATATTACTGTGTATTCAAAAATCAATTATTGTAGTAGTACATTATTATTATTCAAACTTAAGTTAAAAATTCACTTATTTTGCAATAATTAAATAATACAGCATACTTGTTTTGATCGTGACTCTTTCATAACCATTTTTGCTTAATCACCGGATTTGCCATATAAGTTAGCAGCAATTTATAAATATATCCCACATCAGTCACCTACGTACATTCTGTGTCATGTAATGTAACGTTTTTCCGATAATAAAGTATGATTAGGGCTTGATATATTACAATTAACGCGTCACCTACTTATTTATTGTTAAATATGCGGTGACTAATCCAGTTATTAAACATTTGTTTATTGTTAAGAATATTGTATTAATTCTTGGCATTGACAATGACTATCTGCTAAAATTATAATATTGTAATCACAATATTGAATCGGAATGACTAATACTTTTATATAAACAGGTATATAGTCAATAGTACGATAATAATTGTATTAACGTATATGGCACCTTTAAAATGTTACTTTTGTCAATATAAAATAGATATAAGACATATTCGATTAGTTTATCTGCAATTTTTTTTTAAATTAAAATTGTGACAGTTTTGTACAAAAGATCTCAGGCGAACCATGATCTCTGTCTATGAACAGAGTTGCCAAGTCAGTCCGGACATTCATATAGTTCCATCATGCAACTCTCTCTGTAAGTTATTTAATTGGGGCCTATACAGAAGGGCTCAACGTAACTTGTTGTACAAGAACCTTGTTCAACAAAGCAAACGTCAGACGTGAAGGGGTTTCTGAGAGCATCGAAGACTTTTCTGTGACTTCAAGAATTTATAAGTTTATGAAAAGAAACCACCAATCCAGGATATATGTTCTCAGGCGTTCTGATAGTACATACACATGTACCCTCAAGGAGGCATTAGGACATCTAATGGATCATCATTTTTCTGGATGCATTTTAGACGAAGATGCTCAACAACCCCAGGCGTCTCCCCACATAGAAGCTTCAGCTGTAAATGTTGAAGAGGATCTCAAAGACTGTCACCTATTAATTAATTTTATCTTAAATAGGCGATATATTCATCTTCTTCATTCAAAAGTGCGGGAACGAATGGTATCTTTCTGGCTCTTTCAAAACAAGAGTCAGAGTGTATCATCCATCACTTGTATAATTTGTTTTCATCTACTTTAGCTCTGGGATACATTCCAAATCCTTCGATAATGTCGAGAGTTGTTAATTCCAAAGGTAGGTCGTGTCTGTTACGATGTGGCATAAGCTCTCAGACCTATATGCCTAACGTCCGTCATTTTGAAGAAGGCGCTTGTAACATGACCACTCCACAACTTACAGCATGCCTATCAATTAGGTAAATCCACAAATATGGTCGGTGTAGGCGCTTTGTGGAATCTCCTCTTGTCATGTCAGGTCTCTTCTGGTGGTCTTCTGTCATCAGGTTTCTTTCTTCGCCGGCTGCGTCAAGTCGTTTTTGTGCTCTGTCTTGTATTGTCTGTGTCATGGTTGAGTATTTTAGATCTCGTAAGATGTCTGTGTTTCGTACGTATCAGGGCACAGCGATGGCCATGCGTAAGGCTATGTTTTCCACAGCCTGTAATGAATTGATGTGGCTCTTGGTCGCGTGGCCCCACGCCGTGGAGGCTTAGGTTAACTGCGCTTGAAGTACCACCTTGATAAGCGTTCGCTTATTCCTTAGACTAAGGGTGTTTCCACCCTTGAGTGAGGGATAGAGCTTCGCCTTGGTATCCTCACGCGCGCCACCGTCTCCACGATGTGTGACTTCTACGTGAGAAGCTGCTCCATCGTTATGCCCAGATATCGTATCTGTCGCTTCCAGGAGATGGGCTCCTGTGAGTTCGTCAAGGTCTAGGAATTTTGAGTTTCATTACATTTCTTTGATTTTTTGTATTAAGTTTTGAATCTTTTAAAGTATGTAGCCGAATTAAGAGACGTGGCGAGTTGGCGAAGTGTTTACAGTACCCGGCTGGTGTGAGCAGTTCAGGGTTCATTCCCTGGTAGCATCAAGCAATTTTTTAATTCTACTATAATTTCACAGATTTGGGATAAAATAATCTATTTCATGATAACGGAGTATTGTTGTGACACTAGCATTTGTTCCATTTGCTGCACAACTTTGAGAGTTTGAGCCACTTCCTGCGCAATGTGGAGGGATTGTGCCACATGCATTTGGGTGTCGAAATGTGGCTAACAGCTGACAACTACTGACTATTACCTAGTGGTTTGAAATTACAATTTAAATTAACCTGAGTGTTGACACAATTAATAGGTTTTTTTTAATTTCCCTTAACATATCAAAATCTTCTAATAAATTAATTTTACAAAAATCTACATTATTAATATTGTGTATTATTTTACTGTTAACTGTTGGTGAAACAGAATGATTAGTAAAATTAATATGTGGTCCAAAGGCTGATTTATCAGGCATTTTCAGATGTTCATTAATGCGAATATTAAGGTAACTGGACAATCATTACAACCTAAAAAATAAATGCCACTTTTTGATAATGTATCCTGTCTGTCCTTTACTTTAGAAAATTTTGTACGAATTGAAGAATTTACTTTAAAAGATATTTTTTAAATTGGGGATACTTTTAGTTAAAATTTTGGAAATATTATCTGATATGAAACCTAGATAAGGCAAAGATCTAAAGTTAAAGTTATTATCAATATTAAAAACGTGATCAGAAAGCTAAATTTCTATATTTATGAAATAAAATCTTATTAATCGTTTTTTGTACAATATCCTAAAAAAATTATTATTAACACAATTGTTGCAATATATGCACTTCATTGCTGAAATTTATATCTGACATAGGTATTAGGTATGTTCAACAGTCTATGGACATAACAGTGAATGGCTGCCATCTTATGTTGAAAAGGATGATTGGAATGCTTTGAGTTTGAGTAGGTTTTCTATATATGGAAAATTCTAAAGATTTGTTTGTAAAACCTAGCTACAGGTCTAATAGGAATATCAATTTTATGTATTTTTGGTAAACCGTACAATCTCGGAAGAAAAGGGTAAGATAATATAAAAATTTTTAGTATTAATATTACCAAATGAGGACTTGTGCAGACAAAAAAAATTTTAAATCTAAAATCAATCTGTTTAATGGTCTTCTATCTATAATAGTGAAGTCATTATCAATCACAAAAATTTTACATCTACTGATGTAATCATCTCTATTAATAATTATTAAACAATTGCCCTTATCAGCCTTGGTGATAACAATATTGTTCTCTTTAATATTTTTCAAAATTGTATTAACAATTAATTTTTGTTTTAAATAGTTACTCTTACAACTATTTTTATTATGTTTAAATTTCAAAAAATCTCTTTTAAGAGATAGAAAACAGCTATTCTTTATAACAATCTTGACATCATCGCTAAGTTTTAAACCTTCCAAAATATAATCAATATCAACAGCAAATTCATCTAGAAATTTATTATCTAAGTTAACCCTTAAACCATACTTCAAACCATTCCTTAAAAAATCCAATTCTTGATTTGAAAAAAACACAATTAGTTAAATTTTTTATACGATCATGAAATTGTAAAAAAGATTGTCGTCCACTTATCCCATTAGCAGGACTACAAAAATGCTTGTTTAATAAATTTGTGAGTTTGTTTTTGTTGTTGCTGTATTAGAAAGATATGTTAAGCTAATATATATCAAATCTCCTACAATTCCTATCAATGAAGTCATATGTATGAAATTTTAAGCTATAAGCCGGTTTATGTCGTTAAGAATTCTATATCTATCTATCTATAATAATAGTGATTTATTTAGCATCAGTGCTACATACAAACTTGACAGTCAGTAAACTTAAAAACTAAACCTAACTAAATAAAACTCAGATCAGGTAAATCAAGTATAAAATTACATAAAAAATAAATAAATAAAATACCTAAAAAATGACAAACACACTAACATTTAGTTAAGAATAAGTTTTCTCAGTAGCTTTTTGAACTGGTTTAAATTATCACAGTTTTTTATTGTCGTTGGTAGTTTATTAAGTTCTATCAAGCCTCTGTATAAAACAGAATTTAGCATTTGGACGGTGTTACATCTCTCCAGTAAAATAAAATCCGTACAATTCCTAGTATTATAATTATGTACATCTCTAAAAAATTTTAATTTATCACAGATATATTCAGGTAACAGATTTTGTTTCAGCTTAAATATAAACAAATGTACACCAAATATGACGCTTTGTTTGACAGACAACATATTTAGAACACTCAACATAGTTCTGATAGGTGTATAACTATTACATTTTAAAATCATTTTCATAGCTCTGTTTTGGATTTTTTCCAACTGGCTTATTCTATTTTCTGGCAAATGAAATAACAAGGTTGAGCAAGTGCAATGGCATTGTAGAGCGACAATTTTGTGTGCATTGACAGACTTTTCCCTATTCTGGTTATAAATCCAACTTTCTTTGAAAACTTTCTCATAACATAGTCTGCATGGGCATGAAAATTTAAGTTGGAATCTAAAACTGTACCCAAATATTTAATTTCTTTATCATAAAGAATGTTTCCCCATTTACAATAATCCGCATATTCTCAATATTTAAAAAACCCATTCTTGACCTTTTGGCAAACACACAAAATTTGGATTTAGTTGTATTTAAGCTTAATTTATTATCACAGAGCCAATCAAATAAATTGCTAATTTAATTGTTCATAATTATTTGCATTTGGTCCAAGTTTTTACCTATTATATAGAGCATCGTGTCGTCTGCAAACAAGACAATCTTACATTTTGAGTCGCTATCATTAATATACAACAAGAACAATAATGGACCCAATACAGTTCCCTGCGGAACACCGTTCGACTTCCCGAAGATTTCCATATGGTTTCTTTTGATGTAATATTTTTACTAATGTTCCCGGAAATGAAGCTTCTGGAGTTTTCTTAAATATTTTAAAATTTAAAAAAATAATTTTTTTATATCTTTTTAACAATATTGTGTGAAACTAACTACTCTGTGGACTAAAGCCCCAACCAGCGTTGAATTACACCTACAATATCTACCCATATATTCTTTATTATTAGCTTTTGTAACATTTTTTACTGTATTAGAAAGGTATTTTAAGCTAATATAAATCAAATCTCCTACAATTCCTATCAATGAAGTCATATGTATGCTCTCTGATATCAAACATCTATATATAAAGCTGTTTACAGGCCTTTTAGGCCCAGAGCTGTGTTATTCTCCTCCACTCCATTCTGTCCTTCGCCTTTCTTTTCCAATCCGTTACATTTTTCTCCTTTAGATCTATTGCCACTGCCTCTCTCCATCGCTTCCTCGGTCTACCTCTTTTTTTCTTGTAGATAGGTTTACTCCCTACTATTTTCTTAACTGCCCTTTCATCCTCCATACGTTCTAGATGCCCTAGCCACTGCACTCTCCTGGCTTTTACAAATTCGTCTATTGTTGGTGCCTGGTACATTCCATATATTTCCTCATTATTTCTCCTTACATAGCCTTCCTCTGTCCTCTTACCACCTAGAATTCTTCTTAAGCTCTTCCTTTCCCACCTTAAAAGGTTTTCTCTTGACTTCTTATTGAGAACCCAGGTTTCACTACCATACAGCGCTGTCGGTCTCAAAATTGTTTTATACATTCTAAATTTTACTCGTCTGGACAAATTTTTCAATAAGTGGTTGACTGCTGCCAAACTTCTGTTTGCTTTATTATTCTCCTATTTATTTCTTGTTCCTCATCACAGTTAACTGTTATTAGTGCCCCCAAATACACATATTCTTGAACTTCTTCAAACTCCATCTCTCCATGCTCTGTTCTCAATTTAAAATTTGTATCCTTTTTTTGTTCTCCTATTCTCAGAAGCTTACTTTTTTCTTGATTTATCTGCAATCCCACTTTACTTGCTTCCTCCACAAGTTTTCTCGTTACTTCTTCTAATTCTCTACTATCTCTAGCAATAATAGCCACGTCATCTGCATAACTTACTATTTGGTGACTTTTAAACAATATGTGTCCTTCTCTGTCCAACTCACTATCTCTTACGACCTTTTCTAGTACTAAATTAAAAAGAAGCGTTGAGAGTGGGTTTCCTTGTCTCAGTCCTGTATCAATAGTAAAGCCTTCCGAACATTCACCTTTTATTCGTACTTTGGATTTAGTATTCTCTAAGGTCATTTTCAATAGCCTAATCAGTTTAGTTGGTATCCCAAATTGTTCCAGAATTTTACTTAGTTTATTCCTTTTGATCGAATCATATGCTTTCCTGAAGTCCACAAATAAAACCATTGCTTTGATCCCATACTCATAGCATGTAGTCAGCATTTCCTTCACCATGAAGATTTGGTCCCCTTTCTAAAACCTGCTTGATACTCCCCTATTTGTAGTTCTGCTATAGGTTCTATTCTCTGCTTTATTAACGTTGCCATAATTTTATACCCTATATCTAACAATGATATACCCCTATAGTTTCTGCAGTCTGTTGCATCTCCCTTTTTTAAGATTGGTATAATCATAGCATCTCTCAATCTTCAGGCATACATTCTCTTCTCCAGATCATTCGGGTCATTTCGTATATTCTTTGTCTTAAATCCTCTCCTGCGTACTTAATGTTCTCTGTTGTTATTCCATTCTTTCCTGGACTTCTGTTATTCTTCAAAACTTTTATGATTATATCTATTTCCTTTTTTGTAGGTTCTTCCACTTCCTCTTCTCTTCCCGGTATCATCTCCTCGTGCACCTCTTATTCCCTTACACTCTCTTCATTCAACATATCTGCAAAGTATTGCCTCCATCTTTCTCTCACTTTTGTTTCCTCTCCAATTAGATTGCCACTTTCATCTCTCACATATATTACTTCCTTCTTTATCTTTTTTCCCTTTTTTTATCTCTCTGTAGAAGTTACGTATTTCTTTCCTCTTATAATGTTGCTCTATTTCCTCTATTTTCTTAACCTGCTCTGCTCTCTTCTTTTGTCTAAACACTTTCTTTGCCTTTTGTCTTTGTTCCCTGTATTTTTCCTTATCTTCCTCTTGTGGTGACTGAACTGCTTTAATTCTTAGCTTATTTCTCTTCTCCGCCTCTCTTATTCACTCCTCATCCCACCATCTTTTCCTCCCTGCAAACTCTTTTTTTGGTATTACTTTCTCACTTGCTGTTTGTATGACATTTTCGATCTTTATCCATTCTTCATTTATATTTGCTTCCAATATCCGTATGTTTTCTTGTAAACCTTTCCTTATCTCTTCTTCATACTTCTTTTGGGTTTTCTCATTTTGTAATATCGCCACATCTAGTTGTCTTTTTTTCCTTTGTAATCCTTTTCTTTTAATAGGTTTTTTTATCTTCAAATCTATCCTCACTAGTTAGTGATCCGAGTCTATGTCTGCCCCTCTGCATGACCTAACAGTTTTTATTAAGCTTCTGTGATTCTCATCTATGCAAACATGATCAATTTGATTCGAATATGCTCCATCCGGAGAGGTCCATGTACCCTTATGTAAGTCTTTTCTCTTAAAGAATGTGAATTATTTTCATTTTTTGTTCTTCTGCAAATTCAATCAATCTACGCCCATTGTCATTGCTCTCTAGGTGTTTACTTTCTGTCCCTACTATACTTTCATACATCCTTTCTCTCACTATTTTTGCGTTTTTATCCCCTACCACCATTCTTACTGTGTTTTTATTCAGCTTTCCGTAATTTTCTTCTAGCTTCTCATAAAACTCATATTTTTCTTCTTCTGTTTTTTCTTCTGTTGGCGCATATATATTTAATATCTCTATGTTTATTTCTTCTCTGATTTTAATCATACATAACCTATCTGAAATTGCTTCAAATTTAGAAATTTTATCCCTAAAATTTTTATTTACTAAAAATGCTGTTCCGTATCGCCTTGTTTCGCCTCCGCTCGTAAAGAATAAATAATTTTCTAATTCCCATGTGTCCGTCTCCTTTATATGCGTCTCCTGTATCTCTATTATGTCCATTTTGAATCTATTTGCCTCTCTTTCTAGGATTTTTAATGATCCTTCCTCATTTAACCCTCTTACATTCCATGTTCCCATTCTCATTCCTCTTTCTTGATTTGTGTCTTCTTGCTTTTTGTCTTTTTCTGTCTTCCCCCTCTCCGTCCTTCTAGCTTCGTTCTGTATTTTTGGCTTTCTGTTCCTGGTTCTATTTATGTCGTTTCCTTTTCTCATAACCGTGTCCATTGCCAGCGATCTTTCTTTTATGCTAAGTGTATATCTAGTTTTTTGCTTCCTTTTTTTCTAGCCTCCTTGCATCATTATTCCACTTCCAAACCTCATTATCAATTACGAGTTTTTGATATCCTACTTTTGCTACCTTTCCTTCCATCCTTACTTCTTCTCTAATTTGTAGGCCTTGAACCACTATATTTTTCTTCCTCTGTCTATACTCTCTACTCTTTCTTCTACCTCTCTCATCTTATCCCTAACCGCCTTATTTTCCTGCCTCATGTCCTCAATCTCTCCTCTGAGTTGTCTTATCTCCTCTCTATATTCTTTCTCTTCTCTTCTCACCTCTTTTACTTCATGTGTTAAGCATTCCAACATTCGCAGCACCTTTTCCATTTTGTACTCCATATCACCTTTCTTTACTGGCAAACATCTAGGTATGCTAATGAACAGTTCCACAGACAAAGCTCTATTCAATAATTATCTAAAAAAAAATAATCTTGCTAAATTTACTAACGTAGTTTTAATAAAACACTCTATAAATATCTAAGTTCACTTTTGAAACGGTGGGAACTCACAAATTCAACCACAATATATAAGATCTGACCTATTTCTGCATTTGTAGGATTGCTTCTTCAGGTAGCCTCCAGTTGAGTCAAATATCTAACCTACTTAAACAATGTTTACCCTTTATGTAATCGTTTTTTATATATTTTTAGGTACCTATTAATAATATTGTGTGAAACTAACTACTCTGTGGATATTGTGGGTGTAATTCAACGCTGGTTGGGGCTTTAGTCCACAGAGTAGTTAGTTTCACACAATATTATTAATACCTAAAAATATATAAAAAAACAATTACATAAAGGGTAAACATTATTTAAGTAGGTATTTGTCATATTTAATTTAAAATTCATTGACAGGCTAAAATCACTTTTGACATTGTCGATATTTAATTTTAAATAATTTTAATTTATATAATAATTTTTATAGTAAGATATTTGACTCAACTTAAAGGAGGCCACCTGAAGAAACAATCCTAAAAATGCAGAAATAGGTCAGATCTCATCTATTGTGGTTGAATTTTTGAGTTCCCACCGTTTCAAAAGTGAACTTAGATATTTATAGTGTTTTCATTAAACCGGGTTAATATATTTAGCTAGATTAATTTTTTTTTAGATAATTATTGAATAGAGCTTTGTCTGTAGAATTGTTCATTAGCATTCCTAGATGTTTGGTATCAGAGAGCATACATATGACTTTATTAATAGGAATTGTAAGAGATTTGATTTATATTAGCTTAAAATACATTACTAATATATTAAAAAAGTTAGTAATGAAAAAATCACCTTTATATTGGCCGTGTTAAAATTATGTTTATCACAAGATGTTTTTATTTTTAACAATAAAATTGGGTCACCCCTTTCACCCTTGTCAGCAGATTTATTTTTGGATAAATTGGAAAAACAAATTTTTAGTAATACTAGCGTTAACTTTAATAAGATTTTTCATTGGTCTAGATATGTAGATGACGTCCTTGCATTTGTTACAGGTCCAGCCTTAGTTATAGAAAATATTCTTACTGATCTTAATAATCTTCATTCCTCAATCGCTTTTACATTAGAAATAGAACAAAAGAATAATGAATTAAATTTTTTGGATTTGAAAATATTGAAACACAACAGATCTTTAGAATGTTCCATATATAGAAAACCAACTCAAACTGATCATTTAATCTCAAAGCATTCCAATCATCCTTTTCAACATAAGACGGCAGCCATTCACTGTTATGTCCATAAACTTTTGAACATACCTATGTCAGATATAAATTTCAGCTGTGAAGTGCATATATTGCAACAATTGTGTTAATAAGGATTTTTCTCCGAATATTGTACAAAAAACGATTAACAAGATTTTATTTCATAAATATAGAAATTTAGCTTTTTGATCACGTTTTTAATATTGATAATAACTTTAACTTTAGATCTTTGCCTTATCTAGGTTTCATCTCAGATAATATTTCCAAAATTTTAACTAAAAGTATCCCCAATTTAAAAATATCTTTTAAAGTAAATTCTTCAATTCGTACAAAATTTCCTAAAGTAAAGGACAGACAGGATAAATTGTCAAAAAGTGGCATTTATTTTTTAAGTTGTAATGATTGTCCAGTTACGTACGTTGGTAGAACTGTTAGACCTTTGAGTGTTCGCATTAATGAACATCTAAAGAGGCCTGATAAATCAGCCTTTGGACATCATATTAATTTTATTAATCATTCTGTTTCACCAACAGTTAACAGTAAAATACCTCACAATATTAATAATGAAAGTTTTCATAAAATTAATTTATTAAATTTAGAGATTTTAAGGGAAATTAAAAATAAAACCTATTAATTGTGTCAACACTCAGGTTAAGTATCTTTGGGAATCTCATTAGGTAATACGTAGTCAGTAGTTTTATTTTTAATTAGGTATTGGTATTAACTTAGTAATTTTTAATTTTAGTTTTCATAGTTGGTAATCATTGTAATTAAAATGTCAAATTTTATTTTCACTTAACCTCATTTCGATTCACTCCTCGTGGTCAACCACATGTTCAACATTGTTTGTTATCTCTATCGTCTTTGTTATTTACCAATTTATTTGTTTTATGTACTTGAAGATTAATGTTGAACTTTGTTAAGATAAATTTAATAATTATTATCGTGTTAGGGTATCTAAATTTGGACGTAAGTAACCCTTTCATATTTATATAGTTTCACTCTTTACCTTTGTTAAATTGTAGGATTAGCTCTGATGATGGCGGTTTGAAGCCGAAAGCGCTTAGATAGGATTTTGAAAATACAAATACACACTTTAAAATACACAAAATTTGGATTTTCATTTTATAACCATATTTTGTTGACTATTGTATCTCATATTTTCTTCTTCAACCACTTTATTTATGATCCCTTCAAGAGATATTGAGGTTTAGGTGTGAGCTGACGCTTGATTGTCCTAATTATATATATGTTATTTTATAATAACTGTCACTAACTTAATTTTCTAATCACTAACGTAAAAACAGTACACTTTATTTTCAGACGTCATTGACACGTCTCATAAACTGTAAACGACATTATGTACATTATGTACCTTAATTTGCTTATGTCGTTAAAAAAATATATTTCACAATCAGTTTTTGCTCTCAATTAAATGGGAATAAGTTGACTCTTTAATTACAAAATTACTACGTTTATGTGTACTAATTAGGTGCAAATGTGTGAACTAATTTCAATACTTGGTCTTGAGTAAAATTTCTGAACTAACTAGTTATTCCACTTTATCCACAAATTTGTGAGAAATTACAAAAACATATTTTATGTCGTTCGAGATACTAAAAGGGAATGTAAAAGTATAATTAAACCAGTAATACTGATAGTTTACAAAAACGTAAGAATTTTTATAATTTATTGATAGTAGTATTTTTTACTGATAGTTAATTAAAAGTGAAATTTTTTAAAAAGAAAAGAAAGTATAGTACAAAATGCACTTTGGGAACTTCTGTCATTTAATATTTAATACAAAAAATTAATAGTTTTCCTCGTTCCTATTTCTTTTAGGCACAATTAAAATTAGTTTCTAAGTAGGAGCTTAGCTTGTAGTTAACTTGTAATATTGTACTAAATTTTCAAGAATGTTTGAATATATTGATTAAATGTATAAATAGTCATTATTATTTGCATATTGCACGGTCCCGTTGCTTTATATTATTTGCTTGTTTATTGCCCAAAATTATTTATTTGTAATGTACAAATATATATAAAAAATAAACCTTAATTTAAAACACTGACACTTTTTTAAATTTCTACTTTTTCAGTGTGATATTCTCAACGTAGGTAATTACTTGATTACTTGACAGAAAATACAAGAGGACTCTTGACTACCTTATTCGTTTCCGGGCAAATTGTATTACACATGTCTTGCTTGTTTTTTGTACTTACTTATTTCTCTAGCGGTCAACGATTTCTATGATTTAAATAAAAAAATAAACTGATATTCGATATTTTTGTATCTAATTATATATTTCTATCACTAAGAAAACAGAATATCTTATATTCGTATGTAGTTGAATTATCGACAAATTAACAATTTTTCATCAGGCAGTCATAAACACAAATAATAACTATAACAAGAAATGCTACACCTGCCCCGGAAAACCAATTAATAAATTGTATGCTTGCCTCAAAAAGTTATATATTTCGTCCCTGAACTGTCAAATTCAATATGTAATACAGGTGAATTAAAAATTATTACAATTTGGCGCAATAAACATTCAAAAAATTTAAAACATAACAAAAAAACGTGTCTAAAAAGTGCTCAAATTTCATCGTTTTGTCATGTAAAATGTGTATAGCCATGAGCCAGACTTACACAGAAGAAACTAACATCGGTAAATTTAAAGATTATGACTTGAGTTGAGGGTTTTAGAGCATTGGAGTCACTGCGCCGGCGCAGTCCCCCGTTACAGCTTCGTTCATTGCGAATATTGTGTAAAATATGTGTCGATATTTTTACATTGTTCCATTATAATGTAATAAAACTTCAGTAAATAGTTTTTTTTTATGTTACTACAGTGTACATAATAATTAGGTGTCCGTATTTCTTTATCACACATATTTACAAAAGCGTGTAAGTAAAGAATAGGTATTCCTTTTTCCTACGGCTATAATAATTACGGAATACTTGTTTAACATCAAATACATTTGAAAAAAAACGACTCCTAGAACTTTTTTGATTATAATGTAAACGTGTTTGTCCCTGAAATTCATCAACTGAACCCACCACACAAAATAAATATTACTATAGCATAATCCACAGACCATACAGAAAGCATAACCTAGAAATGATTGATGATAAGTTTGGTGTGTCCACATATTTCAACGCTTTATTTATGTTTGTGATGGATAAATAGTACATTATACTATAAGGGAGAGAAATGCGTTATTTTGGCAGAGGTGCAATTTGAAGCTCGAGGGCTACAATGCACCGAGGACAAAATAGCATCTCTCCCGAATGGTATATACTATTTTTTCCACGGTCTTATTAACTTAAAAGCACATATTTTGTCATTATGAAGTTCTAGCAAAGTTTACAGAATATTTATTCTGTAAACTTTGGTTCTAGCAATAACAACCATTTAAGTCAAATGTCATTCATCACTTTTACAATTGACATTTGTCAATCAAACCGACAGGTTTTAGTAGGTACCACTACTAGCGCAATCACAAAAACTGTAAATGAAAGCGAAAGTAATATTCCTTCTAATATTAATTTTGAAAATTTTACAAATGTAACATTTAATTTAAATGTCAATAAATAATTTCAATGTTATCTTTTTTTTGCATGAAAAACGTTCTCCATAATGTACGAGTAAACTCCCTTGGGAGCATTATACAATAATCGAGTACTTCTGTTTTAATTTTGATGTCATAGAAACTGATTTCTACTCCCGACCGTGGAAAAATATGTTTAAGAAAGACTCTGTAAAATAGTAAACAATGTACTACAATTTCTGTATTTAATATGATACAAAACTAAAGTAAAGCAACTGGTCTTTGCTGGGAAGAATCACCTGTAAACTTATTAGACCCAGAAGGTACCTATCACATAGTCATTTAAAGCTAAACAGTAATTTGTAATTATTGTTTGTATCTTTCATGTATTTATTTGTAGTGCTACAAATTACACAAAATAATAATAATAATAATAATAATAATAATAATAATAATAATAATAATAATAATAATAATAATAATAATAATAATAATAATAATAATAATAATAATAATAATAATAATAATAATAATAATAATAATAATAATAATAATAATAATAATAATAATAATAATAATAATAATAATAATAATAATAATAATAATAATAATAATAATAATAATAATAATAATAATAATAATAATAATAATAATAATAATAATAATAATAATAATAATAATAATAATAATAATAATAATAATAATAATAATAATAATAATAATAATAATAATAATAATAATAATAATAATAATAATAATAATAATAATAATAATAATAATAATAATAATAATAATAATAATAATAATAATAATAATAATAATAATAATAATAATAATAATAATAATAATAATAATAATAATAATAATAATAATAATAATAATAATAATAATAATAATAATAATAATAATAATAATAATAATAATAATAATAATAATAATAATAATAATAATAATAATAATAATAATAATAATAATAATAATAATAATAATAATAATAATAATAATAATAATAATAATAATAATAATAATAATAATAATAATAATAATAATAATAATAATAATAATAATAATAATAATAATAATAATAATAATAATAATAATAATAATAATAATAATAATAATAATAATAATAATAATAATAATAATAATAATAATAATAATAATAATAATAATAATAATAATAATAATAATAATAATAATAATAATAATAATAATAATAATAATAATAATAATAATAATAATAATAATAATAATAATAATAATAATAATAATAATAATAATAATAATAATAATAATAATAATAATAATAATAATAATAATAATAATAATAATAATAATAATAATAATAATAATAATAATAATAATAATAATAATAATAATAATAATAATAATAATAATAATAATAATAATAATAATAATAATAATAATAATAATAATAATAATAATAATAATAATAATAATAATAATAATAATAATAATAATAATAATAATAATAATAATAATAATAATAATAATAATAATAATAATAATAATAATAATAATAATAATAATAATAATAATAATAATAATAATAATAATAATAATAATAATAATAATAATAATAATAATAATAATAATAATAATAATAATAATAATAATAATAATAATAATAATAATAATAATAATAATAATAATAATAATAATAATAATAATAATAATAATAATAATAATAATAATAATAATAATAATAATAATAATAATAATAATAATAATAATAATAATAATAATAATAATAATAATAATAATAATAATAATAATAATAATAATAATAATAATAATAATAATAATAATAATAATAATAATAATAATAATAATAATAATAATAATAATAATAATAATAATAATAATAATAATAATAATAATAATAATAATAATAATAATAATAATAATAATAATAATAATAATAATAATAATAATAATAATAATAATAATAATAATAATAATAATAATAATAATAATAATAATAATAATAATAATAATAATAATAATAATAATAATAATAATAATAATAATAATAATAATAATAATAATAATAATAATAATAATAATAATAATAATAATAATAATAATAATAATAATAATAATAATAATAATAATAATAATAATAATAATAATAATAATAATAATAATAATAATAATAATAATAATAATAATAATAATAATAATAATAATAATAATAATAATAATAATAATAATAATAATAATAATAATAATAATAATAATAATAATAATAATAATAATAATAATAATAATAATAATAATAATAATAATAATAATAATAATAAGAACTTCGCTGCTCCTGGTCCCGATGGGATCAGCAACTTCTGGTGGAAAAAATTCACCAGTGTCCACCGCCATTTGGCCAGAATATTCACGTCCTGGCTAAATGGAGAGCAGCAAATTCCGGCGTGGATTGTCGAGGGGAGAACCGTGCTTATCCCTAAGAGCGGAGATTTGTCCCAGCCAAAGAACTACCGTCCAATAACCTGCCTGAATGCGTGTTACAAGGTGTTTACCCGCATCTTGTACGCGCGTGTGCTCCACGCAGTGAACCCCGTTTATCAACGGATATACGAGCAGCGAGGGTCCAAGAGGGGTGTAGCTGGCTGTAAGGAGAACCTGCTCATCGACAGATGTATTACGCAGGACTCCGTGCAGTACAAGCGAAACCTCTCAATGGCCTGGATAGATTACCGCAAGGCATTTGATATGACATCCCATGAGCTAATAGTCCACTTGCTCCAATGTCTTGCGGTGGCCGACCCCATAGTGAGATGTATTGAACAACTCATGCCGCTCTGGAGGACCCGCTTTACCATAACATCGGCTAATGCAAGGGTCCAGACAGAGCCGGTTTTGTTCAGGAGGGGAGTGTTCCAGCGAGATTCCTGAGTCCCCTCTTGTTTTGCATCTCACTGCTGCCATTATCCGTTGCACTTCGTCGTACCCGGGTTACAACTGCGGTACCCCAGGAGACTGGAGGCATAAGGTCACCCATTTGTTCTATATGGATGACCTTAAACTCTACGCCTCCGGAGAGAGGGATTTAAATCAGTCCCTCAGAGTGGTACATGAGTACACGCAGGCGGTTGGGATGGAGTTCGGGCTGGACAAATGTGCACTGGTTCATCTCAAGAGAGGACGATGCGGTCCATACGGAGGACGCCCAGCTCATAGACGGAAGCATCTTTCACTATCTAGATGCCGGAGAGTCGTACACCTATTTGGGTGTCCCACAGCGGGGCACTCATGAGGTGGCAACGGTGAAAAACGCTCTCCGCGGCAGGTATCGGCACCGCCTCCGACAGATCTGGTCTTCGGAGCTGTCGGGTAAGAACAAGGTGAGTGCCACAAATATGCTTGCCGTTCCGATCCTTCTCTACTCCTTTGGAGTAGTGAAATGAACACAAGAAGAGCTGAGGCAACTCGATGTAGGGACCCGTAAAATGATGCATCTCCATCGGAGTTTGCATCCAAGATCGTCCGTTCCGCGGCTATACTTCCCAAGAAATCAGGAGGCCGTGGACTCTTGAGTTTGGAGTGTCTCCAGGGCAGAGTGGTTTTGGAGGAGGCCTGCAAAGTCATCAGGAGCTCGGATCCCCTTCTCTGCATGGTCCAAGACCATGAAGCAGCAGGGATAGGAGCGTTTGTGTATAAGGCAGCGAGAAGAGCAGCCGATGAACTTGGTCTCGTGTTCAATACTGAGCGGGAAAATCCAGACTCTGTCACCGAGTCGGATCCTGCTCAGTTAAAAGCCCTAATTAAAGCTGTAGAAACGCGTCATCTTCTGCAGCTACATAAGGATAAGCCAATGCATGGTCTCTTCTACCGTCAGCTAGAGGGGCTTGGCTTAACTGAAAGGCTGACCTTTGCTTTTTTGAGGTCAGCGGGGCTGAACTCTGAGACCGAGGGATTCATAATGGCTTGCCAAGATGGTGTAATTAACACACTCGTCTATCGTAGTCGTGTCTTGGGTATCGAGGTTCCTGATACCAGCTGCAGGGCCTGCCGCCAAGCGCCGGAGACGCTTATGCATCTCCTGTCTGCCTGTCCGGTATATGCGGCCACAGCGTATATCCAAAGACACGATTCAGCCTTACGGGTGTTGTATTATCATTTACGACACTCGTATGAGATAGACGAGACGCCAGTGCTGCCTTATGCTCCGGGGGATATAGAATCCGTAGTGGGGAATGAGAAGTGCCGAATTTATTGGAACTATTCATTCCCCACCCTCAGGCAAATCCAAGCCAATAAGCCTGATGTAGTCCTCCTCGACCACCAGCTTAGGACGATGTTTGTGATTGAGTTCTCGGCACCCGCAGAGAACAACATCGTTCTAAAGAGGAGGAAAAACGGAGGAAGTATCGAGATCTTCTCTCCGAGCTCCGCAGGCTGTATCCAGACCACTCTGTTAAGATTGTGGTGCTAATTATAGGCGTCCTGGGTGGAATGAGACATACGTTGCTTTCTGAGTTAAAGATCATACCGGCTTGTCGAAATTCGGCAGAGATCTTAGCCGGCAGAATGCAGAAGGCAATCGTCCTTGGTTCGCTACGTCTGCTCAGAACACACGATTTACGGGCGCAATGATTACTGACTGGAGAGTGGTCATTGCTTGACTCTCCAGAACATCTCCGAGTGTGTCGGAGCCTCGGAAGGTGTTTACTGAAAAAAAAAAAAAAAAAAAAAAAAAAAATAATAATAATAATAATAATAATAATAATAATAATAATAATAATAATAATAATAATAATAATAATAATAATAATAATAATAATAATAATAATAATAATAATAATAATAATAATAATAATAATAATAATAATAATAATAATAATAATAATAATAATAATAATAATATATAGCCTTTATTGACAATACATACTTCAGTACATTTATGTCATAATACAATAATTCATTGGAAAAGAAAAATATAGTTACCAGTTTAAATATGGCAATCAAAAGTAAAATAATAAATAAATTTGTAAAATAAAACAAACAACAGAATTTATGACACGACAAACATATAAATAATAATAATAATAATAATAATAATAATAATAATAATAATAATAATAATAATAATAATAATAATAATAATAATAATAATAATAATAATAATAATAATAATAATAATAATAATAATAATAATAATAATAATAATAATAATAATAATAATAATAATAATAATAATAATAATAATAATAATAATAATAATAATAATAATAATAATAATAATAATAATAATAATAATAATAATAATAATAATAATAATAATAATAATAATAATAATAATAATAATAATAATAATAATAATAATAATAATAATAATAATAATAATAATAATAATAATAATAATAATAATAATAATAATAATAATAATAATAATAATAATAATAATAATAATAATAATAATAATAATAATAATAATAATAATAATAATAATAATAATAATAATAATAATAATAATAATAATAATAATAATAATAATAATAATAATAATAATAATAATAATAATAATAATAATAATAATAATAATAATAATAATAATAATAATAATAATAATAATAATAATAATAATAATAATAATAATAATAATAATAATAATAATAATAATAATAATAATAATAATAATAATAATAATAATAATAATAATAATAATAATAATAATAATAATAATAATAATAATAATAATAATAATAATAATAATAATAATAATAATAATAATAATAATAATAATAATAATAATAATAATAATAATAATAATAATAATAATAATAATAATAATAATAATAATAATAATAATAATAATAATAATAATAATAATAATAATAATAATAATAATAATAATAATAATAATAATAATAATAATAATAATAATAATAATAATAATAATAATAATAATAATAATAATAATAATAATAATAATAATAATAATAATAATAATAATAATAATAATAATAATAATAATAATAATAATAATAATAATAATAATAATAATAATAATAATAATAATAATAATAATAATAATAATAATAATAATAATAATAATAATAATAATAATAATAATAATAATAATAATAATAATAATAATAATAATAATAATAATAATAATAATAATAATAATAATAATAATAATAATAATAATAATAATAATAATAATAATAATAATAATAATAATAATAATAATAATAATAATAATAATAATAATAATAATAATAATAATAATAATAATAATAATAATAATAATAATAATAATAATAATAATAATAATAATAATAATAATAATAATAATAATAATAATAATAATAATAATAATAATAATAATAATAATAATAATAATAATAATAATAATAATAATAATAATAATAATAATAATAATAATAATAATAATAATAATAATAATAATAATAATAATAATAATAATAATAATAATAATAATAATAATAATAATAATAATAATAATAATAATAATAATAATAATAATAATAATAATAATAATAATAATAATAATAATAATAATAATAATAATAATAATAATAATAATAATAATAATAATAATAATAATAATAATAATAATAATAATAATAATAATAATAATAATAATAATAATAATAATAATAATAATAATAATAATAATAATAATAATAATAATAATAATAATAATAATAATAATAATAATAATAATAATAATAATAATAATAATAATAATAATAATAATAATAATAATAATAATAATAATAATAATAATAATAATAATAATAATAATAATAATAATAATAATAATAATAAGGGATCAGCAACTCCTGGTGGAAAAAATTCACCAGTGTCCACCGCCATTTGGCCAGAATATTCACGTCCTGGCTAAATGGAGAGCAGAAAATTCCGGCGTGGTTTGTCGAGGGGAGAACCGTGCTTATCCTAAGAGCGGAGATTTGTCCCAGCCAAAGAACTACCGTCCAATAACCTGCCTGAATGCGTGTTACAAGGTGTTTACCCGCATCTTGTACGCGCGTGTGCTCCACGCAGTGAACCCCGTTTATCAACGGATATACGAGCAGCGAGGGTCCAAGAGGGGTGTAGCTGGCTGTAAGGAGAACCTGCTCATCGACAGATGTATTACGCAGGACTCCGTGCAGTACAAGCGAAACCTCTCAATGGCCTGGATAGATTACCGCAAGGCATTTGATATGACATCCCATGAGCTAATAGTCCACTTGCTCCAATGTCTTGCGGTGGCCGACCCCGTAGTGAGATGTATTGAACAACTCATGCCGCTCTGGAGGACCCGCTTTACCATAACATCGGCTAATGCAAGGGTCCAGACAGAGCCGGTTTTGTTCAGGAGGGGAGGGTTCAAGGGAGATTCCCTGAGTCCCCTCTTGTTTTGCATCTCACTGCTGCCATTATCCGTTGCACTTCGTCGTACCAGGGTTACAGCTGCGGTACCCCAGGAGACCGGAGGCATAAGGTCACCCATTTGTTCTATATGGATGACCTTAAACTCTACGCCTCCGGAGAGAGGGATTTAAATCAGTCCCTCAGAGTGGTACATGAGTACACGCAGGCGGTTGGGATGGAGTTCGGGCTGGACAAATGTGCACTGGTTCATCTCAAGAGAGGACGATGCGGTCCATACGGAGAGGACGCCCAGCTCATAGACGGAAGCATCTTTCACTATCTAGATGCCGGAGAGTCGTACACCTATTTGGGTGTCCACAGCGGGGCACTCATGAGGTGGCAACGGTGAAAAACGCTCTCCGCGGCAGGTATCGGCACCGCCTCCGACAGATCTGGTCTTCGGAGCTGTCGGGTAAGAACAAGGTGAGTGCCACAAATATGCTTGCCGTTCCGATCCTTCTCTACTCCTTTGGAGTAGTGAAATGGACACAAGAAGAGCTGAGGCAACTCGATGTAGGGACCCGTAAAATGATGCATCTCCATCGGAGTTTGCATCCAAGATCGTCCGTTCCGCGGCTATACTTCCCAAGAAATAGGGGAGGCCGTGGACTCTTGAGTTTGGAGTGTCTCCAGGGCAGAGTGGTTTTGGAGGAGGCCTGCAAAGTCATCAGGAGCTCGGATCCCCTTCTCTGCATGGTCCAAGACCATGAAGCAGCAGGGATAGGAGCGTTTGTGTATAAGGCAGCGAGAAGAGCAGCCGATGAACTTGGTCTCGTGTTCAATACTGAGCGGGAAAATACAGACTCTGTCACCGAGTCGGACCCTGGTCAGTTAAAACCCCAAATTAATGCTGGAGAAACTCGTCATCTTCTTCAGCTACATAAGGAAAAGCCAATGCATGGTCTCTTCTACCGTCATCTAGAGGGGCTTGGCTTATCTGAAAGGCTGACCTTTGCTTTTTTGAGGTCAGCGGGGCTGAACTCTGAGACCGAGGGATTCATAATGGCTTGCCAAGATGGTGTAATTAACACACTCGTCTATCGTAGTCGTGTCTTGGGTATCGAGGTTCCTGATACCAGCTGCAGGGCCTGCCGCCAAGCGCCGGAGACGCTTATGCATCTCCTGTCTGCCTGTCCGGTATATGCGGCCACAGCGTATATCCAAAGACACGATTCAGCCTTACGGGTGTTGTATTATCATTTACGACACTCGTATGAGATAGACGAGACGCCAGTGCTGCCTTATGCTCCGGGGATATAGAATCCGTAGTGGGGAATGAGAAGTGCCGAATTTATTGGAACTATTCATTCCCCACCCTCAGGCAAATCCAAGCCAATAAGCCTGATGTAGTCCTCCTCGACCACCAGCTTAGGACGATGTTTGTGATTGAGTTCTCGGCACCCGCAGAGAACAACATCGTTCTAAAGAGGAGGAAAAACGGAGGAAGTATCGAGATCTTCTCTCCGAGCTCCGCAGGCTGTATCCAGACCACTCTGTTAAGATTGTGGTGCTAATTATAGGCGTCCTGGGTGGAATGAGACATACGTTGCTTTCTGAGTTAAAGATCATACCGGCTTGTCGAAATTCGGCAGAGATCTTAGCCGGCAGAATGCAGAAGGCAATCGTCCTTGGTTCGCTACGTCTGCTCAGAACACACGATTTACGGGCGCAATGATTACTGACTCCACGGAGTGAGAGTGGTCATTGCTTGACTCTCAGAACATCTCCGAGTGTGTCGGAGCCTCGGAAGGTGTTTACTGAAAAAAAAAAAAAAAAAAAAATAATAATAATAATAATAATAATAATAATAATAATAATAATAATAATAATAATAATAATAATAATAATAATAATAATAATAATAATAATAATAATAATAATAATAATAATAATAATAATAATAATAATAATAATAATAATAATAATAATAATAATAATAATAATAATAATAATAATAATAATAATAATAATAATAATAATAATAATAATAATAATAATAATAATAATAATAATAATAATAATAATAATAATAATAATAATAATAATAATAATAATAATAATAATAATAATAATAATAATAATAATAATAATAATAATAATAATAATAATAATAATAATAATAATAATAATAATAATAATAATAATAATAATAATAATAATAATAATAATAATAATAATAATAATAATAATAATAATAATAATAATAATAATAATAATAATAATAATAATAATAATAATAATAATAATAATAATAATAATAATAATAATAATAATAATAATAATAATAATAATAATAATAATAATAATAATAATAATAATAATAATAATAATAATAATAATAATAATAATAATAATAATAATAATAATAATAATAATAATAATAATAATAATAATAATAATAATAATAATAATAATAATAATAATAATAATAATAATAATAATAATAATAATAATAATAATAATAATAATAATAATAATAATAATAATAATAATAATAATAATAATAATAATAATAATAATAATAATAATAATAATAATAATAATAATAATAATAATAATAATAATAATAATAATAATAATAATAATAATAATAATAATAATAATAATAATAATAATAATAATAATAATAATAATAATAATAATAATAATAATAATAATAATAATAATAATAATAATAATAATAATAATAATAATAATAATAATAATAATAATAATAATAATAATAATAATAATAATAATAATAATAATAATAATAATAATAATAATAATAATAATAATAATAATAATAATAATAATAATAATAATAATAATAATAATAATAATAATAATAATAATAATAATAATAATAATAATAATAATAATAATAATAATAATAATAATAATAATAATAATAATAATAATAATAATAATAATAATAATAATAATAATAATAATAATAATAATAATAATAATAATAATAATAATAATAATAATAATAATAATAATAATAATAATAATAATAATAATAATAATAATAATAATAATAATAATAATAATAATAATAATAATAATAATAATAATAATAATAATAATAATAATAATAATAATAATAATAATAATAATAATAATAATAATAATAATAATAATAATAATAATAATAATAATAATAATAATAATAATAATAATAATAATAATAATAATAATAATAATAATAATAATAATAATAATAATAATAATAATAATAATAATAATAATAATAATAATAATAATAATAATAATAATAATAATAATAATAATAATAATAATAATAATAATAATAATAATAATAATAATAATAATAATAATAATAATAATAATAATAATAATAATAATAATAATAATAATAATAATAATAATAATAATAATAATAATAATAATAATAATAATAATAATAATAATAATAATAATAATAATAATAATAATAATAATAATAATAATAATAATAATAAGCCAGTGTCCACCGCCATTTGGCCAGAATATTCACGTCCTGGCTAAATGAGAGCAGCAAATTCCGGCGTGGTTTGTCGAGGGAGAACCGTGCTTATCCCTAAGAGCGGAGATTTGTCCCAGCCAAAGAACTACCGTCCAATAACCTGCCTGAATGCGTGTTACAAGGTGTTTACCCGCATCTTGTACGCGCGTGTGCTCCACGCAGTGAACCCCGTTTATCAACGGATATACGAGCAGCGAGGGTCCAAGAGGGGTGTAGCTGGCTGTAAGGAGAACCTGCTCATCGACAGATGTATTACGCAGGACTCCGTGCAGTACAAGCGAAACCTCTCAATGGCCTGGATAGATTACCGCAAGGCATTTGATATGACATCCCATGAGCTAATAGTCCACTTGCTCCAATGTCTTGCGGTGGCCGACCCGTAGTGAGATGTATTGAACAACTCATGCCGCTCTGGAGGACCCGCTTTACCATAACATCGGCTAATGCAAGGGTCCAGACAGAGCCGGTTTTGTTCAGGAGGAGTGTTCCAGGAGATTCCCTGAGTCCCCTCTTGTTTTGCATCTCACTGCTGCCATTATCCGTTGCACTTCGTCGTACCCGGGGTTACAGCTGCGGTACCCCAGGAGACCGGAGGCATAAGGTCACCCATTTGTTCTATATGGATGACCTTAAACTCTACGCCTCCGGAGAGAGGGATTTAAATCAGTCCCTCAGAGTGGTACATGAGTACACGCAGGCGGTTGGGATGGAGTTCGGGCTGGACAAATGTGCACTGGTTCATCTCAAGAGAGGACGATGCGGTCCATACGGAGAGGACGCCCAGCTCATAGACGGAAGCATCTTTCACTATCTAGATGCCGGAGAGTCGTACACCTATTTGGGTGTCCCACAGCGGGGCACTCATGAGGTGGCAACGGTGAAAAACGCTCTCCGCGGCAGGTATCGGCACCGCCTCCGACAGATCTGGTCTTCGGAGCTGTCGGGTAAGAACAAGGTGAGTGCCACAAATATGCTTGCCGTTCCGATCCTTCTCTACTCCTTTGGAGTAGTGAAATGAACACAAGAAGAGCTGAGGCAACTCGATGTAGGGACCCGTAAAATGATGCATCTCCATCGGAGTTTGCATCCAAGATCGTCCGTTCCGCGGCTATACTTCCCAAGAAATCGGGGAGGCCGTGGACTCTTGAGTTTGGAGTGTCTCCAGGGCAGAGTGGTTTTGGAGGAGGCCTGCAAAGTCATCAGGAGCTCGGATCCTCTTCTCTGCATGGTCCAAGACCATGAAGCAGCAGGGATAGGAGCGTTTGTGTATAAGGCAGCGAGAAGAGCAGCCGATGAACTTGGTCTCGTGTTAGATACTGAGCTGGAAAATACATACTCTGTCACCGATTCGGATCCTTCTCAGTTAAAAGCCTAATTAAAGCTGCAGAAACGCGTCATCTTCTGCAGCTACATAAGGATAAGCCAATGCATGGTCTCTTCTACCGTCATCTAGAGGGGCTTGGCTTATCTGAAAGGCTGACCTTTGCTTTTTTGAGGTCAGCGGGGCTGAACTCTGAGACCGAGGGATTCATAATGGCTTGCCAAGATGGTGTAATTAACACACTCGTCTATCGTAGTCGTGTCTTGGGTATCGAGGTTCCTGATACCAGCTGCAGGGCCTGCCGCCAAGCGCCGGAGACGCTTATGCATCTCCTGTCTGCCTGTCCGGTATATGCGGCCACAGCGTATATCCAAAGACACGATTCAGCCTTACGGGTGTTGTATTATCATTTACGACACTCGTATGAGATAGACGAGACGCCAGTTCTGCCTTATGCTCCGGGGGATATAGAATCCGTAGTGGGGAATGAGAAGTGCCGAATTTATTGGAACTATTCATTCCCCACCCTCAGGCAAATCCAAGCCAATAAGCCTGATGTAGTCCTCCTCGACCACCAGCTTAGGACGATGTTTGTGATTGAGTTCTCGGCACCCGCAGAGAACAACATCGTTCTAAAGAGGAGGAAAAACGGAGGAAGTATCGAGATCTTCTCTCCGAGCTCCGCAGGCTGTATCCAGACCACTCTGTTAAGATTGTGGTGCTAATTATAGGCGTCCTGGGTGGAATGAGACATACGTTGCTTTCTGAGTTAAAGATCATACCGGCTTGTCGAAATTCGGCAGAGATCTTAGCCGGCAGAATGCAGAAGGCAATCGTCCTTGGTTCGCTACGTCTGCTCAGAACACACGATTTACGGGCGCAATGATTACTGACTCCACGGAGTGGAGAGTGGTCATTGCTTGACTCTCCAGAACATCTCCGAGTGTGTCGGAGCCTCGGAAGGTGTTTACTGAAAAAAAAAAAAAAAAAAAAAAAAAAAAAATAATAATAATAATAATAATAATAATAATAATAATAATAATAATAATAATAATAATAATAATAATAATAATAATAATAATAATAATAATAATAATAATAATAATAATAATAATAATAATAATAATAATAATAATAATAATAATAATAATAATAATAATAATAATAATAATAATAATAATAATAATAATAATAATAATAATAATAATAATAATAATAATAATAATAATAATAATAATAATAATAATAATAATAATAATAATAATAATAATAATAATAATAATAATAATAATAATAATAATAATAATAATAATAATAATAATAATAATAATAATAATAATAATAATAATAATAATAATAATAATAATAATAATAATAATAATAATAATAATAATAATAATAATAATAATAATAATAATAATAATAATAATAATAATAATAATAATAATAATAATAATAATAATAATAATAATAATAATAATAATAATAATAATAATAATAATAATAATAATAATAATAATAATAATAATAAATAATAATAATAATAATAATAATAATAATAATAATAATAATAATAATAATAATAATAATAATAATAATAATAATAATAATAATAATAATAATAATAATAATAATAATAATATCTCTACCCCTCATTCTAATCACGAGGATTAGTCCAGAAGTCTAAGACTTGTGCGGGAGAGGGGGCGGCATATTATTATTAAGCAGGCCACATTTGCGCCCAGGAACGACTTACGTTGGTAGGCCCTAACCACCATTCAGTGCAGGAATAAGGGAAACCTGGAAAACCTCATTAATTAGGGGGGGTAGTCAACCGGTATCAATCTCTCACATTGACCGAAGCTAACATTATTCCACCCTACCATACCCGCAGAGAGGGTGCCGATCCTCTCCACAAATATAGCTTATATACGGTCTACCGGCTGCGGAGGTCGAACCCACAGCGATCTAGTCACCTCGATTCAAGTACTGACGCCTTAAACTGCGGGACCACTGACCGATCCATATCCATCCAAAATGATTCATAACATCGAACACCAAAAAGAATAAGCAAGAAATAGCACACAGACATTTTCCTAGAATTAATTCTAAACATCGAATGATGGATAATATTATAAAGAACTCCATAACTCACTTTCAAGAGTATTCTATAAGACATTAAAGGCAGTGGTTGCGTGCAGTGGGCTTTAAAATTTCTAAACAAATAAAATTAAGAAAAATAAACTAATTTCATAATTATATGTACAGTCCAAAAACATCTCGTTATAATACTTTAAAAATGATGAAAGTCAAGTGTTATTACAATATACACAACGTATGTCTAATGGTACATACACATATGACCATTCCCTCAGATGGAACATTGCTCTGTAAAAGAAATTGGAAAACAGAACAACTGTTTAACATAAAATCAATTAAATGTATGTAGATACTTAATGCAATTTTATTTTATTGTTAATTAATAAATAATTAAATCGCATTGAATGGTTTAGCGTTATTTATGTGCAATAAAATATTTATGCCATTAATATTTCACAATTCAATGACAATTCATAGTTTTGACGTTTACCAATGATAGTTCCTTCTGTGTAAGTCTGGCGCAAGACTATACACATTTGACATGACAAAACAATGAAATTTGAGCACTTTTGGAGGTGCTTTTTAATGTTAAATTTTAAAATTTTTGAGTGTTTATTTTTCAGAATGTGTTTGTAATTAAGTATTTTTCAATTTAAATGGGGTTGTCTACCAAAAAATCAAAATTAAATCGATTTCCTGAAAATTGAAACATCCTGTATAAAACTTATTATCATCAGATCCTACACGCCATCTATTGTCTGTATACCAAATTTCATCGCACTGGCTAAAATCGTTTCCGAGATATAAGCACTGAAATCCTAGAGGGAACACCCGGTATAAGTTATAACCATGTGCAATCTCGCGGCGTGTGTTTTAAGTTTTATATAATTTCAACGCAGTATTAGAAAATTCCAGATCATCTAGTAATAAAGACTATATATCAGGAAATCATTAAAGGCAAAGAATTTGTAGATTTATGCCATATTGGAAAAAAATGTCGGAGCAAATAAATAAAGGTAACCTTATATTTTATGATACACCATAATTAGTGTAACCGAAAACAACGAATAACAAAATGCAGTTACGTAATAGATCGATGCATTTGCAGATGCAGCCGACAGTAACGTGCAAAAAAAGCAACCCTTTCAGATGCATTCCAAATAGTTACGTTTACAGCAATATTTGAAAAGTGTTGCAGTAGCAGATGGATACTAGAGGTAAAAAATACTGCGACAAATACCTAAATACAGTTACACAGATCGATACATTTGCAGATGTATGCTATAGTAACGTACATATAAAAAGCAGTCAACAAGTAAAATACAATTTTCATGTATAACCTATTGAGTTTATTTGAATGCAATAACTAAATAATGGTTGCACTATTATAATATAATGAAAAAATAACCAATAACCAATAATTTAACGCAGGTAGGTACATTATTTAATCTATGGGCTATTTTAGGTTGCTTTGCCGTAACCGATGTCACTGTTCATATTTAACGCTTTTAAGCGTTTTTCTGCTGTACACTGTGTCTATGGGCGAAGTTAGCAGGGGCTTAGAAATCAAATGAGCCCCCCCAAAAATATTTATAAACGTCTCACACACATTCCATAACTGAAATAGCTTTAGCTCCCCCCCCAAATTTGACTTAACTTCGCCCATGACTGTCATAATGACATTGTTGCTTTGGCAGATATCTGTACTGCACAATCTATAAGTAGGAATATCTAACTAACGTTTCCTTACATTTTCAGATGCAATACAGATAGTTCAATTTAAAAAATAGGTTTTTATTGAAAGTGAGAAAAAAGCTACTTTACCAGACACTTACAAGTAAGCCAAATACCGTTACTTAGGAGATCATTGCAGTTACAAATGCATCGACAAGTAATGTGTAATTAAAGGATTTTATTTGCAAATGCAACGGTTACCTAACTAGTAACTTAAGTAATAAACTTGACAATTTAATCCAGGTTTTCTTGTTTGTTAGACTGCTATAACTGGATTAAGTTTTCAATATATATAAAGCTGTTTACAGGCCTTTTAGGCCCAGAGCTGTGTTATTCTCCTCCATTCCATTCTGTTCTTCTTCTTTCTTTTCCAATCCGTCACATTTTTCTCCTTTAGATCTATTGCCACTGCCTCTCTCCATCGCTTCCTCTGTCTCCCTCTTTTTTTCTTGTAGTTAAGTTTACTCTCTACTATTTTCTTAACTGTCCTTTCATCTTCCATACGTTCTAGATCCCTTAGCCACTGCACTCTTATGGCTTTTACAACTTCGTCTATTGTTGGTGCCTGGTACATTGCATATATTTCGTCATTATTTCTTCTTACATAGCCTCCTCCGTTTTCTTACCCCCTAGAATTCTTCTTAAGATCTTCCTTTCCCACCTTAAAAGGTTTTCTCTTGACTTCTTATTGAGAACCCAGGTTTCACTACCATACAGCGCTGTCGGTCTCAAAATTGTTTTATATATTCTAAATTTTACTTCTCTGGACAAATTTTTTTATTTCATTAAGTAGTTGACTGCTGTCGAGCTTCTGTTTTCTTTTATTATTCTCCTGTTAATTTCTTGCTCCTCATCACCGTTAACTGTTGATAGCGCCCCCAAATACACTTATTCTTGAACTTCTTCAAACTCCATCTTTCCATGCTGTGTTCTCAATTTAAAATTGATTTTTTTGTTCTCCTATTCTCAAAAGCTTATTTTTCTCTTGATTTATTTATTTGATTTAATCCCGCTTTACGTGCTGTGCTGTGTATAGTACCAAAACTTTAAGGCTGTCTAACTTTTATATTTTAAGAGATAGAGAAAACTTATTGGAAATAAATTTTGATTGCAAAATTGATACCTTTCACCTGAGATAAACAGACTTTTGAAATATCGTATGTGGTTCGCTGCGCCCTCTAGGCGAACAAAAAAACATTTTATCGAAGCAGGCTATGGCCACAAAAAATTGCCTGTTTTTTCGTATTTAATGCAATATACTACATGTCGCCCGTTTATTTTGTATTTATTACAGTTTTTTCAATTTTAGCATAAAAAATGTACCTAAATATTTTCATGTTGCTCAAGATAATGTAGGAAGTGTCTTAAAAACGCCAACTGCAAAAAATTTATAAACAGAATGTACTATTTTATGCAAAAGCAGATTTTCTTATAATATTATTATTTTATTGGTTTTCACATTAGAAGCAATTGTATCTTTAAAATTGTTCTAACACAGACAATGTAGTTTACGCTGTGTTGCAAGCTATGAAAACAAATGTTTTCACCCCAGTAATGCCATCATTTGACAATTTGATTATTTTTGTGATAGGTTATGCAGATGGTGCTTAAAAATTCTTACAGTTTATTGTTATTTAAAAAAATATTTAATTTTGAATAACAATGGGGTTTTCAAATATTGAAAAGTATAATGTTTGTGTTGTACTGTCTGACGCATCACAAATTGAAGTGGTCAATTTGACCATCTCACTTAATTCATTATTATTTGTCTGTGATGAAGCAGGTTATTAATGATATGGAAGAAAGAATAGACCGTATGGAAAATGAAAAGAGGAGAAATAATATAGTACTTCAAGGCAAAGATATGAACATAACTGAACCAGAGAAACTGAGGAAAGCTATGGAAAATTTTATGGACCAGAAGCTACAAGTAAAGGTGAAAGTAAAGGATGTAATTAAATTAGGAAGAAAAACATGCCTGGTACAACTAAGCAATCAGGAGGAAAAGTATGAAGCAAATTAAAGCAAAAAAGTGGAGAACAGATATATGTACAAGATGACTTATCCAAACAGGATAGATACATACAGAGGCAAATAAGAATTAGGGCTAGCGAGCAGAGGAAGAATGGGAAATTAACCAAGATAAGGTACAGGAAGCTGTTTGTCGGATCGGAAGAATGGAAGTAGAACAAAGAAGAGCAAAGTTTGGTAAAAGTGGCAAACCAGGCAAAACTGAGGAAATTATATAGATGTATAGACAATAAGGAAAATAACTGTAACTGTTTTTATAATAGAAATATAGGTAGATGTAAGGTTAGTAATGATAAGTATAAAAATAGAAAAAATAGTGGGAAACAAGAGTGACAAAGAGGTCAATATGGCAGTGAACAGAATGGTGAAATGAGAAAGGAAATTAAAACTGGTCGAATGGGAACTTGGAATGTAAAGGGTATTTATGAAGAAAGGGGCGATAAAAACTTTAGAACTGGTAGCGGAGAAATATAAAATGGAGTTAATAGCATCGCAGGAAACGCATATAAAAGAAACAAAAACTATAAAATTAGATAAATATGTACTCTTTACGAGTGGGGGAAAAACAAGAAGATTTGGAGTGGGTTTTATTGTAAGCAATGAAGTAGAAGCAAAAGTTGCAAAATGTGTACCCGTGTCGGACCGAATTTGTTACATAGAGTTAAAAGAAGAAAAAAACGTAATAACCCTGATCAATGTATATGCTCCTACCGAAGAGGGGATAGAAGAAGATAAAGACATATTTTACGAAGAGATAGATAGAGTCTATAACAAAATTAAGAAA
The DNA here is from genome assembly GCA_025584915.1 of Monochamus saltuarius. Taxonomy (NCBI): domain Eukaryota; kingdom Metazoa; phylum Arthropoda; class Insecta; order Coleoptera; family Cerambycidae; genus Monochamus; species Monochamus saltuarius. Next base: position 33,146,757 of record CM046723.1, read on the forward strand.
TCGAATATTAGGATAGTGTTGGGAGATGTAAATGCAAAAATAGGGAGGAACCATATTTATAAGCATTTAACAGGAGGAGAGAGTTTACATGAGAGCTGCAACAATAATGGACAACGAGTGGTGGATTTTGCAGATGAAAAAGATATGAAAATTATGAGTATGTATTATAAAAAGAAAGATATATACAAAGGGACTTGGGCTGCCCCAAATGGGAAATACGTAAATCAAATTGATCATGTTTTAATAGATAAGAAGCATTACAAGATAATAAAGAATGTGAGATCATACAGAGGCGCGATATAGATTCTGATCATTTTTTAGTAGGAATAAAGAAGACGGGCGTATGATATGGGGAAGTTACAAGACGTAAATATCCAGAAACGGTACAAGAACAAAATAGCACAAGGATATCGAGAAGAAGCCCAAAGAAAATCGCATAGCATAGAACAGGAATGGGCAAAATTAGAATCAATTATTCAAAAAGCCACTGAAGAAGTAATACCAACAAAGCAACAACAAAAAAAGAACAAATGGTGGGACGATGAATGTGTAAAGGAAACAGAGTTGAGAGAGAAACTAAGGATCAAGGCATTACAAACAAAACAAGAAAATGGTATAGAAGCACATAGAAAACAGAAAACAAAGGTTAAAAAGATTAATAGGCAAAAAAGAGGGCTATGGAGGAAAGTAAGGTTAAAGAAATAGAAGACTACTACAAAAGGAAATAAATTAAAAAATTTTACAGAGAAATAAAAAAAGGCAAGCAAACAGAGAACCAAAGACTGAAAATAAAAAATAAAGAAGAGGAAATCACAGATGACGAGAAAATCAGGGAAAGATGGAAAGAATATTTTGCGGAGATGCTTAACGATGGGGATGAGGAGGAAGAAGTCATAAGAGAACAAAATGAAGATATAATCGTTGAGCCCACAGATGAAGAATTTGAAGAAGTGATAAGGAAGTTAAAAAACAGCAAGAGCCCTGGAGAAAATGGAATCACAGCAGAAAATATAAATTATGGTGGAGAGTTTCTAAAAAATAAATTGAAGAATTTAGTGAGAAAAATTTGGAAGGAAGAAACCATGCCAAAGACTTGGAAAAGTGCGACAATAATTCCGATTTATAAAAAAAGAGACGAAAGAGTGTACAAATTACAGAGGTATTTCTCTGCTAGATGTAGCATACAAAATAGTAGCGACACTAATTAAGATGAGACTGGAGATTTTAATGGAACCACAAATTGGAGAATACCAGGCAGGATTTAGGAGAGGTAGGAGTACAACAGACCAACTGTTCACGTTAAAGGAAATAATGGTAACATGCTACGAATATAAAATTCCATCAGTAGTTATGTTTATAGATTTTAAGAAAGCATATGACTCTGTAAAAAGAATAAGCCTGATGAGAATATTGACAGAACTTAGAACACCGGCAAAGCTCATAAGATTAGTAAACATGACGCTAAAGAACACCACGGTTAAAGTGCGGGTTAAGGGGGAGGTAACAACTGGTTTTGAAATAAGAACAGGGCTTAGACAGGGTGACCCACTCTCTACGTTACTATTTAACATAGCTTTAGAAAAAAATGTAAGAACAAGTAAGCTTAACAGAGAAGGGCATATAATGTACAAAAGTCATTTTGATGAAAATATTTAAGAAACTGCAACAGGTAGTAATAAAACTATATCATACTTGACATTTCTGTTAACTGTCAGACTAGTTGTTTTCTCCATGGCACAATACAATTAATTTTTTTGGCTATGTATTGGATGCTAAATGTGGATCACGTTCGGAATGATTGAAATCGATTTTACTGAAAAACGGTACATCCTATTGAAATTTAACAGGAGTAGGTTTTTTGTGTTAAATACATAATATTTTGGAGTCAGAAACTAGAAAAAGATATGATTAAATTTGTACCAGAGCCTTGCATTTTCTCACGCACCTGTAGAAAATTTTGAAATGTATTTTATGAGGCTTATTAAGCACGTTAAGGTTAATATCTCACCAAAATTTCGTGACTTAATCTTGAACCGTTTTGATGTTAAGCATTAAAAACTGTTTCTAAGGTTACCCCTTTAAGTTAGCGTATTTCCCTTAGGAGCCGCCACTGACAAAAGTTGTACAAAGGTTTTCTTAATTTTTCGACTTGTTTTACAAGCTCACAAATTTTGAATACTTACTACTGTTACACCTTGTATATATAGCTTTCAACAGGCCTTTTAGGTCCATATCTGTGTGATCCGTCTCCATAACTTTCTGTTTTTCGCTTTACTTCTCCAGTTAACTATATCTTTCATAAATAGTAACGTAGAGAGTGGGTCACCCTGTCTAAGCCCTGTTCTTATTTCAAAACCAGTTGTTACCTCCCCCTTGACCCGCACTTTACCCGTGGTGTTCTTTAGCGTCATGTTTACTAATCTTATGAGCTTTGCCGGTGTTCTAAGTTCTGTCAATATTCTTATCAGGCTTGTTCTTTTTACAGAGTCATATACTTTCTTAAAATCTATAAACATAACTACTGCTGGAATTTTATATTCGTAGCACGTTACCATCATTTCCTTTAACGTGAACAGTTGGTCTGTTGTACTCCTACCTCTCCTAAATCCTGCCTGGTATTCTCCAATTTGTGGTTCCATTAAAATCTCCAGTCTCATCTTAATTAGTGTCGCTACAATTTTGTATGCTACATCTAGCAGATAAATGCCTCTGTAATTTGTACACTCTGTTTCGTCTCCTTTTTTATAAATCGGAAGTATTGTCGCACTTTTCCAACTCTTTGGCATGGTTTCTTCCTTCCAAATTATTCTCACTAAATTCTTCAATTTATTTTTTAGAAACTCTCCACCATACTTTATATTTTCTGCTGTGATTCCATTTTCTCCAGGGCTCTTGCTGTTTTTTAACTTCCTTATCGCTTCTTTCAAATTAATTAATTAATCTTTTTAAGTTTTGTTTTCTGTTTTCTATGTGGTTCGATATCCTTTTCTTGTTTTGTTTGTAATGCCTTGATCCTTAGTTTCTCTCTCAACTCTGTTTCCTTTACACATTCATCGTCCCACCATTTGTTCTTTTCTTGTTGTTGCTTTGTTGGTATTACTTCTTCAGTGGCTTTTTGAATAATTGATTCCAATTTTGTCCATTCCTGTTCTATGCTATGCGATTTTTTTTGGGCTTCTTCTCGATATCCTTGTGCTATTTTGTTCTTGTACCGTTTCTGGATTTCTACGTTTTGTAACTTCCCCATATCATACGCCCGTCTTCTTTATTCCTACTAAAAAATGATCGGAATCTATATCGCGCCTCTGTATGATCTCACATTCTTTATTATATTGTAATGCTTCTTATCTATTAAAACATGATCAATTTGATTTACGTATTTCCCATTTGGGGCAGCCCAAGTCCCTTTGTATATATCTTTCTTTTTATAATACATACTCATAATTTTCTTATCTTTTTCATCTGCAAAATCCACCACTCGTTATCCATTATTGTTGCAGCTCTCATGTAAACTCTCTCCTCCTGTTAAATGCTTATAAATATGGTTCCTCCCTATTTTTGCATTTACATCTCCCAACACTATCCTAATATTCGATTTCTTAATTTTGTTATAGACTCTATCTATCTCTTCGTAAAATATGTCTTTATCTTCTTCTGTCTCCTCTTCGGTAGGAGCATATACATTGATCAGGGTTATTACGTTTCTTTCTTCTTTTAATTCTATGTAACAAATTCGGTCCGACACGGGTACAAATTTTATAACATTTGCTTCTACTTCATTGCTTACGACAAAACCCACTCCAAATCTTCTTGTTTTTCCCCCACTCGTAAAGAGTACATATTTATCTAATTTTATAGTTTTTGTTTCTTTTATATGCGTTTCCTGCAATGCTATTAACTCCATTTTATATTTCTCCGCTACCAGTTCTAAAGTTTTTATCGCCCCTTCTTCATAAATACCCCTTACATTCCAAGTTCCCATTCGACCAGTTTTAATTTCCTTTTTCATTTCACCATTCTGTTCACTACCATATTGACCTCTTTGTCACTCTTGTGACTATTATGAATTATATATGTAAGTCGTCTGAATTCTTGTCGCGAGTATAGCATCTAATTTTCATTGAAAGTCCCCATTGCAATCCGATGAAGTCAAAAAGTTTGAAGATTTACTGAGACGCTATCAAGATGTATACTCATTAACAGAGGATGTCGGAAGGACTAATCTTGTGCAACACCGAATAAATGCCGGCGACATCACTTCAATTAAATAAGATCCATGACATATTCCTTTGGCAAGGCAAGAAGAAGTATTGACGATGCTGAGAAACATGCAGCAACAGGGAGTATTTGAACCATTCCAGAGTCCATGGACTTTGCCGGTTAGTTTGGTAAAGAAGAAGGATGGCTCTACCAGATTTTGTGTTGACTATAGAAGATTAAACGATTCCACTAAGAAGGACAGTTATCCGTTGCTAAGAATAGATGGTACGCTGGATACACTGTCTGGATCCCGATGGTTCTCAACATTACACCTGAAGAGTGGCTATTGACAAGAGCAACTTCACCCAGATGATAAAGAGAAGACCGCGTTTTCCATTGGTTTGTGGCAACGTCATGTCCTTTGGCCTCTGGAACGCACCAGCCACCTTTGGAATACTTATGGAAACGATTCTGCGAGGAATGACTTAGAAGACTTGTGTCGTTTACCTTGATGATATTATAATACTTGGAAAAGACTTTGAAGGTCATTTGAAGAATATTCAAGAAATTTTTCAAAAGCCGGCTTAAGTTAAGTCCCAAGAAGTGCATGCTCTTCCAAAAGGAAGTATTTAGGACACAATATTTCGGATGGAGTGAAGACTGAAATCATCTGAAAGTGGCCAGTACCTAAAGACAAACATGAATTAAGGAGTTTTCTGAGACTTTGCACTTACTATTGCAAGTTTGTGAAAATGTTGCTAGGATTGCGAAACCCTTGCATCGACTCACAGAAAGCAATCAACCATTTATATGGACAGAACAATGTCAACAAGCTTTTCAAATATTAAAAGAAGCTTTGTGTTCTTCTCCGATTCTATCATATCCCAAGCCTGAAAAGACATTCATTGCGGACATGGGTGCTAGTAATACTGGAATTGGAGGAATATTATCACAAACTGAAGATGAGCACGAAAAGGTGCTTTCCTACTTTAGCAAGGTACTTTCTAATCAAGAAATGAACTACTGCGTAACGCGAATATAATTGCTTGCCAAAGTTAAAACTGTGGAGCATTTTTATAAATGTCTCTATGGTCAGCAATTCGTCATGAAGACCGATCATACTTATTTGAAGTGGTTACTGCAGGTTAAGAATGCAGAAGGCCAAGTGGCAAGGTGACTATCGTAATGCTGATGCCCTATTCAGAAGAACATGTGCTACAAACTGTAAACACTCCCTACGACAAGAAATGGGAGAAGTAGATGAATATATTTGCCGAAGAATTAACATCCAGGGCCCAGATGATTTGGATAATGAAGTCATCGCTAAAGAACAAAGTGAAGACCCAGATTTTGGACCAATTTTCCAATGAAAAGTTAAAAGCATGGACAGACCCACGTGGTAGGACATTTTTGATAAATCACCATCTCGAAAAAGCTACTGGGCGTTATGGAATTCTTTAGCCATCGAGAACGGCCTGTTAAAGAGAGTCTGGGAGAGTCCCGATGGCAAAGAAAAGATTTATCAAACTGTACTGCCCCAGCAAAGAAGTCCAGAAGTTCTTTAAGCGCTGTATAGTGGGATTGGTGGTAGACACTTTGGAATAAATATAACTTTTAATAAAGTTAGAGTGCGATTTTACTGGCTTGGCAGTCGGTCCGATATAGAAGAATGGTGCCGACGTTGTGAATCTGCGCTTCTAGTAAGGAACACAGGACTCGAAGTTGAGGACAGATGAAGCAGTACAATGTTGGAGCTCCATTCGCTATATTTCGCTATATTTTGGTAGTTATGAACTACTTCAGGAAGTTGTCAAAATTATATCCCTTGCCCAATTAAGAAGCTGTTACTGTATCTGAGGCTTTAATTGAAAAGTGAATATGCCATTATGGGGTTCCTAAGGAAATCCATTCCGACCAAGAGCGGAGTTTCGAATCTGAAGTATTTCAGAACGTTTGTAGACTGCTAGACATCCACAAAATCAGGAGGTGGAAAGATGCAATCGCACCATTGAGCACTTCCTGAGAACGGCCGTCAACGAGAAATACAATACCTGCCTTCCTCCATTTTTATTGGTTTGCCGAACAGCAATCCATAGCCCATTTTTGGCATGGAAATACATCTACCAATAGATTTAATTATGAACCGATCACAATACAATTAAATGACTGGAAATTGGCAAGTATTAATAGTAAAAAATATGAAAGGAAACTTTAACAACCTTTGTCCCACAAAAATAAAGAAATATTAAATAAAAAATGAAATGCAAATGTTTTTGTTTTTTGTCATAAATAACTAAGCTTTGCTATAAACATGCTTATACCGCACACCAATACTGTAAACATCTAAATTATGTAATGGGACACGAAGGGGATGCGTAAGATAATTGTATGATCAATCGACTTACCAGTAAAGAATAGTAATACAAATTATCAGAGCAGCTCCACCGTGTCCCATTACAAATTCAACCCTTGAATCTGCATAATTTGATTCCCTCCCAAATATGCAAAATAGTGTGCAATATAACCTGATGAAAATTGTAACAACATTATATAGGTATATGTAAGGTAACGCATGCTGATCCATATTTTTTGCCACTTTCAAAAATTTATAGCACTACGGTGTATTGTTGTATACTACATTATGTATTCTTATATCTTCAAACTAGTTATAATGTATCACAATGAATGGCTTCTTATATGTTATCGATTAAGACTTCTTATAATGGCGAGAATATCAGTTTCATTTCCTCTGGATTCTACATTTTTATTACCATCAAACAAGCGCCCGTAAAATATGTTTTGTCCATGATATCTGAACAGTATAAGACGAATTAATTACGTTGTATTAGTTTTTTGTTTTACTTTTTATGCAAATTTATAAAATAATATTTATGTTTAGCAGGATACTGCTACTTCTATCGTAGTAAATTGGCTCCCGTTAATTATCAGTTATTTTTATTTATTGACTTGGTTAATTGGTATCTAGATCATCAAAATACTATACTATACCTTCGGACACCTTATTAATATAAAATTTCAAGGCATACATTAGTAGAACTGTTTAAATACATATTGAGAAATATACCGACATGATGTTTAACGATGAGTTAGCAGTAGATTTAATAGAAAAACAGATTAATATAATAACTAACATTTCATTAATTTCTAAGGATTTCCAATTATGTTTCTTATTGCACACTTTTTGAGTCATATACATATTATTATAGAGAGAGCCATGTGTTTGGTCAATATTTTTAAAATACCTAATTATTGCTTTGAAATCGGAAGAAAATTTCATAAAATTTGGTAGCAATCGACAAAAATGTTTTAATATTTTCAATATTTTGCAGGTGGCATATTCCATATTCCATATAAGACCAACGAATGGATGGGATGTTCCTTCTAGTAGTCAGTATCACATCCAAACCGACGAAGGTCCCGAACGATATTTTCGATACCAAACGGACAGTGGTCAGTATAGAAAAGAGAAGCGATTAGAAGATGGTACAGTAGTTGGTACATATGCTTGGATAGACGATAATGGTATTCTTCAAAAAAGAGACTATATGGCCGATGATACTGGTTATAGAATTTTGAAAACTACAAACGTATTTGTAGGAAGGAATGTTCCTATTGGAGAAGCTATGAAATCCATCACAAAATATCGTGGCTCAACCGCTAGCTTTTTAAATTCTAGTCAGAGGCCAGTTGTAACTGTTCCTTATAATACTGCCACCTCACATGAGCCTGGCTCATCACCTATTATTGAAAACGCAGCAAGACCTTATGGAGATACATTTACAAATAGTATCATGCCAACAACAGATGTCATACATTCGACGGAACCACCTGTAGTTGAAATTACGCCTAATACAATATACTCAACAACAACACATCCTTTATTGTTGCCGCCAAGTAACTTTACTGCAAATATAAATAGCAATAGTTATATATCAAGTACACCTTTTCCATTAGTATCCTCAACTCAACTTCCATCATATTATCAATCGACTACTTCTCAACCTGCAGTACCGCCTACACTCAAATATATTCCATCAACTCAAAAACCCTACGAAATAGACCCACAATTGTATGCTAGTAATAATGAAATATCTAAAGAAGTCAAGCACAACTCTTTGGAATACCCTACTCAAATTGATAACTCCTACAGATTCCATAATGGACCAACTTATCCTTTAGACCAAAACGGTAAAGCTTATTTTGGTCATAACTTAAGAAATGAATATGACCCTCAATACCCAACCTACGATGGCATCTCAGTAACTAACGATGGATTTCGATATTATATTCCAAGAGCTTACCATGAAGAAGAAACCCTACCTGGAGACAAAAGATCTGGCAGTTTTGGTTACATTGATCCATTTGGGATACGTAGAGTAATATATTACAATACTTCTCCAGGAAGTGGATTCCAGCACAGGAAAAATAATAGATACGTAGGTTTTCAAGCAACTCCTTATGATCCCAGGCCATATTGAAGATCGAATGGCATTAGGTATTCTTTTTATTTATCATAAACTTATAAATTTTTGAAGTCTAAACAACTTTAGAGGATATTTTCAATTAGAAATCAAGAATAATAAAAATCATAATTAGGTACTTACAAAAAATCACACTTCTAAATTACACGTAAATGTGAGATATTGAAAATTATAAGAGGTACATGAATTTTGTCAGTATAGTCTCTATCTATGGCTTCAATTTTATGGGAAAATATAAATTATCTCCATAACAGGCATAGATAGTGCTGTGTTGCAAAATATTTTTTTTGCTGTCAGGGACTTTCAAAAGTAGTCTACTAAAAATAGTGTTACATTCTAAGCAACTATTGCAGTATAAACAATTTTCGAAAATCTATTGATTTCCGAGATATTTGCAGCGGAAGAAAGACGTTTTTGTAAGATGGAAATTGCAATATAAATTTAGGTGTGTAGGTGCTTTGAAATTTCATGCATATTGAATCACGCCATTCAAAATGCAGCAAAGCAAATTTTATTGCAATTCTGGTTTAAGTTACGAATATAATCATTTTAATATTTTGCTATTAATTATTTCAGCCACAACACAGGTGCCTGTGACTAATGTTTAGAAATAAACCATTTTGATATTTTCAGTTATTGCAAATGTAGTGTGGTATATTTATACAGGGTGTCCGGAATATGAGTGCCGTAATTTTAAGGGCTTATATATCAGACTAAAAGCAATAAAAAACTGACTATGAAAAAATGTCTAAAACGAATAGTTTGTCCACAAATACATTTCAAAAATAAAAATACAACTGCATTAATATACAAAACTATGTTACGAAATTACAAATTAAGATACAATTAAGGTTGTAAAAGCGCCTGTAACATAATTTGTTCATAATTTGATTTTCGAATCAGCATTAATGAAGTCAACAATTGAAGTTTCCGAGAAACTCGTTAAAACTGTAACGTTCGACAACGTTGCATTGTCAGACTGCTGGTGATAACCTAAAAGTAATATTAGTCATAATGGTGCGTGCAGTTAGTGCGATTCATTTTTGTCTAGTTTTTCTTTGATGTTTGTGAGTACATAAACAAAAATGGAACAATTTATAACCAACTGCATGGCATGTTAATTACGCCGAATCTAGACAAAACTCTCTGGCTACGAGACGTTTGTACGATAAACGCTTCTTGCAAGAAACAGAAGTCATTTTAAACACTTGTAATTATTATTCTGTGTTATGAAGAAAATCATTCACTGTAAGTACCTATGTTTAGGTGTACCTATTTGTAATTATTATGTATAATACATAACAATCCTAAGATAGTATATGAGCGATGTTACCACATATTCAAGACCTGTTTGCTGTCATAATTCTGTTACCGTTGGTCAAAGAAAAACAATTGTTAAGTCAAATATGTTATTTTTAGTACAACTTATCATATGGCATAATCAAGGCATTCATATTCCGGACACCCTGTATATATATATATAGTGTATATATATATCCAGTGTGACCCATTTCAAATGGAAACAAACCTGTAAAAATGGTAATTTTTATTCGATTTATTTCGGTTTTTTTTCAAAAGATGGACCAGTAAAAACTTTATTTTGGCACAAAATATTAAAATTAATTTTATGTTTTCAAGGCCTACTTCGAATTTTTATCTCGGTGAAATTTTACAAAAACTTATTAGCGATTTTTTTTACTTGAGATTTAACTACGGCACTGGATTTAGCAACCCGTAAAACGATTTTATGCCAAGTTTCATAAATAAATATTTAATATTGAGAGATTTATAACGATTTTACAGGTTTCATTTTATTAAATACTTTTTTCTACGTTCATGCAAAAAACAAAACTTTATTGAACTATATTTAGTGGAAAAAGTGGTTCTTTATTGCACTAGTGCAATAACATTTTTATTGCATTCATCTGTCATTCTACTACAGCGTTTTGTCATCATGACAAACATAAACGTTCAAATCGACGTCACATTTTCCTAGAGTTAGTGTCATCTAAATAACATTTTTTGGTTTTTGCATGAACGTAGAAAAAATATTGTACGCAACTCGTACAAAAAGTGCTTATTGCAGTCGACGTGTTGTCCTACTCGGCCTGACGGCCCTCGTAGGACAATTTCACGTCGCGTGCAATAAACATTTACTTTTTGTACTTGTTGCATAAATAATTAGGTATTTTAATAAATAACTACCTAAAATAACGAAGAAAAATTACTGCATTACACTAAAACTACGATACAAAAATACAATAAATTTAGCATCACAATAAATTTTAAATTTTTGTAGCCTCTACATTTTTGAACATTCTGTAGTTGTTGTGGGGTAATTTCGTTACAAGCTTGCCTTATTCTTGCACACAACTCTTCTCTATTGCCTGGGCATGACTTATAAACATTAGATTTTCTGATACCCCATAAAAAGAAGTCCAACGGCGTTGAGTCAGGGGACCTCGGTGGCCATTTAATTAGCGGCCTATTTCTACCTATCCATCGGTTAGGAATGTTAGCAATAATCCAATCGGTGATCATTCTTGCATTATGGACAGGACATCCATCCAACTGAAAATGAAGATTTACTCTTTTTTGTACTGGGAGTTCATGTAATATATTCCAAAATTAATTTCTCAGGAATTGCAAAAACTATTACCCTCAAAAAAAGAAAGGGCCAATGATTGTTTCATTGAGTATCCCACACCAAACATTAACTTTTTGAGAATATTGTCGTTTACAATTAATGATCCACTCTGGTATTTCTGTAGCCCAGTACCTTGAATTTTATGCCGATACTACACCATTTGTTGTAAAAGTTGCCTCATCGCTGAATAAAATAGTTTTTATAGTTGCTATTATTGAGGTACTCTCCTTGAGCCCATAAGCCAAATTCCATCCTTCTCTCATTATCACCAGGTTTCAATGTATGTAAAAACTTGGGTTTGAAAGATTTTATTTTATATTTTTGAAGGCATCGGCGGATATTTTCTCTGGGCAAATTTAAATCTAAACTAGCTATTCTCACACTGGCGTTTGGATTGTTATTAAAATAATTTAAAACGATCTGTTCGTACCTGGGTCGTCTTTGTATAGAATCAGTTTTTATTAATATATATTTTTAATTCATTCTTATAGCCAACTTGTATTTTTTGGAAATTACTATAAAAGTATTTAATAAAATGAAGCCTGCATTAAAATTGTTATAAATCTCTCAATATTAAATATTTATTTATGAAACTTGGCATAAAACCGTTTTACCGGATGATAAATCCAGTACCGTAGTTAGATTTTAAGTAAAAAATCTCTAAACAGTTTTTGTAAAATTTCACCGTAAAAAAATTTCGATGTAGGAAAACAAAAAAATAATTTTAATAATTTGTGTCAGACTAGAGTTTTTACTGCTCCATCTTTTGGAAGAAACATGAAACAAATCGGATAATAATTACCATTTTTACAGGCTTGTTTCCATTTGAAATGGGTCACACTGTATATAGGTACATATATAAACCAAAAAAACTTTTTTAAATTTGAACGGTGATGCAGCCAAGGATAAAAAAGTTACACTCTTTTAAATTTTCAAGCTTAAGAAACTATATTTGTTTCTTCATCAGGAAAAAACTACAAGCAGATATACATTTACATACAGTTATTGCAAGTGTAGTTTGATAGTGTCGGTAATTTACTACTACTCATTTGCTTCAAAATTTATATCTAAAAAGATATAACAATTTTCATTTTACAAATATTTCAGCTTCAACTTGACATATCCACAAGAATTTAATACTGTTTTGTATAGAATACTTTTCAAAGTTCCTCATCAAAGAAATATTTTGCGTCGCAGAGCCATCTAATTATAGAGGAAAAAATATAATTCCCTTTAAAATTGTATTTACTACAAAAGTTGCTTAGAATTTAATAAGTTCAAAGTTCCTATCATCAAAGAAATGTTTTGCGTCGCAGCGCCATCTATTTATAGAGAAAAGAATATATTTCCCTTTAAAATTTAAGTCATATGTAGAAAATATTTACAAAATTCATATATCTCTTATAATTTAGAACATACTGGAAGTAGTAACACCCTGTGTAGATATACTGCCCTGCGTGACTGCTGTTAAGATAAATAGTTTTCAGGCTGCTTACCACGTCATCAATTTGAAGTTTCGATCTCAAAATTTAGATATATGTAATATTGTCACGGATTTCCCAATCCGACTTTTTCTTTTACCATAAAAACAAACAGTTAATTTCTACTCATATTTATTAACACTCTGTACGCTACCGAATACTAATTACAACTCAACTAAACACTTTTTAATTAATCACTATTTAAATCGCTCTGAGTTCTAATTGGTCTCTCCGACATTTCCAACTAAACACTCCAATTCAAGACTGACTAACTCGGCAGTTTATTCCTCTTTTACAGACCAAACGAATATTCCAGGTATTTTCTAGTATCTATAGATCCATTTCTCGCAACACTCTCGTCGATTCTCAATATTCCAGTCGCCTCCATACACGGCATTATTTTGTCTGTTTACCAGCATCGCGTAGGGGCGATCGGTAAAATCTAGCGTTTTGCGCTGCCACCATCGTCGAATTGGGTGCGGGCGGGGCAAATTTTGTGATACTGCCCCCTCCTTAGGACCGATCGTCCCGATCGGATACACCTCTATACGGCGACAGACGCTCCAGATGGACGACCTTCATATTACTCATGGGAGTCCTCTGTGTCCGGTAGACGACGTTATTGATTCTTTTAATGACAGTGTAGGGGCCCTCCCAACGATTCTGCAGTTTAGGCAATTTTCTTTTCTTCCGCGTGGAGTTGTACAGCCATACCAGATCACCTTGTTCGAATCCGACTGTATTGGCCCGGACGTCGTATCGATTCTTCATGCGATCGCTCTCTAGTCGCATTCGAAATCTGACTTGGTCGTGTACGGCTGCTAGTCTTCGTTCTAGCTCATGGGTATTTATAAGTGTCTGGCGCTTTGGGCTGTTCCGCAGGACGACCAAATACTTAATCTGCTGGTAGGCGAAGCTCTCTTCCAAAGATGATAATTGCAGGAGTCTTCTCAGTAGTTTGATGGACAGCTGAGCGGTAATCTAACAGGAAGAGTGGAATGAGCTTGTCCCAGTCTGTCTGGTTCTCGTTCACAAACATCCTCAAATTGGTATCTAGTGTGGCGTTGAAGCGTTCCACCATACCATCTGACTGAGGGTGCAGTGGGGTGGTACTGGTTTTCCGGATTCCCATAAGCTCGCAGACCTTTTGGAACACACACTGATTCGAAATTTCTGCCCTGATCTGAATGTAGTTCCATAGGTACACCAAATCTGTAGAACAGGTTGTTGACTAGCGCTTCTGCTACGGTTGTGGTCTCTTGATTAGGGAGGGGGTACACTTCCGGCCATTTGCTAAAGTAGTCCATGGCTACTAGCAGATATCGGTTCCCACTTTGGGTTTTTGACAAGGGGCCAGCGATATCAATGGCAATCCTCTCAAACGGTGCTGCTACTATGTACTGGCGCATTTTGCCTCTAGAACGGGTCTTCGGTCCCTTGCTGGCTGCACATATGTCACATTTTCGGCACCAATCTTCTACATCCGTCCTACAGCTCAACCAGTAGAAACGCTCCCTAATCTTCTGTACAGTCCTATTGATACCGAAATGTCCACCCCAGTACCTCCATGTGCTTCCTGCAACACTTTCTTGACCCGGGACCTCGGGAGTAGTACTTTTTTCTTGACCTCCGTTCCGTCATTCTCCCATGCTCTTTTTAGGACACCGTGTTTCAACACCAGGGAATTTCATTGAGCCCAATAGCTCTTTAATGCTGGGCTTTTACTACTGACTGCAGCCCAAAAGGGTCGGTTGATGGTTTCTTTCCAGTCTAGTAAAGGCTTGATGTCACAGTCAGCTTGACCGGTGTGAAATTAGGAGCCAATATATTTAGCAGCCAATTTAGCAGCCTTTTTTCTCATTTTATTTTATAAGATGCATTGTGGTTTCTCGAGATGAGCTAGTAAACACTTAAAATAGCAGCAATTTGCACGCCGTTTTAGAAGTACATACTATTCTCATTCCGTAATTTTAGATATTGTATACTGTACGTTCTAACATACTTCCAGAAACAGTTAGGCGATGGGACCTGGACCTGATTATTTGCAAACAAAATAAAAATCAATTCCAAAAGCGACAATGCTCCGCTTCCTGTCTGAGAAGCGAAATTACCTCCACTCGAAAAATTTTAAATATTTTTCTTCAAGTTTAAAAAATAATTAAATAATGGGATATGGTGTAATTTAAATGAAAGGATGGTAAAAATGAAAACAACTAAAGCGGCGATCCCTTGCTCCCCGTCTGAGACACAGAAACTACCCCTACATGAAAAATTTTAAGCATTATTTTTTATTAAGTTCCGAAAATAGTTAAGCGATGGGACCTACTGCATTTTAATTGTAAGAACAGGAAGAATGAACTGAATTATTTAAAATTTTTCATACAGAGGTAGCTTTTGTATCTCAGACGGAGAGCAAGAGAATGCCACTTTAGGAGCTTATTTTTCCTATACCTACAATTAAAGTGCAGTAGGTACCATCGCTTAACGGTTTTAGGAACTTAGTGAAAAAAATATTTAAAATGTTTGATATAAGGGTAGTTTTTGCCTTCCAGACAAGTAGCAAGTGAATTCCTCTTTAGGAGTTCATTTTGACTATTCTTACAATTAAAATACAGTAGGTCCCATCGCTTAACTTAGTGAAAAATAATGCTTAAAATTTTTCATATAGGGGTAGTTTCTCAGACGGGGAGCAAGTGATTGCCGCTTTAGTTGTTTTTATTTTTACCATTCCTTCATTTAAATTATACCATATCCTATTATATAACTATTTTTTAAACTCGAAGAAAACTATTTAAAATTTTTCGAGTGGAGGTAATTTCAGACGGGAAGCGGAGCATCGCCACTTTTGAAATTTATTTTTATTTTGTTTGCAATTAATTAGGTCCAGGTCCCATCGCTTTACTGTTTCTGGAAGTCAGTTAGAACGTACACTATACAATATTAAAAATTACGGAATGAGTATAGTCCGTACCTCCGAAACGGCGTGCAAATTGTTGCTATTTTAAGTGTTTACTAGCTCATCTCGAGAAACCATAATGTATCTTATAAAATAAAATGAGAAAAAAAGGCTGTTAAATTGACTGCTATCTTCACACAAAAATGAAATGGCTGCTAAATATTTTGGCTGCCAGAAATTGGCTGCTAACTTTACACCGGTGTCAGCTTGCTGGTCTTCCCGAATCGCCGCTGAACTCCATCGGTCTTCAGGTTGAGCTGCTGCCACCTTGCAAGGAACTGATGAGATGTGCTCTTTTCATTTAAGACTACTACAGTGTTTGCAGTTGACAGGACATATTCTCCTAGAAAGAGCATCTACATTTCCATGTTTCCTGCCGGTTCGATGTTCAACAACAAAGTAATATTCTTGCAGCCGTTCCAAGCATCTGGCCATCTGTCCTTCAGGATTTTTAAACTGTAGCAGCCATTTAAGGGAAGCGTGATCCGTTCTTAGAAGGAATTATTGGCCATACATGTATTTATGAAAGTGATCTAGACTTTTGGCAATGGCAAGAAATTCTTTCCGAGTCACACAATTGTTATTTTCGACTTTCGACAGAACTTTGCTGAAGGAACCCACTACTCGCTCTTGGTCATCTTGTACTTAGGAAAGAAATCTGCCAATGCCAATGTTGCTTGCGTCCGTGTCGACTATAAATGGTTGTCCAGGTATTGGGTATGTCAAAATCGGGGTAGTGCAGAGAGCCTCTTTCAGCGCCTCAAAGGCTTGCTGGCATCTCGGAGTGCAATCGAACGGGATGTCTTCTGTCAGTTTATGAAGAGGCTTGGCAATGTCAGAGAATCCTTGGACAAACCGTCGGTAGTATGTCATAGACCGAGAAAACTTCGAACTTGATGTTTGTCCTTAGTAACCGGCCAATTCTTTATGCACTCTGTCTTCTCTGGGTCTGTTTTCACACCGTTTGGAGTAATAATGTGACCTAGGTATCTAACCTCCTTTTGGAACAGACTGCACTTCTTCGGGTTCAATTTCAGGCTTGCTGCTTTCAGCTTTTTGAACACTTCGGACACGTTCTTTAGGTGTTCTCGGAAAGAGCGTCCCACCACCACGTCGTCCAAGTAAATCAAGCAGGTCTCCCAATCCAGGTCATGAAGTACAGTTTCCATCCATCGTTCAAAGATGGCAGGGGCATTACATAGACCAAATGGCATTACATTGAACTGTCACAATCCATTTCCGGTAGTGAACGCTGTCTTTTCCTTGTCTTCTGGGCTGACCTCCAATATCCACTCTTTAAATACAAAGTGGAAAACCAGTGCGCCAAGCACCAGCCAAGGTGTCCAGAGTATCGTCAATCCTCGGTAATGGGTAACTGTCTTTCTTGGTAACGTCATTTAATTTTCTGTAGTACACACAAAATCGGGTGGAGCCGTCTTTCTTCTTGACCAGGACTACAGCAGAAGCCCTAGGACTCTGAGATGGCTCTATGGTGCCTTGGTTTTGTATCTCAATTAACATCTTGTTAACTTCTTCTCGCTTGGCTGGTGGAAGTTCTCGTGGTGGCTGCTTGTCACAGTTATTCTCAGTGGTATTCGTTAGCACTACTTCCTCACCCATTATCCGTAGCGTACCAGCATTCAAATCTAAGTTCACCCCCTTTGCCCGTAGTAAGTCTAGTCCGATACATCTGCTACCAGGGCTCTGTGTTTGAACTTGACATCTCCTAATTTTACTTCAAGCTCGCATTCCCCCTTGACTGTCAGTTGTTGTCCATTGGCTGTTGTAAGGACATAACGTTTGACAGGGTTCTTGAGACGTCAAGCACCAGTAATATCCGGCCGAACAATAGTTTCGCTCCAGTATCTATTACCATAGGGAAAATACGACCAAATATATTGCACTCTACTAGCAAGGAGTCAGAGTCCTGGAGACGTGACAACGTAATTTCTTCTCGTGGGGCATAGTAGAAGGACCCAGCCGGCTTTTGCCCCGTCAAGCCGACTGAACCCAGTTGTCCTGCGCGGCTGTCACCTGGGAGTCGCGATTTTGCTGATCCGCGACCGGGGTCCTACATTGTCTCTTTAGATGTCCTGTCTGTCCACAATTTCAGCATAGAAGAAGGCGGTCCTTTCGACTATCATATTGTTCTTTCTTTGGCCTAGTAGTTGGGCTGAGCTTATCAATGACCTTCTTTAATGTTTTGATTATATCTCCATTTCCCATATTATCGCTGTTATCACTGATTGCCCGAACTTTAACATGTCTCCGGATACCATCTTTGCTGCCTCTTAGTCCGTCGGTAAAAACTTGGATGGAGAGCTGATCTAAGAATTCGGACGGAGCTGTTGGATAAGCCAATCAAACCAGTCGGGCAACATCTTTGTCGCACTTCCGTATAAAGTTCTAGAATGTTTGAAATTGTCCTTCGCGAATACCACAGTTCGCTTTCTTACGTCACGACGAGTGCGGTGATATGTCACACTTAGGTCTTTGTCTGACTCCCGTATAAAGTTCTAGAATGTTCGAAATTGTTCTTCGTGAATACCACTGTTCACTTCCTTACGTCACGACGAGTGCGGTGATGTCACACTTGGGTCTTTGTCTCACTCCCGTATAAAGTTCTAGAATGTTCGAGATTGTCCTTCGCAAATACCACCGTTCGCTTCCTCAAGTCACAACGAGTTCGGTGATATGTCACACTTGGGTCTTTATTCCATCCACGCATAGGGTTCCAGAAAGTTCTTCAAACTTCCACTTATATCCACTCACGCACAGGGTTCCAGAAATTTTTTCAAACTTCCAGTTAAATCCACTTCCGACACCAAATTGTCACGGAATTCCCAATCCGACTTTTTCTTTTACCAGAAAAACAAATAGGTAATTTCTACTGATATTTACCAACACTCTGTACACTGCCGAATACTAATTGCAACTCAACTAAACACTATTAAAATCACTCTGAATTCTAATTGATCTCCGAAATTTCCAACTAAACACTCCAATTCAAGATTGACTGACTCGGCTGTTTATTCTTCTTTTATAGACCAAACAAATATTCCAGGTATTTACTAGTATCTCTAGATCCATTTCTCGAAAGATTCTCGTCGATTCTCAATATTCCAGTCGCCTCAATACACGGCATTATTTTGTTTGTTTACCAGCATCGCGTAGGGGCGATCGGGACAATCTAGCATTTTGCGCTACTACAGTCGTTGAATTGGGTGCGAGCGGGGCGAATTCTGTGGCAATATTTATATTGCCCACTTTAGTGGAATCTCTAATATTAAGTTTGTATAAAAGTTTCAGCGCTCCAGATGGACAAACCTTGAATAATTTTTTACTGAACATTTTATATTAAGATTACATCATTATTGTTGTAATATTGGGATTTCCAAGGCTTGATGCAATTCATTTTTGTAGGGTGATTCTGTTAGAATAGTTGATTCTAAAAGCCGTTTGTCACTATGCGATAATTATGGTAAAATTTATGTAAATATTATTTGATAAATTTACAAAATAATTATATTTAAATCTAAAAAACGATACAATATCACTGTATGCAACTTCCATAAATTATTTTCTATTTTTCATTCATGCGCAAGCGCAGTAGTCTGGAAATACGATTAACAACTCATTACCTATAATAACTAGTTTATATAATAAAATAAATAGCACGACACTTATTCTCACACTTGACAGAACTAAGGTTAAAGTTATGTTAGGTTGAAAATTTAAAATTCCAAATTATGTAAATACGTTATGCGCATATTTCTGCGTCGATTTCACCGCAAAAGTAGAACAAGTTTAAAATATTTTCTTAGTAAATTATTTTATGAATTTCATACCCAATCTCCCGCTTGCAATTACAGGATATTTTAAAAATAATTTTCAAATGAATTTTTTAATATTTTTCTCAGATAATATTGTATAGTGACAAACGGCTATAAGGATCTTTTGCCCGATCATTTTTTTTCCTTTGCTATTGGTAAGGGACTTATGTCAATAAGTTTTATCTTGGAAGGAAAAATTTTATTAGGCATGCTTTTTTCACTTTTATATTTGGTTATAAAAGTTTCTAGTGACTTACCGTCTTCAGAATCAGTGTATTGATGTTTCTCCTGTGTAGGTGGTCTCTGTTCTTTTGACGGGGTGGGATCTTCGAACAAATTTACATTTAGAGCAATATAAGATTTTGTTGCTCGATGAGTTTCCTGCGCTTACATTGGATTCATATTTTCAGAATCTTCTTGTAGTTCAGTTGTTTTTGTTGCAGCAAATTCGAAATTCTGGAATACATTGTCATTAAATGGTCAAATATCAGTTTTTCGATATTCATTTGTGACAGTTTCTACACTTGAAGACTTCTCAAAGGTTTCTCTAATAGTTCCAATTATTTGTAGTTGCCGAAGCTACAACCGCTATGATTTTTAATCATAATTTTGTGCATGTAATAAGACATGAATAATTAAAAATACGCAACATGCAATGACTGCATTTTGTGTGTATAATGAGGCGGTAAACACAATATAACACCATTTTGACGACAAAAATCTATATATAAGAGCAATGAGCGTCCAAGATAATAAGAGCTGGCTGTAGTGTGAACGGTCTGATTTAATCAACAAAATATTTCATAAACTCTAGAAATACGTCCCAATTCATCCAACCGTTATCTTGTGGTAAAGCTGGTCTTCCATTAAGTGCATTGTCCATGAGTTCGAGTATTATTATCTTTCTGGAATAAATGAAAGCTGAAGCCAAAAAAATCCCGCTTGCACTCATAGAAGTCACAATAGGAACATTTAGCCCTCTCTCGGCACTCGTTAACCCACCAATCTGCTTCTTACATTTCTGCGTGAGAACTTCTGGACGGCCGTCTTCGGAGTAAGTTCATATCTCGCATAAACATATTTGAAAAAACTTTGAACTGCATGTGAGATCTAAGTGGTCTGCTTATACTTCCTGCTCGGCCTAAGCGGCTCGACTCATTTACAGGTTTGAACTGCATGTTTAGTGAAACATCTGGCATAGGATGTGGCTTTACCGTACGTAAAAATACGTAAATCCACTTATTATGAAGCCATTCTAGTGTTTTTATTAAAATTATTGGCAATATTATTGACGTTAGCGAAATCAAATGCTAACTTGCGAAGTTCTGCATAAGTGATACTAAAAAAACCTCTTTTCCATTTCAAGAATGTATTACATAATTTCTAGATCTTGTTCCTCTGAGAAGACCTGGCGAAAAAACTGAAGATATTTTTCATCTTCTTTCACAATTTTGTTTTTATTCGGGATTCTTTTCGTCAATATATTTTTCGGCATATAGCATGTATCTGCAGCCTGTCGAATAGATAACTCGTGGTTTATAACTTTCCGAACAACCTCAAGAATATCTTGAGCCGTCCATTTTCCACGATCGGTTTTTCTTTTGTAGTAACAATCTACTTTAAGCATCTGTCATTGAGAGACAAAAAGAAAACCATTCAGACGGTATTGTGAAAAACCGTTTCTCAGGATGGTACGTCCGAACTTGGGAATCGCTTATGTCCCATCTTAAGAAATGTGGCTGTTTTTAAATGTGGCATAAGCTACATAGTCCCATGAAATGTTCAAACAAATGTATGTGAAACTATTCTCTAACATCAGAGGCTGAGGAACATTACTTACGTTATCGATGTTATTTCAACTTTTGTTTTTGAGGAAATATTTTAATAATACCAGTCAAATCACTAAAAGACTTGTGTTGTACGGGACGATTATTAAATGCATAGGGGACACCAGGGTAGTTGACACACATTTAAGATTTTATTTTTTCCGAAAGTTATAATGGAATTTTCGTTTGTTTTGGTATTTTTTGAACACAAGGTAGTTTCTTGGCTACTGCCCTACATAGTCAAATAACCGAAATAGAAATATAGAAATGTATACCTACCTTCCCAAAAATAAAAGAAAACATTATTAACGTGTATCCAAATATAAACTATTTAGTTATAAAAAAAATTACAAAAAATATAAATTCCTCAAGTATTTACTCTGAATCGTCAGAGTTACAGTTGTGGCAAATATAAGTGAAATCCGCACCACTGCATTGTTCATGGGCCCACAAGCGACACCTTGTGCACTGTATCCACTATTCGCCGGATGCACTATTGGAATAGGTGTCCATTCAGACGAGACAAAACGTTTCCTCTTCATCTTCTGAATCTTGATCCTCATCTCCACAAACATGTTTAGCCTTTGCTTTTGTTCGTTTCGATTCAAAGACAAACTTTTTTACTCTCTGAGTCGCAAGGGTCTTTGTCTTAGCTTTTCGTTCACGGGCAGACTTCTGAGATTCTTCCAGGGCATCTTTCACTGGCGTATCCGTAAGAATTGATGTCTATCTTTTCTTCCTATGAATTATTTTTTTCATAGGTGCTACTTTTGGAAATGGTATCAGGTATTCAGGTGTTACAGGTGGAGGTGTCCTAGGTGGAAATAATCTTCCTGAAGTGTCTGCTACTGGTTCTTCTTCCAGGTCTTCATAACGAATTGTGCACTGAAGGCCGGATGACTGCTTAGCTTCGACCTCCATATCTTCTTTACCTTCTTCCATATTGTCAGTTGGATTGGGTCTGTCCGTTGTGTAACCTGACATAAATTCCTCATCTCCAAATATGTTTTCGTTGTAGGGAAAAATGCCCGCAACTTCTCCTGCTTTTATGTTAGCTGGAGATGCAGCGAGATGTAGGCAGGAATTGACTATACCTGGTCTGTCATATATAGTCATGGTATTTCCAGGGTGGTTTATCATCCAAGCTTCACATGCAGAATTCACATATTTCTTTAATGGACCATACACACTTCGGTCCAGGGGTTGTAATTTGTGACTAATGGGGTGGGAAGGAAGGGACAGTCACACCCCGATCTTGACAGTAATTTAAGGCATCAATGGATAAATGGGAATCATGATTATCCAACAAAAGAAGTGCAGGTCTCTCTTTTGTTGTCTTCGTGTGTTTAAAAAAATGTTTACCAAATTTAAGATATTGTTCTGCTTTCATCCATCCGGATGGATTGGAGTCACTGCACTTCCTGAAGGAGCGTTGTTCAAAATATGTTTTTTAAAATGTTCCTCGGGAAAATAAAGAATGATGGTATTGAATTCCCCATAGCTGATACTGCGGCAGCTAATGTAACCAATGATCCTCTTTCAGCAGACACAATTCTACCAATTTGTTTATAACCTCGACGAGCTACTACTCAGTCTGGTTTTTGGGTTGTCGTCACTTCAGTTTCGTCTATATTCCATATGTCACCAAGTCCAAGTTGAAGACGATCGAGAACAGTTTTCAAATTATTAAAAAATGCAGCGACGTTTGTTCTAATAAAACTCGATGCTCGCGCTAAACTTCTTGCTTCGGGTTTTCTTATGCTAAGATCTGCGTGTCTTTTCATGTACGCTGAGAACGGTGATTTTGTTGGTTTTCCATGAATTAGGCATTTTCACTTGTAGAGCAGTAGCATATTCAAAGGCAACTTGTCGAATTTGTCCCAAAATATAAGGCCATACAATTAGCCACATATTCTTTGGACAAAAATAATGCAACTTTTCTTATGCCATTTGGGCGTCCCTGTTTCAATATACAGGATGTTCAATTTACATTTTAAAAACCTATTTTTGTTAATAATCCCATTGTTTTGTAAGATACACACTTGAAATTTTTCAAGTACTTTTATTTTATTCCGGCATATTTATCATGTAATTTTGGTTAAAATAATCGAAGGGCGAATGGTGGTAACTGAGGGATGCAGTACCCGTTATCCCCTCCAATTATTTATTTAAGTACGCCTATGCAGCTTTTTCTTGAAATATCAAACGTAGAATTTTCTTCTGATCATTTTATCCCTTTTGTAATTTTTTGTTTAAATGCTCCGTTTTGGAGGAAAACGACATGTATTGATGGGTTACAAATGTCTTAGGGGCCGATGAATGTCAGGAAGAAATAGTGAGTTCTCTTATCCCAACAGATCACATCTTAAAAGGAAGGTTTTCTTAAATTTGGATCGACATATTCGTGAAACTGGGAAGTTTATAGAACAGAAGTTCGGAATTTGCGGCCTACATAGAAAATTAAGCCCTTAACAAGAGGAACAAATATTAGCACTGGTAGAAGAACCATGCACAAGTACAAGGATTGTTTCTGGACAAATAGAAAATTGTACAAAAATGGATGTTCATCAGACTTTAAAAAAACCCAACTTCTGCACCCGTATCACATCCATCCCGTACAAAATATTCTTCCCCAAGATTTTGCTTCTAGGATGCAATTTAGTCAATGGTTGTTAACACAGAATCATGCAGATAGGGACTTCGTAAGAAAAATTCTATTCACCGATGAGGCAAGCTTTACAAGAAATGGATTGACAAACATGCATAACAGCCCCGTATGGACGAATTTGAATCCCCATGCAATCATTGTAGCACACCATCAATTTATAGTTAGGGTTAATGTCTGGGCGGGAATAGTGGATAATATTCTGTTGGGTCCCCTTTTCATACCAAATAATTTAAATTCAGGATCATTTTTAAATTTTCTGCAAAATGAATTCCGAGATGTTTTACATGATTTACCTCTTATCGTACGTGACAGTATGTGAATGCAGCTTGACGGTACTCCACCCCATTATGGTAGAAACGTCTGGCAGTATTTAAATACCCATCTATTTCCCAATCGTTGGATTGGTCGAGGACATGACGCACCTATTCAATGACCACCACGGTCTCCTGACCTTAATCCATTAATTTTTTTTTCTGGGGTGCTATGAAAGATATGGTTTTTGCTGCAGAAATAAATAACATTAATCATCTCAGAGAGAGAATAGTAATGGCAGCTGATGAACTTAGCAAAAGGAGAATATCTTTCCAAAGATAAGGTTTTCGCTACTTAAAAGGGCCCGTACATGTGTTAATGGGGAGGGTTCTACTTAACACATTTGTTAAATTAGTAGTAATTATTTTATTTAATGTTATTTAGGTAAAAAGTTATTATGTTTATCGTTCATTATTACTATTACTAAATGATACTATTATTTTTTGGTTGATAAGAGATATTACAGATTTTAATGCCATATTATTTTTTCAATTCATAAGTATTCCTCATTTTATAAAATTTAGAATTATCCATTTTGTTTAATTAGTAAGTATTACGATTTGCTAAGTTGCCAAGATATTGTAATGATAGGTATATCCACAAAATTTCAGTTTCACTTGATAATGATGGTGAATTATAGATTTATTGGCAGTACAAATTGCCGTTTTTCTCCAAAACGGAGCATTTAAACAAAAAATTACAAAAGACATAAAATAATCAGAAGAAAATTCTACGTTTGATATTTCAAGAAAAAGCTGCATAGACGTACTTAGAAATAATTGGAGGGGATAAAGGGTACTGCATCCCTCAGTTACCTCCATTCGCCGTTCAATTTTTTTCACCAAAATTACATGAAGTACGTGCAAAATTTCAAGTGTGTATCCTAAGGCCGCTTTAAATTTATGCAATTCTTATTGCATGCAAAGAAATACTGCATGCGCGCATGCGCATTAAAGTTAAAATTAATGACCGACGCAATTTTCAGTCCATTGCACGAATATAGAGTCTGCTCTAATTTGATTGCATTGCACGTGAAATTCTGGTTCCTTTTCTGGTAATATTCAGTTTTGCCATCCTACACAAAAGGAACTAACAGCGAGGAATTAAGTAAAAAGTGAATTAACCTCAATTAACCATAATAATTTTCTTTTTTATTTCATCCATTGAAACTCTAGGTTGATTGAAACTTCACACCACAGTACACAACACCGGTATGTTTTGATGGTTTTGCAGAAGACCAGCAGATCGCAATCATTTTCATTTAACTAATTTGGCAATGGGCAATATATTGCATAAATGTAAAACAAATGACACCTTGCAATATTGCAAGATTTTGCTGCAAAATAGTTTTCATTGCACTGCATGCTCCATTGCCTAAATGTAAAGCGGCCTTTACAAAATAATGGCATTATTAACAAAAAAAAATTAAAATGTAACTTTAACACCCTGTATATTCAAACAGGGACGTCCAAATAAAAAATGGCATATGGGAAGTAGCATTATTTTTGTCCAAAGGATATGTGGTTAATGGTATGGCCTTCTATTTTGGGACACCCTGTATATCTGACGCTCTTTTAAGTAGCTCTCGAGATTTTGCTCGGTCCCTCAAAAATACCTGAAAGAAACAGGAAATATTTTAAAATCTAATTGGGACCTATTTTTATCTCTTTACCTGTCTCACTTTTTTGTAACCAGCCTGAATGCTATTATTTGTGGATTTTTTACAGTATCTTGCCAAAGACTTAAAGGGTGCATCTCACGCTTTCGAATTCCTGCGTGTTCGAAGTCCTACGTGACCGAAAGCCTACCAGCCCGAATACCTGCCTGTTCGAATAGAGATGTGCGCGCTCCCGGCTGACTGGCGGAGAGAGAAGACCACGATGCAATTCGCCTGGATAATTCGTTTCCGCGGTAAGAAGATAACACAACGGTTTTCACAGTGATGTATCACTTTCCACAGTTTTAGAAACATTATTAATTGATTACCATAATGCAGCTCTTTTTAAAATGTTTCCACACGTTTAATTATTATTATATGTACTTACTTGTGACTTTATTTCATGTGTTAAATAAGTACTATCTACGTATTTACTGGGTATGCATGCAGTAGGTATATAGCTATAAAAGTACTGTATTTTGTATGTTTCAACTGTAAAATACATGTAGATATAATTCGATTGAAGAATTGATATACCCATTTATACACAAGTTATTTCAGCAGTTGTAGGGACAAGATTGTAATATTGCTATTATATTACATTAGTTATTCGCTACTTGTTTATATAGATGTGAGTATTTTTATTATAGGGGGTCTGAAAAATGATGCTGGTGGTAATTATCTGTGTAATAATGATTATCGTTGTTGGGCGCATTCTAATTCTAAGGTCATAGGTATTTTATGGTGAATAAGTATATATTTTTTTATTTAGGTAAAGTTTACGTTGTATTAACCATTCATAATATTGGAGACAAGTGAGATTTATAACATTATATAATTCACTTTAGTCATAAGTTTAGTAAATGTATTTAAAAAAACAATTGTTAATTCATGTTTAGTGGAAAGTAAGAAAGGATGACTTAATATGAACATTGGTTTAACAACATATTTCTGATGAAAATGATTTTGAACATATAAAACTTTGAGCCTATGTTTGATAAATGTTTTCAATAAATACTTAGATGCAAATATTTAAATATAACTAATACTAAAACTTTTTTAAAGTTGTACATTTGTTTATAAAAATGTTTTGTAGTGTTAATTTGCAAAACGATTTACGATATGTACGAGGAGTTATACAGGGTGGCCCAACGAAAACGTAACAGAGCCCGTAGCGGCTAAGACAATTTTGTTTGGGAAAAACGCAAAAACCCGTCGATTATGTTTGCGAGAGGGGCATCTTGCACGAATTATATGAATCTAACTGCTACCCCCTGAGCGGGGTAAACATCCCCTTCAAATTTTTAAATGGGAAGGATGGTCAAGTTGCATATCGTTCGAAAGCTCTTTTAATTCTCTACAGAGGCATATGTCACTTTTGAAAATCAGCCTATTTTTGAAAAAAATACAGGGGTGTATATTCGTTATTTTTATAAAATAATTCAATTATTTCCACCCTCTCTTGCGTCGAATAAACCATTTTTAATTATTTTGTATTTAATGCGAAACAGCCACTAAAACCACCAACACCACTTTACGACAAAATCGCTGACTGTTAAATGCTTTCTTATATATACCATTTTTAGTGGAATTTATGAAAGAATGATAATGAAACTAGTTCACGTAAAATTATTTATTATTGAATGGAAGTTGCTGGACAATTATTTCCATCCATTGGGATATGTTTAGACGCTTCTTTAACTTAATGATTTTGAAATTAATAGCGAACTCGATAGCGAATTTTAATTAGAGAATAATTTGTAGAGATAATACGAAATTTTGTATGTGTTAAGTTCTGCACCCTGTATCTTTTTAAAAAATAGGTTGATTTTCAAAGGGGACCCATGACTGTGTACAGAATCAAAAGAGCATTTCAACTATATGCAACTTGACCATCCTTCCCATTTAAAAATTTGAAGGGAATGTTTACCCCGTTCAGGGGGTAGCAGTTAGATTCATATAATTCGTGCAAGATGTCCCCCTCGCAAACTAAATCGACGGGTTTTTAGCGTTTTTCCCAAAAAAAAAAATGTTGTTAAACCAATGTTAATATTAAGTCATGCCTTTCTTACTTTCCACTAAACATGAATTAACAATTGTTTTTTTTAAATACATTTACTAAACTTATGACTAAAGTTAATTACATAATGTTATAAATCTCACTAGTCTCCAATATTATGAATGGTTAATACAACGTAAACTTTACCTAAATAAAAAAATATATACTTATTCACCATAAAATAATTCTATGACCTTAGAATTAGAATGCGCCCAACAACGATAATCATTATTACACAGATAATTACCACCAGCATCATTTTTCAGACCCCCTATAATAAAAATACTCACATCTATATAAATAAGTAGCCAATAACTATTGTAATATAATAGCAATATTACAATCTTGTCCCTACAACTGCTGAAATAACTTGTGTATAAATGGGTATATCAATTCTTCAATCGAATTATATCTACATGTATTTTACAGTTGAAACATACAAAATACAGTACTTTTATAGCTGACTACCTACTGCATGCATACCCAATAAATACGTAGATAGTACCTATTTAACACATGAAATAAAGTCACAAGTAAGTACATATAATAATAATTAAACGTGTGGAAACATTTTAACAAAAGGCTGCATTATGGTAATCAATTAATAATGTTTCTAAAACTGTGGAAAGTGATACATCACTGTGAAAACCGTTGTGTTATCTTCTTACCGCGGGAACGAATCATCCAGGCGAATTGCATCGTGGTCTTCTCTCTCCGCCAGTCAGCCGGGAGCGCGCACATCTCTATTCGAACAGGCAGGTATTCGGGCTGGTAGGCTTTCGGTCACGTAGGATTTCGAACACGCAGGAATTCGAACGCGTGAGGTGCTCCGGACTTTAAATGGTATATCAAAGTCTTTTGCCACACTCCTAATACTCCTTCCCTCGTTTTTTACTAGGTTCACTGCGCGTAAAAGAATATCTTGCGGGATTTTACCCCTGTCCGTTTTTCTCTTGTAATCGGATGCATTTCTGGAAAAAAAAAATTAGTTATTTTTTTTGGGGCAAGTTGACACAGTGAGTCAACATGCCCCGGTAGGTCTGTGTCAACTATCAAAAACGATATATTTATTTATTGTTAATGTATTGTATGTGTTTAATTTCGGTAGCATATATGTTTTTTCTGTTTTGTGCTTGTTTTGTAATGAGCAATGCAGAACCTCTTCCTGTAAATTTAATTTAATTATTTTGAAGAAATAAAGGATTAATTGAGAAAAAACGATATAATATTAACATGCGGAAATATTTAATACAATAAGCCAACATTCAAGCATTGAAATAATCCATTAATAATGAAGCAATTTCGAAAATATCTTACTGTTTTAGGTATTTTAAATAGGTGACTAAAAATTACTTGCCGGCCGTTAAAAGATCAACAATGGCGTTCCACTGACGAATGATAAATAGTTCTCATCAATGTGGCAGTCTCCGATAGATGGCAGTATACTATTATACACATCTTGATGATATTCAACCGCGAATTATTGAATTATAAGCTATGTGTCAACCTACCCCTGTAGCCGACTAGCCCCGGTGTCCCCTACTGGTGTGAAATTGACTAATCAGTATTCAAATGACACTACATGAATACATTTTCTATTTATAAACGTATCCTTTCTTGGAGTACTGTCTCAACTTAGATTACTCTCCCCTAATGAAAAGTTTGAAGGATGATAACTCAAAAACTAAAAATTGTTTATTTATCTTTTATTTTTACCACGAATATAAAGCCAAACGTTGTCGGTTCAATTTGTGAACACTCTGTATATTAAGTTATCTTACCGAATTTTAATTATTGCAAATTATTATTATTATTATTATTATTATTATTATTATTATTATTATTATTATTATTATTATTATTATTATTATTATTATTATTATTATTATTATTATTATTATTATTATTATTATTATTATTATTATTATTATTATTATTTTCAGTTATGAGAAGCTACCTACTTCATTTTCACATGCCTCTCAGCCAAGAAACGAGTATGCAACTTTTTATTGATTTAACTGATGTAAGTCGAAATAATTTTAGATAGAAACGTTGCCATTGTACATAATGTTGTGCAAATTTTGTAAATCAGCAGAAAAAGAGTTTACTGTAAAATTAATCACATTCTTAATATTATATTTCAATAAAACATTGGTCACAACGTAAAAGTTTCCAACGAAACACATACACTTCTTTTAAAGGGGTGAGCCGGTGAACTATTGATAATAATTTTGAGTCATCAATGATTAGGTCGTGTCAGTATGTGTCAATAATTGTTTTTGCCTAGGCACATATGTGGCAGACAAGCCAAGTTATAATTCAAACAAAATATGATACTGATTCGGAGTACAAACTTTTATGTTGCGGCGAGTGTATATACCTAACGGCTAAAAGAGAGCAACTCAGGAATTTTAAACTGGTAATTAATAAAAGTATTATAGTAATTTTCCACTAATGGTTTATTATCATTTTGGACATATTTTTATGAACTTCTTGTGAGATCCATTTAGCTCAACATAAACCTCGTAAGGTAATAAAATCAAATATATAGAGATATGGAATTAAACAGTAAATAATTTATTTAAAAAAAAACTTATAATTTCATGTAACTAATAAGTTTACCTCTTAATGAATGAAATAGGTCACTATAAATATGCAGACAAGATTATTTTATAAATATATACGGTATGCACTTATAAATAGATACATTTTGCAATTTAGAGAACGTGTAAAGTACCTACTCAATATAAAACTGAATAAAATGGATTGTGATAAATCATTGCTTTAAACCTGACTGAATAAATATTCTTATGTTATTAATTAGTGAAATATTTATCATCTGTGATTAGGATAAATTAACATTTATGATTGTTAATTATCTGCCTTGTCTATATTTTTATTTTTTCGAATTTATCTCATCATTCTCTCCTTTCACTCTCCCTTCACAATGTATATTTTTACAGTATGATGTAAAGCATAGATTATTTTGAGATACTTTAAGATGTTTTTTAGATCTATAGCAACATTTATCTGTTTGGACATCGAAAATGTATATAAAATATAATTAAAAACAGCCGCGCAGTTTAGCCGCTGGTCTGGTAGCAGCCTTACGGATTAAAACTGACCAATGTGGGTAGGAAAAGGTTGGGATACACATTATAGTACTGCCACCGTAACACAGGTTACTGCTTCCGAGCAAAGTCTCAGCCGAATGACGGTCATATTTCGATATGTTGATATAGAAACTACACATAAAGGGCGCTTTAGACGCTCAGTCTTTTCATCTGATTTACGTGTACAGTCGTCAAGTAAGATGGAGCGTGGAAATACACAAATTGTTGGATTTATTCATTGCGTACCGTCAATTACTTGGCTTAATCCATAGATTTAGAAAAAGGTCAGCCGGATTTTTCTAATGTGTACAAGCTGGTTGCTGGTTAAACTGTTACGGTTAAAGAGTTTAATTGTTTTACTTTGAGTCTTTCTCTTCTATATTGTTGTAGAAAATTGCTGATTTATGCACTGCTTCACGTGATACTATTTTTGACAGATTTATATAGAGATCATCCATGCCTTTGGAAGATTAAATCTAAAAACTACAGTGACATAAATGTTGCATATGAAATATCAATAAGCAAACACTACTTAGATCATTGGTTCCTCGTATACTTTTTCTTCTTTGTAATTATAGCTACACTAATTGCGCAATAAATTTTAGACATAGCGCTTAAATAGAAATTTAAAGATATGATAAGATTAGTTACACAGGGTGTCCTGTAAAAATTGTTCAAATTTCAGGGCTTTATTCTTCGGGTCAAAATATAGCAACTTGACCCAACTTACATCAGTCGATCAAGATTGACGACTTACAAAAAACCCTATGAATACTGTCGAAGATAGCAAAAGACAAAATTTTACTTTTAACTTTGGTACCCTGTAAGTTGGCAAACTTAAACTTTTGGAATGAGGTAAGTTGGGTTAAATTGCTATATTTTGACTCGAAACTTGACCCACTTTTTACTGGGCACCCTATAAAACGATAGGTGTTAAGGCACTATGCGTGTTTCGTCTTACTTGACGACTTATAACTGTAGACGTAAACCGGATGAAACGACTGAGCATCTAAAGTGCCCTTAACTACGATAATATATTACCGCACCACATATGCCCATAATATGAGGAGTCCATAATTTACTCCTTTGCTGTTAGATATTTGAAATGGGACAGAATGTCAACATACCTATGTAGAAAATCAGAAAACCTTATAAGGCGGCAAAGCATGTAATCGGCGATCGGCCAAAAATGGCGATTTTATAACACCTATTTTGTTCAACAAAATGAACTGCTTTTGCCGCTACTGTTATTAATTAATAATGGAATTAATTTGTGGTTCTAATTAATTAAATAACCTACATACCTGATGTGACAACAAAATTGTGGGCCCGTCTTACCCAGTTTCTACAAACCAACACAAATGATTTTGCCTTTTGTCCATTTTAAATTCGTAAGTTATTGGCAGCATATGATACGTTTGCGTAAATCATCAATAGTATGTATCCACTTCGGTGCAATACACTTGCACATTGTTTATATATCCCCATAATCCAAATGATTTTACGTCAGATCATGGCGGTCATGCTACCGGTCATTCTCGTCCAATCCCCTGGTATTAATGATTGGACACGCTGTACATGGTACGACTCGGTTTCAAATGTCCCTCGCATTAAAGACGTTGTGGTAAAAGTAGCTGCATTTGGCACATGTTTATCGGGAAATCGTTCTGCTAAAGCATTTTCACATCGCCATAAATTAAAATGATATCCATCAACTCCGAGTTGCTATACATGTAAGCCATTTCTGAAACTTGAACAACTAATGTAAAGATCGGCATTACAAAAACTTGAATACCTACAAAAAGTAATCGGATTTCAATATTCGGAATCGCGTGGCTAGAGACTACAATAGCCCTGCGATGTAAAGGCTGAAAATACTACAACTTCAATATTTTTTTACGCTGAAACTAAAAATTTTACAAAAATTTTGTTTACGATATTGATTCCATTTTTCATGACGCATCTATTCCCAAATTTTTTTAGAAAAGTTCTCTCACATCATATTGTACAGGGTGATCGATATAACTGACGAAATGAGTTTTTGTTATAAACTGTTAAAGCAAAGTGAGAGTTGCCAATTGTTTAGTCTGACTAAAGGCCTGAAGAAGATAGATAATTAAATCATAACCAAACGACGCTAGACGTCGTGACGCTTTTTTTCTCAGGTATATCAAGTATATCAATTTTTTACAGATATTGAAAGAACTTTTCATTTAAAGCTTTTTTCCAAATAACTTTTTCTTGCGTTTATAACAGTTCAAAATATACCGATCACTTAGTTTGTAACTGAAATATTTTATTTACCACATCAATTTTAGACCAGATGGGCCTTGCAACAACAGTAAGTAGATTTCATTCTGTTTTTTTAATCCTAATTACCTATAAAAAAAATAGTCTATGGAGAGATCAAGTGAGGTAACTTGCAACAGTAAAAATGTAATTTTGTTATTGACAGTTAATTGATCGATTTAACTAGAGAAATGGGCTTTTCTTGGAAACAGCAGAGGAAATTAAATTATTTTAATAAGTATTGAATTTCTAACCACTTTTATTAGGACATAAGATACAAATACAGACATTGTCTCCACGACGCTTCAAATTTTTCTTTCAGCAACATAGGTATATTTTGTATTATGCCGTTACACAGATGGTTCTGAATATATTTTTAATCTAGTTACACAATAAATGGTATGTATCTTTTGAATGGTTATAAAAGCAAGAAAAAGTTATTTGGAAAAATAACTTGAAATGAAAAATTCTTCAATATCGGTGAAAAAATTCAACTATTTACAAGAAAAACTCACTTTTTCAATTAAATCAAACATCCTGTACAGCAGTTGATATTATCCCAACGACAAAATGAAATTTTCGATATGCTTTCTTCATTTTTTACTGTATTAGAAACGTATTTTAAGCTAATATAAATCAATTCTCCTACAATTCCTATCAATAAAGTCATATGTATGTTCTCTGATACCAAACATCTAGGTAAGCTAATGAACAATTCCACAGACAAAGCTCCAGTCCGCAGAGTAGTTAGTTTCACACAATATTATTAATACCTAAAAATATATAAAAAGCTTTCTTCATTTATTAGAAGAAAATGTAAGTCCAAATCATGATGATTAGCGTTTCTGTTGAGACTTGACAGTAATAAGTTTAAAACATAAAAAGCATATTGTCGGAATGAATGAACAATTGCAAATGTGATTGAACATAAAAAAAATTGTCCATTTTAAACAGTTTAGTAGTACTTATAAGTTCTTGAAAATGTGTACGTTGTTACATATTGCTCTAAATAGTCTAAATTAATTAAACATTGCTTTGGGTTACAACTAAAAAGCTATCATACGAATCTATACGAATGTTTTTTATTATTTAACTGAATCTACAGAACAATATAAATTTATTTCAGTATCAAAAATTATTGTCATTTAATGTTTATTTATTTTTAAGTACTTTAATAACAAGTTGCATTTAACTACTTAAGTAACATTATGTAAATGGTCCTGTGAATCACAGTTTATTTGTATTTATTATTTTTATATTTAAGTTTATTTATTATAAACTCTTGTTCCAGGACCTAAACTAATACGGTAATAATATTGTTAATAA
This sequence comes from Monochamus saltuarius, assembly GCA_025584915.1. Classification (NCBI taxonomy): domain Eukaryota; kingdom Metazoa; phylum Arthropoda; class Insecta; order Coleoptera; family Cerambycidae; genus Monochamus; species Monochamus saltuarius. The sequence goes on from CM046723.1 coordinate 33,181,626, forward strand.
TTTAATTTAATGTAAATAAAAATTATATTGTAATTACAGTAAAACATTTTACACGACAAAATCGTGCATAAAAGATGATTTACTCTATTACAAATAGTAAAACTGACTCACTCTTAAATTTTAATCTATTTCAAATTCCTAATTTATATAAAATAAATGTAAATAAAATATGAACCAATTATATGTAGTTTTTATTTTAGTCCTAGTATTTGAAGCGATGTATGCAGAAACGCCATTGTCGACTTAAGCACATTATGAGAAAATGGAAAAAACATTTTGTTATTATTTATAATACATTTTGCTCATTTTAACTATTAAATATAATAGTATAAGACATTTCCACAACGAAACATGATTATATTTAAAAAAAATATATATTTTTTTTTCGGTGTTTTTAAACAATGGATATGTGACTTTTCTGCATAGTCTAAATGTAACAATAATTATTTTGATTTATTTGTATTTCAGAAATGTTACCAAAAAATTCTATCTATTTTATCTATAGGCAAAAGATCAAAAGAAATATATACTGTGTGTTCAAATTTGACTTGGAGCATATATTTGCAAGCATATTACGCTCACCATATTCCAAGTAAATGGCGTGCTATGACTTTTTTGTAATTAATTTTTACAAAAATTATATTTTTATTGCAAATCTGACAATGTAGCATTGCTCCAAATCTCTGACAACCCTAAAAAGCCAAATTTTATAAAATTATCTTCATTAATAACTTTTCTGCAAAACATTGAACTGAAATAGGAAAATGCTTTGGTTCGGGCATGTAGACGGCTATGAAGAAACAAAAAAAAGCTATTGACAGACGTCAGTAGTAACATATTCAGATTTTGAAACATTTTCTCATATCGTTTGTTTTGAAGAAAATTTATTAGTGAAAATAATTTGATAACATTTGGCCTTCCAGGGTTTTGAAGGATATGAAGCTACGTTGTCAGATTTACGATAAAAAATCGCTAATATGATTTTTAGAAAATATCTCGCCACTGACTATGATTAGCGTAATATGTTCGATAAATATATCAAGAAGACTCCTACTTGCAAAAAAAAGAATTCACAAAAATCGCACGATTTTGAACACACTGTACCTAAGAGAGCTAATCAGGCCCTGAGACTCATGGTTTCTAATTTATTCACTCTCTCTCCATCTTTTCCTGTCTCTTTTCCCCCAATCCTATACTCCTAATGTATTTCTTTTTTGCATGCCTGTGTAATGGTATCCGGTAAACATGTCCCAACCAGCTTACTCTCCTAGCTCGAATTTTCTGTGATATACTTGGCTGTTCGTACAGGTCCATCAATGTTTTATCCGTTTTTTCCTTCATGTGCCGTCTTCGCGTTTCATCCCTCCGTATATCCTATGTAATATCTTCTTTTCCCCATCATTCCAATTTTTGTCCGTTCCTCGAACTTATGTTTTGCTACCGTACATTACTGTTGGTTGTATTACCATGTATTCTTTCATTTGTTTTCTTAGCTATCAGTTTAGCCTTTATTATGTTGTTTAATGTTATCATGGCTTTACTACCTTTGTCATCTTCGCTTTTCAATTTCTGTCATTATCAACTCTATTTGTAACCGTCGCCCTTAGGTATTCAAATGGATTTATTTTCTCAAAATAGTACTCTCTGTTTTCTTTACATTTGATTTCTATTTTCTCATCCGATATTTGCCCTTTTGCTCTGATTTTGCAGTATTTTGTTTTGTCTTTATTTATACACAATTCGAATTGCTTTGCAGTCGCCTCTACTTCCCTAAACATCTTCAGTTCCACTTTAGATCATGTAATCAGTGCTATGTCATCAGCAAATGCGATTATTTGTTGCCTTCTATGGTTTGTTATTGATCCTGTCTGTACCCCACTCTTTCTCAATATAGATTCTAAGAGAATTAAGCAGTGACGCGGATAACGGGACCCTCTTCTTTTTTCGCCTCTTGTGACAGTTGTCCATCTTCTTTTCAAACTGCAGATTCCATTTTCTGCTGAACTTTATTTTTTTATAACTTATTTATTACCACCTTTATTTCCTGGTCTGTTGGTTCACTTATTTGGGCTTCATTTTCCACTTCACCGTGGGTAGCTTATGATTGGCCATTGAAGTTCTTATCTGTTACTCTGTGAGTTTAGTAGTTCTTCAAAGTAATCAACCCACCTTTCTAGTTTATCTGGTACGTAACCTACCAGTGCTATTTCTTTACTTTCATAGAAATATGTGTTCCTTCCACCTACAGCTCCTCTTAACTTTCTGAAAAAAAAAAAAATTATGTCTATTGATTATGTAATATTTGATCCTCTGCAATTTATTTTCTCAATAATTTGATCATTTAAAGTCTGGTTTTGTTTCTATTATCCAATTCTCACTTTCTACTTCACATGCCCTTCCCATTTTCTCTTCAGCCACCTCCATCATTATTGTTCGAATTTGTATCCACCCTTGGTTTGCATTTTCCCTTCTGTTGTATTCAATAATATTTATGTTATTTTCTGCTCAAAACTGTTTGATATTATCCTCTTTTAGTGGCTTTGTTTCGTACCTTTTTTAATTGTCATTCCTTTCCTATTTTGCTGCTTGGGATTTCTTGTTTTATAATCAATGCTATCATGAAATGCTCTGAGATAATATCCGCTCCCTGGTAGCGTCTAATATTTTTCACCCTATTGGCATGTCTACTCTCTGTCAATACGTGTTGTGAGTAGTTTAAGTGGAAGGTAATAATTAATCTATATTTTCCTAGATAGAAGATTTAATTGTAATGTGGTCAGAGTCACTTACCATTTCTTCATCTACTAATGGCTCCTTGTCCGGCCGGCCGGTTCCATTAATGTTGCATTTGGTAGGAAGGTAGGCACTTGAAGATACCAAAACACCAGACAGAAAAGTTTTCCATGACGCAAGAGAAAAGTCACTTAAAATTATTAAATATTGCTGCCATTATCGTTGAAACTATCTCAAAATTATTGGACGTGTGATGCAGTCTCGAATTAATAACGAACTTCGTTGCTTTTCAAAATTTTTGCCTTCTCCCTCCTCACCTGATGCACAGGAGAGTGACATTAGAGCAGTTAAGTTAAATTATTTGAAAAGAATTTGAGAACCAATGCGTTATTAGCCACCTATGTTACTTAACTTTGGAAGAAGATTATTTTTACCACTTATTTTTTTCTGTAGTGGCAGCATCTTTTAATTTAGAAAAATAATAATTTGTGCCACAAGGGGAAATTTAGAATAATGTAATCTTCCCCCAACACCTAAAATATTGTGATCCTCTAGAAACGGATTCAATTTATGTACAGATTTTGATGTTATTTTGCCTTGTTTAATCAGTGCAATTTAATCAGAAAAATGAACATTTGAAAATATTTAATCAAATATAATAACGTGGAATGCAATTCTTGAATGTGAGAATGTAAAATAATTGGAATTCCTTTAATGTGAATTTTTTAATTAATAAACCGTAATATATAACAAACTATGCATTTTATTTTTTCCAGTGAGGAAAAATAATTAATTAATGACGAAATATGTGCGTCATTTAATATAGGTAAAGAGTAAGTTTTTGCTTCTTAGTCGATTCTAAAAGCAATTGAGACTATTTGTTATTTGGTAGGGACAATCATTCTGGTCCTGTTTACCCTTGAGAATGTTTGAGCAATTCATAAGGAAATAGTTTAACCCTAAAATGTTTAAAGTATCTGAGGGCGAACAAAAGTTATGATAACTTTCATGTAGGTGATCTTCTGAGATATCTGAAAGTAATTATGGATAATTGGTTGCCCACTGTTTTAATTCAAAACCACCTTTTTTAAGAAGGCCAATTCATTCACTTTTTAATATAGGCTTCCTTTTCGTTGGAACAGCAAAAATTATATCATCTACATAAAAGTTTGTAGTTAGAATTCTAGATGCTATAGGGAAATTAAAAATTAGTTAGTTAGGTTCTGCAACGCACACAAATTGTCTAATCACTAATTACAATTATTGAGCTCTGACTTGGATGGCTTGCTAGTATCAGTGGAGGAGGGGCAGGTTTGAGAAAAAATAAATGATATAAAATTCCGGGCGCCACATAGTTGACATCCAGTCAGACAATAAGTAACTACTTACTAACCAACTATGAAATTAGTAACTAGTCTTAAATAAAATAATTTCCAGGATTTTTAAGTACAGTAATTAGTAACACAATTAATTAGCACAACAAATTTATTTTCAGCAATGTATGCTTATAAGTTCAAGGTTCAAGTCCATATAAAGGTGACTAAAATTTTCTAACTGTAGAACTATTATTGAAAATATATGTATAAAAAGAAAATATTAAACTATATTCTTAAATATAACAAAGTGAAATAATGTTGTAAATAATTTCGAGTTACCTCAGGGGTATTGCATTAAAAAAAGACCAATTAGTAATTAATAAATCATCCTGTGTATGAAATAAATAAGTTAGCAGATTTCTGACCTACCTGTGGTTATAGAGAACCTTGTATAATGCTTACGTTTGTAGTAACATGGAGTATGCTTGCATGGTGTGGGTACCTTTTTATAACGTACAAAATTACAAATTACAATTACAAATTTTTTCGGTTTTTAATTTTTAAACAGTTTGGATACTACCCCAACAGAGATATATCTTACTCTGATTTGTTACACACCACAAATATTGATAGTCAAAAGCGTTGGATGATTCATCACATAATTTATTCTCATAAAATTCTTAATAATGTTATAGATGATATAAGATTCTTGTCAATGGTTTAAGTTCATATATCTTGGTATTCGATGAGAAATAACGTCACATTTGCTTACAACAGGTCAACTACAAATCAACATCTTTCTTCACCACTTATTTCGATGTGTAGGCAGTACAATCATGTACAATATTGTATTGATATTTTTAATTGCACAGAAAATATGCTAAGGAATACTTTAGAGATGGTATTATAATTTTGGCATATAGGTGACCTTTTTCTTATTTGGCATTTTTATATCTATTTATTAATTACTTAATTTTTATTACTTTTTGATTAATTATGTGTTTTTTTATTTTATCTACTCAATTCTAATTTATTGTTTTTATATGCTTTACTAAGAATAGCTTTAATAAGTAATGTATATCCTTTATATGGGCGTTAGCCTTTTGGATTAATAAAGATTATTATTATTATTAAAAAAAAAACGATGTACCTACTTACGGTTTGCTGTCAATAATCCCTAAACAGGCAGCGATTTCGTCAAAATAAGACTCGAAACACTAAATATATATTAATATAAATTGAAACCACTATAAAAATTTGCACTAAGAATTATCCCTTGACGGATGATAACAGATCAAAAATCTTGGTGCAGAAACACACAGGGAGACCCAAAGAATGACACCAGTCCTATTATCTTTAAAACTACTTAGAAAAACTATTTGAATTTTCAGTAATCGACGAATTAATCTATGATCACATATTACAACTATTTTGCCGTTGGGCCGTTAGCCGATAGGTGGATATATGAGTATTCGAATGAACATTGTTTTGTTTGCGTTAAAAATAAAAATATTAATATCAGCGAGAGAATAGCGGACTGCCCGTAATTTTCCAAAAAGAATGAGTGGGTAGTAAAAAGCGACTTACCAGGAAATCTTGCCGTGGGTACGTCGGAGAGGGCCCTCTGATGTCGTCTCGATCGTTCTTCGAAGCAGGGAAAAGGATTTAGCGGAAATAGAAATTGCATAAAGCGGTGGAAAACACTGGTTTTTCACTAAGAACGGTTAGGATTATTCAAACGGTAATTAACAACTGACTGGGAATTTTTGGAAGGATGTCGCAAAAACCCAGCTCATTCTGTCCGCGCAAATAAAATAAAAAAGAACAAAAGTAGATAAGTTTTTAGTTACTTTGAACGGAAATACAGGACGCGGATTATTTTGAAAAGTAATAATGCTCAATATAACAAAATAATAATTAGCTTATAATTAAACTAAAAATAAGACAAATACGTAACATTCCGGCCCACCAAAATGCTATGCATTTTCGAAGGCAGAAACGGGCAATGGGCATAATTTTATTAAAGGTCGTTTAAGAACACCATTAACCGTGTTTACGTCAGCTACTCGTACAGTTCCATCGGTACCAGGGTAAAGAGTTGAGATTCGGCCAAGTCGTCACTTAAGAGGAGGAAGACAATCATCCTTAATTAGGACTAACGTACCAATTTCCGAAGAAACAGAAGGTTGCAACCATTTGCTCCGTTGCTGCAATGTATGCAGATACTCGCGGTGCCAGCGTTTCCAAGGATCTTGGTTCATTCTTTGCAAAAGCTACCAACGATTCAGACGATTTAATTTTATATGAGTTAAGTCGGAATCTGGTACAGTGGTCAGAGGTTCGAGAGTCAGAAAATGCTCAGGTGTTAATACAGACAAATCGTTCGGACCCGAACTGAGCGGAGTTATGGGCGTGAATTGAGAATTGCTTCAGTCTGACACAGAATTGTATAGAATTCTTCGTAAGTCAAAACCTGATCACCCATTACTTTAACGAGGTGACTTTTCATTGACTTAACCCCGGCCTCCCAAAGTCCCCCAAAATGGGGCGCAGAAGGGGGTATAAACTGCCGAACTAAGCGTTCGGTTGACGCGGCTAGGCGGGTAAAATTTAAGAGTTCCTTATTAGCTTCGACAAAACACGTACCGTTGTCACTATACAGATGACTAACGCGGCCACGGCGAGCAATAAATCTCCGTAAACCTGCTAAAAAGGAGTCTGCGGTTAAGTCGCATACTAGTTCGATGTGAATAGCTTTAATAGATAAACATACAAACAAGCACACATATGCTTTGTAAGTTTTAGAACCACGACATTTACTAAGAGTTATGTTAAAAGGTCCTGCATAATCAACGCCTAAATGCGAAAACGGTTTATTAGGCGATACTCTTGGGTGAGGTAAAGCACCCATTAAGGGTTGAAAAGGCTGAGGATTAGTTTTAAAACATTTAATGCAGTTAGAGAGAACATGACGTATAGCGCGTTTAGCGGATAAAACACAAAAAATTTTGAACAAGTAAAAATTGAACTGCTTGATGTCCGGCATGAAAATATTTCAAATGGATATTTTCAATCAACAAATAAGTTAATCTACTTTGTCTAGGTAACAATGCTGGATGTTTTTTGTCATATAAAATACCAGAATGATGCAATCTTCCTCCTACTCGGAGTATTCCTGACGGATCAATAAAAATATTTAATTTTTGAAAAGGTTTTGGAAGTTTTTTATGTGTCAAAATTTTATTAATTTCTTCCGGAAAAGCAATTTCTGGTTCGCGCTTGGTTAAAGCCAGCAAGGCACTGTGATGTTCTTTTAAGGAAAAACATCCCTTTAATTTAGTATTTGGATATCGGCAGTTATTTAAAAAACGTAAAATACAACTTACAATGCGCGTTAAGTGATTTAAAGATGAATGATTATTAAGTAAAACATCTAAAAAGTTATCATTGACCTGAGAGGCAGCAAGCGTAATATTTTTCTTTAGTTCAGAATTTATTTCAGAACTATCAGTAACATTCGAGTGTATGTTAGTCCAACAATTTTCAGATTTTTGTAGAAAGTCAGAGCCGGCCCACCAAAGCGAGTTCGATAAAAGCTCAGAAGGAAATGCACCGCGCGACGCAATATCAGCGGGGTTTTGACATGAACCAACATGATACCAATCTTGGGGTTGGTTCTCTCTTGGATATAACTCACCCGGTTACTGACAAATGGTTTCCATCGATGTGGATTACTTTTTATCCACGCCAGCGCGATTGTTGAATCAGTATAGGCATATATTTTTGTAAAAGATATTTTATTAGCGTAAGTTTTAAGAACAAAATCTGTTAATTCGGATAACAGAACAGCGGCACACAATTCCAATCTTGGAATAGATATGGTTTTCAGCGGAGCTACTCGCGATTTAGAACAAATGAAATAAGTAGAATACGTATTATTATAACAAGCGCGTAAATATATTACAGAGGCGTAGCCACGATCACTTGCGTCGGCAAAAGCGTGTAGTTCTACAGTATAATCATTGGTTTCATTAAGAGCAATATATCTAGGGAAATGAAATTCAGAAAGTAAGGACAATTCGCATTTATATCTGTTCCAAACACGTACGATATCAGCAGGAGGTTCATCATCCCAATTAAGACCTTGGATCCAAAGTTTTTGTATTAAATATTTTACGGAAAATGTTACCGGAGTTAAAAATCCAAGTGGATCAAAGATCCGAGCCAACTCTGATAGCATGTGGCGTTTAGAGCAAGATTTTTCTATGGACGTTATTTTATAAGAAAATGAATCGGAAGCAGGTTGCCAGCGTAAACCTAAAATTTTAGCAGTTTCATCGTTATCAAGTGACAGGGATGCGGGATTAATTAATGACTGCGATAAATGTGACAAAACTTTGGGTTTATTAGTGGCCCACTTATGTAATTCAAAACCACCACTTTTTAACAAATTTGTTAATTCTTTCTGTAAAGATATAGCATCTTCCACAGAAGGGCAACCGGTTACGATGTCATCCACATAAGTTTCATTTCTTAAAATCTCCCCTGCGCGAGGAAACCTATTTTCTTCCTCTTCAGCTAATTGCAATATAGTTCGCAAAGCTAGGTATGGAGCACAAGAAACTCCATAGGTAAAAGTACGCAGACGAAAATCCATAACAGGATCGGAGGGATTAAAGCGCCATAAAATTCGTTGATAATTTTGATGATCGGGAGTGATTAAAATTTGACGATACATTTTGCATATATCGGCGGTTAAGACAACCTGATGTAAACGAAAGTGTAGCAATATTTGTACAATGTCTTTTTGTAATTTAGGTCCGACTAATAGCGAGTCATTTAAAGAACTGTTACTAATTTTAAAAGATGCATTAAAAACGACGCGTAGACGTGTAGATAAACTATCTGGCTTAATAATACAGTGATGTGGTATATAAAAAGACTTGTCTGTATTTATGTTTTCTTTAATAACTTCCATGTGATTAAGTTCAAGATATTCTCGCAAAAATCAGAATACTCTTGATAAAGAATCGGATTTTTTAGTAAACGGCGTTCTAAAGATAAAAAATTATTTAAAGCCAGATTTCTACTATTAGGAAAATTAGGTTCATTATAGCGAAAAGGCAAAGTAACAACAAAACGACCTTCCGAATCTCGGATAGTTGACTCGATATCCGGAGATAGTACAAATCGTTTGGGAATACTTTCAAGCTCCCAAAATTTAGATAAAATTGCATTTAAGCTAGGCTGTTCAGTCTTACATAAAAGCGTTTGAATATTTGATTGAATTTATTTATTTTCAAATTTTCCCATTAGTATGTAACCGAAAATGGTATTAATTGCGGTAGGTTCGTTATTTTTACCTAACACACGACCACTCTGTATAATTAACGGGAATAGATCGGCTCCTAACAGTAAATCAATTGGTCTGGGTTTATGGAATTCAGGATCAGCGAGTTTTAAATTTCTTATATAACTCCAATTTTCTTTGGCTAGCATTGCATTAGGGAGATCCGAACAAATCCGTGGTAAAATTATTGCGTTTACAATTAAATCTAAATTATTTCCATTAATAGGGCGAACTGAAAGCGAAACACACCCTAATTGCGAATTTATTCCCATTTCTCCAATACCTTGAATTTCGGAATAAACTTTATTTTTTGGTAAACCTAAGCGATTTGAGCATTTTTGAGTGATGAAACTAGTTTGCGATCCAGTATCAATTATGGCTCTAATTGATTGATAATGTCCGCGAATATCACGAACTTCGACAAGGGCGGTGGAAAGTAAAACTTCAGTAGGAGTGCAAGTAAAATTAGCTAGTGTTTGGGTAACCCGCTCCGGTTGCTGTGCAGAACCAAGTTCACTAGTCGAAGGCGAAAGCAATGGCGAGTTTTCATTGGTCGGTAAGACAGAAGATTCTACAGGGCGATCAAAATGTAGCAACGAATGATGTCGCTTTGTACAAGTTCGACAAGAATGTGTAGATTTGCAATCTATCGTTTTATGCATATGACTGAAACAATTAACGCATAAATCATTTTGTTTAACGAATTGAAACCGTTCAGAAGGACTTTTCGATTTAAAATCAGGACATTGGTACAATGCGTGGTTATCTTTACATAAAAGGCATTTATAAGAAGGATTATTTGTACTAACAAATGATTTAGTGGATGTCGAGTGGCGAACAGAAGACTGTGCATCTTTGACAGAATTACTTGACTTTAGTTTAATTTTATTAGACCGTTTTAAAGTGCTTAAAGCGTTGCACTGATTATCTAAAAAGGTATAAAAGTCCTTATATTTAGGCATCGTATCTGCGGTACTGCTATGAAGCAGCCCAAAACGAGTAACTGTTTCTTGTGGTAATTTATTAAGCAACATATGGGTTAAGATAAAGCCCCAATGTTCTACAGGGTGTTGTAAGTCCCGAAGAGCGTCTAAATTTTCAGAAAATGTATCTATTAAGTTGCGTAAATCATGTGAATTCTCAGAAGTTAACACAGGAGCTTCCTCAATAGCAGTCCAGTGCGCTTGCGATATTAATCTATTATTTTTATAACGTTTAACAAGAGCGTTATAAGCAATTTCGTAATTAGAACCTCTCAATGGTAAGCATTTCACTACTTTGAGTGGAGGACCTTCCAGTGATGAGAGTAAATAACTAAATTTCTCTACTGGAGTTAATTTGGGATTTTTATGTACTATAGAATTATACATATCAAGGAATGTTGGAAATGAACTAATATCACCCTTAAATTTAATTAACTGAAGTTTAGGCAAACTAACGTGAGAAGGAGAATCGGTAACCTCATCAGTTTTCAGATTTTTTACACCAAATAATTGTTCAAAAATTAACTTAATTTGAAAAAACGTTTTATCAAATGTAGACATAACCGACAAGGCATCTTCAAATTCATCTTCTTCATTGAACACAATATTAATTAATGCGGTATGTTGTTTACTAAATTCACATTTAATATCTTCCGCCGAGGAGTACATGGCTTTAAACAAATCTCGTTCATCGGCATTGGCGCTAGCATTTTCTGCCGCCTGTAATAAGTTATTAATTTTAAGTATTTCCACATGGCGTAAGGCTTTAATTCTTTAAGTTTTTCAGCCATAATGTTTAATTACAATTTACAAAGCGTGGTTAAGTCAACGAAAGGTATTCTATTGCAAGTAACAAGTAAGTAATTATTGTATGAAAACCAAACGATGCAATTCTCAAACGCGTCAATATCAACAAATCACCGATTATCAGTTGTTCACCGAAGACTCAGGTTATATTGGAAATGATAACGCTTCGACTTGAAAATACAATTTAAGTAGGGTAACACCTGCGCAGTTTAAATCTTTTCCCACTCAGGAACGATAGAACGACGAAGAGTAGCTGAACGTGTAAATTATAACGGCAATATTTAAAGCAATATGGCGGCGATTTTAAAAAATTAATAATTTGAAAATATAATTATTTACTTTCCAAAATAACTGAAAAATTACGTAATCGCGGTTCGAAGGACCAAAATGTTTTGTTTGCGTTAAAAATAAAAATATTAATATCAGCGAGAGAATAGCGGACTGCCCGTAATTTTCCAATAAGAATGAGTGGGTAGTAAAAAGCGACTTACCAGGAAATCTTGCCGTGTGTACGTCGGAGAGGGCCCTCTGATGTCGTCTCGATCGTTCTTCGAAGCAGGGAAAAGGATTTAGCGTAAAGCGGTGGAAAACACTGTTTTTTCACTAAGAACGGTTAGAATTATTCAAACGGTAATTAACAACTGACTGGGAATTTTTGGAAGGATGTCGCAAAAACCCAGCTCATTCTGTCCGCGCAAATAAAATAAAAAAGAACAAAAGTAGATAAGTTTTTAGTTACTTTGAACGGAAATACAGGACGCGGATTATTTTGAAAAGTAATAATGTTCAATATAACAAAATAATAATTAACTTATAATGAAACTAAAAATAAGACAAATACGTAACCAAAATATTGTCACGGATTTCCCAATCCGTCTTTTTCTTACTGCCAGAAAAACAATCCGTTAATTAATTACTTAACTTTATTAACTACTCAGTACACTACTGAACACTAATTACAACTCAACTAAACACTTATTTAATTAATCGCTATCTAAATCACTTTGATCTCTCCAACTAAACACTTCAATTCAGACTGTAATACAAGACTGACTAACTCGGCCGTTTATTCTTCTTTTATAGACCAAACGAATATTCCAGGTATTTTCTAGTATCTCTAGATCCATTTTCCCGAACGACTCGAATGCTTCTCGTTGATTCCCTATTCTTCCAGTCCCGTCTCGATCCCCGGCATTTGGTTTGTTTAACAGAATCGTGTAGGGGTGACCGACACAATCTTAGCATTTCGCGGTACCACAATCGTCGGATTGGGTGTGAGTGGGGCAAATTCTGTGACAATATTAAACAGATGTTACCGCGAAAATATACCGTTACAGTTCATCATTTGCTAATTGCAAAAGTGTTCGAATTGCTGAATATGGAGACGAAACTAAATCGTAAACAATACTCTTTTATAGGTTCATTAGGATTAAAACGCCAAAGCATACGTTGATAGTCTGTGTGCTGTGGATTAATTAGAATATTTCTAATAAGCTGTTTTATATCTGTGGTTAAAACTATTTTGTGAATACGGAAATCTAATAACAAATAAAAAATATCTTGTTGCAACTTTGGACCTTTAAGCAAGGTATCATTTAAAAAATATCTTTACATTTTGGGGAGCCAACAAAAACGACTCGCAACTTAGTAGTCATACTATTAGGATTAAATATAGGGTATATAATGATGCGGTCTACAGTATGTACTTGCACTGAATCAAATATGAGAAATTAAACTGCAATGGTTAGTCAATGTAATCTTATATTAAAGTTCAATAATCTTCCCGTAAATGAAAATTATGTAAAACTGCTAAAGTGCTATTTCCTTTGAATTTTCAAAAATTGGGTTAATATGTATAAACGGCAAATCTCCAACATATCTACCTGATTCTTTGCGTGTGTAAGTTTTAATAAAGATATTTCGCAGAATTCAACCTCTGAAAAAAATGCGATATTTCTTGTACCTCCCAAAAGTTTCATTTAGTGCCTGACTTTCCAAACATTTAAAAATGTAAATGTATTATTTTTTTTAGTATTAATTACGGTTGGACACGTTAATAGCGATAAAAGAGACCTTAAATGGGAACCAAGTTCTTCTCAATCGTTTCTCACTACGTATACGAATACCAAGGGAAATCTATTTACCCACTTAGTAGTGTTGGATAAATTTCAGTTTCCTACATATTTTAAAATTCACTTTTAAATTTAACCCACTCACTCCCAAACCGACGACTGTGGCACCGCGAATTGCCTAAGATTGCCCCGATCGCCCCTACACGATTCTGTTAAACAAACAGAAAGCCGCTGATCGAGATGGGCCTGGAAAATCGAGAATCGCCGAGAAGCATTCCAGTCGTACTAGAAAATGGATCTAGAGATACTGGAATATACCTGGAATATTCGTTGGGTCTATAAAAGAAGAATAAACGGCCGAGTTAGTTAGTCTTGTATAAGTCTTGTGTTACAGTCTGAATTAAAGTGTTTAGTTGGAGATATCAAAGTGATTTAGATAGCGATTAATTAAATAAGTGTTTAGTTGACCTGTAATTAGTAGTGTTCAGTAGTTAATAAAGAAGTAATTAATTAACGGATTGTTTTTCTGGAAGTAAGAGAAAAGACGGATTGGGAAATCCGTGACATTTTGTTTATTTCAATTTAGTGAATAAAATGGAAATGACCATTCAATACTTCGCGACATTTAATTTGTGCCAAACCTAGTATATCCAAAAAAGTTGCAATATCTCTTAACCGAGCCTCAAATCAAAATCTTACAAGACCGAAAAAATCGAATAAAGACACTGTGTAAAAAGATATTCTGAAACCATAAGCGTATTAAAAAATAACTGGAAGAGTCCGTGGGTACTACAGCCCCCCTTTCCTTCGTTCGTGTTGTAATACTTTTAACCAAAATTACATACTGACTTAAAATAAAAATATGTTCCAAATTTTAAACAAATATGTCTAAAATCACCGGAGCTATCAACAATCTCTGTTTAACTCTCGCGAAAGTTAATATCTTTTATTGGCCTCTCCAAAGAGGTAACCGCTGGATCTACTAAATAATTATAATATGTATTATATCAAAGTTGTGTTTGATTACGCGTTTCTCGATTATGCAAAAACAGGTCACTCGAATTACCAAGAACAGGTGAGTTAATATTATTATCCGAAGAAGAAAAATACATGTTAGGTGCAAAAGAGACGCAATTACCTGTTAACATATAGTGCACCGATGTCAGTATAAATTCTACTCTAACTGGTTCGCGAAGATTGAAATATTCTTCCTCTAGTCAGGACTTGTACGTGCTCTAGGAATTATCACAATACTACGCTGATCTAAATTTTCTGAAGAAATTTAAACGAGATTTAGAGCAGCTGCTTTTGAGTATTTACATTCTCAATTTGCATTGGAATAGAATTACTAACGATTAAGTTCGCTTGTAATGGTTGCTTTACCATACTTCGTCTAATAGCGAAATATTTCGATTATAAATATTAAGTTGTTCAAGATTGGCCATGATATTATCAAAAACTTTTAGTGATTCTGCACAAAACGTTAAGCGTTTACCACCAAAGAATTCTATATTTGATACGAAGATATTCACTCAATGCGTTAGACCTACCAAAATTATTTATTGAATCTAACAATTCGTTTAATTAATAATTTTAATTGAGGATTTAACTGAGATAATAGAAATTCAAAAGTTGTTTCCCATCTTGCAAGCCTAAACAAATCCTGTGGTCTATAAATGATAAATCTATAAATGATACTGCAGGAAACAACTACTCCGCGGGCTAATGCCCCGACCGCCATTGAATTATATCTGCACTATCTGTGTGAAACAGCCAAACATGGAAAATATATTAGAAATCTCATTGATAGCAGATACACAACTTCCAAGATTCGAGTTTATATCCCCAGCAATTATAATACTCTTGAAATCATTATATAAAAAATTCAACAAATCAATTAGGACTTGCTTAAAAATATTGATATTTCCAGATGATGAAGATCGGTACACCGATACTACGACACAATTCTGATTGATAATCTGAACGCCACAGAACTCCGCATGAACAGGACTAAGATCTAAAGTCTTAAGTTGTAAATTGTAAGAGCCAAATATAGCCACTCCCCCATGTTCAGTACTTCTATTTCTGCAAAAGGAAGACAACAAATTGTAGTGTCCTAAATTGATTGATAATAATTTATCGTAATCTAGCCAATGTTCTGATATACATATGATATCAAACGGATTTAATTTTAGGAATACGAGAATATCATTTATTTTATTTGTCAGGCCCTGAACATTAAGGGAGCATATAGATAAACTATTTTTTATTTCTAAGAGATTAGTCTGATGCAGTGGGTTCTTGTATTCTTCGGAATAGAAAAAAACCGGTTTATAGTTACCCCCTGAGGCCATATGCTACTGTTCAATAACAACTGGGCATTCTCAGCTGACACTGAGACTTTGAATAAAGAGAACTTCTGCGGGTTGCGGACCGATAGCTTCATCACATCAACATCAGGCACAAATTGACACAGATATTGCTTTAGACACGTTGCATCTGTATTTGTTTCCAAATTAGTAACATGGAAATGCCGCATTGGACTAACCACCGTAGCTTTAATGGGACATGCGTCACTGTTGGACAAGCTACCAGTGAGAATTGTCCTAGACTTTGTACCAGGTCGTCCAGCAGGCTTCTTATACTTAGTAGAAGAACCATTTTCTATTGAAGTAGCTGTTTCACAGACACGATGTGCATTGGCACTATGGACCGCAGCCGACACTTGGGATGCGGTGATGATATTTTTCGAGGATGATGGACCCGCTTCATTCGCGGTAGTTTTAGCTCTGACGCTATTATCTTTGCTCACCAATGGAGGTTGTTTCTCTGGCACTTTCTTAGTAGGACGATCCTCCACAGGCGTAATCATAGAGTCCACGTTTGTCATGGACGTTAATAAAGCTATTTGGCCTTTTAGGGCCTCTATCGCAATTCTTTGATTTTGAAATACTAACTCCATTTGTTTTATGGAAAAATCTTTTTGCTTGACAATTTCTCGGAGATGACTAACTATTGGATCCTGAGTATCCGATACTTTGTTTCGAGGGCTGATGTAACAGTAGGTACCACCAGAGACATTGGAGAAATATCCTCAAGACAGCAGTTGACTTTATCGCTATCGATAAAAGTAATATATTTACATTTCTTTTGAAGCTTCTTTAGGCAACTCTTATGAGAGACTGTACCGCATCTTATACAGGTTATCTCATTTGGGGCCGGATTTTTACACCGCTTACACATTTTTAATGCATCCTGATTACTATTTCCTTCCGCCATGTCAATCAGGTAAAACATTCACCAACACTGCAGCGAATAGAAGGCGACCCTTGGTGGAATAATACCAACAAACAAGAACTTGACTTTGGTGGAACGGTAAAACGGCTACGGTCGTCTAGTCCACTTGAGTCCCATATGTTAAACACTTGACAATTTTATTGTTTTGGGCCGATAACGGAGCTCAAATTTCGACGCAGGTACTTTACTGCATTATTTTTGGTTGTTTTATGCACTAGATTGTGTTTAAAATACGCGATATAGACAGTATTATTGATCAAGTGAATATGTATGTATGTATGTGGATGCGGTATCACACGTTAGTGTAGCAGTTTTGTACGTTTTCTACTTTTGTATATCCGTTGACCGATACGACACTTAAAAACCAACAATTTGCTTGGAGACCCGGGACCGACCGAAAAACACGTCCACAGTCGGCGACGACGAGAAGTCAATAATAATAATGATAATGATAACGATAACGATAACGACAACGACAACGACAACGACAACGACAACGACAACGACAACGACAACGACAACGACAACGACAACGACAACGACAACGACAACGACAACAACAACGACAACGACAACAGCAACAACAACAACAACAACCGCGACCACTGACCGATCCATATTTTTCAAATTTAAGCAATTATCAAAAGAAAAAAAATGTAACTAAGTAAAGTAGATAAATTATAGCAACACTTATATAGAATGTATTCCTATATCTAAAACCAAGCAATTTCTAATTTTCAAATGCACGAACAACTAACTAAGAAATATCACAAATCTAGCTGCTATTTGCTACTCCATGCCGGACTGACCAGCCACAGACACGAAGCGCTCTATATCGCAATAGACATCATTGAAAACTATCGACCTCTATCACCAATCGGCGATAACGATATGTTGCAAACACGGAATTCCAAGGAACAACTACTCTGCGGGCTAATGCCCCGACCAGTATTGAATTACACCTGAAAAACCTATAGCAAACAGCTAAACATACTCGTCAGCAGCCCACCATTAGCTTTCAATGATTTCTACTGCGATGTTGAACGCTTCGTGTCTGTGGCTGGTCAATCTGGCATAAAGTAGCGAATGGCCGCTAGATGTAGCTTTACTACTTTACGATGCTCATAGTCCCTGCTGTCAGGTTAGACATACTTAAAACAGCTGAGGTTATTCGTCGGTTACCTTACTTATGGCATACTGATTAGAGCTAATAAGCTCGAAACCGGCATATGTCTGGTGGACTGCTAACGAGTAACTTTAGCTGTTGGCTGTAGGTGTTTCAGGTGTGACCGTGTTTGCAACTAACTAATAAGTTATTTTTCTATCAAAATTTGTCTTCTCAATGAACAAATAGTAATGTGCACCTAGTAATTTCAAGAAGAAATTATTTCGGCCTAAAGTACACGAACAACCAGACAAATTATTTCGACACTATACAACAAAAACCAATATCTACAAGATAAATTGTTATAATATTTCATCATAATTAATTCAAAAACAAGGAAAAGATTGCAGAAATAAAATAAATATAAAAACGATTTTTACTGTTATAGCTTCCCCAGTATGCCTTATATTTTAAATTTTAAAAACATTCAAACTTGATTTCTTATTTTAGGATGTTATATACCTACTGTGATATATATTGTGTGTACTTTGACGATACAACTAGATATTCCTGGAGTAGGGACACCGGGTAATAAGGCATATCTCAAAGAATACTCGATACATGTATAGAAACAAGAGGTTCCACGAAAAGTTGGAAACGATTTGAAACTGTTAGAAATATTTGATGTTAAATTAAGATCGAATTATAAAAGAAATTAACGTAGAAAAGTAGTTGGATGAACATTTCTCACAGTTTCATACTAATCCCTGACTGCTGCTGGAACAAACCTATTGAGAACTAAAAACCGTTATTAGATCAAATAAAAGTGTTTTATTTAAACATCATATAAATTGCAAACATATAGCTTTCACGGCTGTACACTCCTCGACACACCGAATACTTAAACCAGATTTCATCTTTTTTACTTAGCCACAAATGGTATGTTTGCCATTTTCGTCTTACTCAAGATCGCATCGAAGAGAATCGTGCACACTGCGCCCGATTAACCAACAGTAACAACCATTTTGTTTCACCAAAAAATATGATCAGAATTATATTTAAAGAAAACCAAATTATGTCAGTGTTAAGAGGATACTTCAACCAATACCTAACCTGATATAAAAGTAAGCTACTTACGGCTTATTTTTTCCGGAACAAAAATTCTAATAGAATGCGTCGAAATAAAGATGCGGCCATTATTAGCCGATAACAAATCCTAATCTGTATTCTAATATCGCATATAGCGAAAACTGAAAACCTGAGTGCGCACGATTAGCTGCTGCGTACCATTACCCGACTCTCCCCTAAACATCCTAAATAATTATTTTGCGTATTTCTCACTTAAATATCTAGGTATTAATTTCTTGGTCAATATTTTAAATATTTAATTAGTGACGTAAAAAGTAAAAGTTGTGCCTTTTTGGCAATCTGTACATCCCTAAATATCAATGTTCAGATAATATTGGTTAAATCGTTTTGATCTCCTAAGTTCACAATTATATTAATTCTAAAATACTTAGTAAATTACTAATTCCTAGTGAAGTTTAAACATAACGAGGAACGGGCGAATGCGCTGGTGTTAATGTACAATTGAGAAGAGAGATTTGCTTAAAAGTTTAATTTACGCGTTTACATTACTAAACAATTATCATATTTCATTCTAATTATAATTAATAAATATTAGGTATATTGCAGAATTTCATTTTATACATATATGTTCAGAATAAAGATAAAGTACCAGTATTTTCTAATAATTACTACTGCTTTAATTCTACAGTTAATGTAGAAAGTTCAACAATTGTTGAGAAACTTGCTCATATCTTAAATATCTTAGTAGGTATTTATTTATACATATTTTTATTGCTGTGTAATTATTAATATACAACTCTATTATTTCCGATACATCCATAAAACCTAATTACAATGCATTCCAATGTTTTAAATATCTATGTAGACTTGTGGTATGTAATTTTATTGCTCCTTAAAATATTAATTAAGTTAATAGTACCGCAATTACATGTCCATTGCTATAGGTTTGATTACGACAGCTGAGTACTATATTCTTAAATTTTAAAATATCGTCACGTCGCAAATAAAAAAAAAAATTAAGCCGTACTGTTAGAATATTTTTTAATCTACACTTATAAAAATGTGTCTGTAATTTCACATAATTTTACGCTGGTAATTTGTGACCAGTCTAATGTTTTTTACAATTACATAATGGTTTTGTACATTAAATAAGTACACTGTAAACACGGATAAAATTCCATATTATGTTATGTGATTTTATTATTATTATGATAAATTCCATCGTAAATTTCCAACACTATACTTTTTCATCCGATACTATACTTTTTATCTTTAAATTATTGTAAATTATAGATATGTAATTTTGCTTAGTAGATAATTTAAATTTTCCTGTTTTAATATTTTACCTTAATAATTACAACTGAAAAAATTACATAGAGAAAACTTTTTCAAGATGTAATAAATATGTAAGTTATTACATTTTTAAGTTATCCGGTATATATACAATTCGTGTACTCAAATAGTTTTTGCCGCGGCCAAGTTTTTGCGCGAAGGGAAAAAAGAGAATGCTTGGGGAACCTACGGCGGTTCGATAGCAGAGAGCGAGACTTAGAAAAATTGATTTCGAGGCCTAGTGAACGACATTAACAATAAATCGTATTTAAACGGATTTTTCACTAGAACCTTATATAGATGATATTTTGGGAAAATTGGTTTAGAAATTATTATCGTCTATACTCTGAGGAGTTATATTTTGATTAGGAAGAAAATGTCTCTTGATGATTAGGGTGTCAGTCACAAGAGGTGAGTTAACTAACTAATTTATTAAATATTAATGTAATCGGCCGACACGCGGGTTTTCTTTATAATCTTTAGGCATTTTTTTTATATGGTATGAAAATATTCTTCCGCCCATGGAGAAGTGCACGTGAAATATTGCCCCATTGAGATACGAGGGAACCCAAAAAGTATATTAAGTACCCCAAAGTTTTTCTGAGGCACCAAGGAAAAAAAGGAAGGATCGTCCTATTTCTGAAAGGCTCTGCGGATGAACGTGGATAAGTACCACATAGTGGACTATTTTATCGTTTTTTTAAATTTCAAACTCTAAAGTCGAACGATATATGACCACATTTCCGCCGTTTATGTATGTAGTTTATAAGTTAGCTATACTCCCTCCTTATTAGGAGGAATAAGCGTCTTCGCTTACTCGTATTGTGAAAATTGTGGTATTGTTAGTTGCCTTTAGATTATTATTATTATTTTTTTGTCAGTATCTAGCCATTGCTCGCGAAAACTAGATAAATTTTAGTAATAAGAAATTGTTTGTTTGTCTACGAGATTATTCACTAGTATTATTATTGTCTGCCATTTACTATACCCCCACTTTGTTTAAATATATTAAATAGTTAAAGTGTGATTTTTATTTATACATTCTGCCTTTAGAGACATTGCTTTGGCAATCTTATTTTAGTGATTTTAACTTAAGATAGAAAAGTATGGTTAGACAAATCACTTAGCGCCCTCTTTAAATATTTGAAATCATTTATATTAATCTTACAACTTTAAACCCACTCCCGACTCCACTGAGCAGTTGGACATACCTTTTATATTTTTTTTTTTGGTCATCACCAAAGTAATGTAACAAAGTTCATTAATCAGTTCAAATATTTTAATTTTATTTAACCTGAATAGTGTAACAGAAGGCAATTTAAAAATGATGAAGATGAAAATAGGGAAAACTTTTTACTTTTAATGATATTGAAAAAAGTTGCTTGTTAAAATGTAAAAAATACAGATTTAAGCTAGTGAATATAATATGCAAGATGTCTCTTACTAACAAATTATTAGAAATAGAATATATTTTATTATACCTAAAAGGTCTTTACAGCGCTCCAACAGATATCATGCGGCTCAAAATAAGTGTATTTAGCTAAACTTACCTTAGTTCAAAGTTGCCTCGTTTAGGCGCTATACGATCCTGAATTTGCAATTTTGAAATCGTTTTTTTTTTTTAATATAAAACGCATTATGCGATGTTGCTAAAATTTGGTAAGTTGACACCGTACTAATTTAATTGTTGTGTCAAAATTACTGCCAATAATTAAAATTACAAATTTCGAATAAACCATGAGAGTAAACGAGTCTTATCAAGTTAATAAATAATTTACTTAATCTAAATTTTACACTAAAATTTTTTTTCTTCCATGAGCGTAGAATTATGGATGGCGTAATTACTAAAAAGAAAACAAATTCCACGCCAATGGAAACCTTCGTTAAGTTAGCAGCCTTTTCTCCCGAAGAGTTCCGAACGTACAACTGCCGCACTGACGGCGCGTAGCCTCTACCGTGATTATACTTTATGCAGTAAAGGTGTAATCCGTCCGTAGCAGTCGGATAACCGTAACCGCTAAGAAAATATATATACGTTCGCTACATTATAATTTACGGATAGGACTCGATAACCTTTAATAATAACCATTCTTTAGAGAAATAAATGATGTAACTATGTGACAGATATTTATATTAACGAGCAACAAACATTTTTATCACGCCATCTAATTATTAATTAAAAATAAATTATATGTAACTAAAATTTGCTGACTTTCCTTTTCCTATAATTTTTAACTTGTGTTTCTGATATAAAAACTAATATTTTGCAAAAACTAATTGTATTATCAAAACAATTATATATGTCCCAGATGTTGTGTGTTCTTTTTAAACACTAATAAAGACCTTTTATTATTATAATTTTTTTATTCAGTCACACCTTCCGAAGCTCCGACACATTCGGAGATGTTATGAAGAGTCAAGCAATGACCACTCTCCACTCCGTGGAGTCAGTAATCATTGCGCCCGTAAATCGTGTGTTCTGAGCAGACGTAGCGAACCAAGGACGATTGCCTTCTGCATTCTGCCGGCTAAGATCTCTGCCGAATTTCGACAAGCCGGTATGATCTTTAAGTCAGAAAGCAACGTATGTCTCATTCCACCCAGGACGCCTATAATTAGCACCACAATCTTAACAGAGTGGTCTGGATACAGCCTGCGGAGCTCGGAGAGAAGATCTCGATACTTCCTCCGTTTTTCCTCCTCTTTAGGACGATGTTGTTCTCTGCGGGAGCCGAGAACTCAATCACAAACATCGTCCTAAGCTGGTGGTCGAGGAGGACTACATCAGGCTTATTGGCTTGGATTTGCCTGAGGGTGGGGAATGAATAGTTCCAATAAATTCGGCACTTCTCATTCCCCACAACGGATTCTATATCCCCCGGAGCATAAGGCAGCACTGGCGTCTCGTCTATCTCATACGAGTGTCGTAAATGATAATACAACACCCGTAAGGCTGAATCGTGGTTTGGATATACGCTGTGGCCGCATATACCGGACAGGCCGACAGGAGATGCATAAGCGTCTCCGGCGCCTGGCGGCAGGCCCTGCAGCTGGTGTCAGGAACCTCGATACCCAAGACACGACTACGATAGACGAGTGTGTTAATTACACCATCTTGGCAAGCCATTATGAATCCCTCAGTCTCAGAGTTCAGCCCCGCTGACCTCAAAAAAGCAAAGGTCAGCCTTTCAGATAAGCCAAGCCCCTCTAGATGACGGTAGAAGAGACCATGCATTGGCTTATCCTTATGTAGCTGCAGAAGATGACGCGTTTCTGCAGCTTTAATTAGGGCTTTTAACTGAGCAGGATCCGACTCGGTGACAGAGTCTGGATTTTCCCGCTCAGTATCGAACACGAGACCAAGTTCATCGGCTGCTCTTCTCGCTGCCTTATACACAAACGCTCCTATCCCTGCTGCTTCATGGTCTTGGACCATGCAGAGAAGGGGATCCGAGCTCCTGATGACTTTGCAGGCCTCCTCCAAAACCACTCTGCCCTGGAGACACTCCAAACTCAAGAGTCCACGGCCTCCCCGATTTCTTGGGAAGTATAGCCGCGGAACGGACGATCTTGGATGCAAACTCCGATGGAGATGCATCATTTTACGGGTCCCTACATCGAGTTGCCTCAGCTCTTCTTGTGTCCATTTCACTACTCCAAAGGAGTAGAGAAGGATCGGAACGGCAAGCATATTTGTGGCACTCACCTTGTTCTTACCCGACAGCTTCGAAGACCAGATCTGTCGGAGGCGGTGCCGATACCTGCCGCGGAGAGCGTTTTTCACCGTTGCCACCTCATGAGTGCCCCGCTGGGACACCCAAATAGGTGTACGACTCTCCGGCATCTAGATAGTGAAAGATGCTTCCGTCTATGAGCTGGGCGTCCTCTCCGTATGGACCGCATCGTCCTCTCTTGAGATGAACCAGTGCACATTTGTCCAGCCCGAACTCCATCCCAACCGCCTGCGTGTACTCATGTACCACTCTGAGGGACTGATTTAAATCCCTCTCTCCGGAGGCGTAGAGTTTAAGGTCATCCATATAGAACAAATGGGTGACCTTATGCCTCCGGTCTCCTGGGGTACCGCAGTTGTAACCCCGGGTACGACGAAGTGCAACGGATAATGGCAGCAGTGAGATGCAAAACAAGAGGGGACTCAGGAATCTCCTGGAACACTCCTCCTGAACAAAGCCGGCTCTGTCTGGACCCTTGCATTAGCCGATGTTATGGTAAAGCGGGTCCTCCAGAGCGGCATGAGTTGTTCAATACATCTCACTATGGGGTCGGCCACCGCAAGACATTGGAGCAAGTGGACTATTAGCTCATGAGATGTCATATCAAATGCCTTGCGGTAATCTATCCAGGCCATTGAGAGGTTTCGCTTGTACTGCACGGAGTCCTGCGTAATACATCTGTCGATGAGCAGGTTCTCTTTACAGCCAGCTACACCCCTCTTGGACCCTCGCTGCTCGTATATCCGTTGATAAACGGGGTTCACTGCGTGGAGCACACGCGCGTACAAGATGCGAGTAAACACCTTGTAACACGCATTCAGGCAGGTTATTGGACGGTAGTTCTTTGGCTGGGACAAATTTGAATTTTTTCCACCAGAAGTTGCTGATCCCATCGGGACCAGGAGCAGCGAAGTTCTTCGATCTAATAAATGATCTCCGAACTTCATCCGGGGTTATCGGTGGGCACACCTCTTGTGGCTCTCGAAGCCTTTGACAAAAGGCCTCGAAGTGTGCCAGGGCTGGAGTGTCTCTATCCAGTGGAATCCTGCGGCCATAGAGATCTCTCCAGAAGGCTTCTACCTGATCTACAGTCGGCGGATTGTCCGCAACACGCTGAGGCTGTTCAAAAAATCGAGAAGGCCTTACACGGAACAAATTATTTTGCTCCAACCTCCTCGACCGCCTCACTAGTGACTTTTTTGCAGCCACTAGCATCCGTATCCTGTCGAGAGAATGCTGCTTGATGGTGAGCAGCACCGCTCGATTCAGGGTATGATGGACCCGCCTAAGGGGGTAGCTATGCGTCTCACCTTAGGTGTGAAAGCCCTATTGGCTTCCACGTAGTCCATCACACATTGGATACGGGACGCGTGTTGCCTCGCCGACCGGATCTTAGCTTCCATCTTGTGCACTCGCCGCCGTGCTCTCTCCTGTGGAGAAACGGCATTTTCACGCCCTCTCTCCACACGAGTCAGCAGTTCAGCGGCGTCGTACACAGCGCAATTGACGCGCCAGATGTCAGCCTCTTCTGGAAGATCCTCACGGAGCGCAGTATCCACTCGGGCCAGATCTGCGGGCTTCGGGGGTTTTATAAAGGGCAACACACGACGGGTGCTCAGGTCGTCCTGTTCTCGGGGAATGAAGCGCGGCGCCTCTTCGGGATCATTCCGTGGTTCTTCAACCACTTCATTCACCCTTAGATGAGGACGCCTCTCATAGCCTCTGCGACGAAGGTAGGATACATAATCCCGCAGATTTTGTGCGGTGAGGGCGCGGCCTTCGGGGTGCATGTCGCACCACCGAGCATACATCCGCTCCATGTATCCTCTTCGCCCGGGCTCGCTGCTTTCATAACAGACCAGAAGATCGTCCCTTAGTTCATCGGTCCACTCAAAACTTCCATTTTCATGGCCTTGGTCGTCAACGGGCAATCCATCCGGCTGGGCCCCACCACCTTGCCCATGACCCCATCCGAATGGGGTCGATTGTGGGGGCCTTCTCCTGGTATTCGGAACCGGAGGTTTCAGTGTGTCAGGTGGTTGGCCTGACACATCGACGGCCGGCACCAGAGGAAAAAGTAGCTGATCCCTCCCGGGTGCGCAGTGCTGCCGGTCCGATTTTACACCCTTTAGCTAGAGTAAGTGGTGTCGCTACTCACCAAAGGTCGTGGATGATGGATGACCCCTCCTGCTTATTATTATTATTATTATTATTATTATTATTATTATTTTTTATTTTTTTTTTTTATTTTTTATTTTTTTTCCCAGTAAACACCTTCCGAGGCTCCGACACACTCGGAGATGTTCTGGAGAGTCAAGCAATGAACACTCTCCACTCCGTGGAGTCAGTAATCATTGCGCCCGTAAATCGTGTGTTCTGAGCAGACGTAGCGAACCAAGGACGATTGCCTTCTGCATTCTGCCGGCTAAGATCTCTGCCGAATTTCGACAAGCCGGTATGATCTTTAACTCAGAAAGCAACGTATGTCTCATTCCACCCAGGACGCCTATAATTAGCACCACAATCTTAACAGAGTGGTCTGGATACAGCCTGCGGAGCTCGGAGAGAAGATCTCGATACTTCCTCCGTTTTTCCTCCTCTTTTAGAACGATGTTGTTCTCTGCGGGTGCCGAGAACTCAATCACAAACATCGTCCTAAGCTGGTGGTCGAGGAGGACTACATCAGGCTTATTGGCTTGATTTTGAGGGTGGGGAATGAATAGTTCCAATAAATTCGGCACTTCTCATTCCCCACTACGGATTCTATATTATTATTATTATTATTATTATTATTATTATTATTATTATTATTATTATTATTATTATTATTATTATTATTATTATTATTATTATTATTATTTTTTTTTTTTTTTTTTCCAGTAAACACCTTCCGAGGCTCCGACACATTCGGAGATGTTCTGGAGAGTCAAGCAATGACTACTCTCCACTCCGTGGAGTCAGTAATCATTGCGCCCGTAAATCGTGTGTTCTGAGCAGACGTAGCGAACCAAGGACGATTGCCTTCTGCATTCTGCCGCCTAAGATCTCTGCCGAATTTCGACAAGCCGGTATGATCTTTAAGTCAGAAAGCAACGTATGTCTCATTCCACCCAGGACGCCTATAATTCGCACCACAATCTTAACAGAGTGGTCTGGATACAGCCTGCGGAGCTCGGAGAGAAGATCTCGATATTTCCTCCGTTTTTCCTCCTCTTTTAGGACGATGTTGTTCTCTGCGGGAGCCGAGAACTCAATCACAAACATCGTCCTAAGCTGGTGGTCGAGGAGGACTACATCAGGCTTATTGGCTTGGATTTGCCTGAGGGTGGGGAATGAATAGTTCCAATAAATTCGGCACTTCTCATTCCCCACTACGGATTCTATATCCCCCGGAGCATAAGGCAGCACTGGCGTCTCGTCTATCTCATACGAGTGTCGTAAATGATAATACAACACCCGTAAGGCTGAATCGTGTCTGTTATAGAGTGCCATACACCTGACGAATATAAATATATAGATACCTATGAATCATGTTTTAGTAACTTTCATGTTGTTTATAAAAACAGTTGAATGTATGTAAAAGATATATTATATGTATTACTTTGTACATCATTGCGTTTTGTATTGAGTTCATTAGAAAACCCAACAAATTGGTAGCAGAGCGTGGTTGTGCAAAGGAGCAGAAGAAAAGAAGATGGCATCTGCAAATTATAGGATTGAACCTCTTGGAAGAAAAAACTATGACACATGGAGTGTCCAAGCTCAAGCAGTTCTAATCAAAAGTAATTTGTGGCAATATGTAAGTGGTGCTAAAGTTAAACCTGAAGAAAGTACAGAAGCAGGAATAAAGTACGAACAGGAAGATCTATTAGCACGGTCGGAAATATTATTACTTATTTCACCACACGAACTAAAACAAGTTAGAGGCTGCAAGACTTCTAAAGAAGTTTGGGACACATTAAAATCCATTTATCAAAGTCAAGGCCCAGCTAGAAAGGCAACACTTCTAAAACAGCTAGTTTTAAAAAGAATGAGTGAAACTGATGATGTTCAGGATCATTTGAATAATTTTCTTGACATTGTTGACAAGCTGAATGACATGGCAGTTGAAATAAATTCAGAGTTATTAAGTATAATGATGTTATACAGTTTACCATCTAATTTTGAGAACTTTAGAATTGCTATTGAATCAAGAGATAATTTGCCAAAACCAGAAGATTTGAAGATTAAAATAATGGAAGAAGCTGAAGCTCGAAAAAATAAAAAGGACCATGAGAGTACAGAAGGGGCATTTTATAGCAGAAACAAATATTTTCACCAGAAAGAAAACAAAAACATTCAGAAGAATGAGAGTTTTCCATTCAAATGCCATAGGTGTAAGAAGAAGGGACATAAAATGTCGGAATGTTGGAGAAATAAAAGAAGAGATGAAAATCAAGAAAAGACATTTAATGTGCAGCAAATTTGTCTAACTTCAGCACATGAAATAAAAAAGGAGTCATGGTGTTTAGACAGTGGATGTACATCTCACATGAGTGGTCATAAAGAAACATTCAGTTCCATAAATACCGAAAATAGCACTCTAAAACTTGCATCTGACAATCATACTACAAGTGTGAGAGGAAAAGGAAAAGTAACAGTTAGAACCAGAAATGACACATTTAATTTAAGTGAAACACTATATGTACCTGAACTTTCAACTAACCTGATGTCAGTTGGTAAAATAACTGATAATGGATATAGTGTACTGTTCACAAAGAATAATGCATTTATAAAGGAAAAATCAGGAGAAACAGTACTAAAAGCTGAAAGAGAAAACGGTTTATATTACATACAAGTTAATAACACTCAAGAAAAGGCAAACAGTGTTCAAGAAAGTGAATTAATGATTTGGCATAGAAGACTAGGTCATTTAAATGAAGGAGATCTAAAATTGGCATTACGCCATCAGTTAGTAAATGGGCTAAAGTTTAATTATAATGAAAAGTTGGAAAATTGTGAAACTTGTATTAAGGGTAAAATGTTTGGATTACCATTCACGAAAATTGAAGGAAATAAAACAAAGGAACCTTTGGAAATTGTACATAGCGACGTTTGTGGTCCAATCAGAACTGAAACATTGGCCGGTTCGAAATATTTCGTTACATTTATTGATGATCATACAAGATATTGTAATATATACTTTATGAAATCAAAAAGTGAAGTATTTAGCAAATTCAAGGAATATAAAATGAAGTGGAAAATTTCATGAAAAAACGGATTCAAAGTTTGCAGACGGATAATGGAAAGGAATATCGAAATAAAGAGTTTGACGATTATTTAAAGGCGCATGGAATAAGACGAAGATTATCTGCTCCATATACTCCTCAACAAAATGGACTCGCAGAAAGAAAAACAGGTCACTATTGGATAAAGCTAGATGCATGATGATAGAATCCAAAATACCAAGCAAATTTTGGGCAGAAGCTATATATACTGCAAATTATTTGATAAATCGAAGTCCATCAAAAGCTTTGAAGGATGAGACTCCATATCAAAAATGGGTTGGTCGTAAACCATCAGTAAAGCACCTACACATTTTTGGCTCAAAAGCATTCGTTCTGAACAAAGATAAGAGAAAAGGAAAGTTTGCACCAAGAGCAACTGAAGGAGTATTTCTTGGAT
Source organism: Monochamus saltuarius (assembly GCA_025584915.1). Taxonomy (NCBI): domain Eukaryota; kingdom Metazoa; phylum Arthropoda; class Insecta; order Coleoptera; family Cerambycidae; genus Monochamus; species Monochamus saltuarius. The sequence goes on from CM046723.1 coordinate 33,211,108, forward strand.
ATGCAAAAAACACTAAGGCTTATAGAATATATATACCAGAGAAAACGATATAAATATAAGCAGAGATGTGAAGGTAACAAGTGAATTTTTCTATGAAACTGATAAAAACGAAGAAGACCAATCAGATGAAAAGAGATATTTAGAATTTGATTTTGAAAATCAGAATAATGAAGAAGAGAATGGTAGAGAAGAAGAAGAAAATGGTAGAGAGGAAGTCCAAAGCAAATCGCAAGCTGAAGATGTTGAAGATATAAATGAGGAAATCCCTTGTGAAGATGTAGAAATAATTGAAAGGCAAGAAGAAGAAAATGCACCAAATATGAATGATAATCAAAAACGAAAGAGAAAAATTCCTATATGGTTAAAGGATTATGAATTAGAAGATGAAATAACCTATTTGTGTGAAACCAACCAAGAAATAGACAGCGAAGAATGGCACGAAGCTATAAAATGTGAAATAAAAGCACATATAAAAACGGAACCTGGAAGATAAAGAAGAGCGATAATAATCGGAACCTTGTTGATTATAAAATGGTTTTTAAAAACAAGGTTGGACCAAATAATACACAAACCAAGAAGGCCCGTCTTGTCGCAAAGGGTTTTACTCAAAGACCTGGCATAGACTATAATGAAACATTCGCTCCTGTTGTTAAATTGAGTTCAATTAGATTACTATTAGCTATGGCTGCAGAGAAGAACTTGAAACTAAATCAATTTGACTTTACTACAGCCTACTTAAATGGTGATTTAGAGGAAGAAATAATGATGAAAACACCAGAGTTTTTAGAAAAATACGTGCAAGAAGTTATGATGGAAGAAAGCCAAAATAGAGATCCGTCCTTATTTGTTAAAGCAAAGGAAATGTTAGAAGATATAAGAAACGTAAAAGGAGAAAAAGTATGCCAGCTACAGAAAGCATTATATGGTCTGAAACAATCAGGTAGACAATGGTTTAAGAAATTAGACGCTGCATTGAAAGTTTTAGGTTCTCCTCATCAAAGGCAGATCCTTGCATTTACATTTCCATAAAAGGAGAAGAAAAATGTTTTATAGCAGTCTACGTTGATGATCTAATCATTGCCTATTCGAGTGAAAGTAGATTAAACGAAATCAAGAAGATGTTAATGACTAGTTTCGAAATGAAAGATTTAGGAAAACCGAAATATTGCATTGGAATAGAAATAAATGAAAACGAAGGACACATAAAGTTGTCTCAAGAGAAATATATAGAAAGAGCTTTGGATAAATTCAATATGAAAAACTGTAAACCCGTAAGTACCCCAATAGAACCTCGTTTAAAATTAAAAAAGAAAGAAGCGTGTGAAAACCTACCATATCAAAATTTAATTGGAACATTGATGTATTTAGCAGTAGCCACCAGGCCAGACATCATGTATGCAGTAAGTTACTTAAGTCAATTTAATGATTGTTATGGAAGCGAACATTTTAAGTGTGCGAAGCGAGTGTTACGTTATCTCCAGGGTACTAAGAACATTGGCATAAATTTTAAAAGAAATGGAAGAAATTTATATGGTATGGCAGATGCGGATTGGGCTGGATGCGAAATAGACAGAAGATCATACTCAGGCTATTGTTTCAAGTATGCCAGTGGGTGTGTTAGTTGGGGATCAAGGAAACAAAGATCCGTAGCATTATCAACGGCGGAGGCAGAGTATGCTTCACTAACTGAAGCTGCAAAAGAAGCCACACACTTAAGATTACTACTAAGAGATCTAGGTATTGAGCAACAAAATATTTTAATATATAATGATAACCAGGCTGCACTAGCTTTAAGCAAGCACCCTATGACGAGTGGAAGATCGAAACATATTGATACGAAAATGCATTTCATTCGAGACTGTATTCAAGATGGAACTATTAATATCAAGTATATACAGACTGTCGACATGGAAGCAGATATACTCACGAAAGGTGTACCAGGACCAAGACTAGAGAAATTAAGGATCAATCTAGGACTACATTAAGATTCGTCGGTGAGGAGGAGTGTTATAGAGTGCCATACACCTGACGAATATAAATATATAGATACCTATGAATCATGTTTTAGTAACTTTCATGTTGTTTATAAAAACAGTTGAATGTATGTAAAAGATATATTAAATGTATTACTTTGTACATCATTGCGTTTTGTATTGAGTTCATTAGAAAACCCAACAGTGTCTTTGGATATACGCTGTGGCTGCATATACCGGACAGGCCGACAGGAGATGCATAAGCGTCTCCGGCGCCTGGCGGCAAGCCCTGCAGCTGGTATCAGGAACCTCGATACCCAAGACACGACTACGATAGACGAGTGTGTTAATTACACCATCTTGGCAAGCCATTATGAATCCCTCGGTCTCAGAGTTCAGCCCCGCTGACCTCAAAAGCAAAGGTCAGCCTTTCAGATAAGCCAAGCCCCTCTAGATGACGGTAGAAGAGACCATGCATTGGCTTATGTAGCTGCAGAAGATGACGCGTTTCTGCAGCTTTAATTAGCTTTTAACTGAGCAGGATCCGACTCGGTGACAGAGTCTGGATTTTCCCGCTCAGTATCGAACACGAGACCAAGTTCATCGGCTGCTCTTCTCGCTGCCTTATACACAAACGCTCCTATCCCTGCTGCTTCATGGTCTTGGACCATACAGAGAAGGGGATCCGAGCTCCTGATGACTTTGCAGGCCTCCTCCAAAGCCACTCTGCCCTGGAGACACTCCAAACTCAAGAGTCCACGGCCTCCCCGATTTCTTGGGAAGTATAGCCGCGGAACGGACGATCTTGGATGCAAACTCCGATGGAGATGCATCATTTTACGGGTCCCTACATCGAGTTGCCTCAGCTCTTCTTGCGTCCATTTCACTACTCCAAAGGAGTAGAGAAGGATCGGAACGGCAAGCATATTTGTGGCACTCACCTTGTTCTTACCCGACAGCTCCGAAGACCAGATCTGTCGGAGGCGATGCCGATACCTGCCGCGGAGAGCGTTTTTAACCGTTGCCACCTCATGAGTGCCCCGCTGTGGGACACCCAAATAGGTGTACGACTCTCCGGCATCTAGATAGTGAAAGATGCTTCCGTCTATGAGCTGGGCGTCCTCTCCGTATGGACCGCATCGTCCTCTCTTGAGATGAACCAGTGCACATTTGTCCAGCCCGAACTCCATCCCAACCGCCTGCGTGTACTCATGTACCACTCTGAGGGACTGATTTAAATCCCTCTCTCCGGAGGCGTAGAGTTTAAGGTCATCCATATAGAACAAATGGGTGACCTTATGCCTCCGGTTTATTATTATTATTATTATTATTATTATTAACGGATAATGGCAGCAGTGAGATGCAAAACAAGAGGGGACTCAGGTTATTATTATTATTATTATTATTATTATTAAAACCGGCTCTGTCTGGACCCTTGCATTCGCCGATGTTATGGTACAGCGGGTCCTCCCGAGCGGCATGAGCTTTTCAATACATCTCACTATGGGGTCGGCCACCGCAAGGCATTGGAGCAAGTGGATTATTAGCTCATGTGATGTCATATCAAATGCCTTGCGGTAATCTATCAGGCCTTATTATTATTATTATTAGAGTCCTGCGTAATACATCTGTCGATGAGCAGGTTCTCCTTATTATTATTATTATTACTCGCTGCTCGTATATCCGTTGATAAACGGGGTTCACTGCGTGGAGCACACGCGCGTACAAGATGCGAGTAAACACCTTGTAACACGCATTCAGGCAGGTTATTGGACGGTAGTTCTTTGGCTGGGACAAATCTCCGCTCTTAGGGATAAGCACGGTTCTCCCTCGACAAACACGCCGGAATTTGCTGCTCATTTAGCCAGGACGTGAATATTCTGGCCAAATGGCGGTGGACACTGGTGAATTTTTTCCACCAGAAGTTGCTGATCCCATTATTATTATTATTATTATTATTCGATCTAATAAATGATCTCCGAACTTCATCCGGGGTTATCTATTATTATTATTATTATTACTTTGACAAAAGGCCTCGAAGTGTGCCAGGGCTGGAGTGTCTCTATCCAGTGGAATCCTGCGGCCATAAAGATCTCTCCAGAAGGCTTCTACCTGATCTACAGTCGGCGGATTGTCCGCAATTATTATTATTATTATTATTATTAGCCTTACACGGAACAAATTATTTTGCTCCAACCTTCTCGACCGCCTCACTAGTGACTTTTTTGCAGCCACTAGCATCCGTATCCTGTCGAGAGAATGCTGCTTGATGGTGAGCAGCACCGCTCGATTCAGGGTATGATGGACCCGCCTAAGGGAGGTAGCTATGCGTCTCACCTTAGGTGTGAAAGCCCTATTGGCTTCCACGTAGTCCATCACACATTGGATACGGGACGCGTGTTGCCTCGCCGACCGGATCTTAGCCTCCATCTTGTGCACTCGCCGCCGTGCTCTCTCTTGTGGAGAAACGGCATTTTCACGCCCTCTCTCCACCCGAGTCATCAGTTCAGCGGCTTCGTACACCGCGCAATTGACGCGCCAGATGTCAGCCTCTTCTGGGAGATCCTCACGGAGCGCAGTATCCACTCGAGCCAGATCTACGGGCTTCGGGGTTTTATAAAAGGCAACCCCGACGGGTGCTCAGGTCGTCCTGTTCGCGGGGATTATTATTATTATTATTATTATTATTTGGCTCTTCAACCACTTCATTCACCCTTAGTTGAGGACGCCTCTCATAGCCTCTGCGACGAAGGTAGGATACATAATCCCGCAGATTTTGTGCGGTGAGGGCGCGGCCTTCGGGGTGCATGTCACACCACCGAGCATACATCCGCGCCATGTATCCCCTTCGCCCGGGCTCGCTGCTTTCATAACAGATCAGAAGATCGTCCCTTAGCTCATCGGTCCACTCAAAACTTCCATTTTCATGGCCTTGGTCGTCAACGGGCAATCCATCCGGCTTATTATTATTATTATTATTATTATTATTATTATTATTATTATTAACCGGAGGTTTCAGTGTGTCAGGTGGTTGGCCTGACACATCGACGGCCGGCACCAGAGGAAAAGAAGCTCATCCCTCCCGGGTGCGCTGTGCTGCCGGTCCGATTTTATTATTATTATTATTATTATTATTATTATTATTATTATTATTATTATGGTTGACCCTCCTATTATTTATTATTATTATTATTATTATTATTATTATTATTATTATTATTATTATTATTATTATTATTATTATTATTATTATTATTATTATTATTATTATTATTATTATTATTATTATTATTATTATTATTATTATTATTATTATTATTATTATTATTATTATTATTATTATTATTATTATTATTATTATTATTATTATTATTATTATTATTATTATTATTATTATTATTATTATTATTATTATTATTATTATTATTATTTTTTTTTTTTTTTTCAGTCACACCTTCCGAAGCTCCGACACATTCGGAGATGTCCTGAAGAGTGAAACCATGACCACTCTCCACTCTGTGGAGTCAGTAATTATTGCGCCCGTAAATCATGTGTTCTGAGCAGACGTAGCGAACCAAGGACGATTGCCTTCTGCATTCTGCCGGCTAAGATCTCTGCCGAATATCGACAAGCCGGTATGATCTTTAATTCAGAAAGCAGCGTATGTCTCATTCCACCTAGGACGCCTATAATTAGCACCACAACCTTAACAGAGTGGTCTGGATACAGCCTACGGAGCTCGGACAGAAGAAGATATATAGATATAGATATTATTATTATTATTATTATTATTATTATTATTATTATTATTATTATTATTATTACTACTACTACTACTATTACTATTACTATTCCTATTCCTATCGCTATCGCTATGGCTATTGCTATTGCTATTTCTATTGCTATTACTATTACTATTATTATTATTATCATCATTATTATGATTATTATTGACGTTAGTATTAGCGGTAGCGGTAGCGGTAGCGCTAGCGTAAGCGTTACCTTTACCGTTAGCATTAGCTTTAGTATTAGTATTATTATTATTATTTTATGATTTCTGAAATTAATACTGCATATGTGTGTGTAGTGCTTACATTATTTTGTGAAATATATTCTAGATTATTAATTGATAAACTAATATTTATCCTATATAAACTGTCTTGATCTAATGTTCTACGATTTACACAGGCTTTTGTAATATTATCAGTACAGAAAAATATAATTTGATGTTTATATTGATATATGAATATTTTTTCTGAGATTTGTATTTCTAATATAGTATTTGCGATTGCAGGGTGTATTGTTTCATTAGAAGGATGTATAATAATAGGTATTTCTGGTCTTACAATAATATCTTAGGCTATATTAACTGAAGATGGATTATTGTTTTATATTAATGGTTGGATGTTGTTGGGGTTAAAGTCAGGAATTTCTGATTGTAGGTCAATGAGATTATCAGGAGGACTTTCTTTTGATGGGTTCTCTATTGAAAAGTCTGTAACTATTTTATCACTGTCTGGTGTGCATTAACTATGATCGATTCGTTTTCATTGACATTAATTTCAATACGAAACAAAGAAGAGAAATTTACAAAAGAAAGCAACTTCTTTTTGACAGCTGAATAATTTTGTTCCGCAGGATTCAACGTTTCACTTGCGTATTCTATTGATCTATCTTTACCTATAGTACCTTTGCTTAAAACATTTCCGATTGCTACATTTGACGCAGGTTAAGATGAAAGGTTTAGTAAAATCCGTATTGAGTAAAACCAAGAAAACTATGTGGCTAAAAAAATAATTATCGTAAATACATTTTTGTCTGGTGTAGGTGTCTTATTACACATAGATAAAATAACATTTCTACACATGTATACCACTATATTTTGTTGAATTTCAAAATTCGCTTCCGGTAAATCATTAGTTTACTTGTAATGGTTTTGCAACTGTTGTTGGTAAATATGATTACTGAAACAAATTATTGTCATAACTGGAACCCATTATTGTCACATTGCTACATATCGGATACAAATTATGTTGCTGCGATAAGTAAACTTTTTCACTTGTTACCGCCGAATACATACGTCACGAATAAAAACGAAATGTGCCAAAGGGTCATGAATCAGTTCATTTCGGCGCCAATAAGTTTTGTGTGGTTGTGATGTGTACTTCGAGGCGGTATAGTTTGTGTGTTTTAGGAGATTTTAATAACTATGGAATACCAAATATTATTATTGCGTCAGTGGGATTCAACTCTAAGCGCTTATATAAAGGTCCACATCATTTCATTAGCTAACAAGTTAAGGAGTACTACTGTGGCAATATAGCATGTTCAATTATTACTGCATTACAGTACAGTCAACTAACTTTTAATGTAGGCAGGGGAAATTTGCCTGTGATGACACCCCTAACAATCTAAATTATTCAGTAAAATTTCAGCATATTTACTTTTTTGTCGCCATTTAAATAAGTATATATTTAGGCAATATCTACACATATATTAAAATCTGCCGAAGGTGTCATCATTAGATACTTGCTTGCCTATGATGACATACACGTATCTATCATTAATGGATGCAGTTGTAAATGAGAACAGGATTATTATTAAACTGATTTATTAACACAAGAAGTTATATACAGGGTGTCCGGAAAAGACGTGTACAACGGAAGATCACATACTCCTGGGTTCAAAATAAGCCGATTTAGCCCAATTTGCTTATTTCCAAAATCGCTTCGTTTAGCCGCTAGAGCGCCAAAGTTGGCGAAAAATTTTTGTTATTCCGAATATCTCGAAAACGACTTGATCAATCATGCAAATATAAGCACATATTTTTTTAACCCCTCAAACTCTTAGTTTTCTTTTTCTATTAGTAGCTGACTTTATTTAGAAACTTTTTTTATACTTTCAGAATTTTGAATAGATGAGTAGTTTAGGCAGAAAAAATATTTTTCATATGTCAACAATATCAGCATTCGTTCTGCAACAAATAACGAAATACCAGAAGTTGGCTCTGATATTTTAAGTGTCAGTTATGTGTCATATCTAATCAGCTACTGAAATTAGTCTCTCGGTTGCTCAATTACTTACTGACTTTAGATCTTACTTTATTTATTGTCGTTATTGTTATGTTTGTTTCTGTTCCTCATTTTTCATTATTTCATCATGGATACGTATACATATTCCGAACAAGTAGATGCAGATTATGGATTGTGTCAAGGTAACGGCCGCAAAAGTGCAAGGGTCTACATGGACGACAGATTGCCTCATCGACGAGTGCCAATTCATCAATATTTTGTCAACATCGAAAGGCAACTTCGCGAATTTGGTTCCTTCCCCCAAATGAATGCGGTTCAAGGGCATTAACTTACCACGAAAACTATAGAGGTGCAGAAACAAATCCTAGATATGATAGAAGAGAACCCAAAAAGTAGTGCAATACGCATTGGACATGTAATAGGGATACGAAAAACCATAGTTCATGATGTTTAGAAGGAGCAGTTACTATATCCGTACCACATTCAATCGGTACATGAATTACTACCCATTGACCCTGAAAAACGTTTAGCATTTTGTAATTTTATACAAGATCAAAGAGCCCATGGTATCAACATCAGCAAAAACATTTTATTTACAGATGAAGCATGTTTTACTAGGTCAGGAATTATTAATAACCATAACACGTTTATGCTGATGAAAATCCACACTGTACTGAAATAAGACATTTTCAATATGAATTCAGAGTAAACGTGTGGGCGGAAATTATCGACAACTTTATTATTGCTGCCACATCGATTAAATCAACTATTTACATTTTTTACAGCAAGTATTACCTAATTTATTGGACGATTTGCCGTTACTACTTCGTCGTAACATGTGGTTTATGCACGATGGTGCCCCCCCCCATTTTACAATACCCGTTCGTCAGTATTTACATAATCTGTATACTAACAGGTGGATCGGAAAAGGAAACGATGCTCTTATAAATATATGGCCACCTTGAGCACCAGACTTAACCTTGCGATTATTTTTTTGTGGGGTACCGTAAAAATCAAAGTAAATGCCTATGCAGTTAATAATGAAGAGGAATTGGTTAGGCGAATCCAAGAGGAAGTTAACATTTTACGAAGTAATCCAGGAATCATGGAGAGGCTGCACTACAACTTCGTAAAACGGATTACTTGTTGCGCACGAGAAAACGATGGTCAGTTTGAGCATTTATTGCAAACAGATCATAACCCTTTTTTATTTGTTATATTAATATATTATTATCTTGTATTTATTAAATAAAATATAAATGAGAGTTTAGGAATTTTCGTTATTTGTTGCAGAACGAATGCTGATATTGTTCACATACGAAAAATATATTTTCTGCTTAAACTACTCATCCAATAAAAATTCTTAAAGTGAAAAAAAAGTTTCTAAATAAAGTCAGCTACTAATAGAAAAAAACTGAGAGTAATTGTAGAGGGGGTTAAAAAAAATATGTGCCTATATTTGCATGATACATCATTTTTCTTATATTTCTAATGACTGCAAAAATTTTTAAATAATATCAAAAAGTGTCAGTTGGACTTATAACTGCGTAGCCCAAAAATTATTAACATACATACATACATACGACAACATACACCCTGTATATTATAAAATAAACATATTTTCATCAAACAAAAGATTCCCGAAATAAAAAGTAACCAAAAACTTTACTTGCACAATTCACATATGAAATGCTTCACCTTTGGATTAACCCCAGCGCACTCTGCAATACGCCAACCACTGCACTCTCGAGACATCGAATATAATTCGCTGCAGTAAAGACATGCAGCATAAGATTCACCATCACTATGTATTTGTTCAACGTCATCATCTTCTTATAAATTTTTTTAAATTTTAATTTGTCGATTCACCTTCCTTGCAATCTTCTCTCTATCCTTTCTTTATTTTCCTTCTTGTTCGATTTTTTTTGTTGAATATCTGGTGTTGTAATTAAATTGCCCATCTTACCACGTTTTCTTTTTTTTCTGGGCATTGGCCTTAGGTTGAGCAGCTGGTAATGGAGAAAGTTGCTGAATAAGGGCTGAAGGTGTGGATGTTCTTTCTTGTTCAACTGAAACATTTGCTTCTTTGCTATTAATATAATATGGCGTTGGATCCACCATAGTGTCTGCGGGTAACGAGATCCCAGGCTCTGGTGCTTCTTGATCTGTTGTTAAAGATGGTGCGAACATCCAATCTTCAAATACGTCAAGGTTTAGAGGACGAATTCCTGTTTTGGAATAAGCTATTATTGCATTAGATGGCGTGGCAGCTGTCAGGTATGCTTTATTAAATATACCTGCTACTTGAAAGTGAGTGACTGGTCGTCCTGGATTTTGCTTCAGCCACAACTGAACTTCCTGATCATAATAGACCTGCAGAGGTCCAAAAAAGCCCACATCCAAAGGCTGTACTTTATGCTTACAATGGACGGGGGAACAGAACAGTATAATTCCATTTTCTTTTGCATATTCTAATGTCTCTAAACTTTTGTGGCTGCTATGTCCATCTAACAAAAGCAACCCTTTATTGTCTTTGTTTAGTTTTGCATAACGCACAAAATGTGTTAACCACATCCAACCATTTTCTTGTCAAAAAGCAATGGTTCCTGGTGGTGCATTGTCTAGTAATTCATTTTTGAATCTCTTCCGGTTGATGCTGGCACATTAAATGTTTTGAAGGCAAGCTTCCAGCCCATGTTTTTTTGCTCCACAGCAACTAATGTTGCTTTCATATTTCTTTCCTCCATTGTTGGCGCTTCGACTTTATGGTATCTCTAATAAAACAAAATAATATAAGCTGAATTAAAAATTAAACTATGTTCCTATGATGGCATCCGATGCCATCATAAGAACACTTCAGCTATGCCATCACTGGCGCAAAAACATTTAGCTACAAAATTAAGCCACTGGTTATGTTTATAACCTCAATTTATCACATATAGAAATATGATGCTAAAACTTGTCTTAATGTATGTTGTAAATATCACCACTTATCAATTGTCTAATAAATGAACAGCATAAACATTCACATGACGTTATTGATAATTCCATACTCACCTAAATATATAACTTTCCGTAAAACTTCTACACCCTAAATAAACAAATGCATGTTGGTTGGTCACTAAAAGTTGATATCTAGCTGGCATATATGAAGGCTAGAACTGCATAAAACAAAGAATAACAGATTTTGAGGCCGTGTGTCATCATAGGAAGTATGCCATCACAGGCATACTTCCCCTACAGTTCACTGGTCCTAATGTATCAGAAATATATTTATATAATAGTTTTAATAACTATAGCAACACAGTGCAGGTACCCCAGAAAGAAATTTTAGCCATTGCTGGTAGCCACGGTTAGATGATCTATTCACTTGTGACTGGTTTTCAGATTTAGCTGCTACAATTGAATTATTTATCTCTCTTGTATTTTATACAAGTTTGCTTGCACTGGTGAATTTTTTTTATAAATGAGGGTACGCTAATATGGGTTCGTTCATAAGAAATGATTTATATTTTTGAAGAGCTTCATTAAATTCGGGTGTATGAACTGTTTTCTCTCTTTTTTAAACATTTAATCAATGCTTTAGTAATATGAGCAAAATTAATAACCGATTAAACCTAAAAAATGACTATCTATTAAGCTGTTTTATTTATTTATTTTATATATTTATTTATTTACAATATCTAACGGGCAATGCCCAATTACAGGATAAGGAACAAGATAAGAAGCAGTAAAATACATATTAATACAAATAAACAAGCAAGACAAAATGGAAAAGTATGATACAAAACAAAAAACTTATACATTATGTATACCTACACCTACACATAATCACATATTTACTGAAAAGTTGCATAAAGTCATAAAAGCTCAGAATAACACGTTTTAATATGACTAATTGCCACGGATTTAATAAACCAAAAAAAAAGAAAAGAAAAGGAAACGAAAATATATATATTCAAGTATACTTACTACTAGTAAAATCAAATTAATGAATATTTTGTTATAGTTAAATTATTTTCTTTTCCTTTTGCCGGCTATTCTCAGGGTCGTTAATTGTGTGGCAAAAAAAAAGGACGGTATGACTTAAAACCTATATTATGAAAGCAATAATAGTAACAAATCTGAAGAAGTACTGAAGATATCAAACAGTACCAAGCTAGCAAAATAAAATATCAAGGTTAACATATATTATAGACACATATATATACATATATATGATTACTATTAGTTAGTAATAAAATTGTTGATGTAACGATAATTATTGGGCGCCATGTGATTTTAATTAATTATTTACTGTAAGATATCGATTTTACACAAACGAAAATCACAAAAAAATATACATGAAATTAGTAACTTCAACAGGTCTATTATAAGCAATGTTTAAATATACCTAATAAATACTGCAATTTAAATTATCTCAATAAATAGATACCTTCATATGGCCATACTTTGGTGCACAAAATATTTATATATATAAAGAAATTAGTGTATTATTAGTATATTATACATAAATTTGCTTATACCTGAATAAATATGATTAAGTGGAATAAATATGACATACACTACTTCTTATATAAGTAATATACGTAGACTAAACATAATAAAATAAATACGGATACTTCAGATACAGTTGGATTGTATTTTAGGAAGAAAATGCTGTTTTCCTTTATTTAGAATTTTAAATTTCAAAATGGAACGAACTGACCTTTTGAATTTTTGACGTTACTACTGCTGCTGCTGGACGTCTGCTAGTTTTCCTCGAGCTGGTAAATTACGTAAGGCGCAGCGAAACCTTCTGCAAGTCCTTACAAGTCCAAGGGATGAATGAATAAAGCATACAGAATGATCGGCTGCACAAAGATATCAGCTGCTTTCAGAAAATGCTCAAACCCAGACAAATCTTGAAATATTGTCGTTATCTTGGACAAAGATATTGATATCGTGCAACAACAAGATATTGCTACTGTCTAGCACAAAAACCCTAAAAATCGTAACAAAAAAAAAATAGTACATAGAATAAAGTATGGTTGGATTAGGCAATATAAATTTACATACCTCTATTAGAGGGTTGATGGTGTCGTAATATCCTCAAAAATGGCTGTGAGAGAAGACCACGTGAATCCTCATTAGAGATAGATTCTTCACAAATATGGATTTCTCCAAAATCCAATAAATTAATAGAATCAAATAATATTGAGAGAAAAATTAATTAATCCCCGAAGGATAATTATCACCAAAAATATATATATATATATATATAACTTTTCTCACACTCGTGGTTTCTACCCACAAAGGACAAGACGGAAGTGACAAAATTAAAAAAGAACTATTTCATATCCGCTAAGAACCATGACCCACAAAATCACAGCAAAAATACTAAATTTGAGGAGCTCATATATGTTAGACATAAGCGGGACATCCCGTGAGAAAAGAGGATATTTTAAACTAAAACTTAAATATTACTGATTTTAATGAAGTGATCATAAAATGTGTAATTAATTTAATTTAAAGATTATGTAACCCCCTAGTTATTTTCTATAATATTCGAGATAATTAATTTACTAGGCAACTATTCGCATGAAAATATAGCGTACGCTAATGTCCTATCAGCTGTGTGTTATTTTGAATATCACTGCTAGATTTGCACAGTAAAAAGAGTTTGACAAAAACTGAAACTATTCACCGTTCGTGATAAAATATAAAGAGTATTTTTGGTAGACTAACTACTAGGACAGAATTTTAAAACATAATATCTACGGGAGAAGTAATTTATGTTTCAGTAAATTCGATCACAGTAATTATTTATTATTTATAATTATTATTATTGATTATTAATTTAGGAAAAAGTTAACTTTTAGCAAATATAAGAAAAAAAAATGTGACATAATACTTGAACAGAGTATATCTACACGAGATTCAATTTCAGAATAATTAATAATCATCTGGTGAACCGGAGACCCCTTATATAAATTAGTGCGATAATGTTTAACCTCCAGAAGATGAAAATGCCGCGTATTACTCTAGGAATGTGGAAATTATTCATTCGTAATATATCCTCACATATTACCTTATTATTCAAAATTTTATATAGAAATATGCCTGAATTTAACTTTTGCCTTTGAGATAAGCTACACATATTGAAGCGCTCAAAAAACGCATCCTGCGGAAAACCTTGAGGTGGATATAAACCATCAATAAAAATGTAGCCAATTTGAAGAATCGGCGTTGAATTTTCTCAATAGACATTACGTGCGTAGGATAGATAGGTATCCAAACCAGAGAGGCATACTCAATAAGCCTCGCTCTAACAAACGTGTTAAATAATAAACATAGAGTATCTAGCTTTTTGAAGTTGTTCATGTTGCGAACCCAAACTTTTATAAGCATTTTTTACAACATGTTCAATGTGCTTAGTGAAATATAGTTTTGGATCAAAATGTACACCCAAACGTTTAACAAGGTCGGGTCGCTGAAGAACAAACCCATTTAGCCTGTAGTCAAACTGTATTTGGTCACATCTTCTACTCAAGGTCATAACATTACATTTGGTAGAATTCAAAGGCAGTTTGTTAACAGTGCACCAGGAGTTCAATAAATCAAGATTTCTTTGGAGAATCATGGCTTCTAAAACATTATCGATGGAGCAAAATATTTTTATATCTGCGTACAATAAATATCTCACATTTAACTGAGAAGCAACATCATTGCATGTTAACAAATAGGTTACTTGTTTCAGCGCGAGCTCCTCGAATATTTTGGTAGTAAACAGTGAAGCTAGGTGAACAGGCAGAAACGGGCTCGATCGAAACATGATTCACAACAGAATTATTTGATTGCTATTGGGGGATATAATGTTATCTCTAAACTTTTTTAAGGTTGAAATATAAATATAGCATGTTTTGTCCTAGGCAGCATGGTCGTCACTAACAGGGTTTCTATTGTTCTTATTATAATTCAAACAATTTATGCAAGAATATTTACTGGGCCTTGGACGCTCATCCAGTTTATGACTTCAAGCACATAAAGGACAGACGTTAACACTAGACGTACATTGTTTAGCCAAATGGTGATACCCACATTTATAACACCTACGTTGTTCAATGGCGAAAACGCTACAATAATCGTAGCCAATAAATAACTTTCCATTATCCAAAAATTTATTGTAAGTATCGATATCTGTTTGAATCACGGCCTGATATACTCTGTTATTTTTTCTCAACTGTGTACACGAAATAACATTTATAACACTATTGGGACGCATCATGTTCTTCATGTTCTTGTTTTGAGTCTTAATACATGTAATAAGAGTATCCTGACTCAGATTCTCAGACAAACCAACTATCTTCAACCTAGGATTCAAAACCGGGATTTCTTTAATTGTGTAATTGTCGCATAATTTATTATCCATTAGTTTTTTAAATTTATCACAATCTTCGGAACTCTGACAAGGGACGATAAGACTACCATCCCGAGCACCTTTCACCTTCGTAATGTTTACATCAGACTCAACTGGATTAACGTTTTTTATCATGTCTGACTTAGTTAATTTCAGATCTTGCTTTACTTTAGGTTTAACCACGAAAAATGGCTGCTTTTTTATTACACTTGAGTAACTTGCCTTCGTATCACAGGGTAAGGTCAACTGCTCAATAGTTGGCTTTAGTTCATCAATTTTTGGTGTAATAGACTCGGCCAAATTATTTTGCACAATACCGCGTATATCCTCCACTAACTGGGTTACTACTTCAGACTTAAACTTTTCAAAGATGTCTGAGAATTCACTGAGCTTGACTTTCAATTTATTGTCTACAGAAGAACATAATTTGGAGAAACCTTCATTAATACGTTGAGGGTTTGCCGCATATTCTTTTGCGGTATTGTTTTTCTAAAATTGAGCATCACATAAAAAAATAGATTGGCGCTCTTACTCAACATTGAAAACTCAACACTATTTAAACAAACACATGAATAATGAAACCATTTCCCACATGTTCCTTCGCAGCCTACGACTCCCTTATTCTTATCTATCTTGCACCTCGAACTACATATATGACATGACATGGTAGACGAAATACGCCGGCAATGGCGGCGGTCCAGCAAAAAATATTTAACCAGCCAAGCAGAGCGTGATGTCGAGCGATCGAACAAAAAAAAATAAATTCTACTGCATAGAATTTTGGGCAAAAATATGCAATATTGGCGGCAACAGAAATAGAGGGTACCTCATTTAATTGCAGCACACATTTTACAAACAAAACTTCAACAGGAAATCACTCAAAACACAGGACAAATCGATCAACACAGCTGACTAGCCAATCGACCGCCGTTTAGGAATAGAAAATTTTTGTATGGCTCCAATCTTTTTTTGATTTGGTTTAATACCATTGGGAGTTCTTATATGTCCTAAATATTCTACATTTCAAGCCTTAGGTTCGTCAACTTACCTCCCTTTCCCAGGCATAGTAAAATTTCTATGATATTAGGAAATTTTAACAAGTAAAGTGGCATTTACACTACACGAGTGTTCGGATCCGAGTTGAGTACCAACTTTGACAAAAACCCGAATATGTAAACATATATTTGGATACACCGAATGTCTTCAAATAAACGTTTAGGTTTATTTCCGAAATTAGGTGAAAGCACGCAGCTCGGATCCGAGCACTCGTATAAGTGCCTCTTTATATTATATAAGTGTATTATGTATTTTATAGTTAGTTACATAATGGGTGTACTAATTTATAAATTCATTAGAGTATAAAGTGAAAAACACATGAAGCTCAAATAAGTATATCGTTTTAAATGGATTCTAAAAGGCACATATTTGCAAACTATACCTCACCTTCTCCTCAAAATTGATAATTCTCTGCCTGCTACTTACATCATCTTTTTTATTAGAGACCTATTTTTGAAAGCGTTTTGCGTTTTTTTTAAATCTGTAATCTAATAACACTATGCTACCTACTTTGCAAGTACCTATCAAAATGTCCCCGTAAATTGTTTTTATAAAAATCCGATAACTTTAAAGTTTATATGAGAAAATTGAAAATGTAAATATTTCTGTTGTGTTGTGTACATTTATTTTAATACTTTGACTACTTTCTTCTTTGTGAATACATAGGTAGGTAAGTACCAATGAGTACTTTCGGTGCTGTTAAAATTTCTTGAAAAGTTCGCAGTTGCACAATGCTCGATTTCTAATATTTAGATAATTTTCCTTTTAATTATTTAAAGTAATAATTGCTATGTCAAAAGCATAGCAGGTGTAAAATTGTACGTAAATAAATGTATTACCTAATTTAATATATAAACGAGCACATAAGAATAACAAATTTAAAAAAATACATTTTTAATACACAAAATACAGATATAGCTTTCCTAGGTGGAACAAATATTAAACGAATGGCGTAAACTCATTACATAAATTCTGCTACATTTTTTATTTATTAGATTTATAAAATTCTTTTCTGATACCGAAATGGCAGCACTTTTAGTTTCCTGATTTGGTTGAATTTATCTGTTCCCATTTTATTAGAATTAATGGTCACCAATTAATAGAATTGCTTAAATAAATTTCAGTATACAACTAAAATATTGCCATTTCTTATTTTTTTTACTGAAAGAAATACAAGAGAATGAACTAATAATACCTACAAAAATGAAAATATATAGCTAACAAACATAGTGAATATATGGGGCAGAATATAAACCATCAATATTAAAATGGATGTGGTGTTTAAATAATAGTTATTTTTGTACTTTAAAAATGAAATATTTTATACAGTTCAGTATAAAATACTCTTATGTCAGACACATAATTATCACAAGAACAGACCTATCAATGAACTATACCATAATAAGATTAAAATAAATACTATACAAACTGTCAACAAAGTGGCAACAGAATAAATTCAATAAATTTTACAATGTAAGTGGGCAAAAACAAATTTAAGAGGGAAGGAAAGGTACTACCAGGTACCAGTGTTAGCCATTTGCATTTATACTGCTTGTTGCGTCTTGTAAATGAATAATAACATATTTGCAGTTCAATGATAAAAATTGAAACTGGGTGGAAATAACATAACAAATGTTATCACTTACCATTATTGTTCTTATTTTATTAAAAAAACTTAACCCACAGCACAGTGCTCTACACACTGTACACATACGTAATGCATGCGTCTGTCATCGGTTATTTGTAATCGGAAGCGCACGCAGTCGAACAACGTGGTGATATATTTTATATTTTTATTGGAATTTTGCTTTCATGTATCTAACAAATTTCACATAAATGGCGTAAATTTTCTTTAATTTAACAATATTTCATATCCTATGTAATTTTAAAGTACCAATTTATGCGTTGTTCTTATTTTTTAGAAATTTTATTCGGAGAAATTACCTGAACCTTTTACAGTGTATACTTACCTTTATAACTACTACTGAAAAATAGGTATGTATTGAGAAAACTTTTCCTTAACTAACATTATTTCACATATATGACTGAATATAAATGTGTAAAAAATGTATATACCAAAGAGTTCATCAACCAGTTCAACTATTTGCATTTCTTAACCTGAATAGTTTAACAAGCAAATATGCTTCTGTTGCACCATTGTAAAAATGGTAAAATGTACAAGGTTGTGTGCACAAGTACATCAGGTTTAAGTCGGTTTAAGCTAGTCAATATAATATCTGGGATGCCTCTTACTAACAAATTATTAGAAATATAGTAGATTTTATTATTAGAATTCAATATAACCTATGTACTCTGTGAGTCACATTTTTATTTCTAAATAGTTAAGAAGGCAGGTCTTGTCATCAGCAGAAATAACTTCTGCATAGGAAGATATTTTTAGCGGAATTTGCCCTTCCATCCTCTAAATCTGAATTATCCATTTTTTTAAGTGTATTATTCATCTATCATCTGAAAATCTATTGCAGTGAGATATTTCATTCGCATTAGAACATAAAATTTTCACTGAAAATAATACATAATTATTTTTGAAACATCAGTAGGAATATATTCTTTGGTTTTTGTAAATATTTATAGATATACGACTTGTGTGAAAATAAATATTTTTAACTCGAATTTTAATTACAGTAAATTTATAATTAACGTAACTGCAACTAATGGTAGTATCTGTTGTAAGCTATTACTATTTCTACTATCCCAAAGATAAAAATGTGATATGTACACACACAAACACGTAACAAAATATAATTTAAAAGCCTTATTAAGGAACCGTACATGTTTGTCTACCACACGTTAACAAGACAACTAAAACGTATTTGGTTAGATTGATGTGCCTCTGCACATGTGCTATGAAATACCATGAAAACTTTTGTAATATTTTATAATAAATTGAGTAAATGTAAATAGTTCCATTGTAGTACATTGTATTACCACACTATTTCGGAAATTTCCTAATTTCATTTAGTAAAAACACATACACTTGATTATTCCTTAATATATAATGTAAATTAAATTATAATAAATATTATGTAAAAAGAGCATAACAAAATATGGAAATATCAAATAATAATAATAATAATGATAGTAATAGTAATAGTAATAGTAATAGTAATAGTAATAGTAATAGTAATAATAATAATAATAATAATAATAATAATAATAATAATAATAATAATAATAATAATAATAATAATAATAATAATAATAATAATGCTTTATTGCCCAACAATAAATGAAAAAGAAACAAGAAATAATACATAAATACATACGAATGCTCACAATAATATTAATATTTGGAAATACAAATCACAATACTGCAGAAAGGTTAGTTGGTATATTGCTCGGTAGCTAATCTAATAAGAAATTTTAATGAAATAATAAAAATATCACATGGTTGATTTAAATGATTAAAATTATTACACATAACATTTAGGTACAGGTGATCTCAGTAAAATATTATAATATAAATATTATAAATAATGAAAATGGGACGAAAATTCGTAATCTTAATTTTATCACATTTTTAAAAATTGGGCGTACTTGTAAACGTTTCCACAAATTAGGTAAATTAATTGTACAGAAAATTCAGAGTCAGTGCCTCAAAGAAATGTTTATAATCTTAAATAGGAGTTCTCGGAGAAATATATAAAGTATAGTGCCTAGTATATAACGAAAAATTCAGATTCTCAATTTGCACACCAATAATATCTATAAACGGTAAATTGTTTAAATCCGCAGACAACAAATCCAACTGTAAACAAATAAAGCTATTACTAACGACCAACGTATAGTCCTATTAGTAGCTGTAAGGCTCCGGTCTACTCTGAACACATTATAGTTATTAATCAATAGACCATGTTTCGGTACATCTTAGTATTAGAGCATATGGTAACATTGTCAGCGATCTTATGGTTATAAATCAATAGCCTTGTTTTGATTCTGACCATTTTATTGATAAGAACTACCAAATCAGAATAAGTTAAAAATTGAACTAGGTGACTATTTAGAACCATTGTAGGACCAATGCAGAACCAAAACAAGCCTATTGAATGCTGAGAAGTTGGAACAAAAATATTATTACGCAATTTGCTGCGTACACGAATATACCTAAGCTGTACATTTATTCCTGTCCCATACACTGTATTCCTAGTAAAAGCAATTAATATTGGAAACAGAATCCGATAGTTCAAAGAGGTGGCAATTTTTAATATACTTGATATCGTCTACTTGCTTGCTTACTCAACGTTCTTGTGTGCCTTGTTTTCTAAAGCGAATTGTATATGTGTCTGTCTGTCCAGTGTTTGTTAAAATTCCGAAAACTAACTTCCATATGTCGTGGATAAAGAGCTATCGGAAGTTCACTTGGAATGGCACCAATTTGTTTTGTACAGCTTGTTCGAAAATTGTAAGTATAAATCATATTTTCACATTTATTTTTTTCCAGTCTATAGTAAATAAAGAAAGATATGATATATGTTTTTTGGTATAATCGGAAATTTTGGCTTTTATAAATTACGAATTCAAGCATTTTTTAACGAATGTAAACCCAAATTAAGTATTGCTTTTTTGGATTTTACAGATTCATGCAGATAAAAAATGTATTGTGGATCAGCATGTCAAATCAGTAAAACACCAGCTCAACGTGCGAAAATTGCAACGAGGGAAACCCTCCCAGCAAACAATACAATATTGTCTTGAAGAAAAGCCAAAAAACAGCGAACAAGCCCAGTTCAATGAGGTCTTATAAGGCATCCATTGCAGCCAATATACCACTTAAAAAACTGGGCAACCCGAATTTAAGATCATTTTTGACAAAATATTATAAATTTAGAATACCGGACGAATCAACTGTACGTAAAGACAGTGTTGATGTCATTTACAAACAAACTGTAAATGACATTAAAAAAAGTGGGTGAAAATTATTTTTTTCTTGTGGCTGATGAAACAACTGACTCATGTGGGAGATATATTGCACACGCATTGATTGGAGTCTTAGGGCAAACCAATGATTATGGTAGATCCTATTTAATTGCATCCAAACAATTGGAAGAAACCAACAATTTAAGTGTAACCAGATTTGTTCAAGAAACATTAACTAACTTTTTTTGCCCAACAGTGTTCCGTCAGAAAAATTCATACTCCTTTTATCGGATGTTGCACCCTATATGGTTAAGACAGCACACAATTTAAAAATATTTTATTCTAACCTATTTCATGTTACTTGTTTGGCTCATGCTATCAACAGGGTGGCAGAATGTGTAAGAGACCAGTTTCTATTGGTAAATGATTTAATTAATCAAGTAAAAAAAGTAGTTTTAAAATCATCTTCGCGTGTTCGTTTTTATAAGGAAAATTGTCCAAATACTCAATTACCACCACAACCAGTAATAACTCGCTGGGGAACTTGGTTAGCCGCTGCTATATTTTATGCCGAGAACTTTGAATTAGTTAAAAAAGTTATAGAAGATCTAAACGACTCGTCTTCTGCCGCTCTAATAAATGCAAAAACTATATGTTCTAATCCAACAGTGAAAGAAAATTTAATATTTATAAAAACAAATTATTCTTTTGTACCCATAGCACTCACGAAATTGGATTGATTCTTTGACAGATTCAGTGGCTTTAATAAATCAGTTTGAGGTAGATTGCAAAAAAGTTTCAGGTACTGTTGGAGCTGCGTTTATAAAAAAAATTTATGGCAGTAATTGAAAATAATACAGGCTTCAAAATCCTAAAAAATATTTCAGCAGTTTTTATAGGCAACTTCACTAGTTTCGAAAGAGAACTAGATTTATATAAATTAGAAACACACTTAACTTCAAAACTAAAATACTGTCCGATAACTTCTGTAGATGTTGAGCGTAGTTTTTCCAATTTTAAACATATGTTTACAGATAAAAGACACAATTTTCTTTTGTAAAATTTTGAAAAACATTTAGTTATCAATTATTTTTATAACTGCAAAGAATAGTTTGTTAATTATTTACGAATTGTATGTTGTGCAAGTTGCTGTTATCTGAATGTATCAATGGTATTGTTGAATTATTAATTGTATTATTATTTTTTTTATAATCGCAAATAATATTTTGTCACTGTAAAATTTTTATGTTTTAGATTTTATGTTTTGCAATTTGCTATGTAAGTATCAATATGTGTATCTATGAATAAAAAACTTTTATTACGATTTTTTTTTGTTTCATTTATATTTATTCAAATAGGTCTGTAGTATAGGTAAAACATTATAGGATTTCTGAAGAACGGGTTTAATTATAATTCGCCTGCATTTTTTCCGCTCCTTATTCATATCAATACAATCCTCTTGTGGTAGACGTTTTTAACCATATTAAAAGAATATTGATGTTTATGCTCAAAAGTAAGTGCAATTTATAAGCAGTGCAACAACATTCTTTAAACTCATTTCCACACCAACTGGAAGGATTTAGAGTTCCTAGCGCATTTTGTTTTAAAATGGTTTTCCCTGGCGACCTAATTCACTAGGTATATTTGCAAATAAGAACAATTTAAATCAAAATAATATTAAATGCACACTTACCAAACAACAATAATAGCTAAACAAGAAATAATTGTAACGTTAATTTACAACAATCGTTCACAATGTGAAATACCCAGTTCGCTCACGCAATACCTGAAACAATGAAATAAAATTATTATTAATATAAAATATGTAGTTACTGGGCTTAACAACCAACACTGAAACAAATTCCTTGTTGTTAACGTAAACAGAAGTGTCAAAATATTATTAAGTAAGTATTAAGTTTTCTTTAATTGGCGGTCTTGCTAAGTTATTCAAGTGGGTTTTTTTAGTGGGATAAAGACCAAAAATAGAAGAACATTATATTTATTTCATTGCCAACGTTTCGGTGTTATTTTTACACCATCTTCAGGGCTCTACAATATAAAAGTACAAAAATGTTTTTAAATATAAATTAATAAAACAATTAAAATATAATATAAAAGTTTTGTCAATAAACACAATTCAATTTTTTAAAAATTAAACATTTCAAAACAAATACATATAAAATATTTAGTCCTGATCCTGTCACAATTACAATAATAAAAAAAAAACAGATCGACAGACAAAGAGAAATTATAATAACAAAAAAAAACCTGCAACCACTTGCTGCCACTTGAATATTTTATAATTATTAATTATAACGAATATAGTTATTAATAGGTACAATGCTCGTCAGCTTAAAGTCACCAGTTCCATGGTCCATTCTTTTCTAGTGCCATTTATTATACACGGTGCTAGAAAGGGACAAAACATGGAAGTGGTGACTTTAAGCTGACGACCATTGTACATTATGTCACAAACCTTTAGAAACAAAGAATATGCAGATATTCATTTTATTTATGGATTTACTAATGGTAATGCAGAGAAGCTGTATGTGAATACCTATCGAATACTTTGTTCAAACCGGCAACTTGAGGTGTGTAAATCAAAAAATTCTACATAAGGATGGCAGAAATCCATACCATTTACAATCTGTGCAAAATTTGCTTCCGAGAGATGCAGAGAGACCCCTAAATTTTTGTATGTGGTTGTTAAATAGGTCACAACATAATCCAGAATTCTTATTAAAAATACTACCTATGGACCTATGAAGCTACGTTTATAAGGCGAGGAGTAGTGAATTTTCAGTCTTGCATAGATATTAGATCACAAGAAAATCCACATAAATTTCGGACAAGATCTTTTCAATACAAATTTTCTGTGAATGTGTGGCTCGGAATAATTATTCGCAATAAACTGTGGACCTTTCTCTTTGTCACCTCGTCTGTCAGTTCTGACCATTCTAAAAGTACCTATTTGAATGAGTTATTAGAGGATGTTTCGCTAAATATAAGGCAAACTAGCTAAATATAAATTAATGGTGCTCCTGCGCATTCTAGGAGAATAATATAAGAATAGCTTAATGACAATTACCTGGGGCGATGGAGATAACAAGCAAAATGCCAATATCAACCATATTGATACAGAGGGTTGACCAACCAGGTCGGAAGATCTAATTCCCCTAGACTTCAATGTTTGGGGTTATCTGAAAAGTAAAGTTTACTCTACTCCAATTGATACAAGATCACAACTACTGCAGCGAATAGAAGACGGATGTAATGAATTAAAAGAAAATGACCACACGATAGGTATTAGCTTCAATTAATAGAAGATTTTCTTTAGTTTTATTGGGTTTTTGCCACACTTCTGAAAAAATAATTTTAAACTGTTAAGCTTGACATACGTTTAATATTTTTACTACGATTTTGAGAACGAAAACAGAGAGTTTTTCGAAACGTCAATAATACGGAAGTGCGCGATAGCGATGTGATATTTGTTATTTTCTACTTATCTGCTTTTTTCAGTGTGAGATTTTTTGGTTAGGCAAACTTAGTTTCAAAAATAACCCTTGACTGTTCCGTTTGGCGCAAGGGCTTATTTAATTAATCTTTATTATTTTTTCAGAAGTGTGGCAAAAACCCAATAAAACTAAAGAAAAGCTAAAATTATGCCACAAATAAATAGCTTCAGACAATATCTTAATAGAAGATGTCTGAAATGTATCGATGTGGGTGGTTTGTATTTTGAATAACTATTGTAAACGTAACGTTAATTTTGTTTCTTCTTTAATTGATGTTGTTTATACATTTGTTCTTATTTTTGTTTACCTAAATTGTTCTTATAGACAGTGGATTCGGCCTCCAGGGGAAACTAAAAATAAAACGCGCCAAAAAATGTATCTTGTGGAAATGAAATGAATTTAAAGAATTTTGTTGACGTGTTTACTAATTAAACACGTATTCAGTAGGTATTTTTGTATTCAGTTAAAATGGATTATTTTTATCCGTATATTTTCTTTCATGTAGGTAATGATTATGACGAATATTAGTGTCATGTACTGACGATTAAGTATTGATATCCCACTAATTTTGGTATGACGAAAACTGGTATACTCTGTGTTAATTTTGAATAAAAATAATGTAATTTAAAGATTACTTTAAAACCAAATAATATCGTAACATGGTATATCTATATCCAAAATTCTATAGCGTTAACCTTTAAGGTGACGACCACTAGTGCCAATACCTTATGTTTTTGAGGCAAATATCTACTACCTGCTTTCAAAGAGATATATCTGCCCTCAAAGTGTCCTGGTGTTTAAAATTTGGCCCTCCCCGTATAGTTAGTTTCAAAATTTATTAATTTTACCGAAATCATATATATTCTATTATTGTCTATATTTAAATAAATATTTGATGTCGAATTAAAATACCCAGGTATATACAATTTTGATATATTCTTTAATCCTTGACCTTAATTTTTAACTTAATTAATTGTTGCTTTAAAGGTACCTACCTATAATTAAATCATAAAGAATATATATTGATTGGATTAAGTATATCTATATTTAGGTATACCTATAGACAAAAACCATATCGTATGCGCATCTAATTTACATTTTCATTAATGAGCGAATAAACAACGATTACAAACCATAAAATTTAGGTAGGTATTCAATAAAATGTACCTAATGACTAACTAAGGGTATTTGCAAGTGAGCCAATTTCAAATAGGTAATAAATTTCGTTTAACTACATCAGCCATATTAAATGAATCTTACTCAAATAAAGTAATTTATTATTAAATGCAAAGCATTATTTTATTGGTTGCACCCTTGTGTTAATATATGACTTCTTAGCACACCAATTGGCTCGATGTTAACGTTGAGAAAAGGACGGGCTGTTATTGAGGGGAGGAGCAGGGGCGTTCTTAAAATGCCATTGTTCTGGAACTACCAATAGAAATCTACAGGGGCGTTGTGTGTCCTTTTAAAGTTACTAAATGTTTTGAAGGATCAGTTCAAACAGTGGTTTAGTGGAGTTTGCTTAAGTTCTTGTGTTTGTTCAGTGGATCTATGTAAGTGATTTCATCATGCCGCGGCCGTCTAGGGATTCGTATGGTGACCAGAAGCCTCCTTACTCTTATATATCGTTAACTGCTATGGCTATTTGGAACTCTCCAGAGAAAATGCTACCTTTGTCAGAAATATATAAATTTATAACGGACAGATTTCCCTACTACAGAAAAAATACACAAAGGTGGCAAAATTCACTTAGGCATAATCTATCATTCAATGATTGCTTTATAAAGATACCTAGACAGCCAGACAGGCCCGGAAAAGGAGCTTACTGGGCCTTACATCCAGCAGCATTTGATATGTTCGTTAATGGAAGTTTATTACGACGAAGAAAAAGATTCAAATTGCTCAAAAGTGACAAAGAAATTTTAGAAAATGAATTAGCAGCCTTAACAAATATAAATAGAATATTTTTCTCACCGCCAAATCCTCCGCTGGATATGAATACAGTAGCAAATACATCTGCTCTCTCAGTGCATGGTGAACCCTCCTCACCAACATCAACTAAGACTCCCGAATCATCAGTGACTTGTATAAGACCCAAAAGATCCTTTACTATAGAAAGTCTTATTTCGCCAGACAAGCCGACGCCCGTAGTCCCGAGCGCGACTCATATTCTTCCTCATGTTCATCCGTGGGTATTAACATCATCCTGTTACGATCTCGCTTTCACGAATCCCATGGCTTTAATGCAGTCTTCTGCAGTCCCATATGAAAATTATGGAATTTCATCAACAGACGATTTATTCCGGGTGTCTCAATTATAGTTTGGTAAAGAATGTGATTGACTCAAAAAGATATTATATAAGTGGTGTTTTCAAGAAAGAAACCAATTCAATTGGAAAATTGACTGAGTTGTATTCAAAGATATTCTATTACCTATTAGTCGTCACGTACGTACTCTATTACTTTAGCTACAAATTTTTCCAAAAATTGTGCTGTAGAAGTAACTGTAATGTCTTGGTTGTTATCTAATTACCTTTGTCAACTTATTATTTCAAATTACGGAAAATACATTACTTGGTTTACAAATAATTTTCTCTTGAAATGTTATTAGATTTATGCAGCATAAAATATTGTATTTAATGAACCATCGCGTTGCGGATCGTAGTAAATTAAAAACATACTATAGCACATCTACGTAAATCAACGCGTATTTATATGAATAACCAAACACTTTTATTTATTGAGCATTATTTTGTTATAATTTTCGAAGAAATTAAAATACTGTATCAGATGAAACACAAATTTGACTGTATTTTTTAATAATAAAACCGGTTACGGACGGTGAGCAATAATACAGACACTTAAACTGCATAGATATAACTATATATTAATATTACACTGATAAAAATATTTATGTAAATTTATCATGATTAGCATTGGCTTTTTTATGTCCATAATTGCTAATGCTCTATAAAATGTCAATGTAATTAAACAGATAATAACTGTAAGAATTATAAATATGCATTTTTATGATGGAAATTGCGTTTACTCGAACATAATATTTAAATTTACTAATTATTTGTAAAATTATAATGTTTTTGTTTAATGTATGTAAAAATTATACTTATAGGTACATAGATATATTTTCACCATGGAAATGAAGACCTACCTATATACTGTGTAAATTAACTAATTCTCCGTAAAACTAAAATGTAATTAAATATAGTATATATGCTTAGGTATACCTACTTTTTCAAAATTATACAGAGTATTCCAAAATTAAACGGCATTCTGTTGATGACAAATTTCTCTAAAGATGAATCCGCATGTTTCGTTTCCAAGATAACAAGAGTTTTAAGAAGTTAAGAGAAAAATAAATTAATTTTCTGAAATATTTACATAGTATGTAAGTCTTACGTTAAGTATAGCGGATGGAAGAGAAGACGAACTTGACAATATATCACCAGTAATCTAGTTAATATGACAATATATCAATTCAGTAGGTGCATATGTGAATTAATTATGGACAAAAAAGTTTAACAATAAGAAGACAAATAACTTAATATTACGAGTAATTTATTGTCGAGTTCTCCTTCTTACATTCTAGTACTGTATAAATTAGAAGTGTTATTGCACTATTAATATAGAAATTATTAAAGCATGCAATATATGAGAAAAATTAGTGAAAAACAAAAATGAAAACAATATTTTCAAGTAATTAGTAATATTTATTGAACATAACAAATATATAGGTAGAAAGTTGCATAAAGCATGAAACACATTTACATATTATTTGAGAAATTCTGTGATAATATTGATGTAGGTACCTATGTTGTATTTTCGGGCAGCTATAAAATGCAGCACCACACAAACATGTACTTACCTATTTTTTTAAATCACCTTCAGAGAGCACACTACTTTACAGCACAGCTAAATCCTAAGCCCACTTGAAATGTCTTGTATCACTTTAATTTCAACTACACTACAATATCTATTATACACATTATACAGTATGCGCCAAAAGTATGGAATAAATTCAATAAAAACGAAACAATTATTTTTTGGGAAAAATCCTCGAACAGGTCGATTTTTAATTTAAAAAATACATATTTTAGCGTAAAATGCGATTTTCAAATGTCATTTGTTTTCGAGTAATGACGTCATCGATTTTTTTTTAAATGGCAACACCATATTTTTTCCTTGATTCTGAAAGATCGTTTAATTCTCTATCAGACAGTACTAAAATTTTGCCCTCTTACATAGGAAAGTTTTCAAGTACTTAAATGACGATTGAATGTTAGAAAACGTAAATTTTATCCATAAAAAAGTAACAATTCTGAGGTATGTAAAATAAAATACAATTGATTAAATTTTATACTTAAATTAAATGTTCGAATTGCCATCCACCAACTTCTTGACAATGCGCAAGTCTGTGAAGAAATTCTTCTTGCACATTATGAATGATTTCTGGGGTAATTCTGCGTATTTCGTCCCGAATGCGATTTTGAAGTTCTTCTAAATTACGTGGTTTATTAATGTACACTTTTGACTTCAAGTATTCCCATAAAAAATAGTCAAGAGGTGTAAGATCTGGCGATCTTGCAGGCCATTCTATCGTTTTTGCTTTATTTTAATTGATTTACGTTTTCTAACATTCAATCGTCATTTACTCGAAAACTTTCCTATGTAAGAGGGCAAAATTTTAGTACTGTCTGATAGAGAATTAAACGATCTTTCAGAATCAAGGAAAAAAATATGGTGTTGTCAATTAAAAAAAATCGATGACGTCATTACTCGAAAACAAATGACATTTGAAAATCGCATTTTACGCTAAAATATGTATTTTTTAAATTAAAAATCGACCTGTTCGAGGATTTTTCCCAAAAAATAATTGTTTCGTTTTTATTGAATTTATTCCATACTTTTGGCGCATACTGTATAGGGTAGCCGATATAATATATTGTCTATCACCGTCCGTAACCGGCTTAAACGACACAAATATTATCTTTTTCTCTTACATAAAAATGTGCAAATATAAATAAAAGTTTAATTTGAACCGATGTTCTTACTAAACTCAAGCATTTTTTAGACTATACACTGTAACGACATCTATCTAACAGACGTTATAGAAAATTAAATTTAACAGTTTATTTGATTATGTTTTACCTCGGTGTTTAGCAATACAATAAAAATTGAATTGTACATAAAATGAAGGTATAGTTCCTCAATATTTCGTTGTATATAGGTATATATAGGTAGGTAGGTACATAATACTTTAGACTTAAATAAATGTGATAATACTTGTTAAGTTAATGCACTTTTATTGTATTATTTTTGCATTCTGCTGCTCTAAATATATAATATTTATGATATTTAATTGTGAAACAATATTTACCTAGTAATTATTATGAATGTAAATAAAATTATTATTGTTGTAGTTATAAATTGTTCACATGTGCATGTAGGTATAAATGATTTACTGAATGTATTGTAAGTATTACCGCGTATTAAATAAAATTGATAATTTTAATCATGCGAGTTTAATTATTCTATATCAAGTTTATTTATTTATATTTTTTGCATACATACTTGATAGATGCAAATATAATTTATATAGATACACGGAAATGTAGAAAATAGGTACAGTCAGTCTAGATTAACTAAAATACACATTGAATTTTATATAGGTACTTATAAGTACTTTGACATGTCATGACACTATAATTAAGCAATTTCGATGTAGATATAATTAGATTTTTTATTATTCAAGTAGGTAACTAGGTATATATTTTCCAATATAAGCAATGTCAAATAAACTTTTGTAAGTACGTAATGTTTCTTCTAGATAGGTTAATTGTTAGTTAATTTGTATACTGATATTTTTAAATTTATTTTATTAACAATACAGTGTGTCCATGAATGTATACCCAACTATACCTGTGAATTTTTTTAATTCACATTTTTTTTTAAAAAGTAATTCTTTGCTTCTCTTGAAATGTACATGCTTTTGCAAGAATAATGAAAGAAGTTGAAAGAAGTTTTTCATTACAAATACAGTAGCAAAAAAATTGAAAAATTAATTTTAAATTATTATTGCAAACAATTATACATAGCAGCTGTAAATATGGCGTTGAGGGCATTAAAAATATAAGAAAATGTAAAATTTGGGTAAAGTGTCAATTTTTAAGAAGAAATTTAAAATATTATAGAAAAAAGTTGTTTCTAATGCCACATCAAGATATATAACATAAATAACAACGGACAAACAATTTCAAATAAATTAAAAACATAGCAAATAAATGCTGCAGATATTTTTCTAATGTAGGCAAAAATTTAGCAAGTGAGATCAACAGAAAAACCTGCTCGAATCAAAATTTCTTTCATGCACAACTACCAACGAACTGATAAATCCTTAAAAAATTTGCAAATTATAAAGGCTCCCGGCCTCGATAACTTAACAGCCAAAGCCATAAATAAAATTATTCATGATATTGTTGAGCCACTTACATATCCTAAATAAATGTTTAGAAATTGGTTTATTCCATACTTCCTTTAAAAAAGCACTACATAAATTTGATAACAAATCTGATATTAGTAACTATAGGCCTGTACCTCTTTTATGGACTTTAACTAAAATATTTGAAAAAGTTTTGAAAATCAGAATTTTGGAATTAGTAGGAATTATATAATTTAATATCGGATAAACAATGTGGTTTCAGGCATGCTAAGTCGACGGAGCATGCCTGATCTTTTAAATAAAATATACAAAGCTGTGGATAAAATGTAAACCAGCATTATGCGTTTTTATCGATTTGGCTAAAGCCAAACGGTATGCCACAAAATACTATTAACAACGCTTGAAAATATAGGGTTTCGAGATAAAGCTATGACATATTAAAAAACTATCTGCAAGGTAGAAAACATCGTGTTAAGATTTATAATACATTGAGTGTAGAAGAAACTGTCACCTACGGAGTACCACAAGGAACTGCTCTGTGCCCTCTATTGTTCCGTTTGTATGTTAACAACCTTATTAGTCTTCAAACATCTGGTAAAATAATTAGTTCTGCGGATGATATCATCATATTTTATATAAAATCAAACGGAAAATC
Organism: Monochamus saltuarius; assembly: GCA_025584915.1. NCBI lineage: Eukaryota > Metazoa > Arthropoda > Insecta > Coleoptera > Cerambycidae > Monochamus > Monochamus saltuarius. The sequence goes on from CM046723.1 coordinate 33,243,076, forward strand.
TTTTAAAATTGTAAAGTTGAATCAGATTTTAAAAATGTTGTAATTGCCAACATGCTAGAATTAGGTAAAATTTCCATGTTTTGTTGTGCTCTTTTTACATAATATTTACTGGTAATTTTTAATTTATGCTATATATCAAAGACAAATCAAGTAAATGTGGTTTTACGTAATAAAATTAGGAAATGTCAGAAATAATATGACTACAATGTACTGCTTTAACTATTTACTTTCACTCAATTTATTAAGAAATTTTATAGAATTGTTTGTGCGATTTCTATGGTACATGCGCAAAGGCACATTAATCTAACCTAAAGCGTTTTAGTTATGTTAAGGTGTGGTAGACAAACATGTACGGTTCATTGATAAGAACTTTTTGTGGCATATTCGAAAAATAGTAAGTATAAGATTATATTTTGTAACATGTACACTCGCAGCTTATGCCAATTTAAATGTTATATACAATTCATAAATATAATAGAAACTGAAACGGTACGTTGTTTATATATAAACAAGCATACCTATATGCTTGCATCAATCTGCCCCACTACCTGTGTCTTTAAACCACACAACAACATTAATTTCAAACAACATATTTAGGTACCTTTATGACAGTTAAAATGGCAACAGTATACAATAATATTAGTTGTAGTTATATGAATTTACATATATGCAAAAACCAAGGAATTAATGTTTGAACATTAAGATGTAATTTTTTGCGGGAGGTTCAACACATTTTCTAATAAAAATGTGCACTAAAAAAATTATTTCTGTATTTACGTATATTATATTATAGGTATACATTTACATAAGCAAATTTCCTTCAGTATGTAAATTTACATAGAATTATAAGATCTTTCGGTTGTGCTATTAATTACACGGGTTTTCATGCATTTTACATTTCATTGAGAGTATTTTTACTTGCCAGTTTTATATATATATATATATATGAATACTTAATTTTCTGTATAACAAGTAAGTAAAAGCTACCATATAATATAAAGAATATTATTAATATCTAAACAAATAACAATTCATAAATTTAAGAAATATTATAAAGGCATTGATAATAATAATTTTTTCACCGCAGGAAACCAGTACAAAAGAAAAAATATGTAAAAAATGGCTTGGTTTTGTCACATTTAATGGAATCCAAAAGGATCCTCCAACAATTAATAATAAAAATAACGCAGTACAAACAGAAAAATTATAAACAAAAAGTAGAAGAAGCGAAGAAAAGATAAAAACGAACCAGCAATAGACAGTAAATATGGTCATAATTAAAATATTATCATATGACAAAAACAGTTGTCTAATAGAAATGTTGTTGCTTTAGATTTAATTATTTTTATGTTATATATGTTTTAAACAAAATAAGATTATTGTTATAAATCCCATAAAATTAGGGCATTGTTTTAAAGCTGTCGATATATGAGGTAGATCCAAAGCATTACCACAGCGGGCGAAATAATCATGTTAAAAATTTATTATAAAGTTCTGACAATTTTTCTTCACATACCTATATTAAAATTTCTAGTGTGTCTATAAGCATGGCAATGTGGGAAATAGTGTTTCTACAAGACGTTATTCAAGACACTCTCATCATATTTCTATATAACAGTCCATTTCTGGTTTAAAAATCCTATCAGCAAAACTAGATGCACCCCAAAATAAAATCCCATAAAAAAAAACTGGATAAAAATTGTGAAAAATAATAGCTATGACTTAATGACATTTCCATTTATTATTTTCTTGACTATTTATTGCATAACTCATTAATATGTTTTTCCCAGTTTAAACTATTGTCCAAGTATATGCCTAGAAATTTAAAATCAGAAAGTTTTTGCAGCGATTTATGATTTGCTTAGCAGGTAACTTTCATTAATAGTATACTAGTAAACTGTATGAATACTGTTTCTGATGTATTTAAAAGTAACTTATTACTATTAAACCAGCTCACAAATCTCTTAATAATTATTGTGTTATAATGATTGTCTCATTTAGAGAATTATTTGCACAAAGTAGGCTATTATCGTCAGCATACATTATCGCGGACTTATCGGCAACTATTTTCGCAAGATCGTTTACAAACAAAATAAAAGTCCAAGCACTGCCTCTTGTGGAACGCCAAAACATATTGCAGATGCTATGCCATTAACACCTACAGATTGATATCTCTTTGTAAGATGTGTATGTATCCAGTTATATATTTTACCTCTAAATCCGTAGTTATGTAATTTATTAAGAAGTATAACATGATCCACCATATCGAAAGCTTTATTCAAATCCAAAAATACACCAATGGTCTTTTTACCAATATTTATATTCGTGTGCAGTTCAATAATCAAATGCAAAATTGCAGTTTATGCAGATATATTCTTTAGTGTTTTATATTTATCAATTTTTGAAAAAATAAACTGTTAAAAAAATTAATGAAAAAATTGTCAAAATTAAACTATGTTTATGGTACGCTTTTACACGTTACAATACATTGGCTGATTTATTGGTCAAATTTAAGAATTTTTAGAATAAACATCAATTAAAAACAACGACAGGCCTAACCTGGCAGACTAACATAACTGCAATAACAGACAAGTACCTATACCAACTAACGTACGTATCAGAAGATATTTAGAATTGTTTAAGTGGATAATTAATGATTCATATTTTAGACAAAAATTAATAGAATCCTTTTGATTTGAGCTGCTTGTGTGTGATTGAAATATCTTGTATCTTGTATGAATTAAATATTCAACATTCTTCACACGCATGCAACGAAAATGGCCACCGTGGTACGATGGTAAATCTGATAAGGCAAAGAAAATACTTTGAATGAATGTCATTATTAAGTAGGTACATGCGCATTTCTCAAGTACCTGTGGAATGCTAAATGGAACAGCTAATCACTCAACTTTTAAAAAATCACAGAGCTGAAACTAGCTAGCACTTGTATATAGTTCAAATTATGTTGTCTTCAATTATTCTAACGTGAACAGCCGTTAGCGATTTGCGCACGCCCCAGATTGAAATTGTTGTAAACTACATTGCACTAATAAAAAATGGGTGGAAATTTCCATGTTTTGTTATGCTCTTTTTACATATTATTTACTTGAAAATTTTGATTTACATTACATTTATTATTAAGAAATAATCGAATGTATGTGTTTTTATGTAATAAAATTAGGAAATTTCACAAATAGAGTTTTAATAAAATGTACTGCAATGGAACTACCTACTTACATTTACTCAATTTATTATGCAATTTTAAAGTAATTTGCATGTGATTTTTGTTGCACATGCGCAACATGAAACTAACCTCTAACATAATACGTTTTAGTTGTGTTGTTAACGTGTAGTAGATATAGATATACGGTTCATTGATAAGGACTTTTTATGGGATATTCTTAAAACAGTAAGTATAAAATTTGTAGCGGTCACCGACCTACATCTGTGATCCCTACAATTTACGATATTTGCACTAAAGCAACAAACAAATCAATGCCAATAAAACCATAAAAGTACCCTCTGACCTGAGCCCATTTATGATAAAATAAACAGGATGGTCAGAGATTAACCAGCGTCCCGAGACTTTCCTCGAGAGGTCCGGTGAAAACCACGGCAGTAACTTGTCGCTCGTCTTCCGCTGAATATCCGTCCAGACTTCTGTATTGGTGGAACATCCTTTCCCAGTTGTTATATCTTTATTAATATATTTAACGTGTTACAAACCCTGGACTTGTTATTTCTAATCTAACAACCCCACAAATTGGTGACCCCGACGTGATTTCAAAAACGCGTTACATTAATAAAGTGCCCGACATGATCTCAAAAACGCGTTAAGTTAACAAAGTGCACAACGTGAATTACACAATGGAAAACAACACAGAAGCCAGCGGAACATCCAACGCGTACGTGAGCCGCGTAGGAATCAAAGTCCCGCCATTTTGGGAGAAGAATCCGGCAAGATGGTTCTCGCAAATCGAGGCGCAATTAGCACTCAGCAATATCACAAACGACGAGACCAGATTCCACCACATCGTCGCTAACCTGGACCCACGAATCGCTGAGGAAGTCGGCGACATTATTGACTCACCACCTAGTCGAGACAAGTACGAAAAAATCAAGGCAGCGCTCATAGCACGCCTCTCAGCATCGGCCGAACAACAAATTCGCAGCCTGCTAGAGGGAGAAGAAATGGGGGACAGGCGCCCCTCACAATTTCTCCGCCATCTCCGCGGTCTCGCCGGGACCGCTGTGAGTGACACGATCCGCAGACCATCCTGACGTCGGACGACGACATACCGCTGGACAAGGTTGCTCAAAGGGCGGACAAGATCCTGGAGACAATGAGGCAATGCCAGCCACAGGTAGCCGCGACTTTGGAGCGGAACGACGGCCAGCTATACCAAGCGATCGCAGCGCTCGAGAAAGAAATGTCGGAACTGTCCAGTGCGCAAGAACGACACGCGAATCGACCACGCTCGCGTCCGCGCAACCCCGCAGCGTGCTGGTACCACAACCGTTCGCTGCGAAAGCAAAGAAGTGTACCCCGCCGTGTAGCTACGCAACGGGAAACGAGAATGCCGAACGGTAGACGCGTCCGCCGGCGTGGACCCCCAATCGCGTCGCTTGTGCGTGACGGACCGCGAATCCCAAATACAGTATTTGGTAGATACAGGTGCGGATTTGTGTGTGTTTTCCCGCAGCCGAAAGCGAGAGAAAGCCTTACCTACAGACTGTAAGCTGTTTGCCGCAAACGGGTCGGAGATTGCCAATTATGGTGATGTCACATTGACACTCAATTTCGGGCTACGCCGCGAGTTCACATGGCGTCTCGTGGTAGCCGATGTGACGCGACCGATTATAGGCGCCGATTTTCTCGCGCGTTACGGATTGCTCGTTGATCTGAAGCACCTACGTTTAGTGGACAGTCTCACAAATCTCTGCAGCAGCGCACATCTCGGACCGCGTCAGGCCGCCGCACACATAAAAGTCGTACATGGCGACACAAAATATCACCGAATACTCGCCAAATTCCCGGAGTTGTCGAAACCCAGTGGACTGCCAAGACAAGTAAAACACTCTACCGTCCACTATATCAAGACGACGCCCGGTCCCCCTACGTCAGCCAAGGCCAGACTGAAAGACGCCAAAAAAGAGTTTCAAACAATATTAAAATTCGGCTTCGTGCGACCGTAGGACAGCTATTGGGACGCTCCGCTACATCTCACACGAAAAAAAAAACAGGCGAGTGGCGTCCGTACGGCGACTACCGAGCGTTAAACGCGAGGACCGTCCCAGACAAGTATCCAATCCCACACATCGAGGATTTTACCCAAAGTCTCGCGCAGAAAAGAGTGTTTTCAACAATAGACCTGGTGCGCGCGTATCACCAAATCCCGGTACACCCCGAAGACGTCGCGAAAACAGCCGTCATAACACCGTTTGGACTTTTTGAATTTCCCGCAATGACGTTCGGGCTCCGCAACGCAGCCTAGACGTTCCAACTGTTTATGGACGAGGTAGTTCGTGGCCCAGACTTCGCGTACGTGTACATAGATGACATTCTCGTCGCGTCGTCGTCGGAAGACGAGCACGAGAAGCATCTACACAAACGTTTCACCCGTTTAAACGAGTTCGGTGTCGTGGTAAATCCGACAAAATGTGTCTTTGGAAAACACGAAGTTCAATTTCTCGGATACACGGTGAGCGCAGGAGGCATGACCGCTCCACGAACGAGTCCGCGCAATTAGCGACTTTCCAAAGCCACATACAGTAACCCAGCTCCTCCGTTTTCTTGGTATGTTCAACTTTTACCGACGATTCATCCACATGCATCGAAGCTACAATCGCCGCTAAATAAGTGTCTATCGGGATCCAAGGATATCTAAGAAAACTACCATAACTTGGTCGACCGAGCTAGAAAATGCATTTTCCAACTGCAAAGAAGCGTTGGCGCAGGCTACAGTACTAACACACCCGGACCCGCAACTAACGCTCGCGATCTTCACCGACGCGTCCGACTGGGCGGCTGGGGCATCGCTGCAGCAACTTTCATCGAACGGTTGGGAACCTCTAGCATTCTTCTCGAAAAACATGAGTGAGGCACAGAAGAAATTCAGTGCATTCGACCGCGAATTATGGGCCATCTACAAAGCTGTGAAACATTTCAGGCACATGGTTGAGGGTCGAAATTTCAGTATTTTCACCGACCATAAGCCCCTAACATTCGCGTTCAAACAAAAACTCGACAAGTGTTCCCCGCGACAATTCAGATACCTGGATTTCCTAGGCCAGTTCACCATGGATATCAGGCACATCGCAGGAAAGAACAACGTAGTAGCCGACGCATTATCGCGCGTAGAATCGATAAGCGAAGCCATAAACTTCGAAGCCTTAGCCCGCCACAGGAAAACGATAACGAACTCCGCGAATTACAGCGCGTCGGTTTCATTACACTTACGCAAAGTGGCAATCTCAGGTTCACAACCACCGCTCGTTTGTGACGTGTCGACAAACAATACGCGCCCATTTGTGACCCAAGAATTCCGGAGACAAGTGTTCCTTTCTCTGCATAACCTGCCACATCCCGGGGCGCGAGCAAGTGCACGCTTAGTGGCGCAACGTTACGTATGGCCATTTGTACAACGCGATTGCAGGAAATGGACTAATGTACGCAATGCCAACAGGCAAAAGTAAACAGGCACGTGTCAAGCCCCGTCGGCGAGTGTCTGTTCAAAAGTGCGCGATTTGAACATATCCACATAGACCTAGTAGGCCCATTACCATATTCCAATGGTTTTCGCTACTGTCTGACATGTGTTGACCGCGTTTCACGCTGGCCGGAAGTGTTCCCGATCGCGGACATTACAGCCGAAACCGTCGCGCGAACGTTGTACGAGGGATGGATTGCACGCTACGGTGTACCCCTACGTATCACCACGGACCAAGGTCGGCAGCTAGAGTCGAATATTTTCCGCAAATTAACAAAAATCACCGGAATGACACACTGGCGCACAACTGTGTACCACCCAGCCGCCAATGGCATGGTGGAACGTTTTCACAGACAACTCAAAGCAGCCGTCAGGTGTCACGAAACGGAAAACTGGACCGAGATTCTACCTACTGTCTTAATCGGCATTCGCGGAGCCTGGAAGGAAGACCTCAAGGCAACAGTAGCCGAATTGGTATTCGGCGAGCCTATACGACTTCCAGGAGAATTTCTGACACCGACTTTAGCAAACAACACCTCCACCAAATTCATCGCCCGTTTAAGAAGACACATGTCAAAACTCAAACCTGTACAAGCCACCAGATATGGACAGCGAAAAACGTTTGTGTTTAAAGACCTCACATCCTGCTCGCATGTTTTTGTGCGCGTCGATAGTCCCAAACGAGCCCTCCAGCAACCATATGAAGGACCCTATCCGGTGACTACTCGGCATGACAAATTTTACACCGTCTCCATCCGCAGTCGCGAAGTGAACATTTCCATCGACCGATTCAAACCCGCGTATATTCACGTGGAGGACGACAAACCAAGTATAGCAGAACCGTGCAGCAGCGAGGAGGAAACCACACCGTCAACCTCAAGGAGAGAGCCACATGCCGCCGACAGTACCGCGGAAGAACCGAAAACGCGCCTCGCACGTCGCGTACGATTCCTCGACAGATACCAGGCGGGTTTTGCGTAAAAAAGTGCCCGCGATGTGTTAATGCTAGACCTCAGTGTAAAACTTATCTAGTCAGTACCACTCATGAACAACATTCTTTTTTTTCTCAACATTTTTTTTGGTATTTTCACTTGTATAGCATTACTGTATACTTTTATTTTTGTCCACCAAAATAAAAGTCTGGCAGGTAGGTGATGTAGCGGTCACCGACACCGGTCACCGACCTACATCTGTGATCCCTACAATTACAAGTTAATGACATTTGCACTGAAGCAACAAACAAATCAATGCCAATAAAACCATAAAAGTACCCTCTGACCTGAGTCCATTTATGATAAAATAAACAGGATGGTCAGAGATTAACCAGCGTCCCGAGACCTTCCTCGAAAGGTCCGGTGAAAACCACGGCAGTTACTTGTCGTCTTCCGCTGAACATCCGTCCAGACTTCTGTATTGGTGGAACATTCTTTCCCAGTTGTTATATCTTTATTAATATATTTAACGTGTTACAAACCGTGGACTTGTTATTTCTAATCTAACAACCCCACAAAATTGTATTTTATTACGTGTGCACGTGCAGCTTATACCAATTTATATATTATACAATTCATAAAAATATTGTTACGGAAACTCACCTACCTTTTTAGTTTGTTAATTATGTTCCTATTTGCGTTAGAATTTAGAATTGAAGCTCACCTACCTCGTTAGTTCGTAAATTACGTTTCTGTTTATATTAGAACTTAATTTTTGTGATGCCTTTATTTTGACGTTTTCTGGAATATTCTCGGCCATATTCTATTTGATTGTCGAGACCGCCGAGAACTTCTAGAACTCTAAAAACCTATAGGTTTGTTCCAACACAGCAAGAATCGATTCCGAACCATTCAGAACTAGTTAGTCAGTTCAGTTGTTAATGTACTCTCGGCGAATGCGACGTAAGACGGCGTTGGTCAAACACTTTTCACGGTTCTGAACCTGTTTTCGACGGCTGTTGGAACAGACCTTATTATAGGTGGATCAAATTTGCAGTTGGAGTCAGTTTATATGGAGCAGTCGAAGGCGATTGACAAACGTCAAAGTAAAGTGTTGACCGTTGTGAAACTAGTTTGAAGGATATTTCTTGTATAATCAAGAGTGACAATAAAGTTTGTTTGTCTACGTGACGTGTTTCCACGAAAAGGCACTTTCGAGGTTACATTGGTGTCAGAAGTGAGACGTTCCACAAAGAAGACGTTTGGAGTAGACAAGTGAATGCCAGTGGCGGGATCAAGAGCGACGGAAATGGAGGAAACATTCAAATAGTTAATGGACATGTTGAAAGATATGAAAAGGAGCCAAGAAGATATGAAGGAAGAAATAAAGAAGAGTCAAGACGAAATGGGAGAAAATTTAATGGAAATAAAAAACAGCCAGCATGAAATGAAGACTAACCAAGACGAAATGGTGAAAGATATAATGGAAGACTTGAAAAAGGAAATGAAATACAATTAAGAGTAAGTGAAGAACAGTTTAGAGAAAATGGAAAATAGCCAAGAAAAAATAAGAAACGAAATGAAAACCAGTTTACAGGAAAACAATAAGAAGTTGGAAGAGACAATTACGGTTAAACTTAATGAATTTGAGGTTGATGACGAAATCAATCAATTAAGAAGTGAGGTACACGATAAGGTCCAAGTAATAGAAGAAAACGTTAGTAAATTACAGAATGAAGTCACTAAAGTCGTAGAAGAAAATATAGTAAAATTAGAACACGAGGTTATAAATCTAAAATTTCAGTTGTCCACAAGGGAACTCATTGCCTGAAAGCAGTTTTCTTCCGTCGTCAAGAGTTAAGCCGCCAACATTTGATGGAAAGGTGTCATGTAGTTCTTACCTTAAATAATTTGAAGCAGCTGCCTTGGCAAACAACTGGTCAGACGGAGAAAAAGCTACCCCATTAATAGTGGATCTACGAGGTGAAGCTATGGAGATACTAAGAACGCTAGCTGAGGATAAACAAAAAGACTATCAAACACTGAAGAGTGCTTTAGAAATGAGGTACTGCGAGGCTCATCTACAACACGTTTACCAGGCATAATTAAAAGACCGAAGACAACGCTTTGAAGAAAATCTGTAACAATTTGAGGCATATATAGCACGTATGGTGAAGCTAGCCTACCCCACTGCACCGACAGAATTCCAAGAACAGTTAGCAGTGAGTAAATTCATTGATGGCCTGCGAGACTCCGAGATCAGTCAAGCGTTAAGGTTAGCCAGACGCTCTGGCCCAGGCACTGGAAATTGAAGCCGCTCGACAGGCTTCCAGAAACAGTCAAGGCAGAACAAGGCAAGTTAGGTTTCAAACTAGTAAACAACGAGCAAGTGAGAATAACATGGAAGGATTTATGAAGAGTTTGCAAGATTTAATGAATAACTTCCAGCAATATCAAGACCGTACTAATTCCACTGTGTATAGTAGGAAAAGACCCATTCAGTGTTGGAATTGTGGAGTTGAAGGGCATCTTAGGAATCGATGCCCTAAGAATACATCTAGTCAGGACCAGGAAAACCCCAACTAGTCAGGTTTGAGGGGCGAAAGCTGGCTAGGAGCTACCAAGCCCCACCAACTATTAAGATCAAGGTAACCCGTCTGTAAAATAATGGAACGAGTTTGGTAGTACCAGGGAGTATATACGGACGGGATTGTGAAATGGTCCTTGATACAGGCTCTAGTCACACCATAGTAAGACCGAACATCGTCGCTCACTGCAGAATACAAAAGCCAGACCGGAACCACATCTTGGAGACAGAAAATGGAGGCCATATCAGTGAAAGACATCCATCTAGCTAGAATAACCCTGGGGGAAACTACTTTCCAACACAACATCTTAGTAGCAAATGTAACTGATGATGTCATTCTTGGACTTGATGTTATGACTCAACATAATTTTGTATTGGACCTTCCACGAAGACTATTGAAGACCAAAGATGAAGAAATCATCATGCAGTTTCCCGAAATCAGAAACTTTCCTATTAGAACTGTGGAAGCATCAGCAGTCATATATCTTCCAGCAGGTTCAGAAGTGGTAATTGATGCTATTTGTAGCAGTCCTTCGGCAGTTGAAGAAACTGTAATTGTAGAACCAGAGAGAAGTCTTTATAGGAAGGACATATTAACTGGAAAGACATTCACAGAGAGGAATAACAATTTGGTATTGGTCAGAATGCTAAATCTGAAAGACTACCCACAACAGATCAAGAAAGGTGAACCTTTGGGAGTTTGTCAAACAGTTAGATCGGTCTTCAGCAATATAGAACCATCAACAACATCTCGAAGTATTGAAAAAATACCTGAAGTTCTTCAGGGCCTTGTTAACCGATTCAAGTCCCCACTACAAGCCGATGAGGTCCAAAATTGGAAGATTTGTTGAGGCGTTATCAAGATGTTTTCTCATTAACAGAAGATGATGTTGGAAGAACTAATCTTGTGCAACACCGAATAAATACCGGCGACACCACGCCAATTAAACAAGCTCCACGAAGGATTCCTTTAGCAAAGCAAGAAGAGGTATCCACGATGTTGAGAGACATGCAGCAGCAGGAAGTCATTGAACCATCCCAGAGTCCATGGACTTCGCTGGTTGTTTTGGTGAAGAAGAAGGATGGTTCTACTAGTTTTTGTGTCGATTATAGAAGATTAAACGATGTCACTAAGAAGGACAGTTGCCAAGGATAGACGACACCTTAGATATCCTGTCTGGATCTCAATGGTTTTCAACATTAGATCTAAAAAGTGGCTATTAGCAAGTGCAACTTTATCCAGACGATAAAGAGAAGACCGCCTTTTCCATTGGTACAGGTTTGTGGCACTTCAACGTAATGCCCTTTGGCCTCTGCAACGCACCAACCACCTTTGAAAGACTTATGGAAACCATTCTGCGAGGAATGACCTGGAAAACTTGTCTCGTTTATCTTGATGACATCATAATACTGGGAACAGACTTTGAAGATCATTTGAAGAATGTCCAAGAAGTTTTCCTAAAGTTGAGGGAAGCCCGGCTCAAGCTAAGTCCCAAGAAGTGCATGCGCTTTCAAAAGGAAGTCAAGTATTTAGGACACATTATTTCGTCTGATGGAGTGAAGACTGACTCAGATAAAACTGAAACCATCTGAAAATGGCCAGTACCGAAAGACAAACATGAATTAAGGAGTATCCTAGGACTTTGCACGTACTGTGAAAAATGTTGCCGACATTGCGAAACCCTCACATCGACTCACAGAAAACAATCAACCATATGTCTTTACGGAACAATGTCAACAAGCTTTTCAGATATTATAAGAAGCTTTGTGTTCCCGGATTCTGTCACACACGAATGCTAGTAACACTGGAATTGGAGGGATAGTATCACAAATTGAAGACGGGCACGAAAAAGTGATTGCCTACTATAGTAAGGTCCTCTCTAAGCAAGATATGAACTACTGCGTAACCAGAAGAGAGTTGCTTGCCATAGATAAAACTGTGGAGCATTTTCATAAGTATCTCTATGGTCAGTCGTTCGTCTTGAGGACAGATCATGCTTCTTTGAAGTGGCCACTGCAGTTCAAGAAGCCGGAAGGCCAAGTGGCAAGATAGCTTTAACGGTTGCAGGAGTACGACATCAAAATTGAATACCGGAAAGGATCTAACCATCAGAATGCTGATGCCCTATCCAGAAGACCATGCCCTACAAACTGTAAGCACTGTCTGTGACAAGAAACTAGAAAAGAAGATGGATTTCTTTGTCGAAGAATTAACATCCAGGGCCCAGATGATTGGGATAATAAAATCATCGCTAAAGAACAAAGTGAAGACCCGGATTTTGAACCAATTTTTCAATGGAACATAAAACACATGGACAGACCCACCTGGCAGGAAATTTCTGATAAGCCACCGTCTCTAAAAAGCTACTGGGCGCTATGGAATTCTTTAGCCATCGAGAACGGCCTATTATAAAGAATCTGGGAGAGTCCCGACGGCAAAGAAAAGATTTATCAAACAGTACTGCCCCAGAAAAGAATTCCAGAAGTTCTTCAAGCGCTGCAGAGTGGGGTCGGTGGTGAACACTTTGGAATAAACAAAACTTTGAATAAAGTTAGAGAACGATTCTACTGGCTTGGCAGTCGGTCCGATGTGGAAGAATGGTGCCGACGTTTCGATACATGCGCCCCTAGTAAGGGACCCAGGACTCTAAGCCGCGGTCAGATGAATCACTACAATGTTGGAGCTCCATTCAAGAGAATAGCTATTGACATAGCGAGACCTTTTTCTCGTAGTAGCAGTGGAAATCGCTATATATTGGTACTGATGGACTACTTCAGTAAGTGGCCAGAAATATATCCCTTACCTAACCAAGAAGCTGGCACCGTAGCCGAAGCTTTATTTTAAAATTGGATATGCCGTTAAGGGGTCCCTAGAGAGGTCCATTCCGACCAAGGGAGGAATTTCGAATCTAGAAGTATTTCAGAATGTCTGTGGGCTGCTAAGCATCCACAAAACCAGAACTACACCTCTTCACCCACAGTCAGATGGAATGGTGGAAAGATTCAATCGTACCATTGAAAACTTCCTGAGGACGGCCGTCAACGAGAAACAGACCAACTGGGATACCTGCCTTCCTTCATTTTTACTGGCTTACCGAGCAGCAATTCATAAGACCACGGGTAAAACACCAGCCAGCGTGATTTTCGACACAGAATTGCGGCTACCCATAGATCTAATTATGAATCGACCGCAACGCGAGGAGAACTTAGATGATTATCTCAGCCACCTGAAAGATCGAATCAAGATGGTACATGAAGAAGTACGAGAGAAGCTAAAAATAGAAAGCGACAGAATGAAGACCAGATACGACTTGCGTGCCAACAGCAGTGGGTTTCAAGAGCGTGAGAAAATGTGGCTGTATAATCCAAAAAGAAGCAAGGGTAAATCTCCGAAGCTGCAGAAATCGTGGGAAGGCCCTTATACCGTCGTGTCAAGATTGAATGACGTAGTCTACAGGATCCAGAGAAATCCCTAAGCCAAGATGAAGATTATCCACATCGATCGTTTGACACCTTATCAAGAAAACCATGCGGACAACGGGGTAACCTGATCGGGACGATCAGTTCTAAGAGCAATGTTACGGAAGCTCACTTACCTTTTTAGTTTGTTAATTATGTGCCTCTTTACGTTAGAATTTATAATTGAAGCTCACCTACCTCTTTAGTTTGTAAATTACGTTTCTGTTTATGTTAGAATTTATAATTTTTGTGATGCCTTTATTTTGACGTTTTCTGGAACATTCTTGGTCACATTCTATTTGATTCTCGAGACCGCCGAAAACTTCTAGAACCCTAAAAACCTATATAAGCGGATCAAATACGCAGCTGGTGTCAGTTTATATTGAGCAGTCAAAGGCGATTGACAAACGTCAAAGTAAAGTGTTGACAGTTGTTAACTAGTTTGAAGGATTTTCTTGTATAATCAAGAGTGACAATAAAGTTTGTTTGTTCTTGATTAACATAACATATGAAAATTGTTTAGACACATGTCCATCCACTGCAAGCCCTGCTGTAGTACTTTAAGTATATGTAGTGTATATTTACTGGTTACTTATTGAGGTTCAACTTACTTGTAGCTAAGCAACGTTTTAATTATGTAATTATGAATTTGCTGTGACTGTTTTTGGGTTTGACAAGTCTATTTATTTAAGATATTAACTTATTATTAAGGAACGGAGAAAATGCAAAATGCATTTTTTTGCATTTTTTGTCTGTTTTGTACAAAACATGCATTTTTTCCAATAATAGGGCATTTATCGCATTTTATTGCGAAATAAAGACCCTGGCCGGCCCTTTTCGATTGCTTGTTCATTTCACGGCACAAATTATTATATAACAATGGAGCCGACTCAGGTACTTTACTGCTATTTTATATATGAATAGATTCATAGAATTACCCAGGATAAACCCACACTATAGGGTATTCCCAATAAAAGCAATTAATATTGCAAACAGAATCCGATATAGGTGGCAATTTTTAATATATTTGATATCGTCTACCTGAAACGTTCTTGTGTGCCTTGTTTTATAAAGTCAATTGTGTCTGTGTCTGTCTGTCCAGTGTTTGTTAAAATGCCAAAAACTAACTTCCATATCTCGTGGATAAAGAGCTATGGGGAGTTCACTTGGGATGGCACCAATTTATTTTGGTCAGCTTGTTCGAAAATTGTAAGTATAAACCATATTTTCACATTTATTTTTTTCAAGTCTATATTAAATAAAGAAAGATGTATATTTTTTGGTATAATCGGGAATGGTGGCTTTTATAAATTACGTATTCAAGCATTTTTTAAAATTCGATTTGTTAACGAATGTAAACCCAAATTAGTTATTGCTTTTTTGAATTTTACAGATTCATGCAGATCAAAAATTTATAGTGGATCAGCAATCATCATGTCAAATCAGTAAAACACCAGCTCAATGTGCGAAAATTGCAACGAGGGGAACCCTCCCAGCAAACAATACAACATTGTCTTGATAAAAAAAATTATGTCAGTAATTGAAAATAACACAAGCTTCTAAATCCTAAAAAATATTTCAGAAGTTTTTATAGGCAATTTCACTAATTTCGAAAGAGAACTGGATTTGTATAAATTAGAAACACACTTAATTCCAAAACTAAAATATTGTCCGATAACTTCTGTAGATGTTGAGCAAAGTTTTTCCATTTTTAAACATATGTTTACAGATAAAAGACACAATTTTCTTTTGGAAAAATTTGAAAAACATTTAAGTCATCAATTGTTTTTATAACTGCAAAGAATAGTTTGTTAATTTACGAATTGTATGTTGTGCAATTTGGTATTATTTGAATGTATCAATGGTATTGTTGAATTATTAATTGTATTATTATTTTTTTTTATAATCGCAAATAATATTTTGTCACTGTAAGATTTTTATGTTTTAGATTTTATGTTTTGAAATTTGCTATGTAAGTATCCATGTGTGTGAATAATAAACTTTTATAACGAATTTTTTTTTTTGTTTTATTTATATTTATTTAAATAGGTCTGTGGTATAGGTAAAAAATTATAGGATTTCTGAAGAACGGGTTTAATTATAAAGAAATAGTTCTGGCTTCATTTAACATAATATTAATGTTCACAATTTTTCAAATAATAAAAATGCATATTTGCATTTTTTGTTCATTTCGATGCACATATTCTAAAAACTTTATGCATTTATATGCGCATATATTGGGGTTTTTTGCTTGCATTTTTTCCGCTCCTTGCTTATTATATATAATTCTGTAGAGTTTATTACTGAAATGAATTCTGAAGACGAAGACTAAATATATATATATATATTTAGTCTTCGTCGAGCAAACACGTGTTATACCCATCTCCTAGTTTTCTATTATAGTTAGTGAAATATCAAGTTAAAAACTCTATTTTTTTTACTGTTTTTTTGTGTAAACAACATTACATCGACCTATTTAGTCTCCATTATCAAAGATCAATGTGTTGCATCCTAAAATGAGTTCGACGTGTGCCAAGTATGTAAAAACAATAGAACGGAGAAAAACTACCTATTTAACGTGCAGCGGTTTTGCGGTAGTATTTTTCATGCTGATTGTATTGGTTTGCCTTCCGATGTTTATAAACACTTAAAAACCCCTGGCTTATACTGGTACTGTGAAATGTGCAGTAAAATGAAAAATGGTTACGAAACTGTGATTAAAAATAACTTGGAGGACAAAATGAAACGTGTTATGAACAACGTGCAAAACATTATGGAAAATATGAAGGACGAAATCTTGAACCTTGCAAACGAGAAGTTATCGGGTATATCTGCCCCTAATGTTTTAGTTGACCAGCATAAGTTAAATAATTCTACTGACTCTAGCAAATTATATTCTCAAGTTGTAAATAAATCAATGGTAATTATTAAGCCGAAAAATATTGATCGGCCAAATTCCCAAACGAAGAGTGATATTATGAGAAATCTGAATCCTGTTGACTTCCAGTTGGAGCTCTCAAAAGTAAAAAATGTGAGCAATGGCGGTATCTTGATAGCTTGCAAGAGTTCTGAAAGTGCGAATAGGTTTAATAAACTAGCTAAAGAAAAACTATCTGGAAACTACGAAGTTCAAGAACTGAAAAATTTTAAACCCAAACTCAAAATTGTAGGAATGTCTTGTTTTTACTCTGAGGCTGAATTTGAGGATTTTTTGAGGCATCAAAATCCAATATTTCTGATCAGAGCACTATTAAAATTTTGAAGTTTTGGCCTACAAGGAATAACGAGCAGGTATATCAGGCAGTTATTGGAATTGATGCTCAAACATATCTTGATGTTCTAAAAGTTGGCTCCTTGTACATCAATTATGACGTATGCTCGGTTTACGATGCAATAGACCTAAAGATCTGCTTCAAATGTTGTGGATTTAGACATTTCTCTCGATCTTGTACTAGTACTGTTGTTATATTATGTTCTAAGTGTTCTCTTAATCATGACATAAAGTCCTTTCCAAGTAACTCTAAGCCTAAATGTATTAACTGTGTCAAAGCTAAAATTCAGCAGGACGATCATTTTGTCTGGGATTCTGATAAGTGTAGTGTTTACAAATTGAAATTAAACCAATATAACTCATCAATATTTTCTTCGTCTAATGAATAGCAATTATGCAACGCTAATAGTCAATCTGGTTTGAGCAATAGTACATCTGCAAATTGTCTTCATATTTATTATCAGAATGCCCGTAGTATAATAGGTAAAAAAGTGGATTTATTTAATGCTTCCCTTGTAAGTGATATCGATGTTGTCGCGTTGACTGAAACCTGGCTATATCCCGGAATATTTAATAACGAATTATTTTGTAATGACTATGTACTTTTCAGAAAAGATCGTAAATTTATGGAACCGAGTCTATCTAGAGGTGGTGGAGTTCTTTTCGCGGTAAAAATTATGTATCGTATTTGATAGATTTTGCCGACATCGAGAGATTGTATACTAGTGTTGTTATTTTGAGAGTTAAGATTCGTATCCGTAATAAAATTGTTAACTTTATTGTCCTGTATATTCCACCGAACGAGAACACTGCTCTTTACAAATTTGTTTTTGAAGGCATTGGTGCTCATTCTGATCTTCAGAATGAGGAGGATCTTGTAATTTTAGGCGATTTTAATAATCCGTCATACATAAATTATGTAAGTAACGAACATTTTTCTGAAAGGTATACTGAACCTCTGAATAATTTTAAAGAACTCGTTGGTCTTAACCAATATAATTATGTTGTAAATGCCGACGGTAGAATTCTGGACTTGGTTTTTTCCAGATCGGTCTCATATGTTGTTCGATCTGACTGTTGCCTTGTTAGTGAGGATTTACATCATCCTGCTCTTAATATTGAATTGCCTTTTGTTGTCGATTCACGTAAAGTTATGTTCAATCGAAATGCTAGATATAATTTTAAAAAAGCAAACTTCTTCTCCCTGTACAATGATCTAATAACCGTGGACTGGACCACACTATTTTCGCTCACAGATGTAAATGAAGCCTGCAGCTGTTTCTACAATATTCTTAATACGACGTTTTCTAGATCGGTTCCTAAAACAATTCCAACCAACCAACATTATCCGGTTTTCTTTAATAGTGACATTATTTAACAAATAAAGGAGAAATCCAAACTCTGGAAGTTATATAGCAGAAAAGGTGACTTGACCATTTATAATCAGTATAAAATACTAAGGGCTTCCGTCAAAAACAAAATACGTTCTGTCCATATTGAATATCTACACCATATTGAACAACAACTTCAATTAAATCCCATCATTTGGTCTTATGTCAACAATATTAAGAATGATTCTAGTATTTATAGAGCAATGAAGTACGATAATGTCTTACTAACGAAGCAAGAAGATATTTTGAACGCTTTTGCTAACTTTTTCCAATCAGTTTTTATACACTCCAGTCACTTTTCGTCTAACAAGGTGGAACAAGAACCTAATTCAAATTATTTAAATTGCCCTCTCTTATCTGAAGATATCGTTTTGAATGCGTTGAAAAAAATCAAACCCAAACTAACGTCAGGGCCGGATGGAATTCCAGCGTTTCTTCTGAAAGATTGTGCTAATGTCTTAGTTAAACCTTTAACCTTTATTTTCAATATATCACTTCGTTCTTTAATTTTCCCTACAATTTGGAAACACTCCAAAATTTGCCCCATTTTTAAAAAAGCTCGATATGACTCAAATCGTCAATTACAGGCCGATATCAATTATTTTATCTAATTTTGGCTAATTATTTGAAATCGTTTTGTGCAAATATATGTCATTCAATTTAAAAACCTTAATTTCTCCTAAACAGCATGGTTTAATGTCGGGTAGATCAACAGAGACTAATCTGGTATTTATTAATCAGTATATCTCAGAAGTACTAGCCAGAAGAGATCAGATAGATGTCATATATACGGATCTATCGAAGGCATTTGACAGACTTGATCATGGGTTGCTTCTGGAAAAGTTATTCGGTTATGAGCTAACTTTGAACTTTGTTACATTTTTTTAATCTTACCTGTCCAACAGAACATTGCAAGTTGAAATGTATGGTTTCAGGTCTGTCATGGTCCATCCAACGTCGGGCGTTCCCCAGGGTTCAGTCTTGAGGCCACTACTTTTCAATTTATTTATAAATGACATAACTCTGAACATCTCTAACAATGCGTTGCTGTATGCTGATGACTTAAAATTGTTCAGATGTATTGACGGTATTGAGGATTGCCTGGAATTACAATATGATCTAACTACAATTAACCAATGGTGTAAGCTTAATCTGTTACCACTGAATATCAATAAATGTATTACAATGTCATATACTAAAAGGACTGATCATAACTCCATAAATTATCTATACCAAATTGATGCTGTATCTCTGGCAAAATGTGACAATTTCAGAGACCTTGGGGTAGTATTTGATTCCAAGTTAACTTTTGTTAACCATATTAACACTATTACTAAAAGTGCTTACAAATCTCTGGGTTTCATTCGTAATTCAAGGCAGTTTTCGGTTCATACTATCAAATTGCTTTATTTCTCTCTCGTTCGCTCTAAACTAGAATATGCTAGTACAGTGTGGAATCCAGGATACGTTGTTCATATAAATAGCATTGAAAGAGTCCAAAGGCAATTACTTAAACATCTTTCGTTTAAATCTGACAATGTTTATCCACCTTGAGATATCCCACAATGTGAACTATTAGCCAGGTTTCATCTCAACTCGTTAGCCCAGAGGAGGCTATATTTTTCTGTTTTATTTATGTTTAAACTTGTTAATGGTATAATAGTTTGTGAAGAGTTATTGCGCTATTTAAAGTTCAATATTTTGGAGAAAAGTAATTATTTATTTTATCTAAAAACACCCAGGACAAATGTTCTTGGATTTGCACCAATTAATGTAATGTGTTCAAATTATCATCTTTATCAGAACTCTTTCGGCATTTTTTGTTCCAGTGTACGGAATATTAAGCGATGCATTCTCGACGCGGATTGAATCATTTGTGACTCGGTTGATTGGTGTGTATACGTGTATCATATGTATTAGTTATAGTTCCTTTTTTTGCACCTATTATTTTTCTATTACCCTGTACTGACTTTACATGTTGTTATTTTATTATTCATCTGTATATTGTTCTTTTGTACTGTACCTACTATGTAATTGGGCGTTTGCCTGTCTTGGTAGTTGTATCAAATAAATAAATAAATAAATAAATAAATAAATAAAAACTAATATCGTGTACCATTTTATGTAAGTTCTTGTTTCAAAATAAATAATTTATTAAATATTTTATAATTATTATTAGGTAGGTACCTACGTATAGTATGTACAAAACATATCTTACTGATAATGTATATTATTCTATTAAATGAAATATCCTCAAATGAAGAGCTAAAATATAAAAAAAATTGTTTACAGTCCATCCACCAGGAGCGCTGAATACAAACTCGATCCTAGAGATTCAACTCTATCTAGTTTATACTTTGTGTGTTTGCCTACGTGACGTGTTTCCACGAAAAGGCAATTTCGAGGTTACAATATCATAGTAACTGAAACGGTACGTTGTTTAGATGTTTGTATCAAAGCTAGGCCATTACATGTGTCTCAAAATACAGCATTCATTTCAAACAACAGATTTATCTTTATGACAGTAAAAATAGTAATTGCTTACAACATATACATATTAACATTAGTTGTAGTTAAGTTAAAAATTTACTGTAACTAAAAGTCGAGCTGAAAATATTTATTATGGGGAGATATACGTAGACCTACAAATATTTGCAAAAACCAAGGAATATTATTCTGATGTTTCAAGAATAATTATGTAGTATTTTCAGCGAAAATATTGAACATATTTTTTCAATGCAAATGAAAATTGCAATACATTTTTAGAATATGGGTGAACAATACACTTTTACAGAGAAGAATGGATAACTCACATTTAGAGGATGTATGGACAAATTCCACTAAAAAGTCTTCCTACACAGAAATTATTTCTGCTACTGACAAAGCCTTCTTAACTATTTAGAAATAAAAATGTGACTTGTATAGTGTATTTATTATTGAATTCTAATAATAGAACTTACTGTATCTCTATTAATTTGATAGTAAGAGATCCTGCCTGCATATTATATTGGCTTGCTTAAACCTGCACTTTTATACATTTTAACAAGAAGGGACTTTTTTCCATGACATTAAAAGTAAAAACTTTTACCTCTTTTCAACTTCATCTGTCAGTACATTCTTGATATGGCTTTAAAATAATATAATACATTTTGAAATTAGCTTTTGTTACACTAATCAGGTTAAATAAAATGTAAATATTTGAACAGATTGATGAATTCTTTGGTAGATACATTTTTTTAACATGTAGCATACTGTTCAATTTTTTACACATTGATATCTAGTCACACCAGGTGCAATAATTAATAATAATAATAGTTATCGAAAAAGTTTTCTCTATGCATATTTTTCAATCTTAGTTATAAAGGTAAGTAGGTATATCTAAAATATAAGAAAATTTTAATTATTTACTCAGCAAAATTACATATTATATACATATATTTTACAATTCTAACCTGCAAATTACAATGTATAAATCAATATAAATTATTGTGACGGAAATTTACGAAGGAATTTAGCATACCTAATAGTTGTAAAATCACATAACATAATATGGAATTGTTCTTATTGGTTCATTCAGGTAGTTGGTCATAATTTATTTCACACACGTGTCAAGTTAATTATCTATTTGTTTATTTACAATCAGTTCAGTACGGATCATATAAATATGTAAATTCTAAGGTTGGTAATAACGATTTCATTTAAGTTGTCACGATAGGTACACCTGTTCAAAATAACGGATACGCTATACTCTGCGACTAGCACACGGTTCGGCGTGATTTTCTAACCTCTATAGTGCGACTCGAGAACTCCAAAACCACGAGGTATGGGTCTTCCATCTAAAACAATATATTTTCTTGATTATTTAATTTATAAAATAATAATTACTTTCAGATTTCAAGCATATTTTTGGGAATTTTTAATTAAAATCACAGTTTATTATACAGTTCGTCGAGTGAAGGTTCCAGAGGGTGTGGCTAAATCGCGGCTAAATGCGCAATGAACACCAATCAAATTCATATGTATACGACGAAGTGAGAGAAATTCTATTTCTTGACAAATATCACCGTGCCCCTTGAGCGCGCGAATGTGCGCAGTCGTCTTTTGGTCATCTAAAAAAAACGAAATCTGGGACCTCGACATCAAAGAAGCCGACGTGAAGATGCCGGACTGCATAATAGACTGTGATTAAAATAAAGAATTTCATGCATTATAGGTTGCAGGCTGGAAAAAACATTCATGTATTAAATTTAATTAATAGGGTCATATTTGAAAGTTTTTTGTGTTCATAGTTAATTGCCAATTTAATGAAATCGAGTTAATATCAACATTTTTGTCGAACATTAATTAAAAACTTCAAACGGGGAGGTTTATCCAACATGCGTGAGAAAAATTGTAACTAGGGTATAATTTATGATTTTGGAGTTTTAATGCTGGGCATACATTAGTCAAACCGGTTCAAATTGGACTTTGGGTCTAAGTTGAAAAACAACTCTGAGGGACCAATAAAGCAGCTGATAGTGGAGGTCAAGGTTTCTTCCGAAGCTACGGAAGCAATTCATGGTGGCCGAGGCAAAACTAACATTCAAGGATAGAGACACGGTGGCTTCTGTTTGGTGAGATCGACACAGTTGAGACACTCAAACTCTCTAAGATTATTTAATTTATTCGACAGACAGATTTTCTTTAGATAAGTTGAACCATATTGAAAATCTGCAATCATCATTACGTTTTGATCATTACGATATTATTGTTTTTTTGAGGCTTAGAGCCATATGTAAAACCACTAGTAATTAACTATTTAATTTTATTATTTAAACAGTGCATGTAAAGAACAGAATAGCTATTTTTTTCTGAAAGTATTAGATGCTTGTTAGAATTAATATTTAAAATTTGTTAAGTTGAATATTAAAGTCCGAGTGGTAGTTATTTTTGGCCAACCACAATTTGATAACTGAGACATTATTTTAACGGTTGGTGGCGCTCAACAATTAACATCTAAATAAAATTTATAAAAATTATTCATACATTTATTCCGAACCACGACCTAGCTCCCACTATATAACATCTGAGACCGGGCTAGTGAAATATCAAAAAGAGGTGACATATTAATAATAATAATAATAATAATAATAATAATAATAATAATAATAATATCGTATTAAAAATAAATAAATAAATACAACCCTGATGTTTCCTAAACCAAAGTCACCCTATCTCCAAAAAACAGGCAGCCTTTGCGCAAGTAAAATTTACCTGTACCCCTTCATACCTCTTTGATTTTAGCAAAAATGTGGCCAACTAAAGTACATTAGAAAATTCATTGACAGAAGATAAAAATCGATGCGACTATAATTTTTCTTTAAGTTGAGCTGAAGTAAATTTGTCATATAAATATAGGTAGTTTTCATTCATAATTATTTTATACTGATATTCATATATATTATTTTTATATGAAAATAAATCTAATTGACATATTTGCCTAAAAAGTGTAGGTATATGTAAATATTTTTATCATTAAAATTATTCATAAAAATTTATCTCACTGCGAGTTGAGTAAATTAAAATTTTCCTATTGCTTAGAAACAAAGTAAATTTAATTAAAGTATCAAGAATGTCACAATTAAATAACAACAGAAATGTTAACTTAACTTTTTATGGCTGACTATTATCTCATTAATTTCTTCAATTATAAAAAATACTCCTTTGAAGATCAGTAATAAGTTAAAAATTAAAAAAAAATACGTAGAATTTGATTTGGTAGTGAAAATAACTTGTAAACTGTAAAGGGAAATTCTCGATGTAGGTAGGTACATATCTGAAATTAACCAATAAATAGTTTAATAAAGTTTCATGCTTCAGTTACTTAAAATCCCATTAATGTTTTTTAATTATAAATGTAAAACTAGTATTCTAGAAACTAGTAGTTCCGTCATTTTAGTTAAATAACAAGTAAAGAATGAAAGCATTACTTTTGTACCAAATTTATTAAGTAAATTTTAAAATAAATTGGTACAAGGTTTCTAATAATTAAATATAAACGTAGGTACGACAATAGATACAAATGCAAAATAATGATATATCTAATACTTTAATCGGTATTTAATTTTCAATAAGTATAAGTATCTATTTTTTAATAGAAACTACGAGCAAACGCTCAAATTTCGTCTAATAACCGTCCCTGATTAGGATGTTTTATTTGCATTCCTATTTGCTATGGAAATTTTATGTTGTCGTTTAAAATATTTACATAACATATAAATCAGTAAAATTATTACCAAAACAGTATAGCATAGACAGTGGCGGATCTTGATTTTATGAGGCGCCATGGGCAACCTGCCCTGGAGGCCCCCCATTGACATTTAACCCTACTAAAAATGGGATATGAAATGGATCAGTAAAATGAACAATACAGAAAATTATATCGTTTTTGAAATCATCAAAAACCGTCGCGCCGCAGACGAGTATGTGCGAGTATGCTACCGCAGTATGCGCAGTTCCATTAATTACCGCTGCCGTCACTGCTCAAATTTACTCTTTACTTAAACTGTAATCAGCAAGTAGGGTTGGCAAATTTTGGAATTTGGAACCAAACTGGCTAACTTTTGTGTTAAATTTACTTTATTCTTTTAATAGGCAATTTGCATGAAATTTTTAAATGCTTAAGAATATTGTTATTTTATTATATATTAAGTACTTAACAAGAATATCTTGCTAATTCTGTAAAATTGTTCTTATATTTTTCATAATTAATTATTTTATATAGCAATTTATTCAAATATAGTCACGGGTTCGGAAACAACATTCTGATTCGTCCACGTCACAGTATATGGAAACGTCCATGGTGACACATGTCAAATTGTCAAATCGACGTAGTTTAGTCGGTTAGCGAACTCGTTCCGTAACTTCCATAATCTGTGTTTGTGTGGTGTCCAGCATTGATTATAACATAAGTTTTGGATTGCCGTGTTTTATCGGTTCCATCCCCAACCGATAAAACACAAATTTTATAAGTATTGTGTGGTACCAAAGTGCAAAAACACTACGGTAACCACCCGGAAAAATATTCTTCTCAGTTCCTAAACATGAGAAAATGCGTAAGAAATGGTTCATTTCAATGAATAGAGACGAAAAAGAGAATGCAACATTATCGAACACAACGGCGTTATATTGTTGCGAGGATCATTTCACCGTAAGTCATTTTTCACTTTATTCAGAGATTATAAAGATGATGTGTGTTTTAAAATTAATAGTTGGAAGAAGATATGGAGAATTATTGGCAGCACAAATTAAATGGGAATGTACAAAGACTACAACTAAAAAAAGTGTTATACCCCATAATTTTAACTGTCACGGGAAAATGGTACCTGAGCAACAAAGTAATGCAAAACGCAGACGTCTTGAAATTATTCAACATATAATTTGGAATTTCTTCCAAAAACGAAAACATTGACAATGAGTCAATTTTGGGCAGGTTATCTAGTTGTCCTTTGACAAATCAACTCTCTGTTGCCATTATTTACTATAATTATATGGATATTATACACAATGCACAGCAACAAAACAAATAATAATTTGACTTTGACAGTTCGATTTTGACATTTATGTCATGCATATAAAACAACATGACATGTTCATATACTGTGACGTCACATAACCGCCATTTGTATTTCTTGCGTTTTTGTGGTTGGGAAAGACGTAATGAATTTATTAATTTATTACCGCTTTATTTTTGCAGATAATGACATAAAACTAACACAGTACACATAAAATGAACTAAATAATATTTTGATAACATAATAAAATAATATGCAAATTGCCTATTGACTTCAATGACTATTACGCAGTACTCACTATGAAAATAGGTTTTAAAAAGTATTAAAATTTGCCTCCGATAATTATTTTATAATTGTCATATTAACCCTGCAGTAGACGCACCAAATTTCATAACTTTAGTAGACGCGTCGGACTAACAGTCCGATTTTTAAAGTGGTCAAATGATGCTGGCTTTTGTTAAAAATTTTGAAATATTTACAAAGAATTATGGTCTCACATCTTTTAGTAACAAATTACACTAGGCAAATTATTAATATCCGTTTAAACTGATCATTTAAAAACTGACAGAAATTAAAGGGAGAAAACTTGGTAAACTATATTTATTTAAAAAAAAAAATAGAAAAGTACAAAAAAAAAAGAGGTAATATTTTTTTTACGCAAAAACAAAACATAAGTTAATGATAATATATAAAACTGGTTTGAATCTTACGTTAAAATGTGATGTTTTTCAACACTAATTTTCGCGACACTTTTCTTGGTAACACTTGCCACATGTAACGCTCGCGTGCTCCAAACATAAGTATGTTTTGCAGAAATATTTTGTGGGTCTATTTTTCTTTGAGTCGCAAATACTGCAACGGCCTCTTTTGTTGCTTCCTGGTTGTGGGAGTGTAGCTTTTTCTTCAATTCCACAAAGTTCGCAAAGTCTTAATTTTAGACTTCTTGGCAAATTTGGTAAAGTAGATCGTATTTTCTGGTGGTCATAAATTAAAGACTAGGAAAGTTCTAGAAGAAAATTTCTTCGTTTAATTTTCACACCTGGATTATTTGCAGAGGATATGTTTATTCCTACAACGTTCATCAAACTATAAAATACTACTAGTGGCCATCTTCTACTATTTCTGGCGACGTTATATTGAGCACAGTATTGATCTACAATATCTACTCCGCCTTTTGTTGCGTTGTACCATTCAATAATTTCGGGTTTCTGACTGATTTTATTTATGGCATCATCATCGTGGATACCTGAAATAAGCAGTACATTTTTCTTTTTCTTTGGTATGACAGATACCAGTATGCAATCCTTCCTAAATGCAAACATGCTAGATACTACAGGACGATTTCCTTGTACAAATTGAAGCGGCAATTCTCTTTTATTTTTACGAATTGTCCCTAACAGAGACTTTAGGGCGGCAGCAAGGTCTAGACTCGTGAACCAGTTGTCAGTTGTCACATTTCTGTTAGAATCATATATATGTTCACACAAACATTGTACTATACATTTGCCACTATTTTCTCTTCTATAGGGACCATCCGGTTGCATAGCCACATAAACCTTCATATTGCTGGTATAATACATTTTAGCATCACAAAGAACAAAAATTTGTATACCGTATTTTTTCGGTTTACTAGGGATATATTGACGAAAGCTGCACCGGCCCCTAAACGCTTCTAATTTTTCGTCTACCGTGACGAACTCAGAATGAACATATTTTTTTTTTTGCAAGTATCTATTAACTTGTCCAAAATTTCCCTTATTGGTGCTAATTTATCAATTTCTTTTCGCTGATCACGAGTGTCTTTATCATTAAATCGTAGGTATCGCATTAGAAATCTGAACCTGGATATAGACGTTGTTAGACGAAGTGCTTCAATTTCCGTACCGTCGCTCTTCCATAGATCTTCAGTATTTAGATGATTTGCTTTACGAACACCAGCAAGATAAAGTAAGCCAAACAATGCCCTAATTTCAGTAGCGTCAGTAGCTTTATGGTCCCTGTCACGCACAAAATTACCTGATACAGCTTCTATTTTTTGGTTAGGGCAAATAACTATTGTACTTATAATTTCATCAGTGAAGAATGTATTCCATATATCTAATGGGGATTTTAAATGTCTAAGTTTATGAGATACCCCTGGGAGAATTTTTCACTTCGAGTTTTTATATTTTTATTGGGGGCACAATTTTTTTTCTACTTGGTAACGCCATCTTTACCGATAAAAACCGGTTTCATTTGTATTTATAAAGTTATTATCCTGGACCTCATTTAATTCTTGTTCACTATCTGAATCCTCAGATCGTTCCTCAATGAAATCAGTTTCATTTTCAGATTCTTCATCATGCAGCAGAAACTTCTTCAAAAAGTTTTTGAAGGCGTTCTTGTTCCCATTGATATTCACACGTTTTCCACTACTAAAATATAAATATTTATAAACTTGAAATAACAAATGACTAAGTTATATTACCTGATTATAATAATGTTGCTGCGGCAAAAAATATAACTTGAGTAGACGCGTCGGACTCACAGTCCGAGAATTGCAGTATTTATAAAACGACTGGACGCAGTGCCGTACCATCACAGAGTAGTGTAAATAAGAGCAATTGTAAAAGATACGTAGAATAACAGACTAGTGGCGTTTCGGGGAAAAAAGTTGTTTACGTGTAAGATACGTGTCGGACTGAGAGTCCGGGCGCGTCTACTGGACGGTTAACACAATTAAAATTTAATTTCTGTTTTTAAAGATGAGGCATCCAAATATTCTGAGGCCCGCGCTTTACTGAGGCCCCAAGCACGCGTCTTATGCTCCTCTGCGATAATCCACCACTATGTGTAGAAACTGAAATTGAAATGTTATCCTTCAATAACTGTGATTTTTGACTATGGAAAAAGTTGTATATGGATTTTATGTGATTGAACTTAATAAATATGATTCTATAGTTTTAACAATAATATTTTTTGTAAAGTCTGAGACATGAATTTTTGGCAATATGATACTTAATTTTAAAATTAAGCTGTACGTTTTGAGGAGTATGCATTACAGAATTTTTTATTCACAATTTACATTGATAATCAAGTTCGATCACATAATTTATGTTCAATGGAGTATTGTCTATTTTTACTACAGGAATTTTTCTAATGCGCTGTAAACTTAATCTTGTGGATAGGGGCCAAAAAGCTGTGTTCAAATATACCAGAAAATTTATCTCATCTAAAGTTTCTACTCCACTAGTTCGTAATGTCTCAGGGGACTTATGCGCCTCTGATTTTGAATGTGCTGAAATTTTAGGTACTAGTTTTCAAAAAGCATTTACTGAGAAACCTCTGGGCCCTATTCCAGAATTTTCAACTCTTAGGCAGGACCATTTTTTTAATCTATAACATTTGATCAGAATGATGTGTTTCACCATCTCAATAACTTCCGTGTGGATTTGGCAACGGGACCCGATGGTCTTTCAGCTGCAGTACTCAAACGCTGTGCTTCTTCTTTAGCAAAACTTTTATATTTTATATATAAATTTTCTCTTGCCACGTCATCTCTCCCATCTGATTCGTTGATAGCTACTTCAATTGCTATAGTTAAAAAATGTGATAAAACAGATCCCGACAATGACCGACAAGTGAGTTTAATGTCTATTTATCTTAAAGTCCTAGAAAGAATCATAGTATCCCAAATAATTCAGTTCTCCTTAACTCATAATCTTTTACCAACATCTCAACATGGTTTTATTCCAGGCAGACCTAGTACCACCAATCTTCTGTCCTATTTAAATCATTGGTCCCTGGCATTTGATCGAGGAGATCCTGTGGACGTTATTTACTTGGATTTTTCCAAAGCCTTCGACAAAGTTCCCAGATATAGACTTCTTCATTTAGGAATTCGAGGTGAGCTGAACTCATGGATTTGCAACTGTTTGTTCAATAGAACTTTTTCTGTTCGTGTTGGATCAGATCATTCATCTTGGCATCAAGTAAAGTCCGGGATTCCACAAGGCTCTGTTCTTGGACCACTTTTGTTCCTGTTATATTCGGCGGATCTTGATGACCTCATAACTATCCCTCATAGGTTTTATGCTGACGACACAAAATTATATGGAAATCCACTAGAACAGCACAACACCATTCAAAGTAATCTTACAGCGCCTGATGGCTGGTGTAAAACTTGGCTAATTCCTCTAATTTTGAATAAATGCACTGCACTTCATATGAGCAACAAAAATCCTTATAACTATTACATCATTGATGAATCCCCACTTAAAGCAGTAGCGGAACAGAATGACTTAGGTGTGACAATAACTACAGATCTTTCCTGGTCCACACATATTTCCAAAATTACAAAAAAAGCTAATCAAAGACCCTACATACTTTTTAAAGCATTTCAAAATCTTAGCCCCAGATTGTTTTCCCTTCTATTTAAATCCTACGTAAGACCTCTGGTGTAGTATGCTAGTATCATATGGTCACCTCGCTTGATTAGAGACATTAACCTACTAGAAAATGTTCAACGCAAATGTAGTAGACAAGTGACTACTCTGAGGAAACATACTTATCATGAGAGGCTGCAAATCCTAAATCTCACTTACAAATTGTTACATAATTTTTTCAATCAAGAAATTGGTGCGTTGCTGACATTAAACACAGATGACCGCTTACGTGGCAACCAGTTGAAACTACGCAAGGAAAACTTCAAGACATCCATAAGACAGAGTTTTTATTCATACAGAGTGTTTAACCGATGGAATCAACTATCTAGTCATGTTGTAACTTCTGGAAGTGTTAACAGTTTTAAGTATAATAAGACACATTTAAAAAGAATGAACTAATATGATGTTTCAATTTGTTAAATATATTATAATTGCCTTTGTAATTTGAGCATAATAGGTTTTGGCCTCTGCTCATACCTTTAGTTTCATCCTCATCCCATAATAATAATAATGATGGTGATGATGATGGTGATGATGATGGTGATGATGATGGTGATGATGATGGTGATGATGATGGTGATGATGGTGATGATGGTGTTGATGGTGGTGATGGTGGTGATGGTGGTGATGGTGGTGATGGTGGTGATGGTGGTGATGGTGGTGATGGTGCTGATGGTGCTGATGGTGCTGATGGTGCTGATGGTGCTGATGGTGCTGATGATGCTGATGATGCTGATGATGCTGATGATGCTGGTGATGGTGATGGGGATGGGGATGGGGATGGCGATGGCGATGGCGATGGCGATGGCGATGGCGATGGCGATGGCGATGGCGATGGCGATGGCGATGGCGATGGCGATGGCGATGGCGATGGCGATGGCGATGGCGATGGCGATGGCGATGGCGATGGCGATGGCGATGGCGATGGCGATGGCGATGGCGATGGCGATGGCGATGGCGATGGCGATGGCGATGGCGATGGCGATGGCGATGGCGATGGCGATGGCGATGGCGATGGCGATGGCGATGGCGATGGCGATGGCGATGGCGATGGCGATGGCGATGGCGATGGCGATGGCGATGGCGATGGCGATGGCGATGGCGATGGCGATGGCGATGGCGATGGCGATGGCGATGGCGATGGCGATGGCGATGGCGATGGCGATGGCGATGGCGATGGCGATGGCGATGGCGATGGCGATGGCGATGGCGATGGCGATGGCGATGGCGATGGCGATGGCGATGGCGATGGCGATGGCGATGGCGATGGCGATGGCGATGGCGATGGCGATGGCGATGGCGATGGCGATGGCGATGGCGATGGCGATGGCGATGGCGATGGCGATGGCGATGGCGATGGCGATGGCGATGGCGATGGCGATGGCGATGGCGATGGCGATGGCGATGGCGATGGCGATGGCGATGGCGATGGCGATGGCGATGGCGATGGCGATGGCGATGGCGATGGCGATGGCGATGGCGATGGCGATGGCGATGGCGATGGCGATGGCGATGGCGATGGCGATGGCGATAGGGATAGCGATAGGGATAGGGATAGGGATAGCGATAGGGATAGCGATAGCGATAGCGATAGCGACAGAGACAGGGACAGGGACAGTGACAGTGACAGTGACAGTGACAGTGACAGTGACAGTGACAGTGACAGTGACAGTGACAGTGACAGTGACAGTGACAGTGACAGTGACAGTGACAGTGACAGTGACAGTGACAGTGACAGTGACAGTGACAGTGACAGTGACAGTGACAGTGACAGTGACAGTGACAGTGACAGTGACAGTGACAGTGACAGTGACAGTGACAGTGACAGTGACAGTGACAGTGACAGTGACAGTGACAGTGACAGTGACAGTGACAGTGACAGTGACAGTGACAGTGACAGTGACAGTGACAGTGACAGTGACAGTGACAGTGACAGTGACAGTGACAGTGACAGTGATAATGATAATGATAATGATAATGATAATGATAATGATAATGATAATGATAATGATAATGATAATGATAATGATAATGATAATGATAATGATAATGATAATGATAATGATAATGATAATGATAATGATAATGATAATGATAATGATAATGATAATGATAATGATAATAATAAACAACGTAGATATTTGTCAATCCGATCCTATCCAAGTTATGGCTAAGGTTGAGAAAAATATTTAATTATTTACCTCAAAACATTCCAAATTTAAATGATTTCTTTACTGATGATTTTACCAGAAACTGACACCTTTGATTTTGATCCATATAGACTGGAAAAAGTGTTTGATAAGAGAAAAACTAGTAATGTTAAGATTGTAATGCCTGATGCTAAATTTGTCCACCTACTTTTGAAAAAGGATACTAAAGTTAAATCCAGAGAGAAATTTAAAAGTGTCTACGTCATATCGGACCAAACAATTCGTCAGCGCAATTATTTCCTAAAACTCGGAGAGGAGCTCAACAATCGTAAGATCAATGGAGAAGATAACTTATTTTTCAAATATGTCAATGTGTTTCCAGTTATCAAGTCAGAAAACGCTTAATTGCATCTACCAGCTCATCGTCAATCAATTCCCACGAAATTTATTATCAGAATTGTAGGGGTCTGAATACCAAGACCCATATGTTTGGATCATTTGGATGTGGTGTTATACTTGCAGAAAAAAAATTGTTTTCATTCTGAAATTTGTAATTTTATATTTCCTGTCGAAAAGACTGATTTCATCGTTGTGAAATTATAGTTCGATATCTTCGTCTACTTAGATAACACATGTAGTAGTACACAGTCGTGTCTTTGTTAAGCACATTTAAAGATGAATTATCACAACCAGAAAATGATTCCATAACTTGTCTTTATACCGCTAGCTGGACATTAATTACTCTGTTGTGCTGTGTCGAGATAACACGGTTTAAGTTGATGTGTGTGAAAAGTGTAAATGCCGGAAAGAAGTAGAGTTACTAGTGAAAACGATAATTAACGATTCAAAAAGCAGGAAATTAATGAAGTTCAGATAAACTTCAGAATTATTTCTAGGTAAAACTGTAAACCTAGATATGATAAACTTAGCAAAAGTTATTCATAGGTAGAACCTATATGAATAAAAATCAGCTAAAATTATTAAGCCTGTGACGTTATCAGCCAAGTCTATGACTGGCGATATTTAATGAGAGATTTTTTCCTCCTCAGATGAGGTCGATTTTGGATCAGTTTCAGGTAAAATGTTAACAAGAAATACGTAGTTAATAGTGAAAATAACAAAGGAAAATGTTATTAATGAAGTTACTATATATACTTATCAGAATTAGTCATAGATAAAATGGTAAATCTATATGAATAACAATCAGCAAAAATCATTGAAGCTGTGAAGTTAACCCAGTCTATGAATGGTCATAAAATAATGTTCACACTGCCAAAAGTGAAGTTAGATATTTATAGAGTGTTTTCATTAAAGCAGGTTAGTAAATTTAGATTAATTTCTTTAGATATTGTGGAATTGTTCATTAGCACACCTAGATGTTTGGTATCAGAGAACATACATATGACTTTATTGATAGGAATTGTAGGAGATTTGATATATATTAGCTTAAAATACCTTTCTAATACAGTAAAAAATGTTACAAAAGCTAATAATAAGGAATATATGGGTAGATATTGTGGGTGTAATTCAACGCTGGTTGGGGCTTTTGTCCACAGAATAGTTAGTTTCACACAATATTATTAATACCTAAAAATATATAAAAATTAAGAACACTCTTTTAATAATACCTTTGTCAATGATTTTCACAAACGTCAGTTTTTTTTAGAGCCGTCCGACAGTTGTCCCCGGAAGCACCGCAGCCTATAGACTTATTGTGCATCTCTCGACAAGCACAAACATCCATGGTACTACAGTGGGATTGGAACCCACACCGAAATAGCCGATCCAGACTGGTTCCACGAGCAGTTGTCTCCCAACCACCTTGGCTATCGCGGCGCCCAAAACGTCAGTTTACACAAATCACTGAGTTTTGTTTTCATGGGTTCCTATAACGTTAAATGAAATTTACGCGGCTGGTGCGCTACACTGTCACCAATTTCTTTGAATATCTCAGAAACAAGACCAAACGTCGAAAAAAAACAAGAGACGAAAAAGTTTCGAAATTAATCAGGTCAAAGTGGTGTGTAGATGTTTTATTGAAATTATTATTTTTTTTGTAGTTTTAAAATTAAAGTAAATACACTTCTAAGAGGGGTAGGTAGTTCAAACTTAAGAAGCTTTAATGTGTAAGATCATAAGGAGTGTTTGTGTTCCGAATTTCACTTAAATCGGATAAGTGGTTCAAAAGTTATGAGAAAAAAAAAACGAGAAAAAAATTCCTACTTCAACGCCCTCTATCTCGGAAACGATGGGTTTCAGGAAATAAGTTTATATCACAAATGAACATTATTTTAACCTGTTCTATCGATTCCAGAAGTTATCAAGATTAAACCTGAATCACCCTGTATTTATTGTTAATAAACTGATAGATACTATTTTCTCCCAAGATGGAGTTTACAGGAAAAAACGACAATAGTGAAAACAATAATGAACTATGGAAAAAGAAAGAGAGAAAATTATCAATGAAACCCATACAAACTTACATGAATTATTCATAAGTGTAACAGTAACTCATACGAGTAAAAGTTAGCTAAAACAGTTATAGCTGTTAAATTAATCGGCCAAGTCTATGAATGGCAGTACTTTATATTTTGAAAGGCAGATGTTTTCTCTAACTGAGACAAAGAGAGAGTCTATATTAGATCTTTGAGTTGAGGTTAAATTTGTGTTTCATAGAAAATGCCGAATAGAATTAGTTAATAGCGAAAACTATTAGAAAAGTCAAGAAGAAAATTGTTAATGACGTAGATATAAACTTAACAGAATTATTCATAGCTATACAGGTAAACCTATATAATAGTTAAAACCGTTAAGCTGTTAAATTAACCAGTCAAATGACTATTTTTCTTTAATATATGGCAAGGAGGATTTCGCTTTCCTAAGTGAGAAAATTATTAATGATGTTAATATAAATACATTGATATTCCCTTGTGATGAAGTTCAGCTTAAATACGAGTACCTACTAATAACTAATTTGAAACTTAATATGTAAGAAAACAAAATGTAATTAATTTATTTTATATCCTTTAAAAACTATATTCCTTGCATTATTTTACCAAAAAAAAAATCGATATGTACCTTGAAAGAAAGACCAAATTAAATTTATTTAGATTTTTTTTATTATTTTAGTTTACGTCTGAGATTTAGTTTCCATGAGAATAAGTACTTTTTAAACGTCTGAGTAATCACTTCCCGAAATATTTTACGTACTTGAGTAACCCTGTACTTAAACAAAAATTTTGAACCGAAATAAATAAACATAATATTATAAATTAGTTCATGTAATATAATTCATTAACACTAATGTAAATAGTACTAAAGCACAGATGTTTTATATTTAAAATTAATTGGAAACATTTCAGTATCTATAAGATATTTGTTGAGGATGTGCGTGTAGTTAAAAGCAATGAAAGGCAAATATTTGAAGTAAAATATTTGCTTTGTATATATTTAGCATTTTATGGTTTGTTTGCGTGATCTAGGTATTTAGTATTTCATTAATTACTAGGTTATCCTATTCCTCTGTAAAGTACCGCAAGTGGAAGCTGTCTTTAATAAATTATTATTCAATAGGTTAATACACCGGCATTATATAGATACAAATGTTAATCACCATGTAATATATTTTTATAAGGGAATAGTTTAAACCTTAGACACAACAATAATGATGGCAATGAAAAATCAAATAATGAGGAAGTATAGAAGGTGGCAGATCTATTTTGGAAAATGTGTTCTACGTACCAGATAGAGTTCAGTAATCATTTATTGTATGAAAATGCTATAACGGAAAAAGTTGCTGAAGAAATATTTTCAAGGAACAAAGTTATGATAATGAACAAGTGTTAGAAGGAAAGAAATAACATGGACAATACATAGTTAAATTAGGAAAATAAAGTTTCTTAACTTGGGAGAAATACTGTCAGCGTCTGCCTGGGGAAAGGGCATCCTTCTGACGACCTCATTCCACAGGCCACTTCTAGCCTCTCCACATCCTACATCTGGTATAATATCAGTATGCTTGAGACGAAGTATGGTTGTCACAGTCACTGTCTTTAGATAAATATCAAAAGGTAGTAGACATATCATCGCCTCCATTGCTATGGTGGGCGTAGTTCGCATAGCTCCAGTTATATCTGACTGGGTAAACTTTCGGCCACCAAACGATAGCCGCGAATAATGAAGACCAACAGTGCAGAGACAATCAATTTAATACGAACTAATAAATATTAGTAATCAGTTGTAAAAGGAACAAGAAAGAAGAGGACTCAGGACTCCGGTACACCAGAACCGTAAGGATTGTTCAACTTGAACAGTCTATAGGAGACAAAAAACTGAAAATTGCTTGGATTTTTGGTAAGAAACCTGATATGTATGTACAGGGTTTTTCAAAACAGGGGCGAAACATTTCAGGGGGTGATTCCTTGTTGAAAATAAAAGGTAGTTTGTTATATAAACGTTGGGTCACAAGTCAACCATTTGGGAGATATCGCGTTGCAAAGATGGCGGAAAAAAGAGAGTTTTTATTGTTTTTCTCACAAATAAAAAGCGTGGGAATGGTAAAATTTTGTGGAAGTGTTACCATCATCGAAAGACACTTGTGACATATTTTTTCACTTTTTGAAAATAATTGAAAAGGGTTGAAATAAACTACCCCTTACTATCTGTCAAAGCAACAATGGAAACATCCGGAAATTGACAGCAGTCAACTAGTTTTTCCTAATAATGGGTGTAGTAAAACTGTATCTTCCCGACGTGCAATACTTTACATTTTATTTTTTAACGTCGAAACAGTTAATTTTATCAAAAAAATATAAGAGAAAAAAGTTTCTAAATGAATCGGCTTAACCTAATTTATTTTTTTTACGTAGTTAAGAAAGTTTTATGAAGTACAGTTAAAAAAAACTGAAAGGGGTAGTTTATTTCAACCCTTTCCAATTATTTTCAAAAAGTGAAAAAATATGTCACAAGTGTCTTTTGATGATGGTAACACTTCCACAAAATTTTACCATTCCCACGCTTTTTGTTTCCGAGAAAAACAATAAAAACACTCTTTTTTCCGCCATTTTTGTAACGCGTTATCTCCCTAATGGTTGACTTGTGACCCAACGTTTATATAACAAACTACCTTTTATTTTCAACAAGGAATCACCTCCTGAAATTTTTCGCCTTTGTTTTGAAACACCCTGTATAACTATCGTAGAAAATAAGGACACATCAAATTAAACCAGCAATTTTGCGTTCGAAAATCTATGGAAGACGTTCGAACATAGTTAAGAAGAACAAACAAAAAATTCAGAAATAAACTCCCAAAATTTTACCATCCTGAAATCTTAATTAGTTAGCTATAAAATCTAGCGTAAAGTAAAAATTAAAGTCAATAAACTGCAAGAATTCAAATCAGCATATTTAGTATTAAATTCCTACAATACAATACAATAATTTTAATTAGCTTGTGACGCCTTTTTCCCGATCTTTCGCGTATCCCGATTGCGATCGATAATTTCTAATTTTTCTTAGCGCCGGATATGACGTCACCGGAGTCCCTGCTCGGGCGCCAAATTTGTGACGCCTTTCTCGGACTAAATTACTACTATTCAGCGGTGTTCGGCGGCGGTGAGTGACGTCACAGAGACGCAATACAGGATATTTTTTCGGTTAGTCTCGGGCGCCAGTCTCTCTATGTTTAACGTGGGAGAAACTCCACGTGAACTCACCCTCGGTTAGAGTAAGTACTCGGGCAGCTACAGTGAAGAAAGTGATATTCCAGGGGTCTGTTATATTTCTTTTATTCCCAGAGAGCAACAAAACTAGTTTTATCGGTGTAGTGATAGTTTTACTTTTCAAATAAACAGAATTGTCAGTGTAGAACGGTAACAATCCTTTTAAGTCCCTTTTTTGTTAGATCGGAATTTTATCAAAGTTACTGATATGAAGGAATACAACACATTCTCTCTATAACAAATTTATTTGGTCAAATGGAAATAAATAATTATTCAGTCAAATAGTAATAAAGACTATATGAATTTGTCTTTGAAACGGAAATACAATTTACAATTAAAATAAATAAACGGTCCTAAAATAAAAAATGCTGGATAAATATATTTTCTTACAATTTTCAAACAGAATATATAACGGTCTGTTTCGGTGCTGAAAGAAAATATAAATTATCTACGAAATATCCTTAAAGTAAAACATACTGCATGAAATACTTTATTGGTAGAAAATCTTTACAAACAAAATACAGACTAAACTATAAATTTAGATATACCTAGAGAATGGTTCCAGCAAGGTTCTGAAAATAAAAACAAAATATATGGATTTAACAAAAATCTACTCTGAATTTATTTCGGCCCTGTAAATGCGAATGGAAAGCATTAGTTAAAAAGCGGTTGTTAATTAACAGTAGCCAAGGAGAAAGCGCAAGCAGTGCAAAGTAACAATATACAGCAATTGTTATTAACAAAACAAGTAAGCGAACAAATGGGACGGTTTTGGTCTAAGGGAAAATTACGCAGTTTTTGGATGTCTATCCGGAAGGATAGAAATGAGTGCACGCGGTGTATCTCCTTTGATGGCGGTGTTATGCACGGCCAAACCACCTCGGTGAGAACAACCCTGTACAGTTTAGTCACCAACGACTCCTTAGTGCGGTGTTGTTCACAGCCAAACACTTCGGTGTACGTTCAGTGTACCAAAACGGCGTATATTTAGTAGATCAATTGACTTACCTGTAAGGAAGTTTGATCATAATTATATGAGCAATTTCGTCGAAGAATTATAAATTTAACTACTTGTAGTTTGCACTTTTCAAACTCACCCGGTACGTACTTTAAAGACAAATAAACCCTTATCTCTGTTACCACACATTCCCAACACGCTCTTAATATCATTGTATTTTCCTATCTAGATCGCCTAGGGTGGGAATTTTGGGCGAGAATTTATAATTCTTCGACGAAATTGCTCATATAATTATGATCAAACTTCCTTACAGGTAAGTCGATTGATCTACTAATTATATTTCGCAATTTCGTCTCGAATTATAAATTTAACTACTTGTAGATGTTGAAAGAATTATAGGCGATCTAGTGTGCAGACATAAACTTTATATCCTGCATCTTACAATATTGACCAGTTATCGTTCTTTTGATAATTAAAACACCTATATATTATATATCAAAAATATATTTATATTTAGCATCTACCTGCATTTTTAGTTATATATTAATGCATAAAATATATATTGATTCCGTGGGACAGTAAATGCATCCACAATAATAGAATGCGGGGATTTGATTTCTACGATATCTTTTTTATTTATTATTATTATTATTATTTTTAAGGTGCATTGCAAACACATTGTAAACACGTCTATTTCAGGCTGTTCGAATATGTTACATAATATTTCGAATACCCGTTTGAACGTTCGGTTTCTATCCTTAAACACCGAGATACTGTTATTGTATTTTATTATTTTATATTTATTTGTTTTTTCCGGGTACACTAAAGGATGTTTTAGCCTTTAATAAACATTACTTAATCCCAGCAAAATATCTGCATTAAATAGACTCAACTGGGACCCATTATTTTATTACAGTAGTTTTTGCAGCTTTTGACACTAGCAAAAATGAAATGTATATTGCAGCTGACAGTCTTTCATCCTAGATAACTTTAGTCAGTAACTGTATAGCTACTGTTATGAATTCTAGTTCAAATAATAATAATAATAATAATTAATCATCGAGGAAGAATATTCAAATATTTTCATAAAGAAGCCAAGAAGCCAACCGAAGTGGATAACAGAGACAACCCTGGACAATCAACAATGGTTCCATCCTTGTTTCCTGTTTTAGAAGGGAGGAATAATGAAGACCAAAAGTGTAGAGACAATCAATTTAATACGAACTTATAAATATTAGTAATCAGCTGTAATTCTTTAGTTCTGGAGAAACTCCCTTCTCCACAAAAGCTAAATTAATTTTAGGTAAAATTGTTATATCGAATGGCCCTTCTATGTCTATGAATACCCCCAGGGTGGATTCTTTATTGTCCAATGATTTTTCGATCCTGCCCACCACTTGATGAAGAGCAGTGTCGGTGGATCGCCCAGAAGTTTACGCATGTTGATTAGGGTGTGCCTGTCTATTCGCTAGTACACTGTCTCTTATATATCATATATAGCTTCTCTACCGCTTTCAAAAAAGAGGTTAGGCTAATGGTTCGATACGTCTTTGAGGTGGTATAATTCAATTTATCCATATTGGGAATGAAAACTACCCTCACTTCCCTCCAAATCCTCGGAATGTAAAGGTGTGCAAAGCACAGCCTAAACATCCTTTCCAGGTGCAGCATTAGAACATCTAAGCCCCATTGTAAAAGAGATGGGTATATGCCGTCAATGCCTGGCCATTTGAAGATTGAAAGATTTGCACTGCTCATCTTATTTTATCTTTGGTAACAGTCTGAAGTTCAGCTGTGGCTGGCTCCGACGCAAGTTTATTCATTTTACCCTGAGAACAAGGGATTGGGAGATGTAGTGCATCCTCATTGACCTTGCTTCGAGGGTTTTCAGATCCGCGTCTCCGAAGACGAGTAATTGCCCACGTGAGTTGTGCTTGGTCTCGTGGTGGAACAGGCATCACCTGTTCACACTCACCATGGGGCTCTGACCTACCAGGCGACGAATTAACACCTTTTTCTCCGTGAGGTTGCTTTCCGCTTCCAGAGAGTGGTTTTTGTCAGCCTTGGCGATTGGTCAGATCGCACCACGGCGAGGGCACTGCTCTCCCAGGGTTGCAGCCTTCCCACTGAGTCCGCTGGAAACTTTCTTATAAGGGTTGTCCTTGTCAATATA
Source organism: Monochamus saltuarius (assembly GCA_025584915.1). Lineage (NCBI taxonomy): Eukaryota > Metazoa > Arthropoda > Insecta > Coleoptera > Cerambycidae > Monochamus > Monochamus saltuarius. The sequence goes on from CM046723.1 coordinate 33,284,404, forward strand.
GTAACCCTAAGATGTCCTAGGACCGCTTTACTATATCTGGAGGCAGGGGGAGCCTTTTAAGCTCTCTTGTGTTTCATCGGAGTGATATCCGATGAAGTCCCCACCCTCTTTTTAGAGGATAGCGCTCCCCTCTTAGGCGGTGGATTCGTCTGGAAAGGTGGAACACCTATCGAGCGCTCAGCCTTCTTTATGAGCGGTGCACCTTTTCTTGGGTGGCGTTGATCTCGTGCAGATGGTGGCAAACCATCTGCGTTGGATTATGCCCACCATATGTTATGGGCTGCACCAAAGAAGTAGGTGCACGTTTGTAGGAGGTAGCTGCAATCGCTGCCTGAGCTTCCTCTTCTCGGACTGTTATTCTCCAGTTGACTACTGCGCCACAAATTCTTTTGCCCCTGCGGGGCTTTTTACGGACCCCAATATGAGGGTCAGCTTGGGACGATTGTCCCGGATGCGACGAGCGTTGCCGCTCTGATACCAATTGCGATGAGCATTGCCGCTCTACCACTGGTAGTTGCGATGAGCATTGCCGCTCTGCCGCATAAGATTTGGCGATAGATTGATCCATGAAAGATTGTTTGATCTTCGTCCACCTGGTTCCCCAGTCTCCATGGAGTCTCAAAATAGGATGTTGCAAGACAATTACCAGGGCTACCAGGTGGATATAGCTCCCAGAAACAGGGCAGCGTCATGAGAAGGTTGTACATCCCTGAACGCCAGAACCAACCGACGCCCAGTTCTGCAGCCCCTACGCGCCCCTCTGCCCAAGAGCTCACCCTAGCGTTCCTCTTACGGGACGGCACAGCCGATTGACCAGGAGTGGGTTAGCTCCCAGCCGCCCATCTAGCCGAATTCAGGATCAAAAGTGGCATGTTGCACGGCTGCTCTGCACGACACAGGTCAGCGGATTAGCCCCAGTGAACCAGCTTATAGCAATGCTTGCCACAGAACCGCAGTCCTATCGCTTCCCCTATCCGCCACCTGGAGACGCACCTGGTAGGTAGCTCATCTCTCAGGACCTTATATATGTTAGAAATTAGTAGGTCAAGGCGTTAACCACATATAATGACCATTTAATACTTAGCCATATTTCATTTGTGTCAAGCCTAGCACACCCAAAAGAGTTGCAATATCTCGTAAACCGAGCCTCAAATCAAAATCTTATATGAGTGAAAAATATTGAACAAAAACACGCTCTATGTAAAGGAAATATATTCTGAAACCATAGACGTACTAAAAAAGGCCTGTGGGAGCTACAACCCCTCTTCCTTCGTTCGTGCTTTGATATTTTAGACCAAAATTACACAGAAAGTGTGTCGACTTAAGGTGAAAATATGTGCCAAATTTTAAGCAAATATTTCTAAAATCACCAAAGCTATCAATAAAAATTATTTTTGAAATTATTATTTTGTCACCCTGTATTTTGTGAATGGAGCTCCTACATGAAATGTGACATAAAAAGTCGCATTATTTCAGTCCAAAAAATATGTGGTTAACGGTTTGACCTACTAATTTGTAACACCCTATACAGTAGACGACTATCTAAGTAAAGGAAAATTTAATTCGGGTTGATCAGTATTACGAGGAAAAAATTACCTCTTTTATTTGTTCATGCTTTCGAAACTCATATATTGTTTTTCCTCAGGAACACTATATAACCAATTGTCAAAGTTAGAAGTGACAAATTATTATTAACACATTCACATCATTAAAATTTTTGAGGTTAAATCTGAAAAAAGCCTGTGTTAAACTTAACCAGCATGTCACAAAATTATTACATCAATTAAACAATCATTTTAAAATTATTAGTTAGTCATAGATAATTCTTAATTTTTTTTTTATAAAAATTTGAATGGCAAGAATTAAATTATCTACCAGCCACATGACCCCAAAAGTTAAATTTTTAAAAATCAAAAAAAATATAGAAAGAAAACGTAAAATGTAAAATAATGTTGAACCTGTCAACAAATTAACAATTGGTGCCAACCACGCAGCACATTCTAACAAATCTAATATAATAAACAAAAGTTGCCTATGTTAAGTCATCAGAAGACTGGTCTTTGGTGAAAATGTAGTAAATACATCAAATTTATGCTGAGGTCCACATCAGACAACTGCTATTCATACTATTAGAGGAGAAAAAAATGTTAGACATCTCTGAAAAGGTTTTCTTGTAAATTATTTTCGCTACATAAAATATTAACATCATTAAACTCTATGTTGTGACTCCTTGCTAAAGTAAGTCGAGGTAGCATCCAAGTGTACATATATATCATCTAACGTCAGTTTTATGTGAAGTTAAGCGACCTTTAAGTTTTCTACCTGTTTGTCCGCTAGAGGTATCATTCTAGACAACTGATACTATAAACAACCTCTGATCTATCCAACAAGGAAACTTTGTTATTTAGTTTGGAAAAAATATTACTAGTAGTAATTAAATTTGTATACCAATAATTTTAGATAATACATTTTTAATTTTGAGATATTTCTACCTTTAGGCATCAAATTCGTAAATATATATATATGGACGAATCGGTACCCATATATTCGTACAGGCATCATTTGAAGGTAGAATAGAAAACCATCTCAATATCTTTCTCACCAAGTTCCAAGGGAACGCCACTTGGATCATTTTTCTCTAAAAATGTGATTTTATTTGTCTCTATATGTTGTAGAGGGTGCGCCAGTTATTTAAGTTTATGGGCTAAGTGGCATGTTGCTTTGCCCATTTTAATATGACATAAAATTACGTTGTGGTACCCTTACGATTTTTTAAGCCGTCGGACGTTGTGGAACCTTAGTTTTTAAAAAGGATTCTGACCGTTAAACTTATGTAAATGTATAATAAATAACTATTAGTTGGAAAAAAGTGATACAAGCAACTGTTTACGATAAGTAAAGATTTAAATTAAATATCATTTTAAGATTAAGATCAAGTTGGAACAAATTGTGTATTTCTATTTAAATATATATAAACTATAGCCCAAAAAGGCTTCGTTATGGTTATACAACGTGTTAAAAAATTTAATGGAAAAAAGACACAAACTTAAATTTCTTCAAAACCGTTGTAGATATTATAATGAAATTTTAGAGGCAGTTTTTATTATTTTATTCGCATACGGTGCGTTGTACAATAAAAGGTTGAGGAAACTGTTTACTTCAGAATTGAACAGAGAATTAAAAAAAAAGAATACGCGCCCCACTGGTAAGACTAAAAAATCACTGTACATTGCAAAGTGTGCGCCTTCTATAGCTATCGACACCTCTAAAATTTGCAATATATATTTTTGTTGGAATTTTTTTTGCAACTTTTGATGCAATTTAGAATATAGCGTTAGAACGTTATACTTGATCAATACTATTTAGTATAAAAAAGTTTACTTAAAAATTGTTTTTTCCCTATAAAATTTTATGATTGAAATTTTACAGAATGTTTTTTGGCGGTAAATATATTTTTAAACACGTCTTAGGTAGTAGTTTTATTAATGGTTTGAAGTTTTAAGAAAAATAAATAGCAATTACTACTGTATTATTGGAAAAATTTTAAGTACCATTTTTGTATGAGAGATAGTCCAGACACTGAAGAACTAAAAACTTGTCAAAGCCACATAACTCATTTACTACTAATTCTGAATCAAATGACAAGATGAACCTGTATCTAGTCTCATAAGGTTTCATTTGTAAGTATTTTATTGTAAAACTGTACAAAACTTTTTTTATTTTCTTTTCTAAGTAGCCTGTTAGTAAAATAAAACAAATTATATCCGAGTTTCAAAATAGTAGTGTGATTAATTTACAGCACTTAGATAAATAAAGGATGAGGGTTGGACGCGACATGATTTCATAGACGTACCACTTGAGAAGGGTTTAATGAACACAAAATTACTAAAATAAGTTGGCATTAAGGCTTACGGTGAGCGCTCGATCCAAAGGGATATAGTTTTCGCTCAGTAACTCCTCAACGAAAAATGATAAAAATATGCGGTTTTTTTAATAGACTACAAATACTATTTTACGTCGGCGCTGTGTTTTGAAATTTTGAAAATATGCAAAATTCATTTTAAAAAAAATTATTTTAAACTTTTTAAAAATTTAAAAAAACAGCGCCGACGTAAAATAATATTTGAAGTCTATTAAAAAAAACCGCATATTTTTATCATTATCCGTTAAGGAGTTACTGAGCGAAAACTATGGGTTTGTTCCAACACAGCAAGAATCGATTCCGAACCGTCCAGAATTAGTCAGTCAGTTTAGTTGTTAATATACTCTCGGCGAATGCGACGTAAGACGGTGTTGGTCAAACATTTGTCACGGTACTGAACAGTTCTCGACGGTTGTTGGAACAGATGTTATATATCGTTTGATAGAGCGCTCACCGTAAGCCTTAAGTGAACCTAGCATTTTAATACTTTACTTCAAAAATTTTATAAACTCGCCCATGTCATTCTCGCCACAGTTGTAGACAGCGATGGCCCACTACCACTCGCTTACAGTTATCTGATACACAGGCGGGTAAATCATATTTTAATGTCTGCCGTTTAGTGCCCTTCATGTTTCTTCCGTATACCTAATAGATTTTTCGATTCCGATTTGGACCTTCTAATATTTGTCTTAAATAGTTCGCCATATCACTGCTTTATCTTTTTCTATCAGCATACTCTTTCGTTTTATTAAACGGAAATTATTTTCATGCATAATTCACAAGTTTTATCCTGTGAAATAGCAACTTGATTTTCTTTTACTGTCGGAAGTTCATTTTTAAAATACCATCCATGAATTGTTCTACAAATACCGTAGATTTTGTTCTGACCTTTTCTGTCGTCTGCAATCTGTAGTCTGTAGTGCATTTTTAGAAGACCAATTACAAATATTATTTAGATCATTGTTAATTAGTTCAACCGCAATTTCAGCATCATCTGTAAGAAAAGGTAAATATAACTGGCAATCGTCAGCATACAAGTGAACATTACAGTTTTGTATTATCTGGGGAATATCAGCAGTATAAATTACAAAAAGTAAAGGCCCCAGAATCGATCCTTGGGGTACTCCACTTAAAATATCTAATGGATTCGAAAAAATTTGTTCAGTATCAAATTTTATTTTTACCTGTTGTTGGCGATTAGAAAGATACATGTTAAACCACTCCAAAGCCCCCGCGGAAATTCCGTAGTATTTTAGTTTAGCTAATAATAAATTATGATTCAAACAATCAAAGGCCTTGGAGTAATCCAACATTATAAGAGGGGTAACCATAGACTTATCAGTACCACATAGTAAGTCATCTACTATACTAGTAAGGGCCGTAATCGTACTGTATCCACTTCTAAAACCTGATTGTTTAGAGGGTAATATGTCAAATTTTTCAATGTGTTTTTAATTGATTATATACTATTATTTCAAGAACTTTAGAGAGAACAGGCAAAACACTTATAGGCTTTAATTCAGTTAACTGAGTTACATTTTCTTTTTTTGGAATTGGTGTTACTAATGCATGCTTCCACCGCACTGGTATAACATGATTACTCAAGGAATAGTTTATTATATGTATGATAGCTTTACAACAAAATGGTAAACATAACTTAATCATTTCAGCAGTTATTCCATCTACACCGCAAGCATTTGTTTTTATGTTAAATATAATTTCAGTTACTTGACCGCTATCAATATTTTTAAAATGCATATAATCAGTAACTCTATCAGATATGTTCATATTAAAAAACGACACTGTTTCTGGGTCTATCTTTTTTATTGAATTAATAAAAAAATTATTTATTAGATCCGGATCTTTTAATTAATTAGGTATGGCTGGTGTTCTATTTTTTGTATAAATATTTAATTCCATAAAAGTTTGGAATTTTTATAATTTGTTTTTAGTTCATTTTCCATATGTATATGATTTTTTCTCTCTTTGAATAGAAGCTGTAACAAGGTTTCTCATATTTTTATAAAAATTCCACTTTGCTTGAGTTTGTGCATTAGAAAAATTTAAACGTTTTAGATATTTACGATAATCAGATAGAGCCTTGTCTCTAATGTGCATCATATGTTTAATATTTGATGTTATCCAAGGATTGAATTTCTTTGTAAGTCTAATTTTCCCTAAGGGAGCATGCACATTAAATAATCTAGTTATGATATATTGAATTTTATCATCTATATTTTCAATAGTAAAAACATAATCCCTCTTAGCAGAATTTTCAAATTCCGGTACATTTAAATTTTTAATGTTTCTTGAATATATATATTGTGGTGGTAGCTTTTTTAATATTGTTAAATTAATTGCACAGTAAGCCAAATTATGATCACTACGAAAATCTGGCAAATTTAAAACGTCAGAATTCAATATGAGATCGGACTGATTCACCCAAATACTGCTATGTGAAGTTACTCTGATATCTGATTTAGGTTATATGAATTTACAAAAACTGAATTTAAAAAATGCATTCATGACTATTTTTATCCAGAAAATTTATATTGAAGTCCCCTAAGCAAAGAAATAAATCACTAGATATTATACAATCGGCTATAATATCTTCTAGCGTTTGTATTGCTTTATAATTTAAATGTGATGGATTGTAGACACATCCAATACTTACAAGTTTTCCATTTATTATTGCAGACATCCACAAACTATCGATATCGTTTTTGGTAAATTTTGGAATTAGTTTTACTTGTTTTATATAACTACAATTTCTTATACAGGGTGTAACTTTGAAGGGGGGTCCGGTTTGGAGGGGGGGTAGTCCGTGTTCCCTAGATTGCTAATCTGAAACTAGTTTTTTAAAATCAAATAAATAGCCGAGTTATAATTAATTTTGTAAACTGCACCCAAATTGCTATACACGCCGCCCCTGTACAGCGTCCGAGTTTCACTGCAGAACGATGTCTACGGTGTTGCCAGGTAGTTGTTACCAGTCTATACGTCGAAACCTGTGTCGGACCTTATCCCGTCTTTTCAGGGTCGCATGTTTTTATAATGAATTCAGTACATACGTAGCTTTGATAGTGTGTGCATAGTGACATAGTTTGACATAATTGTGAGGCCGTGAAATGTTACAGTGAGGATTTTTTTAGTGAGGTAATGTGAATGCAGAAGACAATAGTCTGGATATGCAAATCTACAGCTTCCAATTTATTGTGATGAGATTTTGGCGATGCGAGTCACTAGAAATAACATAACACCAATTCAATGTAAATACCTATGTTTAACATATTTTTGCATGTACGAGTATAGACAGTTGATCCTAATCAACTAGATCCTAATCTAGATGTTATGTAACGGAGATACAAAAAAGAAAAAACTGCAATGAATAATCTTTTAAATAAATATGTTTTCATAAAATTGCGACTCATCAGTCATTATACTTTTCTGTCAATTCTGATGAAGTATGGATCCTAAAACCATTTTCGAGTGTTGTAAAAAAGTACGTAATGTAAAAGTACGTAAAAAATACAATTTTTTACTGATCTATTAACTAATTATTATTATTAAATAATGGTATTGGTAGGTGGATTTTAATACGTTACCTACTAATAATTATTGCCAGTAAAGCTTAATGTTTTAAAATAATTGTTGCTGTGTTATAAAATGTACGTAATTAAAAATAAGCAAATTATTAGTCTGATAGCTTTAAAATGTTTTAAAAAAAAAACAGTTTCAGTTTCACAACCGATTTGATACTATTTTTAAGGGTTTTATCAATGTCCCTTTAATAACCGTGACATTGACCTAGTTTATAAAATAAAAATATCACATAAATACTGCACACAATACATGAAACCAGACTAGGTCGTTTTATATAAAAAAATATACAGATATGAGAGACAGAAAGCAAGTTCACTGCGTCATTTTTTACTGAAATCGAATTAGAATTTGTTTAATGCAGGATTGTATTTTGCCAAGTTTAATTTCGTAATAATTTAAAGTGGTATTTTGTGGAATGTGTTATTTTGTGCAAGTGTATAATAACCTTATAAAGGTCAATTTTCATTACCAAGTGTGTGTGGTATTATGAAAAAAATATGTATACAAATTAAGAAAGAGCTAATAATATGTCTAAAGCTTCGTTTTTTATCAAAATTAGACGGCGGCTGCAAGAAAACGATATCAGATGGATTACCGCGATAGACACGTACCGCATAAGAAAATGTCTATAAGATTAGTTCAATATTTAAGAGATTATGGGAGTTAAGAACGCCAATACTCTAATGTTGAGTAAAAACAAACTCGGAAATTAATAAACTTGAACCAAATATTTTAAATGCCGTAGAAGAAGACTCTAAGTAAAAAGTATTAAGTATGTATTTATTTATTATTGAGTTTTCTGTTAGTTGACTTGTTTCTGTTTTATGATGTGTTATCCGTAAAAGAATACATTTTTTGTTTGTTTATATGGAATAATAAAGCGAACACCCACTACAAACAAATGTATGTGTCAAAAAGCAGTGCCTCACGAGTAGCGTGGGCCTTCTTTTCCCATCTTCCACTTCAATAATTAAATATGGCAACAATGCTGGTGACGCTGCAACTAGATATGCGCAGCGTTTGTCTGCTCAGTGGCGTACTATGAAAATTGCGAAATAAGGCAACAAAAAAAAATCAGTTTTTGTGACAGAATTTAAGAAAACAAACTTATGATATGTATTTGTAAAGATCACGGGTACCCCCCCTCCAAACCGGACCCCCCTTCAAAGTTACACCCTGTATATACGGCAACACCTCCACCTCGCGTTTGCCTGTCTTGCCTAAAAACAGTATATCCCGGAATGTAAATATTATAATCTTTTATATCTTCAGACAGCCAAGTTTCAGATAAAGTAAAAATATCAAAATTACTGGACAATACATATTCTTTTAACATTTCAAACTTATTTATTAAAGACCTTATATTAAAATGTGAAATATTAAAATTTGTTTCAATATTCTCATCATTGTCAGCAATAATATCATCCTCATTCAAATAATCCAAAAAAAAGATTACAATAGCAAGTACCAAAACCCCAAATGGAAATATATTAGGTACTTCAATTATATAGAGACAAAAAAGAAATATTTGATAGCAAGAAGAATTCAAGCAAATTATAAAAACTAAAAAGAAAATAATAAAAAAGAGATATACTAGATAAATTTAAACCTATTGACAAATATCGTTCTACCACATCGATTAAATAGTAACACATCAATTTCATACATTAAAATTTGTAATTAGTACCCTGGCATTATTGGAAAGAGCAAACATTTTTCCATCTTGACTCCAGACGTTGGAGAACCCATATTTTACAATAATAATTATTGTAAAATATGTATAAGAAGGCAATTATTGCCTTCTTCATTAGGTCAGCATTTGATTTTGTTAAATCTTCCTTTATGGAGAAACCAGTTTTCTTAAGCAGTTTTTTATTTTTATAAATATTTACCTTGATTTTTAAAGATAGAAATCTGATTAAAATAGGCCTTGAATCCTTGAATTTTAACAATTCTATAACATGTGACTACTTCTGAGGCTGTGACAGTAATATTGAGTTTATTGTTAACCAATTGCAGTATTTTATTTCCAACATCTTCAGCAGTTTCATTTTCGGTTTCTGGTACACCATAAATTATTAAATTGTTTTGTTTATTATACTGTTCCGGCCTATTGATTTTTCCTTCTAACTCTTTTATACTTTCAGAATTACACTTAATTTCGTTCACCACTGATTTTGCGGTCTCTTCAATTTTACTTAATTTTTCATCTATTTGTTTGCCAATCAGTTCTGACTGCTGCCTGCAGATTTTCATAATTATTCCTTCATTTATATGATACTCGGTTTACACTTGCTGTCTAGTTTTGGACATTTTATCTGCCTGGTACAACTAGATTTACGTTGCAGCAATTATTTATCAAATATTAATTATTACTTCACTTTTCACATGCACAAGCTACTAAGTTTCCTGTGCTATACATTTGCGTTTTTCTTTATTTGCTTATTTTCTTTATATAGAGTAGTTTTTGGGGAGCTGGTACAAACGCGACTACTCGCTGCGACTACACATGCTCGAAATCCAATCCCCTTCTATTTATCAGGTATTATTACTAATACGAATGTTAATTTTTGTCGTTTCTGCATTTAGAAACTGCAAAAAGACGACCACATGGTAGTTGACATTGTTGACAGATGTACGCTTTATCTATGGATCTAAGCCATCTCAGTCGATGCTTATCGTAGGCGCCGACTTTCCGTAGGAAAAAAGGGTTTGCCCCATTTTTTAAATATCGAAATAAAATTCTGACATATTTTTTTTATTGTCTTTTAGGCCTCCCTGAGCACGTGGTTTAAATTTTTGTACTGAGTCATAGTTAACCATGTATATATGAAATTGTTTATTATGCCTTTCGTCAAGAACATATGTCTACAATCTCATACAAAAATAGCAATTAGTCTTCGAATTTGCTCAAGGGGGAAACTTCAAATATAGCCCTGTAAGTCTTCTTTCACATATCACGATTTTTACCACAGTCTAATGGCGGAGCTGATCCGTCGTTCTCGTGAACGCATCTAGAATCAAATAGAATACAGGCTGGAATGTTTTAGAAAACGTCAAAACAAAGGTGCTACAAAAATATAAATTTACAAGCAAACGAGAACACAATTAACAAACTAAAAAGGTAGGTGACCTTCCGTAGCAGTACTAAAGAAACTGATAAAAATAGACAGCAGTTACAACTTAATCTAGTAGAAGACAGGTTCTCATACAACAAAATTACAAAGCTACGAATCAAGAAAGAAAGAAAGAAGCCCTCAATGGTTAAGCAAAAGCGACAAAATTGAAAAGTATTTAGGTTTTTATAAATTTAGATGAAAAAAAATTTTTCGTTGGCAAATTATTTCAACACTGAAATTTCTAGTTTCTAATGCAGAACAAGAATTGTCTTTTACACAGTACTTACAATCATAAATATCTGAAGAATATCTTATTTTTAATATACAGGGTGTTAAAAAAAGAGTGTAAAATATTTCAGGAGGTAATAGTATGAATCAAAATAAGCAGAAAAGTCTTAATAAACATGGGTCCGCAAAGTAACGGTTGCGGAGATATGGACCAATATTCGTTTTTCAAACATTTTATTTTATTAGGAATAAACCGACAAAGGAAGCTTTTAACAAACAAAAAACAAAGTTACAGAAGATGTTCAAAGTGCTTTCCGTCCATTTCCAAGCAGGCACGACATCTTCGTCTCAACGATATTCGAACTCTTTCGAAAACACCCTCCTTGGTTTGGATTTCTTTCTGTGACAGCACCCGCATTAATATTAGAAGATATCATATTCAAGTTATACCAGTAGTAAGTATTTAAAACTTGTGTACCCGTCAGACTAGTTGTTTTCTCCATGACACTGCAATTAATTTATTTGGATATGTAACGGTTGTTGAATGTGGGGCACATTAGGAATGATTGAAATCGATTTTACTGAAAAACGGTACATCCTATTGAAATTTAACAAGAGCAGTGGCATAGCCACGGGGGGCTTTTGGGGGTCAGACCGGTCTATCTCTGGTGGTGTGTCCGACAAGGGTTCTTGGCTGTTCACACAGATACTGCAGGAGTAATTCAATGCCGGTCGGGGCATTAGTCCGCGGAGTAGCTGTTTTCTGCAGTATAAATTACAGATTTAATGGCTCGTCGCCCAGGGTGAAGGTCTGCGGTAAGTACCTGCTGCAATGTAGGTCGCTTCCTGTAAGTCGAGCTGCTTAGGCCGAGCAGGAAGTAAGCAGACCACTTATATCTCACCTCCATAAAAACTAAACCCATTTTATCACAAATTTGACATTTTTTTAATGATTAAGTAAGTTCATAATATTTTCTTCGGTATTTTGTAACAACTAATAGTTTTAAGTAGTTCAATATTGTATTGGTTAATATAAATAATTAATTTTCAACGTAAAAATGCCAGGCATCAAGTGCAATGTTACAATTTGCAAATGTAGATTTTGTAGTGCCAAAACTGCTAAACAAGGCAATTTAAGATTTTTTCGTGGATAAACACGTTAGGATGGTATGGATAGAGCGATGTTAGAGACAATTTTTGTGGATTATCCTAATTACCTGTTTTAAGTTTGTAATAGTTAATTTTAAACATTGACCTATTGAAATTGTTTATTAATATTAATTTTAAATTCTAAATTTAATTACTGGATGATAAAAGTACATATACCTATAGTAAAATAAGATTTGTGAAATAAATGGAATAAATGCAAAATAATCTTATTTGGATATCAAAAATCATAATATAAATCTTAAATTAATGGAGGAATTAAAAAACGAATTATTTTCCAATAAAGAAATCTGTAAAACTTGCCTTATTTAAAGAATGAAGTTTTCTGTAGTCATGGTATAAAGTTAGAACTGGCAACATCGCATGGACGTAATAATGTGCATAATACAATAGTAAATTAAAATAAGTCAACTATATGTACAAAAATCAGAAAAGTAATGAATATTAAAAAAATGATTTTTGTAGAAGAATGCCAATAATGGAAGTAATGTTACCGGCCAGTACTCATCTTAATAATTAGGTTTGCACTACGTTTTCAAAGAGACTCAATTTTAATGGATATTGAAAGGAGTCAGTAATGTTACAAAACTGTATATACATAAGTATATAGTCAATAGTTAGAAAGAAAGAAAGAAAGAAAACCTTTATTAAATAGAACATCCTAATATACAATATTGAATACTATTAGTATTAAACTAAATAACAAACTGCATTATTGCAAAGATTTACCAAATTGGGAAAAACACACAAAAAAAATACTTTACATATATGTATACCAAAAAAAAACATACAAAATATATAATATACTATGATTACTAATTAACTCATAACTAGAAAATTCAGCAAGATCATGTTCAAAACATAGAATAATATAATAACACCCATAGGAGCAGACAGGACGCTATCTGAAAGATATGCAAATACAAGTTAAGCATCTCTGATTAGTTAGTTAGTTACTTAACAGAAATGATATTGTCAATGCCTAGAGAGAGAGAGAGAGAGGGTTGATCATAATAATGATAACTTATATTCCTTACTACAGAAGTACCTATTCGATTGTTATCTTTCAAAATAATTTTTTTTTCTGAAATTTATAATGCACAGATAGTTTTTAAAAGTTTAATTACTACTAGTAATATATTTTCCAAACTCTATGTGTCAGCTGTCTAGAACAATACCTCTATCGTGCAAACAGGTAGAAAAATTAAAGATCATTTAATTTCACTTAAAAATGATATTAGATGTAATAAAAACACTTGCATATTAGCTGAAATTGCTTTAGCAAAGAGTCACAACATTGATTTTAATAATGTTAATATTTCATGTAGTGAAAATAATTTGCATCTTTTTAAAGATGTCTAATATTTTTTCCTCAGTATGAATAGCAAGTCTGATGGATTTTAGAATAGATAATCTCGTATTAACTTCATCTTCACCAAATATCAGTCTTTTGAGGACTTAACGTAGGTAGACCGTGTTTATTGTGATAGTTTTAGAAAAATGTGCTGCGTGGGTGGCACCAATTGTTTAATTGCTAACTTATTCACAGATTTTTTACCTTTTACTTCTTATTCTGTTTTTTGTGTTTTTCCAAATTTTTCCTTTACAGCCATGTGACTGGTAATTAAATCCTTGTTATTAAAATTTTTTATACAAAAATTATTTTTGACTAACTTTAGTAAATTTAAAATGGTTGTTTAATTTTGTGATGTGCTATTGTCTATTATAAGTTTAACACTTTTTACTGATTTAACAGCAAAAATTTTGTAAGTTTAATATGTTAATAATACTTTTTCACTTTTAATTTTGACAACTATTATTAGCGTTTCTGGTGAAAAAACAATATATGAGTTTCGAAAGCATGAACAAATAAAACAGGCACGTTTTTCCTCGTAAGAGACATCAACTCCAAATAAATTGTCCCCTTAGACAGTCGTTTATTGAACAGAGTGTTACAAAGTACTAGGTCAAGCCGTTTATTACATATTCTTTGGACTAAAATAATGGGACTTTTCTGATGCCACATTCGGAGCTCCATTTTCAAAATACAGGGTGACAAAATAATTTTAAAAATGATTTTTATGGATAGCCGGTGATTTTAGAGATTTGTTTGAAATTTGGCATATATTTTTGCCTTAAGTCGGTACACTTTCTGTGTAATTTTAGTCTAAAATATCACAACACAAACGAAGGACAGGGGGTTCTAGCACCCACGGATGCCCCAAGTTTTTTTAAGCAATGTATTACAATTTCTGTATTTCATATGATACAGAACTAAAGCAATTTGCTTTTGCTAAAAAGAAACACCTGTAAACTTATTAGACCCAGAAGGTATCTATCACATAGTCATTTAAAGTTAGACTGAAATTTGTAATTATTGTTTTTATCTTTCAGGTATTTATGTGTGGTGCCACAAATTACATTGAAACAAAACGATTCATAATATCGGACACCAAAAAGAATAACGGAAAAATATCACACAGACATTTCCTTAGAATTAATTCTAAACATGGAATGATGGATAATATTATAAAGAAGAGTATTCTATAACACATTAAATTCAGTGGTTGTTTTTATACGTATCAGATAACCTGGTTTATTTTAAAACTTTTACCTCTCTTACTTTTTTGCATTAAAACTGTTTATTACCAAATGAAATTAATTATCACTCGCATTACAACACACGATTGCAACTAAGAAATATTTAAGTAGGATGTCATGCTCATTTCTTTCCGGAATCCGGCTATAACTAACTTCATCAGATACACACCGACTTATAAATCATCTCGATTTTTCTTGTAATGAACTGATGAACTGCTTTTCTCTTCACAAGATCTGATCAAGAATTCTTCTCTCTCTGTAACGTCCAAGAAAAATTTGCCATCATGTTCGCCTCCCACCTACTCTAATATCTTCGTTTTATTTTCTTTGTATAAATATTTTCCGTATTGTCCACTAAAATGGCCAACGTTCTCCAGATGAGAATTCATCATATGTAGTTAGCTTTAAACTCATTTCCGAGTTTTCAATCATGTGATCTTTCAATTCTCCGCAGTCTGAACTTTTGTGGCAAAATTGTTACAAACTGTTTTGAAGCTGATCCATTCATTCGATGGTGTTCATTCTAGCCATGAACTCACCTTTTTATCTAAGTTCCATCGAAAATCCCCCATAATAACATAGCATTTGATAGACAAATAGTTCCCTCATTTACAACAATTCACATTCTGTGTACAATGCTTTGACTGTTTGCTTCATAAGAAATTGGTTTAGACATAGAAGAGGTACTAATTTCCTGCGTCAATCAGATACTGTTATATTACATTTTCTGATCATGAGACAAAATTGTAATTTTTTATATATATTTATAGTTATTAATAATATTGTGTGAAACTAACTACTCTGTGGACTAAAGCCCCAACCAGCGTTGATTTACAACCACAATATCTACCCATATATTCATTATTAGGTTTTGTAACATTTTTTACTGTTTTAAAATGGTATTTTAAGCTAATATAAATCAAATCTCCTACAATTCTTATCAATGCAGTCATATCTATGCTCTCTGATACCAAACAGCTAGGTATGCTAATGAACAATTTCACAGACAAAGCTCTATTCAATAATTATCTAAAGAAATTAATCTATCTAAATTTACTAACCTGGTTTAATGAAAACACTCTATAAATATCTAACCTCACTTTTGACAGGTATATCACATAGTCATTTAAAGTTAGAACTGAAATTTGTAATTATTGTTTTTATCTTTCAGGTATTTAAGTGTGGTGCCACAAATATCTAACTATAAATTATTATTTAAATTAAAATTATTTGAAATTAAATATCGACAATGTCAAAAATGTTACCTGTTGAATAGAGCTTTGTCTGTGGAATTGTTCATTAGCATACCTAGATGTTTGGTATCAGACAGCATACATATGGCTTCATTGATAGGAATTGTAGGAGATTTGATTTATATTAGCTTAAAATACCTTTCTAAAACAGTAAAAAACAAATTTGTACTTTTCCAATAAAAATTTTCACACTTTTTACGAATTTTTATATTCAACAACTATACCTATAATTACTCAAAAATATTACATTACCATAACACATATGAAAACAATACAGAATATAAAAATTATTGCTTCAATTATTCAACACCTTCTAATGTTTGTATTCTATATTTAATTATCTTAAAAGTGACACATTATTTTATTATTAAAAATTCAAATTTTATTTAACAGTTTAGTTGTCAGCTAACTTCAATTTTTCAACACCTATATTTGGATTCTGTATTTAATTGTCTGTGCGTATGCGTATGTGATATTTTAAGACAAACCTGTTTCTATCGATTATAAATAAAATAAATATTCCCCTTAGTTTTAACTAAAATTATTATTGATAATGTGGGGTTGAAATATAATTGGGTTAGTCATTTTGAATGATATTTATCCTGAAGCTGTGAAGGCTTCAATTGGTAGCTAGGACCAGAATGTTTTGTCGGCTTCAGTAATAATCACAGAACTGAATATGCGGTCGGAGCTGATCTCAACAGATCAAACGCGCGAATGGGCTTAGTAAACAGCAATTAAGCGGCAACTTTAACCACCTTAATCATGGGCCTTAACGTGCTACTTTGACTTTATAATGACTGACCAGCCGTGTTTATAAGACCTATAGTGTTGTCGCATACCATTTTGTCTGTCTGTCGGATAACAGGCAAGTAATATTTCTATATATATATTGTGATAAAATAGAAATTGCATAAGAATTAAATACTATGAAATCCATTTTAAGCAACAAAATTAGAGAATTATTATTGAAATGTTAGTATTATTGATGTAAAATAGAGATAAATTATTATTATTGAAATTATCTTAAATAAACATATCGAAAAAGGCCTATTATTATATTAAAATAACAAAATTTTACAAATTTTATCAAATTCAATTTAAAATTGTATCTATCAAATCTGGACATGACGATACAAAAACATACAGTACACAAAGAAAATGAATTCACAACCCAGACATTAACATATAAAAAGAAAGTTTAAAGAACAAAGATTTAGCATATATGCATATCGCAAGACGAAACCAACAGTCTAATAAAATATTAATTAAATAAAATGAAAATTCCAATTTTGTACATAATGACAATTAGAAATGTCAAATGTAAAGATGGCTATTCAATGAAATTTCAACATCTCTGACAGGACTCTAAAAAATAAATTAAATTAAAGAATATTTCCATATAAAATTAAAAAAAAAATGTTATGTAGTTGTAAAATATAGTTATAAGAATACAAAAGACAATTAGTGTCGTGAATAGTGCTTCGACAAGAATAATAAAAAGTGAAAATGTTACATGTGTATTGACCCTAAGAAAAACTAATAATAATCTAGAAGGTAAAATTACCTAGAAACAATAATTTGTTGATTAGTTACGCAGAGACTGTGAAAACGAGAACATGTACTAAGTTTTGGCTTATAATAAATTTGGTTTTTAATTAGAAAAAAAAGCAATTCAACAGTATAATTTTATACTCACCAATATCTCACAGTTCTAAAGAAAAAAGTAACTCAAATTTACCATCCACAAGTATAAAATTCAAGAAGTTTGGTGGAAACCATCTCCATAGCTAGAGCTGGAGCTGCAAAAAAGGTTTTACATACAAGTCTCCTGTAGAAGATAACCTCAAACAAGCTGTCAAGAATATCACCAGGTAGAAATTCATCTTTGGAACATCAGAGCCAGACCAGGTCATCAACGACATCCTGGGAATTCTACGGCTTCCAGAGAGAGCAAATCAACTTTTAGGGATCACTACTACAGCCAGTCTACAGAAGAGTAAGATAAAAAGTTTTCATGTGCACATTAAAAATTTAGCTAGCTAGCATGCATCATAAATGATATTCAACTTCTCTGACGATAAAAATAAAATATCATATATAAAGACTTGCCTCTATAAAATCTAAACAATATTGAAAGTTTAAATTTTATAAAAAATTTGATTATTAAATATTCAACAGACAATACGTAAATCAAAGGCAGCCATTTGCTTTAAAACTAAATAAATAGTAAATAGGCAATTATCACAACACATTTGTATATTTCTGGTTGCATAAATTTAAAAATAGTTTTGCTAGAATTTTAAATAATAGATGAAATATACAGGTATGTTACTGAAGGCAAAATAAAATTTCTTGTTTACATATTAAAAATTAATTAGAATTGTTAGGAAATATTCCTTAATATTTATTGATAACTAGTTCTTATTTAAATTGAGAATTTTTCATTTTTGTGTGAATAAAAATAACGAATGTACAGTTCCATGTCTTATTTTATGTATACTGAGTGTTAACAAATATAACAGCATTATATAAAAAAAAAGTGTTTTATGCAACAGGAAACAGTTTACAACCGTCGGTGGTATTATCGATGATTGTAAAATACATTCTAATTCTACACTCAGTAACATCAGTTTGAGAGTACCGCAGGGATCCATTCTGGGCCCTGTGCTTTTCTTACTCTATGTTAATGATATACATACGGCATCTCCAAACGCACATTTTACGTTGTATGCAGACGATACATCAATCGTAATTACTGAAAAATCCGATAGTGCACTCGAGAGCAAATGTAATGAAGCACTTAGTAGTTTAACTACATGGTTCAATCGGAATTCTTTATACCTTAATGCCGACAAGACCTTTTATTGGAGGTTTCATAATTCTCAAAAAGAGTGTTTAAATTTAAAATTGAAAATCGATTCTCCGTTATCATGTCTGACAATAAAGTCAAATTTTTGGGCCTATTTATTGATAAACACGTTTCTTGGAAACAACATTGCGAGTACATTGTTTCAAAATTGAACTCACTTTATTATATGTTTAGAAACGTCCGTCACGTATTGCATGATTCGCATTTGCTTATGCTATATTATGCTCAGGTGGAGAGTAGACTTAGGTACGGTTTGTGTTTGTGGGGTCTGTCTACTGGTTGGCATGATGTATTTATTGCTCAGAAACGTATTATACGCTGTATGGCGGGGGTAAGAAAGGTTTGTAGTTGTAAACCCTTATTTGAAAAATTTAAAATTTTGACTTTGCCTTCGTTATTTTTGTTTGAACTAGCAGTGTATATTTTTAATAACACTGATAAATTTTATAGACATAGAGATGTTCATAATATGAATACGAGGCACAGAGATGATTTTTATATACCATATAGTAGAATAAACGTTACTTTTAAATCTCCCAATATATATGGGTTAAAAGTTTTTAACAAACTTCCACATCATATTAGGAGCTCTGTCACTGTTGCATCTTTTAAGAATAGTTTGAAGCAGTATTTACTTGACAAATGTTTTTATTCTGTTGATGATTTGTTTGTGTGATGTTTTTATTTTTTTTAGCATTGTAGATCGTATTGTATTTTGTTCCCTTACTTTTGTCCATTCTGTTGTTTGTTATTTTATACTCTACATGACTGTACTTTAGGTACTCATTACTTGTATAAGTATTACTTCTTGTTTGTTTAAATGTATTTTTGTGACTATTTCAATACGGTTACTGTGTACCGTCTCCTGATTAATAAAATATTATTATTATTATTATGTGAATAAAAATAACGAATGTACAGTTCCATGTCTTATTTTATGTATACTGAGTGTTAACAGATATAACAGCATTATATAAAAAAAAGTGTTTTATGCAACAGGAAACAGTTTACAACCGTCAGTGGTATTATCGATCATTGTAAAATACATTCTAATTCTACACTCAGTAACATCAGTTTGGGAGTACCGCAGGGATCCATTCTGGGCCCTGTGCTCTTCTTACTCTATGTTAATGATATACATACGGCATCTCCAAACGCACATTTTACGTTGTATGCAGACGATACATCAATCGTAATTACTGAAAAATCCGATAGTGCACTCGAGAGCAAATGTAATGAAGCACTTAGTAGTTTAACTACATGGTTCAATCGGAATTCGTTATACCTTAATGCCGACAAGACCTCTTATTTGAGGTTTCATAATCCTCAAAAAGAGTGTTTAAATTTAAAATTGAAAATCAACGACTCTCCGTTATCACTGTCTGACAATAAAGTCAAATTTTTGGGCCTGTTTATTGATAAACACGTTTCTTGGAAACAACATTGCGAGTACATTGTTTCAAAATTGAACTCACTTTATTATATGTTTAGAAACGTCCGTCACGTATTGCATGATTCGCATTTGCTTATGCTATATTATGCTCAGGTGGAGAGTAGACTTAGGTACGGTTTGTGTTTGTGGGGTCTGTCTACTGGTTGGCATGATGTATTTATTGCTCAGAAACGTATTATACGCTGTATGGCGGGGGTAAGAAAGGTTTGTAGTTGTAAACCCTTATTTGAAAAATTTAAAATTTTGACTTTGCCTTCGTTATTTTTGTTTGAACTAGCAGTGTATATTTTTAATAACACTGATAAATTTTATAGACATAGAGATGTTCATAATATGAATACGAGGCACAGAGATGATTTTTATATACCATATAGTAGAATAAACACTACTTTTAAATCTCCCAATATATATGGGTTAAAAGTTTTTAACAAACTTCCACATCATATTAGGAGCTCTGCCACTGTTGCATCTTTTAAGAATAGTTTGAAGCAGTATTTACTTGACAAATGTTTTTATTCTGTTGATGATTTGTTTGTGTGATGTTTTTATTTTATTTAGCATTGTAGATCGTATTGTATTTTGTTCCCTTACTTTTGTCCATTCTGTTGTTTGTTATTTTATACTCTACATGACTGTACTTTAGGTACTCATTACTTGTGTAAGTATTACTTCTTGTTTGTTTAAATGTATTTTTGTGACTATTTCAATACGGTTACTGTGTACCGTCTCCTGAAATAAAAATATTATTATTATTATTATATTATTATTATTATTATTATTATTATTATTGTTATTTACTCTGTTGGAACTCACTCCTGAGGAAAGAGGGAACATAGCCAGGGTACAGTAAAGTACAGTTAAAAAAAAATTTATTAGCACAATAAAATTATACCTATATTAAATTTTTAAAACAAAACTTATATTTATTCACTTATACACTTCACATATAACATAAATACAATCTACACTAATAAATTTTTTTAAATAAAACAGAACAAAATAAAATAAATCATTGGCGCCCAATAAAAATTTTATATACATAACAAAAATCAAATCACATATCACACATATCATCACAAACACATACACTTTTTCATATCATAATAATATATAACCAAAATATACAAAATTAATAGGGCTACAGTCATAACTAGAGGTAAATTGTTACTATTATAAGAAGGTAATTAATAAATGTGATAAATAACAACGATACATACTTACTTAGTTTATCAAATAAGTCCGTTGCGTTGTGATAATAAAATTTCTAATTTAGCTGCCAGAATTTCAGTTGCTAATCGATTTAATGTTAATAATGTACGGTGAAAATTACTTAGTGTTCATATACAATTTTATTGAAAATTCTTCGTTTCCTTATTAAATATATCATGATTTCTGCTCATACAAAACTGAATATTTTTTTATAAAAGAATGCACGCTACTGGTCTTTTTCATTTCATTTACATGAGACTGTACTTGATGGATGATGAAGGTTTGTAAAAAATATATGGTATGCATACGTATAAAAAATATCCAATACATATAGGTAAATTCGTACCGTTACAATTAGCGCAAATTTAATATTCATTTACTTTTTTAAAATTCTGATATTATAGTAAACAAACCGCCAGAAATTAGTTTGCTTTAAAATTGCCAACATAAAAATATAATGCTATTATTACTATTGAATAAATTTAACTTAATTTTAAAATCCATCGGGAGCACCTAATTATAACATTGACGCGATCCACTGTTTATTCTTGTTTGTGATTTCTATTTTAACTGAAATTCTGTTTTCCCGGATTTTTGATTGTTCGCAATTATTTCCTTAACTTCTTGAACTCTTGGTTCCGATATGACCTTCATTAACATTTCCTGTGTCTAATAATATGTTGATATTTATCAGTAACTGTAACATTCTTTTTGCATTAAGTAACTAGTAAAAATATTCTTTCGCATTTTTACCATTTTTCTCCTGGATTTTACTTATTTTTCTAAAATGATTTACATTTTACGTAACGGAAGCTTAATATATTTCATACGTTTTACTTTCACCTTCTTCAGTTTAAAAGTAACTACTATTTTGTTTAAATTAGTTTCACTACGTATTAGTTTAATTATAAAATTTCCAGTTATATTATTAAGAATATATTTTTTTAAACATATTTTTGAAATAATACACTTTCCTACAAGTTTTCACATGAGGAATATACACATATACAGGGTGAGTCAGTCATAATGTCATTAATTTTAACCACGTATTCGGGAGGCCTAATAAAGGCAGAAAATCGAAAAAAAAAAATTTTTAGTAGACCTTTAAAAAAATAAACAAATTACCCTATAAAAATCAGTAACACGACGCTCCTGGTACGCTACGATGGCGCACCCGACGAAATTCTAATGTCACAGACTTGCCGTATTAACCATGGATGCCACATTTACATACATAATATCATCTAACACATCAGCGTGTTATTCAAATTTACCTCCATTTAGCACTGCATTTCCCGCATTTCTTCCCCCTCAAATTTGTAGATCATGCCACACATTGGAGGGGGGATTTAGAGAATACAAGCAGTAGTTTGTTTATTTCGGTCTAACCTCACGTATTTGGCGTAAATTCACAACGCATAATTTTACAAATTCCGATTATGTGGAAATGGTAGTGTTATACGGAGAATGTTTACGAAATGCGACTGAATTTTATTAATAAAGTGCTATGGACGGAAAAATGCAGTTATACTTATGTGGGCTGTAAACCGGTTAGTATCATACTACTTAATATACTTTACATTTCTTGGCTAGATGTACGTAACTAAAAATTGTACATTTGGTTATGTTTGTTGTTAATTGTACTTACGAGTAATACTAAAAATTCATATTTATTTGTAAAACGTAGTGAAAACGTAATATCAAAATTATTAAACTGTAATAGCCTAGCATTCGAAAACATTTATTTATTATCTACATTTGTTTTTATTAACAAATAAATCAATATTTAAGGAAAATTCATTCATGTATCTAGATTTAAAAAATAGTTTTACTCCTTCTTAAATAACAGTACAAAAACTAGGTAACTAGGTTATTGACCTAATAAGGTCAAGGTCAAGATTAACTCTCGATTAGCGGCGTGCCAATTCGGTCTTGGACAGTTTTCTGTCGACAACACGATGGTATTTTATTAAGTACTTAGTATATAAACACGTAACACATTTCAGCTTCTCAATAATTTACCCATGTGGTATAGGTTTTTTATGTAATGTACGTAAATGGTTTATTACTCAGTTTATTATTAGACACGTTGGAGTTTTGTTGCAGTCATAACGGCTACATTTGCTCAGAGAAAAATCGACACGCGAGTGTACGGGTATCGTTTGATTGGGCCGTATTTTCTACAGGAAAACCTGAGTGGACCGCGTTACTTGCAATTTTAATAGAATTATTTGATTATTATTATTTGATTTTATTGGGTATTAACATTTTAAATTATTATTGGCTGAAGTTGAACTGAGCAAGAAAAATGATATTCTAAAATAGTCAGTACAACCGTTTATTTGTGATGTCTAAAACCTAGGTGGGTAGGTATAGAAAAATATTACAACTTGACAACATTGCATCATGTCGATATCGAGTTGAACTGTCAGCTGTAACCGACCAAGGCTGTGACCGGTCAGTGACAGTCTGAAAAGGGGGTTTAAATAATGATTTGAAAATATTTTTTTTCGGCGTAAATATGCATTTAGATTTTTTTTTAATCATGTATTCGCATTATACTCATTATTCCCTATCTCCTCTTAAAATTAATGACATTATGACTGACTCACCCTGTATATGCATTGCTTATTATATGTATTTTTTAAAGAAAAACGAACTATAACACAATTTTATGGGCTTAATATAATGTTATAAGTTAAATTAGTATGAATAAGCGCATTGAAATCACGCAAATTAATTACGATACAAAATTTAAAATAAAATTACACATAAATAATATGTAGCGGTCATGGACTTTTACCGCTTGTTAGAACGGATGTGCTTGAGATATAATAATATAGCATTTATTTCTTAAATACGAGCATAAGTTTCTGTAACTGCACTTAAGCGTGCTTTTATTATTTGTCTCTTACACTTATCGTCTACTAAATTATTCATCTTTATATAGTTAAACCAGCCTAATTAATTAAATTTAATAAGGTTTTGGCTTAATTTACAAATACCTACACAGGATTATTCAAAGTATTTAAAATGTTCCTCTTTAAATAGTTTACTTTTTATTTCTCTAAAAGCCGTCGACGTAGGTAATGATATGAGTTTTGGTACGTATTTCGTTAAAGGACCCTTTTACATGTGCAAATTTATTTTGTTATGTACTGTGTACAGTGTACGCTACTGATTTTTTCAAAAGTTACTATCGCTGTGGAATTCAATTTTTATATACAGGGTGTCCCAAAATAGAAGGCCATATCATTAACCACATATTCTTTGGACAAAAATAATGCGACTTTCCCTATGACATTTTTTATTTGGGCGTCCCTGTTTCGATATACAGGGTGTTAAAGTTACATTTTAAAAAACTATTTTTCTTAATAATCCCATTGTTTTGTAAGATACACACTTGAAATTGTGCACGTACTTTTATCTTATTCCAGCACACTTATCATGTAACAAATGTCCATCTTGTCAACATAATGACATTAGTTGCTATTAATTCTTCGATTCGGCAAATCGAAAAGTAGTAAGTGGTTATTAAGTTTTTAATTTAAGACAATATGGCTAATAGAGTGACAGTAGTTAATTTGACATTTGCAGATATGGCAGATACGCATTTAATGTTAGGTAAGTTCTGCACTAACGATCATTTTACTTCATCATCAATTACTTTTACGACAAAGTATTACCACATTGTAAGAAAATGTTTTCGTGAAACATTTTGACAGTACAAAAAAGTAACAAAAACACTGTTTACGTTTTGCTAGTTTTGAAAAATTATAATTTGAAATAAAAAAAATAAATTAAAAATATAGTTTATTATGTTTATTAGGAAAATACAATGGGAATGCAAACCTAGCAGAGCGACGTTGGGCACAAACTTATCCCAACAGACCACATCCTAAAAGGAAGTATTTCGAAAATTTGGATCGAAATCTTCGTGAAACCGGAAAGTTTATGGATCAGATGTCCGGAATTTGCGGCCGACATAGAAAATTAAGCCCTGAACAAGAGGAACAAATCTTAGCACTGGTAACTTCTGCACCCGTATCACATCCAACGGGTGCAAAATATTCTTCCTTAAGATTTTGCTTCTAGGATGCAATTTAGTCGTTGGTTGTTAACACAGCATGATGCAGATAGGGACTTCGTAAGGAAAATTCTGTTCACGGATGAGGCAAGCTTTACAAGAAATGGACTGACAAACATACATAACAGCCACGTATGGGCAGATTTGAATCCCCATGCAACTATTGTAACACACCATCAATTTACATTCAGAGTTAATGTCTGGGCGGGAATAGTGAATAATTTTCTATTGAGTCCCCTTTTCATACTAAATAATTTAAATTCAACATCATTTTTAAATTTTCTGCAAAATGAATTCCGAGATGTTTTACATGATCTACCTGTTATCGTACGTGACGGTATGTGGATGCAGTTTGACGGTGCTCCACCCCATTATGGTAGAAACGTCAGGCAGTATTTAAATACTCATCTATTTCCCAATCGTTGGATTGGTCGAGGACCAGACGCACCTATTCAATGGCCACCACGATCTCCTGACCTTAATCCATTGGATTTTTTTTCTGGGGTACTATGAAAGATATGGTTTATGCTGCAGAAATAAACGACATTAACCATCTCAAAGAGGGAATAGTAATGGCAGCTGATGAACTTAGGCAAAAGGAGAATATCTTTCAAAATATAAGGTTTTCGCTGCTTAAAAGGGAACGTACATGTGTTAATGAGGAGGGTGGGCAAGTAGAACATTTGTTAAATTAGTAGTAATTAATTAATTATTTTATTTAATGTTATTTAGGTAAAAAGTTATTATGCTGATTGTTCATTATTACTATTACTAAATGAGACTGTTATTTTTTAGATGATAAAAGAACTGTATTATAAATTTTAATGCCATATTATTTTTCAATTCATAAGTATTTCTCATTTTATAAAATTTAGAATTATCCATTTTATTTTAATTAGCAAATATTCATTCAGTAAGTATTACGATTTGCTAAGTTGTCAAGGTATTGTAATAATAGGTATATCCACAAAATTTTATTTTCACTTGAAAATGATAGTGAATGATAGATTTATGGGCACTACAAATTGCCGTTTTTGTCCAAAACTGAACATCTAAACAAAAAATTACAACAGAGATAAAATGATCAGAAGAAAATTCTACGTTTGATATTTCAAATTGGTTAATGATATGGCCTTCTATTTTGGGACACCCTGTAGATATTATTTTTTAAATTAAAAACATTTATAATTAAAAAAACAAAAATAATAACATTTTGACAACCACATAATTAAACTTAAAGATTCATATAAAAATTATTTAGTATTATAAAATAGGCATACAAAAATTGCGTCTATTTTGTACACCTATCTTGCTATTTCGTAACGACGTAAACACTTACAGTATGTTGTGAAATTGTTGCACAGTTAGCATTCAATTTATTACGTAACTCGGTTATATCTTCTATTGGTTCTTCATAGAAAGTATATGGATATATGGTAGATGGACAAGCATAATTAAGCCCATTTTTCCATTTCAGTTTTCACCGAAAGTAATATCTAGATAATCTCTAACACCATTTGTTAGACACCTTTCTCCTTTCTCCATTGAAAATATTCTTATAAAAAAGGGTCGTATTAATTACCCATTTAACATACCACATCGCACGTCAAAAACATTTTGATTATATGTTATTTTTATCAGTTTTGGATTTGTCAGACCAATAATTGTAATTTTTTCTATTTACCAGACCATTGTTGTAAAATCGTTTTTTTTTTTGGTTCATATAATATTTAACGAAAACAATTATATACCTCTTAGATCACAGAAAAGAAAAAACTGCAATATTTTAATAACCAATGTAAAAAGTGCATTTCTAAGTGTTAATAACTATTGTATATTTAAATTTGAAGTACACTATCAGAGCCATCTAGGTTTGAGCCTGATAAATAGACGCTGCCATGTTGCGCAAAACGCGAAGAATCGCCAGTTGAACTCTAGGAAGCAAGCAGGCAGTGCGCTAGAGTATCTCAGCTCAATGCTCAATGCATATTCTGTTTTGTTATTTTGTAATACAAGCTTGTTCAATTGTATGTGTAATCATCCTCAGTTGCTTATCATAAAGAAGATCATATCAAGTCGTTTCTTTATTTATATTACTACAGTAGTTGAAAAGGTATTAACAGTGCCTCAAGAAAGAGAAAATTCCGTTTTATTTAACATTTGGTCACTTCGATCCACATAAAACACAGCCGCCTTTATGGATTACTAGACAGAAGTTTAGTCACAGCAGCGTCAGCAGCCGCCTAAATAGTATAAATAAAACGTAGAAATAAGTGAGATCTCAATTATTGTGGTTGAATTTCGAGTTCCCACTCCAGAGGTTAGTAAATATATTAAATTTTTTAGATAATTATTGAATAGAGTTTTGTCTGTGGATGTTCATTAGCATACCTAGATGTTTGGTATCAGAGAACATACATATGACTTCATTGATAGGAATTGTAGGAGATTTGATACATATTAGCTTAAAATACCTTTCTTAAACAGTAAAAAATGTTACAAAAGCTAATAATAAGGAATATATGGGTAGATATTGTGGGTGTAATTCAACGCAGGTTGGGGCTTTTGTCCACTGAGTAGTTAGTTTCACACAATATTGTTAATACCTGAAAATATATGAGAAAAAAACTATACATAAAAGGTAAAATTTTTTATTAATTTTTATTTATTTAGTAGGTTGTTATGATATTCATTGACAGTTAATCAGTTTGACGTTGTCGATATTTCATTTTGACATTCAATTTCAAATAATTTTAATTTATTGGTATAATCATCTTTATAGTTAGATATTTGACTCAAGTTAAAGGAGGCCACCTGATGAAACGATCCTAATAAAACGTAGAAATAAGTGAGATCTCAATTATTGTGGTTGAATTTCGAGTTCCCACTCCAGAGGTTAGTAAATATATTAAATTTTTTAGATAATTATTGAATAGAGTTTTGTCTGTGGATGTTCATTAGCATACCTAGATGTTTGGTATCAGAGAACATACATATGACTTCATTGATAGGAATTGTAGGAGATTTGATACATATTAGCTTAAAATACCTTTCTTAAACAGTAAAAAATAATAAGGAATATATGGGTAGATATTGTGGGTGTAATTCAACGCAGGTTGGGGCTTTTGTCCACTGAGTAGTTAGTTTCACACAATATTGTTAATACCTGAAAATATATGAGAAAAAAACTATACATAAAAGGTAAAATTTTTTATTAATTTTTATTTATTTAGTAGGTTGTTATGATATTCATTGACAGTTAATCAGTTTGACGTTGTCGATATTTCATTTTGACATTCAATTTCAAATAATTTTAATTTATTGGTATAATCATCTTTATAGTTAGATATTTGACTCAAGTTAAAGGAGGCCACCTGATGAAACGATCCTAATAAAACGTAGAAATAAGTGAGATCTCAATTATTGTGGTTGAATTTCGAGTTCCCACTCCAGAGGTTAGTAAATATATTAAATTTTTTAGATAATTATTGAATAGAGTTTTGTCTGTGGATGTTCATTAGCATACCTAGATGTTTGGTATCAGAGAACATACATATGACTTCATTGATAGGAATTGTAGGAGATTTGATACATATTAGCTTAAAATACCTTTCTTAAACAGTAAAAAAACCTGTAGAACATTGGGACACTTTACTCATTTATTTAATTTCAAATAAACTAGATTCAGCAACAAAAAAGGATTGGGAGGCCTCAGTAAAACATGATTCACCGTCTATCGATGATTTCATTAAATTTCTAACAAACAAATGTTTACTTCTTGAAACTTTGGACAATAAACAAATTGCAAGCAATATTAAAACGGTTATAAAGGGTGAACGATCATTTTCGCATTTAGCTGCACAAATTGACTCGTGTCCATTCTGCAAGGGTACGCATTTATTATTTCATTGCAAAAACTTTATTGCTTTACCAAATCGAGTAAAATATAATGAGGTTAAAAAATTAAATCTTTGTACTAATTGTCTTAAATCACGCCATTTTAACAAAAGTTGCACTTCTAGTTGTTGCAAAAAATGCAAGGGGAAGCACAACACGCTTCTACATTTTGACTCGGATGAGGTTCCTATAGCCAATCAATCGAGTAATGAAACATCTTTGGCTTCAAAGCAAGTGCAGAATTCTAACAAAATGGAACCGAGCGTATCAACGCACTGCACTAACTCTCAAAATTGTTTAATTTTGCTACAAACAGCATTGGTGTATATTTTAGATTCACAGGGTGTTAAAATAAAATGTAGGGCTTTGTTGGATTCTGCCTCACAGTCCAATTTCATCACAACAGATTTATTTAATAAATTAAATATTCATTCTAAACATATTGATATGGCAATAACAGGCATAAATAGTGCAAATGTGCATATCTCGCGCCAAGTACAAGCTACGATTCAATCACTACACAATTCATTTAAGGTTCAGATATCTTTTTTGGTATTAGATAAAATTACAGGTAGTATACCATCAGTCTCATTTAACATTTCAGCGGTACACATCCCTGAAAATATTACACTCGCAGACCCTGATTTCAATAAGTCATATCAGATAGATATTTTATTACGTGCTGGCATATTTTTTGATCTCCTGTGTATTGGTCAGATTAAAACAAATAAGAATCAACCCATTCTTCAAAAATCAAGGTTAGGTTGGATAATTTCAGGCCCATTGAACAATTTTGCAAATCAAAATCAAATTTCATGTTTATCGTCGTCACAAACAAATACAAATATTGATTCAAAATTTTGGATTATGGAGGAGTGTTCCTTGAAATCATTTTCTTCTCCAGAAGAGAAAGAGTGCGAACAGCATTTTTTGGAAAACGTTAGTCGTGATTCATCAAATCATTTTATTGTTAAATTGCCTTTGCAAATAAATGTTTATGAAATAGGTGATTCCTTACAAATGGCAATAAGGCGATTACTTTCACTTGAACGTAAATTAAATAGGAATCCTCAGATAAAGCACCAATATCATAATTTCATGCGCGAATACCTTGAATTAGGACATATGAGTATCATAAGCGGTGAAAATTCAAATAATATTAAGTATTACATGCCGCACAGTTATGTTTTGAAGGATTCAAGTATAACAACTAAGCTCCGTGTGGTATTTGATGCCTCGTGCAAGAGTGAATCGGGAATTTCTTTAAATGATTGCTTAAGAGTAGGACCGGTCATACAGGATGATGTATTTTTGATATTATTAAGGTTCAGAAAACATAATTATGTCATAACGGCAGACATAACGAAAATGTACCGGCAGGTTTACGTTGATGAAGACCACCGCGATTTACAGAGGATTGTGTGGCGTTTTAGCGAAGATTCCGAAATTCAACACTTTAGATTAAATACGATTACTTATGGTACGGCCAGTGCTTCATTTTTAGCTACGCGGGCACTACAAGAATCTACGGTTGGGTTTGAAAAACTATACCCAGAGGCGTGCCGAGCAATTGTTTACGATTTTTATGTAGATGATCTTATTTCTGGTTCACATGATATAATGTCAACGGTACAATTGAAAACAGATATTTCACACATTTTAAGTAATTCAGGTTTTCCATTACGGAAATGGAATTCTAATAATAATGACATATTGGCAAACAATATTGATTCAGAAACATCAAATTCTGAACATTATATTATAGACGCAAATGATATGAAAATTTTAGGTATTACTTGGAACACAAACGACGATATTTTGCAATATGCTGTAAATTCGAACCTTGTAACAAATCAGAAAATCACCAAAAGACATATTTTATCTGTAACTGCAAAAATGTTTGATCCATTGGGTCTCATAGGACCTGTAATGGTTAAAGCAAAATTGATATTGCAACAGCTATGACAGGCAAATTTAAGTTGGGACGAAACCGTTCCCATGCAGCTTCATACTGCCTGGCTATCATTACAAAAACAAATTTCAGAATTAAATCAACTTAAAATTCCACGGCAAGTTTTAATTTTTGAAGCAACAAACTACCAAATTCATGGATTTTGTGATGCATCCCAACATGCTTATGGTGCTGCGGTGTATATTAGATCGGAGAACAGTCATGGTGAGATTACAGTAAATATATTGTGTGCAAAATCGCGCGTTGCGCCCTTAAAAACGATTACAATACCGAAATTAGAATTGTCTGGAGCTCTCATTTTGGCTCAACTAATGCAGAAGGTATCTTTGTCATATCCCACCGAGGCATCCAATATTTTTTATTGGACAGATTCAACGATTTGTCTTGCATGGCTTGCATCAGAACCTAGCACATTAAAACTGTTCGTCGCAAATAGGGTTGCAGATAGCAGCAATTATCGCACGTTAGTCAATGGAGACATGTGCCATCAGAGTTAAATCCTGCTGACATCATCAGTAGAGGTCTTAATCCAGAACAACTTGTTAATTCAGTCTTATGGTGGAATGGTCCATCATTTTTAACCTTGAATTGTGAATTTTGGCCTAATAATAGCAGCATTATTTTGTCAGATGTACCCGAAAAGAAAAATGTAAGATTAACAATGACATGCACAATAGATCAATCAATCTTTGATAAATTTTCGTCTTTTTCAAAATTGCAGAGAGTAATGCCATACTGTTTGCGATTTATTAATAACATTCGAGCAAACGGGTCAAAAGTCACTGGTCACCTTACATTGTCGGAATTAAATAATTCAATAATCGTCCTTTCAAAAATTGTTCAACAAACATCATTTGTTGATGAGATACATTCTCTTAAAAAATCAGGAACAGTATCAAATAAAAGCAAACTATTATCTTTGGCACCATTTCTTGACAATCATGGATTAATTAGAGTGGGAGGTAGGTTGAGAAATGCTAAACTTACATATAATCAAATCCATCCCATTGTCTTACCCAGCCAACACTGCTTTACAAAGCTCATCATCAAACACGAACACTTAAAAAATGTACATGCTGGTCCGCAATTTATTTTAGCTAATATTCACAGGCAGTTTTGGCCAATAAACGGTAGGTCTATTGTACGAAGTGTCTTGCGTAAATGTTTAGTGTGTTTTCGAGCCAAGCCTTCGAGTATTTGTCCACAAATGGGTAATTTGCCTCAGGCTAGAATAGTACCCGCACGTCCCTTTCAAAGTTGTGGCATAGATTATTGTGGTCCAATAACAATTAAAGATGGGAAACTTAGAAACAGAGCATTTGTCAAAGCTTATTTGTGTATTTTTGTGTGTTTCACCACGAAGGTGATACATATTGAGGTTGTAACTGACTTAACCAGTGATGGATTTCTTAATGTTTTAAAAAGATTTATATCTAGACGCGGCTTATGTCAACACATTTACAGCGACAACGCCACCAATTTCGTGGGTGCTAAAAATGATCTCGATAAAGTTTCAATACAGTCCATTTCAGAAGATTCAAATTTTAGGTCATATATCAATGAAAATTGCATTACATGGCATTTCATTCCACCTCGGAGTCCACATTTTGGCGGACTTTGGGAGGACGAGGTTAAATCTGCAAAAAGTCATTTGCTAAGAGTCATAGGTAACACCGTTTTAACTTATGAAAATTTGTGCACGATTGTTGTTCAGATAGAGGCGATCCTTAATTCACGCCCTTTAACCGCAATTTCCGAAGATCCTAATGATTTAACACCTCTAACACCCGGACATTTCTTGATAGGAGATAGACTTAACGCTGTCCCTCAGTCTAATCTCCAACACCTAGCTAATAATAGGTTGACACATTACCAATTACTGCAGCAGATGATTCAACATTTCTAGGCTCGATGGTCGTCAGAGTATCTTAACCAGTTACAACAGCGTTCCAAATGGAAGGTGAATAAAACTTGTAGTCTCACTCCTGGGTCTTTGGTTCTTCTAAATGACGATAATACTTCACCATTACAGTGGAAGTTGGCGAGAGTTCTTCATCTTCATCCTGGCAAAGACCAAGTAGTGCGCGTTGTCAGTGTTAAGACAAGTGCCGGAATAATAAAACGTGCAGTGCAGAAATTGTGTCCGCTACCAATAGACTAATGTTTCATTTTTAGAGTTTTGTAAGCCTGTGCTTCCAAGGTGGGCGGTAATGTTAATAACTATTGTATATTTAAATTTGAAGTACACTATCAGAGCCATCTAGGTTTGAGCCTGATAAATAGACGGTGCCATGTTGCGCAAAACGCGAAGAATCGCCAGTTGAACTCTAGGAAGCAAGCAGGCAGTGCGCTAGAGTATCTCAGCTCAATGCTCAATGCATATTCTGTTTTGTTATTTTGTAATACAAGCTTGTTCAATTGTATGTGTAATCATCCTCAGTTGCTTATCATAAAGAAGATCATATCAAGTCGTTTCTTTATTTATATTACTACAGTAGTTGAAAAGGTATTAACAGTGCCTCAAAAAAGAGAAAATTCCGTTTTATTTAACACTAAGCAATTGTAGGAAAACCTGGAACTTTTCGTCTAAAGAAAAAAATTATTTACAAAAAAGATTTTTTTCAAATGTTATAAATAAATTATTGCATTGCTGTTGTGATAACGGAAAGTGGCTTTTTCTACGTGTGATTGACTAAAACTTTTTGTTCGTCTTGACTTTTTACAAGTGCAAGAAATATATAGGCAACTAGAATAACAACATGATTTATTGGTTGTCTGCTATTACTTAAAGACACTAATGGCGGCTTTGCCAAATATTGCTGCTTCTGACTACATAAGCAGCAATAATCAAGAACGAACCTCGACTGCAATCGAAAATACAACGTCAAATAATAATAATTCAACCAACAACATTACTTGTACCTCGTACTTATCAGCAGTGAAATCGACTCCTAAACCTACATTCCCTAAAAAGGACCAAGCAATTGTTATACACGCAGAAGGCAATATTAAACTCTACGATTATGTCAAGGCAGTAGGGGATTTTATAGGCCCCAAAAACATTATATTTGCTTCACGAATATCAAATAACAGAATATATATATATTTATCCAACTCTGAACAAGTTAATCAATTAATACAGTCACACCCCTTCATCGTCATTGGAAACATTGAATTGAGAATTCGTAGATTAATCTCTCCTACTAAACGAATCTTGATCTCTAATATAAGCCCAATCATTCCACATGAAGTAACTGAAAGTGCTCTGAAGGATCTCGGCTTACATCTAGCATCACCGGTATCCTTTTTAAGGGCTGGTATCCCTGGTGAAGAGTACAGTCATATCCTCAGCTTCCGAAGGCAGGTATATGTTTTCACCAATACGGTAAATTTTGAACTACAAACCTCAGTAACAATCCCATTTGAAGGAAATGACTATAGAATTTTCCTCTCTACTGACAGGATGGAATGCTTCGTCTGCAAGCAGGTTGGCCATACTGCTAACAACTGTCCTAATCCTCCACGAAATAATAATGTATTATTACCACACAACCCCACACAAACCTAAAATTCAGCAAATCCTCCTACAAGCGTTACAACCAATCAATCTGACGTACTCCTTCCGCAGCAAACGACTCTACCAAAAAGAAGTCGCTCAGATACCTCCACACCAAGTGAGCGAAGTAGCTTTTCTAGCGAAATATCCTTAGCAATTCCATGTTCTTCCAGTACTATGCGGCCTCCTGATATTCCTACTACTTCTCAAAAATCTATAAAGCCTATCCAAAAGAAACGAAAAATAGAAACTTACTCTGAATCACCGTTGTCTGATGTTACAAAAGCGGACATCAAAGCAGTATATGCAAGGAATCCAGACAATTTTATTATTTCCGTTGATAGTTTTATAGCCTTCCTGGAAAATTCACACGGCAGCTGCAACCCCTATCAAGAAGCATTAAAATTCACCACAAATATTGAAACTTTACTGTCGAATATGCGCACAATATATCCTGCCTTAAAAGAAAGGTCAATCAAAAACAGATTTACACGTTTATCCAAAAAAATTAAGGCCCATCTCATTTCTGAAAAACTTGAAATCGAAAGCGTTTCCAGCAAACACTCCCAATCGTCGGTAGATTTAACAATGAGTGATGATGATAACAATTCAGACGGCTCTCAACAATCACTAAAATCCATGCACCTATATATATTACTTCTATTCTATTATTACATTCACTCTAATACAATGGAACTGCGATGGATTTTATCATCGCCTTGAACGAATTCAGCAACTCGTTTCAGATTGTCTTCCCGAATCATTCGCCTTCAAGAGACCAACTTTAAAGAATCCCACAACCATTACCTCAAAGGTAATTTCAACGCACATAATGTAATGTGGGGATCTAATCATGCATTTGGAAGAGGGAATATAATCGAAAATGTGATAAACAACAGCAACCTGTGCCTCTTGAACACAGGATGCAAGACGCACCTAAATATTTCTACTGGAACTTTTACATCTATAGACCTCAGTTTTAGCGATCCTACAACAACTCCACCAATAAGTTGGCAAACCTTGGACAGTCTATATGATAGTAATCACTATCCAATAAAGATTTCAAACAACGCGCCCAGGTCGGTTAATAAAGTATTTAAATGGAAGTTAACTGGCGCTAACTGGGAAAATTATAGTCTAAATGTACAAACTGAAACCGATAAACTCGAATTTCCCAACGACATTGACCAAGCAACAGATCAATTTACCAAATGCATGATTGCATCCGCAGAAAAATGCATTGGCAAGTATGCAATAAACTCCTCAAAAAAGTGGTTCCTTGGTGGACCGATGAATGCAGAACTGCAGTCCAAGAATGCAAAACAGCGTTAAACAGATTTCGTAGAACCAGATCTCTAAATGATTTTATAAATTTTAAAAAACTAAAAGCAAAATCAAAACGAATTCTAAAAGAACATAAAAAACAATCCTGGAAAAATTATGTAAATTCAATATCAAACCAAACTTGTCCGGGACAAGTGTGGGAAAAAATACGGCAAATGAAAGGGTGCAACACAAATTATGACATAACTGCTGTACTCAACAGTGACAACGAAATTATCACAGACAGCCAAAACATCGTCAATACTCTTGCTGACTATTTCCACACAAAATCAAGAAATACGAATGATCTCCAAATTTCACCTTCCTTGCAGACATTAGTATTATCCGACTCCAGCCCATTAAGTGTTTCCTTCTCGCTTCAAGAACTCTGCAATGCTCTTTCTACCTGCAAAAACTCTGCAGCAGGCCCAGACGACATTCCTTTCATCTTTCTCAAATACCTAACTATGAACAGCTTATCAAAACTGTTGGAACTATATAACTCAATTTGGACAAGACAAGCATTCCCAACAATATGGAGACAATCCATCATTCTACCTTTCAAAAAAGGTAACACCACATCAGCCCACCCTACAACATTTCGGTCCATATCACTAACTTGTACAATGTGCAATTTGTTTGAGAAAATGATGAACGAATGACTATGGTGGTACCTGGAACAACATAACACAACTAAATCCAACACAATCCGGATTCCGACCTCACCGAAGCACCATGGATAACCTTATGATTCTCCAAAATGAAATTGCTGATGCTTTCGCCAATAAACAAGAAGTAATTGCTGTAATATTTGACATAGAAAGTGCATTTGATACAGTTCAGAAATCTGTAATTTATAATAAATTGAGAGAAATCAATTTATCAGGAACCATACTATCATTTTTAAATAATTTCTTAGCAAACAGAACTTGTAAAGTAGTAGCTAACGGAAAAAGCTCTAATGTATTTACATTAGAAAACGGAGTACCACAGGGCTCAGTATTAAGCACTACCTTATTCCTTCTTGCCATTAACGACTTGGGCAATCTTATCAAACCCCCAGTTAAACATACCCTTTTTCAGATAATCTTATACTTTTCTCTGCAGGGAAGGTTACTTCAACAACATGTAGCTTACTCCAAAAATCAGTGGCAGATGTCACCAAATGGTCAAGAACAACAGGCTTTAAGTTTTCTTCAGTTAAATCTAAAGTCATAAAATTTATCCAAATCAGAACCAACTTTGCCCCACTTATAAGACTACACGGCATACCATTACAAGTTGTGAAAGAACATACATTTTTAGGTCTCATTTTTGATAGTAGACTGTGCTGGAAATATCATATCCAGGAAGTTAAAAAGAACTGCATGAGAAACATTAACATCTTGAAAACTTTATCTCATCATCAATGGGGAGCTGAAGAACAAACTCTTCTAAAAATTTACAGAAGTTTAATTCGCTCAAAACTGGATTATGCTAGTATAATCTTCTCCACTGATAGCAAATCAAATTTAGATATTTTAAACAAAATTCATAACTCAGCATTACGTATCTGTCTTGGAGCCTTTAAGTCTAGCCCTATTACATCCCTTTATAGTGAATCTCACAAACTTCCGCTTTCATTAAGATGTGAACAACTTCTTTTAACGTACTCGGCTAGGATTTCTGCTGGCTCTAGTAATCCTGTCTTCAATATTCTCAAACACCGTCAAAGCACCTTACCAACCTATCACACCAGATTACCACCAATTTCACAAATAATAAAACCTCTGTTACATAATTACGATCTCAGTTTAACGTTTCCTCATCCGATTTCAACAACTCCGCCCTGGAACAAAGTATTACCCTCCATTAACACAGTCTTATGTAAATATAATAAACATGAGACTCCCAATGTTATCATTAAACAAGCATTCCTAGAACTAATCACCACAGAACAGGCTGACAATATTCTATATGCAGACGCTTCCAAAAATGACGACGCCACTAGTTGCTTTGTTGTTACTACATATTCCACCATATCAAGATATCTTCTTCCTAAAATCTGCAGTATTCATACTGGTGAACTGTACGGAATCCTGATGGCACTGAAATCAATAACAGATACACACAAGAAAGTTACAATATGTACAGATTCTCTCGCTTCCATTCACTCTATTGAAAATATTTACACCCAGAATTCCTTAGTACAGAAGATACGACACCTGTCAACAGCTTAACACGCGCAATATATCTATAACTATCATATGGGTACCATCACACATCAACATCCTTGGAAATGAAGAAGCAGATGGTGTTGCTAAGGAAACACTTTCCCTAAATCTAACGATAGAAAAGATCCAGCTCTACCAGGACTTAAAGAACGCCTTCAAAAATTCCATTTTAAATAAATGGCAAAGCTTGTGGGACCAAACAAACACAAAATTAAGGCAAATTCATGAAAAAATAAACTCCAGTCATCTACCACAAATGAACAGAAAAGACAAAATTGTATGCCGCAGATTACGAATTGGACACACCCGTGCCACACATGGTTACCTAATGACGGCCTTCAATCTATCCCCATGTGCAACTTGCAACAGGCGCCTGACAGTACAGCACATCCTTTTAGATTGCCCAGTGTATGCTGAACCACGTGAACGGCACAACATCTCGGGAAACCTTAAATCAGTTCTGCATCCCACAACCAATTTTAATAATATAATTAGATTTTTGCATGCAATAAATATGTATAGTAATATTTGACACACGTTTGAATTGTATCCTAAATTATACATTGTAAATATTTAGTATCCGTTTCAATACCCTAGGCAGGCGAGGGACATAAACGAAATAATAAAAAAAAAATTATAACTAGCCAAAGCAAACGATCGTTTATTAAATTTTATATAATTCTTATTTGATGTCAGTCGAGCCTTTAAAAGTCTTGATGCTTTACCTTACACACCTCATATAAGTATGTCTTTTTACAATTTATTAATACAAGGTATACTATACAGAGTATTCCCTCTAAGACTTATGACCAGTGCTTATTCAGTGTGTCCCACTTAAGAATGAACGGTCCATAGCTTCCTTATGAGTCACTTTAGAAAAACTATTCTTAGACAAAAGTTGCTTCTATTTTTATTGTGCATCCCTGTAAAATATTTTTAACTCTACAGGGTGTTTGGTTTAGCCTGAGCGTTGACCAACTTTAGTTTTTTAAATGGAACACCCTGTATATCATTTTTAGATTCCTCGTTAAATTTTAGGCTGACTGATATTTAATTTTGAAGACAATAATGCAATCGGAAAATTTTTCTAAAAAGTTGAGTAACTCGGAACCGAAGCGTCCTAGACCCAAGGCATGGTATACAAAGTCAGCCTAAAATTTAACGAGGAATCTAAATATGAAATAATATACAGGGTGTTCCATTTAAAAAACTAAAGTTAGTCAACGCTCAGGCTAAACTGAACACCCTGTAAAGTTGAAAATATTTTACAGAGATGCGCAATAAATATGGAAGAAGTCTAAGAATATTTTTTCTAAAGTGACTCATAAGAAAGCTATGAACCGTTCATTCTTAAGTGGGACACAGTGTATATCTCGGTCGCTGGGGCAGGTAGTGCGGCAAAGTTTGGTATACAGACATTAAATGGCACGTAAAAGGCAATGATACAACCCATTTTTATACAGGGTGTCCCATTTTTTCGTAAATCGATTTAATATTTCTTTATAACAAATCATGCTGAAATTTACAAAATTTTCCCAAATTGCATTGTTTTGTCACATAAAATTTGTATAGCTTTGATTCACAGCTACGACGCTGGAGAAGCAAACGTCATTACATGTCAAAGGTATAAGTAGTTGTGAAACAAATGACATCAGTTACTGTATTACAAAAGTATTTTAAGCTAATATATATCAAATCTCCTACAAGTCATCATACATACATCTAGGTATGCTAATGAAAAATTCCACAGACAAAGCTTTATTCTACTAAAAAAAATAATCTATTTAAATTTACTAACCTGGCTTAATTAAAACATTCTATAAATATCTAATTTCACTTTTTGAAAATGTGGCAACTCGAAAATTCAACCACAATAGATGAGATCTGACCTATTTCTGCATTTTTAGGATTGCTTCTTCAGGTGGCCTCCTTTAAGTTCAATCTTAAAAATTATATCAATAAATTAAAATTATTTGAAATTAAATATCGACAATGTCAAAAAGTGATTAACCTGTCGATGATAACGACCTACTTAATTAATAACAAAAATTTTACCCTTTATGTAATCGTTTTTTATATATTTTTAGGTATTAATGAAACTAACTACTCTGTGGACT
Organism: Monochamus saltuarius; assembly: GCA_025584915.1. Taxonomy (NCBI): domain Eukaryota; kingdom Metazoa; phylum Arthropoda; class Insecta; order Coleoptera; family Cerambycidae; genus Monochamus; species Monochamus saltuarius. The sequence goes on from CM046723.1 coordinate 33,324,996, forward strand.
AAAGTGCCAACCAGCGTTGAATTACAACCACAATATCTACCCATATATTCTTTATTATTAGCTTTTGTAACATTTTTTACTGTATTAGAAAGGTATTTTAAGCCAATATATGCCTATGCCTATATGCAATATATGACTTTATTGATAGGAATTGTAGGAGATTTGATATATTTTCAAAAAGTGAAATTAGATATTTATAGAATGTTTTCATTAAACCAGGTTAGTAAATTTAACTAAATTATTTTTTTTTAGTAGTCTGTGGAATTGTTCATTAGCATACCTAGATGTTTGGTATCATAGAGCATACATATGACTTCATTGATAGGAATTGTAGGAGATTTGATATAGAAAGACATAGAAAATCAAATGAAAATAATACCTGACCGAACTTAAAGTTGAATAAAATTAATAATTATTAGTGTAAATTTATAAAAAATATAAAGAATTGTTAATATAGATATCCAGGATATAGATATACTGGATATTTAGTAATAATAGATAATATTAAATAGCATTAAAATAATAATTTAATAATTTTATTATCAAGTATAAAATAAATTTCATAAAATTGCATGACGTTGACAATTGTTATCACTCAGTACATAGAAAAAAAAAGAATTTAAACCCAGAGCAACTTATAATGAATGAAAGGTGAAAGTCTATAGATTATTCTGATATACATATTGTAGGCAGACGAGTAACATTATTAAAGATATATCGATTCAAGATATCATAAAAAATAAATTTAAATGTCAAATTATAAAATTAATTCCTGAACTGTCAAGACTAAAGGTGACTTTGCAAGAATCCCTTGTAAATGACCTAAAACACCAAATAAAGAGTATTTTCATTAATAAAATAATTAAAATTGTATAACAAAAACAAAAGGACATTTATAAAATGTATTAGTTATAAGTAGTGTAGTGATTAAGTGCATTAAAGAGACATTCAAAGACTGTGAAAAATCATGTGAAAGGACCTTTAACATGGCAATCTACAGAAAGGATGAAAAAACAAAGAATTTGTTGATAGTGACGGCTTGAGTTTTGAACAAGGTGCAGCATCACAAGATAGCTCCCGAAAATGTACAAATTATATTAGAGCAAACAAGTATAAATTAAGAAAATATCTACTCACCAGCGAAATTTACTAGTCTCCATCCTCCAGGAAAGTTATTTTGCCGCTACAGAAAAATATCAACCATCTCCAGGGAAATTTGCAGTTCCAAAGAACACTACAGGACAGTTTCCAGTTTCCAGAAAGGAAAATTATAAAGTTTCCAACCTCAGATACCTTTAAAAATAAAGTGCAGTATAAAAATCTCTATAGCTATAGTAAAATAAAACAGATTTCATTTCTCTCAATCTTTGCAAAGCATTAAGAATAACCCACAAGACTTACCTGTACAAAATAAGTCTAATACAAGCAATAATAACAACAAATTCACAAATTGACACAGGAACCATTATAACTGTCACGAATATCGCCATTAATTTTAGTAATATAGTAGGAATTTGTATTATCATATTAAATAAATACTCTCTGTAGGTATGCAACTACCATTACAATTTAAAGAATATCTATTAGCATAATTCCTAAAATTTTTAATAAAATTCAATAACAAAGTTCTAATTTATAGTGGTTTGTTAAAATTATCAACAGAGGAGTAGTAGTAATAAGAGAATATTCTTTATTGTTCAAATTAACTTAAAACCAAAAAAATCATTAATCTTTCAATTGTGTTACTATCGGTTATAAAATAAAAAGCCCTGCAAACTATTTGAATCGACTCCTGAGTTAAGTTTCTTTTTTTCTGTTTTGATTTTGTGAAACTGTGTCTAGCAAGGGATAAAAAAAACTATATAAATAAGGTAAGATAAAAAGATAAAAAAATTAAGTAAAAGGTTTGTATTGAACAAATTACAGCTTACACACAACATACACTCATAAACATTGTAGTATATTTGTAAATATTTTAAATGTGGCGCCTAGGAAAAAGGAAATAGTTTTTTGTATATATTATTTCTTATAAATACTCATTTCGTTATATTCGAATAGTTTAGTTCATGTACAGATGTATGAAGATAATTTGGTGCGTTAAATATATGGTGGTGGTAATAAAGTGTTAACTAAAATAAATAATCTTTTAATAACCGAACCCAAAAACAATACAAGTGGCGACGAGGATTTAAAGACAAAAACGTAGTAATTCGCATTTTATAAAACTGGACTAGATACTATAAGCAAAAAGTACCGATAAGACTTGAACACGTGTGTGTAAAAATGTCGAACGTGGGCTGTTTAAGAGCTTTTAGTCCTAGTGAATGCGATTGGACCATATACAAAGAACAATTAACGCAATATTTTGTTATTAACAAAATAAATGAAGAAGCAGTAATACGGGGAATATTGTTAAACATGTGCAATGAAACGGCATACCAACTGATACACAGTTTGTGCTTACACTTTTTGGGTAAGCTTATTTGATAAACATTTCACTCCGCCAAGATTAACTTTCCCTGAAAGAGAAAAATACTATGAAAGTCAGAAAAAAAAGATGAAACTGTACATGAATGGGCAGCTCGTATACGTCAGTTAGCAGGCAAGTGTGATTTTAAGAATGAGGAACTTGAGACTGCATTAAGAGACCGTTTCGTGTGTGGATTTCCAAAAGGCCCTATAAAAGACAGGTTATTCGAAGACATTCCAGAAGCGTTGACGTTTGAGAGAGCCATAGAAGTAGCAAATAATAAGGAAGCTAGTTATCGACAGAAAGAAGTTACTGTTAAAACGGAGCAGGAGGCGTATTATTTGCGAAAAGGGAACAGCAAATATCAAGAAGTCGGCAGCAGAGCGAGACCAAGCAGAGCAGGAGGAAGCTACCAGGACCAGGACCAGCCGCCACGCCGTGATCGAGCAACGACCCGCACAGGAAATCGAGCCAGCGTCCATATTGCGACTCCTTCGTCTTCTTCTACTACTTCCGGAGCAGAGCAGCGGACAGCGCCATCATGCAGAGTGTGTGAGAAGGTACACCCCCTACCATATAGGTATCGAAATTGTAAATGTCATATTTGTGGAATGCGAGGACATCTCGCAAGTAAATGTAAAAAATTGTCAAAAAAAAACAAATTGTAAACAAAGTAGAAATAATTTTTCAGAATCAGCAGAGGAACTTTATGAAATGTATAAATTAGATAACGAACAAAATTGTAATCCTATTAATGTAGATATCATTGTAAATCATTCATCATATCATTTTGAATTTGAGTTAGATACCGGTGCCGGTGTTTCAGTAATATCTAAAGAATTTCGAGAAAAATATTTTTTTAATTAGCCGTTAATGCAAACTGATAAAACACTTAAAACTTATGATGGCAATATTATTCGTCCTCTTGGAAAAATTAGATTTATCGAATGCTCATCAACAAGTGCAGTTAGATCCAGAATCAAGGAAATTAACCACCATTACTACTTCAAAAGGTTTATTTTGCTACAATAGATTACCATTTGGGATAAATTCAGGTCCAGCAAAATTTCAAAAAATTATGTCAAAAGTATTAGATGGAATGGAAAGAGTAGCTTCATTTCTAGACGATGTATTAATAACAGGTAAAAACCAACAAGAACATATAGAACGAGTTAAATCCGTATTAAACAAATTGGCTGAAGTAGGATTTGTATTAGAAAAACATAAATGTGAATTTTTGAAAGAAAGTGTTACATATTTAGGGTTTACAATAGATAAAGAAGGTCTCCATACTTGTAAAAAAAAGTAGAAGCCATAATAGATGCCCCAGTGCCAAAGACTGTTACGCAGTTAAAACCGTTTTTAGGTAGTTCTACCATTCTTAAACCTTTGCATAATTTGCTACAAAAAAATAATTCATTTAATTTTGATGATAACTGTTTAAAAGCTTTTAAAAAAATAAAAGAAATTTTAGGTTCTAGCGACGTTCTAGTTCATTTTAATCCAAATTTACCAATTCAGTTAGCTGTTGATGCATCATTTTATGGAATTGGTGCAGTAACTACACATCAAATAAATGAAGTAGATAGGCCAATTGCCTATGCTAGCCGAACGTTATCAAAATGTGAAGAGAAATATAGTCAATTAGAAAAAGAGGCCCTTGCTATAATTTTTGGTGTTTCTAAATTTTATCAGTATTTGTTTGCAAAAAAATTTACACTTTTAACAGATCATAAACCGTTAGTAACCATTTTTGGACCTAAAAAAGTTATTCCAATATTTGCAGCAAATAGGTTACAGAGATGGGCACTAATTTTAGCTAATTTTCAATTTGATATAAAATATGTAAAATCAGAAAATAATTATGTTGATTGTCTTTCACGATTACCATTGTTAGAGAGTAATCTTGAAGAAGAAAATTTAAATTATATTGTTAATTATATATCTGAAAATGAAAAAGTACCTATAAACTGGCAGAATATAAGAGACTGCAGTTTAGCAGATGAAACTTTTAAAAAAATTTATAAATATATTAATATATTAATATACGGTGGCCTAAAAAAGTAGAAGTTGAATTAAAACCTTATTTTATTAATAGAAATTGTTTGTCTATTGTGGATGATTGTTTAATGTTCGGGTAGACTGTAGAGAGTAGTAGTACCTAGTAAATTGCAATCAGAAATATTAAGGGAAATTCATCGATCGCACATGGGAATAGTCAAAATGAAAAATTTGGCACGTTCTTATGTGTGGTGGCCAGGTATAAATTCCGACATAGAAAAAATGATTAAAGCTTGTAATGCATGTATAAAAAATAGAAATAATCCTGAAAAAGCTGAACTGATCAGCTGGGATTATCCAAATTCATGCTGGGAAAGAATACATATTGATCATTTAGGCCCTATATTTGGAAAATATATTTTTGTTATTATTGATGCTTATTCAAAATGGTTAGAAGCATTTATTGTAAATAGTACTAATTCGAATAACCTCTATTAAAATATTAAGAAGCCTTTTTGCAAGATATGGATTACCTAATAAGATCATTTCTGATAATGGTAAATCCTTCACTTCTAGCGAGTTTACTAATTTTTTAAAGTTAAATAACATAAATTTAATACATAGCCCACCTTTTCATCCTGCAACCAATGGACAAGCAGAAAATTCTGTGAAAGCTATAAAAAATAGTTTATTAAAATCTGTAGAATCTGGAAATTTTGATTTAGATTTGATGTTAAATAGTTTTCTTTTTGATTATCGAAGCACTCCGCATTGTACCACAGGTGTATCTCCAGCTGAAATTATGTTAAACCGTAAATTAAGAACTAAATTATCATTACTTTTGCCTCCCGAAAATAATAATAAAAATAAAATACCGGAAAACGTAAAAAAACAATTAAATCAACAACAAAAATATTACCATGGAAAAAGAAAGAAATTTTTTTATAAAGAAGTAGTTTTAGTAAAAGATTATAGGGGAGAGAAAGTAAAGTGGATAAAAGGTAACATTAAAAAGAAAATTGAACCAAGAACATATTTAATATATATACCAGGCATCTAAATCAAATTTTAGAATATGGTAGTATAAAAAATGATGTAAGTGATATTAGTGAAAAGGTGATAGGTGAAATTAGTGCTGAGAACATTAGTAATATAAGTGAAGAAATTTGTAGTGAACCTGAGATACCTCAGCCGAATTTTGAAAATAATTCTGTAGAAATACGTAGAGGTACACGTATAAGAAAAAATCCTAATAGATTTCATTATTAAATTATTTTCAAAATGAGGAATAATCTTTTAATAACCGAACCCAAAAACATTACAAACATAATACATAAAAAGAATCAAGGCGCTCAACAAAATTAATATTAAAATTTGGCATCAAAAACTTAATAAAATTAAAAATTAAAATTAAATAATAAAAAATAAATTTAATTAAATAACATCACCCATAAAATATTACAATATATATATTAGCTTAAAATACCTTTCTAATACAGTAAAAAATGTTACAAAAGCTTATAATAAAGAATATATGGGTAGATATTGTGGGTGTAATTCAACGCTGGTATGGGCTTTAGTCCACGGAGTAGTTAGTTTCACACAATATTGTTAATACCTAAAAATGTATTTAAAAAAATGATATTAGATTACACCTACCGACCGCAAATATGTTTGTTGCTGCATTTTAAGTATTTTATATTTTATTGGTGTTTTTACTTAAAGATGAAGCTAATGAAGTAGGTATACCTAAATTTAGGAAGTTGTTAAATTTTCTCATATTCACAATTAACATTAATTCATTACGGAAGTTTTTAACGTAGAAGTGTAAGTGTACCCTTTTAGGTAAAGTTGCATTCTGTGAGATAGCAAACTTGATTTTTTTATTATCGGAAGCTCATTTTTAAAATACCTCTATCCTGAACTGTTCTCATATTTTGTACCATCAACCTCTATCTTCTTCATTCCGTCAGTTTCCAGTATATTCTCCTTTGTCATTCTTTATTGCACGATATACACTCTTGTTATTAATAGATAGATAGATAGTTTATTGACTTCATATACATGGTATATTTTTGTCACAATGTGAATAAAGGAAGAAAAAAACAAAACAGAAACTATCGTAAACAAGTTAAAAACAGACAAACAAAAACACAATAATGATGTAGCACTAGTTCCCATTCATACTAAAGTACTCCTGAGTGCTATAAAACAGTGTTCCAATAGATATTTTTTAACAAATTTTCTAAATATAAATACATTCATTTCTTTGAGCTTACGTTCTTGGAATCTTTTAATCAAAACATTATAAATTTTGACATCTACTTTATTTTTCCTGCTCATTTCAATTCTTGATCTCATAATTATGATATCAGCATTTCTTGTACCATAATTATGGTTCTCAGTGAAAGTACGGTGGTCAGACAAATTACGGTGAATGAACGTTAAAGTTTCCAATAAATATAAACACGGCAATGGAAGAATTTGCAGTTGTTTGAATAAAGGCCGACACGATGTTCTGGTACAGACATTAGCCAAGACGCGAACAGCCATTTTCTCCATACGAATCACTCTATCAGCAGTGGAAGCATTTCCCCAGAATAAAACTCTGTAGCTTAAATGACTGTTTATAATTAAATAGTAGACAGATTTCAAATCAGTGTAGTGCAAACAATTTTTAAGTTGACGTAATACAAATATTTGGGACGCTAATTTGGAACAAACGAGGTCAATATGTGGCTTCTACTGCAAATGAGTATCAAGTACAATTCTCAATACTTTGACAGGAAAGACTTAACGGTCCACATATCCGAACTAAAATTGATGGTTTGTGTTTTACTTTCATTCAGCTTAAGTTTATTCGCAGAAAACCAGCCGTTAGCTTTATTAAAGTTTGCAGCAGCCAACCCTGGATCGGCCTTCGATAAGATTGTTGTATCGTCCGCGAACAAAGTACAGTGAGCGTCTAGTGCACTAGGGAGATCATTAATATATATGAGAAAAAGTAATGGTCCCAGTACAGACCCCTGCGGTACACCATTTCCTACCCTTTGTAAGGTAAAGTAATTTCCTCCACAACTAACATACTGCCTTCTCTCGGCCAAATAAGATGCAAGTAGATCGAGCTCTTTGAGTCTAATTCCGTAATACTCGAATTTATATAAAAGTATTTGTATTTGAGAGACAGAATCGAACGCCTTAGACAAGTTACACATGACAGCCTCAGAACTGTGGCCATGATCGATCCCTTCAACAATAATATCTATCATATTCGCAATTGCAGTAATTGTTGATCTATGTTTGCGAAATCCATATTGAGAGTTAGACAGTAACTGCTTAGACTCCAAGTAATAAGTAAGCTTCTCCTTGATTATTATTTCAAAAACTTTAGATAACACTGGGATGATAGCAACAGGTCTATAATTATGTGCAACACTAGTGTCACCTTTCTTATGAATAGGGATAATCTTTGACACTTTAAAAACATCTGGCCAACATCCTTCTTGAACGCACTTATTGAACAGAATTGAAAGTGGATATGTTATATGATTAATCAGAGTTTTAATAAGTTTACTGTTACAACTATAGTAGTCCAAGGTTGACGAATCTTTTAGCTTTAAAATTGCGCTTTTTACATCTTATTCAAGGATAGCAGAGATAAAAAAGGAAGAAGATGGTTTATACATTTTGTTCATATATACAGTATGATCAATGTTATTGTATTGAATTGAATTTATAATAACATTAGATACATCAATAAAAAACTGATTAAAATCTTCGCAGTTAACTAATGGAGTAACCGAATTACTTTTATGAACCCTTTCAGAATTTATGATATTCCAACATGTTTTCATTTTATTGGCAGAATTAGAAATTGCCTCAGAATAAGCCCTGCGCTTTGCCTCTTTGATTGAACGCCTATAGTCTCTACGTGCAGCTTTATAATTCATCCAATCCAGAGCAACATTAGATGACAAAGCTTTACTATTTAGAACCCTCACGTTATTTTTAATATTACGCAATGGTTTGTTGAACCAATTAATACCTTGCTTTCTTTTCCCATTTGAAGCGGGATAAGGGAAACAAGTGTCTATGTTACGACTTAATATGTCCACCATAGCAGAGGCCATGTCCTGACTACGTTCAATTTCAAAATTTCTCCAAGACAATTCATATTATCAAATGTATCTAACCCGCCACGAGTAATAATTCTTTGCTTAAGACATGAGTCATTATAAATATTCTGCTGATGATCGCATATAGAGATAAATTGAGCATGGTGGTCAGATATGTCTGGATCAAAATGTCCTACTTCGATTATGTTATCATCTAAATTAGTAATTGTGAAAAATAAAAGAATAAAGTGTTTTCACATTTTGGTGCCGAAACCCGGGAACCTAACGAGTGACCTTTAAAAACGTAACGGGGGTGTTTAACTAAAATTAACGCAAAGTAACGAGTATCGAGTACAGTACGGTAAAACAGTAAGCAGTTAAGAAATAATAACGAAAATGGATCTTCAGTTCAGGAAAACGTGTCGTGCCAAAGTTACCAGATTAATAAAGGAAGCAGAAGATTTATTAAAAACCGAAATAGCAGTGGAAGAGCTAAGTGTAATGTTGGATAGACCAACCGTAACAAATAACAACCTAAAAGGAGCTAATATAAAGGCGTTACCGCATATAAAAGAAGAAAAATACGAAGAGGAATTTGAGCAAATTTTGGAATACGACGATAGAGTGGCCATAGCAACTTCAAGGTTGAAGCAGCGGGTAAGCAGTCAGACGCAGGCGAAGGAGCAAGAGTCTCGGAATGCAGCGTCGGGAGAGAGGAACCAGCAGCGAGGTGACTCCAGTCAACGTCAACAACAGGCAGTGCCATATCAGGAACAGAGAGCAGGTATTTCGGGTGGTGCAGATGCAGCTTTCAACATGGTGAGACTACCTAAACTGAATTTAAAAATATTTAATGGAGATTTACATGACTTTATTCCGTTTTGGCGTGCCGTCCACGAAAATAGGGCTTTAGATGGTGCCGCTAAATTTAACTATCTGAAGTCGGTACTAACGGGAAGGGCTCTCGAAACGATAAACGGTTTAACACGATCAGAGGCGTGCTATAACGATGCAATCGAATTGATAAAAAAACGAATACGGCAATAAAGAACGAATTGTTGACAGTTATATACAACAATGATTGAATTTAAATACGGTAAAAGGCAAACATGACGTCACAGGGTTACGAAAATTATATAATACCACATCAGCTGTTACGCGCTCATTAAAGGTTTTAGGCATTTCAGCAGATAATTACGGACTATTTTAATAAAATCTTTGCCATTTCAGTTAAAGGTAGAGTTTAATAAATTGTCAGAATTTGATTCAGATTCAGAGGAGTGTAGCAGTAAAAAAAGTACCGATGCATCAAGTACAAGTAAATACAAGAAACAGATTGATCTACTCTTGAAATTTATAAAACGCGAAGTAGATTCCGTCGAATCCGCACAAGCTATATCGGGTACAGCCAGTACAAGCAGTGGCGTATCAAGAGAAGAACGGAATAGTATTGGTAAAAATAAAAATGATGAATCAAATAATCCGCGAACGGTTTCAGGACTTTTTACTAGTGCAACGGGCATGCGTGTTCTGTGACAACAATACGCATAACACATTTTACTGTAGAAATAAATCACTGACAATTGAACAAAAAAGGAACATTTTAAAACGAAATTCGCGATGTTATAAATGTACTAAGCCGAATCATACCGCTCACAATTGCAAGAACAATAAGTTAATGTGTCAAAACTGTAAAGGTAGACATTGTACGGTGATGTGCGATCCGGACTACAAAGAACGTTTAAACGAAAATAAAAATACGGGAAATAACGCGAAAGACTCTAATACTAATGGTGACGCAAATAATACAAAAAATAATGAACAATCTGCCGCATTAATAGCAAATGGGTGTTACAACGACGGACTGCTACAAACGGCGTGTACATTTATTTCGCCAATGAATGAATTAAAACATAATGAAATGTTTATACGCATAGTATTCGATGGAGGAAGTCAGTTAACATTTATCAGGGAAAACATTTCCAAAAAATTAAAATTAAAAATTGTGGGTGCACATAAATTATCTACATATTCCATTTGCTTCATCTGAAAAAGACCCGCAGCAAAATTTTAATAAAGTAGAGTTTTATTTGCGAAGCCAATATACAAAACAATACATAAAACTGTATGCGATCGAAGTTCCCGAAATATGTTTTGATGCTTTAAAAGGCCCGCCTACAAATTTAAGAAAATTAAACGAATTTGAATTAGCTGACGCAAGTCCGGAAGGAAGAGAACCTGTTAAGGGAATATCTATGTTGATAGGAGATGATAACTATTGGAAATTAGTAACCGGCGAGACAGAAAAAATAACTATGGAGTTAACGGCTCTAAATACTATGCTAGGACGTTACATGGACCTACTCCTATAGATAGTTATAGCGTAAATACTAATATAATTACTGTTTTGCATGCAAATGTTCAAGAAGAGCCAATCAGTTTGAAACAATTTTGGGACTTAGAAACTATAGGCATAGATAACCCTAATAATTCAAGTAGTAAATTAAATGGAAATTTTACAAGAAAGTTTTGCGTAACGAATATTAAATTACAGAACAATAGGTATGAAATAGAGTTATCCTGGAAATTAGAAAACTTTAATGATAATTATTATGATCAAGCACAAGTGAGAGTAAAAAATGTAACGAGAAATCTAGCTAAAAACTGTAAGTTACTTGAATATGATACAGCAGTTCGAGAGTATTTATATTCAGGGTGTGCTGAAAAGACACCGGATACTCAAATTTTGAGTAGAACTTACTTCATACCACTTAGACCAATTTATAGAGATGATAAGGATACTACGAAATCCAGAGTTGCGCCAATTAAACAGAGTGAAGATGAGCTTTCTTTACCCAGGTTGGAACTAACGGCAGCTGTTTGTGCTGCAAGATTAAAAAAATCCATAATTAAAAATGTCAAACTGAATGTAAAATCCATATACGAGTATTTATGGACGTATATCAATATCACACTGCGTTGGATTAGAGAAAAACTAGAAAGGTGGAAACGATATGTTGCAAATAGAGTCCGAGAAATACAGTCGCTGACAAAAGATTCGGTGTGGAGACATTGCCCAGGACAAGAAAACCCTGCCGATTTAGTGACGAGAGGTATTAAAGCAAATAAATTAATAACCTCAACATTGTGGAAATTTGGACCCTACTTTTTAAGTGAATGGGAAGAAAGTTGGCCCGAAGATGACTATGAGATGATGGATGATTATGAAGGAAATTTTGTATTGAATACACAAACCGTTGAAGAGATACCGGATTCCTTATTTGATTTAAACATATGTAGTAATATAAACAAAATTCTGAAAGTAACAAGTTATGTTTTGCGATTTATTAGCAACGTAAAATTTAAACAAACAATTCTTGGCAATTTAAGTGTAGAACAGTTGAAACGATCCGAAGTACATTGGCTAAAATATATTCAAAATAAAGAATTCGCAGCTGAAATCAAGTCGCTGAAGAATAATAAGTTTTTACCTAGGACTTATGCAATTTTATCATTGTCACCATTTTTAGACCACGATGGACTAATGAGACTAGAGGGAAGATTCCGAGAAAGTGAACTGTCTTATGAAACACAGCACCCAATTATATTACCAAAGTCAAGTCCTTAGATAACCAAGATTATTATTCACACAAATTTGCATCATGGAGGTGTAAATATTACTTTAGCGGAAATACGTAAGAAGTACTGGATCCTAAGAGGTAGACAAAAAATTAAATCAATTTTATCGAGATGTGTGACTTGCAAAAAATTTAGAGGAAAATCTGGAGACACTCAATTTGCTCCCTTACTAACAGATCGACTTTTATCAAGTAGAGCATTTGAAGTTATAGATACTGATTTTGCTGGACCTCTTTATATAAAAGCAAATTAATGAACAAAAAAGGTTTACGTCATGTTAATAACTTGTGTTGTAACACGCGCAGTGCATTTGGACTTTGGTTCCGAATATATCTAAAGATTGTTGTCTGTGAAGTCTACGTAAATTTATGCCAAGAACTCTTTGGAAAATGGTTCGCGTTACGAATATTTATCACGGTAGAGACGGAAAAGTGCGTGCTTGTGAAATTAGAGTTCCTAACGAAAAGATATTGAAGCGACCGATCAGACTGTTATATCCGTTAGAATTAAAGACTGAGGGTACTTTGGGGCCCGAGGATTATGTGAAAAATAAAACGACGTACGTCTATGAGAGCCCTTGCCCGCGAGACGGGTGTAACACGGTAGGAGGTGCCGTCGCGAGGAACAGTGATTTTGAGTACGATCAAGGTTGTTAAATAAATAATATATTTTTTGACAGTGTTATAAAATGTCATATTGTATATGTCAAAAATAAAAGTTTCTGTTCTTTAGTTAAATATTCTGTAAATAAAAAGAATAAAGTGTTTTCACAATAATATTGTCAATACAAGATGAAGATATTCTAGTAGGTACATATATCTTATGAGTTAATACATAAGTGGCTAAAATATGTAATAATGTCCTTACAGACTCAGAATCTTTAGTTAATTCTACATTTAAATCACCCATTAGTATTATACGTTTATATTTATAAAATAGGTAGTGAATAAAATCAGACAGTTGATTATTGAACACCAAAATATCACCACTGCTTGATGACCTATACAGAGCCACCAGCACCGTGTGGGAGTTTAAAATGTCAGTTCCGCAAAATTCAGCATGAACTGGAATAGAAAATTTGTTCAAATCAACGACCTATCACGACAAAAATATGATACAAGCAAATAGTCTAATAATTTTGCCAGCTTTTATAAAATCCTTGCAAAGCCAATCCTCTGAAACACAAACTACATCTACGTTATGCTCTGTTAAAGGAAGACTCAACTCGTCAATTTTATTAGCAATCCTTTGGGTATTCAAATGCAAAATCTTAAACTTATCTAACTTTGAATGTCTATTCACTTCCAAACGATTGTTGATTGTTGATTCCTCTTGACAGAAAAAACTGATTAACTCGGGCACCACTTGGCCAGACATCTGGAATCATAATTCTTTGAGCTTCATCACCGGGTACAGATACTTTAAAAGAGGCATAATTAGCCGGGTAGCGAGAATTAAGTTTCTCCACTTGAATTTCAGGCGCAAGATGACGTAGATAAGTTAAAAGAGCCTCTTCACTGACCGATCCTGTATATTTCAAACGCGTCACTTACACTGATACTTTGGACTCAAGTCTTAATTCCTACATACAGTTTTTTTAATATCACTTGTTAGATTAGGGTGTGTACTATTTTGAAAACACGCTGTAAATCTTAAATTGGTATCCATTCTTAAGCACAGGAACACAAAATCGCTAATAAATTGATCAATGATTACCCATTACCCAAAAATCGCTCAAGTATCGTGATTGTCTAAACGTTTATAATGTGAAATAATTATAATTAGCGATTCTACAAACAATTTGATGTCCAGTGTTCAGCAAACAACACTAAGAACACATTCTTATTTCTGTAATCATTTGATCAGTCTGAGTGTGTTTAATTATCTTACATTGGCCGCACATAGATCTGCCGGACTTTATTTTAACTCATCGTTTTTGTCCACATTCCACTATTTCTATAAAACTAGCTTCTATTTTTTGTAACACTTAACGTCATAAAATGCCTTCATTCTGTCCTTGTTGCACAAAACAAGTGTCCAGCCAGGCATAAGACACATTTAAATCCGATGGGTGCAAGGAACGCACGCATGATGCCTGTGTGGGACTCTCAGTTGATGATGTTTCCAGGCTCATGTGTTCAAAATGGAAATCGGCCGCAGTTAAAATATACTGTACCCAATATGCAACTAATGTAGATAAATTCTCCAAACTCTCAGAACTAATCACTAATTTACAAGTTAATCTGGAATCCAAGATTTCTGAACTTGTAAACAAAGTTGCTAACCTGGAATCGCTTCATGAGATCAGACCTAAAGTCTGATTTATATGAGTCAATTGTTAATGAATCCATGGAGAGGATTTCCAGATCTCAAAATATTATTATATTCAACGCACCAGAAGCTGCTGAGCCATAACTGCAAGAACATCATGATGAAAATATTGTAAAAGATATCAATATATTGGATATTTCAGACAAGGTTTCACCTACTGTTGTTAAGAAAATTGGGAAACCGTCGAACAATAGACCTCGTCTTCTCAAAGTAACTTTTGATAGCCAGGAAGAAGCTCGCCTAGTACTTCATCGCAAAACACGTTTAGCCGCCACTCGCTTGTCAACCTTATCAGTTCAAGATGACAAAACTCCTAAGCAGCAGGATTATCTGAAATCCGTCGGTGAATAACTTAAAGCGTTTAGAACATGATATGGAAAAGGATCTAACCATAAGATACATAAGAGGTATTCCTTCCATAGTTTCGACAAAAAACTGAAGCCGCAACTACTTGAAATATCTATTATACAGGGTGTACATATTTAAGGAGGTGATAGTATGAACCAAAATAAGCAGAAAAGTCTCAATAAACATGGGTCCCCAAAGTAACGGTTGCAGAGATATGGAATGTTTTACGTTTTTTAGCCCCTTTTTTATTTTGCAAAAACGTTGTGTATTTACTTATAATAGTTGGTTGATGTTTAGTGAAATAAACAGTACGTATTTGACAGTTGTTCTCAGTGCACAAGTTTTCTTTCGCTATGGCTGGTTACTCTAACGCAGAATTAACAGACATGCATTTCATGTATGGTCGTGCTAATGGGAACGCCACCGAAGCGCGACGTCTTTATGTTGACGCTTATCCAAATCGCCAGATTCCTTTACAACGCATGTTTGGAAGAATTCACCAAAGATTGCGTGATACCGGTTCCTTGAGCAAACAGTGCCATTTATCCGGAAGACCAAGGTCGGTATCCAGTACTAGAGCAGAAGAAGAAATTCTAGCACTGGTTGAGCAGAATCCAGGTACGAGTGTGCGGAGAATATCAGCCGAGGTAGGAATTAGTGGTCCTCTTGTTTGGAGAATCCTTCACGAGCAACTGCTTTATCCATACCATGTGCAACGAGTACAGGCCTTAAATCCAATAAATGACCATCAAGCACGATTGGTTTTTGCCGCTGGTTTCTACGTCATGATGCTGAAGACTCTCGTTTTCTTGCAAACATTCTTTTTACTAATGAGGCCGGGTTCACAATAAATGGAGTGTTTAATTTTCACAATACGCATATTTGGGCCGACGAAAATCCTCAGATCGCCTGATCTGAACCCTCTAGATTTCTTTGTTTGTGGATATTTGAAGACATTAGTGTATGGTACTCCTGTAAATAGCCCAGAAGAGCTGCAGCTACGGATTAATCAAAAGTGTCAATAAACCCAAACCAAGGAGGATGTTTTCGAAAGAGTTCGAATATCGTTGAGACGATGATGTCGTGCCCGCTTGGAAATGGACGGAGGGCACTTTGAACATCTTCTGTAACTTTGTTTTTTGTTTGTTAAAAGCTTCCTTTGTCGGTTTATTCCTAATAAAATAAAATGTTTGAAAAACAAATAGTGGTCCATATCTCCGCAACCGTTACTTTGCAGACCCATGTTTATTAAGACTTTTCTGCTTATTTTGGTTCATACTATTACCTCCTGAAATATTTTACACTCTTTTTTTAACACCCAGTATATACTAATCTAGACTTCTTTTCTCCCAAGTTACCATCCCTCTTAGCATTTATTCAACGAAACCAACCCGAAATCATTATGATTTCAGAGACCTGGTTACACTCGTCAATTTCTTCTAGTATTGTTAATAATAAAATTTAATAAATCTTCGGCGATTCTAGGAAACCTCAGTTTTAATAATAAGGATGTAAGTGATCTTGAGGATATCGTCAATGCGTTTGCAGGGTTGTTTGAAACTACTTTTGTACCTTCAACCATGTGCTCTCTTAACGGGGAAGGTTCGCTCAATACTAATACCTTTCATTCCGTGACTCTTACAACGGGAAATATAATTTATGCACTCAATAAATTGAAGTTTAAGTTTACCAAAGGCCCAGATGAGATACCGGCATTTCTTATTAAGGATTGTGCTCGGGTATTAGCTGAACCACTAACGCGAATTTTTAATTTATCCTTGAAGTCAGGTGTGTTTCCGATGCTTTGGAAGACTTTCCGTATATTCCCCATATTTAAAAAAGGAGATAAAAATAAAATTGAGAATTATCGCCCCATCACTTTAATATCTAATTTTGCCAAGGTATTTTAAACGGCTGTTTACGAATTAATATGCCCCCACGTACAATGTCAAATTACGCCTTGTCAACATGGATTTGTTTAAGGCCGCTCTACGGTTACGAATCTTTGCTGTATTACTCAGTATATTTCAAACCTTGTGGATGCTAACGTACAGGTTGATGTTGCCTATACAGATTTTTCCAAGGCGTTTGATAGGGTAGATGGTATGCTCATTAATAAGCTAAATCAGTTCGGTATGTCTCAACTTTACTTAAATTTTTTAGCTCTTATTTTTTTTATTATTGTCTGTATTGAAATACAAAAACCGTTTCAGTTTCTCTTAATAATTTAATCTAATTAGTATTGGATTTTATTTCATTATTTATGTAATGAAATGTGAAAGGTTCATTTTGATGAAGTTTTGTAATTTCAATATTAAATATTTTTTCTTTAACTTATGTTAATTGCATACTTTTTATAAAAAATAATTTATAGCAGTAATTACATATTACAATAAGAAGGTACTTAGGTACAAAAATATTTAAATTTGGCAACGTCGCATCAGACGAACAGTGAGTGGGAAATGCCGCCAATAGTAGTCTGAAAAGGGGGTTTAAGTAATGGTTTGAAAATATTTCTTTCGGCGTAATATGCATTTATTTTTTTTTAGTCGCGTACTCGTATTATCCTCATTTTCTCTATCTTCTCTTAAAATTAATGACTGAATCACTCTGAATACATATATATATATATATATATATATATATATATATATATATATATATATTGTGTAGATACACACGTTGTACGCCAAATAAATATGTGTTGATCCAAGAGAAATTTATTATTTATGTGATGATGTCAATTTATAATTTATTATTTTGTAAATTGATATGTGAATAACAAAAAAAAAAATTTGTAGAGTGCCAATAAAGATAATAAAAAAAATTCTCCCTATGACTTTTCTTGTATAATTTTTGTTATGAATAAATATCCTTATACTTACTCTATTTTGTCTCTATACTCCGGCTAAATTACTTTCACCTCAGTTAGCAAGTTCAAAAGCAAAACTTGTGGTCCAATATTGGGTGGGTGGTGGGTGGGTGGGTGGGTGGGTGGGTGGGTGGGTGGGTGGGTGTGAGTGGGTGGGTGGGTGGGTGGGTGGGTGGGTGGGTGGGTGGGTGGGTGGGTGGGTGGGTGGGTGGGTGGGTGGGTGGGTGAATTTACTATATTTTTCTATTTTATTTCTCTTGTAACTATTTGTTTAAATGAAATGGTTCTATTTTATCTATTGAAATTTAAATAATGAGAATTTATCTGGTGGAATTTATATGTATTGCAATTTCTAACCAACAACTCTATTACAAAATGACATTTAACGAATTTGCCTGCAGTTGTGGGTGGTGGGTGGGGTGGGTGGTGGGTGGGTGGGTGGGTGGGTGGGTGGGTGGGGTGGTGGGTGGGTGGGTGGGTGGTGGGGAGGGTGGGTGGGTGGGTGGGTGGCAGTGGTGTGGTGTGGGCAGGTGGGTGGGTGGCAGGGTGGGGCAGGCAGGCAGGCAGGCAGGCAGGCAGGCAGGCAGGCAGGCAGGCAGGCAGGCAGGCAGGCAGGCAGGCAGGCAGGTGGCAGGCAGGTGGGCAGGCAGGCAGGCAGGCAGGCAGGCAGGCAGGCAGGCAGGCAGGCAGGCAGGCAGGTGGCAGGTGGGCAGGCAGGCAGGCAGGCAGGCAGGCAGGCAGGCAGGCAGGCAGGCAGGCAGGCAGGCAGGCAGGCAGGCAGGCAGGCAGGCAGCAGGCAGGCAGGCAGGCAGGCAGGCAGGTGGCAGTGCAGGCAGGCAGGCAGGCAGGCAGGCAGGCAGGCAGGCAGGCAGGCAGGCAGGCAGGCAGGCAGGCAGGCAGGCAGGTGGCAGGCAGGCAGGCAGGCAGGCAGGTGGCAGGTGGCAAGGCAGGCAGGCAGGCAGTGCAGGCAGGCAGGCAGGCAGGCAGGCAGGCAGGCAGGCAGGTGGGTGGGTGGTGGTGCAGGCAGGCAGGTGGGTGGGTGGGGCAGGTGGCAGTGGGCAGGGTGGGTGGCAGTGCAGGCAGGTGGTGGCAGGCAGGTGGTGGCAGGCAGGCAGGCAGGTGGCAGGCAGGTGGGTGCAGGTGGCAGGCAGGCAGGCAGGCAGGCAGGCAGGCAGGCAGGCAGGCAGGCAGGCAGGCAGGCAGGCAGGCAGGCAGGGTGGGTGGCAGGCAGGCAGGCAGGCAGGCAGGCAGGCAGGCAGGCAGGCAGGCAGGCAGGCAGGCAGGCAGGCAGGCAGGCAGGCAGGTGGCAGTGGGTGGGTGGGTGGGTGGCAGGGGCAGGCAGGCAGGCAGGCAGGCAGGCAGGCAGGCAGGCAGGCAGGCAGGCAGGCAGGCAGGCAGGCAGGCAGGCAGGCAGGCAGGCAGGCAGGCAGGCAGGCAGGCAGGCAGGGGCAGGCAGGCAGGCAGGCAGGCAGGCAGGCAGGCAGGCAGTGCAGGCAGGCAGGCAGTGTGGCAGGCAGGCAGGCAGGCAGGGTGGGCAGGCAGGCAGGCAGGCAGGCAGGCAGGCAGGCAGGCAGGCAGGCAGGCAGGCAGGCAGGCAGTGGGCAGGCAGGCAGGCAGGCAGGCAGGCAGGGGCAGGCAGGCAGGCAGGCAGGGTGGGTGGCAGGCAGGCAGGCAGGCAGGCAGGCAGTGCAGGCAGGCAGGCAGGCAGGCAGGCAGGCAGTGCAGGTGGGTGGCAGTGCAGTGGCAGGCAGGCAGGCAGGCAGGCAGGGGCAGGCAGGCAGGCAGGCAGGGTGCAGGCAGGCAGGCAGGCAGGCAGGCAGGCAGGCAGGCAGGCAGGCAGGCAGGCAGGCAGGCAGGCAGGCAGGCAGGCAGGCAGGCAGGCAGGCAGGCAGGCAGGCAGGCAGGCAGGCAGGCAGGCAGGCAGGCAGGCAGGCAGGCAGGCAGGCAGGCAGGCAGGCAGGCAGGCAGGCAGGCAGGCAGGCAGGCAGGCAGGCAGGCAGGCAGGCAGGCAGGCAGGCAGGCAGGCAGGCAGGCAGGCAGGCAGGCAGGCAGGCAGGCAGGCAGGCAGGCAGGCAGGCAGGCAGGCAGGCAGGCAGGCAGGCAGGCAGGCAGGCAGGCAGGCAGGCAGGCAGGCAGGCAGTGGTGGAGGCAGGCAGGCAGGCAGTGCAGGCAGGTGGGCAGGCAGGCAGGCAGGCAGGCAGGCAGGCAGGCAGGCAGGCAGGCAGGCAGGCAGGCAGGCAGGCAGGCAGGCAGGCAGGTGGCAGGCAGGCAGGCAGTGGGTGGCAGGCAGGCAGGCAGGCAGGCAGGCAGGCAGGCAGGCAGGCAGGCAGGCAGGCAGGCAGGCAGGCAGGCAGGCAGGCAGGCAGGCAGGCAGGCAGGCAGGCAGGCAGGCAGGCAGGCAGGCAGGCAGGCAGGCAGGCAGGCAGGCAGGCAGGCAGGCAGGCAGGCAGGCAGGCAGGCAGGCAGGCAGGCAGGCAGGCAGGCAGGCAGGCAGGCAGGCAGGCAGGGGCAGGCAGGCAGGCAGGCAGGCAGGCAGGCAGGCAGGCAGGCAGGCAGGCAGGCAGGCAGGCAGGCAGTGCAGGCAGGCAGGCAGGCAGGCAGGCAGGCAGGCAGGCAGGTGGGTGGGTGGCAGGCAGGCAGGCAGGCAGGCAGGGGCAGGCAGGCAGGCAGGCAGGCAGGCAGGTGGGTGGGCAGGCAGCAGGCAGGCAGGCAGGCAGGCAGGCAGGCAGGCAGGCAGGCAGGCAGGTGGGTGGGTGGGTGTGGCAGGCAGGCAGGGTGGGTGGGTGGGGCAGGTGGCAGGCAGGCAGGCAGGCAGGTGGCAGGCAGGCAGGCAGGCAGGCAGGTGGGTGGCAGGCAGGTGGCAGGCAGGTGGCAGTGGGTGGGTGGGTGCAGTGGAGTGGGTGGGCAGGCAGGCAGGCAGGCAGGCAGGCAGGCAGGCGGATGCAGGCAGGCAGGCAGGCGGCAGGCAGGCAGGCAGGCAGGCAGGCAGGCAGGCAGGCAGGCAGGCAGGCAGGCAGCAGGCAGGCAGGCAGGCAGGTGCAGGCAGTGCAGGCAGGCAGGCAGGCAGGCAGGCGTAGGTGCAGGCAGGCAGGCAGGCAGGCAGGCAGGCAGGCAGGCAGGCAGGCAGGCAGGCAGGCAGGCAGGCAGGCAGGCAGGCAGGCAGGCAGGCAGGCAGGCAGGCAGGCAGGCAGGCAGCAGGCAGGCAGGCAGCAGGCAGGCAGGCAGGCAGGCAGGCAGGCAGTGCAGCAGCAGGCAGGCAGGCAGGCAGGCAGGCAGGCAGGCAGGCAGGCAGGCAGGCAGGCAGGCAGGCAGGCAGGCAGGCAGGCAGGCAGGCAGGCAGGCAGGCAGGCAGGCAGGCAGGCAGGCAGGCAGGCAGGCAGGCAGGCAGGCAGGCAGGCAGGCAGGGGCAGGCAGGCTATGCTATGCTATGCTGGCGTTATCAGGCAGGCAGGCAGGCAGGCAGGCAGGCAGGCAGGCAGGCAGGGGCAGGCAGGCAGGCAGGCAGGCAGGCAGGCAGGCAGGCAGGCAGGCAGGCACAGGGGCGGCAGGCAGGTGCTATGGCAGGCAGGCAGGCATGCAGGTTGGCGTTAGCTGGCGCTGGGTGCGCTGGCGCGGGTGTGCAGGCAGCAGGCAGGCAGGCAGGCAGCTGCAGGCAGGCAGGTGGCAGGCAGTTGGCAGGCAGGCAGGCAGGCAGGCAGGCAGGCAGGCAGGCAGGCAGGCAGGCAGGTTAGGCAGGCAGGCAGGCAGGCAGGCAGGCAGGCAGGCAGGCATGGCAGGCAGGCAGGCAGGCAGGCAGGCAGGCAGGCAGTTATGCAGGCAGGCAGGCAGGCTATGCTATGCAGGCAGGTGTGCAGGCAGGCAGGCAGGCAGGCAGGGCAGGCAGGCGTGCAGGCAGGCAGGCAGGCAGGCAGGCAGGCAGGCAGGCAGGGCAGGCAGGCAGGCAGGCAGGCAGGCAGGCAGGCAGGCAGGCAGGCAGGCAGGCAGGCAGGTGTATGCAGGCAGGCAGGCAGTGCAGGCAGTGCAGGCAGGCAGGCAGGCAGGCAGGCAGGCAGGCAGGCAGGCAGGCAGGCAGGCAGGGCAGGCAGGCAGGCAGGCAGGCAGGCAGGCAGGCAGGCAGGCAGGCAGGCAGTGCAGGCAGGCAGGCAGGCAGGCAGGCAGGCAGGCAGGCAGGCAGGCAGGCAGGCAGGCAGGCAGGCAGGCAGGCAGGCAGGCAGGCAGGCAGGCAGGCAGGCAGGCAGGCAGGCAGGCAGGCAGGCAGGCAGGCAGGCAGGCAGGCAGGCAGGCAGGCAGGCAGGCAGGCGCAGGCAGGCAGGCAGGCAGGTGGCAGGCAGGCAGGCAGGCAGGCAGGCAGGCAGGCAGGCAGGCAGGCAGGCAGGCAGGCAGGCAGGCAGGCAGGCAGGCAGGCAGGCAGGCAGGCAGGCAGGCAGGCAGGCAGGCAGGCAGGCAGGCAGGCAGGCAGGCAGGCAGGCAGGCAGGCAGGGCAGGCAGGCAGGCAGGCAGGCAGGCAGGCAGGCAGGTGGCAGGCAGGCAGGCAGGCAGGCAGGCAGGCAGGCAGGCAGGCAGGCAGGCAGGCAGGCAGGCAGGCAGGCAGTTATGCAGGCAGGCAGGGCAGGCAGGCAGGCAGGCAGGCAGGCAGGCAGCAGGCAGGCAGGCAGGCAGGCAGGCAGGCAGGCAGGCAGAGGCAGGCAGGCAGGCAGCAGGGCAGGCAGGCAGGCAGGCAGGCAGGCAGGCAGGCAGGCAGGCAGGCATATGCAGGCAGGCAGGCAGGCAGGCAGGCAGGCAGGCAGGCAGGCAGGCAGGCAGGCAGGCAGGCAGGCAGGCAGGCAGGCAGGCAGGCAGGCAGGCAGGCAGGCAGGCAGACAGACAGGCAGGCAGGCAGGCAGGCAGGCAGGCAGGCAGGCAGGCAGGCAGGCAGGCAGGCAGGCAGGCAGGCAGGCAGGCAGGCAGGCAGGCAGGCAGGCAGGCAGGCAGGCAGGCAGGCAGGCAGGCAGGCAGGCAGGCAGGCAGGCAGGCAGGCAGGCAGGCAGGCAGGCAGGCAGGCAGGCAGGCAGGCAGGCAGGCAGGCAGGCAGGCAGGCAGGCTAAGGCAGGCATGTTATGCAGGCAGGCAGGCAGGCAGGCATATGTTATGAGGCAGGCAGGCAGGCAGGCAGGCAGGCAGGCAGGCAGGCAGGCAGGCTGGCAGGCAGGCAGGCAGGCAGGCAGGCAGGCAGGCAGGCAGGCAGGCAGGCAGGCAGGCAGGCAGGCAGGTGGCAGGCAGGCAGGCGTGGCAGGCAGGCAGGCAGGCAGGCAGGCAGGCAGGCAGGCAGTTATGCAGGCAGGCAGGCAGGCAGGCGCAGGCAGGCAGGCAGGCAGGCAGGCAGGGCAGGCAGGCAGGCAGGCAGGCAGGCAGGCAGGCAGGCAGGCAGGCAGGCAGGCAGGCAAGTTGCAGGCAGGCAGGCAGGCAGGCAGGCAGGCAGGCAGGCAGGCAGGCAGGCAGGCAGGCAGGCAGGCAGGCAGGCAGGCAGGCAGGCAGGCAGGCAGGCAGGCAGGCAGGCAGGCAGGCAGGCAGGCAGGCAGGCAGGCAGGCAGGCAGTGCAGGCAGGCAGGCAGGCAGGCAGGCAGGCAGGCAGGCAGGCAGGCAGGCAGGCAGGCAGGCAGGTGGTGCAGGCAGGCAGAGGCAGGCAGGCAGGCAGGCAGGCAGGCAGGCAGGCAGGCAGGCAGGCAGGCAGGCAGGCAGGCAGCAGGCAGGCAGGCAGGCAGGCAGGCAGGCAGGCAGGCAGGCAGGCAGGCAGCAGGCAGGCAGGCAGGCAGGCAGGCAGGCAGGCAGGCAGGCAGGCAGGCAGGCAGGCAGGCAGGCAGGCAGGCAGGCAGGCAGGCAGACAGACAGGCAGGCAGGCAGGCAGGCAGGCAGGCAGGCAGGCAGGCAGGCAGGCAGGCAGGCAGGGCAGGCAGGCAGGCAGGCAGGCAGGCAGGCAGGCAGGCAGGCAGGCTGGCAGGCAGGTGTGCAGGCAGGGGTAGGTAGGTAGTAGGCAGGCAGGTAGGTAGGTGCTTTCAGCTTTTTTATTTCATTTCTGACTTTTGTAAACTGATAGACACATCATTGGCATCACTGTATCACCAGGTAATGCGGTCAATGCATTGTGTTAGATGAAAGCCTTGATTAGTGGTGGGCATTTGTGTAGAAATTACTACGCGTAAGTTGGTTTGTCATATTATTATCTTTTCGTTTGTGAAACTAATAATTTGGTCAGATCCTCAACCGATTTCTAAAACTGTACGTCACTGTATTCGCAATGAAAAAGGGCTTTAAATGATGTGCCACAAGTGGGGTAGTTGCATTTGAAATTTTGCTAGTTGGGGTTAAGTAGGCATTAGGGGATGAACATATCGAGTTGGCTTGACTTTTCGGATCAAAAAGTCGTGCTCTGAAGAAGAAAAAATCGACGGGTCTCGGCGAATTTTGAAATATTATTCGGTTTTCCAGTTATAGGGAGGGTCAAATTTTCGTTGGGACACCCTGTATTCAGATATTCTTCTGTAAATGTATCATGTGACAGTATGTTTATATTTATATCACCCAAAAAATATTAATGTCACTGGTTCTTACTTCATTTAGGTATTCTAATAAAGCATTATTAAAATTAAATGGATCAATTGATGATGATAATAATAAACACGCAGGCAATTGAAATGGAGTTCGGGCTGGACAAATGTGCACTGGTTCATCTCAACAGAGGACAATGCGGTCTATCCGGAGAGGACGCCCAGCTCATAGACGGAAGCATCTTTCACCATCTATATGCCGAAGAGTCGTACACCTATTTGGGTGTCCCACAGCGGGGCACTCATGAGATGGCTACGGTGAAAAACGCTCTCCGTGGCAGGTATCGGGGCGCCGCCTCCGGCAGATCTGCTGGTCTCGGAGCTGTCGGATAAGACTGGCGTGAGTGCCACAAATATGCTTGCCGTTCCAATCCTGCTCACTCTACCTCTTTGGAGTAACGAATGAATACAAGAAGAGCTGAGGCAACCCCGATGTAGGGATTCGCAAATGATGCATCTCCATCGGAGTTTGCATCCAAGATCGTCCGTTCCGCGGTTATACTTCTCTAAGCAAATCGAGGAGGAGGATGGACTTAAGTTTGGAGTGTCTCCAGGCAGAGTGGTTTTGGAGGAAGCCTGGTAAAGTCATCATCAGAGCTCGGATACCTTTCTCTCTGCATGGTCCAAGACCATGAAGCAGCAGATAGGAGTTGTCTTTCAAAAAGTGTGTATAAGGGGCAGCGAGAAGAGCAAATTTGACTGGATGAACTTTTGGTCTCGTGTTCGATACTGAGCGGGAAAATCCAGACTCTGTCACCGAGTCGGATCCTGCTCAGTTAAAAGCCGAAATTAAAGCTGCGCAAACACGTCAACTTCTGCAGCTACATAAAGATAAGCCAATGCATGGTCTCTTCTACCCATCAACTAGAGGGGCTTGGCTTATCTGAAAAGCTGACCTTCGCTTTTTTGAGGTCAGCGGGGCTGAACTCTGAGACCGGGGGGTTCATAATGGCTTGCCAAGATGGTATAATTACCACTCGTCTATCGTAGTCGTATCTTGGATATCGAGGTACCTGAAACCAGCTGCAGGTCGATTCAACGACCTCAATAATATAGATGTACGATGGTTTTCCCATTTGCATATCTATTTTCCCATTTGATCTTAGAATGACCTGAATATCTGATTTGGATCAAGCTACCAAAAAACATACATATACGATGGTTTAGTTCACTTGCTTACCTATCTTTCTATTTGACCCTGAAACTGATATGATGGAGTTAAATGAGTTCTCGATTCAGATTCAGCGACCCCAAAAAATATAAAGGTACGACAGTCTGCCTTTTTTGCAGATCTACCTTCCGTTTTGACTTTGGAATTACCTTGAATCTTCAGTGTGTGAAAATACATAAGAATATATAGTTCTAGTCCGTCCCACAGACCACTTTTTTTGTGATGCTGTGTAATTTAATTATGCTCGGTATGATTTTTTGCTAGAAAATTTAAATACAGTATTATTTATTTTAGATAATTATTAGATTTAACTTTGTATAAGAAATTATTTCTTATACATACAATATACCTAGATATTTGATGTCAAAGAACATACATGACTTGATAGGAATTGAAGGAAACTTGATGTGAATTAGCTTAAACATATTCACAATAAAGTAAAAAATCGCTAAACTAAAAATTAAAAATATATAGATGAAATATTTTGGGTATAGTTCAACGCCTGGTCAGTGCATTAGTCCGCAGAGTAGGTATTTAGTTTCACACAATATTATTCATTGTTATCTAATATAACATCATAATATTCTACATAATATATACTTACTTTAGTTTTTAGTTTTCATAATATGTGTTGATGTCATTTGTTAGAAATAATTTAAATTTCCTTTTATTAACATTTTATGTAGTGGTTGAGTCGTAGAGCAGGTTAACACCTGAATTCTGCCGTTTTGTAATGTGTGTGACTACTGCTTATTTTTTGTTTATGATCATATTTTATATATGTGCATAAAATCAGTTATTATTATTATTATTATTATTATTATTATTATTATTATTATTATTATTATTATTATTATTATTATTATTATTATTATTATTATTATTATTATTATTATTATTATTATTATCGTTATCGTTATCGTTATCAATATCATTATTATTATTATTACTGTTATTATTAACAAAAAATATATTGTTGTGTTTTACATACAGCTATAATAAAAATCTTATACATATAGGTTATATTTACCAATAAATACCAAAGCTTGAATATTATTAGCCTATAAATGAACTAAAAACGTGTTTGTTAAGTTATAATTTACAAATATTCAACTGTCACAATAAATTTTAAATATTAAAAGAATATATTACTAGCGCATTCTAAATAATTTGATGTTGCCGCTTATCGTAAATATTTATTTATGATCCGGAACAAATATCGCATTTCAAAAGCGAGCTCACACAGATGTTTCATAACTACCTGCTTCAACAATTAATTGTTATGTTATTAGGTTCTAGAAGTAACATAAAATTAAACATTAAGAATTTATAATTAAATTCCTTAACTGTGGTCCACATATTTTATAAATTTAATTTAATGTTATTGATAGAAACAGAATTCCATTATTTATTTCTTATGAAAAATTATACTTAATAATTTTGAATACCAAAAATGTCCCTTCTGAGACATCCCCTATACGTATACTTAATAAGGGACAAAACATTCATTCATGGATCATTGATGGACATACCAAGATGACCAATTGTGTGGAAATCGGCTCTCCTAGGGACAGCCGTCGGACCTCTAACGTTCCCAAACAGTAGTCTACTCGACTTCCTAATAATTAATGGACGTCCTAAGAACATATGGACGTCTCTGTGTTATATAGAAAAGTTTTTTATTTCATCAAAACTTACCATTTACAAAAAAATTAACCATTAAAAGAACCTCTAACATGATTGGAATATAAGGTTTATCTTCACGAACGGAGGTTTTAGAAGCACAGCTACTTCCTAGTGATAGTCTGCCCTACTTAGAGATTAAAAAAAACATTGAAGATAAACATTTTCAATAAACTTGAAAAATCTTATAATTATTATAAATTAAGAATGAAGCTACATAAGTAAGTAAATTAAAAGTTGAATAATTTCTGGGCTGAGACACATTGATCTCTTTCTCAGAAGTAACTCTGAAACTTGCGGCATTGTAACATTTTACATAAACAAGGTAACCGCTTTCTGTATGTCATGGAAATAGATCCTTATCTTTGTCTTTATAAAATGTAATCCTTTAAGAGGTATCAAATATGTATACAGGGTTGGAAAACGCTGATAGTCTATCTGCCGTTACATGAGAGCGACAAAGTAATGTATAGAAATCCGTGCGATAGACAAGGATGACTATATTGACGACGTTTTAAAATCTAAAGAGTCACCGCCCGTTTCGCCATTCAAAACAAATAAAAGGGGGAGTGACTGCTCAGATGTTATTCTAATTTATAAAACGTCTTCCTATAGCCATCGCTGTCTATCGCACGGATTTCTATACTTTACTTTGTCGCTCTCATGTAACGGCAGATGAACCATCACCGTTTTCCAACCCTGTATAATATGACATATCAAACTATTACCACTTCATAAATTCGCAATAACGTTTTTACGAAGTCGTTTAATTTTATTAATCGTAGACAACAAACTTGGCAACTGTGCAGTATTTCGTTTATCACCTCGCCGACATACGTCGTTCTTGAATACCGTAAGGAAAACAAAGATGGTAGTTAACGATCCAACTTAGATTATTACTTGGTTACTTTGCTTGCAGTGCAGCACAGTACAAGTGATTTCGTAGGTTTGAACGTATTATAATAATTTATGCTTTCGTGATATACTAGGGTATTTTTTAATTACTGTTATTATTATAAATTAGTGTTACAAATACATAATTATTTAAACAGTATTGTGAATACTACATTAGCGTCGTGAGTACTCAGTGTTGTGTTGTGAGTGAGTGGAACTACGAACACCAAAGTACCGTAAGTTGTTTCCATCTGTCTTCTATCAAACTTTACATTATTCTTTCCAACAGAACACACGCAGGACAACAGAGTCGCCAAATTATTATTTAGTTAATCCATATTGTATTATTAGCATTACATTATGAATGACCCGAATAAATCCATTTTGAGGGTTACTTCTTGTTTTTTGCCAAGTTAGATACCGAGCTATTGAAAGTATCATTTTAAGGCTTTGGGACTTACAACCCCAGAGTGGCTTGTATCAAACATTTAATAATAGTATTAGACAACGTTCATACCTACTATTCAATACTTTCAGAAATAATTCCGATACTGACACAAAGAAAAGAATATTCAAGGATTTCTCAAAATTCATAAAATTGTGTACAATGCTAATTTGAAGAAAGATAACCACATATAGTCAAAAGCAATAATTTTGCATCCATATTGCTGTGTTTTTAATCCCATTAAATTAACATGAAGTCAATAAAAGAGACTTTCAAAAAAATAATACCTTTCCAAAATTTGACAAAATAGTTAAAAATGTTATAAGAAGCGAGATGAATAAAATTACATCAACTAATTGGAAAAAATGGGTCAAACATGTCATAAAAATTAAGGAAGATTATATAAAGCTTCATCAATTGACTGGGCTAAATTAAAGTGATTTCAATATAACTGTTGATAAAGAATCGGATACAAGTGACGTTAGTAGTAACTGACGAATGCTAGAGCTAGTGTGTTTTTTTATGTAAAAGTAAATTTGTTGCTGTGTTTTTATAGTGCCATTGTTATGTATTATATGAAGTATACTGGAAATATATTATTTTTTTTATACAGGGTGGTCCACTTTCGAAATCGGAACCTTTTTTACTGGCAAACGGTGTGCCAAACGAAAAAAGTAAGGAGCCTTTTTCTGTTGCAAATTGAACAAGGATTCTAGAAATAGTTTTTGTTTCTAAATAATATTGGCGTACCATCTTTTTCATTAAAATTTCCCGAAGATAATATATATTCAGCATTTGTGTTTTTTTTTCTAAATAGTCACATATAGATTTATTATTATATACCTTATATTTTAATTTAAATTATTATTGGTGAAATTGTGTGAATACTGGTAAATACTGTTCTGTCTACTTCTGATCAGCGAAACACTTTGATATTTTTATGGCAGTTTCTTATGCCGTTTTTTTATTCCTTTATATCGATGATATAGACTATATATTTCCGAATTTTACTGGATATACGCAGCTCGGATCCGAGCACTCGTATAATATAAGTGCCGCTTTATATTTTTTAAGTGTATTATATATTTTATACTTAGCTATATACGAGATGTCCTAATTAATAGATTCATTAGAGTAAAGCGAGAAGCAAATGAAGCTCAAATATATCGTTTTAAATAAACTTTAAAAGGCACATATTTGCAACTATAACCTTCTCCTCAAAATTTATAATTCTCTGTCTGCTACTTACATTATCTTTTTTATTGAAGGTCAATTTTTTAAAGCGTTTTTTAAATCCGTAATCTAATAACACTATTCTACTTTGTAACTCTCAAAATGCCCCCGTAAATTGTTTTATAAAAATCCGACCATTTTTAAGTTTGTACAAGTATATGAAAAAATTGAAAATGTTAATATTTCTAGTGTATTTACGTTTATTTCAATAATTTTACTACTTTTTACTTTGTGAATAAATAAGTAAATACCAATGAGTACTTTCGGTGTTAAAATTCTTGAAAAGTTTGCAGTTGCACAATGGATTATTTAAAGTAGCAATTACTATATCAAAAGCATGGCGGGTGTAAATTAAAAGATAAAATTGTACAGATAAAATGTGTTACCTAATTTTATATATAAATGAGCACAAATTAAAAAAAAAATTTTTAATACACAAAATATATCTTACCTAAGTGGAACAAAAATTAAATGAATGAAGTAAACTCATTACTTATTCTGCTAATATTTTATTTATTAGATTTATAACTTTCTTTTCTGATACCGAAAAGGCAGCACTTTTAGTTTCCTGGTCTGGATGAACTTCTCTGTTCCCATTTTACTAGAATTAATGGTCACCATTAATATAATTGCTTAACAAAGTTTAAATATACAACTAAAATATTGCTATTTCTTATTTTTTTACTGAAAGAAATACAAGAGGATGAACTAATAATACCTACAAAAATGAAAATATATAGCGTACAAACATAGTGAATATATGGGGCAGAATATAAACCATCAAACTTAAAATGGATGTGCTGTTTAAAAAATATTTATTTTTGTACTTGAAATATTTTATACAGTTCAGTATAAAATACTATTATGTGAGACACAAAATTATCACGAGAACAGACCAATGAACTGTATTATGATAAGATTACAAATTAATACTATAAAAACTACCGACAAAGTGGCAACAGAATAAATTCAATAAATTTTAAAATATAAATGGGCGAAAACAAAACCGAGAGCCCAGGGTAGATACTACCAGGTACCAGTGTTAGTCATGTGCATTTGCACTGCTTGTCGCGTCTTACAAATAAATATACTTTTGCAATAAAAAAAAATAAAATTTGAAACTGGGTGGAATTTTACTTTCATGTAACAAATTTCATATAAATGGCGTAAATTTTCTTTAATTTAGCAATATTTCATATTCTATGTAATTTTAAAGTACCAATTTATGTGCTGTTCCTATTTTTTAGAAATTTTATTCGAAGAAATTACCTGCACATTTTACAGTATGCCATATATATTGTGAATAAATTAAATAATACAATTGAGTCAAAATATTTTTTATTAATTAAATGGAAATAAATACAAAAATAAATAATGAAAATCATTTAAATCCAAGTAAATGTTCTATCCAGCGTCGGTGAATTTTGAATTTTTGAACTATTTAATTTAATTATAATACATTGTTTAAAAATTATGATTTGATTTCTAAACAGAATTCTCGTTTTTTTCTAAACGCCACATCCTTTCGACTTCCAACTAAAGAGCCCTTCCTTATTATAACTGAATGTCCTTTCATATTTTATTTTATATTTTTATTTTTATTATTATTATTATTATTATTATTATTATTATTATTATTATTATTATTATTATTATTATTATTATTATTATTATTATTATTATTATTATTATTATTATTATTATTATTATTATTATTATTATTATTATTATTATTATTATTATTATTATTATTATTATTATTATTATTATTATTATTATTATTATTATTATTATTATTATTATTATTATTATTATTATTATTATTATTATTATTATTATTATTATTATTATTATTATTATTATTATTATTATTATTATTATTATTATTATTATTATTATTATTATTATTATTATTATTATTATTATTATTATTATTATTATTATTATTATTATTATTATTATTATTATTATTATTATTATTATTATTATTATTATTATTATTATTATTATTATTATTATTATTATTATTATTATTATTATTATTATTATTATTATTATTATTATTATTATTATTATTATTATTATTATTATTATTATTATTATTATTATTATTATTATTATTATTATTATTATTATTATTATTATTATTATTATTATTATTATTATTATTATTATTATTATTATTATTATTATTATTATTATTATTATTATTATTATTATTATTATTATTATTATTATTATTATTATTATTATTATTATTATTATTATTATTATTATTATTATTATTATTATTATTATTATTATTATTATTATTATTATTATTATTATTATTATTATTATTATTATTATTATTATTATTATTATTATTATTATTATTATTATTATTATTATTATTATTATTATTATTATTATTATTATTATTATTATTATTATTATTATTATTATTATTATTATTATTATTATTATTATTATTATTATTATTATTATTATTATTATTATTATTATTATTATTATTATTATTATTATTATTATTATTATTATTATTATTATTATTATTATTATTATTATTATTATTATTATTATTATTATTATTATTATTATTATTATTATTATTATTATTATTATTATTATTATTATTATTATTATTATTATTATTATTATTATTATTATTATTATTATTATTATTATTATTATTATTATTATTATTAT
The DNA here is from genome assembly GCA_025584915.1 of Monochamus saltuarius. NCBI lineage: Eukaryota > Metazoa > Arthropoda > Insecta > Coleoptera > Cerambycidae > Monochamus > Monochamus saltuarius. The sequence continues at coordinate 33,357,491 of CM046723.1, forward strand.
TATTATTATTATTATTATTATTATTATTATTATTATTATTATTATTATTATTATTATTATTATTATTATTATTATTATTATTATTATTATTATTATTATTATTATTATTATTATTATTATTATTATTATTATTATTATTATTATTATTATTATTATTATTATTATTATTATTATTATTATTATTATTATTATTATTATTATTATTATTATTATTATTATTATTATTATTATTATTATTATTATTATTATTTTTTTTTTTTTTCCAGTAAACACCTTCCGAGGCTCCGACACATTCGGAGATGTTCTGAGAGTCAAGCAATGACTACTCTCACTCCGTGGAGTCAGTAATCATTGCGCCCGTAAATCGTGTGTTCTGAGCAGACGTAGCGAACCAAGGACGATTGCCTTCTGCATTCTGCCGGCTAAGATCTCTGCCGAATTTCGACAAGCCGGTATGATCTTTAAGTCAGAAAGCAACGTATGTCTCATTCCACCCAGGACGCCTATAATTAGCACCACAATCTTAACAGAGTGGTCTGATACAGCCTGCGGAGCTCGGAGAGAAGATCTCGATATTTCTATTATTATTATTATTATTATTACGAGAACTCAATCACAAACATCGTCCTAAGCTGGTGGTCGAGGAGGACTACATCAGGCTTATTGGCTTGATTTTTGAGGGTGGGGAATGAATAGTTCCAATAAATTCGGCACTTCTCATTCCCCACTACGGATTCTATATCCCCGGAGCATAAGGCAGCACTGGCGTCTCGTCTATCTCATACGAGTGTCGTAAATGATAATACAACACCCGTATGGCTGAATCGTGTCTTTGGATATACGCTGTGGCCGCATATACCGGACATGCCGACAGGAGATGCATAAGTTGTCTCCGGCGCCTGGCGGCAGGCCCCTGCAGCTGGTATCAGGAACCTCGATACCCAAGACACGACTACGATAGACGAGTGTGTTAATTACACCATCTTGGCAAGCCATTATGAATCCCTCGGTCTCAGAGTTCAGCCCCGCTGACCTCAAAAAGCAAAGGTCAGCCTTCAGATAAGCCAAGCCCCTCTAGATGTCGGTAGAAGAGACCATGCATTGGCTTACTTATGTAGCTGCAGAAGATGATGCGTTTCTGCAGCTTTAATTAGGGCTTTTAACTGAGCAGGATCCGACTCGGTGACAGAGTCTGGATTTTCCGGCTCAGTATCGAACACGAGACCAAGTTCATCGGCTGCCTTATACACAAACGCTCCTATCCCTGCTGCTTCATGGTCTTGGACCATGCAGAGAAGGGGATCCGAGCTCCTGATGACTTTGCAGGCCTCCTCCAAAACCACTCTGCCCTGGAGACACTCCAAACTCAAGAGTCCACGGCCTCCCTGATTTCTTGGGAAGTATAGCCGCGGAACGGACGATCTTGGATGCAAACTCCGATGGAGATGCATCATTTTACGGGTCCCTACATCGAGTTGCCTCAGCTCTTCTTGTGTTCATTTCACTACTCCAAAGGAGTAGAGAAGGATCGGAACGGCAAGCATATTTGTGGCACTCATTATTATTATTATTATTATTATTATTATTATTATTATTATTATTATTATTATTATTATTATTATTATTATTATTATTATTATTATTATTATTATTATTATTATTATTATTATTATTATTATTATTATTATTATTATTATTATTATTATTATTATTATTATTATTATTATTATTATTATTATTATTATTATTATTATTATTATTATTATTATTATTATTATTATTATTATTATTATTATTATTATTATTATTATTATTATTATTATTATTATTATTATTATTATTATTATTATTATTATTATTATTATTATTATTATTATTATTATTATTATTATTATTATTATTATTATTATTATTATTATTATTATTATTATTATTATTATTATTATTATTATTATTAATTATTATTATTATTATTATTATTATTATTATTATTATTATTATTATTATTATTATTATTATTATTATTATTATTATTATTATTATTATTATTATTATTATTATTATTATTATTATTATTATTATTATTATTATTATTATTATTATTATTATTATTATTATTATTATTATTATTATTATTATTATTATTATTATTATTATTATTATTATTATTATTATTATTATTATTATTATTATTATTATTATTATTATTATTATTATTATTATTATTATTATTATTATTATTATTATTATTATTATTATTATTATTATTATTATTATTATTATTATTATTATTATTATTATTATTATTATTATTATTATTATTATTATTATTATTATTATTATTATTATTATTATTATTATTATTATTATTATTATTATTATTATTATTATTATTATTATTATTATTATTATTATTATTATTATTATTATTATTATTATTATTATTATTATTATTATTATTATTATTATTATTATTATTATTATTATTATTATTATTATTATTATTATTATTATTATTATTATTATTATTATTATTATTATTATTATTATTATTATTATTATTATTATTATTATTATTATTATTATTATTATTATTATTATTATTATTATTATTATTATTATTATTATTATTATTATTATTATTATTATTATTATTATTATTATTATTATTATTATTATTATTATTATTATTATTATTATTATTATTATTATTATTATTATTATTATTATTATTATTATTATTATTATTATTATTATTATTATTATTATTATTATTATTATTATTATTATTATTATTATTATTATTATTATTATTATTATTATTATTATTATTATTATTATTATTATTATTATTATTATTATTATTATTATTATTATTATTATTATTATTATTATTATTATTATTATTATTATTATTATTATTATTATTATTATTATTATTATTATTATTATTATTATTATTATTATTATTATTATTATTATTATTATTATTATTATTATTATTATTATTATTATTATTATTATTATTATTATTATTATTATTATTATTATTATTATTATTATTATTATTATTATTATTATTATTATTATTATTATTATTATTATTATTATTATTATTATTATTATTATTATTATTATTATTATTATTATATTATTATTATTATTATTATTATTATTATTATTATTATTATTATTATTATTATTATTATTATTATTATTATTATTATTATTATTATTATTATTATCCACAAATTCTCATCCACAGATTATGACGTAGGGTCAATCGCCAATGAGTGTGCACGCGAGTTTTGTATGTAGTTCAGACGGTTGGCAGAAGAAATGAAACAACACAAGTTGATGCACGATCTGTACTCAAAGAAGTACCAAATTAACTCTGATTGTATAAACAGCACAATCGTTTATATATGTTACAGATAGATCATAATTACACATTATCGTTAACATATGACTTGGTATATTAGAAAATGCACTTTAGTAAATATTAACCTTTTGACCTTAAAATTGATATATCTAAACAAACTAATAATTCAGATACCCAAAATGGGTCTATTTGTTAGTTACTGTATCTTTATAGTATCGAGGGCAAAGGTCCCTTTGATAATAGTCTCTAATAGGTTCATAATATCTTACTTATGAAATTATTCTAAATAAGTCTAAAAAATATAATATAAGTACATTTTATTTAACAATATAACTCGCGCTCGCACACTTTGCATAAGTAGTAAGTTCTAATAACAGCAAGTACCGTAACCTGGTAGCTCCTGGACACATTGCCACTATACTAGTTAAAATGGTATAAACATAACAACTATATTTTCCTAATATAATGATAAACAAGCGATTATATAAATGGCAACTAAAAAAGCAGTACATTGCAAAATACGGAGCAACAATCCGAATAAAATTAATATTCTCCTCCAATTCTTTGTGGATGGCAAATAATACCTTATAACTTCCAAACCGGTTCGTGTGCGTCAAACTAACTTTAACAGGAGATTACCACACGCATATAAAACAGAATCATGTACCCCACACTCATTGCTACCCCGTCCATCATCCCGAAAACAAATGTTTTCCTTCTATTATCTGTGGATGACATGTAATAATAATAATAATATCTCTACCCCTCATTCTAATCACGAGGATTAGCCCAGAAGTCGAAGACTTGTGCGGAAGAGGGGGCGGTATATTATTATTAAGCAGGCCGCATTTGCGCCCAGGAACGACTTACGTTGGTAGGCCCTAAGCACTATTCAATGCAGGAATGAGGGAAACCTGGAAAACCTCATTAATTAGGGGGGTAGTCAAATGTCAACCGGTGTCAATCTCTCACATTGACCCAAGCCAACATTCTTCCACCCTACCATACCCGCAGAGAGGGTGCCAATCTCTCCACAAATATAGCTTATATACGGTCTACCGGCTGCGGGGGTCGAACCCACAGCGATCCAGTCACCTCGAGTGAAGTACTGACGCCTTAAACCGCGCGACCACTGACCGATCCTAATACCTTATAATATAATCGTTTATAACTTCCAACACCCTTTGACATGAGATTATCACACTCATTAGTAATTAGTAATACAGTGACGAGTGACGTGCTCCACATCGAATGCTACCCCTGCCAAATCCCCGAGAAAAATAAATATTCGTCTCCGGTTATCCGAAAAATTCCTTATAACTTCCAAACCCGTTAGTGTGCGTCAACCAAACAACTTTAACAGAAGATTAGTACTCCCACATGTAAATGTGTCTGATGCATACTAAATGATTTTGAAGTTATAAACGATTATTTGTCATCCACAGATAATCGCAGGAGAAAACAATTTTTTCTCAGCATGTTAGACGGGGTGGCAATAGGTGTGGGGTACGTGGTTGTATTACTTATGGATGTGGTAATCTCCTGTTAAAGTTTGTTTGACGCACACGACCCCGTTTGGAAGTTATAAGGTATTATATGTCATCCACAGGTAAAGGGAGGCGAAATTTAATATTTTTCTTGGTGTTGGGCGGGGTGGCATTGAGTGTGGGGTGCGTGGTTGTGTTATTTATGGATGTAGTAATCTCTTGTTAAAGTTAGTTTGACGCACACCACCCCGTTTTAAAATTATAAAGTATTACATGTCATCCACAGATGAGCGAAGGAGAAAATTAATATTTTTCTGGATGTTAGACGGGGTGGCATTTGGTGTGGGGTACGTGGCTGTGTTATTTATGGGTGTGGTAATCTCTTGTTAAAGTTTGTTTGACGCACACCTTCCCGTTTGGAAGTTATAAGGTATTACATGTCACCCACAGATCAACGGAGGAGAAAATTAATATTATTCGGGGTGTTGGACGGGGTGGCATTGGGTGTGGGGCACGTGGTTGTGTTACTTATGGATGTGGTAATTTGTTAAAGTCTGTTTGACGCACAGGAAGCGGTTTGGATGTTATAGGGTATTATATGTCATCCACAGAGGAGCGGAGGAAAAAATAAAATATATGGACGGGGTAGCATTGAGTGTGGGGTACGTGGTTGTGTTATTTATGGATGTGAAAATCTCCTGTTAGAGTATGTTTGACGCACACGACCCCGTTTGGAAGTTATAAGGTATTACATGTCATCCACAAATAAGCGGGGGAGACAATTAATATTTTTCTGGGTGTTGGACGGGGTGGCATTAGGTGTGCGATACGTGGTTGTGTTATATATGGATATGGTAATCTCCTGTTAAAGTTTGTTTGACGCACACGAACCGGTTTGGTTATAAGGTACTATATGGCATTCACAGGTAATCGAAGGGAAAAAAATAGTTTTCGGGATGATGGACGGGGTAGCAATGGGTGTGGGGTACGTGATTGTGTTATTTATGGATGTGGTAATCTCCTGTTAAAGTGTGTTTGAGGCATACGAATCGGTTTGGAAGTTATAAAGTACTATATTGCATCCACAGATAATCGAAGGAAAAAATTAATTTATTTTCGGGGTGATGAACGGGGTGGCAATGGGTGTGGAGTACGTGGTTGTGTTATTTATGGATATGGTAATCTGCCGTTAAAGTTAGTTTGATCCACACGAACCGGTTTGGAAGTGATAAGGTATTATTTGGCAATTGGAGCAGAATATTAATTTTATTCGGATTGTTGCTCCGTGAATATATTTTGGAATTTACTGCTTTTTTACTTGCCATTTATACAGGGTGTCCCAAAATAGAAGGCCGTACTATTAACCACATATTCTTTAGACAAAAATAATGCGACTTTTCTTATGCCATTTTTTATTTGGGCGTCCCTGTTTCAATATACATTAAAGTTAAAGCATACGTTAAAGTTACATTTTAAAAAACTATTTTTGTTAATAATTCTATTGTTTTGTAAGATACCCAATTGATATTTTGCACGTACTTTTATATTGTTTCGGCATACTTATCATGTAATTTTGGTGAAAAAAATCGAAGGGCGAATGGTGGGAACTGAGGGATACAGTACCCTTTATCCCCTGCAATTATTTCTAAGTACGCCTATGCAGTTTTTTCTATCTAAATCAAATGTAGAATTTTCTTCTGATCATTTTCTCTTTTGTAATTTTTTGTTTAACTGCCATGTTTTGGAGAAAAACGACATGTATTGTTACAAATGTCTTAGCGGCTGATGTCAGGAAAAAATAGTGAGCTCCTTTATCCCAACAGATCACATCCTAAAAGTAAGATTTTCTTAAATTTGGATCGACATCATCGTGAAACCGAAAAGTTTATGGATCAGACGTTCGGAACTTGCGGCCTACATAGAAAATTAAGCCAAAAGGAACAAATCTTAGCACTGGTAGAAGAAGAACCAAGCACAAGTACAAAGATTGTTTCGCGACAAATAGAAACTTGTACAAAAATGGATGCTTATCGGACTTTAAAAATCCAACTTCTGCACCCGTATCACATCCAACCCGTACAAAATATTCTACCCCAAGATTTTGCTTCCAGGGTGCAATTTAGTCGTTGGTTGTTAACACAGAACGATGCAAATACGGACTTTCTATTCAGTGCTGAGGCAAGCTTTACAAGAAATGGATTGACAAACATGCATAATAGCCACGTATAGACGGATTTGAATCCCCATGCAACCATTGTAGCACACCATCAATTTACATTCAGGGTTAATGTCTGCACGGGAATAGTGGATAATATTCTGTTGGGTCCCCTTTTCATACCAAATAATTTAAATTTAGCAGATAACCAAATTTTAAACTGTCAAACTTGACATACGTTTAAAATTTTTTATTACGATTTTGAGAACGAAAACAGAGAGTTTTTCGAAACGTCAGTAATACGGTAGTGCGCGATAGTGATGTGATTTTTGTTATTTTTTACTTATCTGCTTTTTTCAGTGTGAGATTTTTGGTTAGGCAAACTTAGTTTTAAAAAATAACCCTTGACTGTTCCGTTTGGCGCAAGGGCTTATTTAATTAATCTTTATTTTTCAGAAGTGTGGCAAAAACCCAATAAAACTAAAGAAAAATCATTTTTAAATTTTCTGCAAAATGAATTCCGAGATGTTTTATGATAGAAAAGTTCGACAGTATTTAAATACCCATTTATTTCCCAATCGTTTGATTGGTCGAGGACAAGACGCACTTATTCAATGGCCACCACGATCTTAATTAATTATTATGTTTTTTTTTGGGGGGGTTATATGAAATATATGGTTTATGCTGCAGAAATAAACGACATTAACCATCTCAGAGAGAGAATAGTAATGTCAGCTGATGAACTTACGCAAAAGGAGAATATCTTTCAAAAGATAAGGTTTTCACTACTTAAAAGGGTACGTACATATGTTAATAAGGAGGGTGGGCAAGTAGAACGTGTGTTAAATTAGTAGTAATTAGTTAATTATTTTATTTAGGTAAAAAGTTATTATGTTGATCGTTTATTATTACTATTACTAAATGAGACTGTAGCGGTCACCGGCCTACATCTGTGATCCCCACAATTACAATTTAATGACATTTGCATTAAAGCAATACACAAATCAATGCCAATAAAACCATTAAAGTACCCTCTGACCTAAGCCCAATTATAATCAAATAAAGGGATGGTCAGAAATTAACCAGCCCCCGAGACCTACCTCGAGAGGTCCGGTGGAAAACCGCAGTAGTTACTGGTCGTTCGTCTTCCGCGTAACATCCATCCAGACTTCTGTATTGGTGGAACATTCTTTCCCAGTTGTTATATCTTTATTAATATATTTAACGTGTTACAAACCGTGGACTTGTTATTTCTAATGTAACAACCCCACAGAGACTATTATTTTTTGGTTGATAAGAGATTTTAATGCCATATTATTTTTTAATTCATAAGTATTCCTTATTTTATAACATTTAGTAAGTATTACGCTTTGCTAAGTTGCCAAGGCATTGTAATGATAGGTATATTCACTAAATTTCAGTTTCACTTGAAAATGATAGTGAACTATAGATTTATGGGCACTACAAATTGCCGTTTTTTTCCAGAACATTTAAACAAAAAAATATAAAGGAGATAAAATGATTGGAAGAAAATTCTACGTTCGATATTTCAAGAAAAAGCTGCATAGGTGTACTTAGAAATAATTGGAGGGGATAAATAGTACTGCATCCCTCAGTTACCTTCATTCGCCGTTCGATTTTTTTCACCAAAATTACATGACAAGTATGCCGGAATAAGATAAAAGTACGTACAAAATTTCAAGTGTGTATCTTACAAAACAATAGAATTATTAACAAAAATAGTTTTCTAAAATGCAACTTTAACACCCTGTATATTGAAACAGGGACGTCCAAATAAAAAATGGCATAAGGAAAGTCGCATTATTTTTGTCTAAAGAATATGTGGTTAATGGTATGGCCTTCTATTTTGGGACACCCTGTATAATCACTGGTTTATCATTATATTAGGAAAATATAGTTGCTATGCTTATATCATTTTTATACCAATTAGTATTCAGTCGGTCAGTGGTCGCGCGGTTTAAGGCGTCAGCTCTTGAATCGGGGTGACTAGATCGTTCTGGATTCGTGTCCCGCTGCCGGTAGATCGTATATAAGCTATATTCGTAAAGAGGATTGCCACTCTCTCTGCGAGTATGGTAGGGTGGAAAAATGTTCTCTTGGGTCAATGTGAGAGATTGATACCGGTTGATATTTGACTACCCCCTACTTAATGAGGCTTTCCAGGTTTCCCTCATTCCTGCATTGAATAATATGCCGCCCCCTCTCCCGCACAAGTCTCCGGCTTCTGGGCTAATCTTCGTGATTAGTATGAGGGGTAGAGATATTATTATTATTATTATTATTATTATTATTATTATTATTATTATTATTATTATTATTATTATTATTATTATTATTATTATTATTATTATTATTATTATTATTATTATTATTATTATTATTATTATTATTATTATTATTATTATTATTATTATTATTATTATTTTTTATTTTTTTTTTCCAGTAAACACCTTCCGAGGCTCCGACACATTCGGAGATGTTCTGGAGAGTCAAGCAATGACCACTCTCCACTCCGTGGAGTCAGTAATCATTGCGCCCGTAATTCGTGTGTTCTGAGCAGACGTAGCGAACCAAGGACGATTGACTTCTGCATTCTGCCGGCTAAGATCTCTGCCGAATTTCGACAAGCCGGTATGATCTTTAAGTCAGAAAGCAACGTATGTCTCATTCCACCCAGGACGCCTATAGTTAGCACCACAATCTTAACAGAGTGGTCTGGATACAGCCTGCGGAGCTCGGAGAGAAGATCTCTGTATTGTTTTATAATAAGCGGACTGTATTTGGGTTTTATGTGAATTAATTTTATTTTATTTTTATTGACATTACAAAAAAGTTTTGTACATAGTTACACATCACATTGACATGCGCTCTCCTCGAGTCTATCAGCACACTGGATAGTTTTTTATTTTGCTTCACTCCAGCGACTGCACACATTGCCAAGTCTAAACATACCGGCCCCGTTGAAATGACTGACATTTCAAAGAAAATAAAACAGAACACAAAATTTGAACCAGGTATGTCCATTTTAGACAACATCAAAATATTAGTCTATAGGCAAAATACATACGCGAACAACAGCGCGTTTTACGATACCAGCTTCAGTTTTTACCGATATCACTCTGATTACACCATCCGGTCCGGGAAACAGCTGGATAATTCTTCCTAACTTCCAACGTTGTGGGTAGATTATCCTCCTTTAATAGGACTAAAGTTCCAACTGCAACCTTGTTTTGGGAATTAAATTTCCATTTAGTACGGGCCTGCAACGTATGCAGATACTCTCGAGACCAACGTCGCCAAAAATGTTGTATTATCTGCTGCATATGTTGAAATCGGATAAACGGTTGACTGGCTGATCAATTAAACATTCTGAAGGGAGTTAGGTTTAGGCTTGTCCAATTATAAAATGTTCAGGAGTAAGAGCCTCCAGGTCAGAGGGGTCGTTTGATAAAGGTACAAGAGGACGTGAGTTTAGGATTGCCTCTATTTGGGCCAATAAGGTATGAAATTCTTCGTATGTAAAATGTAAATTACTCATTACTCTTTTAAGATGATGTTTGGCTGATTTCACAGCAGCCTCCCAAATGCCACCGAAGTGGGGAGAACGAGCGGGGATAAAATGCCACTCGATTTGATTGTTATTTAGATAATCCTGAAACATTTTATTATTCTTTATTTTTAAAATATTATTTAGTTCATGTTCTGCACCGACGTAGTTGGTAGCATTATCGGAATAAATATGTTTACAGATTCCGCGTCTTGATATAAAGCGCTTAAAAGCATTCAAAAAATTATTAGTAGATAAGTCACCCACCGGTTCTAGATGAACAGCCTTACTGGCTAAACAGATAAATATGCAGAAATAAGTTTTTATTAACTTCCTGTTCCTCAGTCTACCATCTTTCACGAGGTAGGGCCCTGCAAAATCGGTTCCTACTGATTGGAAAACGCGAGATTCATTTACACGGAAATAGGGTATGTCACTCATTTGTGGGTATATGGTAAGAGGTTTAGCCCTAAAACATATCATACATTTTCTTAAAACGCTTCTAACTGCCTGCTTACCGTTTAATGGCCAAAAACGTTTGCGGATGTTGTATAAGGTAAGTTGTGGCCCTCCATGTAAAGTTTGAAGATGTTCGTATTTAATTAGTAATTTTGTCAAATTATGTTTCGCAGGTAAGACGATAGGGTATTTCTGATTGAAATTTAAACTGGAATGGGTAAGTCTACCACCAACTCTGATAATATCTTCAGAATCCAGAAAGGGATTGAGTGAAACTAATTTACTTTTACGACTTACGCATTCACCCTTTTTTAATGACTGAAATTCTAAAGAAAATTCTTCATTTTGTGCTAGTTTTACTAACCTTGACGTGGCTCTATTTAATTCATCTATAGATAATTTGACAGAATCATAGTTTTTAGATTTATCTCGAAATCGGTCCATAAAACGCAAAGAGTAAGCCATAACATTACGTAATTTGCCAAAGTCAGAATATAAATCAAATAACTCGCATGACTTTATCGTATTTAAAAAAGTATAACCTTGGGATTTTATTTCAGGTAAGTCTTTTTGTTTATTTAAAATATTAGGTGGCCATTCTGTTTCTTTGCGGGTAAGTTAAGAGGGACCAGACCACCAAAAAGATTTATCCAGTAAGTCAGCTGGAGAACAGCCTCTACTAATTATATCAGCAGGGTTTAGTGCTGATGGAACGTGTCTCCATTGACCTTTGTTTGTTAATTGTTGAATTTCAGACACCCTATTGCAAACAAAAGTTTTCCATGTACTGGGATGAGCTGAAATCCAAGACAACACAATACTAGAGTCCGACCAGTAAAATATTTCTTGAATATTTAGATTTAATGCTGTAATTGTATCGCGAGCCAACTTTGCTAATAATAAAGCACCGCAAAGCTCTAGTTTTGGTAGTGTTAGCGATTTTACGGGAGCTACTCTAGATTTCGCGCTTATCATCCGGACTATAATTTCACCCGAACTATTTACTGATCTTAAATATAAAACAGCACCGTACGCCTTTTCAGACGAATCACAGTAACCGTGTAATTGTACATAGGACGCCTCTTTGCTGGTAATTTGTCGCGGAATTTTTAGATTATTTAATAAATGTAACTGACTAAAATAATTATGCCAAGAAATATTTAATTCCTCTGGTAAGGGATCATCCCAACTGATGTTGTTTTTCCACAATGTTTGAAGCATACATTTAGCCGTTACTGTCACACACGATATCAAACCTAGCGGATCGTATACACGAGCAATAATTGACAGTATAGTTCGCTTAGACCACACGACGTTTGATTTCTGCACTAAGTTATTATCTAGCGAAAAATAAAAATGATCATGATTTGAATTCCAGGACATTCCAAGTGTTTTAATTGTTTCATCATCTGTGATTATATAATTTACGTCATTTAAATGTATGTTAGAGTCTTGAAAAACCTGTGGTTTATTTGAAATCCATTTGCGTAATACGAATCCCGCACCAGATAAAACATGCTTCAACTCATTTTTTAATAAACTAGCATCTTTTTCAGTACCAGCCCCAGTTAAAAGGTCGTCCATATAAAAGTCCTTTATTATTATATTATAAATATGTGGATATTTTGATTTATTATCAATTGCGACCTGCTGTAAGCAACGCGTGGCAAGAAATGACGCAGGCGCAGTGCCATACGTAACTGTCTGTAATTCGTAGTGTTTCAATGTATCGGTTGCATTTTCCCGCCAAACAATTCGTTGATATTTTCTGTCGTTTTTATTCACCAAAATTTGGCGGTACATTTTTGCTATGTCTGCAATTAGCACTATGTTGTGCTTGCGAAACCTAACTAAGATTGAAAATAAACTGTCTTGTATGGAAGGTCCAATCATAAGAATATCATTTAATGACAAATTATTTGACGTTTTAGCGGATGCATCAAACACCACCCGCAATTTCGTAGTTAAGCTGTCGGGTTTTAAGACGCTATGATGGGGCAAATAATATTCATCGCCCTGCGAATCACTTTCATTTATTTCTTTCATGTGATTTAGATTAATATATTCATTCATAAATTGTTTATATTGAAAATAAAGAGATTCATTTTTCGTAGTTTACGTTCAACCGAGTAGAAGCGCTTAATTGCTTGCTCCTTAGAGTCACCTAGCTTATCGTTTTCGCGAAATGGCAAGCTGACAGTGAATCGCCCTGTATCATCCCGAAAATAATTATTTACAAAATGCGCTTCACAGGCTTGTTCTTCCTCTGTATACTTGGCATTAGGAGCCAATGAATTTTCGACGTGCCAGAATCTTTCTAGTTGATCATTTAATTGTGCATTGGACACTAGCGATATTGTTGTTGAATTACAAATCGTATTTTGAACTGGTAAGTTCGGTATTGTACCTGAAATTATCCAACCGAAAACCGTGTTCTGTAAAATAGGACTCCGTTTGTCTAACTTTATTTGACCCGTGCGTAATAAATTCCAGAATACGTTCGCGCCCAACAATACATCTATAGGACCACTTACGTAAAATTCAGGATCAGCCAAAGTTAAATCCGCGGGTATGTTCAAGGATGAACTATCAATAGTTATTTGAGGAATGTCTTCCGTTATGCGATCGATAATTAGAAATACTAGATTTTCTTGAAAGTTATTACACGTAGATTTTATGTCGCATTGAACTTTACATGAAATATTTGATGATATTTGATTTATTCCCGAAATTGCTAGTTTGAATTTGGTGGGTTTAATATTTAATTTTTCAAAGAAGTTTTGCGTCATAAAATTGGACTGGCTTCCACTGTCTAGAAGTGCCCTGCATTTTACATTATTACCTTTACTATCAAGTACATATATGACTGCAGTGGATAGTAAAACATAATTTTCATTATAATGTGAGTAATGGACTAAAGTGGTAGAATTTAAGGCACTGTTTGATTGAACTTGAGAATCTGTACAAATTATTTCATTATTTTCAGCGATTGTTGTATTTTGTGACACCAATGACGTGTTAGTTTCTGTTTGAACCTTATTTGCACCTGATTGTTGACTGACTTGAGTATGAGCTTGAGATCCGTCGTTTGCAAAATGAAGTAAGGTGTTGTGTTTATTATGACACTTTTTACAAGGGCCTTTAAAGCAAACTGAGGAACTATGACCCACTTTCAAACAGTTTACGCATAGATTCAATGACTTTATTGCCTCAAATCGTTTCTTTGGTGTAAGCGATAGGAATTTTTCGCAAGCAAATATATAATGTTGACCATTACAGAATGTACATTTAGGGTTTACTGCGGTACTAACGTGAGAGTATGATTTGAGATTATCTTTTCTGCTATTATAAGTCTGATTTGCAAAAACTTTGTTACTGATTGTTTCTAACAACAAACACCGGTTATGTAGAAATTTTTTGAATTCTGTTATATTTGGTGAGTTTTTATCTCTAGTAGTTAACTCCCACTCTCTTTTTGTCGCTATTTCTAATTTTGAAGACAATAAAAATATTAATATTGTGTCCCATGTGTCTACCGGTTGTTTTAAATTTTCTAATGCTCGAAAATGTGTTGTGAAGGCATCTAGAAATTGTCTTAACGACGTATGTGACTCTTTGATAACATTAGGTAATTCAAAAATATTTTTCAAATGGCTGTGAATGATTAATTTTTATTTTGGTACCTTTCCTTTAGGAGGTCCCACGCCACTGGATAATTCTCTTCGGTTATTTCTAAATTTGATATACCCTGCGCGGCGTTACCTTTTAGTGCTGCTTGTAAATAATAAAACTTTTGGATTGTTGTTAACTGTGCGTTTTCATGAATCAAAGCTTTAAAAGTATCAGAAAATTGTACCCAATTATTGTAATCACCTGTGAATTCAGGAAGACTTATGTCAGGAAGTTTTACATTTAAGTTTTTGTTTGTATCCGTGTTTGACACTGAACTTGTATTTACTTGTTTAGAACGTAAGGCATTTAATTTTGTTTCGGCCAGAGAAATTAGCTTAAAATACTTGTTCTCAAAAGCCTCTGCCTCAGCATCGTGAGCCTGCTCATCTGAACCTATTTCTAAACTCTGAATTTCTGCTTGAATATCTGTAAAACTATCCCAAAGCGTTTCTAATCTATTGGTGCGTTTTTCTAGCTCTACTGACTGCGAATCTTCGAAATTATTTATGAATTGTTCAAATCTGGTTAATTGACCTTTATTACACCTCGTTTTTAATTAAAACACGAAGTTCCGCTTCAGACATGATGATAAATTGTTTCAGTATTATTTGTACAATGAAAATGTGTATTTATTTTTATCTGTGCAATACAGTTATTTTTCTTAATGAAATTCGATATGTGAACTGTGAGTTCTTTATGGTTATAAATTGTGAAATATTAAATACGTATTATAAAAAATGTGCATAAAATACCTTACCGGCTCAAATAGTATGGAATCGGTAAAAGGCAAGTACCTGAAATTAATGACCACTGACCTGGGACTTACTTTCTTCAAAAACGGCTTCGGACGTCGCCTCTACCTTTCGTCTGCCAGATGTGTTATGATGTTAAGATGAGCTCGCAATGGCTGTTGTTGAATGTAGTTACTTGAAAATGCTTTTTCTGTTATCCGACGGACTGCAGCTTGAAATATATCCAGAGAACTGACAATCCGCGCTCGAACTGGACCAAAAAATATGTATTGTTTTATAATAAGCGGACTGTATTTGGGTTTTATGTGAATTAATTTTATTTTATTTTTATTGACATTACAAAAAAGTTTTGTACATAGTTACACATCACATTGACATGCGCTCTCCTCGAGTCTATCAGCACACTGGATAGTTTTTTATTTTGCTTCACTCCAGCGACTGCACACATTGCCAAGTCTAAACAATCTCGATACTTCCTCCGTTTTTCCTCCTCTTTTAGGACGATGTTTTTATCTGCGGGAGCCGAGAGGAGGACTACATCAGGCTTATTGGCTTGAATTTGCCTGAGGGGGGGAATGAATAGTTCCAATAAATTCGGCACTTCTCATTCCCCACTACGGATTCTATATCCCCCGGAGCATAAGGCAGCACTGGCGTCTCGTCTATCTCATACGAGTGTCGTAAATGATAACACAACACCCGTAAGGCTGAATCGTGTCTTTGGATATACGCTGTGGCCGCATATACCGGACAGGCAGACAGGAGATGCATAAGCGTCTCCGGCGCTTGGCGGCAGGCCCTGCAGCTGGTATCAGGAACCTCGATACCCAAGACACGACTACGATCGACGAGTGTGTTAACTACACCATCTTGGCAAGCCATTATGAATGCCTCGGTCTCAGAGTTCAGCCCCGCTGACCTCAAAAAAGCAAAGGTCAGCCTTTCAGATAAGCCAAGCCCCTCTAGATGACGGTAGAAGAGACCATGCATTGGCTTATCCTTATGTAGCTGCAGAAGATGACGCGTTTCTGCAGCTTTAATTAGGGCTTTTAACTGAGCAGGATCCGACTCGGTGACAGAGTCTGGATTTTCCCGCTCAGTATCGAACACGAGACCAAGTTCATCGGCTGCTCTTCTCGCTGCCTTATACACAAACGCTCCTATCCCTGCTGCTTCATGGTCTTGGACCATGCAGAGAAGGGGATCCGAGCTCCTGATGACTTTGCAGGCTTCCTCCAAAACCACTCTGCCCTGGAGACACTCCAAACTCAAGAGTCCACGGCCTTCCCGATTTCTTGGGAAGTATAGCCGCGGAATGGACGATCTTGGATGCAAACTCCGGTGGATATGCATCATTTTGCGGGTCCCTACATCGAGTTGCCTCAACTCTTCTTGTGTCCATTTCACTACTCCAAAGGAGTAGAGAAGGATCGGAACGGCAAGCATATTTGTGGCACTCACCTTGTTCTTACCCGACAGCTCCGAAGACCAGATCTGCCGGAGGCGGTGCCGATACCTGCCGCGGAGAGCGTTTTTCACCGTTGCCACCTCATGAGTGCCCCGCTGTGGGACACCCAAATAGGTGTACGACTCTCCGGCATCTAGATAGTGAAAGATGCTTCCGTCTATGAGCTGGGCGTCCTCTCCGTATGGACCGCATCGTCCTCTCTTGAGATGAACCAGTGCGAACTCCATCCCAACCGCCTGCGTGTACTCCTGTACCACTCTGAGGGACTGATTTAAATCCCTCGCTCCGGAGGCGTATAGTTTAAGGTCATCCATATAGAACAAATGGGTGACCTTGTGCCTCCGGTCTCCTGGGGTACCGCAGTTGTAACCCCTGGTACGGCGAAGTGCAACGGATAATGGCAGCAGTGAGATGCAAAACAAGAGGGGACTCAGAGAATCTCCCTGGAACACTCCCCTCCTGAACAAAGCTGGATCTGTCTGGACCCTTGCATTAGCCGATGTTATGGTAAAGCGGGTCCTCCAGAGCGGCATGAGTTGTTCAATACATCTCACTATGAGGTCGGCCACCGCAAGACATTGGAGCAAGTGGACTGTTAGCCGCATTTGCGCCCAAGAACGACTTACGTTGGTAGGCCCTAACCACCATTCAGTGCAGGAATGAGGGAAACCTGGAAAACCTCATTAATTAGGGGAGTAGTCAAATGTCATCCGGTATCAATCTCTCACATTGACCCAAGCCAACATTCTTCCACCCTACCATACCCGCAGAGAGGGTACCAATCTCTCCACGAATATAGCTTATATACGGTCTACCGGCTGCGTGGGTCGAACCACACAGCGATCTATGCCCGTATTCATAGTCGCACCCTCAAGCTGAGTGCTGAGAGCGACTTGCCTAAGGGTCCCTTAACACTCACACTCCCACTTGTTTCATAAACAGCACTCAACCATCCCTTAGGTGAGACGGTGAGATGCTGAGTTTGTGTTGGCAACGTTTACATATCCAACCGATCTGATTGGTTGTGGTATCGTCCATGCACATAGGTATAGCGCGATGTTTAATTATTTTATTTCTTTATTACTTATTGTGCTGATATAAAATTTTAAATTTTGTTACAAGCTGCATTATTGCAATTTATGTCGTGTTGAGTGCATTATCAGAACAATATTTTTATTTTAAAGAATGGATAAAGTTGTGTTCAGCGAACAAGAGAAATTATTTTTAGTGCAATTAGTTACTAATGAAAAGGATATTTTAGAAAATAAAAAAACTGATGGCTGCACTTTAAAATTAAAAAATGAAGCATGGGAAAAATTGCTTCAATTTTTAACAGTCAAGGGTTGTCAAATCAAGACTTATTTCACATATATATCTACAAATAAAAGTAAACAATTTTATAAATAACACTGAGTGAGTTTATATTATAAGAATATTTACATCTAAAATTAACCTTTGAAAATTGTTCAGGTGTCATGAGATAACATTGCAATTACTTGATAAGCATTTTATAGACCAGTTATTAAATGTTTACAAAATTTTTATTTGCTGAAAACAGTATTTTAAGAATAAAATGCCGTAAGACATCACAAATTTATATAAATTATTTATGGTTGGTATTTCCAGAGCAACATTCTGCACTGTTTATATATGAATTATTTCCTAGAGTATTGTTGTGCAGATTTTGTTTTAAATTATTTGGGTGAAAGAAGGTAGGTAAATATTTTACTACTCATTTCAAAACTATAAACCACATCTCTGTGTATCCTATAAAACAATTTTATGCATATCTTACATATTTTTTATGTACGCGATTAACTTGACCCTCATTTTCATCTTCAAAAAAAGTTATCAAACTCTTCCATTGTAAAAATTTAAAATAAAAACAGTTTTTCAAACAATAGTCAAAACAAACAGATGCATACACAATCTGAATCTAACCTATAAACATGTTTTGTGCTAAAAATCGGATCCTCAAGGGATGTATCAACTACACTTAACTTGAGGGCGTGTTTTGCCGCCTTACCTCACGTGTTCTCGTTTATGAAATACGTAAGGAACCCTCAGCCTCATACTCACCCTTGAGGGCGAACTATAGATACGGGCCCTAGTTACCTCGATTTAAGTACTGACGCCTTAAACCGCGCGACCACTGACCGATCCATATATTATATTCCCTAATATATCGTGATATAGACTATACAGACTTCAAATCATTTAATACAGTAGATATAGTTTTTTTTGCTACCTTCATATGACATTGTAGTTAGAAAGAGTATGCAGTATATGATAAGACAGAATTCTATTTTGTGACATAACAAACATAGACAGCATACAACATATCTATCATATTTCTATAGTAGTTAGTACACAATATTCTCCCAATACATAAAGCGATTGTAGTATGCTAACTGGATTGCAGCACAAATACAGGGTTAACTATTACTCAGTATAAATATTTTAAGAGGGGGTAGGGAAAAATAAGAATTAACGGAAGCATCTATCAAAAAATTTCCAAACTATATTAAATCCTTATTTATCGCCGTCACTGAACTTCTGTTAGCCGCGAGGTTAGGTATATTCTGCCAAAATCAAAGATGTCAAATGTAGTGACAGGTCACCGCGTTGACACGTGTATCAGTTTACGCTGCTTTGAAAGAAATAAAATTATTTACAAAATGTAGAGTATTATTTAAATATTTAATAAGAAACGCAATATGGTAGCACAGGGAGGCAGCACCTACCTTACTAATATTTATTTCCAGGATTGATATTTGGAGATTTTAAGAATATTATGTATCATTTTCTGTTTTATTTTACTTGTTTAAATTAAAACCTGTCATTGCAAAGATTTGTGTACTTGCTGTGGACCTCTCCTTCCCTCAACCGTTCATTTTGTTTAAAGCAAGGTACCTACTTGGTCCGGCGGTCATCACCAGGTCGATTAGTTACGTCGGGAAAATCCACAAAAGATAAAAAATACACGCAAATGTACACAAATACATAAAAACACTGCCACACGTTTATCGCCAAGGCAATATAACAGTTGTTCAATGTAGTTTAAAAAGTATTCAGTATAATATTTTGTGTACTCAGAAAACGTCTTTGGTACCTATTACACTACCATACAATAATATGCACTTGTCACACTCCCATAATTCAGCACCTTATCCGTCATCTAGGCATTTGAATACGACATGTTTGTAAATACACAAAAGGGCTGACGGTAGCCGAGCGGTCAAGGCGGTGACGAGCAGTCGCTGCCAGGGCAAGCACGAGCGGCCGGAAGTTGGTTCGAATCCAACACGGGGCAGGAATTTTTCTGTCCTACCCATGGATGTTTGTGATTGTAAGGGTGGAGGGTAGTATAAGTTAGTAGGTAAAAAGGGCCAAATATGGCCTACTTACCAGTAAACTTAATTACCTTTACCTTTACCTTTAAATACACAAAAAAATACGCGAAAAATTAAGTTTGCTAAAAGCAAGCACTGCAAAATTGTTTCAAACCAATCAGAGCATGTAACCGTATGTAATATTTTTTGACATCTGCAGGCGCCATCTGTAGGCCACTAATGCAAGGTGCAATTCACGGCGATAAAATTTTTAAACGTCTTGTGTTGTTGGGGAATTTAATTCTGTTAATACTAATAATAGCAACAATATTAACAGTAATCGACGATGTTTGCATAAAATAATTAGTAATATTTTAAACTATAACGTCCCAAAATGTTTACAGTGTTCCGTAAAAATGTTTCTTAGACTCTTAGAATATAACTAAGCTTGGCATGTTATTTGAGGTTTGGAGAGTATGCAACTAGCAATGCAGTATTCTAGGTTATTTTAATTTAGAACAGTTACTGACTAATTTTAAACGTTTTATAGTCATTAAATGAAGTATTTATGTCGGATATGTTAGTGGATAATAATTATGATAAATCTGCAAGGAATGATAATGTAGTTTTGGCAGGTGCAACGAAAGAACGAAGAACGAATATAAAATACTGCAGCTAACCGGATTAACTGTTATCTATCAGGTACTTAGGCATTATTATTATTAATAGAAATGTTTATTTTCGTCGTTTCTACACTTCACAACGCTGCAATGACCGCACGGTAGTTGATATATCTAGCCATCTCGGACGATGATTGATTGTCATAGGTGCCGACTTTCCGTAAGAAAAGAGGGTTTTGCCCCATTGAGCTAGAATTCCGAAATATTTTTTTATTGTCTTTTAGACCTCCCTGAGCAAGGGGTTAACATTTTTGTACTTAGTCATAGTTAACCCTGTATATTCCAGTATTAAGGCATCACAGGGCATTGTGTTTTAACTATATTCATTAACTATAAAACAACTCCACACAGAATGTGTACGATACTATGTTATGAGTACATTTGTAATTTTACACACACCGAACTAAATTTGTTTCTCGGTTATACCTATTTATAAGTCATGGCCGTTGCTGATGAGGAACTTTGTCTGTATAAAACAAATATACTGTTTTTATGTCAGTTTAGTAATATCTAGAGAGAACTTATTTTAAAAATAACTATTAGGTTGGTATTGGCAGAGATACAGGAGAAAAGGATAGAGAGGGAGAAAAATCTTTGAATGAATTGTGAAATTATAATGTACCTACAAGATAAGCAACACCATTTTATTAAACAACTTTAACATTGCAGCTAAAATTATTTAGATATCATTGAGATGTTAACAACCGCGATCAAAACAATTCACTATTCGTTATTAATTGTCAATGTTTTAACAAACATTTCTTATATCTGTCTATCTAAATAGCGTACGTAATCATACGCATTTACTATTTTTAACATACATCTGCGTGACTTATAAGCATTTTTTACAAAGTATACTATTTGCCTTATTTTTGGGTATATTAAAGTTATTTTAACTAATGTGCATACATACAGGGTAATTCGTAACCTACACGCATAAACTTGGGAAATTATAACTGAGGACAAATAATGATGAACACTAAAAAAAAAATGTCGCAAAATATTTTTATTTTCGGATGTTTAGTTTATTTATCAAGTGAAATTTTTGTTTATAAAAACTAAGAAATAAACATTTCCATAGATTCCATAGATTTTTAGAGATATAACATGCGTCCAGATATTAAAATCCATTGTTGTCGAAAACTGTTGCCGACATCGAATTTTATTATGAGTATCTTTTTTATGTAAAAAATCCTTAGAATTTTCTTTTTTTTCTATGAAATTATCAAAAAACTATACACAAAAAATTTTTGGTATTTTTTAACTATCTGTACTGATTTTTTTTAAATTTTCAAAAAGTTATGGGATTGTGTCTTATTTAATTAATTTATCTCTATGCGTTTGAGAAATACTAATTAAAAACCGTCATTAACAACTAACCTTTCACACCCTGTATGTCGAAAATGAAACGTTTTAGTACGATAGCTCTGAAGAGCTACGAGCAAAGCTTTATTCTAATTGCTACATGCACTGCGAATTTCAAAGTTGCGCTGCAAGTTTTAAATTGAAGTGTAAGTTTTAAAGTTGCACTACAAGTTTTAAAGTCGCACTGCGAGTATTAAAGTCGCAGTTCAAAATCTATTTTGCTAGATTTCTCAAACACACGTGTGTACATTGGTCCATAATTCAGTAGTGAAGAATGATTGCTAGCAGTGACTTGTGCTAGAAGTGACTACAGAGTTAAACTACGATAAACGGAAGTGTGTGTACTTAATAATTCTACCAATCTATGCCGTCCTCTGCAGTAAGTTAATGAAACAGCAAGTACAGTCAAATGGAATGGTCTGATAGAAATAGTTTAACTTCTCTCAAATAATTAGGAAACTCTCCTAGGAGTGTGCGTACGGATTTAGGAATCGAAGATAGTCATATTGAACCCATACAGACCTTTTTCAGGACCCAACATTTCTCCAACCAAAATATTTTACCACAATTCATATACAGTACTAGCCAACATAATCAACGAATTGAATCATGGTGATGTATATTAAGAAAATAACATGCTCGGTTTTGGATGATTTTATTCAAATCTTTGAAAGATGATAATTATTTTAATGGAATATTAATCGATACATCTTTAATTCAGTTCTGTTTTCTAAATATAATTCAGGAAAGAATCTATTATTCTCATATATGTTCTCGTCTCATATTATTTTTAAATTTCAGGAAGAATTAGATCAAGTTGTTTCAGAATGGAATACCTATAGAATAACAACTTCTAGAACAGCAGATCGCCTACAGGAAAGCCTATAAATTATTTACTAATTGCCAGAATTGTATACAACAAAGAATTACTCCGTGGAAGTAAGAAACGAAGGAGTAAGATTATTTAAGGGACATTCTTTCATCATAAAAAATGATATATGTTGTAACAAATATGTCCATGAATTGTGTAAGATGTTGATAGATGATAATAGTTCTAGTGCTCAAAATAATGTTCATCCAGCACTATATTTGTATATGAATTTAAGACAAAATATTTATGAATTATTATAGAGGAAATTAACAGAAGTATGCCATGTTTTAAACCAAAGGAAATAGTTACCCGTTATTTATTGCTTACCACGACAGAAACCACTTTTCTAAACTTTTATAGTATAATTATTATATTGTGTGAGAAACTTCGATGTGCAACTGTAACAGTGGTATTCATAGTCCATCTCCGATCGCCGAAGAGCGATCTCCTTCCTGAAATTATGTGAATTTCATAATGAAATTCACAAAATTTCGGACTGACTATGAATAGTGTACTGTAACAGTGTTATCCTATATCTTCTTCCAGAAATTATGCGAATTTCATAACGGAATTCATATAATTTCGGGAAGGTGACTGCTCTCCGGCGACCGGAGACGGACTATGAATACCACTTTAAGACTATAGTTGACTTCCGAAATTGTAGAATGACTCATGTTATAAAACTGCTCACAATTTATAGCAGTCAACACAAAGAAATATACAAGCAGCCCGTATATTTTTCCTACAAAATCGTGTGCCGGATATCTCTGAGAGCATGCGCTGCTGCTTTTGATTGGCTGCGACGAATTGTCAGATCCAACTGTTTTATTTCCAGCGCTATCATGGGCGGGCAAAATTTCGGGTATATCTTTTCACTAATTGAATTATGAATGTAATTAATTTTATTAGTCAGGAATACTGGATGATGACATGTATGAAAAGTTTAGAGCTCGAGGGCAAAATATGAGTGTAAGTGATATTGAAATATGTATTTCATTAACAAAATTGTACGTGAAACTGAAAGTGATGGAAACTCGCGGAAGGAAGATTGTATTTTTAAAATGAGTTTTTGACAAAAAAAGATCTATTGCTATATCTTATAAGATGAAACTTAGTCCGTATAAATGAAATCGAAAAGAGTATACTGATAGAAAGGACGAAATAGTGATATGGCGAAGTCTATTTAAAATAAATATTAAAAATAAGAATCTGGATGGAAGAATATATTAAATTTTGACGAAACATGGACGTATGAAGGTCATACGGAAAGCGGTACGATATGATATAATAAGTGTTAATGTGTGACCGTTATAGTGACAGTGCTAGTAACCAATAGTAAATAGTGTGTATGTATTCTAAAGCCTTTTGTCCTTTTGAATGCGGAATTCGCAAATATTTGCGCGATTTATTTAATGGTGGAAAAATCTCTATTTGTAACAAATTTTGTCAACTACCTATAACATTTTCATCATGAAACTGCCATGGTAGATTATCAGAAGCTCAAAACAAATTTATTAACACTTAGGGGCAATAATATTTGTAGTGTTTGACAGTTTAGCAAATTGCAATTATTGTCAAAAGTTGAGATTTTCCCGCCATAAATTTTGTGTGCTGTAACTCTTCTCAAGTGGCACGCTTAGGTAATCATACCACCCGTATCTTCCGTACTCATCTCTGTGTTGTGAATTAGTTACTCTCTATTATTTTCGATCTTGGGTAATTGATAATACAAGATAAAAACTTTAAATTTTAAAATATTATTATTATTTTTATTATCTAACGCCTCGAAATTGGTAAAAACTGGTATATGACTGTTTCTACTCTAAAAATAATGGATGTTATGTAATGCAATTATTTTTGTATATTTTTATAGGTATCTGATCGCATTCAAATTTAGTACGCGTATGAAATGTTGCTCCCCGCACGCTTTGCCCATCGCGCTAGTCTACAAGCTAGCGATTAGTCACTCTCCACAATTTCGACCGCTGACTACAGCAGTGCAACTTTTTAACGGGCATTGTGACTTAAAACTCGCAGTACATTTTTAAAATTCGCTGTGCTACTTCGAAAATCGCAGTGTATCTTTAAAACAGGCACTGCGACATTTTAATGTGGCATTTAGAACAAAATTGTGCTCGTGGCCCTGCAGAGCCATTGTATTTTAGGATATATTGACTTTTCGTCTTATTTTGAGGCCTAGAAAACGCAGATGTGTTTATGCTTCTACTTTTAGCTACCTTGTATAATAATTAATTCAATATTTGTAATTCTATCAAAAAAATACAGTAACAATTTATGCTATTAGATAGCAATTACTATTACCTCCGGTTATTTTTTATTTTTATTTTATTTTATTTTAGGATTACGACTGCCCAGACAGAAAAATTCCAATAACAGGGCAGGAATTACAAAAAAAAACATAAATATAAATATACAGAAAACAAAAGAATTACATACAAACATATTATATGCATTGTTAAAAAAATTAAGTAGTAAATAAAGAAAACAAAATGAAACAGTAGATAAGTGAAAACAATAGTGTAACAGTGTAGAGTAATTGTAAGTTCAGTTCAATATACATTGTTTTATAGCATCAACAGAACAATTAAAAATATCCAGTTGAAAGTGATATTTCATATAATTGGAACACATACTGTGAATCGGTGATTTTCTAAGAACGTTTGTTCTAGGAGCAGGCAAATAAAACAATGAGTAAGAGCGAGTTTGAACCTGAGGGATGTTAAAATAAATATTGCTCAAAATGTCCGGGCAATTCACAATAGCAGACAAAACCTTATGTAGAAAGAGAACAGAAAAATAAACACGACGAGAGGCTAAGTCATTGAAATTAAATCTGGCTAATAGATCAGACTGTGGACTGCTTCGAGGTGGATAAACACCATCCAATCTAAAACTTAAGTACTTAACAAACCTCCTCTGAACATTTTCTAAGTTAGTAATATGGATTTCATATTGAGGGTCCCAAACTACAGTCGCATATTCTAATTTAGGTCTAACATAAGCATTATAGAGTAAAGTTAACGTAGATATATCAGCAAAATGTTGCGCATTTCTTATGATAAAACCCAAATTTTTATAAGCAGCAGATATTACATGATTAATATGAGGAACAAAGGTTAATTTTGAATCGAATATTACACCCAAGTCTTTAAACTGAGTACATCTACCTAAAACAACATTATCTATACTATAATTGTACTCAATAGGGGAGATTTTCTTAGTAAAACTCATCACATTACACTTCGATAAATTTAGTGGCAATCTATTATTTTGACACCACAGTTATGTTATGTTATAAGTAGCTTATTTCTATTAGCTCATTTAATGCAGAATATACGTACATTCATAAAACATATCACCTATTATAAAAAGTTAATTTGCGGCTTACCGACTTATAAAGAGAAATTCTTATGTAAAGCCTGGCTAGAAATATGTTAAACGCTGGGTTGGGTCAAAGCTTTGATCACAAAATTTTAATTGGTTACGGTGTTGGGTCGGGTCTGGCCTGCATATGCCCACGCGGGGTACTCTCTTCATATCTTTAACTCAGACGAACCTAATGTTACCTTTTGCGGTGTTTTGTACACCTGGACGATCAGGAAACTTACATTTACCTGCTCCCGCTGTGCTAAACAATAGAAAAACTTGTAATAAATCACCTAGAGCTGAAAAAGAATTTGTAAAACACGGCTACGGTGTTAATTAAAAGAGCGGCACAAACAGAGAAGTGTGTAAATATAAATAAGTCGTAAAATTAACATGAGTTAGTAAAATTATGAAGAAATATGCGTCAGAAATAACATAATACTGTTATATATCATTCATTAATTCATTATTTTTACAGTAGGTATACAAAGTGATATAGAATTATCTGTTAACTAGTTAGTATCTACTTTATTATTAAAATATATTCAAAATGGACAAATTGTGAAATATACTCTTACATAATGCTTAGTATCAGTTTATAATCCCAAAATCAATATAAAAACAACAACTTCCTTTATATTTTATACAAAATTGTTATAAAATAATTTTATGTCAACAATACTGTATAAAATAATAATAAATAGTCTTACGTTAAAGGCACGATTTTTTTCGATAAACTTATAAAGTTACTATTTGACGTGAATGTAAACAGTTAAAAATGTGTATATTGTAAATTTATTTATTTCTAGGTTTTTATTACTATTTACTATATACAGGGTGTAACTTTCAAGGGGGTCCGGTTTGGAGGGGGGGGTACCCGTGACCTTTACAAACACATATCATAAGTGTGTTTTCTTAAATTCTGTCACAAAAACTGTTTTTTTTTTGTTGCCTTTTTCGCAATTTTCATAGTACGCCACTGGACAGACAAGCGCTGAACATATTTAGTTGCAGCGTCACCAGCATTGTTGCTATATTTAATCATTGAAGTGTAAGATGGGAAAAGAAGTTCTATTATTAGAAAGCAAAAGGCCCACGCCACTCGTGAAGCACTGCTTTTTGACACATACATTTGTTTCTAACAAAAAATAAAAAATGTATTCTTTTACGGATAACACACCATAAAACAGAAACAAGTCAACTAACAGAAAACTCAATAATAAATAAATACATACTTAATACTTTTTACTTACTTAGAATCTTCTTCTACGGCATTTAAAATATTTGGTTCAAGATTATTACTTTCCGAGTTTGTTTTTATTCAACATTAGAGTATTGGCGTTCATAACTCCCATAATCTCTTAAATGTTGAACTAATCTTACAGACATTTTCTTATGCGGTACGTGTCTATCGCGGTAATCCATCTGATATCGTTTTCTTGCAGCCGCCGTCTAATTTAGATAAAAAAACGAAGCTTTAGACATATTAGCTCTTTCTTAATTTGTATATATATTTTTTTCATAATACCACACACACTTGGTAATGAAAACTGACCTTTATAAGGTTATGATACACTTGCACAGAATAACACATTCCACAAAATACCACTTTAAGTTATTACGAAATTAAACTTAGCAAAACACAACCCTGCATTAAACAAATTCTAATTCGATTTCAGTAAAAAATCACGCAGATAACTTGCTTTCTCTCTCTCATATCTATATATTTTTATATAAAACGACCTAGTCTGGTTTCATGTATTGTGTGCAGTATTTATGCGATATTTTTATTTTATAAACTAGGTCAATGTCACGGTTATTGAAGGGACATTGATAAAACCCTTAAAAATAGTATCAAATCATTTGTACTGAAACTGTTTTTTAAAAACATTTTAAAGCTATCAGACTAATAATTTGCTTATTTTTAATTACGTACATTTTATAAAACAGCAACACCTATTTTAAAACATTAAGTTTTACTGGCAATAATTATTAGTAGGTAACGTATTAATATCCACCTACCAATACTATTATTTAATAATAATAATTAGTTAATAGATCAGTAAAAAAAAATATTTTTTACGTACTTTTACATTACGTACTTTTTTACAACACTCGAAAATGGTTTTAGGATCCATACTTCATCAGAATTGACAGAAAAGTATAATGACTGATGAGTCGCAATGTTATAAAAAAGCATATTTAAAAGATTATTCATTGCAGTTTTTTCTTTTTTGTATCTCTGTTACTTAACATCTAGACGGAACTTGTCCCATCATTGACAGTTTATTAGGATCAGACTGAGTTGTGTACGTGCAAAAAAATGTTAAACATAGATATTTACATTGAATTGCTGTTATGTTATTTCTAGTGACTCGCATCGCCGAAATCTCATCACAATAAATTGGAAGCTGTAGTTTTGCATATCCAGACTATTGTCTTCTGCATTCACATTACCTCACTAAAAAAATCCTCACTTTCACATTTCACGGTCACACAATTATGTCAAACTATGTCACTATTTTTGTTATAGATTTTTTGATGCGATCAGATGAGATCTTGTGGCAAAATTTTCTTCCAATGCACCTGTGCATAACGTGTTATTTTCCATCTACCAGCAGTAGTTGTTTTGTCAACACTTAACCATAAATACTTGTCTTTTAAATCGGAGCGAATACTGGCTTTTACGGTTGATTTTCGTTTGCAGTCAAGTAAAATGTTACATAAAGTACATTGTACCATTAATTACTAACTGGCAAATCGTGAATCCATTTTTTTCTGCATGGTATCCGTTGTGCCATTGTGTACAGTTAACTTCTACTCGTGAACGTAATGTAAATAAATAACACGTAGTGCACTACATCAAAGCTACGTACACAGCATAGGTAGACCAGCAGTTTCACTTCGTTGTCGGAACTTTGAACTGCCTTCAGTTTTCAGCGGTGACCTCGAAATGTGAGTGCTATAGCGCATCCGATGGAATTTACAGAATCGGTGATCAGGACCGGAATAAGATGCGCGTGAAAGCGTAGTTATTCCACATGAAAGTTTACGTTATCTATCTCTATCTATCCACATTATGTAATAATTCATTATACAGTTATAAATAAGTAATTCAACATGTATTATATAGTATCATTTACTGCTACTAACATACAGTTTGAAAATTCGAGTTACGTATTTGGACTCTTAAAATAAAAAAGTTTAAAATATTTATTATTGCACTACAAAACATTTTTATTTATTTACTTATTTTTTTGTTATTAGTGATAATTAATTTTTTTTGGGATTTTTTTAATTTAAAATTTGACGTTTGAAGTTTAGTGGACAAATAATTTATTATGATTTTTTTTGTCTTAAATGATCTACGTAACCAGAAGAGAAGTATTTTTCAGAACAGAAAAATTATGTTTACTTAACTTTGAAAATTGTTAAATTGGGGATAAAAGTGCAGTAAAATGTAAATTTGGAAAAAAATTATTTTTTATTATTTTGTTTTGAGACTTACTCTCATTATAGTGACTACAAGAAATATGATCATCTACATAATTTGAAGATGAGCCGTCTTGTGCAGGAAACGTTGGAACGGCCTCTTTGCGTAATCTATTGCGCGAATCGTTAAAAAACATATTATTTTCAAAATGTATTTGACATAGTTTGTATGAACTATTACTAACCCTGAGCAGCTCTTCTAATAAATCTTCTCTATTAGAAGCCACTGCACAGAACTTTGCTCTAAAATAAAAATTTGTATTTGTGAAAAGTATAAATATGTATATTTTAAACTTCACTTTCACGAGAAGTATTTATATTTGAATGTTATACTTAATAAAATATAAAAATAAGTTAATAGGTGAGGCAATTGCAGTAAAATATCATTTATGGTTTGTACAGTATATTATAGATTACTTATTACTTATTTATGTCTTTAGGAAATTTAAAAAGACTTAAATTACTATTTATATTACGACCCTGAATTGACGGGACAAGTTCCGACGTCTAAACTGGTAACAACTAACTGGCAACACCGTAGACATGGCTCTGCAGTGAAACTCGGACGCTGTACAAGGGCGGAGTGTATAGCAATTTGGATGCAGTTTAAAAAATTAATTATAACTCGGCTATTTATTTGATTTAAAAAAAAGCTAATTTCAGATTAGCAATCTAGGGAACACGGACTACCCCCCTTGAAAGTTACACCCTGTAGCGGTCACCGACCTATATTTGTGATCCCTACAATTACAATTTACGACATTTGCACTAAAGCAACAAACAAATCATTGCCAATAAAACCATAAAAGTACCCTCTGACCTGAGCCCAATTATGATAAAATAAAGAGATCGTCAGAGATTAACCAGCGTCCCGAGACCTTCCTCGAGAGGTCCGGTGAAAACCACGACAGTTACTTGTCGCTCGTCTTCCGCTGAACATCCGTCCAGACTATTGATGGAACATTCTTTCCCAGTTGTTATATCTTTATTAATATATTTAACGTGTTACAAACCGTATACTTCTTATTTCTAATCTAACAACCCCATAAATTGGTGACCCCGACGTGATTTCAAAAACGCGTTAAGTTAATAAAGTGCCCGACGTGATCTCAAAAACGCGTTAAGTTAACAAAGTGCCCGACGTGAATAACACAATGGAAAACAACACAGAAGCCAGCGGAACATCCAACGCGTACGTGAGCCGCATAGGAATTAAAGTGCCGCCATTTTGGGAGAAGAATTCGGCAAGATGGTTCTCGCAAATCGAGGCGCAATTCGCGCTCAGCAATATCACAAACGACGAGACCAAATTCCACTCGTCGCTAACCTTGACCCAGGCAAGTACGAAAAAATCAAGGCAGAGCTCGTAGCACGCCTCTCAGCATCGGCCGAACAACGAATTCGCCGCCTGATAGAGGGCGAAGAAATGGGGGACAGGCACCCCTCACAGTTTCTCCGCCACCTCCGCGGACTCGCCGGGACCGCTGTGAGTGGCACGATCCTTCGATCCCTCTGGATAAGTCGGTTGCCAACCCAGGCGCAAACCATCCTAACCTTGGACGACCACATACCAGGTTGCTCAAAAGGCGGACAAGATCGTGGATACAATGAGGCAATGCCAGCCACAGGTAGCCGCGACTTCTGGGCGGAGCGATAGCCAGCTATACCAAGCGATCACAGCGCTCGAGAAAAAAGTGGCGGAACTGTTCAGTGCGAACAAACTCGCGCCCGCGAGCCGCACAACTCCGCAGTGTGCTGGTACCACAACCAGTTCTCTGCGAAGGCAAAGAAGTGTACCCCGCCGTGTAGTTACGCAACGGGAAACGAGAACGCCGAACGGTAGACGCGTCCGCCGGCGTGGACCCCCAATCGTGTCGCTTGTGCGTGACGGACCGCGAATCCCAAACACAGGTGCCGATTTGTGCGTGTTTGCCGCAAACGGGTCGGAGATTGCCACATATGGTGACGTCACATTGACAGTTTCGGGCTACGCCGCGAGTTTACATGGCGTTTCGTGGTAGCCGATGTGACGCGACCGATTAGAGGCGCCGATTTTCTCGCGCATTACGGATTGCTCGTTGATCTGAAGCACCTACGTTTAGTGGACAGTCTCACAAACCTCTGCAGCAGCGGACATCTCGGACCACAAAATATCACCGATTACTCGCCAAATTCCCGGAGTTGTCGAAACCCAGTAGACTGCCAAGACAGGTAAAACACTACTGTCCAGTATATCAAGACGACGCCCTGTCTCCCTACGTCAGCCAAGGCCAGACGCCTAGCGCCGGAGAGACTGAAAGACGCCAAAAAAGAGTTTCAAACAATGTTAAAACTCGGCGTCTCGCTACCGTCGGACAGCTGTTGGGCCGCCCCGCTACATCTTACACGAAAAAAATCAGGCGAGTGGCGTCCGTGCGGGGACTACCGAGCGTTAAACGCGAGGACCGTCCCAGACAAGTATCCAATCCCACACATCGAGGATTTTGCACAGTCTCGCGCAGAAAAAAGTGTTTTCAACAATAGACCTGGTGCGCGCGTATCACCAAATCCCGGTACACCCCGAAGACGTAGCGAAAACAGCAATCATAACACCGTTTAGACTTTTTGAATTTCCCGCAATGACGTTCGGGCTCCGCAACGCAACCCAGACGTTCCAACGGTTTATGGTCGAGGTAGTTCGTGGCCTAGACTAGACGAGCACGAGAAGCATCTACACAAACTTTTCACCCGTTTTAACGAGTTCGGTGTCGTGGTAAATCCGGCAAAATGTGTTTTTGGAAAACACGAAGTTCAATTTCTCGGCTATACAGTGAGCGCAGGAGGCGTGAGTCCGAGCAATTAGCGACTTTCCAAAGCCACAAACGGTAACCCAGCTCCGCCGTTTTCTTGGTATGTTGAACTTTTACCGACGATTCATCCCACATGCATCGAAGCTACAATCGCCGCTAAATAAGTGTTTGTTGGGACCCAAGATATCTAATAAAACTCCCATAACTTGGTCGACCGAGCTAGAAAATACATTTTCCAACTGCAAAGAAGCGTTGGCGCAGGCTACAGTGCTAGCACACCCCGACCCGCAACTACCGCTCGCGATCTTCACCGACGCGTCCGACAGGGTGGCCGGGGCATTGCTGCAGCAACTTTCACCTAACGGTTGGGAACCCCTAGCATTTTTCTCGGAAAACATGAGTGAGGCACAGAAGAAATTCAGTGCATTTGACCGCGAATTATGGGTCATCTACAAAGTAGTGAAACATTTCAGACACACGGATCGGTACGTAATTACAGTTACGCAAAGTGACAATCCCAGGTTCACAAACACCACTCGTTTTAACGTGTCGACAAACATTGCGCGCCCATTTGTGACCCAAGAATTTCGGAGACAAGTGTTCCTTTCTCTACATAACCTGTCACATCCCGGGGCGCCAGCAAGTGCACGCTTAGTCGCGCAAAGTTACGTATAGCCATTTGTTCAACGCGATTGCAGGCAATGGACTCGCGAATGCATGCAGTGTCAACAGGCCAAAGTAAACAGGCACGTCTCAAGCCGCGTCGGCGAGTTTCTATTCGAAAATGCGCGATTTGAACATATCCACATAGACCTAGTAGGCCCATTACCATATTCCAATGGTTTTCGCTACTGTCTGACATGTGTTGACCTCGTCTCATGCTGATCGGAAGTGTTCCCGATCGCGAACATTGCAGCCGAAACCGTCGCGCGAACGTTGTACGAGGGATGGATGGCACGCTACGATGTACCCCTACGTATCACCACGGACCAAGGTAGGCAGCTAGAGTCAAATATTTTCCACGAATTAACAAAAATCACTGGAATGACACACTGGCGCACAACGGCCTACCACCCAGCCGCCAGTAGCATGGTTGAGCGTTTGCACAGACAACTCAAAGCAGCTGTCAGGTGTCACGAAACGGAAAACTGGACCGAGATTCTACCTACTGTCTTAATCGGCATTCGCGGATCCTGGAAGGAAGACCTCAAGGCAACAGTAGCCGAAATGGTATTCGGCGAGTCTATACGACTTCCAGGAGAATTTCTGACACCGACTCTAGCAAACGACAACTCCAACGAATTGATCGCCCGTTTAAGAACACACATGTCGAAACTCAAACCTGTACAAGCCACCAGACATGGACAGCGAAAAACGTTTGTGTTTAAAGACCTCACATCCTGCTCGCATGTTTTTGTGCGCATCGACAGTCCCAAACGAGCCCTCCAGCAACCATATGAAGGACCTTATCCGGTGACTACTCGGCACGACAAATTTTACACCGTCTCCACCCGCGGTCGCGAAGTGAATATTTCCATCGACCGACTCAACCAGGACGACAAACCAAGTATAGCAGAACCTTGCAGCAGCGAGGAGGAGACCACACGGTCAACCTCAAGGAGCGAGCCACATGCCGCCGACAGCACCGCGGAGGAACCGAAAACGCGTCCCGCGCGTCGCGTACGATTCCCCGACAGATACCAGGCTGGTTTTGCGTAAAAAAGTGCTCGCGATGTGTAGTGCTAGACCTCAGTGTAAAACTTATCTAGTCAGTACCACCTATGAACAACATTTTTTTTTTCTCAACATTTTTTTGTATTTTCACTTGTACAGCATTATTGTATACTTTTATTTTTGTCCACCAAAATAAAAGTCTGGCAGGGGAGTGATGTAGCGGTCACCGACACGGGTCACCGACCTACATCTATGATCCCTACAATTACAATTTACGACACTAAAGCAACAAACAAATCATTGCCAATAAAACCATAAAAGTACCCTCTGACCTGAGCCCAATTATGATAAAATAAAGAGATGGTCAGAGATTAACCAGCGTCCCGAGACCTTCCTCGAGAGGTCCGGTGAACTAGCTCAATTTTGAACACTAATGTCTTTATTTCTGTATAATGTTCTTGAATTTGGGCATTACTGGGAATTACATTACATTTAATTTTTGGGCATTACTATGAATACGGTGCAATGTAATTGCCAACCCCACAATATATATATGACACCACACTAGTCTGCAATTCTTCAAAGGTATTACTGTAATGTAAGACTATAGAAAAACGTTATACTCTTCACCCTTATCGGTTGTCCCTCTCTGCCAGCTCAAGAAAGAAAACAAAAACAGATTGTATAAATGCTTTATTCAAATAATTAAACTTGATTATAACCGATTGTAAAAAATGTATTACAGTTGTATTCCGCACACGAATTACGCCACCACACCACAGTGAATATTACATGCCATTCCTGCAAAAATAAAAAGAATTAAAATTTACATACCTAAAGGTAACTACATAATTTTTACGCTCTCTTGATAACAAGATATGCAGGCAATATATTTACAGTTCCAATTTAAACTTATATAAACAACTCTATAAATGGTTGCACTTGTTCAAACTTCAAATACTCTCTATTGTACAAATTATATTATGGAGCTCTTTGGATTTCTTATGATCGATAATAAAATTATAAACTCAGTAGAGATATAAGATTTATAAGAATAACATAGTAGTTTAAGTGTGAGAACTTTGTAACAGAAGTTAAAATTAATTAATACACAAAAATTGAAAGTAAGTGAAATGAAAAAAAAAGAAATTTACTTTAAATAATTTCTACCAATGCCTGCATGTTAAATCATGATAGTTTTATTATTTTAACCAATTAAACCATATCCAACCTTGTACATCGGAGCAGTGAAGTACTGACTACTAAAAATAACTTCTCTCTCGTCGAAACTTCTCAACACAGCCTACTACTGCACAAACTCTTTCTTTGCCAACAGTATAATTCAAAATTCAGAAAGCATAAATTTGGAACAGAAATGTCAACCTTGCCAATGAAATCTGACAATTATTTAAAGGTAGTAGATACTCATGCATTAAAAGATTATTTTATGAAATCAATTCAGTACAGGTAAGCTGGCGGTATCTAATTTAATAAGAGTATAATCGAATTTTATAAATAGTTCAAAGGTCTGAATGTATTGTTTATTTTTTGAAATTTTGTTCCTCAACCAGCAATGCTTCAATGTCAGAGTTTAATCTAAGGTTATTCTTTAATTCTTGAATTAAATTCAAATTGTAACATGAGCGGATTTGCTAGTTCTTCAACCAGGTTTAGATTTTGTTTAGGTGTATTTATAAATTTCTTGTTGCCATGTGAGGAGAGGTGTGAGAGTGGCATTATCGGTAAAGGTACCTACCATAGTGGTGCATGTGTTAGCAGAGCAGCTCTAGTATTTTCCCTGTAATTAGCTTGTCTGGGGATTTCTCGAGATCTAGTTTAAGGAAAGTAAGTAAAGTTTTTGCTGGAACAGGATATACCTCAAAGAAACATTTTGGATACGTTCTTCAAATTTTAGAATGTTTTCAGTTTGGCTTGAAAAAGACAATTTGAGAAATTTATGTGTTCTTGAAGATTTTATTTTTTGTAAAAATTATATTATTATCGATTATTCAATTATACGTAGTAATTCATTCCTTATTATATTATTTAGTCAAATATTGATTAGTGAAATTTGATCAGATAAAATTGTGTTATTTTATTTTGATTTGGTTGGTTACTAATTTATTGATCAAATCGAATATGTTTTCGCGGTTATAAGTATAACAAATACTAGATTTTCGAGTTGATTTGCGTCTGAGATTGTTTATGTCTCGACGTTTCGGCTCCTATGTTGAAGTGTATCGTATGTGAGCAAATAAACATAAACATTTCAAATTCACATTTCTCGCATATAGTACATCCCAGCTACTCAAGACAAGAGGACCTTTTTAATCTAGAATACTCTGAAGTTTCCGATTTTGATATTAAAAATCCCATAAAGTTAACACATAACCTAAGTTTGATCCTTCTAGCAATCTGAACAATTATAGCAAAGGGTTATAACTCCCTTAAGAAGTATTTTTTGGATAAGGCGATTTATGTCAAATTGATATGAAATGATCCCTAGAATTTGTCTTCTGCGTTTGTTGACGCATGGTACACCTTAGCCACTCACGACAAAGTACCTTTTTAATTTCGAATATTCTGAATTTTTCTATTTTGACATTAACAATATCAAAAAATTGAAGTTAAAAAAAATATTATTAAAAAATACTTGTTGACCCTTCTAATTGTGATGCCTATGGTTATAATTAAAATATCATGTTTACATTAAAAGTCTGTCTGTAGAAGAGTTAATACATAACCTACATTGATTCTTTAGATAAACAGTGATCTGTACAATTAAATAAAAAACAATGTCAATGGGGCTATCTTCAAAGAACCGTACTTCCGTAAGGAACCATTTTTGTATAAGACGATTTGTGGTATGATAAATTCTAGGGATGATCCCTAGAATTGGCCGTCTTCGTTTGTCGGCTTAGTTTGCTGACACCCTGTATTCACTTTGCTATCGACAGCACTATTTTAATAGTAATTATTGTAAAAAAATAATTTGATTAACTTATATATCTGTACAATAAACTAACAGAACAAGAATATTTAGTTTATATTATATTAATAGGATAGTAAACACTCTAACACCGTACTCTACTACTAAAAATTCTCACTTAACAATCAGTGCATTTAATTAGTAATATTTTAATATTATTTAAAATTGGACATGAGCTCTGCCGTGCAATTCAAGAACCTAGTAACTAGAAAAAGTCGTTTGTTGACGACAAGGGTTAGTTACTTTTTTTATTGTTTTCATTCCAGTTTTCTTAATTTAAGAGATATATTAATGAAATTTTGCATACGTTTATAAACATTCAAGCTGTATAAAACTGTTATAATAGATTTTATATATTTTAAACAAAAACCAATATATGCAAGTCTTTGTAGTTACTACTTTTATAAAACCCCTATTTTTTGCATAATAAAAACCTAGTAAGTGAAGTTACAGTAATTCACTGCTAAAAATCCAGCCCAAAAACCTAATAAGTCCATTTACAGTCACCTATTGTTAAAATATCCCACTCAAAATCCTAGTAATCAAACATAAATTTGTTTTAAGGTAGAGCAATTTTAGTTGCAAGTTTATGAAAACAGATATTCTTAGTAAAAATGTCTAGTAGGTAAATAAAAAACAGTTATTATATTTTTAAATGTTTATTAAAATGTTCTAAACAACTTAAAAAACACTTCATGTGTCAATGAAATAAATAAAAATTACTCTAAATGTCATCTGCCGACACATTTATGATACTAAAACAGACTTATACCAAAACTAGGCCTTTAATATAAAATTAAATTAAATTTAACATCTTTGGTTTCTTGTCTTAAAAAATAGATAATAAATCCGAAAAGTATATAAAATAAAAGCAAATAGTAATAAAAAATTTCAATGGTGAACAGTTGTTTTTCCTAAATCTTCTAGATCATCCGAGCTTGACAAACTTTTCCAAAAGAGTTGTTTACGAGGTGGCATATGTGGTAATAACTCTTTAGTTATGATGTTTTTCTTTTTTGTATTCAGTCCTCTAGGTAATGTATATGATTCCAGAATAGAAAATTTAAATTTTGGATGTAAAAATGCTACTTCTGAGAATAATTATTCTTCTAATGAGAGTTTATAGTATAACTTTTTAGATCCCTTTCTATATTGAACTGATCTAATGGCATTTAATTTGGGCAGAACACCACCTTTTTTTTTTCTGCATGCAGCCCTTTCCAAATTTTTTAAAATCATCTGCATGTAGAGTAACAACTTTATTAAATTTATTTGACTCCTTTATGAGTTTTTCTAAATCTTCGAAATCTAAAATTTCTTCTGTTCTATTCCATTTTTTGAAAATATGTCCATGAATAGAATAGGCTTCCATGGTTGAGTGGCCCGGCTCAAAATATCTGAAAGTAATAGTTTCAGGTTCCCAGTTTTCATTTACAAAGATTGAAAATGCGGTAAAGAGAGTCCAATTTTTGTTTTGAGCAGTACAATTGTCTGCCCAAAATAATATGTGTTTTATGTTATCTTCCAGCCTTATAAGTACATTATAGTATGCAGACACTACATCTGGTGCATTTCGACCCATAACAGCTTCATGCCACAGAATACATTTATTTTCACCTTTCGCCCTTAAATTTGCAAATGTCTCATGAAAAACTACTAATCTACTAACGAAATTTGAATTTTTTAAATTCATTTTAGGCAAAATTAAAATCTTCTGCATATCTACGGCATATAGAGCCCATTCATTACCCCATTTTTCTAAAACATCTTTATCCTATTGTTTTCTTGCCTCAGTGTATCTTTGTTTATGAGCTTTGTAGTTATCGCATACTGAACATGATTGGGCATCACTGTTCATTAACCCCGAATAATTTTCTTTATTTCGTTCATCTTCCTCTTCTTGGTCAGTTTTTTCTTCGATTTCAAGCCTTTCTTCATTTTCTTGGTTTTCAGAACTTTCCTTCTCTTTAATATTTTGCTTTTCTGTCGTGTCAGAATTTGTAGATTGCTCTTCGTGAGAATGTTGTCTGTATATAGAACATACACCGCATTCATCTTGAGAAGAAGCAGAGAATCCAATATTTTCTTTTTCAAAAACTTTACTTTACGTTTCATAACTTACTTTTTTATATTTTTGATTAAAATCAGAATGTATTTTATGTATAGTAAGATCTGGTGGTAGGTATCTTCTATTCTAGGGTTTTATATTGTAATGGGAGACCTGAGGATGATACGAATCTGTATGCCCTTTTATAATTTTGTAATTTTCTTTAGAAATATGTTTTATCTGAGCCCCACGTTTAACTCCTCTTCCGTCGTGAATTTAAATAATGTAAGACAAGTTACTAGGTTTTTGATTGGTATTTTTTTATTTTGGAAAATAGTAAGTCTACTTAAAATACTTTTATTTAGTATTAAATTAAAAGCATATGTTACAACTCTTTTTGCTATATTTTATAATTGAGGAATGAGGAAAAAAATTTTAAAATTAAAAAATAAGTTAGTAACCCAACTTGTTGATTTATGATACCTCATAAAAGTCTAGTTACTAGAAAACGCACTGCTTGTTTCTTGGTAATAAATAGTCGTATTACAATTTTAAAAATAGCTATAGGTCGATTTTCTTGCCGTATTTTCAAAAATACGAACAAAGCAATTTTCTAAGGCCGTAGTTTTGAAGGTTTTTCTGTATTTATAATTTATGTAACATATTCTTATGAAGTGGGTAGTTTCAGAGTAAACAGAGATTTTATTTTAAAAATTACATAGAGTTATAAATTAATGAAATTTGAGATATGGAATTCACAAAAGACATCCTCTCAAAAACATTGTAGCAAGCTGCTCACAGACATCGTCACTATTACTCTTGCATGAAGACAATCTTAGATATACCTATAGATATATACCTAGCTTTATCCTTCTATGTTTTTTAGTTTTAGAACTGTTCCATTTTTTGTTTTAATATTTAATAAATTTTAAACAATGCAACGCTCTCACTTAAGTGACTCTTACAGGCAGCAATATACAGTGTTTCATTTTAGAAAAAAAAGTTAAATAATGTCAATTAAACAATATTATAACTAATCTAAAATATGCAAGGAAGAAAGCAATACTAGTATCAAGATTACTAGCTTAGTTGCTTAGTTTCACTATTCCTCAAATACCTACAGTAATATTTTATTGAGAGATTGACTTATTCTTGTATACTTAATAAAAACATATATTATTTTCTTAAAAATTACTTGAAATCAAGAAAACTATATAATATGCATAATATGAGATGAAGTTATGTTTGTATAAAGAATTGTTTTGTTTTGTTTTGTTTTGTTTAGACATTACTGAGCGAGTACTTGAGACAACAGTTGTTATTCTCAAAGTAAAATTATGTTTTCTTTATTTTGGACTTTTCAGTGATTTGAAAGTACTACTGCAACTATTTGAAATAGTAGTACATAATTTTGAGTAAAGTAAATAATAATATTACATTAAGAAAAAATAAAACTAAAACATGATTAGTATTCTTGCTTTAAAATATATACTGTGTTTTTTTCTATAGTAATATTTAATTATTTATGTAAGGTGGGTTACAGAAAACAGATGTCTGTTAAATAAATATTTATTAATTTATTACTAAAGAATTACAGCAGATTTTTTGGCTCTTTATGCTGAAATAATGATGTAATGTTTTAAGCAATTGTCAATTTGCACTCGCCGTAGCTTCTGGACATATTCGACACCATGGGCGCAAGCAGAAAAATTTCTCAGTGGTGGCCAAAATGCATGCATATGTTATGAATAATATTTTGATAGATAAAATATTTTGCAGTAACGTAAACACTTACGATTATCCACTAGCAAGAATAATAATTTTAGAACAAAGATTATTATTCTTAGGACAAAAAAAGAGACAAAACAAGATGAATAAATTTCTATTCAAATACATAACTATTTAAATAATTTTAATAGTAAGTTTAATAATTTTGGAAAAGTTGCTTT
Organism: Monochamus saltuarius; assembly: GCA_025584915.1. NCBI lineage: Eukaryota > Metazoa > Arthropoda > Insecta > Coleoptera > Cerambycidae > Monochamus > Monochamus saltuarius. Next base: position 33,399,009 of record CM046723.1, read on the forward strand.
ATGAGATAAACATGAATATCCAATTGATTTTTGCGTCAAATGTACATTTAACTCAAAAATTAGATATTAATGTTTACATTACAAAACCTTTTCCAAAATTTGAGTACAATTATCCAACAAATAAGAACATATATGCCCAAAATTTCTTAAGGAAGCAAAATAGTACTTAAAGTAAGTTGATTGAAATCTCATTATTTGTATCCAAGGAAGCTAGTCTTAAAGTCCAAAAATGGTCCCTCTACAAAGTCTATTTGTTGCTCTACAATGTAGTCTAAATGATGTTCACCATACCCAAAATGGCCATCTAGTGGATGTTCCACTTGTCCGTAAGCGGATTGGATGTTTTTGTGCTATTATGCTGTTTGGGATATTTTCATCATGTCACTTAATTTAAAGATTGTAATATCTACTTTCTTATTTTAAATACAAAAATTGTATTAAAATAAAAATGGTTCTAATTCATGCAAATCTATAAACCTATAATTTAAGAAATAATAATCTTATATATTTAATTATATTTTATTGATATTTTAACAAATTATTATTCCTTAAGTAAATCTTAAATTTAGTGTTATTGTAAGAAAAAAATAATATGTCCTACACATTTATATCAAGTAATATACTTTATTACTGAATTAATACATATAACAGTTGAGTGAAGACTAAAATTTTAAGTGGGTTTATTAATATACTTGAATACAGATTAGATTTTCTCCGTGTATTTAAATAGGACTGCGGTTTTTTTAATAAACTGATACGAAAATTAATCACACTGTATAAAACACACAGATCTTATAAAATTAGTTATCTTATAATATTCAGAATATATATTCTCACTAATAGTTTAAATTCTTTCTAAAAAAATTTACTTTTGTAAAGTCCCGCCGCCGCCGGCTAAGTGTCAGTTAAATCGTATTATGGTCTATGCGGGAGATATGTATATTTAATCACACAATAAAGGTCCCGCAGCTTTCAAGTGTTTTGATATACCGCCCTAAACAGTACCATAACCATTATAACCTTTTATATATAGAGATAACTGTGACCCGTGTAAAGACGTGAAAATAATTAATTTTTGTCGAAAACGTTTAATCATCACGTAAGCAATAAGTCACTAAGAATATGTTAAAATCTAAAACATAAATTTATATTTAAAGACATGTGTAGTAGAGTGGTTATATTGCTAATTAATTTGAAGTTATTAATAGATCTAAGTGTTCAGACAAAAGTTTACAACAATATGGTACAATGTTTCTTAATAACAAATTTATTCTATCATATTGTTTATGCTACAAATGCCGCAAATAATTATTCACCATTTAGTATGTTGCAAAATCTTTATTTTTTAATCATATTGATATTTACGACCTTTCTTTCAACTCGGTTAGACACAAAGCTTGTTTGGTTTTCAGGTAAATCTTTTGTGTCTTTTTTTATTAATTTAATTTCCTTCTAAATTTGTATATTCTATTAGGTTAATTACTTACTAATTAATTGTTTGTTTATTGTAATAGTGTATGTCTTAACTTATTTTTCTGCATTTAAATTTAATCGTATTGTATACGCACTATTGTTACATTATAATATTATCTATAGTCCTCCCTATAATTTGTATTGTTTATCAATATGTTGGATTGACAAATTTGAAAATAAATAAATAAAATTAAATAAAATGATGGCAAATTAATGACTAGTAAGAATATGTATCGTGTATATTACTAACTTTTTAAGAAAATATCATTGCCATTAAAACAACTTTGAAAATGCTGAAAATTTGAGCATTACTACGCTTGACGAATATTTGAAAATGCTGAAAATTTTTGTGGAATAAATCCAAATGATTAGTTATAAATCGATATAATTTTATAAACATTAAGAAATACGAAGATTTACGATGTCTATTTAGTGGATATTTACAATCTTTAAATTAAGTGACATGATGAAAATATCCCAAACAGCGTAATAGGACAAAAACATCCAATTCGCGTACGGGCAAGTGGAACATCCACTAGATGGCCATTTTTGGTATGGTGAAAATCCATTTGGACTACATTGTAGGGCAACAAATAGACTTTGTAGAGGGACCTTTTTTGGATAAAAATAATGAGATTTTAATCAACTTACTTTAAGTACTATTTTGCTTCCTTAAGAAATTTTGGGCATATATGTTCTTATTTGTTGGATAATTGTACTCAAATTTTGAAAAAGGTTTTGTAATGTAAATATTAATATCTAATTGATTTTTGAGTTAAATGTACATTTGACGCAAAAATCAATCGGATATTCATGTTTATCTCATAAAACAACTTTTACAAAATTTCAGTACACTTACCCAACAGAAATATTATTTAAAAAAATAAATAAATAAAAAAAGAACTTTCTTAAGCCTATGACCTCTCAAGAATGCAAAATTGTACTAACGTAAGTTGATTTAAATCACATTAATTTTGTAACAGAAAGCTAGCTTTGAAGTATGGCCAATTTTTTTGCTGAACACCTTGTAGACAGGGTATCCTAAACAATGAGATCCCACTCAACCACAAACCCCTGAGATTAAAATACAGAGTCTTCATAAATGATTACAAGCCACGTGATCCTGGCCGAGATTCTCAAATCAATCGCAGAGCAATTCATATGCGAATATCCTTTTCCTCACTACGGCAATTGAGAGAGACACGAAATCTATTTCATACGAGTTGCTCTTCGAGAATCACAGTTCTACTACACATATCTTTAAATATAAACTTATGTTTTAGATTTTAACATATTCTTAGTGACTTATTGCTTACGTGATTATTAAACGTTTTCGACAAAAATTAAATACTTTCACATCTTTACACGGGTCACAGTTATCTCTATATATAAAAGGTTATAATGGTTATGGTACTGTTTAGGGCGGTATATCAAATCACTTGAAAGCTGCGGGACCTTTATTGTGTGATTAAATATACATATCTCCCGCATAGACCATAATACGATTTAACTGACACTTAGCCGGCGGCGGCGGGACTTTACAAAAGTAAATTTTTTAGAAAGAATTTAAACTATTAGTGAGAATATATATTCTGAATATTATAAGATAACTAATTTTATAAGATCTGTGTGTTTTATACAGTGTGATTAATTTTTGTACAAAAATTAGTTTGTACAAGTTATTACTATTATTATTAAGTTTGTACAAGTACATTAGTTTGTATTTGTAAAACTTCCATTTTGTTTTGCTTTACTTAGTGTGTAATATAGTAATTTTAAGTTGTCTGGTTTATACTTATGCTATTTAGTTAAAATACATCACCTTATTAATTCAAAGTGATTTATTGCCAACTGTCCTATCTGTAGAAAGTCGAAAAAAAAATCACACAAACTGACGTAACAGATAAGTTTTCCAAAAATATAGAAAACTAAAAACTATTTCAACAACTGTCACGCAAAGTTAGTTTACTTGATAAACGTAGTTTTCCGTACATTAAAATCAGAAATTCAAATTAAACATTTTTTCGGTATTTCCAAAAAACATTACATCCATTTTCGTTTTTTCGCTCTACTGTAAAATTTATAGAATATTACTTACGACACTCTGTGTGGAAGGCGACGATGTGTCTTCTTAAACGGGCGATGAATTCGGTGGAGTTGTCGTTTGCTAGAGTCGGTGTCAGAAATTCTCCTGGAACTAGTATAGGCTCACCGAATACCATTTAGGCTACTGTTGCCTTGAGGTTTTCCTTCCAGGCTCCACGAATGCCGATTAAGATAGTAGGTAGAATCTCGGTCCAGTTTTCCGTTTCGTGACACCTGACAGCTGCTTTGAGGTGTCTGTGAAAACGCTCCACCATGCCATTGGCGGCTGGATGGTACGCCGTTGTGCGCCAGTGTGTCATTCCAATGATTTTTGTTAATTCGCGGAAAATATTTGACTCTAGCTGCCGACCTTGGTCCGTGGTGATACGTAGGGGTACATCGTAGCGTGCAATCCATCCCTCGTACAAAGTTCGCGCGACGGTTTCGGCTGGAATGTCCGCGATCGGGAACACTTCCGATCAGCGTGAAACGCGGTCAACACATGTCAGACAGTAGCGAAAACCATTGGAATATGGTAATGGGCCTACTAGGTCTATGTGGATATGTTCAAATCGCGCACTTTCGAACAGAAACTCGCCGACGGGGCTTGACACGTGCCTGTTTACTTTGGCCTGTTGGCACTGCATGCATTCGCGAGTCCATTGCCTGCAATCGCGTTGTACAAATGGCCATACGTAACGTTGCGCGACTAAGCGTGCACTTGCTCGCGCCCCGGGATGTGACAGGTTATGCAGAGAAAGGAACACTTGTCTCCGAAATTCTTGGGTCACAAATGGGCGCGCAATGTTTGTCGACACGTCACAAACGAGTGGTGTTTGTGAACCTGGGATTGTCACTTTGCGTAACTGTAATGACGTACCGACGCGCTGTAATTTGCGGAGTTCGATATCGTTTTCCTGTGCTCTGGCTAAGGCTACGAAGTTTATGGCTTCGCTTATCGATTCTACACGCGATACTGCGTCGGCTACTCCGTTGTCCTTGCCTGCGATGTGACTGATGTCCGTGGTGAACTGGCCTAGGAAGTCCAGGTATTTGAATTGTCGCGGGGAACACTTGTCCAGTTTTTGTTTGAACGCGAATGTTAGGGGCTTATGGTCGGTGAAAATACTGAAATTTCGACCCTCAACCGTGTGTCTGAAATGTTTCATTGCTTTGTAGATGGCCCATAATTCGCGGTCAAATGCACTGAATTTCTTCTGTGCCTCACTCATGTTTTTCGAGAAGAATGCTAGAGGTACCCAACCGTTAGGTGATAGCTGTTGCAGCGATGCCCCGGTCGCCCAGTCGGACGCGTCGGTGAAGATCGCGAGCGGTAGTTGCGGGTCCGGGTGTGCTAGCACTGTAGCCTGCGCCAACGCTTCTTTGCAGTTGGAAAATGCATTTTCTAGCTCGTTCGACCAAGTTATGGGAGTTTTCTTACATATTCTGGGTCCCGATAGACATTTATTTAGCGGCGATTGTAGCTTCGATGCGTGTGGGATGAATCGTCGGTAAAAGTTCAACATAGCGAGAAAACGGCGGAGCTGGGTTACCGTATGTGGCTTTGAAAAGTCGCTAATTGCGCGGACTCGTTCGTGGAGCGGTTTCACGTCTCCTGCGCTCACTGTGTATCCGAGAAATTGAACTTCGTATTTTCCAAAGGCACATTTTGTCGGATTTACCACGACACCAAACTCGTTTAAACGGGTGAAAAGTTTGTGTAGATGCTTCGCGTGCTTGTCTTCGGACGACGACGCGACGAGAATGTCATCTATGTACACGTACGCAAACTCTGGGCCGCGAAGTACCTCGTCCATAAACCGTTGGAATGTCTGGACTGCGTTGCAGAGCCCGAACATCATTGCCGGAAAATCAAAAAGTCCAAACGGTGTTATGATTGCTGTTTTCGCGACTCGCGCACCAGGTCTATTGTTGAAAACACTTTTTTCTGCACGAGACTTTGTGCAAAATCTTCGATGTGTGGGATTGGATATTTGTCTGGGACGGTCCTCGCGTTTAACGCTCGGTAGTCGCCCCACGGACGCCACTCGCCTGATTTTTTTCGTGTGAGATGTAGCGGGGCGGTCCAACAGCTGTTCGACGGTCGCGCGACGCCGAGTTTTAACATTGTTTGAAACTCTTTTTTGGCGTCTTTCAGTCTGTCCGGCGTTAGGCGTCTGGCCTTGGGTGACGTAGGGGGACCGGGCGTCGTCTTGATATAGTGGACGGTATAGTGTTTTACCTGTCTTGGCAGTCCACTGGGTTTCGACAACTCCGGGAATTTGGCGAGTATTCGGTAATATTTTGTGTCGCCATGTACGACTTTTATGTGTGCGGCGACCTCACGCGGTCCGAGATGTCCGCTGCTGCAGAGGTTTGTGAGACTGTCCACTAAACGTAGGTGCTTCATATCAACGAGCAATCCGTAATGCGCGAGAAAATCGGCGCCTATAATCGGTCGCGGCACATCGGCTACCACGAAACGCCATGTAAACTCGAGGCGTAGCACGAAATTAAGTGTCAATGTGACGTCACCGTATGTGGCAATCTCCGACCCGTTTGCGGCAAACAGTTTATAGTCTGTTGGTAAAGCTCTCTCTCGCATTCGGCTGCGGGGAAACACACACAAATCCACACCTGTGTCTACCAAATACTGTATTTGGGATTCGCGGTCGGTCACGCACAAGCGACGCGATTGGGGGTCCACGCCGGCGGACGCGTCTACCGTTCGGCGTTCTCGTTTCCCGTTGCGTAACTACACGGCGGGGTACACTTCTTTGCCTTCGCAGCGAACTGGTTGTGGTACCAGCACACTGCGGGGTTGCGCAGACGCAAACGCGAGCGCTCGAACGCTGCGGTAGCTTGGTATAGCTGGCTGTCGTTCCGCTCTGAAGTCGCGGCTACCTGTGGCTGGCATTGCTTCAATGTATCCACGATCTTGTCCCCCTTTTGAGCGACCTTGTCTAACGGGATGTCGTCGTCCAAGGTTAGAATGGTCTGCGCCTAGGTTGGCAACCGACTTATCCAGAGGGATCGGAGGATCGTGTCACTCACAGCGGTCCCGGCTAGTCCGCGGAGGTGGCGGAGAAATTGTGAGGGGCGCCTGTCCCCCATTTCTTCTCCCTCTAGCAGGCGGCGAATTTGTTATTCAGCCGATGCTGACAGGCGTGCTATAAGCTCTGCCTTGATTTGTTCATACTTGCCTCGACTAGGTGGTGAGTCAATAATGTCGCCGACTTCCACAGCGATTCGTGGGTCCAGGTTAGCGACGATGTGGTGGAATCTGGTCTCGTCGTTTGTGATATAGCTGAGCGCGAATTGCACCTCGATTTGCGAGAACCATCTTGCCGGATACTTCTCCCAAAATGGCGGACCTTTGATTCCTACGCGGCTCACGTACGCGTTGGATGGTCCGCTGGCTTCTGTGTTGTTTTCCATTGTGTAATTCACGTTGTGCACTTTGTTAACTTAACGCGTTTTTGAAATCACGTCGGGGTCACCAATTTGTGGGGCTGTTAGATTAGAAATAACAAGTCCACGGTTTGTAACACGTTAAATATATTAATAAAGATATAACAACTGGGAAAGAATGTGCTACCAATACAGAAGTCTGGACGGATGTTCAGCGGAAGACGAGCGACAAGTAACTGCCGTGGTTTTCACCGGACCTCTCGAGGAAGGTCTCGGGACGCTGGTTAATCTCTGACCATCTCTTTATTTTATCATAATTGGGCTCAGGTCAGAGGGTACTTTTATGGTTTTATTGGCATTGATTTGTTTGTTGCTTTAGTGCAAATGTCGTAAATTGTAATTGTAGGGATCACAGATCGCTGACCGCTACAGTATAGTTAAAACAGTAATTAGAGAGGGCTATAATCTGGTTTTTACCTTTGTGTATTGATCTAAGTCATATAATTATTGATTCTACTAGTCTGTAATTAAGCAGTATATTCCATTATTTTTTTGATACTCTCCAAGTATGACCTCGCCATTTATGTGCTGCATTTCTTCAACTTTTTGACTTTACTTCCTGAAAACTCTAAAGTAAATTTTTTATATCTCTGTATAAACATAACTTCCTAAAATAAGTAGGTAACAAAATAATGTATCGATATAAACAAATTTTATTCATCTTTATGAGTTTTAATGTCTCGTCATCTGGCAAAGTGCGGATCAGCCCTTTAATTTGCCTATCTCATATACTTTTATCAATGTTTATTCGGTTTCTTTTATGGTTAAGTTGCCATTGTGTTTTCTACAGAACCTAAAACTTATAATAATATGAATAAAAAATTGTATGTTACTTTACCTACTTACTGTATGAAAAACAAAAACGTGAAATATTCTTAGATATTCTAGTTTCTCTTAAAAAATGTAAACAAAAAGTAATATTTAATACTTGTCTTGTGTGTAAATGAAAAACAGAAAAACCTGATACAAAAGCAAATATTTGATGAACGGAGGATAAGCAGTAAAAAAATTATTTTACTCACCACAATTGCAAAAATTAAAATTACGCATCGAGGCCAACGTCGGCTTACATCCCTGACAAGAAAATGGAGGTTATGGTATCGATGTTGACTCATAACAACCAATAGCTTAACTGACCTGTGAATCAATCAGATAAACGAAAATAATGGCGGAATAATTTAAATTACAATTTATTTATTTAAATTAGACCGTTTCACATAATAAACTAAAATTTCTGAGATTACTAGTATGAAAACCAAAGAACAAATATAGCTATTCAACAAGACGATTTAATAATAAAAGATCAAACAGAGATTGCTAATATATTTAATACAAATTTGAATTTAGTTATAAAGAAAAGTGTGCACAGTTAAATTTTTATATTTTTTCAAAATATTTGAATAAATAATTCATATCTATAGTATAGATCAAAACAAAAAATATAAAATAAGAGCTCTATAATCAAAAATATATACTAGATTAAGATTTAGGATAATTAGTAGATTAATGTTTGTGCATTGAAACCTGTGTAATTATAGATTAATAGAATTTGTTGAAGATTGAATCTGAAATTCTTTAATTACCTAGTAGGTAACTATAAATCAGTCAAAAATAAAACAAATTATATTCTTTCTTAGTGAAAAAAAAACATATTAACAAAGTTAATTTGAATTAAAAATTGAAAACTTGATTAAAAAAAATAAATAAATAAATTCTAAACAAAAGATACATTTTATTAGAACCAATAATTCCAATACATAGTGTATAATAAGCCAAAAGGTAACCGCTTCCCTAGAGACAGTGGAGTCTTGGTTCTACCGACATCATTATAAGAGCATTGCAGGTAAATATTCCAAGTGTATATTCTTATAAACGGCGCCCAACAAATAATCAAAATTAGACTTTCAAATTTATTCAAAATTTTACAATTCATTATAAATTAAATAATTACAAAGCTACTTTCAATTTACCATAATATTATTTTTTTGTATAGAAATCATTATATAAACAAAATATCATTCATTCATTCACTCAAAAATATATATTATCAATATAAATGGCGCCCAACGTGGGGCTTGAAAAGACAAAAAGGGCTTGAGAAACAAGGATCTCTGATTATACAGGGTGGTCAAAAAAGTGCTGAAATAAAAACCAAGTGTTAGTATTGGAATTAAATAATTTAATCAACTAAAACAAAAATAACATGGATCTGCGTAGCGGAAAGACGTTAATAGAAGAAGATAGGACATCCTCGGATGGTATGGAGAGTACAGAGGAAACCAGCATTGTTACTGGTATTGAGGAAAAGGGGGAACAACAGGAAAGTAAACTGGAAGGAAGTGCTGGCATAGAAAGAATATTGATGGAAATGTTTAAACAAGCTGAATCACAGAGAGAGAAGGAGAAAGAAGATGCCGAAAAAAGCAGGCAGAAAAAGAATTGCAACAGAAAAAGGAAAAAGAGGCCAGGCAAAAGGAGAAAAAAAGCAGAGCTTATAAGACAACAGGACAAAATGGAAGCAGAAAAGAAACAGGAAACACTATTAAGAAATTTAGATCAGAAACTAGAAGAAAGGGATAGAAAATTGAAGACAGAAATAGCAGAAGAGATTACAAGAAGAAACAAATTGAGAAGAAGAATGCAGAATTTATGGATAAAGTCAGGAATAAACACAAGAATTTAGAAACAAAAATAGAAGGAAAATTCAAGTCTTTGGAGGAAGAACAGGAATCATTAAGAGAAGAAGTCAAAAAGAACAAAGAAAATTGTGGAAGGATGGTGCAAAAGGAAATTGAGGAGTGTAAAGCCGATATAAATATTATCCAACAAAGAGAAGATGTTGTAATATGTAATATCAAGAGAATGGATACGGAGATCAAAGAGACACAAAAGAAACTTCAAAAATGTGAAGAGGATATCCAAACAAGACAAGCGACAGGGGGAAACCAAACAGTAGAAGTAATATATGTTACATGTGGAGGCAACACCAACGCAATAAAATTTAATGGGCGTATAAGTATTGTTCATCCCATAGTGTTTTTGAAAAGCATTAAGAACAGATGTAAAAATGTAACAGAATGTGAGGATTTGAGACAGGTGATTTGAGAAAGCTTGGAAGGAGATGCGCATGTATGGTTTACGGGAAGAGAAGATGAGATACAAAATATTGAAGACTTCGAGGAGAAATTCCTGGAGGATTATTGGGGCGAATTTCAACAAGAAAACACAAGGACGAGGTTATTTGGTGGAAGATATGATGACAAAATGTCAAGCAATAAAATGGATTACGCAATGAGACTATATGCAGAGGCTAAGTTTTTAACACCACCGTTAACTGAGGGTGAAATTGTTAGAAATATTTCAAGGCATTTCAGGGGTGATATCACGAGGAGTGTAAGCGTGAATAACATCTGTAATATAGACCAATTGTGCGATTATCTCAATGTACGTAGTAATCATGATACTAATAACAATGGGGAATATTGCAACCTAAAAAATAATCAACAATACAATCCCAATAAGAGTCGCTCAAATCTCCGGAAGAAGTTTACAAAACTTGGTTAGAGCCTCTTCCACCTCGTATTACAATATTGAGTGAAAATATGGATAGTGCTAGACAGAATTTAGCATCATCGTTTGTTAATGGTTTTGTAAATGCCGGTTTCGGTTGTGACAAACTTTTAACAGCTGAAGGTGGCAATAAATGGATTTACAGGAATAAAGAATATGGTATGTTATATGCAACAGCGGCTTTAGGTTTGCTACACCAATTGATAAATATTTATATACAACAAATACAAATAAGACTACATAAACAAGCAGACAAGACTATTAAAAAGAGAAGCAAACAAAACAAGACACCTGTTACATTTCAAAAACTAGAACTAGTGATCGTAAAATCTAAGAACAGACAAAAAGACATTTGCACAAAGTTTCAATTACCTTATGAAGGACCATATTTAATAAACACAACTGAAGGGAAAAACATCTATGAATTAGTGGAACCTAATACAGGAAAAACCAGAGGAATATTTAATATTACATTTAGGTATATAGAATTGTAAATACTACTTAAGAATTGATATTTGTTGGAAAATTTTATTTTTGAGGAAAAGAGATTGAAACCATGATATAGTTGGAATATTTACAAGTAATTGTGTGTTTCAAGATTTTATTTAGACAGGCCAAATTAAACCTTGGAAACAAAGGGGGAAGTTGAAATATTCACAAAATTACATAAGAAAACATAGAGGTAAAACTCTAAAAACATCTCAGGGAAAATGAGAAAAGAAATAAGATAATATCCAATGTTTAAAGCAAATTGCTATGCAAACATCAAAAGATTAACATACGGATTCATCAACAAGGCGTAACGTTAGTCAGACTAGCACTAATGTTGCACTAATTTAAATAAAAAGCATACTCCTATTCACTACTATGTATAATACTTACTTTATAATATGTTAACTAATCCGTAGTACTGAAAAGTACAGTTTTTGAATATAAATACTAAATATACAATGGGACACACAAGGAACTAGAGGCCGAAGTTACGCGATTTTTAGACAGGTACAATACTGGGTCTAACTTTTGGCGCAAATATGGACGTAAATAAACAGCCTACCTAGCAACGCATGCTTCGCTACCTAGCAACGCATGTTTCGAGAATGAACGTAAATCTGGTTAGGCCAATTAACACGCTTTACACGGGCGAAACTCGTTAGTCGGACTAGCGTACGCCCGTTTCATGAATCCGGCTGTTAAAATTTACCTAGAAAGGTGGCAAGTCGGCTATCGCCGACTTGACTTTTCTTTGCAAAGGTTCGGTTTTTTTAAACATCCAGTATTTAAAAAATTTTATTCCATGAAATTTGGCAGTTCCAATATTGGTTCAGTTTTATTAAACACTCTGTATTGTTCTCATTAAAATAGTTTCCATATAGACTATTTTTAAAAGTTTCATCAAAGGAATATTATGCTTCCATGAAGGTTTCTAGAGAATGGTTCGGTTTTTTAAACACCCAGTAGTTTTTTAATTAGTATAGTTTTCTTACAGACCATTGTGAAAAGTTTCATAAAAAAATTAAATTCCATTAATTTTGTGGATCTAGAGAATGGTTCTTTATTTTACACCCTGTATTTTTTCATAAGTATGTATTAATATACATCATAATACCTAAGTATGTATTTTTTATAGTTTTTTACAAACTGTTGTAAAAAGTTTGATCAAACACCAAAAGAGAATGTTTAATTCCAAGTTTTAAGAATATTTAGAATGATTCGATTTTTTTAAACATCTAGTATTTTTTCATTAGTATAGTTTTTCTGCACTGTTGCAAAGTTTCAGAAAAAAAATTTTAAATGCACGAATGTTGAGGATTTTTAGAGAATGGTTCGGTTTTTTTAAACACGGTATTTTTCCATAAGTATAGTTTTCCTAAGGAATATTGTAAAAAGTTTCATAAATAAATAATTTTTAATTCCATGAATTTTGACAATTTTTAGAGAATCGTTCGGTTTTCTAAAACACCCTGCATTTTTTAATTAGGGTAGTTTTTTTGCAGTCTATTGTAAATAGTATTATTAAAACAAAATTTTAATTCCACGAATTTCGAGGATTTTTAGAGAATGGTTCGGTTTTTAACACTGGATATTTTCATTAGTATATTTTTGTTTACAGCCTATTGCAAAAAGTGTACAAAAAAAATCAATTCCATGAATTTTGAGGATTATTAGAGAATGGTTCGGTTTTTTAAACACCCTGTATTTTTTCATTATTACAGTTTTTTTACAGCCTATTGTGAAAGGTGTCTACAAAAAGAAATATTAATTCCATAAATTTTGAGGATTCTTAGAGAATGGTTCGGTTTTTTTAAACACTGGATATTTTAATTAGTATAGTTTTTTTTACAGCCTATTGCGAAAAGTGTCAACAAAAAAAAATTCAATTCCATGAATTTTGAGGATTTTTAGAGAATGGTTCGGTTTTATTAAACCCCCTGTATTTTTTAATAATTAGTATAGTTTTTCGTCAGACTATCGCGAAGAGTTTCAGTTTCCTCGATAATTAGTGCGGTAAGAGACAACCGACGGAAGTTTTGTAAAAAAATTTAAGTTCCCTTAATTTTGACATTTTTTTAACGTTCGACATTTTTCCAACACTTTGTATATAAAACGGTCTTTGATGTTTCGGAGGGCCGATCGCCGGCCGTATGTGTAGTTGACTCAAACTTTCGCTATTTTCACTATAAAATCGAATATTAAAGTCAGACCTGAAGCACGCCGGACATTGTAGAAGGTTTGCCACGTCCACCCACGCTTAGGCTTGGTAGCAAACTAAAAATAATAATAACTATACAGGGCGAGACTGCCGGCTATAGCCTTTCGACAATTCGGGTGCAGAGGGAGCAGAGTGTCCAGCAGCTCAGGGAGATTGGGCGTGGAAGTGCAGTCTCTATCTCTGCGATTGCACCCAGGCTATATTATTGACTAATAAGAAATTAACGAAAAGTATCTATACCAAAAAGTAAAAAGAGCTAGACTACTAATAATTTAAAGTTTATTTAATAATTAAAATGCATTACCAATAAAATAAAGAAATTAAATAACAAAAAAAATGCAAGGATTGGTCAAATTTATGAACAGTGTGGTCGTAATAGAGAAAACTATTTATCCCTTGAAGGGGCTGTCCTAGACCCAAAAGGCAATATTATATCATATGTTATTTATATCACTCACGTAATAAAAAAATAGGTGAAGGCCCTCGTAGTATATACTATAAGGTTTACAACCGTAGATCTACCTATATGTATAGTAATTAATTGAAGAAACAAATATTAAAATAATAATTTAAATAATTAACGTGTGATATGAGTGAATATGACCTTAATTGGTGATGCTAGAAGGTCCTAGGATAATGGAAAATCCTTCACGGTACGGCCACGTGCCAATTTTAGGGTTATGTGGGGGCGAAGTCTCGCTTCCTGGGTCGATTTACTCGGTACCTTCGCTGGGACTCTCGCTTGCCGGTTCACCTCAGCTTCCGGTACTCGTACTCGTACTATGTTATTATTGGGGTACTTCCAGCTTCTCAATATAACTGGCAAATGGGGCACCAATGCAGAATGCCAAACAACGAGTAGAAAAAAAAGGCCTAGAAATGAACGTGGTTGTTGACGGAAATAAACGGTGATACAGGTGAATACATTCACCTCATAAAATTTAAATAAATGGCTCGAATTAACTAACAAAATAGATTAATTTTTCTAAATACCTGAGCTGTTGGGCGGCCTTGTTTGTTAAATCTGTTGCACGACACAACACAAATCCAAATTAAATTTGCTGTCTACTAGCAATAGCAACATTAATTAATTGATGAAGTGTAACAGACTTGTAATTAAAATACTTTACATAAATCCGCAATTTGCGATAATAACTGCTTTCTTTCAAGACAGACTAGCAAGTAAATCCTTAATATATTTCGGTGCGAAAAACTTATCTCTTTTTTGCCCAGACTCGGCGATAAAATTATAACTGTAAATATTTCTAATAATATATATTCTTTCTACCTCAAACCGTTCATTTCTAGTTGATGCAAAATTATTTAATTTGAATTATAATATTTATTGATCTTTTACCCAAAAATTAAATAAATACAAATATAAATAAATGGAGTTAGGACAATGATGTTAAGGATTTTATAAAATAGAAACTGTAGGTATTGCCGGAACAAAATAAATTTGTCATTCTACCGGGTGACAAAAGAAACCCGTAACAGGTTCAAAGTTTACGTTTCGATATGGCTTTGTGGAAATGAATGCGGAAAAATACGAAAATATCTAATCCGAAATAGTTTGACGTCTACCCATATCTGACTGACGTTTCTCAAATTCCCGGCCGATAAGCTCCGCCCGCGCTATATCTATCCCTGTCGCTGAGAAAGGCCGGCGAGAACCCTCCGAAAAACGGAAAATTTACCTAGAAAAACGCGAAAAACGACCGACGAAGCGCCTCGTCGCGACGAAGAAAGGACAAAAGAAGCCTCCCGGCCCGCGGCCGCGTCCCCGACAGGCTCGCCTAAACCACTTCGCGCGAAGCAAAACCGGCCTCCGAGCGGCTTTCGGACTTCCGAGAATGGGCGTGGCTTTCGACTTTTGTCTCGTTTTCTCGCGAAAATGGAAAAATAGCATCCGCGGACCTCTGGAAAAACGCAAAATTCGCCCCGAAAAAGGTAAAAAGAACCCACCAAAATACGCCTAAGCGACGACCCAATGACCGAACTGGACTCCCCGCACCCGGGCTCGCCGCTGTGCCTCAAAAGCCTTTGAGCGGACACTACTTTGCTCCTTTTCCACCCGCCCGGAGGGAGCGAGAAAAAACAACGGATTTTTAATATACCGGGTGTTCCCTCTAAGACTTTCAGTGCGAATATCTCAGCTACTATTGCAGCTAGTGCGACAAAATTTGGTATACTGGCACTAGATGGCGTGTAGAATTCGACGATGCCATTAATTTTTATATAGGGTGTTCAGTTTTGCAGATAATCGATTTAAGTTCGATTTTTTGGTAGTCAACCTCGGTAAAATTTGTATTTTAATTGGAATATTCTTAATTATGAACACATTCTGATAAAAAAAGTCCTGAATTTTTTTTATTTTATCATAAAAAAACGCCTATGAAAAGTACCCAAATTTCATTGTTTTGTCATGCAAAATGTGTATAGCCTTGAGTCCAATTTACACACACGCAACAACCGCATGGATAGACGTCAAAACGTAAAGTGACAGGAACTGTCAAAGCAAGTTTGACTATTTTTGTAGGAATTTTATTATAAATACGTAACACCACGAGGTACATTGAATCTGCGTACGTATTTGCAATAATGCTAGTTTTGTTAAAAAATGGAATTTAGAGGTTATTAGCTGTTCGCGTACGCTGAGCTTTATTCGGCATGAATACTCTGAAAATATGTGAAACATGTTTGTTTAATTGTATAATACGACTATTCTCGGAAATAATAAAAGCGATAAAGAACAATCCCTACCAGAAGACTTAAATTTATGAATACGTCACGCCCTAGACTCGCTGCTTTACCACAGACTGGCACAGACAGAGGACTGTTGTTAGTGTTGTTTACTGTGAATATGCTGCAGAGCGCAGACGCTGAGCCCGACTGTCTCGAGACCTGATGACCAGCTGAACGATGTGTAAACTTAACCTAGAGTTCCAAATAATGAAAATAATGAACAAAGCCTCTTCAACAAGTGGTAAAAATGTTTTAAAGCCTAGAAACAATCATAGATAAAAATGCAATGGATTCCTTGAGTGAAAGCTTCAGTTCCAGTATTACAAAAATATATCTGTTATAAAAACTACTCCACATCAAATGTGAGTAAAATTTCGAGCCATATACCTAGGTGTGCTAAAAATTACTTTCATACAGTAAAAAGCTTGATAGAACGAGATGTGTAAGTACTAAGTATAACGATTAATGGGAACTGAGACGAAAGACGAAGGAAAAATATCAGTGTACTTAGTAGGTAATTATATCTTGCATATTATTTTTCGTCTTTTTATATTGAATATGAGTTGTAGTTTCTTGTACTTATGTTTCATGTTAGCTAATTCATTTCAAAGAACTATGGGGTTAAATTTATAAGAAATAGCCCAGTTACGCAAAATCTAGGATTATCTTTACCTAATTAGTTTCAGATGGAGAAGGTATTGGGGGCTTACTTTCAAGAACAGAGATGAGGAAACATATTTCAGTATTTGTAGGAGACCAGAATGAATATAAACATATTAATTTCATCTTGTGGTATGCAGAAATTAAAAATGTCTACGAAAATGTTTCGTCTCACCTCTAGGTAGGAACTTAGAAAACAAAGTGCTGTTATGGAAGCAGGTTTACATACACAATTACGTTAATCATTGATTAAAAGATTCGATAAGATACTGAAGAAGCCAGATGCCAAGATTAGTTTATATTCGTGCGACAGAGAGATGGGAGACGAGGAAAATTTTGCTAGAACACATTAGACTTTACGTTTTGCTATAAATAAAAATATACCTAACTTTCTGTACTTGGTTTAATTATTTAATAAAATTAAAGTTAATGGAATGTGTAAGTTAACGAGTGAATTAAATAAAAAATATAAATAATGCAAGTATGGCGGAAATTAAAGTTTATTAAATTGTTATCGTTTGTATTTATTATACACTACAGCAAATATCCTTGTGTTTAATAATTCTATAACAAAATTAACATGTCTAAAACATAAATATCAGTGAGAACTGTTAATATTAAGTTCTTAAATAAGGTAGGTATAATTATAAAAAAAAAATAGATAATATAAAAAACTCACTTTGAAAAGTATTCTACATTTTCAAGAATAAATGAAAGATTTTTTTCAAAAAGTAATACGTACCTACAGTGGTTTATTTTTTTTATTAGTGGCTAAATTGATTAACTTGACTCTTCATCTTCAAGTATTCATTATTTCTTAAGCATCTGTGTTTAATAATTCAGGTAGAATAAAAAAAGACAAATACAAAATTTAATTTATTTACAATAAAATAAAACTACAATAAATTAAAAGTACCTAAGTACTTACATACATTTAATCGATTTTATGTTAAACAGTTCTGTATTCTAATTTACAGAGCACCGTTCAATCTAAGGGATGGTCAAGCATGTACGATTAGGAACAAATCTTGCCATTTCATTGTTCGATACCTACCTTATTACGTTATGTTGTGTATATTGTAACAACAGTTAACTTTCAACATTTTTAAGATATACTAACGAGATGTTTTCATACTCTACATAGAATTATGAAATTAGTTAAGTTTCTTAAATTTATTCGTTTAGAAATTAAATAAAACTCACGACAACTAAATTTAATGTCTTATAGAATACTCTTCAAAGTGATTTAGAGACTACTTTATAATATTGTCCATCATTCCATATTTAGAATTAGTTCCAAGAAAATGTCTGTGTAATATTTTTCGCTTATTCTTTCTAGTGTCTGTTTTAATGTAGGTACTAATTTGTGGCACTAAACACACATAACTGAAACATAAAAACAATAATTACAAATTATTATCTAGCTTTAAATGACTATTTGATAGGTACCTACTGGGTATAGTAGGTTTGCAGGTGATTCTTCCTAGCAAAAACCAGTTGCTTTATTCTAGTTCTGTATCATATGAAATACAGGAATTGTAGTTCATTGTTTACTATTTTACAGATGTAGAGTTCTTCTTAAACATCTTCTTCACAAAGTGTTGAAATATGTGCACAAGAATCAATCATTTCTAGGTTATGCTTTCGTAATATATATTTTGTCGGGTTGGGGTACCCAGGTTTAGTTCAGATTAAATCTGACTTTCAACGACAAACATGTTCACATTATAATAATAAAGTTTTAGGAATCGTTTTGCTCGAATTTATTTGTTGCTAAATAAGTAATCAATAATTACAGCAGTTGGAAAAGAGAGATATTCTTTAAGTACTTACACACTTTTGTAAATTATTTTGTGATAAAAAATACGGGTACCTAATTATTATGTACACTGTAGTAACATAAAAAAAACATTTTACTGAAATTTTATTACATTATAATGGAACAATTTAAAAAGATATTTTACACAATATTCACGCTGTAACCCTAGCTGTAGCGGTAGACTGCGCCGGCACACTGCACCATAGATTAGGTAGATTTCACTGCACAGCGATCCCAATGCTCCAAAAGCCTTAACTGAAGTCTAAATTTTTATCGACAAGTCTCAATAACACCATTGTGTATACGTAAATTGCATTAAATGCATTATTTAGCGTTATTTATGTAAAATAAAATACTTTATGCCATTAATATTTGACAATTCAATGACAATTCATAGTTTTGACGTTTAGCGATGTTAGTTTCTTCTGTGTAAGTCTGGCTCAAGGCAATCCACGTTTTACATGACAAAACAATGACATTTTGGTACTTTTTGGAGGCGTTTTTTTATGTTAAGATTTGAAATTTTTGAATGTTTATTTATCAGAATGTATTCATAATTAAGTATATTTCAATTTAAACATAAGTTTTAGCAGGGTTGACAACCAAAAAATCAAAATCAAATCGATTTCTTGGAAAATGGAACACCCTGTATAAGAATTGATGTTATCATCAGATTCTACTCGGCATCTAGTGTCTGTATACCAAATTTCGTCGCACTGGCTATGATGGTTTCTGAGATATTCGCACTGAAAGTCTTAGAGGGAACACCCGGTATAAGAATTTTGAGAATTTTTTTAGAATGGTTCGGTTTTCTGAAACACCCTGCATTTTTTAATTAGGGTAGTTTTTTGCAGCCTATTGTGAAAAGTTTTATCAAAATTATTTTTTAATTCCATTAATTTCCCAGTATTTTTTCATTAGTATAGTTTTTCTGCAGACTATTGCGATAGATTGATGAATGATTCGATTTTTCTAAACATGCAGTATTTTTTCATTAGTATAGTTTTTCTTCAGAATATGTAAAATGCTTCATAAACATTTTTTTTTTAGTTCCAACAATATACTTGCATGAAAATTTCTAGAGAATAGTTCGGTTTTTTAAACACCCAGTTGTTTTTTAATTAGTATAGTTTTCTTAAAAACCATTGTGAAGAGTTTCATAAAAAATATTCCATGAGGATTGTGAGGATTCTTAGAGAATGGTTTGGTTTTGTTAAACACCCTGTATTTTTTCATTAGTATAATTTTTTTACAATCGTGAAAAGTTTCATAAAAAAAATTAAATTAAATATGTATTTTTATAGTTCTTTTACAATCTATCGTAAAAAGCTTCATCAAAAACCAAAAGAGAATTTTTAATTCCAAGTTTTAAGGATTTTTAGAATGATTCGATTTTCTTAAACACCCTGTATTGTTCTCATTAAAATAGTTTCCATATAGACCATTGTTAAAAGTTTCATCAAAGGAATATTATACTTCCATGAAGGTTTCTAGAGAATGGTTCGGTTTTTTTAAACACCCAGTAGTTTTTTAATTAGTATGGTTTTCTTACAGACCATTGTAAAAAGTTTGATACAAAAATATTCCATGAATTGTGAGGAATCTTAGAGAATGGTTTGGTTTTGTTAAACAACCTGTATTTTTTCATTAGTACAATTATTTTACAATCGTGAAAAGTTTCATAAACAAAATTAAATTCCATAAATTTTGTGGATCTAGAGAAGGGTTCTTTACTTTACACCCTGTATTTTTTCATAAGTAGGTGTATTTATATACATAATAATACCTATGTATGTATTTTTTATAGTTTACAAACTATTGTAAAAAGTTTCATCAAAAACCAAAAAAGAATTTTTAATTCCAAGTTTTAAGGATTTTTAGAATAATTCAATTTTTTTAAACATCCAGTATTTTTTCATTAGTATAATTTTCCTTCAGAATATGTACAATGTTTCATCAAAAAAATTTTAATAGTTCTATGAATTTTAAGGATTTTTAGAAAATGGTTCGGTGTTTTAAAACACCCTGTATATATTCATTAATATAGTTTTTTACAGACTATTGTGAAACGTTTCATCAAAAAATAATTTTTAATTCCATAAATTTTGAGAATAAGTTTCATAAAAAAAACTGTAATTCCTTGAATTTTGAGGATTATTAGACCATGGTTCGAATTTTTTAAACACCCTGTATTTTTCGTTATTACAGTTTTTTTACAGTCTATTGTGTAAGGTATCTACAAAAAAAATATATTAATTCCATAAATTTTAAACACCCAGTATTTTTTCATTAGTATAGTTTTCCTGCAGACTATTGGGAAGAGTTTCAGAAAAAAAATTAAATCCACGAATTTTGAGGATTTTTAGAGAACGGTTCGGTTTTTTCAAACCCCGTATTTTTTCGATAATTAGTGCGGTAAGAGACCCTCGACGGAAGTTTCGTAAAAAAAAATTGTCAGTTAAATCAAATAGTCAAACAATCAAATAAATTTTTTTTAATTCCATGAATTTTGAGGAATTTTAGAGAATGGTTCGGTTTTTTAAAACACCCGGTTTTTTAAACAACCTGTATATTTTCATAGTTTCATCAAAAAGAATTTTTTAATTCCATGAATTTTGAGAATTTTTAGAGAATGGATCGGTTTTCTGAAACACCCTGCATTTTTTCATTAGGTTAGTTTTTTTGCAGCCTATTGTGAAAAGTTTTATCAACTAAAATTTTTAATTCCATGAATTTCCCAGTATTTTTTCATTAGTATAGGTTTTCTGCAGACTATTGCGATAAGTTTCATAAAAAAAAATAAATTCCATAAATTTTGTGGATCTAGAGAATGGTTTTTTATTTTATACCCTGTATTTTTTCATAAGTATGTATTTATATACATAATAATACCCAAGTATGTATTTTTCATAGTTTTTTTACTATTGTAAAAAGTTTCATCAAAAACCAAAAATCAAGTTTTAAGGATTTTTAGAATGATTCGATTTTTTTAACATTCAGTATTTTTCCATTAGTTTAGTTTTCCTTCAGAATATGTAACATGTTTCATCAAAACATTTTCTTAATTCAACGAATTTTGAGGATTTTTAGAGAATGGTTCGGTTTTTTAAACACCCAGTATTTTTTCATTAGTTTTGCTTTTCTGCAGACTATTGCGATAAGTTTCATAAAAAAAATTAAATTCCATAAATTTTGTGGATCTAGAAAATGGTTCTTTATTTTACACCCCGTATTTCTTCATAAGTATGTATTTATATACATAATAATACCAAAGGATGTATTTTTCATAGTTTTTTTTACAAACTATTGTAAAAAGTTTCATCGAAAACCAAAATTGAATTTTTAATTTCAAGTTTTAAGAATTTTTAGAACTCGATTTTTTTAAACATCTAGTATTTTTTCATTAGTATAGTTTTCCTTCTGAATATGTAAAATGTTTCATCAAAAAGAATTTTTTAATTCCGTGAATTTTGAGAATTTTTAGAGAATGGTTCGGTTTTTTTAAACCTCCTGTATTTCTTCATTAGTATATTTTTCCTACAGAACATTATAAAAAGTTTTATCAAAAAGAATTTTTTAATTCCATGAATTTTGAGGATTTTTAGAGAATGGTTCGGTTTTTGTAAACGCTAAGTATTTTTTCATTAGTATAGTTTTTCCGCAGACTATTGCGATAAGTTTCATAAAAAAAATTTTAATTCCATGAATTTTGAGGATTATTAGAGAATGGTTCGGTTTTTTTAAACACCCTGTACTTTTTCATTATTACAGTTTTTACAACCTGTTGTGAAAGGTGTCTACAAAAAAAATATTAATTCCATGAATTTTGAGGATTTTTTGAGAATGGTTCGGTTTTTTTAAACACCCGGTATTTCTCCATAAGTATAGTTTTCCTAAGGAATATTGTAAAAAGTTTCATAAATAAATATTTTTTAATTCCATGAATTTTGAGAATACCTTATATATAATTTTTTGCGGCTCCAAATAGTTGACGACCACCACTAGTGTTGGGAAAAACCGACTTATTTCAAAAACCGAATACTGGGTATTTAAGTGATAACAAAAACCGATTGATAACTCGAGTGATGGTCACTTGATTCTCAGCAGCTGTACATATTACTATTTTTGTAGTTTATATGTAAATGTATTATTTTAAATACATAAATATATACTTTTTGTATGGGTAATATTATATATTTAAAATAAACAGTACAAATCTTAGATATATAAAAATATATGTTGCATTTACACACAAAATTAGTTACTTACAAAGTAAAAAGAATGTACTTACTTAAGAATTTAAAAGATAAGAATATCCTACTTGCGCATATGAAAAGGTGGCAACCCTAGTGAACAATGGAAAAAAATCAAATAAATAATTCGTTACTCATATAACTGATAACCGAGTGATATCGGTTATTGCAATAACCGAATAATCAGTTATTATTCACTCGAGTGATCTCAACACTAACCGCCGTATTGCCTGGCTCCTCTATACCGCCTTGGTTCGGATTTAAGTAAATTTTGATACAAAAACGAACTCAAAACTCAGCGTTTGCATAACAAAACGTATCTAGAGATTTCAAATTTACCTTTTCTGGCCTTTGCGGGCTTCCAATCGGCCCATTTAGCAAAATTTCCTACGTTTTATTCGGAGCTGTCACCGGCACCGCATCGTTCGGCTTGGCGTTTGACGTTTCGGACGGCCGAGCGCCCGCCGAACGTGTAGTTGACCCAAACTTTCGCTATTTTCACTATAAAATCGAATTTTAAAGTCAGACCTGAGACGTGCGGGACGTCGTAGAAGGTTCAAAGTTTACCTTTCGATATGGCTTTGTGAAAATGAATGCGGGAAAATACGAAAATATCGAATCCGAAATAGTGTGACGTCTACCCATAACTGACTGACGTTTCTCGAATTCCCGGCCGATAAGCTCGGCCCGCGCTATATCCATCCCTGTCGCTGAGAACGGCCGGCGAGGACTATCCGGAAAAGGGAAAATTTACGTAGAAAAATGCGAAAAACGGCCAGCGAAGCACCTCGTCGCGACGAAGAAAGGACAAAAGAAGCCTCCCGGCCCGCGGCCGCGTCCCCGATAGGCTCGCCTAAAAAAACTTCGCGCGAAGCCAAACCGGCCTCCGAGCGGCTTTCGGACTTCCGAAAATGATTCTCGACTTTTGTCTCGTTTCCTCGCGAAAATCGAAAACTGGCGGCCGCGGACCTCGGGAAAAACGCAAAATTCTCCCCGAAAAAGGTAAAAAGAAACACCAAAATACGTCTAAGCGACGACTGAAGGACCGAACTCGACTCCCCGCGGCTCGCCTCAAAAGCCTTTGAGCGGACACTTTACCACTTTTCCACCCGCCCGGAGGGAGCGAGAAAAAACAACGGATTTTAATATATAAGAGAAAAGATATTCAGAAAAAGAAATTTTTAAATCCATGAATTTTGAGGATTATTTAAGAATGGTTCGCTTTTTTAAACACCCTGTGTTGTTCTCATTAAAATAGTTTTCATATAGACCATTGTTAAAAGTTTCATCAAAGGAATATTATACTTCCATGAAGGTTTCTAGAGAACGGTTCGGTTTTTTTAAACACCCAGTAGTTTCTTAATTATTATAATTTTCTTACAGACCATTGTGAAAAGTTTCATAAAAAAATATTCCATGAATTGTGAGGATTCTTAGAGTACGTTTGGTTTTGTTAAACACCCTGTATTTTTTCATTAGTATAATTTTTTTACAATCGTGAAAAGTTTCATAAAAAGAAATTAAATTCCATAAAATTTGTGGATCTAGAGAATGGTTCTTTATTTTACACTCTGTATTTTTTCTTAAGTATATTTTACTATATACGTAATAATACCTAAGTATGTATTTTTTATAGTTTTTTTACAAACTATTGTAAAAAGTTTCATCAAAAACCAAAAATGAATTTTTAATTCAAGTTTTAAGGATTTTTAGAATGATTCGATTTTTTTAAACATCCAGTATTTTTTCATTACGATAGTTTTTCTTCAGAATATGTAAAATGTTTCATAAAAAAAAAATTTTTAGTTCCATAAATTTTGAGGATATTTAGAGATTGGTTCGGTTTTCTAAAACACCCTGCATTTTTTCATTAGGGTAGTTTTTTTGCAGCCTATTGTGAAAAGTTTTATCCAAAAAAATTTTTAATTCCATGAATTTTGCGGATTTCAAGATAATGGTTCGGTTTTTTTAAACACCCAGTATTTTTTAATTAGAACAGTTATTTTACAGCCCATTGCGAAAAGTGTCATTAAAAAAAATTTCAATTCCATGAATTTTGAGGATCTTTAGAGAATGGTTCGGTTTTTTTAAACCCCATGTATTTCTTCATTAGTATAAGGACCGTATAATTCCAAAAGGACGAACAGACCAATTTTATGAAAATGACATTTATGTGCTATTACAATAAACGCGTCAAGATGTTTGTTATGACAGAAGGGCGAACGGATTGCAAGCTCAGTTTGCTTACAAATGAATATTATTACTTTTTTCTTTGGACGAACCTGCAATACCTATTCGGCCGAACAAACGAACGGCCACGAGGAATTAGTCAAATAGACGAACGTGCAGTGCTATGAGTCCACAGTCCACAGATTCTGTACATGCAACTATAGAATTTGCTCATAGGAATAAAATTATTTATGCTCCATCTGAATGGGATACCATAATCAGAAATGCTAGATACAATGGTTTACCGCATGTGACGTGTATATTAACTTACAAGGACTTTCTTGATTTTACAACTCTACTGCTATGTACATTTCCTAAAGTGTTAAAGAATGAAGAGGGTAATACAGTGAAGATTCGTGATATTTGCTCTGTGACTTTTAAAAAAGACTCGCCGAATGAGTTTTCTTATGCTACATCTTTAAGTCAGGAATCACCGCAAATTAAGGTTAATTTATTAACAGACCAAACCAACTCGAGAGGCACCAGGAAAAACAGGGTACCACCAGAGCTACAACGGGCCTATAACTCACGTCCTCCCTTGCCTCAACAAAAATACAGCACATTACGAAGACTGCATTACAGAAGTCATCCCTAAAAGATACCACAATGAATTTCTGTCGTTTCCATTCAAGGCAACTGTACCAAACACTTTGGTGGAGTCTGATGCAGAGGATACATCATCAAGTGAAATGTAGATTGATGTGATGACGGAATATATTTTTGTTTTATTTGGTATAAAACTTGTGTCTATTTTTTTTTAAAACATTTATTATTTTATACTTTGTATTAACAGTTTCCTTTAATAGTTATTTATGCAACAAGTACAAAAAGTAAGTGTTTATTGCAAGTGCAATAAGCACCTTTTGTACGAGTTGCATACAATATGTTTTCTACGTTCATGCAAGAAATAAAAAATGTTATTTAGATGACACTAAGTCTAGGAAAATGTGACGTCGATTTGAACGTTTATGTTTATCATGATGACAAAACGTTGTAGTAGAATGACAGATTAATGCAATAAACATTTTATTGCACTAGTGCAATAAAGAACCACTTTTTCCACTAAATATAGTTCAATAAAGTTTTGTTTTTTGCATGAACGTAGAAAAAATAAATAAATCGCTACTTTGCAACACTGCTATAATTATTTATCCAACGGATATCCATTATAACAATAAAACAAATAAGCGAATGTGCATATAATACGGTAAAAAGACGAATGTCCGGACGAACAATAAATTTTAGCATTTTGTTATTTGGCAAATGGACAAACATCCACTAAATTTCCTATTCCTGTGCTATTTTGGTATTATTTTTAATGTTGACTATAGCAATATGTTCCATGAAATCTCCACTAAAACCTCACCAAAATTTTTTATTACTCTATTGCATTTCCCACACTTAAACGAAAAACTGTGATTTCTCAAAATGTTGTTTTGGTCTATTCGTCGTTTTGGAATAACTGGGTCCTACAGAACATTGTAAAAAGTTTAATTTAAAAGATTTTTTTAATTCCATGAATTTTGAGGATTTTTATAGAATGGTTCGTTATTTTTAAACACTCTGTATTTGCTTCGTTAGTGAGTGTCATAATAAATCCTTGATGGAAGTATAATCAACAATTTTTTTTTCCATGAATTTTGGGAGTTTCAATATTGGTTCAGTTTTCTTAAACACCCTGTATTGTTCTCCTTAAAATAGTTTCCATATAGACCATTGTTAAAAGTTTCATCAAAGGAATATTATACTTCCATAAAGGTTTCTAGAGAACTGTTCAGTTTTTTTAAACATCCAGTACTTTTTTAATTAGTATAGTTTTCTTACAAGCCATTGTAAAAAGTTTCATAAAAAAATACTCCATGAATTGTGAGGATTCTTAGAGAATGGTTTGGTTTTGTTAAGCACCCTGTATTTTTTCATTAGTATAATTTCTTTACAATGGTGAAAAGTTTCATAAAAAAATAAATTCCATAAATTTTGTGGATCTAGAGAATGGTTCTTTATTTTACACGCTGTATTTTTTCATAAGTAGGTATTTATATACATAATAATACCTAAGTATATATATTTTATAGTTTTTTTACAAACTATTGTAAAAAGTTTCATCAGAAACCAAAAAAGAATTTTTAATTCCACGAATTTTGAGGATTTTCAGAGATGGGTTCGGTTTTTTTAAACACCCCGTATTTTTTTCGATAATTAGTGCGCTAAGAGACCCCCGACGGAAGTTTCGTAAGAAAAAATTTTCAGTTCCCTTAATTTTGACATTCTTTGAACGTTCGACATTTTTCCAACACTTTGTATAAAAACCGGTCTTTCGCACGTCAAACGACCCCTCCAAAGCGAAAAAACCGAAAATTTCCTCGAATCTGTTATTTTTATTTTTTTCTCGTCAATTTTTATCGGAACCCCGTACATCGAGCTTTTTTGAGTCAGCCCATATATACGCGAAGCGGCTCGACATTGTTTACGCCCCCATATTGCTTACGTTATTTTGACCCCGTCTTGGTTCGGATTTTCGCAAATTTTGATGGAAAAACGACCACAAAACCCAGCGGTCGCGTAACAGAAAGTAGCTAGAGACTTTAAATTTACCTTTTCTGGCCTTTGCGAGCCTCCGATCGGCCCGTTTAGCAAAATTTCCTACGATTTATTCAGAGCTGTCACCGGCACCGTACCGTTCGGCTCGTCGTTTGACGTTTCGGACGGCCGAGCGCCGGCCGAACGTGTACTTGATCCAAACTTTCGCTATTTTCTCTATAAAATCGAATTTTAAACTCAGACCTGAGCCACACGAGACATGATAGAAGGTTCAAAGTTTACGTTTCGATATGGCTTTGTGGAAATGAATGCGGGAAAATACGAAAATATCGAATCCGAAATAGTTTGACGTCTACCCATATCTGACTGACGTTTCTCTAATTCCCGGGCGATTAGCTCCGCCTCCGCTATATCCATCTCGGTCGCCGAGAACGGCCGGCGAGGACCCTCCGAAAAACGGAAAATTTACCTAGAAAAACACGAAAACGGCCCGCCCAGCGCCTCATCGCGACGGAGAAAGGACGGAAGAAGCCTCCCGGCCCACGGCGCGTCCCCGACAGGCTCGCCTGAAAAACCACGCACGAAGCGAAACCGGCCTCCGAGCGGTTTTCGGGCTTCCGATAAGGGGCGTTTTTTTCGACTTTTGTCTCGTTTCCTCGCGAAAACGGAAAAGTAGCATCGGTGGACCTCTGGAAAAACGCAAAATTCGCCCCGAAAAAAGTAAAAATAACCAACCAAAATACGCCTAAGCGACAACCGAAGGCGAAAAAAGCCTTTACCCGGACACTTTGCCCCTTTTCCAGCCGCCCGGTGGGAGCGAGAGGAAATCACGTCATTTAATATATAAGAATTAATTAAGAATCATATATTACAAGCGTAGGTAATAAAGAATTTAATTTTCAATAAATAAACGTGAAATGATAGACATGTAACATAAAAACCCATCCAAGGATGACAGAAAATTGTGATATATACTAGAACTCGAAAACAAATTTTATAAATTAAAATTAATAAACTAAAACCAATTGTGATAATTGTGTCATCAAAATATAGTTAATTCAACATAGATTTACTTAATAAAACTTGCAATTGAAAAAAGTAATTTATTTGAACAGAAGAAATAAAAGTGTAAATGACATATCTTAAACTCCAGTAACGATTCACAAAAATTTTCAATGTAAATAAATATTATCACATAAAAAGTAATAAAAAGTTAAGTTAACTATAATAGAAGCTCAATTACATAAGCAAACCATGTTGAATTATAAGTAAAATAAGGAAATTAGGTAAAAACATATAAAATAAGACCAGAAAAATGTAAGGTTGGGATTCCCTAAAAAATAGACAAATGGGATATCGAAAGAATGGGAGTCATGCCAGGAACACAGAACTATACCTAATTTAGACTGAAAACCAAGCATATTTCCATAATTTCGATTTATATTTTCAAATTGTCAAAAGCTTTTGGTAGTCATGACAAGAGAAATTCTCTACACATATAAATTAGAAACGTCAGAATTTTCGGCAGTAGGTCAACAAACTTTGAACAGGTAACATCACAGCCTGAAAACAAGTAAAACAAATGAACAAAAGTCAACATTGACACCTACCAAAGTGACAGTATTGTGAAATGTCAATGTCGAAAGTGACAAGTCATGAGAAACTCCATACCAACTCAGTAAACTGTTAGTGAATTAGAAATTTAAAAAGTTGTGCCGCGTAAGTGAAAAGAAATTAAGTAAACCGTAGTGAAAAAGCAGTGAGTTAGTGTCATTGGTAAACATTGCTGAGCCCTAGGAGACTTCAAAGCAGATCATCTCCAGTTCAGACTTTCAACGGAACAGAACGAGGTCAATTATTAGAAAGTGTAGGAGATTCAACTACACCGGGATTGCAGTCAAATCATGCCAGAGGAGTAAAAGGCAAGCAATTTATTTTACACATGCATGTATAAAGGGTTTCAAATGATCATTGGCCATATTTGCAATTGCTTGATTTAAATATTTTACAAATTTAGATTTAGTTATAAAGAAAAGTGTGCACAATTAAATTTTCATATTTTTTCAAAATATTTGAATAAATCATTCATATCTATAGTATAGATCAAAAAAAAAAAAAATAAAAATAAGAGCTCTATAATCAAAAATATATACTAGATTAAGATTTAGGATAATTAGTAGATTAATGTTTGTGCATTGAAATTTGTATAATTATAGATTAATGGAATTTGTTGAAGATTGAATCTGAAATTCTTTTATTACCTAGTAGGTAACTATAAATCATTCAAAAATAAAACAAATTATATTCTTTATTAGTAAAAAAAAAACATATTAACAAGGTTAATTTGAATTAAAAATTGAAAACTTGATTAAAAAAAATAAATAAATAAATTCTAAACAAAAGATACATTTTATTAGAAACAATAATTCCAATACATAGTGTATAATAAGCCACAATGTAACCGCTTCCCTAGAGACAGTGGAGTCTTGGTTCTACCGACATCATTATAAGAGCATTGCAGGTAAATATTCCAAGTGTATATTCTTATAAACGGCGCCCAACAAATAATCAAAATTAGACTTTCAAATTTATTCAAAATTTTACAATTCATTATAAATTAAATAATTACAAAGCTACTTTAAATATACGATAATATTATTTTTTTTGTATGGAAATCATTATATAAACAAAATATCATTCATTCATTTACTCAAAAATAAATATTATCAATATAATATACAGGGTGTAACTTTGAAGGGGGGTCCGGTTTGGAGGGGGGGGTCCCGTGACCTTTACAAACACATATGATAAGATTGTTTTCTTAAATTCTGTCACAAAAACTGATTCTTTTTTGTTGCCTTTTTTCGCAATTTTCATAGTACGCCACTGGGCAGACAAGCGCTGAGCATGTCCAGTTGGAGCGTCACCAGCATTGTTGCCATATTTAATTATGGAAGTGGAAGATGGGAAAAGAAGGCCCACGCCACTCGTGAGGCACTACTTTTTGATACATACATTTGTTTGTAGTGGGTGTTCGCTTTATTATTCCATATAAACAAAAAATACAAAAAAATGTATTTCTTTTACGGATAACACATCATAAAACAGAAACAAGTCAACTAACAGAAAACACTCGAAAATGGTTTTAGGATTGACAGAAAAGTATAATGACTGATGAGTCGCAATATTATAAAAAAGCATATTTAAAAGATTATTCATGCAGTTTTTTCTTTTTTGTTTTTTGTATCTTCGTTACTTAACACCAGACTGAGGTGTATACATGCAAAAATATGTTAAACATAGGTATTTACATTGAATTGGTGTTATGTTATTTCTAGTGACTCGCATCGCCGAAATCTCATCACAATAAATTGCAAGTTGTAGTTTTGCATATCCAGACTATTGTCTTTTGCATTCACATTACCTCACTAAAAAATCCTCACTTTCACATTTTACGGCCTCACAATTGCGTGCTCTAGTACCTTTGATGCGATCAGATGAGATCTTGTGGCAAAATGTTCTACCAATGCACCTGTTATAACGTGACACAAGCAGTAGTTGTTTTGTTAACACTTAACTATAAATACTGGCGAATACTGGCTTTTACTGTTGATTTTCGTTTGCAGTCAAGTAATATATTACATAGAGTACATTGTACCATTAAAATACTAACTAGCAAATTGTGAATCCATTTTTCTGCACGGTATCGGTTAACTTGTACTCGTGAACGTAATGTAAATAAATAACACGTAGTGCATATCGTCAAAGCTACGTATGTACTGAATTCATTATAAAATATCAGCTTCGGTCGCGCCGCGCTGCTTGCAACACGACCCTGAAATGACGAGACAAGTTCCGACGTCTAGACTGGTAACAACTAACTGGCAACACCGTAGACATGGTTCTGCAGTGAAACTCGGACACTGTACAGGGGCGGCGTGTATAGCAATTTGGGTGCAGTTTAAAAAAATAATTATAACTCGGCTATTTATTTGATTTAAAAAAAACTAATTTCAGATTAGCAATCTAGGGAACACGGACTACCCCCCCTCCAAACCGGACCCCCTTCAAAGTTACACCCTGTATATATTTCACACAATATTACTAATACCTAATATATATAATATATATATAAATACCGTATTTTCTTATTAAAAAAGTATCCCTTGATGCCTATGGTTTACTTAGTAAATCTTTCATTTTCCACATTTCCAGACAAATTAAAAATTGGGAAGGTCATTCCGGTACACAAAAAGAATAATGTCACTAATATTGGAAATTACAGGCCAGTCACAATATCATCTGCTTTTGCAAAAATTGTTTAATATTGTTTTTTAAATCGCTTACTTACATTTGTATATAACTAAATTCAGGATATTAAAATTACTGTTTTAAAAAAACAATTTTATTTACTTAAAACTACAAATGCGAGGTCTCTAGCTTAAGGACTAATAATAACTGAGCTTAACTCTAAACATTCGGCCTTTTATAATGTGGGTGCATTAGACTTATCTAAGGGCGGTTGTGTTCCGACGACATCTTAATGGGTTAGGTGGCGTCTCAAGGGTTGATAACAGTTGGACATAATTCCTCCCCCCTTTAGCTCAAGGCGTCCACGACT
The DNA here is from genome assembly GCA_025584915.1 of Monochamus saltuarius. Classification (NCBI taxonomy): domain Eukaryota; kingdom Metazoa; phylum Arthropoda; class Insecta; order Coleoptera; family Cerambycidae; genus Monochamus; species Monochamus saltuarius. Next base: position 33,431,186 of record CM046723.1, read on the forward strand.
TGTGATGCTGTGGGCAACTCGGGGTACAGCTTTTCCTCAAATTGGATTTCTTCATTTCCCTCGGACGTTAAATTAGCCCTAATGGCTTCTGAAATCCTATGTCTAAATGCATAAATAATTACAATGGTGAAGCAAATTATTAACAATAATATTGAGGTTATAGAAATGTGCGTTACATGAACAATTGGGTGCAATTTTATATTGCTGTTTAGTTCTTTGGCTTCTTCCTTTATTTTAGCAAAATCATCGAGGTGTTTTTGTTTCAAATTGATATATTTGTTAACAAATTTAAAATTACTTTTAGGAATTTTTGGTGCCTCGTATATAAAATTGCTGTAGGTATTTTCATAAGTTACATTGTTTACCATAATTTTACAATTACCCTCGAAGGAAATTAATACATTATTTGAGGTTGTATAATAAAATAACCGTCCTTTACATTCTTCTACTATTTTAAATTCATGTTTACAAATGGTTCTTATTACTAATTAAAGGTACAAAAAGGTTATAGTTATTTCCTACTAGGACTGAATTGCAATGTTTTGCACGATTACTGTCACTGAGGGCGCAATCACTTTCCTGTGGTTCATTTGTGCACAACACTTGTTTTTCAATCACTGCACATTGTTCGTTCGTCCACAGTTCTTCCTGTAGTCCTGAGAGTCTGTATTTTGCAGACGGTATAAGGAGTTTATTCTCGTGGTCAGGTAAAGGATAAATTCTTTGATAGGAGAAATGGTTAGGATTTAAAATGGGTATGTATGTACAATATACATGTTATAATTTTATTTATGGAAATTATTTTCATCTTTGAAAAATTTACAATTTTGATTAAATGTGTGTTGTCTAGTTCGAGCAATTCACTTGTTTTGTAGATGAGTTTTAAGTGGTTTAATATTTCTTTAAGGTCTTCTATTGATATAATTTCTAAGTCCGTAATGTTATTACTAGCTAAACTTATTAATCTCTGAATCATATAAATTGTTTGTAATAGTTTTTGTGAAAGGAATATATTATATTGAATTAAAATTTCTTCGTTGATCCTGTCATTAATTTTTCTCATGGGCGGCAAGTGATGTGTTAATAGTATGTAAATTATTAGCGTATCGGTCTGTTATATGATTCGCAAAAGACGAATATTTACCTGACTGACCTGACCACCTTTTCTTGGTTTTTAAATAAAACATCTAGGTTATTATTTATTTCTTTCAGATCGTCTTGATCTAAATTACCTGTAATATACAGGCTGTATCACATAAGAGGGCCACTCTCATGTATCTCGCTTAATATTCAAGACACGTCAAAAATCTTTAATTGTTTTTTGTTGCATTTTTGGAGGCCTTTATGCTCGTAAAAACAAATTTGAGATCCATGGCCAACTTTATGAGTAATAACAAAAAAACCTGTAAAGTGCCCAAACTTTAAGGCTGTCTAACTTTTTTATTTTAAGAGATAGAGAAAACTTATTGGTAATAGATTTTTATTGCAAAAACCTCTTCCACCTGATATAAACAGATTTTTGAAATATCGTATGTGGCTATTTTTTTGTATTTCATGCAATATACTACATGTTGCCCTTATCTTTTGTATTTATTACATTTTTTTCCTGTTTTAAAGACGCCAACTGCAAAAAAATAATAAACAGAATGTACTTTTTTATGCAAAATACAGATTTTCTTATAATATTCCGGTAGACTGGTCTTATTTGGTTTCTTCTCCGTTTCGTTGATTTCTTTGAGTTTTCTGACAATGGTAACAGGTTCACAGACTCCTACTTCAGTTTCCTTTGTAATTTTCTGTGGAAAGGTTTTCAGGTTAACTACCCGTACTATTGTCGTTTTCTCAGGTTTAATCAGGGTACGTCCGGTGACTATAGATTTATTAAATAAATCCGGATTACTGGGTTCCACCACTCCTACACTGCAAGACATTTTCCCATCCATTACAGTGGCAACCAAGGTTTCGGTCTGAGCAGGTAGTACCACCACATCTTTAACAACGAGTCTCCGTACAGCGTTATTCTCAGTGGTGGTCGTTAGCACTACTTCCTCACCCATTATCCGTAGCGTGCCAGCATTCAAATCTAAGTTCATCCCCTTTGCTCGTGATAAATCTAGTCCGAGTATGACATTGTCCGATATATCTGCTACCAGGGCTCTGTGTTTGAACTTGACGTCTCCTAATTCTACTTCAAGCTCGCATTCTCCTTGACTGGCAGTTGTTGTCCATTGGCTGTTGTAAGGACATAACGTTTGGCAGGGTTCTTAATACGCCAATCACCAATAATATCCGGCCGTACAATAGTTCTTGTTGCTCCAGTGTCGATTACCATAGGGAACATACGACCAAAAATAATGCCTTCTACTAGCAAGGAGTCAGAGTCCTGAAGACGTGATAACGTAACTTCTTCTCGTGGGGCATGGTACGAGGACGCAGCCGGCTTTTGCCCCGTCAAGCCGGCTGACCCTAGTTTTCCTGTGCAGATGCCACTTGGGAGTCGCGTTTTTGCTGATCCGCGACTGGGGCCCTACACTGTCTCTTTAGATGTCCTGTCTGTCCACAGTTCCAGCATTTAAGAAGGCGATCCCTTCGACTATCAGATTATTATTTCTTTGGTCTGGTAGTTGGGCTGAGTTTATTAATGACCTCCTTCAATGTTTTGATTATGTCTCCATTTCCCATATTATCGCTGTTATCACTGATGGCACAAACTTTAACATGCCTACCGGATGCCATCTTGGCTGCCTCAAATTCCAGTGCATGCGAAAGAGCGTCATTAAACGTTTTAGGTCTAGCGAGCCGTAGTGCCGCTGTGTTTCGCAATCTCTTAGGCCGTTGATAAACACTTGGATGGAGAGCTGATCTACAAATTCGGACGGGGCTGTTGGATATGCCAATCGAACCAGTCGAGCAACGTCTGTCTCAAAATGTTGTAAATTCTCTCCACTCTGCTGGTGACGATTTTTCAACTGTGCCTGGTACACTTGCTGCAGGTGCTTATCACCATATCTCATTTCCGTATGCTGTTTCTGAATGTCATAGTTACTCTGCTGTCCAGCAGGAACTCCTTGTAGCAGTAGCTTTTTCACTATCAGACCATTCGTTTGCTGCAGCTGCTGCTTCAAACTGACGTAGATAGACATTCCATGAGACCTTGCCGTCGAATTCAGGAGGCTTTGTTTTATGAGTTCGGAAAACAGGTCCTTCTGATTTGATTACGCCCTCCTTCACTATCTTGTCTAATTTAAGTCGAAGCTTTTCTCTAACCTGGTTTATTTTTTCGTCTATTTCCTTTTTTTGTGCCAATAGTTTCTTTTCTACTTGTGTTTCTACCTTATATGACTGCTCCTCTAGTTTTTTTCTAGTGTATTCTCCAATTTTTCTAACTTTGCCTGCATTTCCTTCGTCTGGTTTTCCATTTCCTGTTGTATTGTCTGTATCTGTTCTTTCATTATATACCCTTGTTCTTCTAGTTTATTTTCTAATTTCTCCTGCATTTCTTTCGTCTGGTTTCTCATTTCCTGTTGTATTGTCTGTATCTGATCTTTCATTGTATGCCCTTGTTCTTCTAATTTTTCTTGTGTTGTCTCCGTTTGGTGCCCTTGTTCTTCAAATTTTTCTTGCATCGTCCGTCCCTGTTCCTCTAATTTCTCCTGCATCGTCTTCGTCTGGTTTCTCATTTCCTGTTGCATTGTCTTCACTTGGTCTTCCATTTTATTTTGCATTGCTTGCATCATTTCTAACATTTTTGCCATTTGTGCATCCATATTGACTTGGCTTCTAGTTACAGGCATTCACTCTATTTGGAAAATTCTAGAATGTCCAGGAATGTGTTTGTAAATGTCACCGTTGACTTCCTTACAATGATACGAGTGCAGTGATATGTCACACTTGGGTCTTTGTCTCACTTCGGTATAGAGTTCTAGAATGTTCGAGATTGTCTTTCGCAAATACCACCGTTCACTTCCTTGAGTCACGACGAGTGCGGTGATACGTCACACTTGGGTCTTTGTCTCACTCCCGTGCAAAGTTCTAGACTGTTCGAGATTGCCCTTCGCGAATAACACCGTTCACTTCCTTAAGTCACGACGAGTGCGTTGATATGTCACACTTGGGTCTTTGTCTCTTTTCGATAGAAAGTTCTAGAATGTTCGAGAATGACCTTCGCGAATAACACCGTTCACTTCCTTAAGTCACGACGAGTGTGGTAATATGTCACACTTGGGTCTTTGTCTCACTCCCGTACAAAGTTCTAGAATGTTCGAGATTGTCCTTCGCGAATACCACCGTTCACTTCCTTTCTTCAGGACGAGTGCGGTAATATGTCACACTTGGGTCTTTGTCTCACTCCCGTACAAAGTTCTAGAATGTTCGAGATTGTCCTTCGCGAATACCACCGTTCACTTCCTCAAGTCACAAAGAGTGCGGTGATATGTCACACTTGGGTCTTTATTCCACTCACGCACAGGGTTCCAGAAAACTCCTCAAACTTCTGGTTAAATCCCACTTTGTGGATAGAGTTCCAGAAAGCTCTTTAAAACTTCCAGTTAAATCCCACTTCTGACACCAAATTGTCACGGATTTCCCAATCCGTCTTTTTCTTCTGCCAGAAAAACAATCCATTAATTAATTACTTATCTTTATTAACTACTCAGTACACTACGGAACACTAATTGCAACTGAACTAAACACTTATTTAATTAATCGCTATCTAAATCGCTTTGATCTCTCTAACTAAACACTTCACTTCCGATTCTTCCAGTCCCGTCTCGATCTGCGACATTATGTTTGTTTAACAGAATCGTGTAGGGGCGATTGGGGCAATCTTAGCATTTCGCGATACCACAGTCGTCGGTTTGGGTGTGAGTGGGGCAAATTCCGTGACAATATGAATAACTTCAAACGGTCTTTTTGCTAAAAGTGGGCCGGAGAGCGGGATGTTATACGGATGTCTCTCGTACTTGCTTTGTAGACAGGTTTCGCAATCGTTTATTATTTTATTAATTCTAGTTTCCATGTCGGGCCAATAATATTTCAATTTCAAGTTATTATAAGTCTCGATTATTCCGTTGTGATTACAGTCGTGAGATTGTTTAATTTTTTCGTTCTGACTTTCAGCTCGCTCTAAGTCTTTACACAAAATGTTACATTTTATAAATTTTATTGAATTGTCAAATAACACTGAACATAGCGAAATGAATTTAGACTCAATATTTATGTCATGGAAATAAACACCGTAAAGGTTCTTGGGATCGATTATCTCTTTTAGATCTCTTTTAATGTTAGTTAGTTCTTGGCAATTTCTAAGGGTTATCCGATAATGGTGCCTTTTAAACGGTCTCAGGTACTCGACATTGTATTGGTCACCTATTTTCATTTCTAATCTGTAAGTGTAATGGTTTAAAGGGCTTTCAGAGATTGTTAATGTGAAGGTGGGGCTTTCAGTTGAGGTATGTTGCGTATCGTCAGATTTGTTAGGTAGAGGGTTGTCGTTATCTAATGGGCTTTGGCTGTTTAAGATTTCGTCAGCGTCGTCGGGTGATAGGTCCTCGTCGGCGTCTACCTGAGGTAATATTGATATTAGGTCTAGTTCGTCTTGTTGGGGTTCTACGTCTTTTGTGTTTATTTCGATTCTTGATAACGCATCGGCTACGAGGTTGTCTTTACCTTTTTTTTATATGACTTGATAATCAAACTCCTCTAATCTAAGTCGCCACTTTACTAGTCTGGAATTTGGGTTGGTTTCGGTTTCGATTTTAAAGTGTCGTCCATAAAGATATGGGCGGAAGTGCTTGGTATTTTCGATAATGGATAAAAGCTATTTTTCACTTGTCGAATAATTCTTTTCTGCGAAATTTAGAGTGCGAGAGTAAAATGCTATTGAGTGATTATCTTGCGAGAGGACTCCGCCAATGGCTATGTTACTAGCGTCTGTAGTAAGATGAAAGGTGTTGTCAAAGTCAGGGTATGCGAATACTGGTGCATTTGTTAAAAGTTCCTTATATTTACGAAAAGCCTCGATATAGTCTGGATTGTCTGGGTCGATTTTTGCGGTTTTTTTCAAACATCTGGTGAATGGTGATACTATTTTCGCAAAGTTTTGAATGAATCTCCTATAATATCCTACAAGTCCTAAAAAGCTTTTGATTTCTTTCACCGTCTTAGGGAGCGGGTATTCTTGCACGGCTTTAATTTTAGAGGGATTCAGTTTAATACCTTGGGGTGTAATTAAGTGGCCTAGAAATGCGACTTCTTTACAGAGAAATTCAGATTTGTCGAGTTGTACCTTTAGGTTAAATTCTTTAAATTTATAGAAAATTTGTCTAATATGAACCAAATGATCATGTAATGATTTTGATAAAAGATCGTCCATGTAAACGAAACAAAATTTATATAGATACTCCCTTAATATGTTGTCCATTACCCTTTGAAACGTAGATGGTGCATTCTTGAGGCCAAATGGCATGCGTACATACTCGTAGTGGCCGTTATTTACTGAAAAAGCGGTTTTTTCAATACTCTCTTTCGTCATTTCGATTTGATGGAAACCCTGCGCGAGATCTAGAGTCGTAAAATATACGCATTTGCCTAAGTTATCTAAAATTTCGTCTATTCGCGGAAGGGAATATTTGTCTTCTACTGTTTTTTCATTTAATTTGCGGTAATCGATAACTAGACGCCATTTCTTTTTTCCAGATGCGTCTAATTTTTTCGGCACAATCCAAACGGGACTGCTGTAAGGTGATATTGAAGGTCTAATGATTTTATTGTCGAGAAGTTTTTGAATTTGAACTTGTATTTCATTTTTTAGATGGTATGAATATCTGTAGGATTTACAATAAACGGGTTCTTCATTTACAGTGCGAATTTGGTGTTTTACAGCATTGGTAAATGTTAAATCGCAATTTTCATTATAAAATATGGATTTAAAATGTATACATAAGTTCAAAATTTTGTCTTTTTCTTCCGAGTTTAAGTGGTTAGTTCTTATTACTTTTGTAACGTCTAAGTCAAACGAGTCACACTCTGGTTTGTCAATATTTACATTAATTAGGGGTTCAACATTAATCTGTTCGTGGAAATGAACTTCGACTTGTCGCTCTTCTTCAAATGGGATTTCGCAAAATCCGTTTTGGGCGTATGCGATTGATTCGGGAATGTATAAATTGTTACTAATACTTTCTGAGATTAGCACTGGTCTGCGTTCTATACTAACTGGTACTTTTATGGTTTTATTAATTTGTTACTTAAAAGGTTCAAAATTTTGCGGGTTAAGCTCGATAAAAAAGGGTATCTTTTATCTACCGATTTCTAGAGTTTGATTTTTGTATTCGATTTTCGCTTGCGATCGTCGGAAATCGTAACTACCTATTAACGCGTCGAAACGTTTATGCCAAGATACAACGTTAAATTTAAACTCGTACTTTATTCCTAATTCTGTTAGAATAGGGTATGCTATATTATCGTCACTTATTATTGTTTTACCTAGCAATTTGACTGAGAACTTCTGTTTAAAGAAATGCGGTTTAAAAAGCTTATGAGCAGGTTCTCGATTTATTATGCTATTTGATGCTCCTGAGTCGATGAGTATTTTTAGACCTAAGCTGGGTATTGATATAAAAGGCAGTTTTGGGGTGTTGCTAATAGAACTCAAGTCGATGTTAGTTCTGAGGCGTTTTCCTGAAAATTTTCACGGTTACCTGCAGTAAAGTAATTTTCTGGGTTTGTTATTGTTTGGTGGGATATGTCATTTTCATAGTCTACGTAATTTTCGGGGTTGTAGTCGTCTGGGTAATTGCTTGGAAAATTTATATTGTCGTATGTTGTAGTGTCGTTAGTATTATGCTCTAAGTTATGCAATTCTTCGAAGGTGAACGTTGGCCTACTTTGTGCTCTGAAAAAGTTGTTTTGCGGCGGTCTATATGTATTTCGCATGTCTATCATGGGGGTTGGATTGTATTGCGTAGGGCCGTTATTATTGCGGAATGTTTGAGAAGTATTGTTTCTATTATTATTATTTTGAGGCGCGGGGAACCTTTGAATATTTGGAGGATCCCTTGTGAAATTATTTTGTGGGGGCACATAGTATCGCGGGTCTGAGAAGGCATTACCTATACGAGGGGCAAAACGATTCATGTTATTATGTGGTTGTGGTCTAACTTGATGGTTGTCGGGTTTTTTGTTAAAATTGCCTGATTTTGGTTTATTTCTCATAAAATTTATAAACTGAATTTGCGCTTTTTTGTTATCGAATTTTCTACACTCGTAAAGGGCCTGTTCGATGGTCAAGATTGGAACGTTTAATAGATGTGAACAATAAGGTTCTAATATGCCTGCTTTGAAAGTTGCAAGGGCTTGTTTTGTGTACATGTCTTCTTTACTTATTCTTATGTCATTATTAGGAGTGCGTACGCTAACATGCTCTAAAGGAATTTGAAGTTTGTGTTTAATTGTCTGAAAATATTGCTCGTATGTTTCGTTGTTACTCTGAAAACAAGTTGTAAGATCGTGTGCTAATAGTTCTTCGGATCGCGGGTCGCCAAACTTCCGTAAAAGTTCGTCTTTTAATTCCGACCATTTCGTACAATTTGAAGAAATTAACACGTCTCTTGCTTCTCCCGTTAACTTTGATTTTACTCTTTCAAATAATAGGCGGTTAAAAATACAATTTTTTCGGGTCTTTTAAAAAGTTCTATGAATGTCTCTACTTGCTTTACGAAATAAGCTAAATTTTTTGAGCCGCCTGAATATTCAGGTAGCATATCCCTAGCCATTTCAAGTTCAACTGCTGTGTTATTATTCATTGTAAAAATATTACTATTTGTTTCAGAATTACTCGATCTAGCTTCTTTTCTAATAGGAGACCTATCTCTATGTTGCTTCATGTAAATTTATCTTTCTTATTATATTAAAATATTTTTTCAATTATTATTATTATTATTATTATTTTATTATAACATGTAAAACATAAAGGAAAATTAAGGAAAGACTCACAGTAACGTTGCTCGGTGCAGCATCTCCATGTGAGAGTCCTTCGGAGGTGATGTCCACGTGCGGCAGGTTTTCCTTAGCAAGGAACTCAACGGTTGAATAGCCTCTGTTGCCAATGGAATACTTCTCCAGGATTTCGAATACCCAATTAACTCTTGATAGAGACCGGCTTCACTATACGCGAATTTATTAACCGTTTGGGTATCTTGTTCGTAGCGCCAATTAAATTCAGGATATTAAAATTACTGTTTTAAAAAAACAATTTTATTTACTTAAAACTACAAATGCGAGGTCTCTAGCTTAAGGACTAATAATAACTGAGCTTAACTCTAAACATTCGGCCTTTTATAATGTGGGTGCATTAGACTTATCTAAGGGCCGACGACATCTTAATGGGTTAGGTGGAGTCTCAAGGGTTGATAACAGTTGGACATAATTATATAAACATGATATGTTTTCTGTGAACCAACATGGATTTCTGGAAGGTCGATCTGCACTCAAAGCCATTAATTCTTTTTATGAAAAAATAGTCAACCAAGATGAGGCAGGCGAGTGCCCTGTCTTCTGTGACTTGAGCAGGGCATTTGACTGCGTCAACCATGAATTGCTATTACTAAAACACAATAAATATGGAAATATGGTATACGAGGACTACCATGTAACTGGATTGCAAGCTATTTAAAACAACGACAGCAATATGTATCACTACTGGATAATAAAAATAATGGTATCAATAATTATGTCAATTCTGAAATAATTTAAATTAACATAGGCGTACTACAGGGATCAATACTGGGCCCTATTCTTTTTTTTATTATATATTAACGACTTAGACCATATAAATGATTCAGTGCAGTTTACATTTTATGCAGATGACACATCTATTATAGTTTCAGATAAAAATATTGACCAAATAAAAATTAAATGCTGTGAGTTATTGCGTGGCTTGGGTAACTTGTTTTCCCAGAATCATTTATATTTGAATCCTGAAAAAACTCAAGCAATGACTTTTCATAGTAAATATAAGAATTGTGAATATCCTGAATTAAGTCTAAACAATGTAACTATACCTTGTAATACTTCAAATTTAGATTTCTGGGTATAAATATTGATTATGTGCTGAATTGGAGGAGCCACTGTGAGTTTTTGATATCAAAGCTTCATTCTGTTGTTTATCAATTTAAGAATCTTAGAAATATACTTGATATCAGTCAGTTAAGAAATCTGTATTTTGCTCAGGTTGATTCCAGGATAAGGTATGGCATTCAGTCGAGTTTACTTTCGTCCTGTCAGTTGTCTTTTAATGTGCTCTCCAAACATAACAATATACTTTTAATTTTCAACGTTAAAAAAACAGTTATGTACTGTTTGTGTGGTATGTTATAAGTGATTTCGTTGTTTAATCTGAACTTGTACTTGTGTATATTCATTGATTGTAGAAATACTTTGTACTTATCGCAAGCGTGTTTACTGTTTTTTGTTTTACCCTGAACGGACTATTGTAAACTGGTCTGAGTTGGAAATCTTGACACTTTATGGCTGATAATATGGAAGACGCTAGTGTGCAAATTAATGATGTCACTAACTTTTGCGTGAAGTGCAACCAGCGCATAAAAATGGCCTTAAATGTACCAGATGTGGAAGACTTACCCAGGCTTGTTCTAAGCTACTGAAAATGCTCAATTTCCGGAATTAGGGAAAATAATATGTTGCTCTGACTCTTTTAAAGAATCTCAAGGTTCTGGTGAAATAACAGTAGAGGAGGATATGCAAAATAACCATCGGAGTCAGACAGCAGCTACTATCGTAACAAATGAATCAGGTGAAAGCAACCTGAAAATATCCTACATGGAAGAGATAATACGACAAAAAGATTTGATAATTACCAATCAAGATATAGCTATTAAATCTCTGAATGAACAAATTCTGATGTTAAAAGAGAGAAAAATTGCCTCAGAAAGTTCCAATCAGACAAAAAATTCGCTTCAGGCAGTTAATAAACCAATTATTAAATCTAGTAACAAGAAGCAAATAGATAAACCTACTACATCAGTGGCTTCAACTACAACTTCGGCAAATGCCGCAATTAACAAGAGGACTTGGCCAGCCAAGAAGTTTCAACAGCCCCCAAGTTAGAGAAGCTGCCCAAGAGCTCTCTTAATGAAATTGGTTTACTAGAAAAGCACACAATTCTGCATTTAAACACACAAAGTTTGCTAAATAAACTAGATCAACTGCGCCAGCTTTTATCTGAAAATAATTATAGCATAGTTTGTTTCTCTGAGCACTGGTTAGATAATAATTCCATTGGATGTGTTAAGTTGGAAAATTATTCGCTTCTATCGTGCTATTGTCGCAACATATCACATGGCGGAGTTGTAATTTTTGTTCATTTTAAAATTAAGTATAAAGCTATTGACCTAAATAAATTTTCAATTCCAGTGCACGCTGAATTTTGCGGCACTGAAATTTTTAACTCACATATTGTTCTTGTGTCTGTATACAGATCATCCAGTACGGGAGATTTTGCGGTTTTTAAAACTTGTTTTACTCGGTAGATTATCTGCACCATAAATATAAGTATATTATTATTGTGGGTGATTTAAATGTGGAATTGGCGAGTGACACCTTGATTGTAAGACAATTTCTAGATGTATTAGCCACATATGGTTTGTTTTAAAATTATTGCTCCCACTCGTGTTACTCCTACCTCAGCAACATGTATAGATAATATTATAACAAATATTGATGAGAATATATTGGATCATCATTTCTTTGCTAGGTCATCAACAAGATAGCGTAAATCATATTAGTTCTAATCGAAGGTGTATTACTGCAAAAGGTTTAGATTTGCTCTCAACTATGTTTTCAACGATATCTTGGAATGAGTTGGATATTACCCTCTCAGATAATAATAATAATAATAATAATATAGTTTATTTCACCAATACACATAAAAATATTAGAAATTACATAAAAAGGGAAAAAAATATTACAGAAAAATACATGGAAAGGATAAAATAAACAGAGAATAGATCTCATCCGCCACTCAATAGCAATAGCCAAGTATAGCGAATAATACCTAAAACCCACAAAGGCGAACCTTGTGCGTGGGTAATATTAACATTTAATTACAATTTTACTCCAAATACAATATAAATACAAAATGTACGCACCTAAACACTAATACAACAAATGAGTTACATGCAAACATATATGTGTTCTAATAGACACGTAAGTACATATGCAGTGGAATACACATAGCAAAAACGAAACAAATACTATGATATAAATTAGGTAAGTTTTATTAGTAAATATTTTTCCTGTCAATTATCTGGTGTATTTTATTTCTAGGTGTTAGCACTATCCAATCTCTTAGACGCTTTTTAAAAATCTTAACAGAAAAAGTATTTTTTATAGCAGCAGGGATTTCAGCGTATGTTACAGGACTCAGGTAGGTGAAACATCTTTGACCAATATTTTTTTCAATTTTTGGAATACTAGTAGTTTTTTGTCTAAATCTTGTGTCATGATTATGTTCAATGTGAGGCATAATATTTATATGTTTAAAATGTCTTATAGCCATAGTTTGCAGAAATAGTTGTCTTATGTCAAATATTTTTGACTCTTTGAACAAAGCTTCAGTTGCATGCAGATAGCAGTAGTATTGCCTCATCTCTTATTAATTCTATAAAGACTAACATTGACATTTTTTTTCCACTCCACAAAGCTAAAAACAGCAACAATCACAAGATTAAATGGTATGATAATACATTACGAACTATGAGAAACAATGAGTACGCGGTGTAGAACTAACTACATCTATCTACTACATCTAATTATTAAATTAATAATTAAATTAAATAAAAACAGCTTTAAATACTAAATTGGAATATGACTGGCATGTCTACAAAGCTGCTCATAAAACGTATCATCGTGCAATATCTAGCGAAAAAAAGAAAGCTTATTCTGAAGCCATTATTAATTCTACCAATAAACCGAAATTGTGCTGGAATATTGTTGACTCTGAGAGGGTGAGTAAATCCAAACCTATTAGTTCATCCATTTCGTCAGAAGACTTTAATCATTATTTTGCAAATATATCTAATACCATAATAAATTCACTGACTCACTCGAAGAATGAAGCTATCCATTATATGAATCAAACACCTAAACCAGACTTTTCATTTTTTATGTCAGCCATTGTAGAGGCAGATGTACAAAATGCTATTCTCTCTTTAAAAAATTCGCCTACATTTCATTACTATGATATTAATAGTAAAATATTGAAGTCTATCATTTCATATTTAATTTATCCTCTCACAACTTTGTTTAATAAATGTTTATCAGAGGCGTATTGGCCTGACGCTTTTAAAATTACTGAAATCTTTTCAATGTATAAAAAAGGAGACGCGGACTGTACTGACAATTACTGGCCTATCTCCATAGTGCCAGTCTTGTCAAAAGTTTTTGAAATTATTATTAAAGATAAGTTGACATCTTATCTCGAATCTAAACACTTGTTGGCTGCAGTTCAATATGGCTTTCGGAAATCAAAATCTACAATAGGTGCAATTGCCGATATTTTGGGTAGAGTTGGTGATGGCTGCAGGTCATTCAACTGATGCAGTTATGTGTGATTTAACTAGGGCATTTGACTCTGTTTGAATAGATATACTTATTTCCAAACTCGAATATTATGGTATAAGATGATTAGAGTTAGATCTATTTGTTTCTTATCTTACGAACAGGAGACAGTATGTTAGTTGTGGTGGGGTTGATTCTAATCTATTACCGACAACATATGGTGTACCCCAAGGTTCCATTTTGGGACCGACTTTGTTTCTCATCTATATAAACGATCTTCCCCATGCGATTGATGGACACTGTCTGTTCGCGGATGATACAACGATTTTGTCGGCAGAACCTTTATCACAAGCTAAAGACTGGTTCTTGGCAAATCTCCTCAAATTAAACGAATCAAAAACGCAACGGGTTTGCTTCACTTCCGATAAATGGGCTGCTAAAACTCCACCACTTAAATTGCTAGGTTTAATGCTAGATTCACATCTAGATTGGAAATTGCCTGTCGAATATTTAAGTTCAAAACTATCGACACAAATATTTGTATTACGACAGCTAAGATTTTGTATATCTCGAAATGTACTTGAATCGGTTTATTACTCTCTAGTGAGCAGCCACTTAAATTATGGTATAGTCTTTTGGGGTAATTCTGTCAATGTAGGTAGAATATTCAGCATGCAAAAGGCCGCAGTACGAATACTTAGTAATGTTCCACCTGGTACTCATTGTCGACAAATATTTAAAGATCTGAAGATTCTACCGTTACCATGTATGTATATTCTAGAAACATTATCTTGTATTCATCTTAATTTAAAAACTTTTAGTACCCATGCTAGCAATCACAGATATAATACTAGGCATATGAATGACCTGATAATATCTTATTGTAGATTTGCGACTCCTCAATGTTCTGGTAAATCGTTTTACTCATTGTGATATAAAACTGATGAACATACATTGGTTCAAAGTTTTCACCAAGAATTATTTATTGGAACATTGTTTTTATAGTGTGGACGAGTTCCTACATGATTTCTGTTCTGACATCACATGTACTGTTGTATATAAATGTTGTCAATAAATCCTATGAGTATGAGTATTATTATTATTACATATTACATTACACTAATTTTCCATCCACTGCCAACTTACCTGTAATCGTAAAGGACCCCTCGAACCAGTCCAACTTTTCGAATGGTGCCAAGTCAAAAAATATTGCCTCAAGTATTACTCCTGCTGCTGTGTCCCAAGCCGTGCACCTAGCCCAAGCTCACAAAGTCTGCAATGATGTCGTGCAATTAAACAGCGATGTACAGGACAGCTCACAGATGAATGGACATAATGTAAACGTCGGTGATAAGTTGCAGAAACATAAAGAGAATCGTCCTAGACTCCGAAATAGTCGTAGCATACTAGTTGGTAGCGGAGTTAATTTGGAAGCCTGTCCCTTTAAGGCTGCATCATTGGTGAAACTGAAACATTTTTATGCAACAAATTTTGATATCGGCATAGATGAGGAGGAACTGTCTATATTTGAAAAACTTTGCTCCAAATGTTTCAGTGAAAAAACTTGTGTCTCGAAATCCCGATAGGTACTCCTCTTTTAAAATTAGCGTTCCCTATGATGAAGTTGACAACATACAGGTTCCTGACATTTGGCCGAACAAGGTTGTACTTCATCATTTTTTTTCTTTCGAAAAGACCTTTTAACTGAAAATAAGCATGACTTACATTTAAGCTTGACTACGTGTTCTGTGTTATACATTAACATTCAAAGTATTGCCAATAAAGTTGATATGTAAAATGTTTTTCTTAATCAGAATAAATCTGATATATTTTGCATATCCGAACATTGGCTAAATCAAGAAAATTTGAATAAAATTAAATTCTATAACTATGACCTTGTGTCAGGCAGGTCAAATATAAATCATGGTGGTGTTGCTATCTATGCCTCTAATAGTTTAAAGTTAAAATCGATTGACGTCAGTAGTTTTTGTGTATGCATGCTGAGTTATGTGGTGCAGAACTTAATTTTGCAAATTGTGCCATTATCTCTACATATAGATCATCTAGCCATGGTGACATAAGAATATTTAAAGAGAATCTCTCTGGTTTAATTAATTGTTTGTCAACTAAATATAAACATTTTATTGTGATTGGTGATATAAATGTCGATTTGATGGGTGGCACAGAACGTGCTAGGGATATATTAAACATTCTTACAATATATGGTGCAAAACATTATATAAATTCTCCAACTAGAGTCACTGCTGTCTTGCCTTCATAATGTTATTTGTAATTTGTCCCCTGAAGATCGATTCTCTAGGCTCTAACCCCAATATAATATGCAAAGAGCTTTCGAAAAATCTTGCAATTTTCCTGGATGACTGTTTAAAACCCTGACTCTGACCCTTTAAAAAATGTATCTGATAAATGTGGAGTAAAGTGGTTCAATGAGGACCTGAGGGGCAAGAGAAACAACCTTTTCAAGGCTAAATATTGTTACGAAAGCTCACCTACCTTTTAGTTGGTTAATTATGTTCCTGTTTTCGTTAGAATTTATAATTGAAGCTCACCTACCTCATTAGTTTGTAAATTACGTTTCTGTTTATGTTACAATTTACAATTTTTGTGATGCCTTTATTTTGACGTTTTCCGGAATATTCCAGGCTATATTCTATTTGTTTCTCG
Organism: Monochamus saltuarius; assembly: GCA_025584915.1. Classification (NCBI taxonomy): domain Eukaryota; kingdom Metazoa; phylum Arthropoda; class Insecta; order Coleoptera; family Cerambycidae; genus Monochamus; species Monochamus saltuarius. The sequence continues at coordinate 33,447,449 of CM046723.1, forward strand.
ACACGTTCTCGAAATCTCAGAAACTTCGAGAACTGTAAAAACCTATATAAGCAGATCATTCTCGGCCGCTGGGTCAGTTTGTATTGAACAGCCAAACGCGAGTGACAAACGTCAAAGTAAAGTATTTGACAGTTGTGAATTTGTTGAAGCAGATTTCTTGTATTTATCAAGAGTGACAATAAAGATTATTTGTCTACGTGACGTGTTCCAACGATAACCTAATTTCGAGGTTACATTGGTGTCAGAAGTGTGACGTTCCACAAAGAAGATATTTGGAGTAGATAAGTGAATGCCGGTAACGAGATCGAGAGCAACAGAAATGGAGGAGACATTGAAACAGTTAATGGGAATGATGCAAGATATGAAAGAAGACTTAAAAAAAGAAATGAAGAACAGCCAGGATGAAATGAAGACTAACCAAGACGAAATGATGAAAGATATGATGGAAGACTTGAAAAAGGAAATGAAGACTAACCAAGACGAAATGATGAAAGATATGATGGAAGACTTGAAAAAGGAAATGAAGTACAATCAAGAGGAAGTGAAGAACAGTTTAGAGAAAATGGAAAGTAGTCAAGAAGAATTGAGAAACGAAATGAAAACCAGTTTACAAGAAAACAATAAGAAGTTGGAAGAAACAATTAAGGTGAAACTTAACGAATTTGAGGAGACTGTTGAAGACGAAATCAATCAATTGAGAAGTGAGGTGCAAGATAAAGTCCAAGTCAGAAGAAGAAAAGTCTACATCACTAATAGTTGCTCTACGAGGTGAAGCCATGGAGATATTACGAACACTAGCCGAGGATAAACAAAAAGACTATCAAACGCTGAAGAGTGCTTTAGAAATGAGGTATGGCGATGCTCATCTACAACACGTTTATCAAGCACAATTAAAAGGCCGAAGACAACGCTTCGAAGAAAATCTGCAGCAATTTGAGGCAGATATAGCACGTATGGTGAAGCTAGCCTACCCCACCGCACCGACAGAATTCCAAGAACAGTTAGCAATTAGTAGCTTCATTGATGGCCTGCGAGATTCTGAGATCGGTCAAGCGTTAAGGTTGGCCAGGCATAAAAATATATCTGAAGCTTTGGCCCAGGCGCTAGAAATTGAAGCCGCACGACAGGCTTCCCGAAGTAGTCAAGGCAGAATAAGGCAACTAAGATTTAGGAGAGAAGAACAGCGTGAAGCCGAAGAGGATGACGAAGGACTAATGAAAAGCTTAAGACAATTTCTAGACAATTATCACAAAGAAAAAGTCCGTACAGATTCTACTGTATATAGCAGGAGAAGATCCATCAAGTGTTGGAATTGTGGAGTTGAAGGGCATCTTAGGAATCGATGCCCTAAGAATACATCTAGTCAGGACCAGGAAAACGCCAACTAGTCAGCTTTGAGGGGCGAAAGCTGGCTAGGTGCTACCAAGCCCCACCAACTATTAAGATCAAGGTAACCCGTCTGCAAAATAATGGAACGAGTTTGGTAGTACCAGGGCGTATATGCGGACGGGATTGTGAAATGGTCCTTGATACAGGCTCTAGTCACACCATAGTAAGACCGAACATCGTTGCTCACTGCAGAATACAAAAGCCAGACCGGAACTACATCTTGGAAACAGCAAATGGAGAAGTCATATCAGTGAAAGGCATCCATCTAGCTAGAATAACCCTGGGGACAACCACTTTCCAACACAACATCTTAGTAGCAGATATAACTGATGATGTCATTCTTGGACTTGATGTCATGACTGAACATCATTTTGTGCTGGACCTTTCTCGAAGATCATTGAAGACCAAAGATGAAGAAATCATCATGCAGTTTCCCGAAATCAGAAACCTCCCTATTAGAACTGTGGAAGCGTCGGCAGACATAGAACTTCCAGCAGGTTCAGAATTAGTAATGGAAGCTATTTGTAGCAGTCCTTCGGCAGTTGAAGAAACTGTAATTGTATAACCAGAACCAGAAAGCAGCCTTTATAGGAAAGGCATATTAACCGGAAATACATTAACAGAAAAGAAAAACAATTTGGTATTGGTGAGAATGCTAAATCTAAAGGACTACCCACAACAGATCAAGAAAGACGAACCTCTGGGGATTTGTTCAGCAATATGGAATCATCAACAGCACCTCGAAATATTCAAAACTACCCGAAGTTCTGCAAAGCCTTGTTAACCGATTCAAGTCCCCATTACGAGCCGATGAAGTCCAAAAATTGGAAGATTTGTTGAGGCGCTACCAGGATGTATTCTCCTTAACAGAGGATGACGTCGGAAGGACTAATCTTGTGCAGCACCGCATAAATACCGGCAATACCACTCCAATTAAACAAGCTCCACGACGTATCCCTTTAGCGAAGCAAGAAGAGGTATCGACGATGCTTAGAGACATGCAGCAACAGGGAGTCATTGAACCATCCCAGAGTCCATGGACTTCGCCGGTTGTTCTGGTAAAGAAGAAGGACGGATCTACTAGATTTTGTGTGGATTATAGAAGACTAAACGATGTCACTAAAAAGGACAGTTATCCGTTGCCAAGAATAGACGATACCCTGGATACCCTGTCAGGATCCCAATGGTTTTCCACATTAGACCTGAAAAGTGGCTATTGGCAAGTGCAACTTCACCCAGATGATAAAGAGAAGACAGCGTTTTCCATTGGAACAGGGTTATGGCACTTCAACGTCATGCCCTTTGGCCTCTGCAATGCACCAGCCACCTTTGAAAGACTTATGGAAACAATTCTGCGAGGATTGACCTGGAAAACTTGTCTCGTTTATCTTGATGACATAATAATACTTGGAAAAGATTTTGAAGATCATTTAAAGAATGTCCAAGAAGTTTTCCAAAAATTGAGAGAGGCTCGACTCAAGTTAAGTCCTAAGAAGTGCATGCTGTTTCAAAAAGAAGTCAAGTATTTAGGACACATTATTTCCTCTGAGGGAGTGAAGACTGACCCGGGGAAAACTGAAACTATCTGGAAATGGCCAGTACCAAAAGACAAACATGAACTAAGGAGTTTTCTGGGACTTTGCACTTACTATCGCAAGTTTGTGAGAAATTTCGCCGAGATTGCAAAACCCCTACATCGGCTCACAGAAAACAATCAGCTATTTATCTGGACGGAACAATGCCAACAAGCTTTTCAGAGTTTAAAAGAAGCTTTGTGTACTTCTCCGATTCTGTCATATCCCAAGCCGGGAAAGACATTCATCGTGACACAGACGCTAGTAATACTGGAATTGGAGGAATATTATCACAAGTTGAAGACGGGCACGAAAAAGTGATTTCCTACTTTAGCAAGGTCCTCTCTAAGCAAGAAATGAACTACTGCGTAACCAGAAGAGAGTTGCTTGCCATAGTTAAAACTGTGGAGCATTTTCATAAGTATCTCTATGGTCAGCCGTTCGTCTTGAGGACCGATCATGCTTCTTTGAAGTGGCTACTGCAGTTTAAGAATCCGGAAGGCCAAGTGGCAAGATGGCTTCAACGGTTGCAGGAGTACGACTTCAAAATTGAACACCGGAAAGGGTCTAACCATCGGAATGCTGATGCCCTATCCAGAAGACCTTGCCCTCCAAACTGTAAGCACTGCCTGCGACAAGAAATTAGAGAGGAAGATGAGTTTCTTTGCCGAAGAATTAACATCCAGAGCTCAGATGATTGGGATAATAAAGTCATCGCTAAAGAACAAAGTGAAGACCCGGATTTTGGACCAATTTTCCAGTGGAAGATAAAAACATGGACAGACCCACCTGGCAGGATATTTCTGATAAATCACCGTCTCTAAAAGCTACTGGGCGCTATGGAATTCTTTAGCCATCGAGAACGGCCTATTAAAAGAGTCTGGGAGAGTCCGACGGCAAAGAAAAGGTTTATCAAACAGTGCTGCCCCAGAAAAGAATTCCAGAAGTTCTTCAAGCACTACACAGTGGAGTCGGTGGTGGGCACTTTGGAATAAACAAAACTCTGAATAAAGTTAGAGAACGATTCTACTGGCTTGGCAGTCGGTCCGATGTGGAAGAATGGTGCCGACGTTGTAATATCTGCGCCTCTAGTAAGGGACCCAGGACTCGAAGCCGAGGACAAATGAAGCAGTACAATGTTGGAGCTCCATTCGAGAGAATAGCTATTGACATAGCTGGACCATTTCCTCGTAGCAGCAGTGGAAATCGTTATATTTTGGTAGTGATGGACTACTTCAGTAAGTGGCCAGAAATATATCCCTTACCTAATCAAGAAGCAGTCACCGTAGCTGAAGCTTTATTCGAAAATTGATATGCCGTTATGGGGTGCCCGGAGAGATCCATTCCGATCAAGGACGAAATTTCGAGTCTGAAGTGTTTCAGAAAGTTTGTGAGCTGCTAGGTATTCACAAAACCAGAACTACACCTCTTCACCCGCAATCAGATGGAATGGTGGAAAGATTCAATCGCACCATCGAAAACTTCCTGAGAACGGCCGTCAACGAGAAACAGACCAACTGGGATACCTGTCTTCCTCCATTTTTACTGGCTTACCGAGCAGCAATTCATGAGACCACGGGTAAAACACCAGCCAACGTGATTTTCAGCACAGAATTGCGGCTACCCATAGATCTAATTATGAATCGACCGCAACACGAGGAAAACTTAGATGATTATCTCAGCCATCTGAAAGATCGAATAAAGATGGTACATGAAGAAGTACGAGAGAAGATAAAAATAGAAAGCGACAGAATGAAGACCAGATACGACTTGCGTGCCAACAGCAGCGGGTTTCAAGAGCTTGAGAAAGTGTGGTTGTATAACCCAAAAGAAGCAAGGGTAAATCTCCGAAGCTGCAGAAATCGTTGGAAGGCCCTTATACTGTCGTGTCACGATTGAATGACGTAGTTTACAGGATCCAGATGAATCCCCAAGCCAAGATGAAGATTGTCCACATCGATCGTTTGACACCTTATCAAGAAGGCCATGCGGACAATGGAGTAACCTGATCGGGACGATCAGTTCTAAGAGGGGGGCAATGTTACGAAAGCTCACCTACCTTTTTAGTTGGTTAATTATGTTCCTGTTTTCGTTAGAATTTATAATTGAAGCTCACCTACCTCATTAGTTTGTAAATTACGTTTCTGTTTATGTTAGAATTTACAATTTTTGTGATGCCTTTATTTTGACGTTTTCCGGAATATTCCAGGCTATATTCTATTTGTTTCTCGACACGTTCTCGAAATCTCAGAAACTTCGAGAACTGTAAAAACATATTATATAAGCAGATCATTCTCGGCCGCTGAGTCAGTATGTATTGAACAGCCAAACGCGAGTGACAAACGTCAAAGTAAAGTATTTGACAGTTGTGAATTTGTTGAAGCAGATTTCTTGTATTTATCAAGAGTGACAATAAAGATTATTTGTCTACGTGACGTGTTCCAACGATAACCTAATTTCGAGGTTACAATATATATTCAATGTAACAAATTCTGAGAATGACTGGGCTACTTACATTCATTTGCGTAAGCAGTATAAAAAAGCTCTTGTTTCCGCTAAACGTAACTATTATGCCACGACCATTATGGCCTCGGATAATAAGTCCAAAACAGTCTGGAACATAGGAAACTTAGAACGTACTTCTATAAGTAATCACGTAGCTACCAGCTTAACTCCTGACGAGTTCAATAATTTGTTTACAACTGTCTCTGACGTAATTTTTAATAGTATTGAGGATATAAATATAAATCCCTTGAGTAGTTAGGATTGGAGAGATGAAAAGGATCAGGAGCCGGAGCCGGAGGAGGAGCAAGGTCAATGAACTGAAATATAACGAAATATTATGAAATATGACGAAATATGATACCGAAGGAAGGTCAATGAACTGAAATATGATACCGGACACTGTCTAGACGAAACCCGACACCGGATATAGGTCAATGAACTGAAACGTGACACCTGATGCTATCTAGATGAAATATGATACCGAATGTAGGTCAATGAACTGAAACATGATATTGGATGCTAGCATCAGCTGTTTTTATTTATAGACTAAGGTTAATAACCTCTAACAGACGGTGACCTTGAATATGACACCGGATATTGTCCAAACATCACGTGGTTTCTATTTTTAAACATGATCAACGACATCGGATGCTATCTAGACGAAACTCGACACTTTATTTCCTATAAAAATTCCACTCTAGTAAAGATTATTATTTGATAAATTATTTTCTTTGAAATCGTCATTTCAGCTAAATCTGCAATGTAACTTGATACCTATGTGAAGGTCACAGGTTAACGACTGTATTACATCCGGTATTGCATCATTTCTAGACACCTGCATTTGTTTTATGTCAGCAAAAACTTTATTTCATTTTAAAAATCCACACTACCAAAGATTATAATTTGATAAATTATTTCTGTTTGAAATTGCCAGGTCAGCGAAAACTGCAAACTTGATATCTCATATGTAATCAGTGAGGAACCAAGATATGTGAAGGTCACAGGTCAACGACTGTATTACATCTGGTATTGCATCATTTGTAATTTTGAAGGTAGGATATGATACCATGTTAGTAATAAGTATATCATTTCTAAAAAATAAAATTCTCCTATATCTATTTAAAGTGGTGGGGGTTACTCCATAAAATAACGTTAGAAAAAAATTTGAACCAGTCGAAAACAAGCAGTGTTGTGATAATTTTTTACCACTGTGCTGTAGTTTAATTTTCTGATGTGATTATTCTAATATGCCCGTCCCAGTGAAATACAAATATATCAAATGTGGTGGCAAAACCGAACTACCAAACACTAAATGCATTCCATGCCAAAGTACGGACTTTTTTACAGATATGGATATATCAAAACACATTCCAAGCTCTTATTTTGAAAAAAAGTGATTCATTTTTTGATCTAGAAGAGGTTTCAAGAAGCAGGACATCCAGCAAATAGAGGAGTGGGGAGAACTTATTTAATAGACAAATTCGAGTTGAGACACTTCAGTAATCAAAATGGCTTCATCCTGCTTTAGCAGTCAGAATTACCAAGTTGTGAAAAAAGTGTATGTATCGGTGCTAAAACTTTTAAACTAAACAAATCCAAGACTAAATATGTGATAGCGGGATTGTGCAACATTTTCCGCTACAAGCCTTGCATAGTAATTTATGGAAAAAAAGAAGATCAAGTTATATTTGATGGAAGTACATGGAATACTTTTATAAGTTACCAAGGAGTAATTACAAAATATTTATATCCCTTTGATGAGTTAGAAGCAATAAAGGCAGATGGTTTCACTTTACAGTTTGAACAATTGTCATCAAATCGTGTGATTAAGATAGTGAAAGATGACAGTAACGTTTACTTGGGATTCGAAACAATCTGTAGACTTTGGTAAATATTACCACTTGTAAAATACCAAATTGGAATATTGAGAAGTCATCAGTTTGATATATATTTCAAGGTACTGACGGATGGTTTAAGAAAACAAGAGGGGAATGTTTTTTCCAATGCTTTAAATGTAATACAACCACATCAATACAGCAACAGTGAAAATATTGCTATGGTGTTGGAACTATTGTATATTTATCCAAAAATATTTGAAACCGAATGTGTCAGCAAGAAAGAAAGCTAGAACTCAATTCAAGCAAAATGTTTCTGTATTAGGTTTACAACATAATAGATGTAAAAATATGTAATGATATATTTGTGTATCATATTTTTCTTTTATGATATAAAAATACATATTATAAATACAGTGTTTTTATTTAAACTTAAAAAATTAATTATAACAATTGGTTTTAAGTAATCCAAGAATTGTATTTTTTATCAAGACCAAGCCACTTAATGAACAGTTTATTCCCCTTTTTGAGAATAACTTTTTCTACCAGATAGATATTTGGGTGTTGAGCTTTCTGCAATTCTTCGGAATAAAACGCACCTTGAATGTGCTCCTTGTTTTGATGTTCCAAGAGATAAGTTGTTGGATTAGTAGCGTTAACTTTTCTTATTTTAAAGATTTCGTTACTCCAAGAAGGGACATATCCTTTGGTGAATGCTTCTCTGTATTTAGATATTCTAATATGGTCACCTTTTTTAAACTTTGGTGATGAAGGATCCACTGTTTTTATGTAACTGTAAACTGTTTGTAATAATGTTTTTGCGTTTCTACTATTTACTTGAAGGTTTCAGACCGTGAGTGCTATGGGGAGTGTTGTTGTACTGGCTTACGATATCTTGTAAGATGGGTAACCATTTGTAAGTTCCTTGTAGACTAAACCTTTTCCACATTATGTTTTTTAAGGTACGATTAACTCGTTCCACTATACTAGCATTTAAACTAGAGTAGGTATTGTAATGGTTAACTTTAAATTTTTTCATCAGCTCCTGGAACTCTTTGTTATAAAATTCCTTGCCCATATCCGTTTGACAATTTTGAGGCTTAATTTTCATTTGCAAGAGAATCTTCAACATACCATTTGCCACTTCTTTTGCAGTTTTTCGTTTAACTTGCTAAATACATTTATAACTACAAGTAAGTATCGATATCCTCTGTTTATTTTAGCATATGGTATTAGCTCGAATAAGTCCGCCTGTATCAAGTCATTTAGTCCCTTGACAATAACACGTCGTCTTCGAAATTTCCTTCTATCTGGTCTATGTAATTCATTTACTATCTGTTCTTTTACACTAGTCATTTTTTGCTATAGAACACTGCAAAACGATTTCTGCGTACACATATAGTTGCCCTACTACAGTTATAAAGTGTAGTTTGTCTCCTTTATTTATAGTATGCCCAACAAGATCACTCGACTTAACAGCCTTCCCAAAATTAAGAAATACTTCACAGTCTGCTGGTAAAATGTCTAGATGTTCTACTTTTCCAGATACGGGGAAGGTGTACTCGTCTTTTTGATTTTCCAAAATATAACACATTTTTGATTTTTTCATAGAACCAGTTATTTTTATAATACATTTACTGTGATGTGACGAAGGTTCACAAATGTAAAATGGAAATGACTTCGGGGAAGATGTTAAAGTTGATGAATCATAAGACATAGGCCTATTCCTTAACATAGTATATCGACCAAATTTATCAATGAGGTTTAATTTAGTATAATCTCTACTTTATTATTTTCAATTCTCTTAACTGTTGAAAAATTGATTGTACTTCATTAGTATGTGAATTAGTCATTTGTGAAGCTATTAGCAAACGTAATTTATCAATTAACTCATTAGGTCATAGACATAATCAATTTTGTTATTACTTAAATCTAATAGTCCTCCTTTGGTGTACTGTTTCAATGACTGTGTTCTGCGCAATGATCTGGCAGGAGGGGAAGGCTTAGCGAATGGTTTTGAATTAGAAGACATATTAGTCTTTAATATTCCTTTCCTAATCAAATAGGGTTTGATTATATTTCTATATTTGTCACTTTGCGATCCTTGTATTTGTTCTTCAGAGTTAAAGTGTCTTCGATAAGCATTGAACCGATTTAAAATATCCATGTAATTATCCAAATCAGATTGTTTGTATCCCACAGGTTCTTTTTTAAAGAGTAACTCGTAAAGACCTGCTGTGCCAATATACGTTAAACCATTTACTTTAATATTGTAACCACGAAATTAGGTTATCGTTGAAACACGTCACGTAGACAAACAACTTTATTGTCACTCTTGATTATACAAGAAATCTGCTTCAACAAATTCACAACTCTCAAATACTTTACTTTGACGTTTCAGTCATTCGCGTTCAACTGCTCAATATAAACTGACTGCTGCGGCCGAAAATGGTCTGTTTATATAGGTTTTTAGAGTTCTAGAAGTTTCTGAGATCTCGAGAACGTGTCGAGAAACAAATAGAATATAGCCTGGAATATTCCGGAAAACGTCAAAATAAAGGCATCACAAAAATTATAAATTCTAACATAAACAGAAACGTAATTTACAAACTAACGAGATAGGTGAGCTTCGATTATAAATTCTAACGAAAACAGGAACATAATTAACCAACTAAAAAGGTAGGTGAGCTTTCGTAACATTGCCCCCCTCTTAGAACTGATAGTTCCGATCAGGTTACTCTATTGTCCGCATGGCCTTCTTGATAAGGTGTCAAACGATCGAGGTGGACCATCTTCATCTTGGCTTGGGGATTCCTCTGGATCCTGTAAACTACATCATTCAATCGTAACACGACGGTATAAGGGCCTTCCCACGATTTCTGCAGCTTCGGAGATTTACCTTTGCTTCTTTTTGGGTTATACAGCCACACTTTCTCAAGCTGTTGAAACCCGATGCTGTTGGCACGCAAGTCGTATCTGGTCTTCATTCTGTCGCTTTCCATTTTTAGCTTCTCTCGTACTTCTTCATGTACCATCTTTATTCGATCTTTCAGATGGCTGAGATAATCATCTAAGTTTGCCTCGTGTTGCGGTCGATTCATAATTAGATCTATGGGTAGCCGCAACTTTGTGCCGAAAATCACGTTGGCTGGTGTTTTACCCGTGGTCTCATAAATTGCTGCTCGGTAATCCCAGGTATCCCAGTTGGTCTGTTTCTCGTTGACGGCCGTTCTCAGAAAGTTTTCGATGGTGCGATTGAATCTTTTCACCATTCCATCTGATTGCGGGTGAAGAGGTGTAGTTCTGGTGTGGTGAATGCCTAGCAGCTCACAAACGTTCTGAAACACTTCCGACTCGAAATTTCGTCCTTGGTCGGAATGGATCTCTCTGGGCACCCCATAACAACATATCCAATTTTCGAATAAAGCTTCGGCTACGGTAACAGCTTCTTGATTAGGTAAGGGATATATTTCTGGCCATTTACTGAAGTAGTCCATCACTATCAAAATATAACGATTTCCACTGCTGCTACGAGGAAATGGACCAGCTATGTCAATAGCTATTCTCTCGAATGGGGCTCCAACATTGTACTGCTTCATCTGTCCTCGGCTTCGAGTCCTGGGTCCCTTACTAGAGGCGCAGATATCACAACGTCGGCACCATTCTTCTACGTCGGACCGACTGCCAAGCCAGTAGAATCGTTCTCTAAGTTTATTCAGAGTTTTGTTTATTCCAAAGTGCCCACCACCGACTCCACTGTGCAGTGCTTGAAAAACTTCTGGAATTCTTTTCTGGGGCAGTATTGTTTGATAAATCTTTTCTTTGCCGTCGGGACTCTCCCATACTCTCTTTAATAGGCCGTTTTCGATGGCTAAAGAATTCCATAGTGCCCAGTAGCTTTTTAGAGACGGTGATTTATCAGAAATATCCTGCCAGGTGGGTCTGTCCATGTTTCTTATCTTCCACTGGAAAATTGGTCCAAAATCCGGGTCTTCACTTTGTTCTTTAGCGATGATTTTATTATCCCAATCAACTGGGCCCTGGATGTTAATTCTTCGGCAAAGAAACTCATCTTGTTCTCTAATTTCTTGTCGCAGACAGTGCTTACAGTTTGGAGGGCATGGTCTTCTGGATAGGGCATCAGCGTTCCGATGGTTCCGATCCTTTCCGGTGTTCAATTTTGAAGTCGTACTCCTGCAACCGTTGAAGCCATCTTGCCACTTGGCCTTTCCTTGACTGCAGTAGCCACTTCAAAGAAGCATGATCGGTTCTCAAGACGAACGGCTGACCATAGAGATACTTATGAAAATGCTCCACAGTTTTAACTATGGCAAGCAACTCTCTTCTGGTTACGCAGTAGTTCATTTCTTGCTTAGAGAGGACCTTGCTAAAGTAGGAAATCACTTTTTCATGCCCGCTTTCAATTTGTGATAATATTCCTCCAATTCCAGTATTACTAGCATCCGTGTCCGCGATGAATGTCTTTCCAGGCTTGGGATATGACAGAATCGGAGAAGAACACATAGCTTCTTTTAATCTTTGAAAAGCTTGTTGACATTGTTCCGTCCAGATGAATATGGCTGATTGTTTTCTGAGAGCCGATGTAGGGGTTTCGCAATCTCGGCGAAATTTCTCACAAAAGCGATAGTAAGTGCAAAGTCCCAGGAAACTCCTTAATTCATGTTTGTCTTTCGGTACTGGCCATTTCAAGATGGTTTCAGTTTTCTCTGGGTCAGTCTCCACTCCATTAGACGAAATAATGTGTCCTAAATACTTGACTTCCTTTTGAAAGAGCATACACTTCTTAGGACTTAACTTGAGCCGGGCCTCTCTCAACTTTTGCAAAACTTCTCGGACATTCTTCAAATGATCTTCAAAGTCTTTTCCCAGTATTATGATGTCGTCAAGGTAAACGAGACAAGTTTTCCAGGTCATTCCTCTCAGAATGGTTTCCATAAGTCTTTCAAAGGTGGCTGGTGCATTGCAGAGGCCAAAGGGCATGACGTTGAAGTGCCACAACCCTGTTCCAATGGGAAACGCTGTCTTCTCTTTATCATCTGGGTGAAGTTGCACTTGCCAATAGCCACTTTTCAGGTCTAATGTGGAAAACCATTGGGATCCAGACAGGGTATCGTCTATTCTTGACAACGGATAACTGTCCTTCTTAGTGACATCGTTTAGTCTTCTGTAATCCACACAAAATCTAGTAGAGCCATCCTTCTTCTTTACCAGAACAACCGGCGAAGTCCATGGACTCTGGGATGGTTCAAGAACTCCCTGCTGCTGCATGTCTTTCAACATCGTGGATACCTCCTCTTGCTTGGCTAAATGAATCCGTCGTGGAGCTTGTTTAATTGGCGTTGTGTCGCCGGTATTTATTCGGTGTTGCACAAGATTAGTTCTTCCAACATCATCTTCTGTTAAGGAGAAAACATCTTGATAACGCCTCAACAAATCTTCCAATTTTTGGACTTCATCGGCTTGTACTGGAGACTTGAATCGGTTAACAAGGCCCTGAAGAACTTCAGGTAGTTTTTCAATACTTCGAGATGTTGTTGATGGTTCTATATTGCTGAAGACCGATTCAACTGTTTGACAGGTTCACCTTTCTTGATCTGTTGTGGGTAGTCTTTTAGATTTAGCATTCTGACCAATACCAAATTGTTTTTCCTTTCTGTTAATGTCTTTCCAGTTAATATGCCCTTCCTATAAAGACTGCTCTCTGGTTCTGGTTCTACAATTACAGTTTCTTCAACTGCCGAAGGACTGCTACAAACAGCTTCAATTACAACTTCTGAACCTGCTGGAAGTTCTATGTCTGCTGGCGCTTCCACAGTTCTAATAGGAAGGTTTCTGATTTCGGGAAACTGCATGATGATTTCTTCATCTTTCGTCTTCAATAGTCTTCGTGGAAGGTCCAATACAAAATTATGTTGAGTCATAACGTCAAGTCCAAGAATGACTTCGTCAGTTATATCTGCTACTAAGATGTTGTATTGGAAAGTGGTTGCCCCCAGGGTTATTCTAGCTAGATGGATGCCTTTCACTGTATGACTTCTCCATTTGCTGTCTCCAAGATGTAATTCCGGTCTGGCTTTTGTATTCTGCAGTGAGCGACGATGTTCGGTTTTACTATGGTGTGACTAGAGCCTGTATCAAGGACCATTTCACAATCCCGTCCGCATATACGCCCTGATACTACCAAACTTTTTCCATTAATTTGCGGACGAGTTACCTTGATCTTAGCAGTTGGAGGGGCTTGGTAGCACCTAGCCAGCTTTCGCCTCCCCAAAGCTGACTTGTTGGCGTTTTCCTGGTCCTGACTAGATGTATTCTTAGGGCATCGATTCCTAAGATGCCCTTCAACTCCACAATTCCAACACTTGATGGATCTTCTCCTGCTATATACAGTAGAATCCGTACGGACTTTTTCTTTGTTATAATTGTCTAGAAATTGTCTTAAGCTTTTCATTAGTCCTTCGTCATCCTCTTCGGCTTCACGCTGTTCTTCTCTCCTAAATCTTAGTTGCCTTATTCTGCCTTGACTACTTCGGGAAGCCTGTCGTGCGGCTTCAATTTCTGGCGCCTGGGCCAAAGCTTCTGATATATTTTTATGCCTGGCCAAACTTAACGCTTGACCGATCTCAGAATCTCGCAGGCCATCAATGAAGATACTTATTGCTAACTGTTCTTCGAATTCTGTCGGTGCGGTGGGGTAGGCTAGCTTCACCATACGTGCTATATCTACCTCAAATTGCTGTAGATTTTCTTCGAAGCGTTGTCTTCGGCCTTTTAATTGTGCTTGATAAACGTGTTGTAGATGAGCATCGCCATACCTCATTTCTAAAGCACTCTTCAGCATTTGATAGTCTTTTTGTTTATCCTCGGCTAGCGTTCGTAATATCTCCATGGCTTCACCTCGTAGGGCAACTATTAGTGATGTAGCCTTTTCTTCTTCTGACCAGTTATTTGCCAAGGCAGCTGCTTCAAATTGTTTAAGGTAAGTAATCCATGACACCTTTCCATCAAATGTTGGTGGCTTAATCCTTGACGACGGTAGAAAACTGCTCTTAGTCTTAATGTGCTCTTTTGCAGACAACTGAGATTTCAGATTTGAGACTTCACTTTGTCACTTAGTCATATTGTCTTCTACGACCTGAACCTTATCTTGTACCTCATTTCTTAATTGATTAATTTCCTCTTCCACAGTTTCCTCAAATTCATTGAGTTTAACTTTAATTGCTTCTTCTAACTTCTTATTGTTTTCTTGTAGACTGGCTTTCATTTCGTTTCTTAACTCTTCCTGATTATTTTTCATTTCTTCTAAACTATTTTTCACTTCCTCTTGACTAGTTTTCATTTCTTTTTTCAAGTCTTCTTTCATTTCATCCTGGCTCTTCTTCGTATCTTGCATCATTCCCATTAACTGTTTCATTGTTTCCTCCATTTCTGTTGCTCTCGATCTCGTTACCGGCATTCACTTGTCTACTCCAAATGTCTTCTTTGTGGAACGTCCTACTTCTGACACCAATGTAACCTCGAAATTAGGTTATCGTTGAAACACGTCACGTAGACAAACAACTTTATTGTCACTCTTGATTATACAAGAAATCTGCTTCAACAAATTCACAACTGTCAAATACTTTACTTTGACGTTTCAGTCATTCGCGTTCAACTGCTCAATATAAACTGACTGCTGCGGCCGAAAATGGTCTGTTTATATAGGTTTTTAGAGTTCTCGAAGTTTCTGAGATCTCGAGAACGTGTCCAGAAACAAATAGAATATAGCCTGGAATATTCCGGAAAACGTCAAAATAAAGGCATCACAAAAATGATAAATTCTAACGAAAACAGGAACATAATTAACGAACTAAAAAGGTAGGTGAGCTTTCGTAACAATATCATTTCCCACAATCTCTAAATTAGACCATCCAATTTTAAATTTTTCCGTATCTATATCGTGCTTTACTCCATATTGGCTATCATTCTCAGTTTCATCACCTCTCACAGATAAATCAGTATATTGCCTCGGTAAAGGATCGTATGAATCTAAATAATCTTCATAGGCTTTGGTTTTTGAAAGCTCTTGAAGAAAAACTCAACTTCTTTCAACTTCCTCATCAATAAGACTATGACTGCTTTGCTCACTAGACTCTTCAGTTCTCGGTTCGTGCTGGAAAGTATCTTCCAAGAAACTAGGCATTGTCATGGGCAGTGAAGGCAAATATTTACCATAGGGATTAATGTTCGACCTTTTTGGTGTAGAAGTTGGCGTGGAAGATGGTGTTTCGGATTTGATGTCAGTCGGTTCTTGTTTAACCACCACATCCGTTTTAATGGTGGACAATAGTTTTTGCAACGGTTCCGTTATAGGTTTGTAACCCTTTTCCAGTTGAAACTGTGATTGAGCTAGATCGGACTTTGATATTTTTGTCTAACGGATTTTCTGGTGTTCACCAGTTGTTTTGCCAGTTCTTTATTCATGGTTGGTACACTAATTAGGTGCATATGTAACCACATGATGAAAGTGTCAAATCCTTTTCTATAACGTCCAGATGTTACAGAGCAATCTTTATCGATAACGAGGAATCCATATTTATCTTTCCAACACTCATTACATATAACCTTGAATTGCTGAAAAGACATATCCACATTGACGTGATCATCGTAAATATGTTTTAAATTAGTGGCGTCTTGTTTGAACAGAACTATGAAATTGGAATTGTCTCTTATTAATTGTTTTGGAATCGAGGAATGTGTTTGGCATAAATAGAAACAATCGGTGTATCTATGTCGCCCGAAGCAAAAACAATCTCTTATAATACTCTGACTGCTGCAAACCACATCATCAAAAATTATAACAGAATTGGGTTTTATCTCACTTGGAGGAATTACATCATTGCCATCTTGGTACTCGAAATATCCAATCTCGCTTATAGGTTCCAAAAGCTGTTTTAAATATTCGTATTTAGGCTGATACAAGGATTTTGAGGACAAGTAAACATTTTCAAATCGCAAACCATTGGGATGTTCAAGTAAAGTTATTAATACATTGGTCTTCCCACAACCAGAAGCACCGACTATCATCCCTCGTTTAGATAGACCACCAAGATGTAGACCGTGTTTTTGAAATGTATCGACTAAAACATCATCATGATTAACAACAGGTAGTGAAATGTTCTGTTTTTCGATCCTCATGCTTACAACAAAACTAAAGAAGTACTATGATCTGAAACGTCCGCAAAGTATTTATATGAAGAAGAATTGACAAATAATTCAGTAATACTGAGACGTCACATCAGAACATATATAAATGTTTGTACACAGTTCATCTGTAGTTAATCGAAAGCGAAAAGGTGTAAAGAAAGGTTCTGGGATTTTGAACACAGCAATAAATAAGCTACTTTTCGAACTACACATTCCAGGCTACAGTTTTTGTGGACCCGGCACAAAACTGGAAAAAAGACTTGCTAGAGGTGATCAAGGAATCAATCCTCTCGATAGAGCTTGTCTTTCCCATGATAAGGTGTATCATCAACATACCGATTTAGAACATCGACACCAGGCAGATAAAGAATGGGCGGAAAAGGCATATCAACGGTTCAAAGCTTCCGACGCAACACTTTGAGAAAAAATTGCTGCATTAGGTGTTACAGCAGCCATGAAAGCTAAAACTAAGCTAGGAATGGAATTGCGACAAAAAAGGGCAACTAAACGCAAACGAGGTCAGGGTCTCCGTAAAGGTCCTCTCAGTTTTAATCAAGCAGTGCATAGAGCTCGACAAGGAATACGAAATAAACCACATGTTAACCTTATTGACATGGCAAAGCAGGCTCTGACATCAATCGGTACCAAAAATATATCTAACCCTAAAAAAAGAATAATTCCAATCCCCAAAACTGGTGGATTTCTTCCTCTTATCCCCCTATTCGCCGCATTAGGTGCACTGGGAAGTATAGGAGGTGGAGCAGCAGGAATAGTGAAAGCTGTGAATGATGCTAAAGCTGCCAAAGAAAAATTAGAAGAGGAAAGACGACATAACTTAGCATTGGAACGAACCTCTATTGGAAAAGGATTGTATTTGCGTCCTTACAAAAAGGGGATGGGATTGGGCCTGATGACAAAAAACTTCCAGTAAGGCTACCTCGCCGCGCATTGACTAACATAGATCTGATGAAATATGCCAAAAAACTACATATTCCAAATTTCCGAGGAGTGTTTATGAAAGATAATTTACCATCAAAAACTCGAAAAAATGAATGCGGTATTGTCAATTTAGATATTACCTCTGGACCAGGTACTCACTGGACGGCATATGTAAAGAAAGACAGTAGCATTGTATATTTTGATAGTTATGGAAACTTGAAACCTCCGAATGCTCTGACAAAATATTTCTATAGCGATGGTAGCTTAAACAAAATAAGTTATAATCATGACAAATATCAGCCAGACAATGCGGTAAACTGTGAGCAGCTCTCGTTGAAGTTTTTAAATAATATGTGCATCTAACGAAAAAGTTACTTATTGTAAAGAAAGTTTTAAACTGTGTAACATGTCTTTGACATTTTCACTGTCTGGGAATACGTCCATTTTAAGCTCAGACTTCAATCCACCTATATATCTAGATGAAGACTTTGAATATGTGATAGAGTTAACAAATTTTGAAACCTTCAATGTCATCCCAAATATTGATGAAACAAACAACACATTCACATATGGTAATAGGACATTAACAATTCCTATTGGTGCTTACGAGATTACCAATTTAAATAGTTATATACAGAGAAACATACCATCCACAATTCAAATTTGTATTGTCGCTAATCGAAATACCTCAACTGTTACAATTAGAACAAATGTTGATATAGATTTTACATCTGATAACTCGATAGGATCTCTTCTAGGGTTTAATAAAAGGATTCTTAAAGCCAATCAACTAAACGAGTCAGATTTCCCCGTACAAATAATCAAAGTTAATGCCATATGCATAGACTGCAACTTAGCAGTTGGTTCTTATTCTAATGGAAAGCCTGTCATTCACCAGTTTTTTCCCGTTGTTGCATCCGGTTATAAAGTGGTGGAGTCACCTTTAAATATATTATATTTCCCTGTGACCGTCAGAACGATTAGTAACATCACTGTAAGAATACTTGATCAGGACGGAAATCTTATAAATTTTCGAAAGGAAACTATTACAGTTAGACTACATCTTAAACAACTGTAAAATATGGTAGTTCGCTATAACGTTCCGCATACTTACAAAATCTTTGGACAAAACCTCGTAATAAAAGAAGATCCAAGAACCAATGTTCAGTTAGTTCGAGAAGAAACGTTATTAAAGTAACACGTGAAAATAAGAGATTTTTAAAGGCACTTGGTTGTGAAGTCCTCGTATAATGGATATCCTAAACGTTAAGCAAGAGCCTCTCGTTGACAATTCCATTGTCGACTTTGAGTATCATAATTACCAACCCTCCGTAACCGCTAAATTTGACTACAATGATGAGATTAGAATGTGAATTCAAGATCTTGATGCTTATACACTACCATGTGAGAGCATGCTGTACTTGGAGGGAGCGTTTACTAAAGAAGATGGAAAAGCTGTTACTGAATTAAAACTGATAAATAATGCCTTCAGTTTTATTTTTAGAGAAATTCGATATGAAATGAATGGTGTTATTATTGATTCTGTTCGAAATGTAGGATTAACATCAACCCTTAAGGGGTACTTATCTTACAACAAAAGCGAAAGTGTCAAACTGCAAAATGCGGGGTGGTTTCCTAATGAAAGCTTAATACCTAATACAGGCAAATTTAATGTATGCATTCCACTGAAGATGTTGATGGGTTTTTTTGAAGACTACAAACAAATGATATTGATCATGAAACAGGAATTGGTTCTGATTCGAAATAATAATGATGTAGATGCAGTAACGGCAAAAACCGGCACTGAGCAACCAAAAATTAATATAGAAAAGATCTACTGGAGGGTTCCCCACGTATCTGTTGGAATTCCTCAACAACTAGAGCTGACAAAAATTTTAGATGATAATCAGGACATATTGATGTCGTTTAGAAGTTGGGAACTGGTAGAGTATCCTTCCCTTGCCGAAATTACCATGCATACTTGGCCTGTGAAAACTGCTACTAAACTCGAAACTCCACGCCATATAATTGTGGCTTTGCAAACAGATAAGAAAAACAAGTTACATCTAATATGAGTATATTTGATAATTGTAAACTTACGAATATACGAGATTTTTTAAATTCTGAAAGACGTCCTTACAATGACCTATTTCTTGACTTTAAAAACAATAAGTACGCAACATTATATGACATGTATGCAAAATTTCAACATTCTTATTATGAAACAGGGAATACACCAATATTTAATCCCGACGAATTCAAGGCGATTGCGCCTATTGTGCACATCGACTGCTCACATCAAAAGGAAGCTATACAGTCATCATCTGTAGTAGTACGGCTCGAAATGGAAACAAGGGAAGATATACCCAAAGACTACTCGCAGACTGCTAGGCTATGTAAAGTCCTTGCAAAAGATAAAGACCATGATTTGGGTTTACTAACGAGAGAGGATGGTGAAAAAACCACTAATCTAAATGAAAGTCTAAAACTGCTGATGCAGACCCACTTCCCAGGAGCCACACCGATGGAACTGGAAGAATGGTTAGACGAAACTGAGAATCAACCTTCGGTCATGGAATGGCAAATTGCCAACCAGACTGTTACTAAAGATAAAATAAGATGGGCAGTGCAAACCTTTTCACCCTTCAAATCACCAGGCATTGACGGCATTTATCCTTTTACAATGGGGCTTGGATGCTTTAATGCCGCACCTGGAACGGATGTTTAGGCTGTGCCTTGCACACCTCTACATTCCGAAGATTTGGAGGGAAGTGAGGGTTGTGTTTATTCCCAAAACAGGTAGGTTGGACTACACCACCCCAAAGGCGTATCAGCCTGTCCTCGTTTCTGTTGAAAACGATGGAGAGGCTGTGTGAACGATACATAAGGGACAGTGTACTGATGGGTAGACAGTCACACCCTAACCAACATGCATACACTCCAGGGCGATCCACCGACACTGCCCTTCACCAAGTGGTGGGCAAGATCGAAAAATCACTGGACAATAAAGAGTCCACCCTGGGAGTATTCATAGACATAGAGGGAGCGTTTGATAAAACAACCTTCCCCAAAATCAACTCAGCCCTTGTGGAAAGAGGAGTCTCTCCTACCATCTGTGGTTGGATATCAAATATGCTCACTAAAAGAGCCATACAAATCAGTGTGGCGAATGCCTCCGTAAGAGGCATTGTTGCAAAGGGCTGACCGCAGAGAGGTGGTGCTCCATCACCATTGCTATGCAACTTGGTCCTAGACAGTCTCCTGCATCACCTCAACTCGGAAATTGGCATCTATACCATCGCTTATGCCGATGATCTTACCATGCTGATTAGTGGATTCTTTGTCAAAGAATGCAAACAGCCCTAAGAGCCGTTGAAGAGTGGTGTGAGGATCATGCTCTGTCTGTCAACCCCAGGAAGACGGAAATGGTTCTCTTCACGAGGAAGAGGAAAATGGGGCCCATAAAGGCACCAACTCTCCTAAACACTACGTTAAGCTTCGAATCGGATGTGAAATACCTAGGAGTCACACTTGATTCGAAACTAACATGGAATCTTCACTTAGAGAGAAGACTAAAAAAGGCGTACATATCCTATGAGCAGTGCCGCAGAACCGTTGGTAAAACCTGGGGAATGAAACCAAGGGTGGTCATGTAGATATACACTGCCATTGTGAGACCAATGTTAGCCTATGGAGCTGGTGCCAGCTAAACAAAAGCTCAGCCAGGTACAAAGGATTGCCTGCCTAAGCATAACTGGAGCTATGCGTACGACACCTACCATAGCAATGGAGGTGATGCTATGTCTACCACCTCTGGATATTTATCTAAGAGAAGTGGCTATGACAACTATGCTTCGCCTCAAAAATACTGGTATTATACCTGATGTATGGAGTGGAGAAGCTAGAAGTCCCCTGTGGGGTCGTCAGAAAGATGCCCCTTTGCAGGCAGACAATGACAGCATTTCTCCCAAGTTTGTGTTTGACAGACCCTACACGGTACTTATCAGAATCGAGGAGACCGCCAGTGAAGATGTTATCAACATCTACACGGACGGGTCAAAAAAGAAGGAAGGTGCAGGATGTGGGATTTATTCCAGATCCTTGCATATTCGTTGTCAGTGGGCAATGGATAGGCATGCTACCGTAGTGCAAACGGAATTAGCGGTATAACCATAGCCGCCAAAGAAATTGTCCGTAGAGATACAACGGGCAAAATCATCAGAATCTACACAGATAGTAGACAATCACTACTGATCTTACGTAATCATAAGATAACAACCAGATCAGCATGGGAATGCCATCAGGCACTAGTAGTGGCCTCAGCTAACAACAGCGTATCTGTACGCTGGGTAAAGGGACACGACCGGTGCAATGGCAATAAAGTAGCTGACGAACTGGCTAAGAGTGCATCGGGTCTGAATATTTTCGGACCCGGTCCCAGTATACTTCCGTTGTCAGCATTTATTGAAATTATCAAAGGATACACCCACAAAGAGTTTAAGAAACGCTGGGATGAAGCAAATGGCTGCAATTTGGCAAAGGAGTCCCTATCCCTGCAAGGATACAGCCAAAAAGTACCTGGCTATGTCTAGGACAAGCCTCCGTCTAGTGACAGGTATTCAAACTGGACACTGCTGGTTAAGAAAGCACCTCTATAACATGAGGAAGTGTGATACACCTCTTTGTAGGGGTTGCGAACAGGAAGACGAGACAGTGCTCCATGCACTCTGTGAGTGCGCTGCCATCTCGTCAATAAGAGAGACCGTGTTGGGAGAGCGATGGCCTTCTATGGCCTACATTAGAGAGATCCCCCTGAGCAGTGTCACCACCTTTTTCTCCTTATTAGGTTGGCTGACGGCTTAGGTGGACTGATCTCCTAATGGGAGGAGGTACAATGGGCCCAATGGGCCTAAGTGCTGTAGCCGTTTCGCTACCCTCCCCTCAATTCCAGATCCAGATCCAGATACCCAAAGACACTGCAGCATATTGTTTAATTTTATATGACCGTTTGTTTCGATATAATCCCCTAACCAAAATTGTCAGACAGGTCTACGCTGTTTAAGAGCGTAAGACATATAAAAGCCGTTTAGTTTATCATGAAATCCAAGTATAGAAAGACTTTGCAAAAACATATAATAAAACTCAGAAATTTAAGAAAAGTCATTGAAGCATACAGTTTAAGAATTAGTGTAACAGGAAAATTAGCAAACTTAAAAATATGCCATTAGTTATAGACATTCAAGGAATTAAGGTAGATAAACACAAGTTTATTGTTAAAGAGATGGCAGCGTATAATGGTTCCAAAATATCCCATTATGTTTTTAAACCGCCATTTCCTAAAAAGCATTATTAACATTATTCGGGAGCTAACTGCACATGAAGAGGCAATATACGTGAAAGGAGAAGAAAAGGCGGCATACATAAGAAAATATTCATCCAACCCTGTATATGAGCTGCAAGACCATCCACCAGTTCCATTTATAGAACCACGATGTTTTTATCATATAAAACCATTTGTTCTCTTACCAATGTATATTTTCTTTACAAAAATTGTATGTTATAATTTTTTAAAATAAAAAATTAAAAATATTTTTAATGTGTTTTATTAACAGAACTTATTTAAACAAATCCCAGAAACCAGACTCCAACACCGGATATTGTCTAGACGCCAGGTGGTTTTTATTTCTACACGGGGTCAATCACCTCATAACCTTGAACATAACACCGGATACAGACTAGACGCCAGGTGGCTTTTATTTCTATACAGGGTCAATCACCCAACAACCTTGAATATGTCACCGGAAGCTGTCTAGACGCCAGGTGTTTTCGATAGATGTTAACATCAGAAAAGGTGGGGGATAAAGTATAATAATAATAATAATAATAATAATAATAATAATAATAATAATAATAATAATAATAATAATAATAATAATAATAATAATAATAATAATAATAATAATAATAATAATAATAATAATAATAATAATAATAATAATAATAATAATAATAATAATAATAATAATAATAATAATAATAATAATAATAATAATAATAATAATAATAATAATAATAACTAATAATAACTATAATAATAATAATAATAATAATAATAATAATAATAATAATAATAATAATAATAATAATAATAATAATAATAATAATAATAATAATAATAATAATAATAATAATAATAATAATAATAATAATAATAATAATAATAATAATAATAATAATAATAATAATAATAATAATAATAATAATAATAATAATAATAATAATAATAATAATAATAATAATAATAATAATAATAATAATAATAATAATAATAATAATAATAATAATAATAATAATAATAATAATAATAATAATAATAATAATAATAATAATAATAATAATAATAATAATAATAATAATAATAATAATAATAATAATAATAATAATAATAATAATAATAATAATAATAATAATAATAATAATAATAATAATAATAATAATAATAATAATAATAATAATAATAATAATAATAATAATAATAATAATAATAATAATAATAATAATAATAATAATAATAATAATAATAATAATAATAATAATAATAATAATAATAATAATAATAATAATAATAATAATAATAATAATAATAATAATAATAATAATAATAATAATAATAATAATAATAATAATAATAATAATAATAATAATAATAATAATAATAATAATAATAATAATAATAATAATAATAATAATAATAATAATAATAATAATAATAATAATAATAATAATAATAATAATAATAATAATAATAATAATAATAATAATAATAATAATAATAATAATAATAATAATAATAATAATAATAATAATAATAATAATAATAATAATAATAATAATAATAATAATAATAATAATAATAATAATAATAATAATAATAATAATAATAATAATAATAATAATAATAATAATAATAATAATAATAATAATAATAATAATAATAATAATAATAATAATAATAATAATAATAATAATAATAATAATAATAATAATAATAATAATAATAATAATAATAATAATAATAATAATAATAATAATAATAATAATAATAATAATAATAATAATAATAATAATAATAATAATAATAATAATAATAATAATAATAATAATAATAATAATAATAATAATAATAATAATAATAATAATAATAATAATAATAATAATAATAATAATAATAATAATAATAATAATAATAATAATAATAATAATAATAATAATAATAATAATACGACAATCTTGCAAAAGTGGTACATCAAGAACTATGTAAAATGCAAAACTACTAACAGAATGTCTTCCTATTACAACTATAATCCAGAATCGGTAATAGAAAATGACACAACTAAGGTATACTGGAACAGAACAATACAAACAGATCATACCATAGAACACAATAGGCCAGATATTGTTTTACAGAACAAGGTAGAAAAATTACTTACCTAATAGATATAGCTGTACCTGCTGCACATAACATTATTGATACACAAGCGGAAAAAATACGGAAGTACATCCCACTGGCTGCGGAGGTTAAAGAAATCTGGAATCAAGAAAAAGTGGTCGTGATACCAATAGTAATAGGAGCGACAGGAGAGATACCAAAGAAATTACATGAGAGCATAGAGAAGTTATACTTACCACCGACAATCTACCTCAAATTACAGAAACTATCTATCCTAGGGACGTGCCATATAACTCGGAAGGCTCTGAACGTAGCAACCTGAAAAACAATACAAATTAGTCTTGGACATTTGCAGTAAATGCCGTGTCGAAGATACTTACCTGTGATTACAGAGAATATTTAAAAATAATAATAATAATAATAATAATAATAATAATAATAATAATAATAATAATAATAATAATAATAATAATAATAATAATAATAGAGTATAGAGTATAGAGTAGTTTATTGACAGCATTATATACATTACAGTACATTTATTGTCACAACTAAAGAAAGTAAATATATGTACGATGAAATCACAACATGAAAAATAATATTATAGTGTGGTAGAACAGATACAAAACACCAAACAATGCAGTTATAAATTAAAAGACATAAGTAATAAAATCCTCAATAGAAGGGAAACACTGATCCAATAAGAAAGTTTTTAAAATCTGTGAAACGTGCTAGGAGGCATGCCTTTAACATTCCTATCTTTGAAATGATTACAAACAAGATTGTATAAATTTAGCGGCAACTTATTATGCTTCGATGCATTTATGCGCGAGAATGGCACAATCAAATTAGGCCCTTGCCTGGTATCATAATTATGAATATCAGAGTGCGTCTTAAAGTTCTGAAAATTATTATGAATCAAAGATAGAGATTCTAGGAGATATATACATGGCAAGGGCAAAATCCTATATTTTTTAAATATGTCTCTGCTGGGAGCACAATAGGTTACCGCAGCTACGAGGCGCACAGCGGCCTTCTGCAGTATGAATGCTCTATAAGCAGAACTAGCACTACCCCACAACACAATACCGTAAGTCAAATGGCTATGGAAAAGTGAAAAATACGCTATCCTCATAACATTATCATCAACAAAAGGCCTCAATTGTCTCATAGCAAATATTTGTGACGAAAGTCTTGAGCAGAGACTGTCGATATGAGGAGACCATGTTAAACTGGGGTCGAACGTAAGGCCCAATAGCTTTGCAGTGACAGATCTGTCTGCCAATTTATCACAGGTGAAAGTTAAGTGCTGCGTTTTCGAGACATTAAGTTTCAGCTTATTAGCAGAGAACCATTGTTTAGCCAATTTCAAACAAGTTTCGCTGGGAACCGCACCACCTCTTGTTAACAACGACGTATCATCAGCAAACAGAATACAGAGACAATTCATATTTACTGGCAGATCATTTACATAAATTAAAAACAACAATGGTCCTAAGACTGATCTCTGCGGAACGCCATTGTCAATAGGCAAAAGTGAAGAGTCCCTGTTGCCAATGCTGACATACTGCTTCCTATTAGTTAAATAAGAATGGAATAGTTTTAATTCCTTTCCACGGATCCCATAAAATTCTAGTTTTTGCAGCAGTATGCCAGCATTAACACAGTCGAATGCTTTAGACAAATCACAAAAGGTGGCGTCAGTTGTAACTCCGTTATCAAAACCATCCACCACACTATCAAGAACAGTGAGCAAAGCTCTGGTTGTTGAATAATTCTTCCTGAACCCAAACTGAGAAGGGGATAACAATTTAAACTTTTCAAAGTAACTAAGAAGCCTTTCCTTGATAATAATTTCAAAAATTTTGGAAAAGTAAGGTACGATGGCTATGGGACGGAAGTTATCCGCATGATCAGTATCTCCCTTTTTATGAAGAGGAATAATCTATATATATATATATATATATATATATATATAAATATATATATATATAAATAAATAATATATAAATAAATATATATAAATAATCTCTAATAATAATAATAATAATAATAATAATAATAATAATAATAATAATAATAATAATAATAATAATAATAATAATAATAATAATAATAATAATAATAATATCTCTACCCCTCATTCTAACCACAGGGATTAGCCCAGAAGTTGGAGACTTGTGCGGGAGAGGGGGCGGCATATTATTATTAAGCAGGCCGCATTTGCGTCCAGGAACGACTTACGTTGGTAGGCCCTAACCACTATTCAGTGCAGGAAATGAGGGAAACCTGGAAAACCTCATTAATTAGGGGGGTAGTCAAATATCAACCGGTATCAATCTCTCACATTGACCCAAGCTAAAATTATTCCACCCTACCATACCCGCAGAGAGGGTGCCAATCCACTCCACGAATATAGACCGTATACCGGCAGCTGGGCGCGAACCAACTCCGATCTAGTCACCTCGATTCAAGTACTGGCGCCTTAAACCGCGCGACCACTGACCGACGCGATAAAATTGACTTGATGTGTAGTTAAATATTATTTGTAACTTTAACAATGAACATTGTGGAAAGAACTTTGTCAATAACTTTAACTTACTAAGGCATATTAGTAAGTCATGCCCAGTTCGTCAACAAAGAGCTGTACCTTCGTCGAGCAAGAAACAGTGTGAATACTGCAAAAACAGCTTTTCTACCAAAAGCAATTTAGTGCGTCATATTAAATTATGTCGAGTTCTGCAACAAAAAAATGTGTCTTCGTCATGCGAGAAACAGTGCGAATACTGCAAAAACAATTTTTCTACCAAAGGCAATTTAGACCGTCATATTAAGTCATGTCTGAAGAGAAAAAGTGTTAATATGCCTGTAGTTCCCGGTCCATCCAAAAAACAAAAAGTATCCATTGATAAAAAACGAATTGATCGACCACTTACTACTATGAGAGATGGTGTGTGTAAAGTGCATAGTGCTTTTGCCAGCAGAATAGCAAGTTTTCGGTTCACAAGCCTTAAAATCCATATTGATTATAAGGACTTTTTTGAAGAAATTAAACAGAAAGTGCTTGACATTATTAATGAACATTTACAAAAACATAAGGCTCTCAAGATAAACTTTGAGGTGTTTGGAGACATTGTCGCTGAAAAGGAGATGTCTGAAATAAAGTCATTTAATACAAAAAATTGTGACAGAATCTACAGAACTACAAACAATGTTTGAAGAGTTCATAGAAGAAATGACATCTCAAGCATCCCAGTTTCAGGAGAGGTTTTCCGGGTGGGCATTAAAGGAAATAACGTTTCTTGATGTGAACATAAAGTACCGCCTTCGGCATCTTCATATATTAAACTACCTGCATACTTCGGAAGTGTAGGAGGTGTATTGAATATTAGAAACAATGATAATGCTTGTTTTGCATGGTCCATTAATGCGGCAATATTTCCTCCACAAGGTGATCCAACAATAACAAGTTCGTACCCACATTACGACACTTTGTTAAAATTTAATGGTATGGAGTTTCCTATGAAGCTGAAGGACATTCCTAAATTTAAAAAACTTAACAATATTTTCATCAATGTATTTGGAATTGAATCCGAATTTAGAGATGGTAAATATCTCTACCCCTCATTCTAATCTCGAGGATTAGCCCAGAAGTCGAAGACTTGTGCGGGAGAGGGGACGGCATATTATTATTAAGCAGGCCGCATTTACACCCAGGAACGACTTACGTTGGTAGGCCCTAACCACCATTCAGTGCAGGAATGAGGGAAACCTGGAAAACCTCATTAATTAGGGGGGTAGCCATATGTCAACCGGTATCAATCTCTCACATTGACTCAAGCCAACATTCTTCCACCCTATCATACCCGCAGAGAGGGTGCCAATCTCTCCACGAATATAGCTTATATACGGTCTACCGGCTGCGGGGGTCGAACCACACAGCGATCTAGTCACCTCGATTCAAGTACTGACGCCTTAAACCGCGCGACCACTGACCGACACCTAAAATGGTTGTGTACATATCTGTGAGGGGTGTCTTCAATCGTTTAGAACAATGCAGCAACTGAAAGCACATGAAGAAAATGATTGTAATCATGTTTACACAAAGATACCAACAACTGATTTAAAAGTAAATAAGTATGGTGAATCCATTCCTGAAAATATCCTAAAATTCGAAAATTTTAAGAGACGACTTCTAATACCATTTGTTATCTATGCCGATTTTGAGAGTTTATTAAAACCCATCGATCATAATGAGCCTTGCGATGACAAACCATTCACAGTTCAAACAAGTGAACATGTGCCATACTCTTTTGCTTTTTTAGGTTGCAGGGTCGCGGCAATAATACACTGAAGAACTTAACTATGTTTATTTAATGACAATCTGTATAACAAAATTCTGACGTCTAACTGACAATTCTAATTATCTTATTATATCAGTTGTTATGGAATTTTTAAATTATTTTCCAATTTGCTTACTGCATCCGCTACATCACCCCCTTGCTAGTGTTAACGTTAACTAAAAAATGTATTAATTAACTCGTTCCTGCTTGTAGTCGATCGGGAAATCGTACACGTCTGCCTGACCGTGTACGTGGGCTGAGTATCGCCTGTTGATTTGGCTCGTCTTCTTTCTTTTCTTCGTTCTTCGCGTTTGACTGCTCAGTGTTGTCCTCTGTTAACACATGAGCGGGTTTCAAACGTCCTACATTTATTCGTGTGTCTTTTCCTTTTACACGCACCACGAAGTTGTGGGTAGAACGACTTTTCACTTCGGATGGTCCATCGTATGGTGACTGTAATGGGCCACGTACTGCATCATTTCGTACAAAAACATATGGTGAAGTGGTTAACTCTTTAAAGGAGAAAGTTTTTCTCGTCCCGTGTCTTGTTGCCGATACTGGTCTCAACTTGTCAATGTGACGTCGAAGCTGTGCAACGAAATCGACTTTGCTGACTTTTTAGACTGGCTAAAAAAATCACCTGGTAAACGAATACTTGAACCGTAAACCATTTCTGCTGCTGAGGCCTTAATGTCCTCCTTCACAGCCGTTCGGATTCCGAGTAACACGATGGGTAAAGCTTCGACCCACCGTTCCGTTTCGTGGCATTTAATTGCAGATTTAAGCTGTCGGTGGAATCTCTCTATCATGCCGTTGGCTGCAGCGTGGTATGCTGTCGTTCGTAGATGAGTTGCTCCAGTCAGGCGTAAAAGTTCCTTAAAGAGTTTCGATTCAAATTGACGGCCTTGATCTGTCGTAACCCTTAGAGGTACTCCAAATCGCGCTATCCAGGTCTCAAGAAAAGCACGGGCTGCTGTTTCCGCTTCGATATTTGCAATGGGGGCTACTTCTGGCCAGCGCGTATATCTATCTACACACGTAAGACAATAGCGAAAACCTTGTGAACTTGGTAGAGGTCCTACGATGTCTATGTGCACGTGTTCGAATCTACTTCCTGGGTTTGTAAAATTCCCCACCGGTGCTGTCACGTGTCGCGTAGTTTTAGCCCGCTGACATGGGATACAGTTTCTTGACCATTCGCGACAATCCTTGTTGATTGACGGCCATACGAAACGTGACGTTATTAGCTTCTGTGTCGCTCGAACGCCAGGGTGTGAAAGTCCTTGCAGCGAGTTAAAAACTTGGCGTCGTAATTTTTCAGGTACATAGATTCTTGCCGTTTTTGTATAACAGTCATAATATAAATCACAAATCGGCATATGTATTTTTCGTAACTTCAACGAATTTGTCTCATCGAGGAGAATTGCTTGAAGTTCTGGATCATTCTTTTGAGCTTCAGCCAGTGTCTGGTAATCGACGGCCTGTGAAACAGCTTCCACTCGCGACAATGCGTCTGCGACACCATTATCTGTTCCTGCGATGTGGCGTATGTCTGTAGAAAATTGTCCAATAAAATCAAGGTATCTAAACTGCCTTGGGGAACTCTTTTCTAGTTTCTGTTGGAACGCAAAGGTTGTTTGTGGTCTGTAAAAATTACAAACTGCTGACCTTCCAACGTGTAGCGGAATCGTTTTACTGCGGAATAAATTGCAAAAAGTTCTCGATCGTATGCACTGTACTTGCGTTGTGCTGACGTAAGACTTTTTGTACAGAAAGCTAATGGTTGTGATGTCCCGTTGACTTGTTGTTGCAGCGTGGCTCCTATGGCGTAGTCCCAGGCGTCAACTGTTAGGGACAATATTGGTTCAGGAACAGGATGGGCGAGCATTGCAGCATTTGCGAGGCCAGTTTTAATGCTTTCGTATGCTGACTCTGCGACTTCTGTCCATTCTACTGGTGCGTTTCCATTTTTTGGTCCCTTCAATAACTCGTTAAGAGGTTGTTGTAGATCTGCGGCTTTTGATATGAAACGTCGATAAAAGTTTATCATACCGAGAAATCTTCGTAGTTGACGTACTGTTACTGGTTTAGGGAACTCTGTAATTGCCTGTACGCGTTCTGCCAGGTCTCGTCCCCTGCTGGTTGACGGAGTATCCTAGGAATTTAACCTCCTGTGCACCAAAAACACATTTTGATTGGTTAATTACTAGTCCGTACTCACTAAAACGTTTGAAAAGTGTTCTTAAATGTTGCTGATGTTCCTCTTCACTTGCCGAAGCAACTAATATGTCGTCGATGTAGGCATAACAGAAATTCAGTCCTCTAAGTACGTGGTCGATAAATCGTTGAAATGTTTGTGCGGCGTTGCGTAATCCAAACGGAGTTTTCAGAAATTAGGACAGTCCAAACGGTGTAGTAATAGCCGTTTTTTCTACATCTTCTGCTGCTACAAGTATTAGGTGGTATGCTCTTACTAGATCAATTGTAGAAAAAATTGACTTGCCATGAAGAACATGTGCAAAATCCTATATATGTGGCTCGGGGTACCGGTCGGGTATCGTCCACGCGTTGAGGACTCGGTAGTCCCCGCATGGTCTCCATTCGCTGTTTTTCTTTGCTACTAAATGTAAAGGGACCCCAGGCCCAGGGACTTTTAGATGGACGTATGATACTTTGCTGTAGCATGAACTCGAACTCGGTTTTGGCGGATTTTAAACGATCCAGAGCTAGACGTCGAGGGCGACAGAATACGGGGGGTCCAGGCGTCGTAGTGATGTGATGAACGATGTCATGTTTCGCTACTGCGCGATCGTTTTCCGTGGGTCGGGTAATCTCAGGATATTCGCTAAGTAAGCGGTGATATTCTGACTCTACCAACACTGTTTTTATAGAAGCTATATCTCCGTTTACCTCTCTTCCTGTTGTTGCAAGTAGCGTGGTGGAATCGAAAAGTCTATGCCGATTATAGGCTTGTCAACATACGACACAACGAATTGCCACTTGAAACTACGACCAAGTCGAAAGTTCAACTCTAGTGTTATTGTGCCGTATGTCACGATCGGTGCTCCGTTAGCAGCATATAAATCATAGTCACACTTTTGACGTTGTTCATTGATACGTGCACGGGGATATACACATAAATCTGCGCCAGTGTCCACTAGAAACGAAATTTTGGAATGTTCATCAGTTACAAAAATTCTACGTGACGTCGAGGGCCCGTCGTTGATAGCTTTTATCAACGACGATTCTACGCGTTTCCCTGAGCGTACTTACAGGGTGGGCGGCCCTTTGTAGCTCTGCTTCCGAAATAGTTATGATACCAACACATATCACCATCCTGTTCGTTATTTCTACGCGATCTTGAACGCTGTCGAGAATTACTTCTTTGTCGCGGTGGCTGACGTGCTCGTGATTGTTTGCAACTTTCCTGGAGTAGTTTCGATAGGTCTTTTCGTAACGCTTCCATTTCTTGATACAGGTACTCATCTCTGTATTTAGAAGTTTCTGCTACCTGCGGTTGACCTTGTCTAATAGTTTCGACTATTTTATCCGCTTTTTGCGCCACCTTATCTAGCGCTACATCGTCGTCCATGGCCAGGATGGCCTGGGTATGGTTTGGGAGTCGGCTCATCCACAGGGAACAAAGGATTGCGTCGTTTACGGTATTTCCTGCAAGTCCACGGAGGTGTCGGAGAAATTGTGATGGGCGTCTGTCTCCCATTTCTTCACCTTCCAGAAGACGACGAATTTGCTGTTCGGCGGACGCCGATAGACGGACAATCAGTTCAATTTTTAATTTTTCATATTTGCCTGTCATTGGCGGTGTCATTGAATTTTCATCAAACTGCGTGCCGTCTTGCATCGTGGGGCTTTGGCTCACGTCACTTCTATTCTTCAGTAACTCGTTGCCGTGCGTATCACGTCGGGGTCACCAGTTTTAGGTTGCAGGGTCGCGGCAATAATACACTGAAGAACTTAACTATGTTTATTTAATGACAATCTGTATAACAAAATTCTGACGTCTAACTGAGAATTCTAATTATCTTATTATATCGGTTGTTATGGAATTTTTAAATTATTTTCCAATTTGCTTACTGCATCCGCTACACTTTCTATGTGAAGTGTAATTTTGATGACCAGCACTCAAGGTTTGAAACGTACCGAGGGTCCAATGCTGCAGAATTATTTATTGAAAAATTGGATAAAGTAGCTATGGAGTTATATAACAATCACTTAAGACATACCAAATAAATGCTTCCTCTTACCGATGAAGAGAAAATAGCTTATGATACAGCAACATACTGTCATATTTGCAATAAACCATTTATGCCCTGGGATATAAAAGCACGGGATCATTCCCATTTAACCGGAAGATTCAATTTTGCAACACATTCTGTTTGTAACTTGAACTACAAAGTTCCAAAATTCATACCAGTTTTCTTCCACAACCTCAACTATGATGCCTCGCTTTTCATTAAGAAATTGGCTACCAAGAATGAAAACATTTATGTTATTGCTCAAAACAAAGAAAAGTACATCTCATTTTCCAAGTCTATCCTTGTGGAGAAATTTGGAGATCCAAAGAAGCCAGATACATACTTGAGATTGAAATTTGTGGATTCTTTTCGATTTCTGTCCAAGTCCCTAGACAAATTAAGCCAAACTCTGGAATCCCATCAGTGTGTTGAGACCCGAAGATATTTTCCAGACGAAAAGAAGTTTAAATTAATCCGGCGGAAAGGGGTCTTTCCTTACAGTTATGTGAACTTCTTTGAAAAGTTGGAAGAAACTACATTACCTCCGAAAGAAACATTTTATAATGATTTGACTAATGAGGCTCTTTCTGATGAAGATTATAACAGAACCAAAGATGTATGTATAAAATCAGATGTCCTGTTACTAGCTGATGTATTCGAGAATTTTAGAAAAGTGTGTTTGGAGGAATACAAATTGGATCCGGCTCATTACTTGACAGCACCTTCATTGAGCTGGGATGCAATGTTGTTTTATATTGGGGTTAGGTTAGAGCTCCTTACTGATATAGATACTTTACATTTCTTTCGGAAATCAATTCATGGCGGTGTATCTCAATGCATTAAGAAGAAATCTGAGGCAAATAATACATTTTTACATAACTATGACCCTACAAAACCAACATCATATATCATGTATCTGGATGCTACCAACTTGTATGGAGCAGCAATGAAAAACTACCTACCTACTGGCGATTTCAGATGGATGGAAAGCAATGAAATTGAAAACTTTGATTGTTCCACCATCGACGACCTTTCAGCTAAAGGCTATGTTTTAGAAGTAGACTTGGAATATCCATCAAACCTCCATGACAAACACAACGATCTCCCTTTTTGTCCAGAACAAATGATTCCACCAAAATCCAAAATTTCAAAATTGATTCCTAACTTGTATGATAAACATAATTATGTCATACACTACAAAACACTGAAACAGAGTTTAAAATATGGACTCAAATTGAGAAAAATGCATAGGATCTTGGAATTTTCTCAATCAGCGTGGTTAGCCCCTTACATAGATTTAAACACTAACATTAGAAATTCTGGTAAGGGAGAATTTGAAAAGGACCTCTTCAAATTAATGGTAAATTCAATTTTTGGAAAAACGATGGAAAATGTTGATAAGAGACAAAATATTAAGATATGCTCATGCTGGGAGAACAAGAATAAGCGATTGGGTGCGAGAGCTTTAATAGCGCTACCACATTTCAAAACATGCTCCATATTTGATGAGAATCTGATAGCAGTTCAGCTGGGGAAAGTTAAAACAGTATACGATAAACCACTTTATGTAGGCTTCTCAATTTTGGATATCTCAAAAACTATCATTTATGGCTATATCAAACCTAAATATGGACAGGATGTTACAGTTTTGTACACCGATACAGATTCCCTGATTTTGGAACTTTTCAGGGACAACCCATATAATGACATCAAAAACAACATTCAATATTTTGACACCTCTAACTATACTGTAGACAATATCCATAATATGCCCAAGACGGAGTCAGTAGTTGGAAGATTTAAAGATGAATATGCTGGAAGGCCTATAGAGAGCTTTTATGGTACAGGTGCCAAAGCATATTGTGTTAAAGCCGACGATGTAACAAAGACGGCAAAGAATATATCAAAAAGTGTTATCAAGAAAGAAATAAATTTTTCTGATTATGTAGAAATCGTCGAAAAGGGTGGTAAAATATTCCGCAAAATGTATATATTTAAATCTACATTACACACCATTTACACTGAACTGAAGAACAAAGTTGCCCTTTCTTCAGATTATGACAAGAGGTATGTTGAACCTAACAGGATAACGACCAGATCTTGGGGGCATTACCTTCTTAATGATGACGCCAATACAAATTTAAAACTTCTCATACAAGAAGCTGAAAAAATATTAGATGCTCAAGATGATGAAATGGAATGGGATTTTGACTTAAATTTATTAAATTTGTGAATTTGATGCAATAAAAAATTATAATAAAAGTTATGTTTGTTTTAATTGTTTCATCGGTTAGGTTGGCCGAGTGGTCTAAGGTGTTGAAATTAAGATCAATGCTTTAACAGATTCGTGAATTCAAGTCTCGTACCCTAACATTGTTTTTTTTTAATTTTGAACTATTTATAGTTTTGTTAAAATAAAAAAGCAGAAAATAGTATTTCAAAAGATTTATTGATTTATTTTACATATTTTATATATAATTAATATTGTTGAAGACTCCATTTACACATGTGACATTTAGATTGTGATGGTGCAGATCCATCGACGTGTGTTATCCATTCTGGACGGTTGTAGTGTATGAAACATGGTAGCTGTACTTGCAGGCTGAAATTTTCTCTATACTCTTTCGCAAGCTTTGGCCATGAATGCAAAAGTTCAATGGGATGAGCCCTTTCAATTAGATAATGTAGTGATCTCCTCTTCAGTAAAGTCATACAACGACTTACCGTTTTGATGTTTTTTTATCAATTCTCTACTAATACATTGCACACACCACAATTGTTCAGACATATTACTTGAAAATATGTAACAATGAGCAACAACGAAGAACAAATCGCTATATATCATATGAGAAAGGTATTTGCTCCGTATTCTCTTCCACATTCACTATTTATGGTATGATTAAAGTTATTAGAAGTGGGGGGTTTACTGTAAAGCTCCAACCAATCAGAATCTTGCATTACGTCATTACATCTTCTTATTCTCAACTTGTAGCTAGTACTGTTTGTAGGTATGGATGATTTGAACATTTCTTGATAATTATTTGTATCAGGTTTCATTCTATTCCAATTATAGGGCCAACTTTCATTTCGTGCCCCATTTGGATCGAAACAAATAAACACCTCTTTGGAGTTATAGGGTCGCTGGATAATTAGCGAACTTTTCAAAATTGTTTGCAAAACTATTAATTGTGAAGCGTTCATTATTGCTTCTATAGACAAACTGATTGTTTTTGGTAGGGATATATAATTTATATGAAATAATAAAACGACTTTATGATAATAAACTTTATTAAATATTATGTTAATACAGATTAATTGCTAACTCATTTCTACATCGCTTTCCTCTTGGTCATCAGAATCTTGTTCCCATTCGCGTTCAGGAATTTTATTGGCTCAATGGCTCTGCAATAAATGTTTAATGTCATGAAGCATCCCTGTCATTCCCAAGTTAATAAAACCATTGACAACATCATCTATGATACATTGCTCCTTTAAATAATCTTCACACAATACTAACGCCTTTCCATATTTCTCAACTAATGCTTCACAGTATTCTGCTGGAAAAAAATTTCCCATACCATAAATGGCTTCATGATCAGCATCAAACTTACTGACGTAGATTTCGAATGCCGCTATCCAAATCTTTTACTTCGATCTCTTTTACATAAGCTGCCCACATTATTCTGGTTTTGTTTGGTTACACACTATAACTCAATATTATTTCACACAACACAGCTTGTGTCCGACTGTATCAAATTTTTTTCTAACGTTGTTTTATGGAGTAACCCCCACCACTTTAAATAGATAGAGGGGAATTTTATTTTTTAGAAATGATATACTTATTACTAACATGGTATTATATAATACCTTCAAAATTAAGAAAAGATAACACTAATTATAAAATAAAGTTTTTGCTGACATAGAATAAATGCAGGTGTTTACAAATGATGCAATACCGGATGTAATACAGTCGTTCACATAGGTATCAAGTTACATTGCAGTTTTAGCTGATATGACGATTTCAAAGAAAATAATTTATCAAATAATAATCTTTACTAGAGTGGAATTTTTATAGGAAATAAAGTGTCAAGTTTCCTCTAGATAGCATCCGATGTCGTTGATCATGTTTAAAAATAGAAACCACGTGATGTCTGAACAGTATCCGGTGTCATATTCAAGGTCGCCGTCTGTTACAAGTTATTAACCTTAGCCTATAAATAAAAACAGCTGATGCTAGCATCCAATATCATGTTTCAGTTCATTGACCTACATTCGGTATCATATTTCGTCTAGATAGCATCAGGTGTCACATTTCAGTTCATTGACCTATATCCGGTGTCGGGTTTCGTCTAGACAGTGTCCGGTATCATATTTCAGTTCATTGACCATCTGCTCCGGTATCATATTTCGTCATATTTCAGTTCATTGACCTTGCTCCTCCTCCGGCTCCGGCTCCTGATCCTTCTCATCTCTCCAATCCTAACTACTCCCTTGATATTTCTAAATAGTATGGTCAAACCAGTCTCTTCTTTTTTATGTCGCCTATATTGGAAGCTGATGTGCGTCAGGCTATCCTTTCCTTGAATAACTCAGCCTGTCTGGATTATTATGGCTTAAACAGCAGAATAGTAAAAGCTTGCCTTGAAGTACTTGTTGGGCCACTTACATTCCTATGTAATAATATTGTTAGCGGCGGCATATGGCCGGACTTTTTCAAAATAGCAAAGATTCTTCCAATCCATAAAAAGGGCGATGTTGTAGACAATTTTAGACCAATTGCTATTTTACCTATATTTTCCAAAATATTAGAAATCTTGCTAAAAGAGAGATTATTGGTCTCAGGGATGGGCAGGTAGACAATCGCAACGTAGACAGCAGAATTGTCTACGCGTAGACAATGACCTAGATGTGGACATAATTTGGTGTCGACATTGTAGATAATGTAGACAATGTCAATGTCAATGTCATTATAAAGACATATAATTAAATAAAATAATATTGAACATATTTAAAATTGTAGTTAGTACAACAAAATAAAAATTAACATTTCTAATTCTGCTGCAGAAGCTGCTATTGGAACTGTATTTTCTTTGTTAATACTCATAGTAACAATCTCATCTCCACTACTGGAGTAATCTGGTAGCAAATTTCTCTTAACGTTCTTCGTTTACCGTTCATTTTTAGAATTATTATTTGCTTTTGAATTAAAAACTTTACTAAAACTTGATTGTTCTTGTGATTTGTTAGACACACATACATATCTGAAAATATGTAAGTTTTTAATTTTATTTTGTTCATATTTCCGATTACTAATTCAAATCACCCAATGAATTAACATTGATATTTTAATTTTTCATACCTGTCTGCTTGAAGGCATGCTGCAACAGTGTTATTTAAAAAAAAATCACATTTCAAACAATTTGCGGCATATTTTTTATTCGATTTTACTAATTCGAATCGTAGCCAGCCGAAATTAGAATTGATTTTTCGTCCGCTCAATTTTGTTATTATTATTAAATATATTCACTATATTTAAAACAACAAAACATTAGCACTAAATGATTACTTACACAGAATATAAAAAAGCATACCTGTGTCATGTAAAATTTTATTTTAAACAGAACAGCTGTTCAACATTGTCTACATTGTTTACATAGTCTACGTTGTTTACATAGTTTACGCGAAGTCTACACGTAGATGTCGACAATTAAAGTTGACGCGTAAATGCCCATCCCTGATTGGTCTATTTGGATAAATATTCTATCATATCGCCATCACAGTTTGGGTTCAGAAAGGGGTATTCTACAGTCAGAGCGTTGTTATCTGTGATCGAGGAAGTAGTTGATGGCCTTGATATGGGTGAGAGTTCATATGCAGTGTTGTGTGACCTGACAAAGGCCTTCGACTGCGTTAACACAGATATTCTTTTGCTGAAACTTGATTACTATGGTATTCGTTCAAATGACTTACAACTTTTAAGATCTTATTTAACCAATAGGAAGCAGTATGTTATGGTCAATGACTTTGAGGCCAAAATTATGCCGATAGCAGGTGGTGTCCCGCAAGGATCAATTTTGGGCCCAGTGCTTTTTTTATTGTATATTAATGATCTGTCCTCTTGTTTACCTTCTAGCTCTTGCTTCCTCTTTGCGGATGACACCACCATAGTAACTAGAGATAGTGAAGAGCTGAGCTTAGCGAGCCTCGCAGCGGCCAAATCTTGGTATTCTACAAATAAATTAAAATTGAATGTAACAAAAGCCCAAAATATGTTATTTTCATCTGATAAGTGGTGTGTAAAATCTCAACAAGTTAAAATGTTGGGCATTACTCTCGATACTGCCCTAGCCTGTACCCCGCATTTGGAAAGGCTTTGCTGGAGGCTTGCGGCGCAGCTTTTTGTAATGAGACAACTGAGGCCTTTTGTGGATGATAGCGTTATGCGGGTTGTTTATTTTTCAATAGTGAATAGTCACTTGAGCTATGGTATCGCCCTGTGGGGTAACTCCAGGGATGCGCACAAGACATTTATTCTACAGAACGCTGCGATGAGACTCATAGCTAATGTATCCTATAATACCTCTTGTAAAGATCTGCTTAAGCAGCTTAAAATTCTACATGTGCCATGTTTATTTATCCTGGAGGCTCTGACTCTAGTTCATAAAAATTTGCCCAACTTAGTTACACATTCTAACATTCATAATTACGATACAAGAAATGCAGAAAATATTGTAGAGCCATTTTCTAGAATCAAAATTACCAAACAAAATAAAATGTTAATTGGCCTCTATAATAAATTTAATACATTTTTTATACATTCCCAAATTAAATTGAAGTCAGGGAGGTCATTCCATGCAATCACTAAAATGTTGCTATTGGAGCATTGCTATTATTTTATTGACGATTTTAAGTCATATATCAGTTGATTGTTTAGTTAATAAGTTATGACTATAAGTGTACTCTGTATACTGTACTTTGTATATATTGTGATAAAATAGAAATTTACATAAAATTTAATGCTATGAAATTCATTTTAAACAACAAATATAGAGAATTATTATTGGAATGTTATTGTTATTGGTGTAAATTATAGAGAAATTATTATTGGAACTATATAAAATAAACATATCGAAAGAAGCCTATTATTATATTAAAATAACAAAATTTTACAAATTTTATTAAATTTAATTCAACATTTTATCTATCTAATTTGGACATGACAATACCAAAACACACAGTACATAAAGAAAATGAATGCAAAACCAAGACACTGACATATCAAAAGAAAGCTTAAAGAACAAAGATTTAGCATATATGCATATAGCAAGACGAAAGCATCAGTCAAATAAAATATTAGTTAAATAAAATGAAAATTCCAATTTTGAACATAATGACAATTAGAAATATCAAATGTAAAGATGGCTATACAATGAAAATTCAACATCTCTGACAGGACTCTAAAAAAGAAACAAATTAAAGAATAATTCAGTATAAAATTAGTAAAAAAAAGTTATGTGGTTTTAAAATGTAGTTATAAGAATATAAAACACAATTAATGTAGTGAACAGTGCTTCGAAAAGAATAATTAAAAATTAAAGTGTTAATTGTGTATTGACCCTAAGAAAAACTACTATGAATCTAGAAGGCAAAATTACCTAGAAACAAGAGTTTATTGATTAGTTACAAAAAAACTGTGAAGCGAGAAGAGGTGCAAGTTTGGTAGAAGCCGAAAATTTCATTTTTAAATAGTTAAAATTTAATTAAAATTTATAAATTCATGCTTACCAGTTTCACAGTATTCTATATACTTAACTTCTAAACGATAAATAATATACAAAAATTAATTACTTACCTTATATTAGATTTCAATTACTTTAAAAGCTTAAACTTATAAATTCCAGTAATTAAATGTTGTAAGAGACAAATATAAACTAAAGACGGCCATTTTTAGAAACTAAATAAAATATACAAGTTACATTGCACTCGTGTGTATTTCTAGTTGCATAAGAGTAGTAAATAGCTTCATAGAATTTTTAAACACAAGGAAAAATACACGGGGGTAATACATAAGAAAAATCAAACTTGTTAAACTGTAAGAAAATATTCTTTAATATTCATTGTGTTGAATGATTTCTAGTTTAATTGAGGAATTATCATTTGATGTTTTAATAAAAGTTAATGTACTATCCTTAAAAATAATTGTTTTTGTATGTACTGAGTGGTAAAAGATATTCCAACATTTAAAATAAAAAAGGTGTTAGCTACTCTGCTAGAATCCACTCCTAAGAAAAGAAGAAAACATAGCCAGGGTATAGTAAATACAGGTAAAACAATATTAGCTAAATAAAATCATAAATTATAATTATAAAACAAAATTATATTTATTCATTTTTTTTACTCACATATAACATAAATAAAATTTACACTATTTAAAATAAATACAACAAAATAAAAATAAAATCAAAACATTGGCGCCCAATAAAAATTAAAACACATAACAAAAATCATATCACACACATATCATCACAAATACAAATACACACACATTACAAATAACAACAATAGTATAAATGGTCAATAAACGTTCTATCTATCTATCTATCTCTGTATCTATCTATATATTATTATTATTATTTTTTTTTTTTTCAGTAAACACCTTCCGAGGCTCCGACACATTCGGAGATGTTCTGGAGAGTCAAGCAATGACCACTCTCCACTCCGTGGAGTCAGTAATCATTGCGCCCGTAAATCGTGTGTTCTGAGCAGACGTAGCGAACCAAGGACGATTGCCTTCTGCATTCTGCCGGCTAAGATCTCTGCCGAATTTCGACAAGCCGGTATGATCTTTAAGTCAGAAAGCAACGTATGTCTCATTCCACCCAGGACGCCTATAATTAGCACCACAATCTTAACAGAGTGGTCTGGATACAGCCTGCGGAGCTCGGAGAGAAGATCTCGATACTTCCTCCGTTTTTCCTCCTCTTTTAGGACGATGTTGTTCTCTGCGGGAGCCGAGAACTCAATCACAAACATCGTCCTAAGCTGGTGGTCGAGGAGGACTACATCAGGCTTATTGGCTTGGATTTGCCTGAGGGTGGGGAATGAATAGTTCCAATAAATTCGGCACTTCTCATTCCCCACTACGGATTCTATATCCCCCGGAGCATAAGGCAGCACTGGCGTCTCGTCTATCTCATACGAGTGTCGTAAATGATAATACAACACCCGTAAGGCTGAATCGTGTCTTTGGATATACGCTGTGGCCGCATATACCGGACAGACAGACAGGAGATGCATATGCGTCTCCTGCGCTTGGCGGCAAGCCCTGCAGCTGGTATCAGGAACCTCGATATCCAAGATACGACTACGATAGACGAGTGGTAATTATACCATCTTGGCAAGCCATTATGAACCCCCCGGTCTCAGAGTTCAGCCCCGCTGACCTCAAAAAAGCGAAGGTCAGCCTTTCAGATAAGCCAAGCCCCTCTAGATGTCGGTAGAAGAGACCATGCATTGGCTTATCCTTGTAGCTGCAGAAGATGATGCGTTTCTGCAGCTTTAATTAGGGCTTTTAACTGAGCAGGATCCGACTCGGTGACAGAGTCTGGATTTTCCCGCTCAGTATCGAACACGAGACCAAGTTCATCGGCTGCTCTTCTCGTTGCCTTATACACAAATGCTCCTATCCCTGCTGCTTCATGGTCTTGGACCATGCAGAGAAGGGGATCCGAGCTCCTGATGACTTTGCAGGCTTCCTCCAAAACCACTCTGCCCTGGAGACACTCCAAACTCAAGAGTCCACGGCCTCCCCGATTTCTTGGGAAGTATAGCCGCGGAACGGACGATCTTGGATGTAAACTCCGGTGGATATGCATTATTTTGCAGGTTCCTACATCGAGTTGCCTCAACTCTTCTTGTGTCCATTTCACTACTCCAAAGGAGTAGAGAAGGATCGGAACGGCAAGCATATTTGTGGCACTCACCTTGTTCTTACCCGACAGCTCCGAAGACCAGATCTGTCGGAGGCGGTGCCGATACCTGCCGCGGAGAGCGTTTTTCACCGTTGCCACCTCATGAGTGCCCCGCTGTGGGACACCCAAATAGGTGTACGACTCTCCGGCATCTAGATAGTGAAAGATGCTTCCGTCTATGAGCTGGGCGTCCTCTCCGTATGGACCGCATCGTCCTCTCTTGAGATGAACCAGTGCACATTTGTCCAGCCCAAACTCCATCCCAACCGCCTGCGTGTACTCCTGTACCACTCTGAGGGACTGATTTAAATCCCTCTCTCCGGAGGCGTATAGTTTAAGGTCATCCATATAGAACAAATGGGTGACCTTATGCCTCCGGTCTCCTGGGGTACCGCAGTTGTAACCCCGGGTACGACGAAGTGCAACGGATAATGGCAGCAGTGAGATGCAGAACAAGAGGGGACTCAGGAATCTCCCTGGAACACTCCCCTCCTGAACAAAACCGGCTCTGTCTGGACCCTTGCATTAGCCGATGTTATGGTAAAGCGGGTCCTCCAGAGCGGCATGAGTTGTTCAATACATCTCACTATGGGGTCGACCACCGCAAGACATTGGAGCAAGTGGACTATTAGCTCATGGGATGTCATATCAAATGCCTTGCGGTAATCTATCCAGGCCATTGAGAGGTTTCGCTTGTACTGCACGGAGTCCTGCGTAATACATCTGTCGATGAGCAGGTTCTCCTTACAGCCAGCTACACCCCTCTTGGACCCTCGCTGCTCGTATA
The DNA here is from genome assembly GCA_025584915.1 of Monochamus saltuarius. Lineage (NCBI taxonomy): Eukaryota > Metazoa > Arthropoda > Insecta > Coleoptera > Cerambycidae > Monochamus > Monochamus saltuarius. Next base: position 33,491,705 of record CM046723.1, read on the forward strand.
TCCGTTGATAAACCGGGTTCACTGCGTGGAGCACACGCGCGTACAAGATGCGAGTAAACACCTTGTAACACGCATTCAGGCAGGTTATTGGACGGTAGTTCTTTGGCTGGGACAAATCTCCGCTCTTAGGGATAAGCAGGGTTCTCCCCTCGACAAACCACGCCGGAATTTGCTGTTCTCCATTTAGCCAGGACGTGAATATTCTGGCCAAATGGCGGTGGACACTGGTGAATTTTTTCCATTAGAAGTTGCTGATCCCATCGGGACCAGGAGCAGCGAAGTTCTTCGATCTAATAAATGATCTCCGAACTTCATCCGGGGTTATCGGTGGGCACACCTGTTGTGGCTCTCGAAGCGTTTGACAAAAGGCCTCGAAGTGTGCTAGGGTTGGAGTGTCTCTATCCAGTGGAATCCTGCGGTCATAAAGATCTCTCCAGAAGGCTTCTACCTGATCTACGGTCGGCGGATTGTCCGCAACACGCTGAGGCTGTTCAAAAAGTCGAGAAGGCCTTACACGGAACAAATTATTTTGCTCCAACCTTCTCGACCGCCTCACTAGTGACTTTTTTGCAGCCACTAGCATCCGTATCCTGTCGAGAGAATGCTGCTTGATGGTGAGCAGCACCACTCGATTCAGGGTATGACGGACCCGCCTAAAGGAGGTAGCTATGCCAGCCAGATCTGCGGGCTTCGGGGTTTTATAAAGGCAACCCCGACGGGTGCTCAGGTCATCCTCGCCGACCGGATCTTAGCGTCCATCTTGTGCACTTCATTCACGCCGTGAGGACGCCTCTCTCTTGTGGACGAAGGTAGGATACATAATCCCGCAGATTTTGTGCGGTGAGGGCGCGGCCTTCGGGGTGCATGTCACACCACCGAGCATACATCCGCGCCATGTATCCTCTTCGCTCGGGCTCGCTGCTTTCATAACAGATCAGAAGATCGTTCCTTAGCTCATCGGTCCACTCAAAACTTCCATTTTCATAGCGTTCGTCGTCAACGGGCAATCCGTCCGGCTGGGCCCCACCACCTTGCTCATGACCCCCATCCGAATGGGGTCAATTGTGGGGGCCTTCTCTCCTGGCATTCGGAACCGGAGGTTTTAGTGTGTCAGGTGGTTGGCCTGACACATCGACGGCCGGCACCAGAGGGAAAAGAAGCTCATCCCTCCCGGGTGCGCAGTGCTGCCGGTCCGATTTTACACCCTTTAGCTAGAGTAAGTGGTGTCGCTACTCACCAAAGGTCGTGGATGATGGATGACCCCTCCTGCTTATATTATTATTATTATTATTATTATTATTATTATTATTATTATTATTATTATTATTATTATTATTATTATTAATATTAATGAATATGAATAATAATAATAATAATCATGATAATGATAATGATAATGATAATGATAATGACAATAATAATAATAATAATAATAATATTTATTTTGCAGTCAGACATTACACATTGAATGTATTGCAATAGTCAGAATAAACTTAAAAACTAAAGAAACTGTAAAAAAAACTACACATAAAAAACATACAAAAATAGTCATTTAGTACAACAAAGAAACTCAGAGAGTGTATAAAAACATTTAGCTCATAAAAACTTTTTTAATGTAGACTTAAAAACATGCAAGTTTATTAATTATCTTTATATCATCCGGCAATTTATTGTAAATTTTTAATCCCATATAATTAGGCAGTTTAGACATTGCTGCTGATTTAGTAAAAGGCAGATGAAACAGATTTAACTGTCTAGTATTTTTATCATGAATGTCTTTAATTAATATAAAATAATTTTTATTTTTAAAGACATACATGCAAACTTCAAATATATATAAAGACGTCACAGTGAAAATATTAAAATCTGGGAAAAGTCCCCTACAAGTTTCTGTATAGGATACATTAGCTATAGTGCGCAAAATTCGTTTCTGTGCAATAAACGCAGAATACACCAGAGTGGAATTGCCCCACAAACAAATGCCATATCGCAGTCGTGAGTCTATTTGTGCATGATATAAAATTATCAACTGTTTAATTGTTAACACTTCTCTGATGTTTCGAAATAAAAAATTTATTGAATTTAAAGTAGAAATTATGTGTCCACAATGTGACTTCCAGTTCAATTTCTCGTCAAGTAGCAGCCATCAAAATTTTATAACGTTCGTATGCCCCGTAAATATAGGGTTAGCGGGAATTACCAGTAGAGGCTCACAATCCTTCCCATAGTTATGATATCGCATTACTTTTGTCTTGTCCATATTAAGATAAAGATAATTCCGATTAAACCAGTCATTTAATGACAGGAGTATTTTATCGCAACTTTCTTTCAAACGTGCATCAGATTTATTAGACAAAACCAAGGAAAGATCATCCGCATACATAGTAAAGGAATTCTCCAGCAGAACCTCTTCTAACATATTTACATATAATATAAAAAGTATCGGACCCAATACTGCTCCTTGCGGAACCCCCAAGTCTGTCTCTATAACATTAGAATTATAATATGAAATTTTCTCACTGGTAAAAGATTGTAGAGATACATATTGTTTCCGACGTTTAACAAACGAAGCTATACACTCTAAACATTTGCCCCTCAGGCCATACAATGAAAGTCTTGACAATAAAATATCGTGATTTATACAGTCGAATGCCCTGCTGAGATTACATAAGATCCCAACAGGACACTCGCCCATTTCAATATACTTCATAACATCAAAGCAAAACGAGTACACAGCTGATACTGCTGTCATATTTTCTCGAAAACCAAACTGTTTATTTGTTAGAATATTATGCTTATTCAAAAAAGCCATTAAACAAGATAAAAAGGCATATTAAAAAATTTTCGAAAAAGTTAAGGTGACAGTTACTGGCCTATAATTCTCTATCGAATGAGAATTACCCTTTTTGTATATGGGAACAATCTTTCCAGTTTTTAGGCTACTAGGAAAGGTACCTGTCAAAAATGACAAATTAACTAAATAAGTGAGAGGCTGAATCAATAAATGAATATAATTTTTAACTAAAAATGAAGGCAACTCGTCTCGGCCTGAAGATCTTTTATTTTTTAATTTAATTTTTATTAATACATATAACTCGTCATCAACAAATGGATACAAAAATAATGTACCATCCACAATTCTGTTAGGGGCTATAGGCAAGTCATGAACGCTCGATGGATTTTTTTTAATAATATTCTTAGGGCCCTCCACAAAAAAATTATTAAATGCAGCAGCCACAGTCTTAGGCTCTGAGATATCACCATTATCAATACTAATACATATATTATTTGGATGTCTTTGTTTATTACATAATTCAGATGATTGATTATATTTTGATAGAATTCTTTTTTTGTAGTGCTTACTAAACTTGCATGTTTCTTTTTAGCATTTCTATATACATCGTTATAGACAGGAGAAATATGTCTCAAATTATACAATTTTCTAAGATCAGCACTAGATCTTTTTATGTTATTATTTATCCAATGTCGACGTGCGACATTGTTGTAAAATTTATGTTTTGGAAAATTTGTTTCAAAATAATACATGAAGATACTATAAAAGTACTCAAAAGCCTGATCTAACTCATTTAAATGGTATAAATTTTCCCAATTTTCATTTTTAAGTGAGGTTTCAAAATGAAACATATTTTCCTCGCTAAAATCTCTTCGCTCACTAACGAAAGTCTGTGATAAATTCTTGTTTGGAATATCAAGTTCCAAATAAACACTTCTATGGTCAGATATATAATTATCAAAGACGCAACACAAACCTTCGTCAGTAAAATTTGAAAACACTTGATCAATTATAGTGCATGACATATTCGTAACTCTAGTTGGCCACTTAACTAGGGGAACAAGGTTAAAACCTGCCAATACATTACAAAGAGTTAAAACAAATTCATTATTACCATACGAGTCTAAATTAAAATCACCACATACTAAGATACTTAACTTAGGTTTATATAAACTATTTAAAACATCGGATACTTTATTTAAAAACACACCTACATTTCCAGATGGAGAGCGATAACAGTTAAGTATAACAATGTCATGACCAAGTTCTTTCCACGATATTGCACAAAATTCGAAGTCTTGTTCTATACAATTTATATTTAACGAAATATTTTTTACACTAAGATTATCTTTTACCCAAATTGCACAACCCCCACATTTTTTAATTGACCGACAATAATAATTAGCTAATTTATATCCTTTAATATTTATTGAACAAATACTCTCAATTCTCAAACCGGGCTCAACAATACACAGAATATTTAGACTAGGAAACTCATGTAAATTTTCATGTAAAAAATTTACTTTTTCCACATTAAGGGTATTAACATTTAATAATAAAATGGTTGGTTTAAAAATCATGTCGTTTGTTTTTGACTGATCACACGCATGTGAAAAAACCGACTTACACAAGCTCCTACTGGCCACAATTCTGGATTCATTGCTGTCTTGAAATGTTGGTCGTAAACGGTTACTTTAAATGACGCATAGAGTCCTGGAAATTTCGGAGTACCTCACACTTTACCTCTGGAACATGGGACTGAAGCATGTCAACTATTTGTGAGGGAGTCGTATTTGGCTCTATCCTATAAACATGTAGATCAACCCATCGGGGAACACCAGTAACAGTGATTATTTTCTTATTATTTCCTATAACTTTAGATTGTCTACGCTTTTTATTTCTAACTTCTTTCCATTCCTGTTGCTGCGTCGTACAAATTTTGTCATCATTTATATCATCATTGATATTAATATATTTATCTACTTTTAGCTGCGCCTCAGCTTGTAACATAGCTGCAGTCATGTCATTTTTACTTATAACTTCGTTTTCAGTTTGTTTATTTTGGTTTTTTTTCGTCATACCGTCGATCGATACACTTTCAATTTTCTTGTCTATCACAGTCTGATTTTTATTTACATGACCTTTATTTTTTTAAATTCCGCTGGCTTTTTATTTCGTGTGGTCGGGGCACATTGTATTTGATTTAATAAATCAATTTGTTTGTTTAAAACCGAGATTCGTTCATTAAGTTCTTGAATCAAGGCATCCTTTTGTTTAACAATGTATTTAAAAATTTCAATGTCTACTTTTTTTCCACTTGCTCCTGTTTCTACCACCGCATCAAAAAATGTTTTGTCATTATCGGAGTTCAATACTGTTTCACAACACACTACTGTCTGATCGTCGATAAACTTTACATTTAATAATTTGACACAACTTGAATGGAAACAATTATCACATTCAATACACTTTAAACCATTTACAGGTTTTACTTTACATCTTTTACATACGGAGCTAGCTGATACACGACTACTCGCGGCGGCCATATTTTATCTTTTTGTAATAATATGGCTGCAGACTAAATGTATAAAGTATTAAGTATGTAAAGAAAACGATTTAGCCAACCTAACTTACACAGTTTCTTTTACCCTTCTCACAGTTTTTAAAGTATTGAATGCTTTATTATCATCAGTTTTAATGAATTTCATTTTCGTAATGTGTTTGTAGCTGGTAGATTATTTGACGTGTTGTCACAAACAATTGTGTATATTATAAATATTAGTACTGGCAATTTATAAAAACATTTGTAATACTAAAACTGTTCGTATTTTTGTTTATTAATTAACTTATATTTATTAAAAATCAAAATAAAACTATTTTTGTTCATATTAAGAAACATAGGTACATATTTTGTAAAATAGATGTCAAAATAACTGCAAGCACTTAACTTATAATCTCATTTAAAGGGACTGTATTATATACTCGAATGTGTTCTCAGGCAATTTGCCTTCTGCTGTTTCAGCACTATTAATTTCCATTGTCCAAAATGATATACGTGTATCGTGTTAGTACGAATTGTTGGGGTGTTTTTCGCTATAATATAATGACAAGGGGAGGGTATATAATAAATTAGATAATTTTAAAAAATGAACCAAAATTTAATGTATTATACATAAATACTTCCGGACAATGAATATTAGAACAAAACCAGTTGCAAAAAAAAATCTTTTAGGTGAGATCACTGCAGGTTTTAATAGGAAACATCTAAAATGTGAAATAAATTGTTCAGTGACAACAATCGTTACTTTTATTTTACAATTAATTTAAAGAGGGTAGTACCCAGCGATAAACTAAAGTTATAACCGTTGATTACCGTAAATAAAATATAATAGTTACTTTCCGATAGTTTGTGTTTCTTTAATTTAGTTAATATTTTAGGCAGGTTATCAAGATACCGTTGCTGATGTAATGTTATTTTTTGTATGTTGCTCACAAATCAAGTACAATAGGACCATTTGGTCAAACTCAAATTACATTATTTTTAAGAAGCATTTATGATACAGGCTCTGATAGGAGTTTTAGAAATATACGAGGTCAAATTGGAATTAAACGTTCACAAAGCGTGACATCGTTACCTCCTACAGCTTCTCGGTACTCGTCCACTTCAAACTCGGGAGAGTCCTTCCTGTGTTAAATTAAAAAGGTTAGCAAAAGCTAACTACTTTTAAAATTCAGAACATGCTATTTAAAAGTATATTCATCTAATCTTCCTATTTTAGATTTAATTACGATGATGAACTATTTTAATACAAATTACCAAATTAAAAGTACCTACTGAAATGAGAGGTGTAAAAATGCAATAGTAATTTCTAAAACGAAATCGTTAATAGCAGCTAGATTTTTCAAATAGTTTTTAAGTAACTAAAAAATATGTATTTATTATGTTACAAAATTAATAATCGAATGTAAAGTTTTGGTTTCCAAAAAATAGTTTTATGTAGGTATCTACCTATGAGCCAGCCTTTTTAAATGTGAGTTAAAGTTTGGTTACAAATTACACAAGGTTTGTAATCAAACCTTAAAATTTATTCTTTTTGATTTTAAATATTTAAAATTTTATATGAAAATATAAAATGTCTAAAAAATTATTATATTTAAGATCTTTACAAGAAAGCAACGGAGACAATGCAGTGCAGCTTATGTATAAATTAAAAGAGAAATTTAGTGTATTCTAACTAAAAGAAAATCCAAATTTCACACAGTAACTATAAAAATAATTAAGTAGATGTTTAGTTCATAAATCTTATTCAAATTTAAATTGGATCCTTAATAATTTAAAGCTTTATTAGAATTTAGTTTGATTTCTTTTATTGGGCCACCTTGTAATACCAAAAATTAAGCTATCTATGAACTAAATATTAAAAAGACAAATAAGGTGCGTAGGTATGTTGTTTAGTTTTAAAGGTATATAGGTACAGGGTGAATCCTAATCTACCTCACCGGCAAAAAAACTGTCCACTAAAAGCTAGCCCCAATTTTAAAGTTGGCTTTCTCGCGAACCACTCATTTAATTTTGATGATCTTTTTTTTTAAATTGTACATTGATTTCTCATGAACGGATGCTATGTCGGAAATTTTTATTCGGAATTTAGTTTGAGCATATACGGGGCGCATCAAAGAGACGAAGTTTTTTTTTCCGAAATTTGTAACACCCTATGGGGTGCAGCATCTATAGTCGCTGTTGCTAGAGTCACAATGTAGCCTCATATTTTGTGAACATTTTGTTTTTTTAATTACGACATTATCTTTGTTTTTATTGAATATACACTGTTTTAAAACGAACGCCTCGGAAGAAACTCAGAAAACAAGTCAAATAAACATCATAACGTAGATTTAATGTGAAAACAATTGAAATTTAACAAAAAAAGATCATCAAAATCAAATGAGCGGTTGGCGAGGAAGCCAACTTTAAAATTGGGGCTAGTTTTTAGTGACGCTTTTTTTTGCAGATCCTGAAGGCTGTCAGGTAAAGCAGGTCGACGACGAATGCGTCTTTGAAGTTGGTCCCACAGATGCTCAATAGGGTTGCAGTCATGGCTGCAAGTTGGCCAAACCATTCGTTCAATACCCATTTCGTCTAAATATTCGTTAACTACTAGTGCCACGTGTGATCGCGCATTATCATGCAGTAACACAAAGCCATCTCCGATAAAATGAGAATAGGGAACAACAGCGTTTTGAAAAATATCCTCTATATTAAACTCATAACCCATAACTCAAAGCTGAAACTAGAAAATGATAATTTGTCTGCTCGAATTGATAATACAGAGCAGTATTTGCTCAGAAATAATATCCGACTATTTGGTGTTCGTGAAGACGATCCTGTTCCATTAAGTAGTATTTTGCCAGATATATTCAATAGATATTTGGGTTTAAGTTTATCTCCTGATGATTTCGAATCATGTCAAAGAGTTGGAAGACAGATGAACAATCGAAAACCTAGAGCTATTGTAGTGAAATTTGTTAATTATCGGCAGAAACAAGCAGTATTTCAAAACAAGTCCAAACTTAAATTAACTGGGTACTCTATCAAAGAAGATCTGACACCAACGAAACTTATTTTTTTTTTACTTCATTTGAAAAGTATAATTATCGTAGTGTATGGACTAGGGATGGTCTTACTTATGCTAAATTTATTAACAGAATTATGAAATTTAAAAATTTTAGTGATATTAATAATGAAATAATGTCTAATAGTTAATTGTATCATGTCATTAGGTATAAACTGTAAAAACTTCATAATTCCAGCTCTGTGTATTTAGTTTCTTTTTGCTTGCCAGCACAATTGAGATTATTTAGAATTCTTATCTTGTTTTTCGAAGGGTTAGTCATGCGTTTTTATACCTACTTAACATAGAAAATATATTTGTATTTATTCATAGTATCCATTTACATTTATTTGCAATTTAACATTGCTTTTAAGGAATATATTTGAATGACCCACACATTTAAACATATGGTCCTTACTGTCCAAATTTCATATTTGTAATAACTTTGTATTAGATAAAAATTATGACTTATTTGCACTCAGTGAAACATGGTTGAAACCTTCTATTTTAACTAATTCTAACAGTGCAAAAAATCTTGGGTTAATTTTTGATAAAACTTTAAGGTTCAGGGAGCAAGTAAGTAAAATGATTCAGAGACTACGCGGCTTTAAGGATTTTATATCCCCATCGTCAGTATTTAAATATTAATACTAAAAAAATGCTTTGTGAGGCTCTAGTTTTGTCTCAGTTAATGTGCTCCTGTACAGGGTGTCTCATAATTAGCTGCCAATTCCGAACAGGCCAATTCTATGATCAAAACTAAGTAAAAAAGTTCATATGAACATGGGTCCGGAAATGCTTCCTAAGGGCACAGGGACCCATTGAAGAGGGAGGAATGGAAATTATTTTTTTGCAATATCTCTCAATCGCGTTGTGATAAATGAATGAAATTTGGTATACACAGCTAAATTTTGATGAGCAATTTGATGGACTAATCCGTTTATTTCCACAAAATCCATTGGGGTGGGTACGCGGGGCCCTTGGTATTTTGCTTGTGTGTGTAACTTTTTCGTCTTTGACTTTTCAACAAATTGGATAGCAAATTCCGTTTTCCCGAACTGTTTTATGTTGAAAAGGTACTCTTGTTTCAAATCGTTATCTTTAACGGTTTCTGAGAAAATCGCTCTTGAATTAATCCCACTTTGGTCAATTTCATAGTAATTTAAACAAAATTATCAAGGTATTCTTATGTCAAAGTATTGTCAACCCGATTGCCAATTTAATAGTTCTAAGCGAAAAAAATGGAAGAGTTTACGGGACAAGAGTTAGTTGATATGCAGCGGCAGTACGCGAGTACGGGAGAAGATTTCCAAACTGAAGGCTGCCATCAAGGAGGACATTCCCTACGGTATTCCGCAACTTAGCTGCAACCGCCACTTTTCGAAAGGCCCTGGGTCAAGGACGTCCCAGGATTAATAGGGAACCGGAGGTCCTTGACGCTATTGAACAAGATCCTACGACTAGCATACGGAACATTTCAAGGCAAATAAATGTTCCTCGGCCAACGGTACTACATATCTTAAAGATTTCCTTAACAGAATTGATTAAATGTGCTACTAACATTTCAGGATGGAAGAATATTAAAGCGACAAGGTCTACATGCCTATCACTATCGACGTGTACATGGCTTGATATCAGAAGATTTTGCGCCACGTATGCAATTTTGTCGCTGGACATCGAGCAAGCTTCCAAAGTTTTGTGGTGTGACGAAGCTACTTTTACCCGAAATGGAAAATTAAATTTTCATAATTCTCATTATTGGGAAGAAGAGAACCCACATGTTGTTCGGAGAACAAACTTCCAGCAACGGTTTTCCATATATTTATGGGCCGGAATAATTCACGACACTCTGATTGGACCTATTGAAATTCCACAACGTCTCAATTCAAATCTTTATTTAAACTTACTTCAAGAAAATCTTCCCCAAATTTTCGATGATCTGCCTCTAAATTTACGACGTAACATGTTTTTTCAACACGATGGAGCCCAGGCATATAGTGGTCGCAAGGTTCTAAATTTCTTAAACGAAAATTTTGCTGGACGGTGGATAGGAAGGCACGGACCGGTAGCTTGGCCGCCGCGTTCTCCCGACCTAACCCCGCTGGACTTCTTTTTCTGGGGATATCTAAATCAAAAAGTTTACGCCACCGAAGTCGATACCCGTGAGGAATTGCTGCAGCGTATGAATGATGCAGCCAATGAAATTCGTCAAAACCGTTTTAGCATCTTAATAGCTTAGAGAAGTGTTACATGTAGGGCAAGACTTTGTATCAGAGAAGGTGGAGATTTTTTTGAACAGTTTTTAAAATAGCTTATTGTCTGTTATCAAAATTAAGTTTCCATCTTATGATCCCTTCGAAAAGTGACGGTTGCAGCTAAATTGCGGAATACAGTGAGGAATGTCCTCCTTGATGTCAGCCTTCTGTTTGGAAATCTTCTGCCGTACTCGCGTTCTGCCGCGCAGCATTACCATCGCAAAAGCCATAAACAAATCATCATATCATAATTGTTCTACATCAATAATGTGTTTTACTGATTACGTATTAAATTATTATTATTTTTTGTTTAAATTACTATGAAATTGACCAAAGTGGGATTAGTTCAAGAGCGATTTTCTCAGAAACCGTTAAAGATAACGATTTGAAACAAGAGTACCTTTTCAACGTAAAAGAGTTCGGGAAAACGAAATTTGCTATCCAATTTGTTAAAAAGTCAAAAATGAAAAAGTTACACACGCAAAATACCAAGGGCCCCCCCGTACCCACTCCAATGGATTTTGTGGAAATAAACGAATTACTCCATCAAATTGCTCATCAAAATTTAGCTGTGTATACCAAATTTCATTCATTTATCACAACGCGATTGAGAGATATTGCAAAAAAATGATTTCCATTCCTCCCTCTTCAATGGGTCCCTGTGCCCTTAGGAAGCATTTCCGGACCCATGTTCATATGAACTTTTTTACTTAGTTTTGATCATAGAATCGGCCTGTTCAGGGTTGGCAGCTAATTATGAGACACCCTGTATATGGACTATGCCTAGATTTTGATTCTAGTGCTCGCATCCAACGTGTCCAAAATTCCTGAGTACGTTTTATTTATAGAATACGTAAATATCATCATGCCTCACATAAATTATCTGAATTATATTGGTTAAATATGTCTTAAAGAAGAAAACTTTATTCTCTTTGTTTATTTCACAAAATTATTGTATCCAAAACTCCACCTTATTTGTATGATAAAATAACATTTCGAAGTGATGTACATAATGTTAATATTAGATCAAAAAGGATTTCTTCGGCCATCGGCCATCCTCAATTAAGGCCACAATACGAGCAACATCCGTCGCATATAATGGCATTTTTTTAATTTGACAACCGTTGAGAAACTCTTAATTGTCATTTGAAACAATCAATCCGTTTCCGCCTATGCCGTCTTGATTATTTTCACGCAGAAATTTCTGCCTGCGAAGCCTTTTTCCGAGGCGTTCGTTTTAAAACAATGTATCTCCAATAAAAACAAAGCTAATGTCGTGATTAAGAAAAAAAATGTTCACCAAAGATGAGGCTACAATTTCGGGAAAAAAACAGCCCACACATGTAATGAAAATCGTTACTGAAAGTATTCGCCGAGTGACATGCAGATTTTGCAATGCCCAAATTGTGAATACCGTTACGTGTGAAAATTGCCTCATCCGTAACTAAAATGGTCACTGTAAAGTTTGGGTTTAAGTGCTACTGATACCCACTGCACGTGAAATGGGTAGAGTAAGTAGTAGTTTCTAGAGGGGAGCGGTGATACCAGAGGAGTAGTGATGCATGGTTCAGGAATGGGGTCCGTGAGGATATCGTGGAGGTCGTAGTTGAGGAAGAGTAAACGTGGGATGGTGTATCATATTAAGAAAAAAATAATGGCTGCCTGCTCGGGGGGTAGTAGTGAAGAAGGGGTTGAGATCTATTGTAAATGACCAGAGGGTTTTAACGGTTGTATCTGAGGAAGAGTAAACGTGGGGTGGTGTACCAAATTAAGAAAAAAAAGATGGCTACCTGCTTGTTTCTGTGGTAAATTATATTGGTATTAATTTGTATCTCGCTGTAAATGTAAAGTAGAGCAATTATTTGTTTCATTGTGTACATGTCTATCTGTTTTTATTAGAGAACCTTTTTTGTTAACTGTAAATATTTCTTGTTGTATGTGTCGCGAAATAAAACCCGGTTGAGAACTGAAACTTGAACTATTCACGTCATTATAATAAAGAATAACCACTAAAAATACTACAAGTGGCGACGAGTTATAAAAATCGAAGATGTCAGTAGGAAAAATTAATGAATTTCAATTATCTAGCGGCAAAAACTGAAAAACTTATATTGCTAGACTAGAACAATATTTTCTTGCACATAAATTTGAAGACAATTTGAAAGTGACAACGTTATTAACAGTTGTTGGTGACGAAACCTATGAGTTAATGGCAGATTTTTGTAGTCCACATGCTCCCGAAGATAAGAAGTACCAGGATTTGGTAAAGGTAGTAAAAAACCATCTTTAACCAGAACCATCTATAATTGCCGAAAGGCATAAGTTTTGTCTAAGACGCCAAGATAAGGGAGAATCCATTACGCAATACATAGGCGCTCTCAAAAATCTAGCCAAAACATGCGAGTTCAAAGAAAAGTTGGACGAAAATCTACGAGACCAGTTTGTATCAGATCTGTCTAATGAAATGATAAAACAACGACTGTTTTCTGAACAAATTTTGAAATTTGTAGAAGCTTTCGAAATTGCAAGAAACATGGAAGCAGCAGAAAAGCAAGTTTCTTTTGTAGAAACTACCCAACCCGTCCATAGGATTCAACGTGGTTCCAATTGTCAATATGGCCGTCCTTCCGGTTCCCATGATGGCAGCACTTCCGAGGTAAGGTGTTCCAATCTTCACCAGCGCAGAGGTCTTCTGGGTCACAGGAATGGAATTGACGTCACAACATGCCCGTCAACATCAGATGCGCAGAGGTTCAGGAAAGAGGAAGGAGAAGGAGATGGCAGAATGTTCGGTTTGTGGTAGACATAACCACACACAGGGTGAGTGTTTTTACAAACATGCAGTCTGTGATAATGGTGGAAAGAAAGGACATTTAAAATACGTTTGTAAAAATAATAAATTGGATAAGAAAAAAAATTAAAATTTCTATTTCAATAATTCTAATGAAACTGTTGAAAATGTATTGCAATTAAAATCTGTTCATTTAGCTGATTCTGATATAGATTGTTCTGTAAATTTATTTAATATAAGATCTAGCAGTAAGTTTACTCCTATAAAATTAGTTGTACAAATTGAAAATATTAATTTGTCAATAGAAGTAGACACAGGATCCGCATTTTCTCTTATTTCAGATAAGGTCTATAATAAATACTTTTCTAATCTCCCTATTGTTGATTCCAAACTGACATTGTCTTCTTATACTGGAGACTAAGTAGTTACAGAAGGATATATTTTAGTTAAAGTAAAGTATTTTAAAAATGAAGCACCATTAAAATTATACATTGTTCCTAGGGGAGGTCCCTCACATTTAGGTCGAAGTTGGCTTTCTTTATTAAAAAATAGTATTGTAGATAATACAGCAGTTCATAATATTGCTCACAAGTATGATAATTATCAGGTAGATAATTTAATAAATGAATATAAATGTATTTTTGACAAAAAAAAAATAGGAAACTTGTTGATTTTAAAGCAACTTTATATTTAAAACCTAATTCTGTGCCGAAATTCCATAAAGCACGCTCCTTACCTATACATTTAAAGGAAAAAGTTGAAAATGCCTTAGAAAAATTAGTAAGTGACGGAGTGTTGACAGCGATAAATCATAGCGTTTGGGTAAGCCCTAGTACCAGTTATTTAAAAAAATGGAGATATTAGGATATGCGGAGATTTAAAGCATCAGGAAACCCGTATCTACTTGTACATCAATATCCTTTGCCAAAAATATAAACAATTTTTTCTAATTTATTCGGTGGTACTCTATTTAGTAAAATAGATTTATGAATGAAAGAACTTGATGAAAATTCAAAAAGAATTTGCACTATTAATACGCATAAAGGACTTCCATATGGAATTGCCTCTAGTCCTTGCATTTTTCAGAAAATAATGGAATTAATTTTTGAAAAATTAGAAGGTGTAGTAGTTTTCATGGATGACATTTTAGTCACAGGATCTAATTTAGAGGAGCAGTTATTTAGACTTTGTAAGGTTTTTGAAAAAAAATCAAAGAATCCGGTTTAAAAATAAATCTAGAAAAATGCAATTGCTTACACTTGTATAAACTATTTGGGACATACTATAGATGCAGAAGGATTACATCCTAATAATGACAAGGTTCAAGCCATTTTAAAGATGAAAGTTCCCAGTGATAAAACAGAATTAAAATCGCTTTTGGGATTAGTTAATTATTATGGTCGTTTTTTACCAAATTTAAATTCGAAATTAAATATTTTATATAAATTATTACGCAAAAACGTTAAGTGGCAATAGAATAAGCAGTGTCAAAATACTTTTGATTTGCTAAAAAATGAAATAGCTTCGCCCAAGGTATTAGTGCATTTTGATCCTAATTTACCTTTAACTTTATCATGTGATGCAAGTTCTACTGGATTTGAAGCCGTAATTTCACACATTTATCCTAACGCAGATATGAAACCTATTGCACATGCCTCACGTACATTATCTAATGGGAAAAAAATTATTCTCAAATAGATAAAGAAGCTTTATCGGTTATTTTCGGTGTTAAAAAATTTCATAAATATTTGTACGCAAAAAAATTTGTTTCGTACACGGATCATAATCCGCTTTTAGCAATATTTGGAGAGAAAAAGAATATACCGTCTATAGCGGCAAGTAGGTTACAGCGGTGGTCAATAATTTTAGCTGCATATTAGTATGAAATAAAATATATAAAATCAGAAAAAAATTGCAATGCAGATGCATTATCGCGTTTACCTTTACCTATCTCAAATAATAAAAAACCTGATTTTGAACACATTTTTTATATTGAAGAATCGTTGCCGATAAATCATAAAAAAATAGCTTTGGAAACGCAAAGAGATACAATTTTAAATAAAGTCTATAAATTTTGTTTTACCGGGTGGCCCGAAAACGTGATTGAAATTGAGGACAAAATTAAACCTTATTTTTATAGGAAAAATCAACTACATTTAGAACATGGTTATATTTTATGGGGTGTTAGAGTAGTACCATTAATATTTCAAAAAAATATTTTACGGGAAATTCACTCCAGTCATTCGAGTGTAAATAAATGCAAATCCATTGCATTATCATATTGTTACTGGCCACAAATTGATAAACATATCGAAGAAATGTGCAAAAATTGTAACATTTGTTTACAATTTCAAACCACACTTCCCAGAACTATTTTCCAACCCTGGCCTCAAACAAATAAACCGTGGTCACGTATACATGTAGATTTTTTAGACCCTTTGTATAATAATAAATATTTTGTAGTTACCGACTCTTACTCAAACTGGATCGAAGTTTATAAAATGAACACCATGGATTCAAACTCAGTTATAAATTGTTTAAGATCTTTATTTTCTCATTTTGGACTTCCAGATACTTCAGTATTAGATAATGGCTCATCTTTTTTCTCCACGGAATTATCTAATTATCTAAAATCAAATGGAATTAAACACTGATTTTCACCACCATATCACGCTCAAAGTAATGGTTTGACAGAAAATAGTGTGAAGTGAGCTAATTTTGGCAAATCCCGCCAGTACTCACACACTTTTTCCTCCGCTCAGGTAGAAATGGCTGCTTTGGCAGTAGCCGAAGTTATACCAAGAGCCGGTTCTGGACCTATAAAGCTGGAAGAGGAATTTCGGCTTGCTAACGAGTCCGCTACCTACTGTAGTGCTTCTCCCTAACCGCTCCAGAGCCTTTTGACAGTTCCATACCGTTTTTGAATCAAGTGCCTTTAAAGTTGCTTAGCTATCTAAAAAAATGTATCGACCTGCGTTTAAGTTTAAGCCTTTCCAACCTCCATATACACAGTACAATGTCATAGATTTCTGCCTGATATATAATTGCTTACTTGCCCAAGCTTACAGATAGCCTGGTGTTTGGGTTGCGACTCCAGCCCCAAGACCCTTTGGAGTTTTGGAGCCATCAGTGCACCAGCAACTATCCGCCTTCAAGAGGTCAGTTTCACATAGCTCCCATTCCTTCCTCTGAGGAAGGAACATTTCAATAAAGTTGATAGTTGAATTTTGTAGGCATAACAAAGAGTGCTATGTTAGCTTTCGACATACTAATAGCCGCTTGACTCAATCTGTATACTGCCCACCTGGCTTATATGGAGCGGTGACAAGAAGGACTCCCAAGGCAGCTGACGGTGTGGTAATGATTGCACCAGTTATCGCCAGACCAGCTTGCCTCTGTTAACCTGAGAGTTTTGCTCTGGCTGTCCTTTGAAGACCTTTGGACCACCAAATTATGAAACCGTAAATGATCATAGGTCTGATAATCATCACATACAGCCAATATAGTTACCTACGCCTCAGGACTTCCCACAAATGCGTCGACACATCCATAGGGCCATTATGGTCTTGTGAATGACTTTTTTCATATGGGAGTTCCAATTGAGCGTCATATCCAGAACAATTCTTCTTCTTTCTCTGCAAATGGTATTGTAAAATAGGGCGTATAAAGTTGACCAGCTTGCGTTCCTTTGCGAAGGGCACAATCACTGTTTTGTGGGGGTTCACAGTCATCTGCTTCCTCTTACATTTAAAACTTCCGGAAGGATAGATAAAATACCATCTTCAGATATACCTCTTAACAATATGACCAGATCATCAGCATATGCCTGCTCATAACACCTACCTGTTACCTGTGCCTACGACACCACTTTCTTTTTTGCATGCTTTGCTTTTAAATATTTTACTTTGCCTTCTCTTGACACTGAACACATACATTAAGCTAGTTATTTTGTTATTCCATGTTTTGTGTTTATTTTTAAAGTCTGTTTCATCCATTACGAAACTACGAAGTACGAAATGGTTAGCACGTTGTTTAAGGTTATGTGGCGAAAATTAACTATAAGATGTTGTGAATATCATATTTTGTTATTCTTCATAAAATAACTTAAGGGGATAATCTTCCTAACCGTGTACAGTGGTATTAACTTGTGAAATATGGATAACTATTTAAATAGTTGGTTTTTCAGTAAGTAGGTGAGCTGTTATGACTTATTGATAATATTTGGAATCATTGAGCAAAGTAACTTCCTAAACACTGATTGATAGTATCGAACTTGCGGAAATTCATATTATAATCGTTTATGATAACTTTACTTTATTTATTGCTAAAAACAAGTGTTTTTAAAATAGAAACAGCGGCAAAAATTGAATTTGCGTTAAAAAATTATTTATCTTACAGACGATATGGCAACCTCGCCTTCAGTAAATCATATCGTTTATTTTATTAGGTTACGTCAGTGGTCCTCAAAATGTGGGTATTTAAAAAAAAATAATATCCCCGTAAATATATGAAATTTTAAAAAATGACTCACTAGACTCATCTTTATGACGAACTACACCTGCAGTTAAAATATTTGTACTTATTTAAGGTTCACCATATTTAATAAACCATAAAATAACTGAAAAATATATTTTTTTATTTCCCTTATTCATATTAAAATAAAAATAAAAGACTAGTAACAGTGATACAAACTTAATAATTAACAATACGTATAATAATATAAATTAATAGATATATATATATATTAAACAGTGCTATTCTTGTGAATCCAGCTGCTCTGAAAGCTGTCAAATGCCAATGCCATTTCGCGAACACCTTGTCGCCTTGCCCTTTAATGCCTGAATGTGGTTATTGTAAAATTTCTTGCCCAAATCTGTTTGTAAGTTACGCGGTTTTCGGTTCAGTACTTATAAACTGCTCGACTTTGTCTTAAGTGCAGCCATCCACACGTACTTTGACAAGGCATCCATGACCACTAGTATGTAATGATAACTTTTATTGAATTTGGCATATGGTAGCATTTCCACGAGAGTAGGGATGGTATAAGAGGACAAAATCTGGGAGCAGGAGTAAATAACTATAAGAGCAATGACCTACTTAAAGAACATCTGGCGCGCATCTGGCATTGCGTCATTTCTAAAAATAGAACACACATCTGGCGCGCATCTGGCACTGCGTCATTTCTAAAAATAGGACACACATCAGGCGCGCATCTAGCATTGCGTCATTTCTAAAAATAGAACGCACATCGGTCAGTGGTCGCGCGGTTTAAGGCGTTAGTACTTGAATCGAGGTGACTAGATGGAGTTGGTTCGAGCCCAGCTGCCGGTAGACCGTATATAAGCTATATTCATAGGGAGGATTGGCACCCTCTCTGTGGGTATGGTAGGGTGGAATAATGTTAGCTTGGGTCAATGTGAGAGATTGATGCCGGTTGATATTTGACTACCCCCCTAATTAATGAGGTTTTCCAGGTTTTCCTCATTCCTGCACTGAATAGTGGTTAGGGCCTACCAACGTAAGTCGTTCCTGGGCGCAAATGCGGCCTGCTTAATAATAATATGCCGCCCCCTCTCCCGCACAAGTCTCCGACTTCTGGGCTAATCCCTGTGATTAGAATGAGGTGTAGAGATATTATTATTATTATCTGGCATTATATTATATCTAAAAATAGGTCGCATCCGGCGTGGAATCATTTATAGCTTTAGAAATAAACGACACTTGTTGGTATAGTAGTGGGGGATATCCTTTGAATAGAGAATGTGGTTGAGACTCATCAGTAGTTAAAATGGCTTCATCCACTAATTTTCAGTCCAGTACAGTGCGGAGCAGTAATAAATATGTAATTATTGGTGCTCAAAGTTTTGCATTGAATAAATCCAATACAAAATCGATGTGTGTAGGACTGTGTGAAAATTTCAACTATGAGCCGTGTATAGTTCTTGCTGGAACAAAGAGTGATACAATAATATTCACTTTAAAAGAATGGAGTCACCTGTTATCCCATGAAGGCATTATTAGCAATTATTTCTACATGTTTGATACAATGGATTCTATTATTACAGACAGCTTTACAATATATTTTGAACGGTTCTCCACCAAACAAGTGATCAGTTTAGAAAAGACTGGAATAATCTATATTTGGGTTGCCAGACAGTGTGTAACTTATGGGAGCCACTACCGCTTATAAATTATCAAGCTGAAATGATGAAAAATTTAAAGTTGTAGCTGCTGACCGATATCGTTTTCAAACGAAAATAGAAACAAGGTCCAGAATAATTAATCCCGTATTAGATCCAACCCATAGGTCTAAAATATATAATGAAAGATTTTGTAATAGCGGAACAGAAAAATAAAAGATATATAATAATTGAAAATCATGTGTTTTATTTAAACTAATGTGAATACATTATGCTAATTCATTTTTATTAATATAATAATACATTTTTTATCCAATCCAAATATTGAATTCCTTTTCTTCGTACAACTTTTTCGACGAGATAAACGTCCGGATGCTTGGTTTTTTGCAACTCTTCTGTATAAAAGGCGCCTTTTATTTCCTGTCCACTTTGGTCTTCAAGTAAATATGTAGTAGGATTAGTATTATTGACTTTGGCAATCCGAAAAATTTTGTTGGACCAGTTTGGAGTATACCCTTTCGAAAATGCTTCTCGGTACTAATTCGCACAAAATTATCGTCTTTAAATTTTGCAGGTTTAGGATCCACAGTTTTAATACGGTTGTAAACAGTGTCAAGAATTGTTTTGACATTTCTGTTATTTACTTTGCTTGGAGGTACACCAAGTGTTCTGTGCGGAGTATCGTTGTATGTTTTAATAATATCTTGTAAATTATTTATCCATTTGTAGTTCCCTTGGAGACTAAATTGTTTCTACATAAAAAATTTTAAAGTGCGATTAACCAATTCCACTACACTAGCTTTTAAGGCAGAGTAAGTGCTGTAGTGATTGATTTTAAATTCAGTCATTAAGTCGTTAAAATCTTTGTTGTAAAATTCTTTTCCCAAATAATATAATATAATATAATAATATCTCTACCCCTCATTCTAATCACGAGGATTAGCCCAGAAGTCACAGACTTGTGCAGGTGAGGGGGCGGCATATTATTATTAAGCAGGCCGCATTTGCGCCCAGGAACGACTTATGTTGGTAGGCCCTAACCACCATTCAGTGCTGGAATGAGGGAAACCTGGAAAACCTCATTAATTAGGGGGGTAGTCAAATGTCAACTGGTATCAATCTCTCACATTGATCCAAGCCAGCATTCTTCCACCCTACCATACCCGCAGAGAGGGTGCCAAGCCCTCCACGAATATAGCTTATATACGGCTACCGGCTGCGGGGGTCGAACCACACAGCGATCTAGTCACCTCGATTCAAGTACTGATGCCTTAAACCGTGCGACCACTGACCGATCCAAATCGGTTTGACAATTACGAGGCTTCATTTCCATTTGCATGAGAATCTTACGCATTCCATCTCTCACCTCTTTTGCAGTTTTTCGTTTAACTGGTTCCGCCCAGACAAACTTACTAAATACGTTAATGACTACAAGTATGTATCGAAAACCTTTATTTATTTTTGGGAACAAATTAAACGCTCGTTAAATTATTTAACTGCACGATACATTTTCCGAATAAAATAATATAGAAATAGAATATTTTATTTGAATGCACGATACATTAAGAAATGTTTGGTAAACATAATAACTGTTCGGTTAAAATTATAAATTCTCAGTGAAAAATTTATTCGCACACTGGAAATAATAGTTGCACGAGAGAAAAAATACATGTTCGATAATAACAACAAATGCTCTCTAAACATATAAATGTGTTCATCACAAATAATACTTGCTAGTTAAAAATAATAAATGCTCGGTAAAAATATTAAATATTTAATGAGAATATTAAATGAACCGTTAAATATATATATGCAGCAAAAACAATAATTACCCTCTAGAAAGTGTAAATGCACAGTTATAAAAATTATTTGCAGAAACTGAATTCTTAAGTTTGAAAAATTGATTGTAGGTTAGGTTAGGTTAGGTTAGGTTAAACAATGAAATCAGCCCGGGACAGTCGTTTGTTCATTTCACTGCTTGCAAATCACTCTATTGCGCACACGCGCTTTTAGATTCATATCTGCGAACCAAAATTAAATATTGTGCATAAAGTAATGAACACCTTTGAAATTTGTATCGTACAAAATGAATAAAATATCGAAACATACTTTTAAACTTATCGAGCATTTAGTGTTTTTATTATGCAAATGCTATTTAAATACCGAGCATTCTTATACTGCATTTATCATTAGTAGTCAAGCATTTCTCCTATTTGGTATTGCAAAATGTATTAAAATATCGAGCACTTTATTGGGACCCTTTATTTTTGCGTAAGGAATCATTTTTACTAAGTCTCCTTGAATAAGATCATTTAGTCCCTTGACAATAACACGTCGCCTACGAAATTTTTTTCTAGCTGGTCTGTGTATCTCGTTCACTACTTCTTCTTTGATGGTGCTCATGCTTCACACTTCAAAACAAACTGAACAAAGCATCTTTCTTTTATAGGAAGTCTTGGCGCAATTTTGATAAAGGGGTTAATTAACCTTAATTTATCATTTTTTGAAAAAGTATACCCGATTAAATTATTTTTTGTAAATATTTTGTCATTTACCAATATTAATGAGTTTGGTGGGTGAATATGTACATCATCAACTTCTGCAGCCGCTAATGGAAATTGTTAAATGCCTTCCCCATAATTTATATTATAACTTGCACCTATAGGAGTAATCTCCGAGGGGCGTGTAAATATAATTCTACAATCTGTTCCATAGATCGGTAAAACAGAGTAATGTGTGATAGTTTTATTTAAAAAATGTTTTCCAAGTTTACTGATCGCCATATTGCACAATACTGGTAATATTTCTACAAGTAAGTTTAATTTATGCGATTATTTTAGCCTGTTTTAACTCGTCGACGATTGAGACCAATTCATTTTCATGTCCAGTGTTACCAGCAGTCATTGATGCTACCAGCAAACGCAGTCTGTCTACTAATTCGTTGGCATTGTCCCAATATACATAGTCGGTATTTTTCTTAAATGATATTAGGAGTCTTCCACCTTTTTTGTTTGTTTGTCGAATAATTCTGTATTGTGGTCTTGTGGCTGACATTTTCTTTACTTTTGTAACTCCCGCTCTTTGTAAGTATGGTCCAATTATAGTAGTATATTTTGTTCAATTATTTCCGATTATTTGCTCGTTTGCATCATAATTTTTGTGGTATGCGTTCGTTCGTTTCAAAATATCCATATAGTTGTCTAAATCGTCCTTTTTATATCTAAATCATGAATCATGATTTCACCACCATAGTGATGATCAAACTTATTTTGGGTATCCCTAACACCTTCGTCTATATATTTTCTGGGTAACTCGTGAAAATCCTCCAGGTAGGTTTGATAGGATGGTGTATTTACGTACTGTTCCACTGCTTGCCTAGTTTGTTCTAATATTTCAGTAATGCTTCGATCTTGCAAAGTATCTTCGTCGGAAATTCTGCTGTCTGAGATTACGTCAGTTCCTAGAAAATGTACTTCTGTAGGTGGCAAAGGGCTTTTACCCGTTCTTTGTTTTGGAGTTTTTTCTATTAAACTAGTCTCAAACAGAGAAAGGTGGGGTGAGATCTTAATGTATTTCTTAGGTCTTTTGGGTGTAGATTCATAAGGTGATTCTTCTTCTTTTGCTTCCACCTTTGGAATAAAATCCTCTCTTTTACCTATTGTGGTGATAAGATGTTGCAGAGGTTGGGTAATGGGTTGATAAGTTTGTTTTAATTGAGCCTGTATTTTAACCACATCGGATTTTACTTTGAAATTTTTGCTTTACTGCTTTTCTGGCTGTAACCAGCTGTTTAGCCAACTCTTTGTTCTTTGCTGTTTTGTTAAATAATGATTGAGAGTGATATATGTAGTATATGTATTTATAATCTTTATGGTAAAATGTATGCATCAAACCGTCCACTTCTTAAAGAACAATCCTTGTCGATAACAAGAAAACCGTACCCACTTTTCCAGCATATACTGCACATCTCTTTAAACAGTTGGAAAGACATATCTGTGGTCACATGATCTTTATATATATGCTTAAGGTTGGTATTGTCCTGTATAAAAATTACAACCAGATTTGCATTGTCACGGATGAGTTGTTTTGGTATAGATGAATATGTTTGACATAGATAGAAACAATCTGTGTCTTTGTGTCGTCCGAAACAAAAATAGTCACTCATTGGACTTTGATTACAGCATGCAATATCATCAAATACTATAACTGAGTTTGGTTTTACTTGATTGGGTGGAATAATTGTCTTCTTCTTCTCCATATTCATAATATCCGACATCCTTAAGAGCTTGAAATATTTTCCTCAGGTAATCATATTTCGGTTGATAAAGAGATTTGAAATATATATAAACATTTTCAAATCTTAAACCTTTAGGATGCTCTAACAATGTAACCATAACACATTAGTTTTTCCACACCCCGAGAGACCAACAATTAAACATCGTTTGGAATGACCTCCAAAAAGACCGTTGTGTTTCTCATAACTATCTTGTACCGTCTGCTCATGATTGGTAATTGGAAACGAGAAGTTTTGTTTGACTATTCTCATTGTTTCTACTAAAAAAGTACTGTATGTAGAAAAACTATTTATAGGACGCTTTTGCTTTAGATAAGCAGTTTTCTTTGAATCTTGGGATAGAAAACATCTATAGAAATGCTGATACACACGCCGACGGTAGTCAGTCATAAGCAAAAACACATTAGAATAGGTCAGGGTTTAGTGAACACGCTTATTGATAAATTGCCGTTTGAATTACACATACCAGGTTATAACTATTGCGGACCAGGAACTAAACTTTCTAAACGACTTGCCAGAGGTGATCCAGGTATAAACAAATTAGATCAGAGCTGCCTTGAGCACAATCGAAAGTACTCTGAGAGCAAAGATATTGAGAAGAGACATGAGACTGATAAGGTTTTAGCAGAAAAGGCTTGGGAGCGAGTTAAATCAAAAGACACTAGTGTTGGAGAAAGACTTGCAGCTCTAGGCGTAACTGGAATAATGAAAGCAAAAACTAAACTTGGAATGGGTCTTAGAAAAAGAAATAAATTAAACAAAGGAAGGGGATGAAAAGCAGAAAAACGTATTGACACCTAAACGAATTGGTGGATTCTTACCCCTTTTATTCCCTCTTTTGGGGCTCTTGGAGCTTTTTAGGAGGTATAGCAAAAGCTGTCAATGATGCAAAAGCAAACAAACAGTTATTGGAAGAAATACAGCGACATAACAAAGCCATGGAAACGAAAGGGAAAGGACTGTATTTTAAACCGTATCGGGGTCGCGGATTATATCTTGCATCATATAAAAAAAACTTGCAATAAAGCTATAACCAACAAAGAACTCGTTCGGTATGATAAACTGTTAAAAATACCGTATTTCAGAGGAGTGTTTATGCGTAATGCGTTACCTGCTAAAATACATAAAATTGAATGTGCCATTATAAATCTAGATGATGAGCAAAATGCCGGAAGTCACTGGACGTGCTACGTTAAAGAAAATTCTGAAATAATTTACTTTGATAGCTATGGAAATTTGAGACCACCAATAGAATTACTAAGATACTTTAAAAGCGATGGTAGCAATAATATTGTGAAATACAACTATGAAACTAAACAAACAGATAATTCATATAATTGCGGTCACCTATCGCTTAAATTTCTGTATAACTACTTCTACCGAGAATAGTGTTGGTCAGTTTAACTAAACACATAAAAGAGTTAACAATGACAACCACCATTGCTCTTTCTGGAAACAATTCTATTCTAAGCGCTGATTTCAATCCTCCTATTTATCTAGAAAACAATCAATATGAAATCGGATTAACAGATTTTGAGACGTTTATGACCATTCCAAATATTGAAGAAGGAGTGAATAATACATTTTATTATGATGACGACGATAAAGAAATAATACCAACCGGATCGTACGAATTTGAAGATTTAGCTAAATTGTTAACAAAACAAGTAAAAGACCTAAGTGGCACGCAATTGAATTTAACAGTCGATAAGGACACATTAAAAAGCACAATTAAATGTTCACAAAAAATAATTTTTTTAAAACAAGGCACTATACGTGAAGTATTAGGATTTAATAAAACAGTTCTATCGGAAGGTCAAACACATGAGTCTGACAATATAGTGAAAATTTTAAGAGTAAATTCAATTTGTATCGATATAGATACCTACGACCGTGTACGCACGTGTTTATTATTTGTTCTCCTGAAGAATTGCTTAAAGTATAGAAAACAAAGTAAAATTCGTTTTTCTTTGACAGTGTAGTAAACTACAGTGTATAATCTTTCTAGTAAGTGTTTTAAACAGTTTGTGCAGTTGTACTATAAGTAGATATTTGTTGATTAAAGTGTCTTCATGGTTAGACATTCACGACAACAAAAAATATTAAGATTTCGAGTATAGTTTGTTAGAACTTGCAGTCCTCAAAATGTCCTCCTGTGACATATGTAATACACGAGTGAATGTTAAGGCTAAAGTAAGATGTAAAACATGTTCCAAAGAATTTCATCATACGTGTGCAGGAATTGAAGAAAAATTGCTGCAAGATTATACTAATAATAAAATTTCATTTTTTTGCTCGAAATGTAAGCAAAAAGGCAATGATAATGTAAATCTTGAAATTGACCTTGCGACTGTAAGTGCTGATGGGAATGATTTACGTGACCATCCATCCCTCTCAGATATTTTTAAGGCGGTACAACAGATTCTGAGTAGCCAAAATACATTACAAAATTCCTTTGATGTATTTAAATCGGAAGTATGTACAATGCACGAACGTATAACAAAAAACGAAGAAGGTATAAGTGCTAACCAGCAGAAAAATGAAGCAGCTCTGGAAAAAATTAGCATCTTAATTGAAGAGAACTGTTTTTTGAAAAATAAAATCAACGAGATCGAGAAACTAGCGAATGTTAACTGTTTGGAGATTACTGGAGTGCCGGAACCTCGTGGCGAGAATGTTTTTGTGACGGCCCAGCTGATATGTGCGGCGCTTGGTTTCAAATTGGAATTGAGTATGGTCAATAATTGTTATCGTGTACATTTACCTGACAATCCCACCAAGTCTAAGATTATCATAAAGTTTACTCAAAAATGTCACAGGGATGAGATTATTCGTTGTAGAAAAGTTAAAAGGGATTTTAATACGTCATGTTTAGATGTTTCCTTGTCTAAATTAATTCACACTCCTAAAATAATTTATGTTAACGAATTATTAATCTCATTTTATAGGAAGTTGTTAGTCAAAGCTAAAGAATTTAAAAAACTTAACAAAATCAAATATCTATGGGTAAAAAATGGGAATATGTATATGAGAAGGTCGGAGACTTCTCAGATTGTAATTATAAGAAATGAGTTGTTTTTTAATGATGTTTAGAAGTGAAATATTTATTATGTTTTTTGCTCTGCTTTATATGGATTTAGGTATTATTTTTTTGCCTCTTATTTCTTCTTTATATAGTGGTGCCTAATTCTATATACTTACTTATATGGCGTATATGTTCTGATGGATAAAGTAAATAATAAATCTAGTTTAAACATTGTTCATATTAATATTAGATCACTGTTAGCAAAAATTTGTAGTCTTAGAGTGGAGGAGAATGACTGGGACATAATTTTGTTATCCGAAACTTGGTTAAAGCAAACAGTAACTGATAATGTACTAAGTTTCAACAGATATAATCTTATTAGAAGTGACAGAATTTTTAAAAAGGGTGGTGGGGTAGCTATATATATTAAATCTATATTTAAATATTCTTTAATAAATAATTTGCCGTTACATGATAGTGAACAATTATGGATTTCATTGTGTCTGCCCAGTAAATCGCTATGCCTGGGGGTCGCTTATCGTCCACCTAATTTTAACGTTTTGGATTTTACTAGTGCTTTTGAGGAATGTGTCACTGAATTATTGCCTAGATATGATGAATTAATTTGTGGTGGAGATTTCAATATTGATTGTTTAAATGAGACAAGTAGTAGCTACAAAAATTTACAGGAAATATTCATTAGATGTGGTTTAATTCAAATTGTAAATGAGCCCATTAGGGTAACTGATAGCAGTGTAACTTTATTAGACCTTTTTATACTCTCAGAGAATGTTAAATTTACTGACTGCAAGGTAAATGACTTGTGTAATTTATCTGATCATGATCTTATATTTTGTACCATAACTATTGCAATAAAAGAGATGCGTCAGATTTTTCATACATATCGTAGTTTCAAAAATGTTAATAGAGATGATTTTTATAATGACCTCGTAAATTCTGATATAAGCAATATTCTATTTGTTAACAATTTAGATTTGAAAATGGTAATGTTTAATGATTTAATTTTGAATTTATTTGATAAACATGCTCCTATGGTTACATCTCGAATTTCTAAAAAACGTAACCCTTGGCTAACTGACAATATTAAATATTTGATATCCTTAAAAAATAAGTCATTACAAAAATACAAAAAATCTAAAAAGCCGGAGCATTGGGAATATTATAAAAACTTAAGAAACTTTACTAACGCTTCAGTAAATAGAGAAAAAAGGGCTTATTTAAATTATAAAGTTAATCAAAATTGTAATAAAACAGTTTGGAAAGATCTTAAAGACTTAAATATCTATAATTCATCTTCAAAAATTGAAATTCCATCTGAATTATCTAATGTCAATAAAATTAATAACTTTTTTGTGAATTTGTCTAATAATTCAAATGAACCTCACGAAGATACATTAAGTTTTTATCGTAATAGTGTAAGATCGAGGGTGGATACGTTTAATTTTAGCATGGTTACAAATGAAGTGGTTCGTGAAACTTTGTATTCTATAAAAACTGGTGCTTTGGGGCGGATTCAATCAATTTAACTATGATTTTATTTTGCTGTCCTTTATAATACCTTATATTACCCATATTATTAATTTCTGTATAGAGAAGAGTCAATTTCCCTCTTGTTGGAAGACTGCTTATGTAATACCCTTTCCTAAAATTAGTAATCCCAGAGAGTTTAAGGATCTAAGACCGATAAGCATATTACCAGTTTTATCAAAGATATTGGAAAAAGTTTTAAATTTACAAATAAGAAATCATCTTAAACAGTTCGATATTTTGCCGTGCAGTCAATATGGGTTCAGGCCAAGTCATAGTTGCACAACTGCGTTGTTAAAAGTGACTGATGATATTCTGTCGGCACTTGATAACAATAAGTTAACTGCTTTAGTTTTATTAGATTATTCTAAAGCGTTTGACAGGATAAATCATCGGTTGCTGTTGTCAATCTTGCATTATTATGGCTTTAGTGATTATGCGGTATTAATGATTCAATGTTACTTATCTGGTCGTACCCAGAAGGTTATGTTAAATGGATTATTTTCAGATTCTTTAAAATATTAGCTGCGGAGTTCCCCAAGGCTCCATATTGGGACCGTTGTTATTTATTATTTACACTACGAACTTTCAGTCATACGTCACCTTTTGTAATTCTCACTGTTATGCAGACGATTACCAGCTATATTTTTCTTTTGGTGTTGATGACTTGGATGTTGCTTGTTTGCAAATTAATGCTGATTTAGAGTCCCTAATTACAGCATCAAGTAACCACTCCTTAACAATAAATCCTAATAAGTCAACGGTGTTGGTGTTTGGTAAAAAACACAATATCAACGGTGTTTACCTAATTTAAATATAAAAATTTGCAATGAGCGATTGAATGTAGTAACTAATGCTCGCAATTTGCGTCTGCATATTGACAGTTTTTTGCGATATAATGAACATGTTAATAAATGCATAAGAAAAGCTTACTGTAATTTAAAATTAATTTTTGGCTGCAAAGATTTATTAAACAAAAAAACTAAAATATTATTGTGTAATTCGCTTGTACTAAGTCATTTTAATTATGCTGATGTAGTTTTCCATGACAGTTTAACAGATATTTATTGGAAACGTATTCAGACTGTACAAAATGCGTGTGTAAGGTTTATATTTGGTATAAAAAAATTTCAGTCAGTTTCACATAAAATTAAGGAATTAAATTGGCTCACAATGGAAAAACGTCGAATTCTGCATAGTTGTTGCTTATATCATAAAATCATTACCACAAAGACTCCTAAATATTTATTTAATTGTATTCAATTCCGAGGTAATGCTCACAGACTAAATATTAGATTTAGAAATGTTTTAACCGTTCCTAGACATTCTACCTCTTTATACCGAAGGTCCTTTTCATATTTAATTTCTAAATACTACAACAAGGTGCCCGCAAAATTTAAAAATCTCAACATTAATAGTTTTAAATATAAATTGAAAAAAATGTTGCTTAATGATCAGTTTTCATAAGCAATTGTCTGTTTACCTGAATCCATATACAGCGTTATTATTATTATTATTAGTACATATTATTATTGTTATTTTTATTCTATTGTGGATATTTCTGATTTTTGTTCAGTTTGTTAATATTATGTTTTATAATTAAGTATTATGTGTCACTAATTCTATTAAACGATAGGTACCCTTTATTTTTGCACAAGCAACTGATTTACTACACGAAATTAAAGTTTCACAGGAATGTTTCTCATAGTTTTTTTTTATTATATGTAACAATTCTTCATATATTATTATTAATTGAATGAAATACTTTAGTATTATATATTTAGGGTTAAGTGGAAGAGCTAGTTTCTATTCTTTGAATGGATAACCGAACTTCGCCCTTTCATCACTTCATAATTATTTGATATGAAATTTATATTTATTTATTTATTATTATTATTATTATTATTATTATTATTATTATTATTATTATTATTATTATTATTATTATTATTAATATTTGCACAAATAGCTATTTAAATGGTAAGCCTGTGCACCTTATGCTCGATTTTCGCTCATGGGAATTGATTGAATATCCATCTTTAAGTGAAACAACCCAACATTCCTGGTCCGCAAAAACAAGTAGTAAACTTGAATCTCCCAGACATGTAATCGTCGGATTTCAGAAAAACAAAAAACAAAAGTTACACGAGTGACATAAATTGGTTTGACAACATTAACTTGACCAATATTTGCGTATTTTTAAATAGTGAGAGATATCCATATCAAGGTCTTTATTTAAATTTAAAGGCTGAACAGTTTGCCTCTGTATGAGATGTTTTCAAATTTTCGAGTATCTTACTATGAAACAGCGAAAGAATCTGTATACACACCTGAAGAATTTTTAACTATTTGCCCTATTGTACATATAGATTGCTCCCGACAGAAGCCGTTTGAAGTGGATCTGTTGTTGTGCGGATTGAATTTGAAACAAGTGAAAACATGCCTAAGGACACCACTGCAAATTGTTTAATTTTACATGATAAAATGCTACACCCCCCTAACTAAAATTGTTAGACAAGTCTAATAGATATTTAATGAAAGCGGTTTTAAACATTTAGTCAGTTTACAATGATCTCCAGATACATAAAGGCTTTGCAAGATTGCAGAATAAAACTCAAAAAGCTGAAGAAGGTAATTGACCTGTATAGTGAAAGAGTGAGTGTAACAAAAAAAATAGCAAACTTAAAAATATGCCATGAGTGATAGACATTCAAGTATTTAAGGTAGAAAACAACAAATTTATTGTGAAAGAATTATCGGCATATAACGGTTACTAAATATCTCATTATATTTTTAAACCTCCATTTCCTAAAAAGCATCTACCACCAAAGTTTGAAAAGCAAGCTACTTGGCTAACAAATAACCACCACTGTATAGAATGGAATGAAGGATATACGTCGTTTCACACTTTTGCAAACATTATCCGTGGACTAACTGCATATGAAGAGGTAATATACGTAAAAGAAGAAGAAAAGGCGGCCTACATAAAAGAATACTCGTCCAACCCTGTATATGAACTACAAGGCCATCCGTCACTTCCGTTTGAGGAACCCAGATGTTCTGTGACCAATATATATTTCCTTTATGAAAATTTTATAATGTCATGATTTCTTTAACAAATAAAATATGTTTCTGAATACTATGTTTTTTTTATCTTGTTTGAACAAGTTGTGAATGAAACGCGGTGCCAGATGTGATCTATTAATGGAGTAATAAAATCAGATGTGTGATCTAATTTTAGAATCGATCTATTAATATGTATGACATAACGCCAGATGTTGTTTATTAATAGGTATGACATAATGCCAGATGTGCTGTCTATTTTGAAACAGAGGCAAAGGTAGGGGTAAAAGATAAAATGGACACATGTATAGTCAAGTATCATTATAACTTGTGCTCTAGTGCTTCTCTAGAAAATTTAACTTACTGAGTCATATTAAAAATGCATGTCGAGTTCTTAAACAGAAAATTAAATCTTCACGAAGCAAAAGCAAGTGCGACTGCAAAAAAAGGAGTGTGGATGGGTCTGCAGCCCCCGCTCCATCCAAAAAACGAAAACGAATTGACCGACCCCTTACTAAAGTGGAAGATGGTGTGAGCATAGTGCTTTCACCAGCAGAATATCAAGTTTTCGATCCACAAGTCCCAGAATTCATATTAACTATAAGGATTTTTTTGGAGAAATTCATCAAAAAGTGCTTGATGTTATAAGTAAACATTTACGAAAATACAGGGATCTCAAGATAAATTTTGAGGTGTTTGGATTTTACATTATCCCTGAAAAGGAGATGTCGGAGATGAAATCATTTAATACAAAGAATAAAATTGTGATAGGCGCAACAGAGTTGCAAACAATGTTTAAAGAGTTTATAGCGGAGATGACATCTCAGTTTCAGGAAAAAAGTTCAGGATGGACCTTAAAGGAAATAACGTTTCTCGATGTGAACATAAACAAATATACACCACTTTCGGCATCTTCATATATTAAACTACCTCAAAATATTGCAAGAAAACGAGCTGTACTAAATGTTAAAAACAATGATAGTGCTTGTTTTGCGTGGTCCGTTATCGCAGCAATATTTACCTCACAAGATGATCCAACAAAAACCAGTTCGTATCCACATTATAACATTTTATTAAATTTTAATGGTTTGGAACTTCCTATGAAACTCAAAGACATTGCAACATTTGAAAAGTTGAATAATATATCGATCAATGTATTTGGAATAGAGTCAGAATTCAAAGATGGTAAAGTGATTACTGAAGTAGTTGGACCTTTGCATTTTACTTCAAGACGTCAACCTACACATATCAATTTACTACTTTTATTCGACATAACTACAGGTGTGAATCACTACTGTCTCATAACTGATTTATCAAAATTGGTGTCGAAACAGAAATCTAATTACAATGGGCGATTAAATATCTGTGATGGATGTCTGCAATCTTTTAGAAAAATGGAACAATTGAAATCACACGAGGAAAATGATTGATGTTTGTACAAAAATACCAACTACTGATTTAAAGATGAACAAGTATTGGGAATCTATACCCGAAAATATCCTAAAATTTGTGAATTTTGAGAAGCATCGCCAGTACCGTTCGTAATTTATGCCGACTTTGAGAGTTTGTTAAAACCCATTGATCGTAATGAACCTTCTGATGACAAGTCATTCACAGCTCAAATAAGTGAACTTGTACCATACTCTTTCGCTTTTTATGTGAAATGCAATTTTGATGACAAGTATTCAAGATTTGAGTCATACCGGGGACCAAACGCTGCAGAAATTTTTATTGAAAAGCTTGATAAAGTCGCTTTGGACCTGTACACAAACCATTAAGAACATGTTAAAGAAATGCTGCCTCTTACTGACGAAGAGAAAATTGCTTATGCCATATTTGCAATAAACCATTTACGCTCTGGGATCATTCCCATTTAACCTGACGGTTCCGCTTTGCAACGCATTCTGTTTGTAACTTGAACTACAAAATTCCAAAATTCATTCAAATTTTTTTCCACAACCTCAACTACAATGCTTCGCTTTTTATTAAGAAACTGGCTACCAAGAAAGAAACCATTTATGTGATTGCTCGAAACAAAGAAAACTACATATTATTTTCTAAATCAATCCTTGTGGAGAAATCTGGCGATCCAAAAAAACCAGATACGTACCTGAGATTGAAATTTGTAGATTCTTTTCGATTTCTGTCCAAGTCCCTCGACAATCTGAGTAAAACTTTGGAATCCCAGAAACTGAATTACCTATAAAAGAAAATTTTTATAATAATTTAACAAAGCAGGCTCTTTCTGATGATGATTATGACAGAGCTAAAAATGTATGTAATACTTTCAACTGCAGAATAATAGCGGAATACGCAGATCTGTATCTAAAATCAGACGTCTTTTTACTAGCTGATGTGTTTGAAAATTTTAGAAAAGTATGTTTGGAACAATACAAACTGGATCCGGCTCACTATTTGACGGCCCCTTCATTAAGCTGGGATGCGATGATGTCTTATTCTGGGGTTAGCTTAGAGCTCCTAACAGACGTGGATGTTTTACATTCCTTTCGAAAATCAATTGGTGGAGGTGTATCCCAATGTAGTAAGAGGAAGTCTGTGGCAAATAATAAATTTTTACCTAATTATGAAAAATCTACATCATATATAATGTATCTGGACGTCACTAATTTATATGGGGCAGCCATGAAAGAATATCTTCCAACTGGTAACTTCAGATGGATGGAAAAACAAGAGATTGAAAACTTTGATTGTTCCACTATTGAGGCTATGTTTTAGAAGTAGACTTGGAATATCCATCAGAACTCCATGTGATTTATCTGTTTGTCCAGAAATGATTACCCCACCAAACTGCAAACTTCCAAAATTAATTCCCAACTTATACAACAAACACAATTATGTTATCCACTACAGAAAATTGAAGCAGAGTTTAAGATATGGACTGAAATTGAGAAAAATACATAGAATCTTGGAATTTTCTCAATCACCGTGGTTAGCGCCTTACATCGATTTAAACACTAGACTCCGAAATTCTGGTAAAGGATAATTTAAGAAAGATTTCTTTAAATTGATGGTTAATTCAATATTTGGAAAGACTATGGAAAATGTCGATAAAAGACAAAACATTAAGTTCTGTTCATGCTGGGAGAACAGGAGAGGTCAGTTAGGTGCAAGAGCGTTAATAGCATTACCACATTTCAAAACGTGCTCCATATTTGATGAGAATTTAGTAGCAGTACAGCTAGGAAAATTAAAAGTCATATATGATAAACCTCTATATGTTGGCTTCTCAATTTTGGATATTTCCAAGACTACCATTTACGAATTTCTATATGGCTACGTCAATCCTAAATATGGTGAGAACGCTATCGTCTTGTATACCGATACGGATTCCCTGATTTTGGAACTGTTCTGCGACAACCCATACGATGACATCAAAAACAACATTCAATATTTTGACACCTCTAACTATACTGTAGACAATATCCATAATATGCCCAAGACGGAGTCAGTAGTTGGTCGATTTAAAGATGAATATGATGGAAGGCATATAAAGAGCTTTTATGGTACAGGTGCCAAAGCATATTGTGTTAAAGCCGACGATGTAACGAAGAAGGCAAAGGGTATATCAAAAAGTGTTATCAAAAAATAAATTTTTCTGATCATGTACAAATCATTGAAAAGGGTGATAAAATATTCCGCAAAATGTATATATTTAAATTTACATTACATACATTTACACTGAACTGAAGAACAAAGTTGCCCTTTCTTCAGATGATGACAAGAGGTATGTTGAAGCTAACGGAATAACAACCAGTTCCTGGGGACATTAGATTAATGAGGATGCCAATACAAATTTAAAACTTCTCATACAAGAAGCTGAAAAAATATTAGATGCTCAAGATGATGAAATGGAATGAGATTTCGATTTAAACTTATTAAATTTGTAAAGTGATTAATAATAAAATATTAAAAAAGAATTTTTGTTTATTTGATACATCAACCAGATTGGCCTAGTGGTCTAAGGCGCCTGGTTTAAGTCTTAGTTCTATAAAGGAGTGTGGGTTCGAATCCCACATCTGACATTTTTTTAAATCGAAGTACTTTTAAAATTATTTATACTTTTTTTATTACTTGTCTTAGTTGTTTTTTTTGTAAAATAGGAAAACATAAATATAATTTAAGTTCTTTATTTATCAGTTATATAAGTGATTTACAAAATGTTTGTTTACATTTTTGTAGAGCCCATTTACACAAATGACACCTGGACTGTGAAGATGGTCCACCATCTACGTGTGAAGACCAGTCAGGGCGGTTATGATGCACAAAGCATGGTAGCTGTATTTGAAGGTTAAACTCCTCTCTGTAGTGTGCTGGTATATCGGGCCATGCATGTAAAAGTTCCAAGGTGCTAACATTTTCTATCAGATACTGTAGTGGAAAATTTGTGAGCTGTGCTTCAGTAAAGGTGACAATGATTTACCTTTTTGATGCAGTGTTATTACTTCCACTTCTTTACACTTTAAGTAGGACAAATCTTAGCCATAGTTCTCAAACACAAGTGACGATTAAGATTATGGAGCAGGAAACTGCAATATACCACTGGAGAAATTCATTCAAACTATATCCCTCATCAGCATCACTATTTATCGTATTATTATTAGTAGAGGGGTGTTCTCTGTAAAGCTCCAGCCAACCAGAGTCCTGCATGACACCATTACTCCTTCTTACTCGTAATTTATAGCTTGTAGTATTGGTTGGTATAGAAACTTTGAACATTTCTTGATAATCATATTTATAAGATTTCATTCTTTTCCAATTAAAGGACCAGCTATCATTTCGTGTCCCATTATAATCAGAGCAAATAAACACCTCTTTAGAGTTATAAGGTCGCTGTATAATTAGCGTACTTTTGAAAATGTCTTGTAGAACTAAAAACTGCAAAGCGTTCATTGTTATTTCTACAGATAAACTGACTAATTTTTATAGTAATATATATTTTATATGGAATAATAAAACAATTTTATGATAATAGCATTTATTATATAATGATATTAACAAAGGATTGCGACTACGTCATTTCTTCGCTTTCTTCTTCAGGTTCTGGAATTTTATTAGCTAAATGGCTGTCCAGGAAAGGTTTAATTTTATAAAGCAAATATTTCCTACCTGAACTAATAATTCCATCAACAAAATCACTTACTGTGCAATGCCCTTGTAAGTATTCGTCACATAATGTTACCAATTTTTTATATTCCTCAGCTAACTTGTTGCAGTAGTCTGGAGGAAAATATTTACCCACACCATAAATGGATTCGTGTAGTGCGTCAAACTCCAAATTTGAGAACATCTGACGTAAATTGAGAACACCACTTTCAAGGTCTTTTATTATTTCTTCTACACACCACATTTTTTAATTATTTACAACACTTAATCTAAAAAGGCGAACATACACATACGTATGGTCTGCATACACTTTTTATTACAATAACCAATTATAAACCTAGGTTTAAATAACTACAAATCACAATATTGTTTGCTGATTATCTTACGACAAACGCAGCACTGAAGAATTTCCACATTAGCACTCATATTTCAGCAAATAATAATCTTAGAGAATCAAAATTAATTCACTTCTAATATTTGTTATTCTTTTACAACTTTGTAAGCAAAACTTTTGTTGTATTTTATGTCTATTCAGCCACCTTTTACTTTTAGATAAATATCGTATTGCAAGAATACTATTACACTCCAAACATGTTAGAATTTCGACTTCAATCTGTATGTCTTCCATAACTGACTGAAAATTGCTCTGTTAAATGCTTTTAGTACAGTAATTTTCCCCTACTTACTAACGTACACATATCTATACCAGATCTTCTATTTGTGGAAATGATCTAATGCCAGATGTTGTGATGTAATATTCTATTTTTAGAAGTGACTTTAATTTTAGAAATGACAGATGTTTTCCAGAGCTTTTTAGAATTCTTGGAAAAAAGAAAATGTGCTATTTTTTTATGAGAAACAAGTTATACAGTATGCGCCAAAAGTATGGAATAAATTCAATAAAAACGAAACAATTATTTTTTGGGAAAAATCCTCGAACAGGTCGATTTTTAATTTAAAAAATACATATTTTAGCGTAAAATGCGATTTTCAAATGTCATTTGTTTTCGAGTAATCATCGATTTTTTTTAAATGGCAACACCGTATTTTTTTCCTTGATTCTGAAAGATCGTTTAATTCTCTATCAGACAGTACTAAAATTTTGCCCTCTTACATAGGAAAGTTTTCGAGTAAATGACGATTGAATGTTAGAAAACGTAAATCAATTAAAATAAAGCAAAAACGTTATCAAGTTTAGTTTTTCGAATTCCATTTACACCGGCAAATACTTTTTTCAGATGAGGCCACATTTTGTCTGAATGGTACAGTAAACCGTCAAACTTGCAGATATTGGAGTCGGGAAAATCCTCATTGGATGGCAGAGGCACATACCCAACACCCTCAGAAATTAAATGTGTGGGCTGGAATACTTGACGACAGAATAGTAGGGCCTTTCTTCTTTGAAGGAACCCTTACAGGACAAAGATATTTAGAGTTTGTAGAAAATGACCTTGTTCCAGCCCTTGCAGTAATTTATCCTAACGATAATGACCCTGACATTCCTGACGATACCATATGGTTTCAGCAAGACGGTGCACCTCCTCACTATGCGCGCCCTGTACGAGATATTTTGGACAACTGTTTTCCTGGGAGGTGGATCGGCAGACGCGGACCGATAGAATGGCCTGCCATATCGCCAGATCTTACACCTCTTGCCTATTTTTTATGGGGATACTTGAAGTCAAAAGTGTACATTAATAAACCACGTAATTTAGAAGAACTTCAAAATCGCATTCGGGACGAAATACGTAGAGTTACCCCAGAAATCATTCATAATGTGCTAGAAGAATTTCTTCACAGACTTGCGCATTGTCAAGAAGTTGGTGGATGGCAATTCGAACATTTAATTTAAGTATAAAATTTAATCAATTGTATTTTATTTTACATACCTCAGAATTGTTACTTTTTTATGGATAAAATTTACGTTTTCTAACATTCAATCGTCATTTACTCGAAAACTTTCCTATGTAAGAGGGCAAAGTTTTAGTACTGTCTGATAGAGATCAAGGAAAAAAACATGGTGTTGCCATTTAAAAAAAAATTGATGACGTCATTACTCGAAAACAAATGACATTTGAAAATCGCATTTTACGCTAAAATATGTATTTTTTAAATTAAAAATCGACCTGTTCGAGGATATTTCCCAAAAAATAATTGTTTCGTTTTTATTGAATTTATTCCATACTTTTGGTGCATACTGTATATTAAGGCGTTCAAATTTTACGCCAGTACTTGTTTCTCATACGAAGTTCAGTAAACTTCACAAAAATGAAAAATTTGTGTTGACAGTGAATTGAAAATTAAAAAACAATACTTTGTAGATAGTTTAGAAATTACTGCAAACTCAGACACAAATATGATTTGCGTATCAAATAATTTTTTCACTATCGATATATTGGAAGATAAAGAAATGAAGCTCTGTACTTTCGGCCTGTATGATGTCTTAGAAGGTTTTGACATCAATATACACTGCAAGCAAGTCACCCTACATGCTACAATACCTGCTATTAATTTTGCAGGTCAAATATTTCAATGTCGCACGTGCAGTTTGCCTTTATTTAGTAGCGTACTTACCAAATACTGTTTGCTTTGTAACGGAAAATGATGTGTACTGTAAATAAAACAATAAATACTTTGCGTACGTATTTGCAACGTATTAGATTTGAAAATACCAAACGCGCTAAGTATAAGCTGCCATGTGTATACAACCATTATTACAATTTTCTAATTTACTGAGCGTCGAATAGACGCCGTCATGCAGTTTTACTTAGTTAATCACATCTGGCGTATATGTTTAGTTTACGTTTCAAGTTTCAAGTCAATGTCTTCATGAATGTAAAACATAGGCTCGCTATAAAAATTTTCAGACTATGCAATCGTTTTCGCCGTTGCTTCTTTGTTTATGCGGTACTTTTTGGTTAAATATAGTTACTTATGTGGAAAGTGAGTGTATTTTTCTAGCCGTCCACTGCAAGTGACTTAAATATTTGGATACTATATACTTTGTAATTTGTAAGTACTTCACTCACCTTTTAAAATTTGAGCACGTTAAATTTAAATATCTATTCATTAAATATCACATCTTTTATGCAAAACAATTACATTATTTTATAGTCTCCCTCATTTTATAGCTATAGGTTATCAGTCTTCTGTCCAAATATGAATTCCTTTCATTTAAGCAGTTCTTTTTTTTTTTGGTTGATTCATTTAAAAAAATGAATATATATTTCAAAGACAACTACATTAATTTTTATTCATATATTTGTATACTTAATATAATTGCTATGATAAATATCGTGTAAATAAAAGAGAATATACTAACATATTATTTAAAAATAGATTTAGGTATATATATTGAAAAAAGCTGGCAGTTTCAATTTAAAAATAAATAATACTTAATAATTTATTTTTTAAAATAAACTACAAATATAAGAATAGCTAGAAACATTAATTAAATTAAATTTATTAAAATATCACAAAATAATATTACATTTTTTACACAAATCATTAATATATATATTTTTAATTAAACATAAACAAATGACAATATTTACATAGAAGAAATTATAGTTTTACTGGTCCTCGCAAATATGAGCCTTACCTCGAAACTGTTAGGTATGGGGTGTGGCAGAAAAATGTGAGGGGTGCTAAATATATGCAATAAAATGTATAATTTAATTTTAATATAAAATTCAATTGTAAATTTATATCTATGTTACAATTTCGGATACACTATCACATATATACACCTCCTCATACCCCGCCAATAAATTTCGAAGGTTATTTAATTTACGCTCATATTTGCGAACCTTTTTTAACAGCTCGGATCGTTGCATCACTTTGGCGGTTGCATAGTTTTTACTTTTCTTACTGAACCTCTTTCAAAAATCCCAAAAAATTTTGTATGCCTGTAGTTTCTTCATCACCACTTTCGTTCGGTCGTGGTGTTGAAGTCATTTCTGGTCCACTGATGTCTTCATACCTCTGGGCGCTAGTATTTGGAACCAAAGTAGCTGAAGGTGGGACTCTTCTGGTGTGTCCAATCGAACGAAAATTTTTAAGGTCACCATCGACAATTTCAAAACTGCTATTAAATTCTTCAGCTCTAATATCCTGAAAGTCTGAAGTTCCAGCCTCCATTCGTAAATGCTGAAGAAGCTTAATGTTCTTTTTGGAGACTCCTACTCCACAACTTAGATTTAATTAAAGTTTTGTGATGAGACGTAAACCAATTGCAGACAGTCTCTATTTTTTCGCTTGCATGCTATGGCTTTCAAAAATCTATGTCACCCAATGCTCCGCCCAGAAGCTTGGTTTGATATTCTTATTGGTTTAAAATAGCATCTGCTTACTACGCATTGTACAATTTTTCTGTAAATTGTGGCAATATCAAAAACAGCCCCCTCTGCTACACAGTGTCGTTGTCCTACATTTTTGTCTCTCATTTGTGGGAACATTGAGTTATCTGCGTTATCAAACATTTTTACACCCCAATTCTGTCTTATGAAGTATTTATTTCGAAATATGGTGCGGATTTCCTCAATTTTCTTATGATTAGTTTAAAGTTCATCCTCTTAAGCATCTGTCATTTAACCACTTGATCCTCTATGTTTTTTCACAAACAGCGTCGCTGTCCTCCATTTTTATATAAGTTATGGGAACTTGTTCTTTACATTGTCAAACCAAAATGCTGTTTTCTCATGAACTCAATTTTGTTTTGATTGGCTTGAACCCTATCCTCTGACGCATCTGCCATTTAGCCATTTGATCCTATATATTTTTACACAAAGTTATGAGAAACTTAGATGTTATTAATGCCACGTCCTTTTTACAACATTATTTTATTGTATATATTTCAGTTTGAATATATTTCCCAGTATTTTTTAAATTAGCACCACCGATATATAAGCAAGTACCAGTGCAACTTTACTGCAGTACTTTCAAAACATTCGAAAATGTCTGTCAAAAACGGTAATGATTTTCAAGTAAGAGTGACATCAACAAATAGTGCTGTGTCGAAAAAACCTTCCTCGGACACTGATTGGGATACAGACAATGAAAAAGAAGAACAAATTCGCTGTGCCCAACTTGCCGAAAAACAGGCATTTCTTTATAGAAAATGGGTTTTAGGAGAAAAACGTAACTGTGTTGTACCAATTGCAGCAATTCTTTCCTTACAATGGGACAACCATTGGTGTGAGTTATGATCCTTCGTCGACAATTCATGAGAAACCGTGATTCATACACCTCCAATTGGTAAATCCAAAGCAGAAAAAATAAAGTTTCGAGATGCGGAAAGAAGGCGATTGAGGACGCTTTTAGAATATGAAGGACCCCAAAGACTTTTAAAAAATTAATATTTTTTATTTTATTTTATTTTATATCTATGTGCATATTTTTTTTCCACACTTTATATAATTTGCAAATCTTATATTAAAACATTTGTACCCATATATGTGGAAATATATCATAAAGTAGAATGCAGTTAAATGATATCTGTACATGTTTATGTGCATAAACAATTAGCTCTTTAAGCACTATTAAAATTTGTCCTATATTAAACGCTTTAGAATACATATATGATGTAATCCCATGCTTACATGCATTAATTACTTTTAATATACAAACTAAACTAGAGACATTTCTTGTCTCATCATATTCACATGACATATTTCTCCTAAGGGGGGACACATGTTACAATATCTCATATGGAATTTATCTAATATTTGTCACTGATTCGGATTTTCTGAAAAGAAAATCTGCGGTGAAGTCACCTGATATTTTTGTTTCAAAATTGAATCACAGCGTAAGTTTAGTGACAGGAGAGAAAATAAATAGGAAGTGACAGTAATTGACAGTTTACGAAAATAAAAAGTGTCATCTCAGTTGTGTTGTCTCATTCCTGTGAAGAACAGGCATTAATTGATAATAATCCTACCAAGACTATACTGGGTGACGCAGAGTAGAATACCCAGTAAATAACCTGCATCATGGATGCAGATCAGCGATCGTTAGCGCGAGCTCTAGCGATGCCTACTAATGAGTTAGTACGCAGGATCGAATCGCTTTCCGACACGGTACCACTGGAAGAGGTTTTCAGGGGATTTCCGAAGGCTGAAGGATCTACCGGGACGGAGGAAAGGATCCGGAATTCGATACGGGAAGAAATACCGGAAGCAGGCACAGGATCCGAATATGTGGGAAGTGTTGTCACGACGCCGGATACGCGACATTCGCGGTTACATGGCGCCCAACAAGAGGTATTGAACCACGAGCACCTAGGATTAAAAGCTCAAGCTCTGCTGACTGAGCTAAAAGGACATAATTTAATTGATTTACAACATAACCCAATCGATGAGACACTTAGTTGCAGGGATCCAACTCAGTGGCGCCCAATTGATCAATGCAAAGTAAAAGCCACAGTGGAAAAGGAGTTATGCAATATGTTACGAAACCTGCAACCCGTTACAGGTCCTGTGGCGATTAGTGTAAAAGCTAGTCTACCAATTTACGAGGGTAAAGAATGGGAAGATCCAAGCCAGTTCCTAGTTCGAATTCAACAACACTGTGTTGAAGAGGGTATCTCCAAAAGAGATTGGACGAGAATTGCTGCAGGACAGTTGAGGTGTGAGGCGTACACGTGGTACGTTGACTACCAATATTTTGATTGGCCATTCGAAGAATTTAGACGACATTTGCTGGAACGATTCGATGACTTACCCACTCGAATAGGACTGCAGACTAAATTATTTACCCAGACGCAGCAAACAGAAGCCTGTACTTTATTTATCGCTAGGAAGGAAGCATTATTTCGACGATTACAGTTAGGACTTAAAGAGCAAAATATAGTTATGCAAATAGAAGCATTGTTGCGACCTGAAATCCAACTGCAGCTAATTGGCCATACTATTGACAGCGTCTCCCGTTTGTCTCAATTGGCTGCCGCGGTGGAAAGTAAGCTGCGATTAATGAGGCCTCCTGCTGTTGCCGCGCCACTCGCTACAAATTCAGCATCAGCACGGGCAGTTATGTCCAGACGACCTCCTCCATATCCTTGCCGATTCTGTGGAGGCGATCACTATAATCGCAGTTGCCCCCAGCATCCGGAAGGCGGCTCCCGCAATATCTAGCTCTACTAGCTCCAGAGACACGAATGGAATCGGAAAACACACTGGGGGCGGCAGCCAGAGAGCCGGCTCGTCGCCCCGAGAATTTCCAGTAATTATGGGCTCCTTACAAATTTCACCAAAAAAACACCTGCTTACCACGAAACCTTGTTAAATGCAAACAGCAAGCATTAGTGAACCTTATTGATACTGGAGCTACGCATTCCTTTATCCGTGATAGTTTGTGCTCAAAGAAAAGTGTTCGAGAGGATAATAATATTGTTTATTTGGCAAATGGAATGGAGGTGACCGTCGTGGACCTATTCAACTTACGTTGGATATTAATAGTATTGAGTCTGTGGTGGAAGTTTATACCCTGCCAGAAATGGAAGAATCGTTAATCCTAGGAATTGACTGGTTACAGGCGGAAGAAGCTATTCTAGATTTGAAGCAGGGTGGAATTTATTTTGGGAAGAGTCAAAGACAAGCCGCTTATTGGCAAGTGGCTAGGCAGCAATGCGAGTTACCTCCTCCAGTCTGTTTGACCGTGGAAAATACGTCTGCATCTTGGA
This sequence comes from Monochamus saltuarius, assembly GCA_025584915.1. Lineage (NCBI taxonomy): Eukaryota > Metazoa > Arthropoda > Insecta > Coleoptera > Cerambycidae > Monochamus > Monochamus saltuarius. The sequence goes on from CM046723.1 coordinate 33,536,026, forward strand.
TTCCACATTATGAAGGAATATTAAACGAATTTCCAGGGTTATTCCACGAACAATTGAGACAACCCACCACTAATTTGACGCAACATCAAATTCGATTGAAGGATCCAAAACCTTTTAAGATTCGGCGTTATCAATATTCACCAAAAACGTCAAATAATTCAAGAAGAAGTGGGGAAAATGCTGCAAGCTGGTGTGATCCGCCGAAGCCACTCCCGTACTGTTCGCCGGTGGTTATAGTAAAAAAGATAACACTTGGCGGTTTTGTAGATTATCGCCAGCTTAATTCCCAAACAGAGGATGAAGTTGCCCAACTTCCCCCTATCAAGGATATACTTCATGACTTAGGACCAGCTAAGGTATTCTCGTCTTTGGACCTGAAGGCTGGATACTGGCAGGTGCCCATGCACGAGAAAAGTATACCACTTACCGCTTTCAGTACCCCAGAGGGGGTTACGTATGAATTTGTCGTTATGCCTTTTGGATTAAAAAATGCCCTTCTACTTTCTAGAAATTAATGACAGAAGCACTTGCTGGGCATATAGACCGATTTGTTAAGGTATACCTTGACGACATAGAGATATACTCTGCCACTTGAGAGGAACACAACCAGCATCTTAGATTAGTTTTGGAACGCCTAAGTATCCATGGGCTGCGTTGTGCCTTAAAAAAATGTGTTTTTGGAGCGGCGGCTCTAGATTACTTGGGATACCGAGTAACATCTCAACATAATGAAGCCCAAAGTAAAAAAAAAAAAATCAAACATTTTCCGGTACCGCGCAGCCAACGGGAAATTCAGAGTTTTATTGGCACTGTGAATTGGCTCCGGGAATATGTCCCACACTTCGCAAAGGTGGCTGCCGCGATCACAGATCTTCTGAAAAACCGGAAGTTCCAATGGACTGATCAAGCAGACGAGGCATTTCACAATCTCAAAAAACGAGTGGCTGTCCCATTGCAGCTGAGTCGCCCGGATCCTACGAAGACTATGGTTTTGCAAACAGATGCGAGTGCCCTCGGTATGGGGGCCGTACTCTACCAGACAGGTTCAAACGGAGAAAAGGAGGTAGTTTCTTGCGCTAGCGCCAAATTTAACAAAACCGAGCGAAAATACCAGTGCAACGAGCAGGAGGTTCTTGCAGTTGTATGGGCTTGCAGGAGGTATGGAGCCATATTGGAAGACAAACCATTTGTTTTGAGAACGGATAGTCGGGCACTTCAATGGCTTGATCGAGTTAAAGATGAGTGAGCGAAACTAATGAGATATTCCCTTTACTCCAAGAATTCAAATTTGAAGTCCAGCACTGTCCCGGGAGGAGAATGAATTACCCGATTTCCTGAGTCGCCACCCCATCGAAGAGCATGAACCTATTGATGAGGAACGTATGTTGCCTCCCGATATCCAGGCGATTAGTGGTTCCCTAATGAGGCTTTGGGTATTAATGTGATAAGTAAGACTCGGCGACGACGAAGGAAGCAGACAGATCCAACTCCACATATTCTTCCCCAACCAGTGACGTTACGACAACTGCCAGATGGAGCCCAGCCCGAAAGTCTGTATGACAAATACGTACATGCCTAACAAGAAATCCCCGAATATGAAGTCATCCGCATCCGTATTCCAAGGTTGCAAAATGGCGAAGAACTCTTGGAAAATAATTGGCAGCGAACTCTTCGAGATTCTTACGAAGTACGCGATAATTTAGTATGGTTTCGAGATGGTGATCGTCGTACATTGGTAGTGCCTATTAATTTGTGGCGGAGAGTTATTTATGAGTTCCACGATAACGCCGGTCACCCTGGGCGTGACGAAACCTATCGCGCGATATCTCACCTATATCACTGGCCCACACTGCGTAAATACGTAAAGATTTACGTTAAACATTGTATAGTCTGTGCTTCGATCAAACGGGAGGTGCATGTCAGTCGCGTGCCCCGATGCGACCGCGACCCGGCAACGACCGTGGCAGACTGTTAGCTTTGATATAATGGGACCTTATCCTCAAACTCCTGCTGGAAACCGATTTCTATTAATAGCTACGGACTTGTGCTCAAAATGGATTGAGGTAATGGCGGTGCCGCGGATGCGTCCAAAAGTGTTGGTAGACTATACCAAACAGCTGTTTCACCGGTGGGGCTATGCGGAGACAATGAAAACGGATAATGGAGCCAGTTCTCATAGCAACCAATGGATGCGGTATTTGCAGCAGTACAGGGTGGAGCACTACACGACTCCAATCTACCACCAACGAGCCAATCCGGTCGAGCGACGGAACCAGGAGATAAAGAAACTTTTAAGGTTACAGAGTCGCGTGGCCGGAGAGACAAACTGGGATAAGAACTTAAACGAGGCAGTTTTCCAATTACGGAATCGAGAAAACGCCGCAACGGGATTAACTCCAAGTGAAGTACTATTCGGTGCTCCCCAAGTGCGAGCCGGTGAGTGGGGACATCCCGAAGTTAATCGTCGTATAACAAATGACAGAGCTGCAAGAGAACAACGGTTACAACAAGTACGCAGACGACAGGAGATTTTTAACCGACAGCTATTCCCAGAACCGCGATCTGCACCGGTGCAGTTTAATCAGGAGACCAAGTGTTGGTACGTAACTTTCCGGGCATTCGCTCGCCACTGGGTCCGCCGTGGAGTGGACCTCACCAGATTGAAACTAAAATAAGTGACGGGGTGTACAAAATTGATAGAAACGGCACCCAGTTTAAGATTCATGTCGACGATATACGACCGTGGGTAGGTGAGTTGCCGCGCCTCGAACCTGAACATGACCCCATGACCCAAGACGGGACAGAAGCTTACTATCGCAAGGATCGAGGGGATACTGGGTCGATCTCTGAAGACCAACCTGACAGAGATGTCGTTCCAACAATGGAAGAGCTCGATGACCAAGGTATTGATCAACGAGATTTGAAAGACCCGAGAGGAGCTAGCAACCATTGAACGTAACATTGACGGGAGTGGTCATACGATGCATGACGAATCGCTCCCAGGTCCATCCGGTATTCAATTCAGTAAACAAGCTACAAGATTTGATTATTATAGTACCAACGACCAGCCATCTACGCAGGGAAACCTGGGCCAGCTAATCCTATTCGCGTCAGAAGTAACCGTTGAAGACCTAGGGGATGAATATCGAGTCGAGCCCGACAATCCAGATGCTACCGCAGTGGTGGGCCTGTACCCGTAGAAAATTAGATGATCCGGAAAAGATTGTCGCGAATTTTGCACATTGTTAGTGCTAGTTAAGTAAGGTGACAATAGGTTACCAAAACTCCTGAAGGAGAGCAGTTAGGGAATTAATTAACTAAGAGTGTCTATGCACTCCAGTTATTGTTAAGTATTTATATATTTGATAAACCATGTTGATATAACACTGTCCTGTTACTAAACTAGCCAGTCTTTCTGGGAGGGGTGGTGTCACCGATTCGGATTTTCTGAAAAGAAAATCTGCGGTGAAGTCACCTGATATTTTGTTTCAAAAATTGAATCACAGCGTAAGTTTAGTGACAGGAGAGAAAATAAATAGGAAGTGACAGTAATTGACAGTTTACGAAAATAAAAAGTGTCATCTCAGTTGTGTTGTCTCATTCCTGTGAAGAACAGGCATTAATTGATAATAATCCTACCAAGACTATACTGGGTGACGCAGAGTAGAATACCCAGTAAATAACCTGCATCATGGATGCAGATCAGCGATCGTTAGCGCGAGCTCTAGCGATGCCTACTAATGAGTTAGTACGCAGGATCGAATCGCTTTCCGACACGGTACCACTGGAAGAGGTTTTCAGGGGATTTCCGAAGGCTGAAGGATCTACCGGGACGGAGGAAAGGATCCAGAATTCGATACGGGAAGAAATACCGGAAGCAGGCACAGGATCCGAAGATGTGGGAAGTGTTGTCACGACGCCGGATACGCGACATTCGCGGTTACATATTAAAGGCGAGATGGGTGATGTAATATAAATGACCGATGAAAATAATGTAATACAGTATGTTTGTTACATCTGTACATATACTGTATGGTTCCCATGCCTTATATATGCCATTTATATTTTTTAAATTTTTTATTTATTTTTTTTTCTAGATGTTTTTTTAAGTAGGTCATTGATTACTCCTCTCGTATAGTTATTTACTCCTGCTCCCAGATTTTGTCCTCTTATACTATCCCTACTTGCGACGCGTTTTCTCTCTCTTAATTTGAAATTGTAACAAGTTGTATTTAACTATAAAGTTTAATAAATAAAAAATAAATAAATAAAATATCAAATATATTTACTATTTCAGAATCAGGACAAAATCTTAGAAGTGAACTGCGGTTTAGCGTCGCAACAAAACTGCTGAATGCACGGTACTCAGTCAGTGAGTGGGGTGGGTGAATTAATTCCAACCAAACATAACAAAAAAATAAGGGGCGCCACTAGTTTTCTTTACCGCTGCATAAAACTAGAAAGCCTCGATATATTTAGAAGTCCACTTCAGCAAATATTAATAAATTCACTTGTTTATTTCTTTTCCCAAAATTCCAAATATATATAAGTTGTTAGAGATTAATAGCACAAAAGAAAAAAATAAACTATCTGTGACAAAGTAGCTATCTGTATATTAAGTTAAATTGTATACTACAAAGTTTCAGCGTATCGTATTATTATAAGTAGATATGCACTTATATTAATAAAAAAAAGAGTATTATGACTTCCCACCGTACGTGTACACATAGGGTTTACAAGAATTCACATAAGTCATAAATAACGTTCTTAAAAATAATAATAATAACTTATAATAACCACTACTTTTATTTATGTTATGATATTATTTTAATGAAGTGAAATATAAGGAATATATTATAAAAAAAGAAAAGTAATTGAAGATTGTATTAGGTACTTAATTAATTTGATGTGATACCATAATTTCCTGGCTCATAAAAAAAAACTTATAGGAAAAGTATTAATACTAAATAGCAAAACGCTGTATGCACGCTCTATTTTAATTATATGATTTGATTTGTTCATATATTATATCGCTAGAAAACTTAAGACGTATATCAAATTTATCGCATAAAGTACGAATTAATCTTAAAATAAAGAAAACTAAATAATAAAAAAATCATGCAGCTTAGCTGAATTTCCTTAGGTACGCCAATGGTTCCTTCTACGTTTGTGGAAAATTTGGAATAGGTAACTCATGTAGTTCTGAGAGCACAATCTGGACGAAATTTTCTGAATAGCACTGTATATATCATAAATATGTAATACTGCAGCAAACCAAGCCTCAAGTACCATCAATGTGTGGACACCAACGGGTAGTAATACTCCAAACTAAAACCCTAAAACAATATCATCCCCATTGCGGGACTTGCACAAACAAAAAAAGTATTATGAAACCTTACCTCTCTTGGAGGGTTTTACTTCTGATAAACTATATGAAACCAAGTAGGCTGATGTGATATAGCCAAGACTGTAGAGAAGAGAAAATAATATTTAACTAAAAGTTCCATTAATAAAAGAATTGACTTACAAAATGGTGGAAAGCCGACTGATAAGAAAATCCTCCCACGGAGAACAATTTCCAGAAATATTTCAAAATTCTGAAGAATCACAACCAACTGGACAATTGTCTTTCTACACAAATTAGCGAGAAAATCCCAACAAATGGATACTAAACCATTATCTGTACTCGCTAACAGTTCGTCAACGGCTCCCTCGTGTAAAAATCTCTTCGCCGCGCTGTTCACACGGCTCGCGGAGGTGTCCGATGAAAGATATTTTCTATTTCTTTTCGCCTACCAATTAGGCCAATTAAAAGAAACTATTCAAATAGATTCGGTACCGCGCAGTCTACAATATTTATCGCTTAAAATGTGTTCCACACATAGGCAGCAATATATACGCTAATTTTGATTATATGAAAGGTGATATTTTCGATAGCTTATCCATAATAATATGATTGTTGTTGTAATGATTAAAATAAATCGTTACAAATTCCACCTGTACCTCCTAGAAAATTCCATAGGAATTTTCTCAAATTCAGCATTTAGACAAAATAATAGAAGAGGAAGGAACGAATGAATTGATGACAGCGATCAGAATTCAGCTAACTATATAAAAAAAAAAACTTAACTAAAACAATATTATTTGAAACGAACACTATCTAACATGGTGGTGGCAATAAGGGTCCCCTTTATTCAAGGATCATCTGGAGATGGTTTGAGGTCCTTGGCATGCCAGTTACCTCGAAATCTACCATCAAGATCGGTAAGTTCGTATGTCCAAGGTGATAGTTTTTTAGAAATAATGAATGGCCCTATATATTTTGGAGCTAACTTAGATGAATAGTAATTTGCCGCGTCTGACTGCACATAATTTTTGCGATAAACACGAGAACCTACATCATATGTAACATTGCGATGACGGAGATCATAATAACGTTTATTTTTCTCTGCTGCTTTCGATAATCTAGTCTTAATTTCCTCGTACAATTTTTGAAATGCTTTACTACGGTCATGAGCCAAACCATTATTATTTACCTTTGACTTATCGGTATCAAATTCCTCAGTATAAGGTACATTGGTAGGCATTTCGCGACCAAATACGACATAATATGGGGTATATCCGGTGGACTCATGAGTCTGAGTACGAATGGCGCAAGCCACTTTTGAGAGATTTTGTCCCAGTCACGGTGATTATCAGTAATATAACATCGAATCATAGTTTCTAACGTTTTATTAACTCGCTCGGTGGGGTTTGCTTGTGCGTGATAGTTAGCAGTAAAAACCTGCTTAACGCCATAAGATTCGAGCAAATTACGAAATTCTCGTGATCGCAGTTGACTACCATTATCAGAGATTAACTTCTCCGGTTGACCAAACATTAAAAATAAATTGGTTTCGATAGCGTTACATACCAATTTTGAAGTTGCGTTCCTCAAAGGAATAACCAACGTAAATTTACTAAAATTATCAATGACAACTAATATAAACTTAAAACCACGAGTGGATCTCGGTAGAGGTCCAATAAGATCACACGAGACAATTTGGAAAGGTTTTTCAGCGACTCGATTAGGAACAAATAAACCGGCTGGTTTCTTTTGTTCGGGCTTATTTTGGCAGCAAACAAGACAATTTCTAACATAGCGAGATATATCTGCCTTCATCTTAGGCCAATAATAATTTTGCGACACACGTTTAAATGTTTTAAATATTCCTGGATGACCAGAACACGGATCATCGTGACACTTGGATAGGACTTGCTTACGTTCCTCCTTTGGAACTACACGTTTCCAATCATGATTCTTATCGGATAAATCAGGGAATTTATGCTCTACATATTTATATAGACTCGAACCCACAACACGCCATTTTGGAAAATGTAACGGATCTGTTTGGACTTTATTCAGCATGTTAGAATACCACCGATCAGTAACATTATTAGGCAAATTTATATTATTTTCCCCGATATTGATAGATTCCGCAACAGGTACTGAACGAGATAACATATCTGGGACAACATGTTCTTTTCCCTTACGATGTATTAAATCGAAACTATATTGTTGAAGCCTAATTGCCCATCTGGCGAGTCTGCCAGTGGGATCTTTTAGATTATTTAGCCAACATAACGACCAATGGTCTGTAACAACAGTGAAGTGCGTTCCTCAATATATGGACGCAACTTTTCTATACTCCAGAGAACCGCTAGACATTCGCGTTCAGTAGTTGAGTATTTTCTCTCTTGCTTAGTTAAAGACCTTGAAAGATAACAAATCACGCGTTCCCCGAGTTTTGGGCATTTCTGTGTTAGAACAGCGCCGATTCCGAAAGAGCTAGCATCAGTCTGAATAATGAAGGGTAACTCGAAATTAGGACATGATAATACTGGTGCCGATATTAAACATTCTTTATTAGTTTAAAAGCTTCTTCCTGACGAGACGTCCAATGAAATTTAGTGTTTTTCTTTAGAAGCTCCGTCAAGGGTTGTATTATTGTTGAAAAATTCGGTATAAAACGGCGATACCACGAAGCTGTTCCGATAATACTACGTACGTCTGACACTTTAGTGGGTGTAGGAATTTTCAAGATTGCGTCGACTTTACCCGGATCGACATGTAGACCGTTGACATCAACTACATAACCGAGATAGCGTAACTCATTTCGGCAAAATTGGCATTTTTCTTTACTTAACGTTAACCCAGCTGACATTAATCGAGAGAATACTTTTGACAAAATCTCAATATGTTTTTCGAACGTTTGCGTGACAACTATTATATCGTCAAGGTAGACAAACACATACGGCTCAAGGTCGATCCCAAGGACACGATCGATTAATCTCTGCCACGTCGCAGGTGCCGTATGTAAACCGAAAGGTAATCTTTTAAATTGGAAGAGACCACGACCGGGTACAGTGAACGCGGTATATTGTCTGGAATTTTGTTCAACAGAAATTTGCCAGTAGGCAGATTTTATATCTAAAGATGATAAGAATCGGGCGTCTCTTAATTTATCTAATATGTTTGTCACGAATGGTAAAGGATATGCGTCGCGTTTTGTCACGCTGTTTAATTTTCTATAATCTACGCAGAAGCGATAAGAATTATCTTTCTTTCTTACCATCACTATAGGGCTACTCCACGGACTATTAGATGGTTCAATTACGTCATTTTTCAGCATTTGCTGTAACTCAATATCAATGTGTTTCATAAGAGCAGGAGAGACTGGATAAAAACGTTGCTTAATTGGTGAGGTATCATTTAAAACTTCAATTTTATGCTCTACAATATTTGTGCACCCGATAGTATCACCCATCTTTTTAAAAGTATCATTAATCAATTGATCTAAGATTATAGTTTCCGATTTCGACAAAGAACTAAGTGGTTTTAATACTTCTACCGTGTTTATTAAGTCATTTTGGTCTGACAGAGAAAATGTCCATTCACTGGAAGATAAATTAGGCACAATTCCCATACGTACCCAAAAATCAATACCCAATATTAATGTCTGACTTAATCCTGGTACTACAAGAATATCAATAATTTTCTCTAATTCTCCTAATTTAATCGGTGTACGTAAAATGCCAATACATGTAGAAGTACTACCATTTGCTACTGTAACGGACTCGAAATCTGGTTTCTCCAAATGAACTAATCCTATATTTTTAAATAATTGCCAACCCTTACCACCGATAACAGTACGACTAGCGCCGGAGTCTAATAAACCTAATAATTCCTTACCAAAAACAGACACCTTTACGTAAGGTCTTTCATCGCCATGAACGTGAGCTAAAACATAGTCTAAAACGTATCTAATAGGAGAAGCATTATCGACCTTATTTTTCCCTAGAGGCGCAGAACGGTCGTTTACTAACGCCTCATCCGACCGTTTCGTTTTATTACTACATTTCGGGCAAGTACGTATAGTAACGTTAGGATGACCGCAAGAGTAACAATAGCGTTTTTGTGGTTGCGTACATCTCCTGGACAAATGCTCGAACTACCACAATTCCAGCATACTTTAGAATCGGATTTAACAGTTCGACTAGGACTGGAAATCTCATGAACACGATTGCTACTAGTATCTGAAGCTAAGGAACTATGAGAAGTACTAGGATATGCCAATTCTGGAATTAAACTTCTATTTCTAGAAGGTGGAGGTTTAAATGATTTTGCTAATTCCCTTTTACTTCGAGTTTACGACACGCGGAGAGTAACTGAGTAATTGTTTTAATATTTTCAAATACTATAAATGGTTGATAATAAGGGTCTATTCTTTCTGCTATAATTTCAAGTTGAGTTTCCTCAGATACCGGATTTTCCATTTTATTGAATAATCCTTTCATACACGCAATGTATATACCGATTTTCTCATTTTCCCCCTGAGTTCTACGCTTGATCTCTTCAAACAAATCGCGATCAAAATGTTCCGACAAAAATTGTTCCTTCATTAAGTCAGTTAAGGACGTCCAATCGGTTGCCCAATCTTTAACCATATTGTACCACGTATAGGCATCACCTTCAAAGAGATCTACAGCCTCCCTATATAAAATAGCACGAGAAATACCCCTAGAACGTCTCTTATTTTCCACTTGTTCAAGAAAAGTACTAAATGACATGTCGCCTTTCTTACCGGTAAATTTTAATCCCCAATCTCTAACAGGAACAGGTTTCATTTTAACACGACCTTCCTCATCATCGCTAGAATCGGAAGAAGAAGAAACTATACGAGAGCTCTGAGCTCCAGGCGGCCCACTAGTATGACGCAAGACCGAGATATCAAGAACAGTAGGATCTTTATGACGGCGATCTTTCTTTACTTTTTCTTTTAATTTGTCGAATGTCAATAGTAATTTAAATCTGATATCAGCCTTAGTTTCCCTGTCCACCTCACTTTTGGGATTAGATCTATTTACACGACCCAATGAATGTGCAATTTTAGAAGTGATACCTTTAAATTTACTATCATTCTCGATTCCCGAAAAATCACTAATTAGTCTCTCAATAACACTAATGTTCTCTATTAAAGTCGCGCTATCTTGCTCAAATGTATACGGATATGTCGGAGTTTTAATAGCTAGTGAAGTTTTCTCTAACTGTAAAGCATCACGAAGAACTGTTCTAAGTTCAGTAACAGTCAGATCACCACCGTCCCCTAAACCACGAACTTTTAACTCATAAATAAGCTCCTCTTTTGAGAGGCGATTTACCTCTAATTTGATTTGTGAACTCATTTTTAACAGTAACTATACCAATACAATAACAAATATATCATAAAAAAAAGGAAATTATTTATTATTTATTTATTTATTTATTTATTTATTTATTTATTTAAATACAATGCCCAACGGGACGAATCCCAGTTACAGGACAAGGAAAAAACATTTCAAAATACAAAATAAACAATGACAGAAATAAACTCGAATATGAACAAAATATCAAATAACAAACAAACAGTAAACTACATAAATTATGTAGAAAAGAAACTATAAAATCGCAATGGCAATGCTGCAGTATTACCCTATGAACATAAATGTTCAAGACCAACAAATAAAATCAAAATCTTAACAGGTAGGACCAAGTAATAAGGAGTTAATAAAGTTTTAGCCAACAAAAACAGGTTTGTGATCTCAAAACCGACATAAATGCATTAATCATATACAAACACATACATATATAGTACAAATTCAACTTCGACGCCAGGCGTCGGTAAGCGTCGCTAGGCGTCGATATGAAAATATCTATAAATTATTAATCCTTACACTATATAATCAACAAATGCAAATAAATTTGGAATATCTAAGGAAGTACAAGTGCCGGGGCGCCTTCGCGTCTCAGGCGTCTTAAAAAATCGTCTTATATAACTCGAGCCCCACGTTGGGCGCCAAAATTTGCGACGCGTTTTTCTCTCTTAATTTGAAATTGTAACAAGTTGTATTTAACTATAAAGTTTAATCATAAAAAAAAAAAAAATAAATAAATAAAATATCAAATATATTTACTATTTCAGAATCAGGACAAAATCTTAGAAGTGAACTGCGGTTTAGCGTCGCAACAAAACTGCTGAATGCACGGTACTCAGTCAGTGAGTGGGGTGGGTGAATTAATTCCAACCAAACATAACAAAAATAAGGGGCGCCACTAGTTTTCTTTACCGCTGCATAAAACTAGAAAGCCTCGATATATTTAGAAGTCCACTTCAGCAAATATTAATAAATTCACTTGTTTATTTCTTTTCCCAAAATTCCAAATATATATAAGTTGTTAAAGATTAATAGCAAAAAAAAGAAAAGAAAAACTATCTGTGACAAAGTAGCTATCTGTATATTAAGTTAAATTGTATACTACAAGTTTCAGCGTATCGTATTATTATAAGTAGATATGCACTTATATTAATAAAAAAAAAGAGTATTATGACTTCCCACCGTACGTGTACACATAGGGTTTACAAGAATTCACATAAGTCATAAATAACGTTCTTAAAAATAATAATAATAACTTATAATAACCACTACTTTTATTTATGTTATGATATTATTTTAATGAAGTGAAATATAAGAATATATTATAAAAAAAAAAAAGAAAAGTAATTGAAGATTGTATTAGGTACTTAATTAATTTGATGTGATACCATAATTTCCTGGCTCAAAATATTAATCTTATAGGAAAAGTATTAATACTTAATAACATTGCAAAACGCTGTATGCACGCTCTATTTTAATTATATGATTTGATTTGTTCATATATTATATCGCTAGAAAACTTAAGGCGTATATTAAATTTATCGCATAAAGTACGAATTAATCTTAAAATAAAGAAAACTAAATAAAAAATCATGCAGCTTAGCTGAATTTCCTTAGGTACGCCAATGGTTCCTTCTACGTTTGTGGAAAATTTGGAATAGGTAACTCATGTAGTTCTGAGAGCACAATCTGGACGAAATTTTCTGAATAGCACTGTATATATCATAAATATGTAATACTGCAGCAAACCAAGCCTCAAGTACCATCAATGTGTGGACACCAACGGGTAGTAATACTCCAAACTAAAACCCTAAAACAATATCATCCCCATTGCGGGACTTGCACAAACAAAAAAAGTATTATGAAACCTTACCTCTCTTGGAGGGTTTTACTTCTGATAAACTATATGAAACCAAGTAGGCTGATGTGATATAGCCAAGACTGTAGAGAAGAGAAAATAATATTTAACTAAAAGTTCTAATTTTTAAAGAATTGACTTACAAAATGGTGGAAAGCCGACTGATAAGAAAATCCTCCCACGGAGAACAATTTCCAGAAATATTTCAAAATTCTGAAGAATCACAACCAACTGGACAATTGTCTTTCTACACAAATTAGCGAGAAAATCCCAACAAATGGATACTAAACCATTATCTGTACTCGCTAACAGTTCGTCAACGGCTCCCTCGTGTTAAAAATCTCTTCGCCGCGCTGTTCACACGGCTCGCGGAGGTGTCCGATGAAAGATATTTTCTATTTCTTTTCGCCTACCAATTAGGCCAATTAAAAGAAACTATTCAAATAGATTCGGTACCGCGCAGTCTACAATATTTATCGCTTAAAATGTGTTCCACACATAGGCAGCAATATATACGCTAATTTTGATTATATGAAAGGTGATATTTTCGATAGCTTATCCATAATAATATGATTGTTGTTGTAATGATTAAAATAAATCGTTACATACTCACGAGGTCGACTTGAAAAAAGTCATCTAACTGTCGAATTAATAATAATAATAATAATAATAATAATTTATTGTCATTTCACCAAATACAAAACACAAGATCAGATACAATAACAGTACTCTCCTGCAAAAGAACCTATTGATCCTTGTGCGCAGGAATGAATATAAGCCAGTATCTATCAATACAACTGTTTATAGAAAATTGAAAGAAAGAAAAACGGATGAACATATTATGTAATGTGATTTGTGATTTTAATTGAAGAGTAAGTATATTAAAACGCCTTTATTTCTTATTGTTATTTGTTAATTATTTTTTCTTTATTTATTGTTTTTTTTTTTTTAATTAGGCACTAATAAAATTTTCCGTTGATCATATTATGAATAATCATACGCGAATGTTCGTTTATCCACTTGTTAATTTTTTTTTTGAATTTTCTGAAATTTATTTTCTTTATTTCAGCTGGTAACCTGTTAAATACCGTAGGAGAAAGGTAACAAAAACTTTACGACGAATTACTACCATTCTCGTACTAAAATTAACTTTAGCTGGCTTATGCAGCTCGTTAATGATGTATCGCTTTACGTCAGACATATTATTGTTGACCAATCAACAGCTAGAGATAAACTGAATACTAATTAATCAATTGTTGCAATTAATTTATCTTCCAAAAGCTCTTCTACGATGCTATCCATATCGTTAATATGATTTGAATTTTCCGCCGCTTGGGACGCCATCTAAAGCCTTAGTCGATCGATGAGTTCGTTGGGATCGTTCCAGTACACGTAATCGATTGCGTTATCTGTAGCCTCCATAATTAATTCGCCGCCACGATGTCGATGTCTATCTAGCATTGGCTTAATGACAGATTTATATTTCCAACTACTGCCGCCAGAAATCGGCTTCAATGAGTCATAGAACAACCTATTAGAACTCGAATATCTGACATATCTGCATATTTCTTCTCGTCGTCACTAGTGTATAATATATTAAGAGAACGCAAAGTATCCACTAAACTTAGGAAAGCTGTACGTCGGGCGAACACCGTTGTGGATGCCGTGAAGAAGGCGGTTCGAGAGCAGAGCTTATGAAGAAAGCGTCCACAAGCGTAAAACATCCCAAGGTTCGCGAAATTTTAAATCCAAAGACCGAAGGCATCTTGTCTCTGATACCCACATTCGCTGGACTTAATCGGGGTGCCCTCACAGGTGGGGCTGCGATCATCGCAAAGGCCGCCACCAAGCTGAAGGAATCTCAACGTCACAACAAAAAAATTGATGTCATAGCTCTCGCCAAAGGTTTGTACTTGCGAAGAAATTAACCGCCAATAAGAAATGACTAGAAAAACTACCCACTTTCGAGGGGTCTATGCGGAATCGATTATCTAAAAATGCTCATGAAATCGAGTGTGGGATCATTAATTTGGATAGTGATAGCAGTGAAGGTACTCATTGGACTGCATACTACAAGAAGGAAGGTAGCCGCATATTTCGATAGTTTCGGTAACCTGAGACGCCAGTGTAATTATTAAAATATCTAAACTGTTCCCGTGTCCAGTACAATCATGAACGATATCAATGGTATTATACAGTCAATTGCGGGCATCTTTGCTTGAAATTCCTATATAATGAGCCCAATTGAATGAACGTAAGGTTAATTTTATTAGGTGTGGTTTTTATGTGTGTCATATACGTTTACGTTATCTGATGATTCATCTATTATAAGTGCGCAGTTCTACCCGCCAACCCAGTTTGAGGAGAATGGCGACCACGCAATCGAACTTGTGAACTTTGAAGCATACAATTCCATACCGAACATCGATTCTTCGAATAACAAATTTTATTTTCAAGACGACGATAAGGTTCTGGAAATTCCGGAGGGCTCATATGAGGTAAAAGATATAAATAAGTACATAAATAACAATTTATCACTGCTCTCTGAGTACAGTAATGTAATTAATAGGGTTGTGGTTGTTTCCATAAGATCCAATAGAAATATGTTGAAGTGTGAGGTTAAGTCTAATACGAGTATGAATTTCGAGAAGTCTAATAACATTGGGAGACTGTTGCGATTTAATAGTTGTAGATTAGTGACAAACAAGCTTCATATATCTGAAAGTCCTATCAAAATTTAAAAGGTTAATGCCTTATGCGTGGGCTGTAACTTCGTTTCAAACATTTTATCAACAGTTCATGACATTCACGAGTTTGTCCCTATCGCTTCTGCGTGTTATAAAATAATGACTGTCCTGCCAATGTAATCTATCTGCCAATGAACAGGAGACTGAGAACTTGACTCAGGAATTGGTACTTGTCCGTGACTTTACAGATGCCAACGTTGTAGGCACCGCCGTTGACGATGTCATATCAGAGTAGAGTTACACAGTGTGCTGTGAAAAATTCCACACATATCGGTGACCGACGCTGAGCGCTTCAAATTGCTACATAGCTGGGGAACTGCACGAGTATCCTTTGCTAGCGAAGACTCATACGCATATGTGGAGTATCAAGACTTCTTCACAGCTGGAGAAGCCTCGATTACTCATATTTGGGTTTCACGTGACCTGTAAAAATAACATTGCTAAAGTGATGAGCCACTTTGATCATTGTAATCTAACCGGATACAAGGTTTAACTAAAATCCGAGTCGTACCCGAACGATAACTTGCATGTGGTGCTCCTACGATGTATTGGCGCATTTTGTCTCTGGAACGGGTCTTCGGTCCCTTGCTGGCTGCACAGGTACCACATTTGCGGTACCTATCTTCTGCATCCTTACAGCTCAATCAGTAGAAACGCTCGTTAATCTTCTGTAGAGTCCTATTGATACCAAAATGTCCACACCCAGTACCTCCATGTACTTTCTGCAACACTTCCTTGACCCAGAACCTCGGGAGAAGTACTTGTTTCTTGACCTCCGTTCCGTCATTGTTCTCCCATGCTCTTTTTAGGACACCGTCTTCCAATACCAGGGAATTCCATTGAGCCCAATAGCTCTTTAATGCTGGGCTTTTACTACTGACTTCAGCACAAGAGGGTCGGTTGTTGGCTTCTTTAAAAATGAAAGCGTGATGTCAAAGTCAGCTTGCTGGTCTTCCCGAATCGCTGGTGAACTCCATATGTCTTCAGGTTGGGCTGCTACTACCTTGCAAGGAACTAATGAAATGTCCTCTTTCCTTTCAAGACTACTACAGTGTTTGCAGCTGACAGGACAGGGTCTTCTAGAAAGGGCATCTGCATTTCCATGTACTCTGCCATCTCGATGTTCAACACCAAAGTGATATTCTTGCAGTCATTCCAGCCATCTGGTCATCTGTCCTTCAGGGTTTTAAAACTGTAGCAGCCATTTAAGGGAAGCGTGATCCGTTCTTAGGAGGAATTCTTGGTCATACAAGCATTTATGAAAGTGTTCTAGACTCTTGACGATGGCAAGCAATTCTTTCCGAGTCACACAGTAACTCTTTTCGGCTTTTGACAGAACTTAATAATAATAATAATAATAATAATAATAATGATAATGATAAAGATAAGGATAAGGATAAGGATAAGGATAAGGATAAGGATAAGGATAAGGATAAGGATAAGGATAAGGATAAGGATAAGGATAAGGATAAGGATAAGGATAAGGATAAGGATAAGGATAAGGATAAGGATAAGGATAAGGATAAGGATAAGGATAAGGATAAGGATAAGGATAAGGATAAGGATAAGGATAAGGATAAGGATAAGGATAAGGATAAGGATAAGGATGAGGATGAGGATGAGGATGAGGATGAGGATGAGGATGAGGATGAGGATGAGGATGAGGATGAGGATGAGGATGAGGATGAGGATGAGGATGAGGATGAGGATGAGGATGAGGATGAGGATGAGGATGAGGATGAGGATGAGGATGAGGATGAGGATGAGGATGAGGATGAGGATGAGGATGAGGATGAGGATGAGGATGAGGATGAGGATGAGGATGAGGATGAGGATGAGGATGAGGATGAGGATGAGGATGAGGATGAGGATGAGGATGAGGGGATGAGGATGAGGATGAGGATGAGGATGAGGATGAGGATGAGGATGAGGATGAGGATGAGGATGAGGATGAGGATGAGGATGAGGATGAGGATGAGGATGAGGATGAGGATGAGGATGAGGATGAGGATGAGGATGAGGATGAGGATGAGGATGAGGATGAGGATGAGGATGAGGAGGATGAGGATGAGGATGAGGATGAGGATGAGGATGAGGATGAGGATGAGGATGAGGATGAGGATGAGGATGAGGATGAGGATGAGGATGAGGATGAGGATGAGGATGAGGATGAGGATGAGGATGAGGATGAGGATGAGGATGAGGATGAGGATGAGGATGAGGATGAGGATGAGGATGAGGATGAGGATGAGGATGAGGATGAGGATGAGGATGAGGATGAGGATGAGGATGAGGATGAGGATGAGGATGAGGATGAGGATGAGGATGAGGATGAGGATGAGGATGAGGATGAGGATGAGGATGAGGATGAGGATGAGGATGAGGATGAGGATGAGGATGAGGATGAGGATGAGGATGAGGATGAGGATGAGGATGAGGATGAGGATGAGGATGAGGATGAGGATGAGGATGAGGATGAGGATGAGGATGAGGATGAGGATGAGGATGAGGATGAGGAAGAGGATGAGGATGAGGATGAGGATGAGGATGAGGATGAGGATGAGGATGAGGATGAGGATGAGGATGAGGATGAGGATGAGGATGAGGATGAGGATGAGGATGAGGATGAGGATGAGGATGAGGATGAGGATGAGGATGAGGATGAGGATGAGGATGAGGATGAGGATGAGGATGAGGATGAGGATGAGGATGAGTATGAGGATGAGGATGAGGATGAGGATGAGGATGAGGATGAGGATGAGGATGAGGATGAGGATGAGGATGAGGATGAGGATGAGGATGAGGATGAGGATGAGGATGAGGATGAGGATGAGGATGAGGATGAGGATGAGGATGAGGATGAGGATGAGGATGAGGATGAGGATGAGGATGAGGATGAGCGTCAGGATGAGGATGAGGATGAGGATGAGGATGAGGATGAGGATGAGGATGAGGATGAGGATGAGGATGAGGATGAGGATGAGGATGAGGATGAGGATGAGGATGAGGATGAGGATGAGGATGAGGATGAGGATGAGGATGAGGATAAGGATAAGGATAAGGATAAGGATAATGATAATGATAATAATAAGCTTAAAATAATTTTCTTAAACAGTAAAAAAATGTTACAAAAGCTGAGGAGCATAAGGAATATATGGGTAGATATTGTGGGTGTAATTCAACGCAGGTTGGGGCTTTTGTCCACTGAGTAGTTAGTTTCATACAATATTGTTAATACCTGAAAATATATGAAAAAACTATACATAAAAGGTAAATTTTTATTTATTTTAGTAGGTCATTATGATACTTGACAGTTAATCAGTTTGACGCTGTCGACATTATTTAATTTCATTTTGACATTTAGTTTCAAATAATTTTAATTTATTGGTATAATAATTTTTATAGTTAGATATTTGAATCAAGTTAAAGGAGGCCACCTGATGATGCAATCCTAAAAATGCAGAAATAGGTCAGATCTCATCTATTGTGGTTGAATTTCGAGTTCCCACTCCATATATAGAGTATATCAGGTGAGTAAATAGAATAAATTCTTTAGATAATTATTGAATAGGGTTTTGTCTGTGGGTGTTCATTAGCATACCTAGATGTTTTGTATCAGAGAGCGTGCATATGACTTCATTGATAGGAATTGTAGGAGATTTGATACATATTAGCTTAAAATACCTTTCTTAAGTAACAGTAAAAAAAGCATTAGATATTATGTCAACATTTTAACTTTATTATCAATTAAAAGCCTAATGGATTCGTTATTTTTTAATTTTCCCGTTATTTCTTTTACTAAATTCCACACAAGTTTTTGTATTTCACTACTTGTTTTACGTTCAAGTTTGTTCTCAAAAAAGGCCTTCTTTGCATTGTTAATCATAATTTTATAATCTTCTTTTAATTTCTTGTAGTACATTTCGAATTTTGGATTGTTAAGATTTGCTTTATACCAGTAAAAAATTTTTAACTGTCTACCCATTTTAATAATATCGTTTGTTATCCATGACTTATTATGGTTATGGGTGATTAATTTTGTAAGCATGGGGTAGTATAAATCTATATCATATAACATAATATTAAGGAAAAGATCAAAAATAACATTGATATCATTGATGCACTCATATACAGGTTGAAAACATTCATTATTAAAGAAAGATTGCAGCTTAAGCAAATTGTTCTCATTTGTGTTAAAACAAATGAAATGATATAAGAAATCTTATAAGGATAGTTTTCCTTATCAGGTTTGTACACCAAATTTAGTGTTACAATAATAGCAAAATGGTCACCAATATTAACATTTTTTACGTTTTCTTTATATATATCCTGGGAAATATTTATCAGAAAACAATCTACTTTAGATATAAATGTAACACCATTTTTATTAGTAAATATTCTTGTGGGTTCTATATTTTGGCAGACTAGCCCATTGCTTTCCATTAAATATTATATTCTTTTCATAAGAATCGATCAGATAGTTAATATTTATGTCGCCACATACTATAATATTAGTAAATTCTTTTTTATATCTACTAAGAGTTTCAGATAACCTATATATAAAAGCATCAACACTACCACAAGGAGGCCTATAAGCAACTATTAAACAATGTTTAGTATTATTTATACAAAATGATATGGCACAAAGTTCAATAGTCATTTCTTCAGAGAAATCAGCGATATATTCTAAATCTGTGCAACAGATATCCTTTTTTTAAAATATAAGTACATCACCATGGATGTGGTTTTGTCTAACAAAAAAACTAACCATATTATAATCAGCAAAAACTATAGTGTTAAGATTATCACTGTTACACCATGATTCAGAAATACATAATATATTTGGCAGATATCCTTTTTTTAAAATATAAGTACATCACCATGGATGTGGTTTTGTCTAACAAAAAAACTAACCATATTATAATCAGCAAAAACTATAGTGTTAAGATTATCACTGTTACACCATGATTCAGAAATACATAATATATTTGGCTGTTCATTGTAGATTAATATCTCTATTTTGTTTACCTTATTTATGATAGATTGACAATTTAAACATATTATTTTAAAATAATCGTAATTTGTAGGATTAGTTTCGTCAAAAAGCCGTTCGGTATAAGGTTTGTTTTCGGTGCGAAATTCGAACCTCTTTCCAAGCACTCCGTCAGGCCAATATGAAGGCGAATAAAGGGTGTCCTGGAGCTCCACATCTGCGGCCACCCTGTATAATGAATTTTTTCTCGAAGAAGATAATTTGGTAACTTCGAATATATGACCAGGTGATTGTTGTTCTAGATATTCCTTAATATTTTCCGGCTTTGAACTAGGTTTGCATCGGCCAACATAAAGCCACAATCGTCGCTTGGAGCCAACAAAGTCTTTGGTTGCATCTATTTTGTTAGTGCCAATTATTAAGTTTTTCTTCTTCATAGTTCTGAATTCGGTGCATTTGCTTTTATTTGTGCACTTCTGTGAATTAATTTTTTGTTTTCTTTTATTTATGTTTACATTTTTTGCGGTAATATTTAACTTTCGATAATAGTATCAACAGAGGAAAAAGTTTCTGTTGAACTACTCAAGTTCAGATGTTTACTTGGAGATATTGGATTCTCATTATGTTCCACTTGATTAAAATAATTCTTATTAGTTAGCAATTTAACCATTTCAATATTAGACTGCCTTAAATCTGTCACTTGTTGCTTCAAAACATTTATTTCGTTAACCAGAAAGGTCGTATGCTCCCGCAAACACTCTTGTATAACTGTTCTTATTTCGTCTATTGTTAGTGTCACATGTTGTTAAGATTTGGTGGTATCACTCCTAAGTGTAGCACCGCGAGCCATTATTAATAAATTAGATTAAACGTAGAAACGAATACAAAATCACAGAGAGCAGGAAATACACGTCCACTCCCGTACACAGCTGATATATGATATAGTAACATCACAGTTCGGTAAAATTACTTAAAAAGGTAAGTAGTGCAGATCTATTAAATGATTACCAAACTTAATTTATTTCGGGATAGAATACAACGAAGTACAACGTACGTTGCCCTAGATAACGATTAAGAAAAGACGAGAAATATAATTATCTTAATATTCTATACCGTGTGAAATATATAGATAAATAAATATACTAATTAAATATAATCGTTTATTATTTTATTATTTAGGTTTCCAGGTTTAACACAAAATATACCGTTAGAATCGCTTATATCAAATAAATGGATTATTTCCACTTCAGCGTATTTTCTATGTCTATTTTTGCATTATAACACTTTACTATTTTTTTCTGTATACTTTCTATGTAAAATTAATGTAGAAATAAACATTATTATTATCTATGCAAGTGTGTTTTTGCAGTAGTGGTATATACTATACAAAACAATATAATTCCTATTATGAAAGGTACACCACATGAAACCCCAACGTTACAAACACTATTAGTTTTGAATGAAAATCCGTAACAAATCAATTAGTCGTGCGTAATGTTCAATTGTTGTTATTAATAGAATACAATTTTAACTAATATTTTGTCAACTAAGCATAGGGGAGTGTCACAACATCCCCTATATTATAAATCATTGGCGATGCTGGGTAACGCATAAAATGTAACTTAAAGTTGAAAGTCGTGTCCGCATGTCTGTTGGTACATTTAACACAATGTAATTGATATTTAGTATTAATAGGAACCATTATTGCCTTTACAACACAATTGCGTGAAATAGTATGAAATATAATGTTATCGGATTTTTTTATAAAGGTATGAATTCAGATGGAAATTTGTAAACTGTTTTTTATATAATTACTAATTTTTTAAAGAAAATGTTTACGTTTCAACAAGATTGTATTATTTAAATGAGATACAAATTACTTTGTCATGTTTAATATTGCGAGGAAATTTACACAATCAACAATTACACAGGATGTCCCTAATATAAGTGTCAATACTAAAAGAACTTGTATATCTAACAAAAACAACAAAAAACGTTTATGTTTACAACAAATAGTTTCTATACAAATATATTTCAAATATATAAATACAACTGACATAAAATTTATTATATTAGAAAATTACAAATTAAGGTTAAATAAAAGCTTCTGTAATATAATTTGTAATTTATTTTATCAGTAATGATGTAAACAATTGAAAGTTTTGAAACTGTAACGTACGGCAACATTGTAATCTATCACCTGCTGCTGTTTACCTAAAAGTATAAATAGTCATAGTAGTATCGGGGTAAGTGCGTTTCGTAGTACTTGCTTGATACTTGTGTGTGCATAAACAAAAATGGCAAAATAATTTATAGTAACAATGACCATCTGCATGACATGTTAATTTATGGAGGAATTTGGCCATAACTCTGGTTTCGAGACGTAAACAGTAAACGCTTTTCACAAGCAACATAAGTCACTTTGAACACTTGTAACTTATTTCACATTTTAATCTACATTGTGAAAAGAGTTCTATGAAAACCATTCACAATAGGTACCTATGTTTATATGTATTTGTAATTATCATGTACAAACATCTGACATGTTAAAAATATTGTTATGTAAAATAGATTCTGTTTGATATAATTTATCATATAGCAAAATAAAGGCACTCATATTCCGGATATCTTGTATATAGTATGATTTTGTAATTTTTGTTTAATTACGTTTTTGTCACACTAGAAGGAATAGGAAATTAGGAGATGAAAGAAAAAAATTTTAATAAACATATATCTGCCACTGAAAAAGTAGAGAAATATTCTCGGTTGCAACAAACACAGCATATTAAATAAACTAAATATTTAATCAAAATAAAATTGACGTACCAGTTAGGTATGTAAGTAAAACAATAAATAATGTCTTATTTTGTAAATTATAATTCTACGAGTATAATTCATTTTAGACGAACGGCCACCATTCTTCTACAATGAATATCGTGTGTCTTTATTCATTGAGTTAAGCAAATGCGCCGAAACACTACTGTCCGATTAAAATATAGTCTTAACAATTAATAGTTTTTCTGGTATTTTTAGTCTTTTCTAAACTGGAGACTTTCAGCAGCCTGTCAATATTTTAATCAATGAACAAAGGCTCTTAAAACGTTTGTTGGCATGCTGTAATATTTCTAAACACCGGTATTAATTCGATCTTGAACTCTTCTAACTACTGAAATTTGGATTTTAAGTAACCCCAATGAAAACACAATAAATTACTGAACTGAACTACTACTAAATCACTACTGACCACTAATTACAACTCAACTAAACACTATTTCACTTTGAAACTCCAGGAAATTTTCAACTAAATAATCCCATTTAAGACTGTAATTCAAGACTGACTGACTCGGCCGTCTATTCTTCTTTTATAGTAGTAGTAGTATAATCTTTATTCATAAAACCTACTTAAGCAGGACATGATGCGTCAATACAACTCGTGTAAGTACATAAAAAATATAACAGTGATATGAAATCCCAATATTACATTACATAATAATACATATTTTTTAATCTAGATATAAAATTACGGAAATACGTCATACAGATATTAAATCTAATTTTACGTTAAGTATTTATAGATAAAACACAAGAATAGAATTCCTGTAGAGAGTAAAAAGTATGTTTACACAAAAAATTACGTAGTTCTGTTTTGAATTTCTTTACGGTACAAATATTTTTAATATTTAAAGGTAAATTATTGTAAACATTGGCACATAAATAGAATGGACCTCTTCTGAAAGTGCTTAAATTATAGTTTTGGATGATAACAAGATTCGCATTTCTTGTACTGTGAGTATGCAAAGTGTCTCGTAAAGGGAATTTGTCTGAGTTAAGTTTCACAAAAAGAGCCGCTTCATAAATAAGTATTGAATAAAAAGTTAGTATATTGTTTTCTTTAAATATTGTTCTGCAAGAATCTAATGGATTTAAGGAAAAAATCAATCTAAGAATTCTCTTCTGTAAAATAAATATTCGGTGTGCATGCGTTGATGAACCCCAGTATATAATTAGATATTTAATATGTGAATATGCTAAGGCATAGTAAACATTTAGTAAATATTGTTTGCCCACAATGTATTTTAGGTTCCTTATTGCAAAATAAGCTGAATTTAATTTACTAGCAATGCAGTCTACATGAACCAACCATGAGAGATTTTCGTCTACATGTAGGCCCAAAAATTTGGTATTTGTGACATTCTCCAGTGGTATGTTATTCAAAACTAGATCAATTTTTTGTTTGCATTTTCGTAAATGGAATACTACATATTTTGTTTTAGTTGCATTTATTATTAGTCTATTCCTTTCGCACCAGTTGTAGAATTGTTGGAGAACTATATTTGCTTGATTTTGCAACTCACTAAAATTATTACCTACAATGCCAATAGTAGTATCGTCCGCAAACATCACCAGTGTTATGCTATCGGTCAAATGTTGTTTTAGATCATTTACGAAGAGTAAAAATAAAAGTGGAGAGATCACACTTCCTTGCGGAACTCCAATATTTAATTTATGTTGTTTTGACTGAGTACCAGCTAGCTTAACACTCACTCTATTAGATAAGAATGAACTAATCCATTTATCTAATGGCTCCTAATCCCCAAACTATTTAATTTTTGTTTTAAAAACTTGCCTTGACACAATCAAAAGCCCTTGTTAAATCGAAAAAGAGCGTAACTACAATTTTACATTCATCAAGCTGCTTGTAAACATCGGTAAGGAGTGAATATACTGCCGTATTAGTTGAGCGGTTTGGACAAAAGCCATGCTGGCTGGCTGATAGCAAATTACAACTGTTTACAAAATTAAGAATTCTATCATTAATGATTTTTTCAAATAATTTAGAAAAGCTGGATAAGAGTGCTATTGGCCTATAATTCTCAATGATGGTAGTATCTCCTTTTTTATGAAATGGTATGATTGTTGCCAACTTCAGGGCATTTGGGAAAGTACCTGATTTTACTGATAAATTAAATATGTAACAAAGAGGGCAAATAATAAATCTAGAAATGTATTTCAAAACATTCATTGGAATACCGTCAAATCCACTAGAGGTTTTGTTTTGCATGTTATTTAGTTGCTCTGCTATTTCTTCCGGAGCAATTTCATAAAAATACATGGACTGATTATTGACTGCTCCTATGGTACAGTCACTATTTGTATTTCCATAGGCAGTACATATAGACTCCATCGCAATTTCAGCAAAATAGTTACAAAAACATTACTAACTGCATACAAATCGGTAACCATAACATCATTTTGCATTAAGGTTGGAGCTAAAATTTGATTTTTTAAACGACCTAAATTAGTGTTTACTATGTTCCAAATTTCTTTAGACACATTTGTGGAACTCAAAATTCTATTATGGAAAAATTCTTGTTTTTTTAGTATGATCTGATCTGAGTATGCTGACTTTGCATCCTTGTATCTTTTAGTCAAATCTGGATCATTCAAAGTTTTAGACAACCAGTATAGATTTTTTAAGTTCTCACTATCCTCAATAATATTATTATCAACCCAATTGTAATTTAAATTAGAACAATTTGATTTAATCTTGGTCACAGCACACGTTTTATCAAGACAATATAACAGATTCTGCCAAAAGAAGCTCCAAGCCTCATCTACATCTTTAATAGTGTACAAATAACTGAGATCTGTTGAAGAGAGCAAATGGTTTAAATTAAATAAATTGCTTTCACAAAAATTTCTTTTATATAGATAACAGTGTTTGGTGCGCGAATATTGTTTTTTTGGTGTTATGTGAAAAGTACATATTTGCACTTTATTATGATCGGACAAACCAATATCGAGATTGTATCCAGATACATCTGGAATATTTGATACTATGTAATCAAGTTGAGATTTTGATTCCTTAAATTCTCTTGTTGCCTCAGACGGCAACGGGGACACTAATTCAAAGCTGTCGAAAATATCGGACAGTAAGTATTTATTAGTATTATCTGTTAACCAATCTATATTAAAGTCACCACCAACAATGAGGTATTTGTGAGTCTTTGATAATTCGCTGAGAATATCGTTGAATTTAATAAAAAAAAATGTTTACATCAGATTGCGGTGATCTATATAGTACAATTAACGCAATCTTATTACCATCCAAGACAAAAGAAACACCGGCACATTCACAATGGAATTCACTTAATAGTTGTTTATTAATATCAAGGTGTTTACACACTACACCATTTTGTGTAGAAGATTGCTGCACCTCCATGGATCGTCGACATACGACAGTATGCAGATGCAAGGGAATATCCCAGTATTCCTGTTACCATTGATTGCTCTGGACACATCCAATGCTCAGTAACGAGTAAGAAATGAGGATTATGAGTTGCTAAAAGTACTTCCAACTTGGAAATTTTATTTCGTAGACCCTGTGCATTTAAATGAAGAATTGTTATCGGTTCATAATTTTTATTGCTCTTCAGTGTGACAGATTCTTGCGGTGGTAGCCGACTCATTGTCATATTGCACTTTGTTTCGCGCTGCACGAAAAAAGTCAAACTCACTTACCCTTATTCCATAAATTAGGATTAAAAAGTTGATCTTTCAGAGCCATATCAGCTCCGATTTTAAATGAACTAAAATTGGGTGATTTGTGCATTTATTATTATTTTATAGCACACAGTATCATTTGTGTTGAATTTATTTGACAGTAATTCTGAAACATCTTCAGCGTTAATATCCTTATGGAATCCGGAAACATGAATCCATATTCGTTTCTTGATATATTTAACAGCTGCAAATTTTTGATTTTCTGTATCAGCTGTTCCTGTAATTTTCAGTTTGTTGCGACTTCTTTTTGAATTAGCGGGGTCATTGACATTGGGCCGAGTAGACTGTATTTGTATTGAACTATTTATGTCTAGGTTTTTTGTTCTGTTTGTTTTTGTTATGGTCGTTTTTGCTTGTTTTTGAAGTTGCTGTTTTGCCGATACTATAGCGGTAGCTACTTGATGATTTGTAAAAGTATGTGAATGTTCTGTTTTATTGGTCGTAGATGTTTCAGCGGGAGACATATTTCTCGATTTGTTTGCCGCTATTGCACTGTAGGTGGCAGGTGCTGAATGATTTTCACCATTAGTTTGTAGGTTATTGTTACTAAACGAATTGTTAATAATTAGATCCAGTTTCTCCTGGTGAATCTGTAACTTTTCCTGATTTTCTTGTACTGTTTGGTGAATAGCTTTTAACAACTGCAGAAAGGACTCACCCTCCGTTATTTGCTGACGACATGGGAGGCAGGTCCAACCAAACCCATCGCATTTACTTAAAACTCGTACATCACTGTCTTTCAACATAATGCACTGAGGATGAAATAACCTTTTGCAAAAACCAGCACATTTCACTGTTATATCACTTTGCTTCGTTGTTAATTTACATGTACTACACACTGCACATTGAGAACCGTCTGGCAGCGGCGCCATGATTTTTGGAAAAAAAACCAAAGGAATGTTTCAGGTATCTTCTAACATCTCCAGATCCATTTCCCGAACAATTCTCGTCGATTCTCAATTTTTCAGTCGCACCTCGATCAGGGTAATCTAGTATTTCGTGATACCACAGTTGTCGAATTGGACGCGAGCGGGGCAAATTCTGTGACACTGCCCTCTCCTTAGGACCGATCGTTCCGATCGGATGCACCTTTATACGGGGACAGACGCTCCAGTTGGACGACCTTCATCTTACTCCTGGGAGTCCTCTGTATCCGGTAGACGACGTCATTGATTCTTTTAATGACGGTGAATGGGCCCTCCCTACGGTTCTGTAGTTTAGGCGATTTTCCTTTCTTCTGCGTGGGGTTGTACAGCCACAACAGGTCACCTTGTTGGAATCCGACTGTATTGGCCCGGACATCGTATCGAGTCTTCATGCGATCGCTCTCTAGTCGCATTCGAGATCTGCCTTGGTCGTGTACGGCTGCTAGTCTTCGTTCTAGCTCATGGGTATAAGTGTCTGGCTCTGTGAGCTGTTCGGCAGGACGACAAAATACCAAATCTGCTGGAAGGCGAAGCTCTCTTCCAAAGATGATCCTTGCGGGAGTCTTCCCAGTAGTTTCATGGACAGCTGAACGGTAAGCTAACAGGAAGAGTGGAATGAGCTTGTCCCAGTCTGTCTGGTTCTTGTTCACAAACATCCTCAGATTGGTTTCTAGTGTGGCCTTGAAGCGTTCCACCATACCATCTGGGGATGCAGTGGGGTGGTCCTGGTTTTCCGGATTCCCATACGCTCGCAGACCTTTTGGAACACACCTGATTCGAAATTTCTGCCCTGATCTGAATGTAGTTCCATGGGTACATCAAATCTGCGGAACAGGTTGTTGACTAGCGCTTCTGCTACGGTTGTGGTATCTTGATTGGGACAGAGGATATACTTCCGGCCATTTGCTTTAGTAGTCCATGGCTACTAGCAGATATCGGTTTCCACTTTGAGTTTTCGGAAAGGGACCAGTGATATCAATGGCAATCCTCTCGAACGGTGCCCCTACGATGTACTGGCATTTGGCCTCTGGAAGGGGTCTTCGATCCCTTGCTGGCTGCACATATGTCACATTTTCGGCACCAATCTTCTACGTCCCTCCTACAGCTAAACCAGTAGAAACGCTCCCTAATCTTCTGTAGAGTCCTATTGATACCGAAATGTCCGCCACCAGTACCTCCATGTACTTTTTGCAACACTTCCTCGACTCAGGACCTCGGGAGTAGTACTTGCTTCTTGACCTCCGTTCCGTCCCATGCTCTTTTTATGACACCGTCTTCCAACACCAGGGAATTCAATTGAGCCCAATAGCTCTTTAATGCTGGGCTTTTACTACTAACTTCAGCCCAAGAGGGTCGGTTGTTGGCTTCTTTCCAGTCTAATAAAGGCTTGATGCCACAGTCAGCTTACTGGTTTTCCCGAATCGCCGCTGAACTCCACCACCACCTTGCAAGGAACGAATGAAATGTCCTCTTTCCTTTCAAGACTACTACAGTGTGTGCCGTTGACAGGACAGGATCTTCTAGAAAGGGCATCTGCATTTCCATGTTTTCTGCCGGCTCGATGTTCAACAACAAAGTGATATTCTTGCAGTCGTTCCAGCCATCTGACCATCTGCGTGTGATCCGTTCTTAGAAGGAATTCTTGACCATACAGGTATTTATGAAAGTTTTCTAAACTCTTGACGATGGCAAGCAATTCTTTCCGAGACACACAATAGTTCTTTTCGACTTTCGATAGCCCACTACTCGCTCTTGGCCATCTTGTACTTGGGAAAGAACTCCACCAATGCCAATGTTGCTTGCGTCCGTGTCGACTATAAATGGTTGCCCAGGTATTGGGTATGTCAAAATCGGGGTAGAGCAGAGAGCCTCTTTCAGCGCCTCAAAGGCTTACTGGCATCTCGGAGTTCATTTGAACGGGAGTTCGGTGTCAGTTTATGAGGAGGCTTGTTAATGTCAGAGAATCCTTGAACAAACCGTCAGTAGTATGTGCATAGGCCGAGAAAACTTCGAACTTGATGTTTGTCTTTAGGAACCGGCCAGTGCTTTATGCACTCTGTTTTCTCCGGGTCTGTTTTCACACCGTTTGGAGTAATAATGTGGCCTAGGCTAACCTCCTTCTGGAACAGATTGCAAATCTTCGGGTTCAGTTTCAGGTTTGCTGCTTACAGCTTTTTGAACACTTCGGACACGTTCTTCAGGTGCTCTTGGAAAGAGCGTCTCAGCACCTCCGCGTCATCCAAGTAAATCAAGCAGGTCTCCCAATGCAGCAAATGAAGTATAGTCTCCATCAATCGTTCAAAAATGGCAGCAGCATTGCATAGGCCAAATGGCATTACATTGAACTGCCACAATTCATTTCCAGTAGTGAATGCTGTCTTCTCTTTGTCTTCTGGGCTGACCTCGACTTGCCAATATCCACTCTTTAAATCCAAAGTGGAAAACAATTGCGCACCAGCAAAGGTGTCCAGAGTATCGTCAATCCTCGGTAATGGGTAACTGTCTTTCTTGGTGACGTAATTTAATTTTCTGTAATCCACCCAAAATCGGGTGAAGCCGTCTTTCTTCTTGACCAGGACTACAAGAGAAGCCCAAGGACTCTGAGATGGCTCTATGGTGCTTTGGTTTTGCATCTCAGTTAACATCTGGTTAACTTCTTCTACCTTGGCTAGTGTAAGTCCTCGTGGTGGCTGTTTTATAGGAGATAACGAACTAGTATCGATTCGATGCTTCACTACATTGGTTCTCACAAAGTCGCCTGGTTTAAGTGCAAACACCTCTTTATTTTCACTTAGCAACTCTTTCAGTTGTTCCACATCCACCTCTGTTAATCCTTCCTTGGCCCTATTCACGATGTTCCTGAGACATCCTGGTAGACTGGTCTTATTTGGTTCCTTCTCCGTTTTGTTAACTCCTTTGAGTGCTCTGACAATGGTAACAGGTTCACAGACTCCTACTTCAGTTCCCTTTGTAATTTTCTGTGGAAAGGTTTTCAGGATAACCACTCGCCCTATTGTCGCTTTCTCAGGTTTAATCGGGGTACATCCGGTGACTATAGATTTATTGAACAAATCTGGATTACTGGGTTCCACCACTCCTACACTATAAGCCAATTCCCCATCCATAACTGTACCAACCAAGGTTTCAGCCTGCGCAGGTAGTACCACATCTTCTTTAACAACTATTCTTCGCACAGTGTTATTCTCAATGATGTTCGTTATCACTACTTCTTCACCCATATATGTAGCGTACCAGCATTCAGATCTAAGATCACCCCCTTCGCTCGTAGTAAGTCTAGTCCTAATATGACATTATCCGATATATCTGCTACCAGGCTCTATGTTTGAATTTGACGTCTGCTAATTCTACTTCAAGCTCGCATTCCCCCTTGACTGGCAATTGTTGTCCATTGGCTGTTGTGAGGACATAACGTTTGACAGGGTTCTTAATACGCCAAGCATCAATAATATCCGGCAGACAAAAGTTCTTGCCACTCCAGTATCAATTACCATAGGGAAAATACGACCAAAAATAATGCCCTGTACTAGCAAGGAGTCAGAGTCCTGGAGACGTGACAACGTAATTTCTTTTCGTAGTGCCTGCTGAGTTTCGCATTCTCTTAGGCCGTCGGTAAAAACTTGGATGGAGAGCTGATTTACAAATTCGGACGGAGCTGTTGGATAAGCCAATGGAACCAGTCGGGCAACATCGGTCTCAAAATGTTGTAGATTCTCTCCATTCTGTTGGTGACGATTCTTTAATTGTGCCTGGTACACTTGCTGCAGGTGCTTATCACCATATCTCATTTCCATATGCTGTTTGAGATTAGCGTAGTCATCTCTGCTGCTTAGTAAGAACTCCCTGCAGAACGTCAAGGCCTTCCCCTCGTAGAGCAACTATCAGAGCAGTAGCTTTTTCACAATCAGTCCGTTCATTTGCCGCAGCTGCCGCTTCGAACTGACACAGATAGACACTCCGGGAAACCTTGCTGTCGAATTCAGGGGCTTCGTTTTCTGAGTTCAGGTAACAGATCCTTCTGATTTGATATCGCCCTCCTTTGTTATCTTGTCTAATTTATGTCGATGCTCTTCTCTAACCTGGTTTATTTATTTCTCTATTTCCTTTTTTTGTGCTAACAGTTTCTCTTCTACTTGTGTCACTTTATATTTCTTTATTTATTTAAAGAAACATACAGGTGTTAACCTAATTATATGTTTCTATATTTAACATAAAGTTATAAATTTTAATAAACTATAGACTATAGGCACATAATAGGATTTAGAATGTAAAATACAATATAAATACTTGACTTACAGGTATATGGGGAATTTTAGAACAATTGTAAAACTTCGCTTTTGAACCTAGACAGACTGACATCAAAAATGCCAAAAGCATACTGACCCTGATACCGATTATATGTGGACATTATAACTCCTGTTAAAGACTGATTCTGAGCTACGTAGAAAGTATGTCTAGTAGGACGAACTCGGCGATCTGGCACATACAAATTAAGCTGAGCTAATAAGTAACTAGCTCGATCGCTTTAAGTGTATGTACGTGTCGCAAAAGTGCTCCGGCATTAAAGTCCAATTTGAACCGTGCCGAGTTATTTTTGGGATACAAATAGTGTGAGTTTTGGTGGTGGAGGAAAGGGGCAAGCAGACGAATAAGAAAATTTGAAAATAACAAAGTAAAAGAAAGACAGACATTTTTCGGAGGTTAGTGAAAGTAGGTCATCAATAAGGTTCAGTGTTGCTTACAGAGGTTGACAGAGAGTTTCCGATTGGTCGGCAAGAACGATTCTGTCCGGCGCGTGGGTAGGCAACCAATAATTCAGAGACGTATTGCCGAAGAAAATACCTTTAGGTGGGTAGCGATCGGGTGTCAAGTCAGATAGGCAACCAGTGGTGTCGGAAATATAATAAACAGAATGTTAAGGAAAAATCTATGGTCAGTAAAAGGGCAACAAGAACACCCGAGCAAAGAAGGGAAGAGATTGAAATAGAAACAGAAAATGATGCCAGTGAAACGGATGAGGGAAAGAAAAAGAGAAGTATGGAAGGAGTAGTTGAGGTATTTAGCTGTAGTAAAAAACTAGCACGATCGCCAGTAAAGAAAGGTGATATGGAGGACAACATGAAAAAGGTGCTCAGAATGTTGGAAAGTTTAACGCAGGAAGTAAAAGAGGTGAAAAGAAAAGAGAAAGAATATAGAGAGGAGATAAGACAACTCAGAGAAGAGATTGAGGACATGACGCAGGAAAATAAGGCGCTTAAAGATAAGATGCGAGGGGTAGAAGAAAGAGTAGAGAGTATAGATAAAGAGAAAAGAAAGAAAAATATAGTGGTTCAAGGCCTACAAATTAGAGAAAATTTAGATCAGAATGAGCTAAAAGGACAGATAGAAGAGTCTATAAGAAAGTCAATGCATATGGAGATTGGTACAGAAGCGGTAACGAAAATAGGAGTTAATGTATGTTTATTAGAATTAAAAAAACTTGGAAGACAAGATAAGGATAATGAAAAATAAAAGTAAATTAAAGGAGGTAGGAGCAGCCAAAGTCTATATTAACGATGATATAAGCAAAAAAGAAAGGGAAATTGAAAGGAAACTAAGAATAAAACCCAAAGAAGTAAGGATGGAAGGAAAGGTAGCAAAAGTAGGATATCAAAAACTCGTAATAGATAATGAGGTTTGAAAATGGAATAATGATGCAAGCAGATTAGAAAAAAAGGAAGCAAAAAACTAGATATATCACTTAACATAAAAGAAAGATGGCTGGCAATGGACATGGCTATGAGAAAAAGAAACGACATAAATAGAACCCGGAACAGAAAGCAAAAAATACAGAACGAAGCTAGAAGGACGGAGAGCGGGAAGACAGGAAAATACAGAAAGCAAGAAGGCACAAATCAAGAAAGAGGAATGAGAATGGGAACATGGAATGTAAGAGGGTTAAATGAGGAAGGATCATTAAAAATCCTAGAAAGAGAAGCAAGTAGATACAAAATGGACATAATAGCCATACAGGAGACGCATATAAAGGAGACGGACACATGGGAATTAGAAAATTATTTATTCATCACGAGCGGAGACGAAACAAGGCGATACGGAACAGCATTCTTAGTAAATAAAAATATGAGGGATAAAATTTCTAAATTTGAAGCAATTTCAGATAGGTTATGTATGATTAAAATCAGAGAAGAAATAAACATAGAGATATTAAATATATATGCGCCAACAGAAGAAAAAACAGAAGAAGAAAAAGATGAGTTTTATGAGAAACTAGAAGAAAATTATGGAAAGCTGAATAAAACACAGTAAGAATGGTGGTAGGGGATGCAAACGCGAAAATAGGGAGAGAAAGGATGTATGAAAGTATAGCAGGGACAGAAAGTAAACACCTAGAGAGCAATGACAATGGGCGTAGGTTGATTGAATTTGCAGAAGAACAAAAAATGAAAATAATGAGCACATTCTTTAAGATAAAAGACATACATAAGGGGACCTGGACCTCTTCAGATGGAGCATATACGAATCAAATTGATCATGTTTGCATAGATGAGAATCACAGAGGTATAATAAAAAATGTTAGGTCATGCAGAGGGGCAGACATAGACTCGGATCACTATCTAGTGAGAATAGATTTGAAGATAAAAAAACCTATTAAAAGGAAAGGATTACAAAGGAAAAAAAGACAACTAGATATGGCGACATTACAAAATGAGAAAACCCAAAAGAAGTATGAAGAAGAGATAAGGAAAGTTTTGCAAGAAAACATACAGATATTAGAAGCAAATATAAATGAAGAATGAATAAAGATCGAAAATGTCATACAAACAGCAAGTGAGAAAATAATACCTACCAAAAAAAGAGTTTGCAGGGAGGAAAAGATGGTGGGATGAGGAGTGTATAAGAGAGGCGGAGAAGAGAAATAAGCTAAGAATTAAAGCACTTCAGTCACTACAAGAGGAAGATAAGGAAAAATACAGGAAACAAAGACAAAAGGCAAAGAAAGTGTTTAGACAAAAGAAGAGAGCAGAGCAGGTCAAGAAAATAGATGAAATAGAGCAACATTATAAGAAGAAGGAAATACGTAACTTCTACAGAGAGACAAAAAAGGGAAAAAGATAAAGAAGGAAGTAATATATGCGAGGGATAAAAGTGGAAATCTAATTGCAGAGGAAACAGAAGTGAGAGAAAGATGGAGGCAATACTTTGCAGATATGTTGAATGAAGAGAGTGTAAGTGAAGGAGAGAAGCACGAGGAGATGATACCGGGAAGGGAAGAGGAAATGGATATAGAAGAACCTACTAAAAAGGAAATAGATACAATTATAGAAGCTTTAAAGAATAACAAAAGTCCAGGAAAAAACGGAATAACAGCAGAGAACATTAAGTACGCAGGAGAGGAGTTAAGACAAAGAATATACGAAATGATACGAATGATCTGGAGAACAGAATGTATGCCTGAAGATTGGAGAGAAAAAAGGGAGATGCAACAGACTGCATAAACTATAGGGGTATATCTTTATTAGATATAGGGTATAAAATTATGGCAACGTTAATAAAACAGAGAATAGAGCCTATAGCAGAACTACAAATAGGGGAGTATCAAGCAGGTTTTAGAAAAGGAAGGTCAACAACGGACCAAATCTTCATGGTGAAGGAAATTCTGACTACATGCTATGAGTATGGGATCAAAGCAATGGTTTTATTTGTGGACTTCAAGAAAGCATATGATTCGATGAAAAGGAATAAACTAAGTAAAATTTTGAAACAATTTGGGATACCAACCAAAGTACGAATAAAAGGTGAATGTTCGGAAGGCTTTACTATTGATACAGGACTGAGACAAGGAGACCCACTCTCAACGCTTCTTTTTAATTTAGTACTAGAAAAGGTCATAAGAGAGTCAGTTGAACAGAGAAGGGCACATATTGTTTAAAAGTCATCAAATTGTAAGTTATGCAGATGACGTGCCTATTATAGCTAGAGATAGTAGGGAATTAGAAGAAGTAACGAGAAAACTTGTGGAGGAAGCACGTAAAGGGATTGCAGATAAAGCAAGAGAAAAGTAAGCTTTTGAGAATAGGAGAACAAAGAAAGGATACTAATTTTAAATTGCGAACAGAGCATGGAGAGATAGAGTTTGAGGAAGTTCATGAATATGTGTATTTGGGGGCGCTAATAACAGCTAACTGTGATGAGGAACAATAAAAGCAAACAGAAGTTCGGCAGCAGTCAACCATTTATTGAAATCAAAAAATTTGTCCAGACGAGTACAATTTAGAATGTATAAAACAATTTTGAGACCGACAGCGCTGTATGGTAGTGAAACCTGAGTTCTCAATAAGAAGTCAAGAGAAAACCTTTTAAGGTGGGAAAGGAAGATCTTAAGAAGAATTCTAGGGGGTAAGAAGACAGAGGAAGAAAAAATGAGGAAATATATGCAATGTACCAGGCACCAACAATAGACGAATTTGTAAAAGCCAGAAGAATGCAGTGGCTAGGGCATCTAGAACGTATGGAAGATGAAAGAACAGTTAAGAAAATAGTAGGGAGTAAACCTAACTACAAGAAAAAAAGAGGTAGACCGAGGAAGCGATGGAGAGAGACAGTGGCAATAGATTTAAGAGAGAAAAATGTAACGGATTGGAAAAGAAAGGCGAAGGACAGAATGGAGTGGAGGAGAATAACACAGCTCTGGGCCTAAAAGGCCTGTAAACAGCTTTATATAATAAGTAACTTGTGTTTAACTTACAGTTTAAAAATTTATACATGAATGTTAGCAAGCAGGTAGTGACTGCAACTGCAACAAACCGAATTCCTTTCTGAGATGTTCATAATGCACAAAACCTGGATTGACATTGTATTTCTTAAAATACAAATATTTGACAAACTTATTCTGTATTGTATCTATCTGCCTAATTTGATTTTGCTTTGATGGACACCACAAAATGGAGCAATATTCTGGCTTAGAACGTACGAAAACTTTATATAGATACGATGTAGAATTAATATTTTTAAAATTATAGGTAGTACGCCTTACAAAACCTAGCATTTTATTAGCTTCTTTACAAATATTATTTATATGTATAATAAATTTGAAATTATTCTGGAAAGTGATACCTAAATCCTTTATCTGAATACACCTATTTATAATTTGATCATTGATAAGGTAATTAAATTCTTTTGGTTTACCAGCAAGCGTATAAGAGACGATGTAAATTTACTAAAATTTAGATCTAACTTATTCTTTTGTGTCCAATCATAAACAACATCCAAATCCGCTTGCAGAATTTGACAGTCACTCGTATCTTTTATCTGCCTGTATATTTTAAACTCATCAGCATAGAGGAGGCAATCAGAAGAAACAAGCTCTGGTAAATCATTAATAAATATTAAGAAAAATAATGGACCAAGATTGGATCCCTGCGGCACACCTGACCTCGCCAGGAAATTAGAAGAGACCGACCGGCTCAAATAGGTTTTAAAAAAATGTAACAAATGATCACTAAATCCGTAAAAATGTAACTTTGATAAGAGTGTGTTGTGGTCTATCCTGTCGAATGCTTTCGCAAGGTCAGCGTACACTACATCCATCTGTCCTCCGCCATGTACAACTTTACCGATTTTATCCATAAACACACCCAGATTAGTTTCATCTGAGCTCTGCTTGACGAAACCATGTTGTTCTGGTGAAATATACTTTTGCATATATAAATAAATTTTGTCAAACAGAATAAACTCATATAATTTAGCTACTGCATTAATTAAAGCAATCGGTCTATAATTACTAACTAGATTTTTGTTATCTTTTTTGTGTATAGGTATTAATTTGGTATTTTTAAATTCATTAGGGAATACTCCAGTTTCAATAGATTTTTGAAAAATGAAAAGTAATGGATACAATAAAAAGTCTTTACAAGCTTTGATAATGTAACATGAATATTATCTGGCCCAGAAGAATGTTTGGGTTTTAATTTCCTAAATGCTCTCTCCATATCCTCGATATAAATTTTTGAAAAGTGCAAGCAATCAGTTTTAGCCACTGTTTTGAATAACCTTTCATTATGTTTTTTTAAGATATCGATATCATATGTTGAATGTTGACCATAAACACTAGTAAAATAATCAGGGAAAGTATTAGCTATGAGAGATTTATTATTAGTATTTGAGTCATTAATTAGAAAGCATGTCTCCATTTCGTTTTTATGTTTCTTACTATTTACGTAGTTCCAGAATACATTTTTATCATTTATCAGATTGGCTTCAATATTTTTTGTATGGTTCGAATGTACAAGTTTAATTTTGGTTTTCAATTCAGCTCGTTTTTGTTTACAATTAGTTAGATAAAACTCAGATTCATTCTTCCGTTTTCGATAATACTCTTTTTGTTTTATTATTTGTCTTATTTCTTCAGTGAACCATTCAGGATACTTTTTGCGACAACTACTTGACTTACGTTTAGGAACACAAGTATCTAATATCATATATAGACTTCTATAAAAATATTGAACAGCTTCATTGACATCTTCATAATATCCTAATGGTGTCCAGTCATAATCCTGCAGATAGTTACAAAACAAATCAAAATTAGCAAGTTTAAAATTGTACATATCCTTTAAATTATTTGGTGCATTACTTCGCCTCTCACAACGATTTATTGTTATTTCAGTGACTAATGCCGGATGTTTTCTGTCAATAGGAACTAATGGAAAACATTCTTCCTGAATTGCTATGTTAGAATTACTAAACACTAAATCTAAAGTTTTACTATCTTCATTAAGAATGTTATTTAATGATTTCAAATCTTAAAAATCCATAAGTTGCTCTAAACATGTAATGGACTGATTATTTGTCTTAAATTTGAATTTAGTTCCATTAATAACAGGTATATTGTAGTCTCCAAATAGGAAAATATATGTATTTAATTGATGATTTATACTTATTACTAACAGCAATTAAGACTCTTCCACCTCTCTGCTTACCAACCAACAATCTATCTCTGTCTTTCCTGTAGACATTATAATTTTCATCAAAAAGCTCACTATCATGCATTTCATCAGTCAGCCAGGTCTCAGTTAAGATTACAATATCATATAATTCAGAAAGTAAATTTTGAAAGAATACTGCACATTTCGTACGTAAACCCCTACAATTTTGATAATATATTCTAATATTCATATTTTACAATTAAGTTCAAATTGATTTTTACAGTTATGCCCTATTTATATGCCTAGTAACTATTTATCTGACGCTATATATCAAATAGACGAATAAAAAAAACACAAAAAAATAAAGAGAAGAGAGCTGTAGAAATAAAGAGCTTCAGTTATATCCCACAAAAAGTAAACGAAATTGTGATAAATATTAAAAACAAAAACTATTCCATTTAATTGCTATGTGAACAAAAAAAAACTAGATACTAAAATAGTACTACCACCACGATAAAGTCTTTAGAATTCTTCTTCTAAGTTAGCCACATGCACCTGCCCATCAGACCTCCAATGTATTTTTCCATAACGAGACCAGACATTATTTTTCCCATATTTCTTCTTCGCTTGTTGTAGAAGCATTCTTTGCATTTGAGATAAGACACAAAATTTATTAATATTGGTCTGGGCTTTGATCCTACAACTTTGCCCACTCTGTAAATATAGTCTATGTCCACTTGAGAACAGGATACGTTAAGAGTTTTGTTTATAAACAATAACATTACATTTAACACCACCTCGCTATTCGGCTCCTCAATTCCATTAAAAGGCAAAGCGTTCCTCAATATTAACTGGTTTAAGTGGTCATAGTTTTGGTTAAGCTTAGTTATATTTTATTGGTTGGTAGAAACCGATTTATTTATGTCAGTAAGGGTTTTATTTATGTCATTTAATTTGACATCGAGTTTTTCGAACTTCTTCTCCAGCTGTGTTACAAATTTGGAGCAAACTTTATTCATTAATTCTTCCATATGCTCCTCACTCGATTTGGGTTCTGCTGCTACCGCCGCACTACGAGTGCTTGGCTTCATGATCTAAGTTTTATTGCTGCGGTACGACTATAAACAAGGAAATTTTCCTAACCTTGCAATCCTGATTCATATGCACCTTTAACTAGAAGAAACGCACTAATGCTTCTACTCCAATCACAGGCCCAGTGTATACACTAACTATATTACAAAAGTCAATATGGAATTCAAAGAAATTACCACTCAAACTTGATAAATTTAACCAGATCTCTTCAAAACAACCTCACTCTTGCCAAGACATGCGAAATATGACTGCTCCTCTAGTTTTTCTTCTAGTATATTCTCTCCTTTGTCTGCATTTCTTTCGTCTGGTTTTCCATTTTACATCCTTGTTCTTCTAATTTCTCTTGCATCGTTCGTCCCTGTTCTTCTAATTTATTTTGCATCGTCTGTCCCTGTTTTTCTAATTTATTTTCTAATTCTTCCCTGCATCATTTGGGACTGATCTTCAATTTTATGCCCTTGTTCTTCAAATTTTTCTTGTATTGTCTTCGTCTGGTGTTCAATTTTCTGTCCCTGTTCTTTTAATTTCGCTTCGAACTTTTCTTGCATAGTTTGCATCATTTCTAACAGTTTTGCCAGTTGTGCATCCATATTGACTTGACTTCTAGTTACAAGCATTCAGTCACTTTGGAAAGTTCTAGAATGTCCACGAATGTGTTTGTAAATGTCACCTTTGACCTCCTTAGAATGATAAAAGTGTCGTAATATATCACACTTGAGTCTTTGCCTTACTTCCGTATAAAGTTCTAGAATTTTTGAGATTGTTCTACGCAAATAACAACGTTCACTTCCTTACGTCATGACAAGTGCGGTGATATGTCACACTTGAGTCTTTGTCTCACTCCCGTATAAAGTTCTAGAATGTTCAAGATTGTCCTTCGCAGATACCACCGTTCACTTCCTTAAGTCATGACGAGTGCGATGATATGTCACAATTGGGTCTTTGTCTCACTTCCGTATAAAGTTCTGAAATTTTCGAGATTGTCCTTCTCGAATAACACCGTTCACCCACGCACAGGGTTCCAGAAAGTTCTTCAAACTTACACTTAAATCCACTCACGCACAGGGTTCCAGAAAGTTCTTCAAACTTCCACTTAAATCCACATCCGACATCAAATTGTTACGGGTTTTCCAACCCGACTTTTTCTATTGCCAGAAAAACAATCCGTTAGTTAATCACTTATCTTTATTTATTACTCTGTTCACTACTTAATACTAATTATAACTCAACTAAACATTATTTCACTTTGAAACTCCAGGAAATTTTCAACTAAACACTCCAATTTAAGACTGTAATTCAAGACTGACTGACTCGGCCGTCTACTCGTCTTTTATAGACCAAACGAATATTTCAGGTATCTTCTAGCATCTCTAGACCCATTTCTCGAACGATTCTCGTCGATTCTCAATTTTCCAGTCGCGCCTCGACACACGGCGTATTTTGTTTGTTTACCAGAATCGCGTAGAGGCGATCGTGGCAATCTAGCGTTTCGCGATACCACAGTCATCGAATTGGGTGCGATCGGGGCAAATTCTGTGACAATATTATTATTACTATTTAGATACTGCCACACGTCAACTTTATAATGAGACGGAGCTCCATCTTGCCTGTACCATGTTATGGTTATTCTGGGTGGCATCATTGGGTACAGTAATGTAACAGTACTTGACAGGGAATCCAATTACAAAAGAAGAAATTTCCTAGAAATGACTAATATTTTTAAACATGATGATTTTATCAATGCTAAAACAGACATAGAAGGTGTCAGTGTTATATATACATATTTATTGCATTTTGAAAAAATAACAATAATAACAGACAGTTTGTGACCAACTCTGTATATACTATAAGTTAAGGTATTGAGATTCGGCTGTATGTAATATTAATTTATATAATTTGTTTTGGGTTTTTACGTATAAGGAATATTTTTTTTGCTCAAATGTTATTAAATTGAAGTAACAAAGTATTAGATTTATCA
Organism: Monochamus saltuarius; assembly: GCA_025584915.1. Lineage (NCBI taxonomy): Eukaryota > Metazoa > Arthropoda > Insecta > Coleoptera > Cerambycidae > Monochamus > Monochamus saltuarius. The sequence continues at coordinate 33,577,858 of CM046723.1, forward strand.
TGTTTAATTCCAAATTGTTTAATAACATTGTAAAATTTGTGGTGGTTTTAATAATCATTAATAATTTATTTTGTTTTCTTAAAATTCTACAAAGCCGTTTTTTAGCTGTTTTTACACGATTACAAAAAGTATATCGTATTTTATAGTCTGCGGACAAATGTCCTTTTTGGACGCCTTTTCATTGCTTGGCCTCTCACATAGTATAATGTTTTAAATAATATTTAAATTGTTTTGATCAAAACTACACCAATGTTTTGTTAATATGTAAAAGAACAATTTTATTGCCGTTTTTATTCTTGGTGTATATGGGCTTTATTGTAATAACGTCTGTTTCTCTAATGGTTGGTTTCTTTACAATCTCATAATTCGTAAGTAACGTTTTCAATGTTTTTTATAATTAGTATTACTAATTGTGATTGTAGAGTTCCTGATGAAGAACTAATAAAGTTCGAAAGCTTGAACAGAAAAAAGAGTGTTTCTTTTTCTTGACTTCACTACTCCACCCAATTTCATCCAAAATTATATATATATATATATATAGAATATGGGGTGTTACTCTTACAGCGTTATTAATTTTTGAACTGTAGCTGAAGCTATACAGAACTCCAACAGCGTTGCCACTCAGGACCACATATTTATTATAACAGCATGTTCGGTACTGAAATGATCTATCTAATGATAAACTTCTTGTTTGCAATCTAAAATGTATACTTTTTGAATTTTTGTATATATTCTTTGAGGTACCTTTAAAATGTTGCATTTTTAAGATATTCATTAAGATTTTTGTCAAGTTCTCATGTAAAAGTTATTCATCATGCCCTCGTAATGCAAGTTCAAAAGCTCCGCAAGTTTTTTCTGTAGTAATTGATTTTGGATAAAACATACCTATTTTTTGTCACCTTTTCGTTATGTTCATGAAAGCAGAGTCAGCTGGGCTTGTACGTTGATATTTCCAAATAATGCAAATCGCGTTTGATTATCTATTACTCATGATCAGTAGGTACCGAAAAAGACAGACGCTCACGGAAAACACAGATGCACATTTCTATTAAAATGTCTTCCACAGCTCTGTTCAGCAGAGTACAACCGCGGTCTTTCACTACTTCACTTTACCCAACTTGAATTGCATATTTATTTAAGCAAATAGCAAATGTTATTAATAATAATTATATACTCGACCTCTGCCATACGAAAATGACAACTGATGGATGAAGAAGGCAGAGAAGTCAAACCGCGTGCATTGCGTGCATCTGTTCCAGATGCAGTTCGACGGCAGGCCCCCTGCATAAGAAAACGGACCTGAACGATTTATTCCGCCAGTATCGTATTAAACGGAAATTTGACATATGAATGGTTTATTTTAATCTATTGGAGTTTTGTAATTTCAATATTAAATATTTTTTGTGTTGATATATTACAATAAGTAGGTACCTACTATAGAAAAATATTTATATTTCGTAATGTCGCGTCAGCTCGACATCGACTTGAACTGCCGCCAGCAGTCAGTGGCAGTCTGAAAAGGAGGTTTAAATAATGATTTGAAAATATTTTTCTTGGCGGAAATATGCATTTAAAATTTTTTGAAATTGCGTATTCGTATTATACTCATGCTTCCCTATCATCTTTTAAAATTAATGACATTATGACTAAATCACCCTATATATAAAGCAAGAATATTTGTATATAACGTAGTTAAGTCTTTAACATTTCTAGCTATGTTTTAAACATTGTTTAGTGAAGAGAGTAGTGAAAATTTAATTTGAATTAATATTATTTCTTTTTTAATTAAACAAACTGTATATATATTTTCGTATTCTGTTAAAGATGTTTAATCTCTATCAAACAGCATTGTACTTTTGAGTTGTAAATAGAGATAATTGTAGGAAAGGATAATAATAGTTGGTAAAAACATTTATCAGATCACGCAAAAACATACATGCTGTGACGTTTAAAGATTTAACATTTGGTGTTTGGTGGTTTCAACTTAATCTAATGCCGCATTCACACTCTCGCCGAGAACCACCGAGAACTACTAAAATACTGGACGAGAGCTGCATTCACACTCTCGTGTTATCGCGTTTATTTCGTACATACGGCAAAACGGATGCCACTGAAATTGCAGTCGCTACTGTTCTTTACTCTATAAGTTATTATAATAATTAGGTTATATACAACTGTCATGTAAATAAAAATCGAAAATTTTGTAGAAAAAGACGATCAATGACAGCAACACATCGCAATAGATCGAAGTTATAATTTTTTTTTATTTCTCTAATTATTAATCATCAGAGAATTTAAAAATTTCACTAGTATGCCATTAGAGAATTTTAGCTACAGTGCCTTCATAAATGATTACAAGCCACGTGATCAGGACTGTGATTCTCGAAGAACAACTTGTATGCAAATAGATTTCTTGTCTCTCTCAGTTGCCGTAGTGAGAAAAAGGATATTCGCATATGAATTATTGCTCTGCGTTTGATTTGAGATATTACTTACTTTTAAGATATCTGGCGACCGGCGATAGCTATAAAAATGTTTACTATTCTGGGCTAATCCTCGTGATTAGAATGAGGGGTAGAGTTATTATTATTAGTATTAACGTATTAAACTGGAATTTGAACTGCTAACTTTTTAGCTGCTCCGAGTGTGTCGATTACTGCCCATCCGATGTCGGCGCTGTTTACTACAATTGGCATTTATTATAAAATGCTCATGATTTCCTATTGATTACACCAGGTGCTTATAAAAATGTTAATTTAATTATTGCTTGTTTCTGCTATTATTTAGCGGCTCTTTGGCTCCGCAGCGCTTGTCATTGAGTAGACAAGGTTATTAACCTAAATACGGTAGGTCTAGACTCGGATTGTCGGACTGTTGATTAGATATGTCTCGGACTGTTTTTTTGTTGATAGCACGAGGTTTTTTTTATTACCTATTGTCTGTATTGAAATACAAAAACCGTTTCAGACTCTCTTAATAATTTAATCTAGTTAGTATTGGATTTTATTTCATTATTTATGTAATGAAATGTGAATGGTTTATTTTGATGAAGTTTTGTAATTTCAATATTAAATATTTTTTCTGTCTGTTGAAACTTATGTTAATTGCATACTTTAAAAAAATATTTATAGCAGTAATTACATATTACAATAACTTAGGTACAAAAATATTTAAATTTGGCAACGTCGCGTCAGGCCGACAGTGAGTGGCAAATGCCACCAATAGTCAGTGACCGTCTGAAAAGGGGGTTTAAGTAATGGTTTGAAAATATTTCTTTCGGCGTAAATATGCATTTATTTTTTTTTAGTCGCTTACTCGTATTATCCTCATTTTCTCTATCTTCTCTTAAAATTAATGACTAAATCACTTTGAATACATATAATATTTAACTTACTAACGCTAATAATTCTCGTATTAATTCTATTAATGTCGATCAAATAAGATATTTCTCTTTACCTTATATAGCTCCACTTTGTGAGAGATTTAAAAATTTTTTTTCAAAATTTAACTCTATTAAACTTGCATTTAGAAATGTCACTACGGTTTCGTCTCTTTTTTCTAGTACTAAAGATAAAACTGCATTGCTACAGAGCAGCGGTGTTGTATACTCAATACCATGGTCCAATTGCAACAAAAAATATATAGGTCAGACAGGTAGATGTCTCAAAGACAGGATTGTTACTGACAGGAGTGATGTAAGACTTGGTAAGTCCTCTTGTGCGTTAGCAAAACATGTCATTGATGACGGACATTCTTTTTCTTACGATGACGTCAGTATTTTGGATTCAGAAAAAAATTTGTTTAAAAGAAGTTTTTTAGAAATGTTTCATATTCCGATAATAATTCTATTAATTCCAGGAAGGATGTTGATGGCCTCAGTGGGATCTATACTTTTTTACTTACTCTTAATAATATTACTAATAATAATAGTGACGTTGGTAGTGGTCAGTCTGTTACTGACACCCACTAGATTTGTTTATTATTATATATAAATTCTTTTCATTGCCCCCCCCTTTTTTGACTTTATCTATGGTATTGAGTTTTGGATGTTCTCCTTAATTCTGTTCTTTTCTTATTCAGGGTTACTATTTTTGCTGACAAATTGTCAGGTTGGCAATAGTATATTTTTCTATTGTTCTATGTTTAGGTAGGTCAGCCTTCAGCTGATATGACTATCTTCATAGGCTTAAGGGTTTTTTGTTTATTCTAACCTATCTTACTTCCTTGACCACCTGTTGTGGGCTCAAGAAAGTTTTTTCTCAGAATTTTTCTAATATGTTCGAGTAATCGGTGTTCATCCTGGTTTTATACCAGTGTTTTTAATGTTTTTGTTAATATTACACATGATGTAAGAAGTTGTAACATTGTGATGATGTTTTTTTTGAAGTTTTCTGTTCTGATGGATGGTTCCATTGCACTTTTATTAATCTCAATCTTTTTCGTAAGTCCCCTTTACTTATCCTTTTTTACATTTTGATAATTAGTATACATTTTTGTAGTTTCCTGATGAAGAAGCAATAAAGGCTTCGAAAGCTTGAATAGAAATAAGGAGTTTTCTTTTTTTCTTGCCTAGTGACTGCTATACCTGGTTAATTAATTATATATATATATATAGAGAGAGAGAGAGAAAATGAGGATATACGAGTACGCAGCTAAAATGCTAGTCACATTTCAATAAAATATGATATATCCATTAGAATTTTTCGGAGATTAGTTAAATTTAAAATTGTTGTGAATAGATGTTTTCGACCAGGCTTATTTTTTAAAAAATAATAGAATAATAGTGTCCTTCTGTCATTTTCTATCGCCGTCCATTTCATTATTATTAAACACCTTGTATGTTTTTGCATTTTTATTTTTTGCCTTACTTTAGGCAGGCTTTCATAAAATAGTCTCAACTATTTTTCATATACAGGGTGTTAATAAAAGAGCGTAAAATATTTCAGAAGGTAATAGTATGAACCAAAATAAACAGAAAAGTCCTAATAAACATGGGTCCGCAACGTAACGGTTGCGGAGATATGGACCACTATTCGTTATAAAACCATTTTATTTTATTAGGAATAAACCGACAAAGAAAGCTTTTAACAAACTTAAAAAAAGTTACAGAAGATGTTCAAAGTGCCCTCCGTCCATTTCCAAGCAGGCACGACATCTTCGTCTCAACGATATTCGAACTCTTTCGAAAACACCCTCCTTGGTTTGGATTTCTTGACACTTTTAATTAATCCAGTACCATACACTAATGTCTTCAAATATCCCCAAACAAAGAAATCTAGAGGGATCAGATCAGGCGATCTTGGAGGCCATAAAACAGGTCCGGCCCTTCCTACCCATCTATGTGGAAAAGTTTGGTATAAATGCTCTCTAACGGCCATGGAAAAATGAGCTGGAGCACCATCATGCTGGAACCATATTTGTTGCCTCTGATTCAAAGGAATGTCTTCCAAAAACTCATACAGTGTGGATAAAGCAGTTGCTCGTGAAGGATTCTCCAAACAGGAGGACCACTGATTCCTACCTCGGCTGATATTCTCTGCACACACATACCTGGATTCTGCTCTACCAGTGCTAGAATGTCTTCTTCTGCTCTAGGAGTGGATACCGACCTCGGTCTTCCGGATAAATGTCACTGTTTGCTCAAGGAACCGGTATCACGCAATCTTTGGTGAATTCTTCCAAACATGCGTTGTGAAGGAATCTGGCGATTTGGATAAGCGTCAACATAAAGACGTCGTGCTTCGGTGGCGTTCCCATTAGCACGACCATACATGAAATGCATGTCTGTTAATTCTGCGTTAGAGTAACCAGCCATAGCGAAAGAAAACTTGTGCACTGAGAACTGTCAAATACGTACTGTTTATTTCACTAAACATCAACCAACTTATAAGAAAATACAAGTTTTTGCAAAATAAAAAAAGGGGCTAAAAGCATAAAACATTCCATATCTCCGCAACCGTTACTTTGCGGACCCATGTTTATTGAGACTTTTCTGCTTATTTTGGTTCATACTATTACCTCCTCAAATATTTTACACTCTTTTTTTGACACCCTGTATATCTATGTATTTGTATGTGTGGGTGTTCCTATATTACTGTACTTATTAATTGAAAGAAATAAACAATACCTCACTATATTTTATTACATTGTATTTTATTTTCTTCCATTGTACGTTTCAATAATATATATAGGTTTTTTTATTTGCCACTAAAGAATAAAAAACAAACGCATTACATTTCGTAATTATTAAATCTATTTCAGTGTGGCAAATTAAATAAATAATCTAACTAGTGCCTTTTAGTAAACAACAATAATTACTTTTCTGTATTTTCTTCGTTCTGATGTTCCACTTCCGAAGATTGAATTTATTGTGTATAAAATGTAAAGGAACCCCGCAAATAATGAGCTAAATCGACCAACATTTTGTTGAAATTGATTTTGTACCTTTTACACGACTAAATCTATTAAACGATTAAAAAAGACCTACAGCAAAAGCCTCTTTTAAAGACTAAGACTTTTTATAAATAATACAATTTTCTGGCAGATTTACACTAACAAAGTGTTTAAAGAGCAATTATTTTTTCTTATGTTACCTATAGAATCATTTTAAAACCTTGGGAGCTTAGAAACATTCGAAGGTTAGACAATGAAGTGTATTATTGTTCGGTCGATCAACTAGTTAATAGATAAATTATATGGTTTCACGGTCAATCACTGACTGATATGATCAGCTGTATATGCCGATATGGGCTGTGCCTTTTCAAATTTCATGCGACATTAAGTCAAAATAATGTAATTTATCACAAAAATTCTACATTATAGCGAGCGTTGGGATTTATGCACGGGCGGTTTATTTTGTGCCTCGAAAGCATAAGTGAACTTTAGGACGTGTCAAACAAAAAGAATAAAAAATCAAAGCATGCGGCGGAATTCTATTAAGTTAGAAAGAGGTGTTGCCAGACCGCACAGTCTTTGTCTAACACATTGTTACTGTACTGTACCTACTTATTATAGGTGCTTATCTCTATTACCGTCGGAAACAAATCGATCTGTCCTCTTATTAATTACTTGCACTTCACTTACAATATATAGCGTGTCAATCGAAAATGTCAGTGGCGGCTCGTGGACTAACTAATAGGTGAAGCGAAAAGATAACACTTCGCGGCATATTTGTTTATTGTATAAGTATTAAAAAAGGTTCTAAAAAGCATTTACTTTTTAAATATAGGGTCTATTCCTTGACCTTTAAAAACTGTAAACCTATCGATGATGATAATATATTCAGTTGAGTTGTGAAGGTGTGTGAATGTGTGAACGCGAGAAAATATATAAACTTTAGTAAAAAGCGGTTACATAATTCTCAAAATTTAATATTCTGTAGAGGAAGTTGTTATGTTTACATTATCAAGTTAAACTTATAATGTGTAACCGAATAACGTATGATCAATGAATTAAACAAATATTCTAAAGGGTATCTCAGTTCATATACAAAAAGGTCGGTAAAAAAGCAAATATTTTATCAACTTCTTTTTCACAGTTTTACTTCTGAAAGTGATACAGAGTATCTAGTGCATAAAAGTAATCGAACAAAAAGATACCTCAAATAAAACCATTTACGATTATTACAGAATGTGTGAAAAAAAGTAATGCTATCTTAAATCTTAAAATAGCAAGAAACAAAATTTTAAAAGCTGAATTAAAAAACAATACTCTAATAGTGAAATGAGAAGTATTTAATATCGAAGACACTATTGATCTGAGAGATAACTTTGAAGAAGTAGAATGTAGAAGTTCAATAAATACGACAAGTCAACAAGCAAAATTAGAGACAAAACAAAACAAAGAAGAAGGAGTTTAATGAATTAATTAATGGTCAGTTAAGATCTAGTAAAAGAAAAGGTCAATCTGTGGATATGGATAATAAAGTTGAAAGATCTGCTAGATTAATGAAGATGTGAAAATTGTATTTATAGTTAAGCTTAGCTAAACTTAGTTTACATTGTAGCAGGTGAAATTTAACTTATTAAAAACGTATAGGTAAATGGATCAATATGTTGAGATTGTGATTATACTCATATGATCACAAAAATGTATAACATAGAAGCTCTGAACATATATTGTCTGAAGCTATTTATTTGTGGCATAATTTTAGTTTTTCTTTAGTTTTGTTGGGTTTTTGCCACACTTCTGAACATATCTTTGAAAGAAAAAACTAATAACAAAATTTCTATCTTTAATGCCAACATAAGGAGTATTGCCAAACATTTTGTTGAGATACAAGTTATATTGAAGTTTATTGAAAATAAATTTGATATTATACTACTCACTGAAACTTGGTTAATAAGAGACATAGATATATACCAATTGGAAGGTTATGTAGCTGAATATAATGAGGGACATTTGAACCAAAATTATGGAGTAATTATGTATATAAATAATAGTTTTAATTATATAGGTAAGGTAATAAATGTTAATGGGAATACATTTTTACAAACAAAAATTACATTTCAAAATAAAACAATTTGAATAACTTCCATATATCGATCTCCAGCTACAAATATCCTAGAATTTTTAAACGCGTTGATATGAATGTTGACTATAATATATAATTTAAGGAGATATTAATATTAAATCAATATGTGAAGTCACAGATGCATATTTATATTTAATGAATGAGCATGGTTTTGAATATGCTATAAATGAATATAGGTACTAGAGTTCAATACAGTTGTAAATCACGTATCAACCATTTATTCATAAAAACTAGATATGGTCTCTCGTCAGCTGTGCTTAGAACTAATGTAATGGATCATTTTCCTGTATTACTACATGAGATCAATCAATACACAGAAAATGAAAAATCAGATATAATTATAAAGAGTATAGATGTTAAAAAAATATATTAAGCAAGCAAATTGTTACGATTTTTATAATGCCTCTAATATTAATGAACGAACAAAATGCTTTATTAAAACAATAAATAATATAATAGAAAAATCTTTTAATATTGTTAAACATAAGGAACGTAAGCGCAAATATTGTATTAGTAAAGGTTTGATTAATTCTATAATTACAAGAGATAGATTATATCAACTTCAGAAAAATTCTAATAATACAATATTAAAAATCAGATATTCACCAGAATATTCCATTATCCATATATATATATACACATCTTCATATCTTTTCTGCGTGTTTTCATATTACAACGATTCTACGTCCGGAGAAGTATAGTGAAATATTTTTAGACATAGGTGGCGTCTTAAATGTGCTATGATTGAAAATACAGAGTATATAACAGAAATCTTTTTGCTGCCTTCAATAATAGAAGATTTCTATTTTGCCATGATTTTGCGTCCCTTCGTTTTGCTATTATTTCCGCGTCCGATATACGTTTATATGTTTTTATCTTTTCTGCGTCCAATAGTATATTATAATACTTAGTAACAATGTTTGAACGTCCGACATAGTTGCCAGTTTCTCGGCAACTTCGAGCTTTAATATTTATATAGTCTATTCTTTCCTGGGTCTGACACAACGCGATATAGAAATTTTTGAGAAATTAATTTGCTCACTAACCAAGTATTGGTGATATTGAACTTTTCAAATTTATTTTATACAGGACAGCCATGATATTTCCCTAACGCTGATATTTCTAGATAATCTTTAATTATGTTAAACGTGATATTAAAAAATTTATTTATACATTTAAAACATAAAAAAATAGTTTATTTATAAAATCGTTGTTTATTTATCGTCGAGCTGTGTAGTACAAAAACAAAAAACAAGTTTTTTATCCACGCAAAAACAAACAATAGAAGTCACACCAACTGAAACACATTTGAAAAAAACGCAATTAACTGAAAATTATCTAATTACTGCATAATAAATACGTTTCTCTAAAACTGTATAAGCATAATCTTTAAAGTTAAAGTACACGTGTCACGTTGATATAAATTTAAATTTAAAAAAGATGGCATTTTGATATGTAAAAGTATTAACTTTGTAATCCATTACATGGATAAGAAGGGGGAGAGTAATTTTAGGAACAAACTGGGGGAAAAAGATGGGAAAAACACATGTAGACAGAGGGAAGAAGAGATCAGGAAGAAAGACAAGAGCACTGTATTGGAATGTAGCAGGTGTAACAAATAAGAAGGCAGACTTCTGGGAATACGTGGAAGGGTTTGACATAGTGGGAATGATGAAAACATGAGTAGAAGAGAAATCGTGGGAAAAAATTAAGTACAGATAACTAAAATGCTTCAAATGGGAACTCCTAGGGGCCAAAAGAGTGAAGACGAAAGGCAGAGCGAAGGGTGGGTTGATAATGGGGATACGAGAGAAAATAGAAGTAATAAGGAAATGAAAAACACAAGAGCATGATAAGTAGCAGAGTAAACATAGGAATAAAGACGCAAATTAATAAAAAAGTAAATGACCGCTCCAACAAGAAAATGTTAATAGCAGGAGATTTTAACGGTCGAATGAGAGAAAGGGCAAAAAGAAGAGAAGAGTCGGAAAAGGGAGAATAGATAAAATAGATAATAAAAAGGGGAGATTAATAGAGGAAATAATGAAAGATAATGGATGGGATGTACTGAATGGAAATAAGGAGAGAAACGAAAAAGGAAACTTGACATACCGGAGACCAAGAGGAGAGTCGGTAATTGATTATGCAATAGTCAATGAAGATGCTTGGGAGGAAGTGGAAAGTTTAAAATAGCAGACAGGGTGGAGTCGGATCATATGCCTTTGGAAATAACTTTAAGAGGACCGTGAGCAACAGAGAGACAGGCAAGGATAAGAGAGGAATTAGAAATAACAAAATGGGGAGAGAAAGAGGAAATGGTAAAGAACAGAGGAAGAACACAGATGATGAACTATAAGGGAAAGACAGTCGATGAGAAAATGAGGGAATTGACAGAATGGATAGGGGGAGTAACAGAGAAAAAGAAAATACTTAAAAGGGATAAAATAAACAGCTGGTGGGATACAGAATGCAGAGAACTGAAACGACAAGCCAGAGAAGATGGAGACAGAACAAAACTTCAAAAGAGGAATATATGCAAGCGAAAAACAGCTATAGTGTAAGTTGTAAGGAAAAGAAACAGAGTTAGGAGAAAGAAGAAGAGAAGAAAATTAAGAAAATAAAAACGAAAACAAAAGCGTGGAAGTATATTAATAAAGAGAGAAAGAAGCGGGAAAATGTGAGCGAGCAGATAAAAATGGAAGAATGGAAAAGTTATTTGTAGTATTATTAAGTGAAAACGAAGAATATGAAGAAAGAAATAGTGAGAAAATAGAAGATGGAAACTAAAGATTAGAGAGAATAGATAGTGGAACAGATTAAAAATTTATAGAAAGGAAAAAGTGCTGGAAAGGACACAATACAAAATGAGGCCAGGATTTACGGACGCTGTAGTAAACAGTCTCTGTGAAATTATCAATGAGGGAAGAGTAAACCAAAAGCTGGAGGGAAGGAATAATCTCTATTTATAAAAAGAGACAAACCAGGAAACAAAAAGTTACAGAGTTGCTATACAAAAAACTAAAGGCGGAATGAAGAAAAAAGAAATTATACCAGATGGGCAGGCAGCGTACAGAAAGGGTAGAGGTGCAATTGACAATGTATACATATTGCATCATCTAATTAACAAAGAAATGCAGAAGAAAAATTGAAAGTTATTCGTAGATCTAAATGCGGCTTTTGATAATGTACAAGGACTAAAATTGTAGGAACACCTAAAGGACAGAGGAGAGGTTAGTAAATATATTAAATTCTTTAGATAATTATTGAATAGAGTTTTGTCTGTGGATGTTCATTAGCATACCTAGATGTTTGGTATCAGAGAACATACATATGACTTCATTGATAGGAATTGTAGGAGATTTGATACATATTAGCTTAAAATACCTTTCTTAAACAGTAAAAAAATGTTACAAAAGCTAATAATAAGGAATATATGGGTAGATATTGTGGGTGTAATTCAACGCAGGTTGGGGCTTTTGTCCACTGAGTAGTTAGTTTCACATAATATTGTTAATACCTGAAAATATATGAAAAAGCTAATTGTGATGACACACATTTTGATTTCAAATACGAATATCGAAAATAGTGACGGAAATAAATTAATATTAGCTTTCTTGAAAAAACAATTACTCAACAAAACAAGAAACACAGTTTTAATTAGAAATCATGAAAAAATAATTAACAAAAATTGCAATTACTGATAAAAATTGCTTGTATTTGTTTGTTTCATTATTTTTGCTACTAAAACATAGCAAATATCAGTAAGGGAATTTTCTAACAAATTCACAAAGTTTATATAGATCTGTGTACAAAAGTTAACGTTGATCGTTCAGAAGGCAATTATGTCCCATATTAATTTTGTCTTGGTCTTAGCTCTCGCGAATTAATGTGGAGTTCAAACATAAACACACCTGTTCAGAAAATAAAAATTCAGTAGTTTACAAAATATTTTACTCCCAACATGAAACGTTTATCCTGAATGGGAAAAGTATTTTGAGACTGATTTAGTATATTCTATCGCAAAAAAGATGCCATCATTAGTGCGTTAGGAGCAAGGTATTTTAATATACAGGGTGACTCCACTTTAAATACAGAAACTGCAGAAACATATTAATTGCCAAAAAATAAGTAGAGTTTGCTCTATAAATTTCTTTCCTCGGGAAGGGGTATTCGAGATAGAGTATTAAAGTTTACAATAAAAAATATATATATATTTTCTGTAATATCTTCATATTGCGCTGACGTTGAATGAAATTTACTACATGTATTCAGTTAATTTTACCTTTTGCTGAATGTAATATTATCCTCGTGGCTTTAACCAGTGGCATGCTACTTATGAAGATATTACAGGAAATATTTTTTTTTTGTAAACTTTAACACCCTGTGTGTCGATAACCGCATCTCCCAGGAAAAAAGTTTATAGAGCACACTTATTTTTTGGCAATTTGTCTATTCCTGCAATTTCTGTATTTAAAGTGAAATCACTGTGTATATAGAGAACAACAGCATATTAACATTTGCTCCAGGAAACTGGCTAAAGTCTATTGAAATTGAATTTCAAAAAATTTACCCAATGATTAAAAATTTATCGTTGTTTGTTGTGATAAATAGTATAAAATTAATAGCCAAATATGAATTGGCCTCAATTCTAAAATTTATGAAAAATTTTCAGAATTCTTCAGAAAAAGTGTTGTTAAAAAAGCGTTAAATTAGTTATCCGCGGTAAAAGAGGAAGGAGAGGACTGGTTCAATTTGGTGGAGACATGCAGGATTATATGACAATTTCTTCTGAGGGTACAGCCTAACTTTATGAAACAAAATAATTTGTTTCCATATTAATAAAACATTTCTAACGGAAATAAACTAAATACACTGTTGCCAAGATGTGGACGCACAATCATCTGAAAATGGTTTAGATAATTAAAATGGTTATACAGTCGGGAAATAAACGCCACTCTATTCAACGCCAACTGGTGTTAAACTGCTGAACCTTAAAATGTATATTATTTTACATATTACTAATATTTCTGCGTCCGACCAGAAATTGTGTACAGCTACACAAAATAACTTACAGAATTCTTTTTCGGTAGATATTAAATTAGGCGATGATTGCCGATTGCAATAAAGACGAATGTTTTTCCTGCGTCCGTATATGGACGTAGAAAGGTGGTGGACGCTGAATGATATGTAAAAATGTACGGACGCAGAATAAATAGTAAGATATATATATATTCTTGTTTACATACGTTGCAATAAATTTGAATGATGATAATAAAGAAAAATATCTTTTTAAATTATTGGAGCGCAAATGGCGCATACTACATTGTACAGAATAAAAGAAAAATTTATAACATGTACTAAAATCAATTTTGAAACAGACAGACAGCAGGATTAATTCCATAAATAGAGATGACTGACCTTAATCAAACAATGTATTTCTTTTTGTTACCCCAAAGAAGCGGAAGCTGTCAGGCCAATGGATACGGACACACGGCAGCGCAAACAATTTTCGAGTGTTGTAAAAATGTACTGTAAAAATGCCTAAAAAATATATTTTTGATCAATGTATTGACTAATTATTATTCTTAAATAATAATATTGTTGTTTTATAAAATATACATAATTAAAAATAAGTAAATTATTAGTCTGATAGCTTTAAAATATGTTTCTAATACAAAATAATTTTGACTACTTTATAAGCAATGTCAATGTCCCTTAAATTATCCTGACATTGACCTAGTTTATAAAATACCGCATAAATACTGCACACAATACATCAAACTAGACAATAATGGACGATGAATATGATATGTCGAGTACTTCCTAAAGGGTTCCACAGACGGCACTTACGTTCCGAATAAAAAAATGTTTGTAAAATTGGTTTAAAATTTAAGCCATTATGGGAGTTTTGAACGCCAGTACGCTAATGTTGAACGAGAACAAATCCGTAAAAATCTTGCACCAACCATTTTAAACGTCGTATAAAGGCAACTACTCACTACGCGGGACTTGCCAAGTACCGAGTAGTATGTACGGCGACTCGCACTGACTTGGACAAGAACTTGCACTTCCCATCGGTTGTCGGAAAACGGGTCCAAGTCAAAGGCAGCGAGTCGATTATTTCCGAGTTTGTTTTGTCTACGCTACACTACGCGGGCTTTACTTGCTGAGTAGCTACAAGCTTCTGTGTTTGTTAGCGGCCGATTTGTGTATCTTAAATCTTGAAATGGCCTCGGGAATGACGTTCACGGCCAGGTTAGGGCGCACCAGGTGTTCGGGTGGTCGTTTTCAACATAAAATTCGGATTCAGCACACACAAAAAGCCCCCATAACGATTTTCGGTTCGTTATTGTCGATATTTCCAGAAAAATTCTCGAAGATGACGTCCGTGTCCAGGTTGGGGCCCACCAGGTGTCCGTGGGGTGTTCGTCGGTGCTATATTTGAATTCAGCGACTCAAAAAACCCCCAGTACCGATTTTTGGTTGGTCTTTTTCAATTGTGTCTAAAAACCCCTCGGGGATGACGTTCAGAGCCAGGGTAGGGCGCACCAGGTGTCCGTGGGGTGTTCGTCGGTGCCATATTTGAATTCAGCGACCCAAAAAAACCCCAGTAACGATTTTCGGGTGGTTTTTTTCAATTATGTCTGGAAAACCCCAGGGGATGACGGTCAGGGCCAGGTTAGGGCGCACCAGGTGTTCGGGTGGTCGTTTTCAACATAAAATTCGGATTCAGCGCACACAAAAAGCCCCCATAACGATTTTCGGTTCGTTGTTGTCGATATGTCCAGAAAAATTCTCTAAGATGACGTCCGTGTCCAGATTGGGGCCCACCAGGTGTCCGTGGGGTGTTCGCCGATGGTATATTCGAATTCAGCGACCCAAAAAAAACCCGGGTGTCCAGTTTCTCTCCTCTCTCGCATAAAGTTCGGGATAGTCCCCGGAGATGACGTTCATCGGCGTTCCTGAGCTCCAGGTGTTCGGGGAGTCAATTTGAACATCATAATCGTGATCAGCGACCTCGAAAACCCCCGGGTACGCGACTTGAGCCAATTCTGACTCTTATTTACGAAGTTATTAAATTTGCCAAAAGGCCTCTCAAAAGATGCATTTTTTGCATGCATTTTTGGCTGCAGCAATGCAACTTCCGGTTTGTAATAGGTACAAAGTAGGTACAAATGATATAAATAATTTTTGCAAGCGAATGCAAAAAACCGCATTCCGATACGTCCTATCCTAAAAGATTTCCTATCTTTGGCCTTTTTAGTGCTTCATTGCCTCGACTATATCATTTGGGACCCATAAGGACATAAGCAGCATAAAACTAGAAATGATGTATACGATGCCTGGCAACGAATTCAAACCGAGTTTTTCGCAGAGGATTTGGAAAAGAAAAGGGACTCTTATAACAAACACTTCCCGAAATAAAACTGAAACTTTCAAGTAGGCACGTAGTGTGTACAATTTACTTGGACTCGGACAAGTGCATGCCAAGTATATTCCAAGTCGAGTTCTTGGCAAGTCTCGCGTAGTGAGTAGCCGCCTTAAGAGGACTCTACTCGGTAAGTAAAAAGGATTATGTATTTATTTATTATTTAGGTTTCTATTAGTTAACTTGTTGCTGTTTTATAGTGTATTAAGTATACATACAAAAATACATTATTTTCTGCGATCTGCGATAATAAAGTTTCTGGGGAACACCCACTCAAAAAATATATATTTGGCAAATAACAGTACCTCACGCGTGGCGTGGACATTTGCTTTCTAATATAACTTTTTTCCCATCTTCCACTTCAATAATGAAATATGACAATAATGTTGGAGACGTTGCGACTAGATATGCTCAGCGCTGCCCTGCCCAGTGGCGTACTATGAAAATGATGAAAAAAAGATAACAAAATCAGTTTTGTGACGGAATTTAAAAAAACAAACATATGATACGTGTTTATAAAGGTTACAGGTACTCCCCCTCCCACCTGGACCCCAATTCAAAGTTACACCCTGTATATTCTTAAATTTTGTTCTACAATTTGTATAAACAATTTCCTGATATTTTTCTGTTCTGTTTTGCAGTATATCTTTCAATTTCACTGTTAATGTCTTCTGTGCTTTGACTACTCTTGGATGGATAAAAATCGGATCCGACGTTTCTGTTGTGGCTCTACTAGTCTATTTATTCATGTGTAAGTTGTAATCGTTTTTGGGAGGCTTTGGCGACTGCTCTGGAGGCATTTGGGTGATAATGCAGTGTCTGATTTTTCTAATTTTGAGGATGTTTGTACATACTTACTTCGAAAATGTACATCATAATAATATGTTCATATTTTTTTGAAGTAGTAAATAACGTGGATACTTGTTCTTGTTGTACTTATTCCAAAGTTGTTGTTTTCTCGGACTGATGTAAGTAACCTAACAATTATTTCTTCCTTGCTCTTTTTTCCCTAAACTGTCTTGTTTTGGTTAATAAATTGGTGTCAAGCTGACAGGTAAATTTGTGGGACACCGGTTTTATACGCGCTTTAATTTTGATCAGTTTATACTTTGTATAATTTTGCATATCTTTTTCATATACTCAACAGTGGCGGCCCGTGGATTTTTTCAAAGGGTAGGCACATAAAAAATAAATTTAAAAACTCACCTTTTATTTAAAGGTAAAATCCATTCTTCTATTTTTCTTATGGCAGAATAGCTCAATTACTTTGTTGTCGAAATCGGGAATGGACTCGATAAACTGTTTTTCAATTGATAAAACTGCTAACGCATTAAGTCTATTTTTTTACTGTTTAAGAAAGGTATTTTAAGGTAATGTGTATCAAATCTCCTACAATTCCTATCAATGAAGTCATATGCATGCTCTCTGATACCAAACATCTAGGTATGCTAATGAACACCCACAGACAAAACTCTATTCAATAATTATCTAAAAAATGTATTCTATTTACTAACCTGATATACTCTATATATCGAGTGGGAACTCAAAATTCAACCACAATAGATGAGATCTGACCTATTTCTGCATTTTTAGGATTGCTTCATCAGGTGGTCTCCTTTAGCTTGAGTCAAATATCTAACTATAAAAATTATTATACCAATAAATTAAAATTATTTGAAATTAAATGTCAAAATGAAATTAAATAATGTCGACAGCGTCAAACTGATTAACTGTGAAGTATCATAACGACCTACTAAAATAAATAAAATACCTTTTATGTATAGTTTTTTCATATATTTTCAGGTATTAACAATATTGTGTGAAACTAACTACTCAGTGGACAAAAGCCCCAACCTGCGTTGAATTACACCCACAATATCTACCCATATATTCCTTATTATTAGCTTTTGTACCATTTTTTTTACTGTTTAAGAAAGGTATTTTAAGCTAATATGTATCAAATCTCCTACAATTCCTATCAATGAAGTCATATGCATGCTCTCTGAGGTCATCTAGGTATGCTAATGAACACCCACAGACAAAACTCTAGTCAATAATTATCTAAAAAATGTATTCTATTTACTAACCTGATATACTCTATATATGGAGTGGGAACTCGAAATTCAACCACAATAGGAATACTACAGTTAATCAGTTTGACGCTGTCGACATTATTTAATTTCATTTTGACATTTAATTTCAAATAATTTTAATTTATTGGTATAATAATTTTTATAGTTAGATATTTGACTCAAGTTAAAGGAGGCCACCTGATGAAGCAATCCTAAAAATGCAGAAATAGGTCAGATCTCATCTATTGTGGTTGAATTTCGAGTTCCCACTCCATATATAGAGTATATCAGGTTAGTAAATAGAATACATGTTTTAGATAATTATTGAATAGAGTTTTGTCTGTGGGTGTTTATTAGAGAGCATGCATATGACGTCATTGATAAAAATTGTAGGAGATTTGATACATATTAGCTTAAAATACCTTTCTTAAACAGTAAAAAAATGTTACAAAAGCTAATAATAAGGAATATATGGGTAGATATTGTGGGTGTAATTCAACGCAGGTTGGGGCTTTTGTCCACTGAGTAGTTAGTTTCACACAATATTGTTAATACCTAAAAATATATGAAAAAACTATGCATTTAGTCTATCTTGTGACATAGTATTTCTTAAAAGAGTCTTTATACGCTTTAAAGTAGAAAAGCATCGTTCACATTCACTGGTTGACATTGGCGTCGTACAAATAATTTCAACTAGTTTGTAAGTTTCTGAAAACGCTTTACATAGATTATTGTCGGACAGAAATACCAAAAGTGACAAGACACCTCCTATGCGGCACACATCGTTTCGTTCGTAAAGTGCTGTAAGTTCACATTTTAATTTTACACTATCGAAAACAGGATAGGATTGCACAGTTGAGTCAAAATAAGACAAAACAAGAGCTGTAGGCTTGCGTCTTATCCTGGTAGGTCCTTCTTCATCTTCAGATTGTAAGCTATCAGTGGAAGATCTAACGCGAATAACTTGCTGTTCAAATTGTTTAATAGCATTTTGCATTTGTACGCTCTCATCCCCCTTGATTGTGCTTGATTAAAGAATATTTCAACATGTGGCATAATGAAATGGAAAAATTGTAATCAGTAAAGAAACTCGGAGCTGTTTAGGAAATGTAAAAGCCCGCTTGCTTCGCCCAATGTTGTGGAATCCATATTTTTATTACTTAAAATGTGTTCTAAACACTCTTTAAAACAATCTTTATATTCAAACAAAGTATTTACTGTTCTGCTTTTAAAGTTCCACCTCATCAAGAATTGCTGTACGTTTTGTTGAGCGAGTAAAGAAGCTCGAAAATGACTGTAAATTTGCAAAAAATATTTTAATTTTTGTATGACATTGTGCTGCTCGTTCCATAATCAAGTTAAACTGATGCGCATAACAATGAATAAAATGTGCGCGTGGAAACGTCTTTTTGATCATAGCCTGAACACCTTTATTTTTACCACTCATCACTGATGCACCGTCATAACTTTGGGCGATTAATTTTGCTCTGTCCGAGGGAGATTTTAGTATTGTTTGCAATTCATCCAACATGTTTTTGCTAATATTTCAGCTGTGTAGCCACCCGGCGTAATAAAGGCCCAAAAACGTTCACAAATTGTTCCACTAACAACATAGCGAATTATAATAACCATTTGCTGCTGAACAGAAGAGTCAGTTGTTTCGTCAGCTTCTAAAGCCACAAAATTTGCGCATTTAATTTCTCTTATTAACTCGTCTCTATAAACTTCTAGCATAACATCCAATAGTTCGTTTTGAATGGTTTTCGAACTGCCGTTAAATACTTTAGATTCATTTCAATGTATTGCAAGCACAGAATCTAATTCTGCAGCAATGTTAATTAAACCGATATAAATGCCTGAATTTTTGGACGAAGTCTTCTCATCATGACCTCGTAAGGCTAATTCGAAGGCTCCACAAAACTTTATACACATTATTAAACGACGCAAAATGTGACGATTTTTTTCCACCTGTTTATTATGTTCTGACTTATAGCGCAAATACGCACTATCTAATTGTCCACGTATGTCAGTTTTTCCTAAAACACTAAAATCCATATATGCTTTTAAATGCGCCACAGAATTTTCATGTTTTTTTGCCCTATCCGCTATGTGATTTAAATCGTCAAGTCCGTATTTGGTCCACGCTGTAACTTCTGTATTAAATATTAAACAAAGAAAACAGAACAATTTATTTATCACGGAACAACCACACATCCATTGATATTTCTCGTATATGTTTCTATTAAAAACTTTCTTATATGTTCTAGTTTTACTTGTAGATTCGTAATTAATATATAAATCAGGAGTAGGTCTACCTTTCTGTTTAATTAAACATTTTGCTCAAATGGCACTGGATTGTTTTTTAACAGATACTGAACAGAATTTATTTCTGGTTCCGGATCCATTTCTTTTAATAAGTATATGTACAAATACACACTAGAATCACTTTAAAATTATATCTATAATGAGAAATCGTCTTTAAAACCAGCAAAGTTAAAACACAAATTTGTTTACACAACTATTCTGCAAGCGAAATATTTTTTACATACAAGTACCTACTAAACAAAGCAAACGACTACAGAGAACTGAAACTGAATGTCGGAGGGAGACGGAGTGATGGAGACAGTGGAGAAGGGACACGATTTCAGTGCCCTTCTTCGGCTTTAAAAGTTCGTTTATATCTACAGACACGGTGCGTTTCAGACAAGTACCGTGGCAGACACCGACAGACACCATTTATTTACATCTAACGTGAAGTGTACCGTGTCAGACATCGACAGACACTGTCGTCGGTGTCGGACGCAGCCGCTCTCTCTGGCAGTTACTAAATACAAAACACGTCTGCACGGTCCCGATACTCTATTTACACTGCCCGGTAAGTAGCCACAGACACGTACAGACATGAACCGCGCCGACAAAATATTCTTTCCGAGAATACTGGCCGGCCACGACCCTTGTCTGTCGGCGTCTGCGCGACCGTGTTACGTTAGATATAAATACGTTAATACACATTGTATAGAATAATATTATTTTGTCTGGCACCGCACGTGTCTGACACGCTGGATGTCTGTAGATATAAACGGACCTTAAATCGGCGAATTTCATTTACTCCGAGGAGTGCCGAACGTCGGAAAATGAGCCGCGTTTAGAGACAAATTCTTGGGATCCCATGAAATAACGTTTGATATAGTTCGGCGCGTGGATGGTTGGCGGGAAATAAGTTTTGAGTAGTTTTTCGCAACCGATAATAGAATTGCAAAAAAATATATAAATCTATAATAGCATCATATATTTCTCATGACATGTACAGTGAAGGGTGGGCACGTGCCCTTGTGCTCCTTAGCATCAGCCTCCACTGATACTCAAACGTGTCAAATTACTTATCACGGATTTTTTAAATGAAATAATAACTTAGGTACATCGAAATGATCTTTACAGCAGTAGACAGTCGTAGTTGGAGATACTTCTTTAAGATTTCTCCTAGCTGCTTTAAGCCATTTTGCTCGTATTTTCCACACCTTCGGGACAGTCACAAAAATGTTTAAATAAATCTTAATATACGAGTACATTGAGATACAAAGCATCCCTTTCTTGGGGATATATCGCTTTTTACTACGATAAACCGTTCAACTCGACCGCGTACCGTGTAGCCTGTAATAAATGTCCACGTCAGACGATGCGCGAAGTAGGCGGCTGACGTCACATATGCTAGCCTTGCACACAGATACGTTTTGTTATATTTTTTAAATTTTGGTTCTAAATTTAGCAAAACTATTTTTTATTGCGTATTCAGTTGATTTCAACCAAATACAAAATTTTGCCGAATCTTTTGGAACATTAATTTTAATGAATAATCTTTATAATATAACATTTTATTGTAAAACCTTCATTCCAAGCCCGTTTTATGAAATTTAATTGTAAAAGTACGTAAGGTCGCCGTATTTTTCGGCGTAAAACGATCAAATTTGTAGCATTTTTAGATACAGAAATCTCGAAAAATAAAACACGTAGAACAAAAGTAATATATAAAATAAAATTCTTGATGTTTTGTTTATCTACTTTTACTATTTAAATTATCCTCAAATAAAATAATAACTTTCAAAAACGGTTAATAGCCACACATTATTATATTATATTATAATCCCACATTTTTTTATTTTCACGTACCTACTTACACAAAATTGAAGAATGTTATATGCAGGACTATGTAAGTTTATGTAACTTATTATCACTGGGCTTGCCAAAGTGTTTTTTAAAAAATAAAATTTTCAAAAATTGAGCTTTTATTAATTAAAATGTTACAACTAACTTCTGAGAAGATTTTATCAGAACTAACTTGACAAACTACAGAAAACAAGGGTAAGAATTATCTAACAAGCAGTTTTGCGTACATCGCACTATTAGTATTATGTTTCATAGTATCTACTATCTAAGTTATTTAAGAGTCACCGGGTGTGTCACATTACACCTTCATCCATAAAACGAGGCATATTTCATGGAGTGAAAAATGTCCGGGAGTAGATTTTTGTAGTATTTGGAAATATCCCAATGTAGTGCCATTCGTCTATTTGTTGGACAATGTTTTGGGAAATTTGTACAGGTGTCTGCTGGCAGCTCTTATAGATGGAGTCCAGTTGCAAAAGTTCAAAAATGCAATCTTGATTTTTCGATTTATATATCAGATTGTTATCAGGGCAATAATAGTCTGGGTGCAGTTCAATACAAGGCAACGACATGTATTGGTAGAAGTTTTCGTTCATAACCAGGTAGGTATTTTTAGGAATAATTGTAGTATAATTTTGAGTTTGAATTGAGAATAAATGATAATAGGAGAATGTACCTGGGTGTACTATAGGAAAATCGATTACGAAAACAATTTTTGTTCCTGAATAATAAGCTTCAACTTCCAATAAGTCATAATATCTATACGTATTATTAGTATCATGTGAAAATATAAGTTGATCATCAGAATAATATTTTAGAACGGTTTGTAAAATTGATTCTAATTCGTCTAATTTTATAATGCTATTGTGAAGAGTTTTTAGCAAAATTTATTGAATTTTCAATATCATCTAAAAGATGTAAAATTATACTTAATGTTAAACTAATTTGGTCTAAAATATTTCTTACCCTTAAATAGTCATTAAATTCCACAAGATACTTGTTTAATTGTGTTTGAATTTTATATAAGCCAGAAGCTATTACTTCCTGATTATTCTGTTTTATTGAAATTGTCAATAATTTTAGTAGTAAGAGAGATTTCTTTATTTAATTTTTTCACAATTTCTTTTTGATTACTTTCTAAACCAGATATTGCGCGATCATAGTGAATTGCATCGTTTGCATCAAGATTTTTTTTTTAATAATAATAATATTGTTTATTTTCAAAAACCGAAAGATACATAGTTACAAATGGAAAAATTTCAGTAGAAAACAAACAAGAAAATACCCACATAAGTAAAACTTGTGTGTCAGTGAAAAAAGAAATATAAAATACACACATACAGACAACACATAAAACTAATTATTAAATACAAAGTCACTACAAAATATATAAATCTAAATGTATATTGTATAAAACCTATACCTATAAATAAACATTAAACATTAAAATCAGATCAATATATAAAAACTAGTCCAAATTTAAAAATACCGCAAACATATTGAACTCAAACAATATTACATCCTATAGCCAAGACCTAAATAACAGGAGAATTGCGTCTCTTTCATAAATGAGATGTCGTTTAAGTAAAAACTTAAATTTATTTAAGCTTTGCGTTTGCTTTTTAATTTTATGTACGGAATTGTATACTTTCGGACCCAAATAGTGATAACTATGGTGGCCTTTAGTTGTGTACATTCTTGGGACCACCACAAAATTGCCCATCGATCTCGTATTATAGCTGTGCTCATTTGGCGGTCACTTTTAATGCTGTGCATTTTTATTGCTACCTTTAAGTAGAATAACTGCCGAAGGTCTAAGACATTGAGTTTCCTATAAATCAAATTAAACGAGTAAGTTAAATTTCTATTTAATATGACTTTTATAATTTTTTTCTGTAAAATATTTAATTCATTCATATAAACTTCATCGGCTGCCCCCCACACCATTATTCCATAAGTTAGATGGCTTTCGACTAATGCATGACATATTATTTTAAACTGTTTCAAATCCAGAATATACTTTAATTGTTTTACTTTACATAGTACATATCTCAATTTCTTTTTTAAAGCTTGTATTTGTAAATCCCATTTAAGGTGTTTATCAATGACAATTCCAAGGTAATGTGATAAACGTTATTAGGTTATATCTGCGAGGGCCGTTGAAATTAAACACAACCTCTCTGTCTCGTGTCTCACACCAGAAGGGGTGAAGTTTATTCTCCAACTTACATTGTTAACAACCTTGCCACCAACATCACACACATAGGTGACAAGGGTTGCATATCTTACATCCCCTCTTTTTACATACAAAAATTTAATTACAATAATTATCTTGTTTTATTTTATTATTTACATAGATTTAGTCTATCTGGTTTTTTGATATGGCGACCAGAAGATGTCTGCTTTGTAACATTTATTATAGTAGATTCATCAGAATCGTATGAATCGCTGGAATTTTTCTCAATTTTAGTAACGACATCTTCAAAATCATCCATTTTTAATTGTTCTCTATCTGAAGTTGCGGGAATTGGAACTAAAAAATGTCTGTTTCTCGCAATCTCAGATGCATGGTTAAGTTTGACTGAATAAGACTTATCTCTAATTTTATGGGTTACATAACCTTCTCTTAATTTGTGTTTATCTTTAACATAAACTTGTTGATTTTCTTCAAGAGGTTTCAAATTGACTGTACCTCTGTCGTAATAGCATTTTTGTACATTTTGTTTTGCCTCAAAAGTTTTGATTATTTCGTTTATGTTAAAGATTTTCGGTTCTAACATTTTAACAGTTGTGGGAACGTTAGTTCTTAGTAATCGTGACATTAAAAGTTGTGAGGGTGAAGGTAAATCTGAATCAATTGGTGTGTTTCTCAATTGCAATAAAGTTAAATATGGATCTTTACCATCTCTTAAAGATTTTTGTAAAGCTTTTTTATAAGTCTGAATATACCTTTCACTAAGTCCATTAGATCTAGGATTCTCTGGACTAAACCTAACATTGTTAATTTCCCTCGACTGGCAAAATTTATTGAATGAATCTGATGTATACTGCGGGGCTCCATCGGAGTAAAATATTTTTGGGATTCCATGACGAGCAAAAATTGATTTTAAATGAATAATAATTGTTTCACTCAAAGTGTTTTCTAATAAACAAATTTCTGGATATTTACTGTAATAATCTATAACGATTAGATAATTTTTTGATCCTATCAGTCAGACCCAACCTCCTCTCAAGGTAAGTTAGGAACTTTGTGAGGAGTTAATGGCTCTCTAACGTGATTTTTAAATTGTAAACATATTTTACAGTTTTTTACTTCTTCTTCAATTTCTGCAGTCATGAAAGGCCAATATACAGATTGTCTAGCTAACATTTTACATTTGTTTATGCCTTGATGGCCATAATGAATTCGTTTTCCTTTCATTTCATTTTTCATTGTAGAAGGTATTATAATTTGATTATTTCTTAACAATAAATTATCAGCAATACTAATTTCTTCTTTAATTTTGAACATAATTTTTAAATCTTCGTTAAAATTGTTTATGTTTTTAGGCCATCCATTTTGAACATATAATTTTACATTACTTAAATTTTTATCTTTTTTAGTCTCATCTCTGATTTTTTGTAATTGGTTCTCGGAAATGTTAAAATTTAATTTTACAAAACAAATTTGTGTTTCTAGCTCTACATCTAAATTATTTTTGTGTTTAGGCTTTTCTGAACAACACCTAGATAAAGTGTTTGCTACATAAAGCTCTTTTCCTCTCTTATAATAAAGATTAAAATCATATTTTTGCAGTTTAAATAGCATGCGTTGGAGTCTTGGTGGTGCATTTAACAAGGGTTTTTTTATTATTGATATTAGAGGTTTATGATCAGTCTCTATGTCAAAAATACTGCCATATATATATTTATCAAACTTTTCACACGCTACTAAGACTCCAAGCAACTCTTTTTCAATTTGTGCATAATTTCTTTGTGTTAAAGTCAAGGCTTTACATATATAAGCTACAGGTTGTCCCTTTTGTAATAGTACAGCACCTACAGAATCCTTAGAACAGTCTACAGAAATCAAAATTTTTTCATTAATATCAAAGTGTCTTAGTACTGGAGTTGTTGAAATTTTATATTTGATTTCATCAAAGCATTTATCATGTTTTTGTGACCAGTGCCACACTGTATTTTCTCTTATTAACTCTCTTAAGGGTGCAGTTAATTCCGATACATTTTTAAGATGCTTAGATAAATAGGTAATCATTCCAATTAGTCGTTGTACGTCTTTTTTATTTTCAGGTTTTTTCATATCTCTAATGGCCTTAACTTTAGCACTATCTACAGTTTGTCTGCCTCACTAAAAATAAATCCTAAGAACTTTATCTCTTTCAAACCAAAGTTACATTTATCAAGGTTAAATTTAACATTATATTTTCTTGCTTTTTCTAATACAGCACGTAATCTAATATCATGTTCTTGTCTTGATGAACCATACAATATCAAGTCATCTATATATGTTTGTACACCCTCCATATTAAATATTGAACTAAATCTTTTATGGAAAACTTCACTAGCAGAATTTATGCCATAGGGTAACCTCAAAAATTTGTATCTACCGTAACATGTATTAAATATGCAAAGATCGCTACTTTTTTCATCAAGCTTGATGCTCCAAAATGCTTTTGAAGCGTCAAGTTTACTAAAATATTTATTACCTTTTAAGTTACAAGCAATTTCTTCTAGTGTAGGTAATTGAAAATGCTCTCGTTTTATTGCTTTGTTTAAATCTTTTGGGTCTATACAAATTCTTAATGAGTTACTATTAGGCTTTTTTACTAAAACTAAAGAGTTTACCCAATCAGTTGGCTTGTCAACTTTTTCTATTATTCCATTATTCTCCATTTCTGATAGCTCTTTTCCTAACATTTCTCTTAACATTAGAGGAACTTTCATTGGTGGGTATACAACTGGAGGGACGGATTCATCAATTTTGATTGTATATGGTTCATCTAGACAGCCAATACCTGAAAAAACATCATTGTATTTCAGTTTTACATCACTATAATCATTTTTAAATTGGAAATTGGTGTTTTCCTCAACCTTTTCTATGTTGTAGACTCTTTTTAAAATATTTAGTGATTTACATGTAGGGAGACCTATTACTGTGGGTGCATTTACATCTACTACATAAAAGTTTAACATGTATATATCATTTTTATATTTACACTCTAGGATGCATTTTCCTATTACTTTTAAACATTCGTTTGAAAATGTGGTTAACCTACAATTTGTTTTCTGTATCTTTATTTTTTTTATTCAGTAAATTTATTTTATTTATGGATATAACATTGGCCATTGCCCCTGTATCTAATCTACATTTTAAATTATAATCATAAACTTTAAAGTTAATTTCAAAATCGTTATCGATTTCTTCATTTTCTATGTTTACTAAGCCTAAAAATAATTCATCTGAGTCTGAATTATCACTGTCATTTTGATCTAATGTCTTTATTCTTTTTTGAAAGCAAACCTTTGACTAATGACCTATCTTATTACAAAAATTACACTTAGCTTTGTAGGCTCTGCAGAGTTGACTAGGATGATTCGTTCCACATCTCTGACATCCCATGCTTCTTTTGGAATAGGACTGAGGGCGTTGGCTCCCATGGGATTCTGCAGCTCCTCCTCTCTGGGTGTTGACAATTTTCTTGTGGTTCTTTGGTTTTTTTCTTCCTATGTAATTAACTTCCTCGGACTTCCCAATTTTTTCTGCTTGGAGTTTGGAATTTTCAATGCTTTTACAGAGGATTATTGCTTTTTCTAGGGTTATGTCATCTTCTTCTAATAACATTTGACGTATATTTTCGTCAGCTACACCACATGTGATACATGTCTTTATTAAACTATCTTCTAAATCTATTAGTTCACATCCTTTGGCTCTGTTTATTATGTCAGTGATAAATGTATCCACTGTTTCACCTTCTAACTGCTTTCTTGTGAATAATAGGTACCTTGCATTGGATACGTTGCTTTTGGGTTTGAAGTGGTTTTCAAATTTTGCTATGAGAGGTTCTAATTTGTTCAATTCTTCTTCTGTGAATTTAAATGTATTGTATATTTTAAATCCTTCGTCACCTATCAGCAGAAGAAGTTGGGCACATTGTGTTATTTGCGATTTCTTCGTCAATTCTGTAGCATGTAAATAATTTTTAAACCTTTGTACAAAGAACGTCCAATTTTCGTAGAGGTTTCCAGACATTTGCATCGGAGAAATTGCCATTTTGAATTCCATTTTCGAGATCGAGATTGTATATCTTCGAAAATTTGAGTAATCCACAGTTTAACTTCTCAATTTTATTGATATTGTAAAATATAGCACTGTATTTTAACTTCATACGTTCCTATTTTCAATCAAACTTGTATGAGAATCGAGAATCGGGTTTCGGCACCATGTGATAAACGTTATTAGGTTATATCTGCGAGGACCGTTGAAATTAAACACAACCTCTCTGTCTCGTGTCTCACACCAGAAGGGGTGAAGTTTATTCTCCAACTTACATTGTTAACAACCTTGCCACCAACATCACACACATAGGTGACAAGGGTTGCATACCTTACAGGTAAGTTATTTTTTCTGCTGATTTGATAATAAAATCTTGGTTATTAATTTTTATTTTCAGGTACTGGAAATCTGGTTGAGTATATAGGAGGAAAAGCTAAGAAAAACAGTTTTATTTACATTTAAGGTAAGTAAATTTTCTGAATACCAAGAAAGCACTTTCTTCATGTCATTTTCTACTTTATGTTTTAGGTCTTGCCAAGTGCTACCTTCATAATATATAGCAGTGTCGCAGTGGCGTGCAATACCAGTTACAATAGGGTAGGCAAACATTTAAATTACTTACTACTATGATCCACCAAAATATGCTCTCGTTCGGAAATGTCAGTGTCAGTATAATAGTCAATAATTGATTTGGACATTACACTTAAAACTAAGTATTTTTAAAACAAAAACAGTGGGTTCTTTCTTGCATAAGAAACCGAGTAACAAACACACTTAACACGCAGCAGTCTATTAGATTAATGATTATAAAATATTAAACACAATTATTTTTTATAAATCAGGTCAATACGGCGGTCATTTTTTAAAAACTCATTTAACACATCATCATAAAAATTAGTATTTTGTTTTAGGTCTTGCATAAGTTCTTTTTGAATTGAAAAAACTGCTAAGTTGCTTAATCTCTCTTGTTCTTGAGAAAAAGATCGTTCTGCCGAAGCGCTACTAGCTGGTATCGTCACAAGCTTGGCTAATGTAACAAATTGCGGAAACACGTGGCACATTCTGTTGTTTTCGCAAAAACTAATAATTTCATAGGCATTGAGACCGGCAAATTCTGATGAAAAATATAAACAAATCATCTCGTTTTTGTAATCTGTCAAAATCAAATTCTTTATATTTTGTCTTTAGCTCCGAAAATATTTCATCAGGAAAATTATCTTTGTATTGCGAAAAAGAATCTAGATCAAGAAGGCGAAAAAAATGCAGCTGGTTAATTTCATTATAACCATCAGAAATTTCCATTTTGATATTGTCCAATATTTCTCGAAATATTCGCTTACAATGTACCTTTACATCATTAATATTCCGCTTTTTTGTTGGCTCGCCGCAAATAGTTATAGTTCTTTCATAAATTTTGTCAGTTATTGTAAAAGTTACCTATCAATAAAGTTTTAAATCCTTCGATTTTTTTAAACAATAGCCAATTCTACGATTTTTGATTTTATTATATTAAAAAGAATATCAGTTTGTATAAATATTGCATTAAAAATTACTAAAAAATAATTCTACTCGAAGTCTTGCAAAGTAAATTCGTACATTCTAAAGAGTGTTTCTCCGTTCCAATTCGCTTCATTTTCGCATTTTCGTTATCGGTCGGGTCAGCTCGACTACCTCCAAGCATGCAGTGCTTCAGCGCTCCATATGAATTTGTATTACTCGGCTGAAACTGCTTTGCTTTCTTTTTAAATACGATACTTATACACAGTAGAGCAGTGCGCGCTGAGCGTCATTGAGAAACTTAAATAAAATTACCTCTTGCGCCAGCGGCGAGAGGTGTATAATTTATTAATTATATTATTATTAAGTTTTACGAGGACTGAGACAGGATAGAGCATAGTAGATAGTATATCTTTTTTTAACAAAAAAAATGTATTGGTGGTATTGGTAACTTTTCTAGGGTAGACAATGCTTTTATGCTTCTATTGTATGCACGCCACTGCAGTGTCGTCTGCAAAGGCTATTATTGTTCCACCTGACTGAACCTCGAATAAATCATTTATATAAATGTTAAATAGTACTGGACCCAACACTGTGTTGGAGTACACCACATGTAATATCCCTCATATTACTCAAAGTATTATTTATTTGGACAACCTGTAGCCTACCTGATAGGTAAGTTTTAAATAACTTGTGACTCAGACCCCTCACACCCATTGCGTATAATTTTTCTAACAAAATGGAATGAGAGACTGTATCAAAAGCCTTCTGTATATCTAAAAAAATGCAAAGAGATTTTGCTCTAGTATCCATACCTTTATAGATTTTATTAGTTAATAAATTAATAACGTCTTGTGTACATTTTCCATTTCTGAATCCAAATTGGTACTTTGATAATAATGAATTTTTCTCTAAATAATCAACCAGTCGGTGTTTTATAATTTTTTCAGATATTTTAGATAAATTGGATATCAGAGATATTGATCTGTAGTTACTTATACACATGTCATCACCTTTCTTAAAAACAGGTTTGACCACAGCATTTTTAAAATGTGATGGACATTCACCAGTTTCGATTATCTTATTTATTATAAATGTTAGGGGACATACTATTTTATTTTGTACATCCTTTAGTAACTCTGCAGTAACGCCATATAGACCGCTAGCTTTTTTGTTTTTTAAACTATTTAGTTCTTTTTTAACTTCTTGAATGTCAGTGGGATAGAGAAACATAGTTTTTTTACATTTTTTTTAATTGATTTTTGTAAAGGATTACCTACAGTTATTGTAGAGGCCAATTTTTTACCAATTTCTGTAAAATAACAATTAAATTCATTGGAAATATCTTTATCATGTTCTAAGATTCTATCGTGTTCGTCTCTAATGCAAGTAATATGTTTATTATCGCGTAATTTTTCTTTAGTAACCTGATTTACAACGTCCCACAATATTTTTGAGTCATTTGAATTTTCCTCTAACTGCTTTTTGAAAAAAATTACCTTTGTTATTTTAATTAAATTTGTCACCATATTTCTATAATTTTTATATTCCTGTTCCTTATTTCCCTGATTACGTGCAACCCTTCTTTTTAAGTCATTTTTTTATTCACAGATTTTATTAAGCCTTGTGTTATGCAATCTTTTATTTTCTTATTTTTACTCGTTATCTTTACTTTCGTCGTACATTTGTTTATTTGACCTTGTAAGACATTTATAAAAAAATTTGTTGACCCTTCAGCATTATCATAACTATACAGATTTTCCCAGTCTAAATTAGCCAGATTCGTATTTAGGTTGGTTATATTTAAAGATTTCCTATAAAAAGTTTCATATTCAGTTTTTTTAATATTTTCTGGAAATACAATTTGTAACTCTGTCGTGTGGTGGTCTGTAATATTTGATTTTATGACAAACGGCATTACGTAATCAAGTTCAGTGTTCGACTTAACAAAAATATGGTCCAAGCAAGTACCTCGTTGTAAATTAGGTCTTGTTACCCTGTTTATTGCTGAGATATATGAATTTTCTGACATGATATTTAAAGTCTCTACTCTCTAGTATAATCATTTTCACACAAAATGTCAATATTGATGTCACCTATCACAAACATATAATCGTAATTATTTTCAGTACTCTCTAACAATCTGAATAAATTACTATTAAATTTAAATGGACAGGATGCTGCACTTCTATAAATGAAAAATAATTAAATTTTTCTATTTTCAAAATTTAACATTATTTCAAATATTTTTATTTCAGTCATGTTTATAACGTTAAATAGTTATTTATTCAACAAGTACAAAAAGTAAGTGTTTATTGCACGCGACGTGAAATTGTCCAACGAGGCCGTCAGGCCGAGTAGGACAACCTGTCGAGTGCAATAAGCACTTTTTGTACGAGTTGCATACAATATTTTTTCTACGTTCATGCAAAAACCAAAAAATGTTATTTAGATGACACTAAGTCTAGGAAAATGTGACATCGATTTGAACGTTTATGTTTGTCATGATGAAAAAACGCTATTGTAGAGTGACAGATGAATGCAATAAACACTTTATTGCACTAGTGCAATAAAGAACCACTTTTTCCACTAAATATAGTTCAATAAAGTTTTGTTTTTTGCATGAACGAAGAAAAAGAATATTTAATATCTTTTTTATGTAAACCACCACTCCACCTGCCTTATTTAAATCACCATTATTATAAATTATGTTATAGTCTTGTAACTGATATATTTTTACATTCTCAATATTCCATCTCTCAGTTAGTATAATGCAGTCAAATTTTATATCCAGTTGATGTAAAAAAAATACTGAAAATATCTAAATGTTTGTGAACGCTTCTTATGTTTTGTTGACAGATTTTAAGATTAACATTTGCATCATTTACAGATAGAACATCACGCAACTCCAGGACAGTTTCTAGAATAAAGCCTTCTAAAAATGGATATCTAAAATCCCTCAAATATGGATTCATGATTTGTCAATAGGAAGCAGAAAACCTTTTAGAAGCAATATACAAAATGTTTTAAAATATAAAAACTATATTTAATTAAAATTAATGACAATGTTACATTTACACATATTAGGAACACAATACACATATTTAATCATTTATATTTTGCATTAAAAAAACCTATTTCATTAACCTCACTGATCTCTTTACTGGATTTTCTGTTATCGTTGGCTGTTCTTTCCTTTTGCTAGCTCTGGTCTGAACTTGTAGAAGGTCCTTGAAATTTAACTTCTGTTTTTCTTCACTGGAATACTCTGCGATCTGCAGCTTAGGATTTATTGTCGTGTCTCCAATTGTTTGGATGTTAAGAATTTTATTCTTGTCAACAATATTTGTAAGTTTTTCAGATTCACTATCTCCTTGGTCTTTTAAATCTTCATATGAGTAAACTACACCATTAATGATTAAGGTGTTGTTTTTAATCCGTGCGTCTAAATTATTTTCTTTCGCAATTTTTAATTTTTGCGTAATAATTTCCGTTACGCATACTCTTCAGACGTGTAATAGGTGGAGACAAATATATTAGTACCTTTCAATTTCCTGGCACTTTGTAGTATTTCTAACTTTAATTGGTAATTTACAACTTCAATAAATACAGGTAGTATTCTGTCTTCCCCTTTTTTACCTATTCGATATTTATCTCTTATATCAGTGAAATTGCATTCAACGCCAAGTTGTTCATTTATAATATTTAACACTGTCTTAGTATCGTCTATTCCATTTTCTTCTTCCTGCACTGCATAAAACAGTAAGTTATATTTGTTTAGTTTTTGTTCAGCTGCTAATAATCTACTTTTTAAGGTTTGTTTTTTTTTCTTAATTTCTTCGTTCTCTGTTCTCAGGGTGGGGGTTTAATTCAATGTTTATGTTTTTTATTTCCTTCTTGAGTTCCGCAGTATTTGTAAACAACTGCTGTTCTATAATATCAGTTTTTTTCAACACATTTTGCAGCAAATCATAAATCGTTTTATTTGATATATTGTTTTCTTCCATGCCTTTATTTTACTAAATATAAACCGTGTTTGCCACTTAGCTGTATTTGTAGATATCAAAAAACTGGAGTGATATCTTTTTCTACCGACACTCGATACGATAGTGTATACCTTCACTTTTAGATTTAAAATAGTTCACTTATTTATATTGCTTACATTAAATGTTTTTATTCCATTTATGAAAATTTTGTATTTGAGGAATATATTCTTATCTATTGGAATATATTATAGTGTACTCGTAGCCAAAAAACTTACAGTTTTGTTTCACTTTCTACTACAATTTTTTACGGACACATAGAGCACTAAAATACACGACTTTACTCATACCCTGAAAACTATATACTGAAATACTTTTTATTATTGTTCCTAAACCGTCAATGAGGGCACGTTTCACTCTGCCAGTTGGGCTTAGAGAATTAATTTTTTATTCTGCTGCATTTATTTGATATAATAAAACTTTGTTGAAGTTATCCAGAACAAAAGTATATTCGGGACTTAATTCATTTTTAACTCCAAACTAATGTTTAAATATTGATGTTTTAGTATTTGGATTTCAATTTTCATTGGTTCTAAGTCATAATAATGAATAAATGTGTGTATTTTGGATTTAACTTTGGAATTTCCTAATTTATATGGAAGGATTCCGGGATTATTATTGAGGTTGGTTATTATTATTTCCTGAAGTATGGCTCTCTCGAGGGTTGTTCACGTCAGGGTTAACAGAATCAGGTGCTTCCTGCAACACATGTTTTTTATTAGATGACTTTGGTCGTCTTAATTTTTGTTTATGTAAAGTGTTACTTGTGGTTCGTACTTTTAATTTTTTGTCTTCCATCATTTTTTCTTTAGTAAATCGAGGGTTTAACTTATTGCGGAGATTTGTAGTGAATTTTCGGTAGACGTCTGTGTCAGGTTTATATGTTAATAGGTCATGTCTTTTTTTCTCGATCATTGTAATTTCCTATAGTCCTTTCTTTTTGATTGGCTAATTGTTCATTTAATGTTTTATTTATAGATTTCTTTTGTCATTTCGCGATGTTCCTGTACATAGTTATTTATTAACTTTTGATTTATGTCGATATCAAACGGATCTTTGGTATTTAAGTGTCCATTTATAATGTCAATTGGTTTTTGTATTGTTACCGAGTGTATGGAATTATTGTAACCTAATATGGCATATGGTATTTGGTTTAAAATACCAATTTTACCTTTATTCTTATCTCTTATTATGCGAAGATGTTCGATAAGAGTAGAACAAAATCGTTCTATAGGTCCATTTGATTGAGGATTGTTAACAGTAATATAATGTGTTTCAATTTTATGAATTTTGAAAAATTCTTGAACCACAGAATTTTTTAGTTCTGTGCCATTGTCCATGACAACTAGCGAGGGTAAACCGTGGTGAGTCATAAAGGTCAGAAATGTTTTTACTACTTCTGTACCTATCATTGGTGTGAGAGGGTACGCCTGAGCATATTTAAAAAATGTATCAATTAGCGTCAAAAATTTTTGTCCGTGTGCTTGAAAAGTATCAATGTGTATAATTTCGAATGGTCTGGAGGGTGTGGGTGAAATTGCAAATTTTTGTTTGGGGGGATTTCTATCATAATTATTTATTAAACACGTTTCACATGAGTTTATATCGTTTTTTATTCCGGGCCAATAATGTGATCTTCTGATTCGCGTTTCGGTCTCTAATATACCACGATGGTTTGTTTTTCCTTCGTAAAAATTTTGGATAGTATTTATCTGGTTTTCTTTATCAGTGACATCTTGCAAAATTGTATTACACTTTATTAATTTATATGCGGAATTTTAAAATGTCATTCTTAATATTTCATATATTTGTGGCTTGTAAGATTCATCGGTAAAATAAATAGCATAAGTAAATTTTGGATTTAGAAAATGTTTAAATACATTTGTAATATCGTGTTCTAAATTATTTTTTGATATTTGTGCGTAAAGACGGTTTTTTGTATGGAATATTTGTTTAATTTTAGGTTGGACGGGCGAATGTAAAATAAATTCTAATTGCATTTGATGGTCAAAAGAATTCAAGCACCTTTCTGAACTAGGCATTTCTTGTATGGGTTCTTCTTGGCTTGTGTGCACTGTGTTATCGTTAGGGTCGGCTTCTTCTGCTGAAATTGTTTCTTCTGTGTCTTGTGAATGGCTTCTTTGGATAGATGGTCTGGGTTCTTCATCTCTGACGTCATCCATAATAGGTTGTTCACAAGCATTACCTAGTATCTGTATTTTCTTGTTCATTTTCTAAGGTATTGTTAGATTTATTCATATAATTGAAAAATTATTCTTTGGTGTGAATACTACGGTTTTTGTATGCGGATTGATTTTGGTTTTAAAAATATCTTTTTGACAGGACTGTTGATAATGTATTGGTAAAATGCAATTTGGCGTAACTAATTTTGAATTTACGAAATCTAATTTAACATTTAAAAGTTTTAGATTATCTAGTCCAATTAATCCATCGTAAACATTGTGAAAATCAAACAAATATAATTTTAAATTGTCGTTTTGTCTAAATTCTGGGAAAATTAGAATAGCTGCACAATATTTGTGAGATGATGTTTGAAATATTGTCGAAACAGTGAAAGGTTCGTAAAATATTTTATCAGAACAAAATTTTGAGGCAATTTTAGGATTAATAAAAGATTTTGTGCTACCTGTGTCAATTAAAATTTTTAATGAAGGATTTATAATTTGAATGTAAGGCAGCTCTTTCTTATCTGTAGACATGTGATATTCTATTATATTTCGCGTCGTGTAAAGTAATTCTTTCTTATCTGTAGCCATATGATATTCTATTACGTTTCGTCGGTCGTATCGTAAATTTTCTTAAAATTTTCAAGTTGATCGTCTTGTTCAGTATACTCACAAAAATTCTTCGTTTCCGAAGTATTCAGGGCGCATTCTGTTTCCTGATTTTCGTCAATTTCAGTATTGAATAATTCTTCAGAAACAATTGCCGGTTTTTGATTATTTCGGAAATAATTGTTTTGAGAATTTGGGTAGTTTTGTCTAATTTGGGGTATTGTATTTCATGTGGAAACACTCATGGGTGTTGGTTTAGATTGTGGAGCATTGGTAGGTTTCCACACATTTTGTGGTCTGCCAAACGTTTGCATACCAGTTGGAAATTTTTGGGCAAGTGGATTAGGGTTTCTTTGAATCTTTATGGGCTCATGGGGAAATTGGGAAGTGTTTGCTTGTTGTGGAAAGGTTATCGCTCTTACTTGATTAAAATTATGCTGTTGAGGTAGATTAGGTTGATTTTGAGGGTGTTGGCTATTTGGTTTTCTGAATGAAACACTGAATTGATTAGATTTTTGGATATATCTAATATTATCTTCCTCATTAATAAATTATATGGCTTGAGCAAGACTGGCTGGTCTCATTGCGCGTATTGTAGAACCTAGTGGTTCTTTTAAATCTGCTATAAATGTTTTCAATGCTTGCTTGGTGAAGAAAGTTCTTTTATGTTGCTGTTGGGCCTGCCAAAGTGTTTTTTAAAAAATAAAATTTTCAAAAATTGAACTTTTATTAATTAAAATGTTACAACTAACGTGTGAGAAGATTTTATCAGAATTAACTTGACAAACTAGGTACAGAAAACAAGGATAAGAATTATCTAATAAGCAGTTTTGCACACATCGCGTTATTAGTATTAAGGTTCATAGCATCTACTATCTAAGTTACCTATTTAAGAGTCACAGAGTGTGTCACATTACATGTATAATAATATTTACAACTACACAATTAAATTTAAAAAAATACGTATTTTGAAAGATTTCTATAACTAAAAATGTATTGCATAGGCTGCTTTCTGTTGTTATACAGGGTGTCCGGAAATGATGAGCAAAAAATTCAGGGGATAATTCTAGACCGAAAATACATGCTACCTCTTGCTATAACATTTTTTCCAAAACTGATTATTAACGGAGTTACAGGGTGTTACAGTTAAATTTTATTTGCAATTTTTTTGCAATACCTTTTGTCACACTCCTAATATTTTGACGAAATTTCGTATATGGGGGTTTTTCGGGTTGAGGATTATAAATTTGCCCACCGTTTTTTCGCATTTTGTAGAGGGCGCCACATACGCGCCTTTATTTTGGTTTGAATGGTTCCAACTTTTTTGTGCTACACTTTATGCGACTTTTGACTGAATATTTTTGTTCTCCTAATCTTTTGACATAAAAAAGGTATACTTTACTTGTTTCGACAAATCTAACCGTTTTCGAGAAAAACGCTTGCTTGCATGTGATGAATATGAAATCATTTTAATTTATTCTCTACATTAAACATAGCATGCTTTGGAAACAAGCGCTTAGTTGTCTTGGAAACAAGTTTATGGAGAATTAGTTTTGACAGATAGTAATTTTTGTGAAAAGTTGTTGTTACGCTGATGGTAGTTAATGATAAATAATAAAAAATAACGTCCTCAACAAATAAAGAATGGTTTACTAACAGAATCGTATGGTTAAAATACATAAGTTATTAGAACAATACAAATACAAATTAAACAATCAAATCAAAGTGACGTCCTTCCTCTTCAATGCATAAATTAATTCTTCTTAAAAAATTCCGACGAACTCTATAGAATATTCCTTCCTTTTGCTTAATTACCTCACAATTAGCAGCAATTATTTCTCTCAGTTCATTGACGCTATTCACAGGTGGCCTGTATACAAGCGTCTTCAGATAGCCCCAAAGAAAGAAATCGATTTTATTTAAGTCAGGGGATCTAGGGGCCCACTGTACAAAATCACCGCGTCCTATCCACCTTTCAGGAAAAGATTCATTTAAGAATTTTCTGGCCGCTAAACTAAAATGCGGTGGCGCGCCATCTTGAAGCAGCCACATTGCATTTCTTAGTCCGAGTTGTACATCTTTCAATAGAATGAGTAAGTGGGTTGTTAAAAAATCCAAGTATACTTCACCATTGAGTCTTTGTGGAAAGAAACGTGGCCCAATTAAGTAGTCTCCTATAATACCGGCCCACACGTTGACGGAAAACTTATTTTGAAAACCACGCTCTATTGATAAATTAGGATTCCCATCAGACAAAAAATGCTCATTGTGGAGGTTTATCATGGCCAAATCCAGCTTCGTCCGTGAAAAGAATATTACGAACAAAATCACCATTATGAAGTATTCTAATTGTATTGCAGAAATTCACACGAGCAGCAGGATCTACGGCAGATAAGGCTTGCACCTTTTGGTAGTGATACGGATGAAAGTTTTGTTCGCGCATTGTTTCATGTACGGAGCTCTTTGGAATGCCCTCCTGAATAGCAATTTTTCTTATACTTACATTGGGATTATTCTCTATCGAATTCAAAATACGAGCTTCTGCTTCTGTTGTTCTAGTATTCCGTTGTCGACCTACATTAATAATTCTAGTTTTGAACGATCCAAATTCTCCCAGTCTTCGATGAATAGTACTGAACATTCGCGATTGGGGTAGGTTTCTATTTCGAAATGCATCGCGATATAAACGTCGTGCTGCAAAAGCATTTCCAGCAGCTAGACCGTGATAATAATGCATGTCCCGTAACTCCATGTTAGAGTAATTATTGTTCATTTTTAGGTATTATTATTTTTATAACAATTACTACAAAAGAACTTGTACAAAATTACTATCTATCATAACTAATTCTCCACAAACTTGTTTCCAAGGCAACTAAGCGCTTGTTTCCAAAGCATGCTATGTTTAATGTAGAAAATAAATTAAAATGATTTCGTATTCATCAGTCATCACATGCAAGCAGTGTTATTTAAGCGTTTTTTATCGAAAAGGGTTAGATTTATCGAAACAAATAAAGTATACCTTTTTTATGTTAAAAGATTAGGAGAACAAAAATATTCAGTCAAATTTCGCATAAGGTGTAGCACAAAAAAGTTGGAACCATTCAAATCAAAATAAAGGCTCGTATGTAGCGCCCTCTACAAAATGCCAAACAATGGTGGGCAAATTTATAATTCTTATCCCCAAAAACCCCCTATACAAAATTTTGTCAAAACATTATGAGTGTGGCAAAAAATATATTGCAAAAAAACTTCAAATAAAATTTAACTTTAACACCCTGTAACTCCGTTAATAATCAGTTTTTGAAAAAATGTTATAGAAAGAGATAGCATTTATTTTCGGTCTAGAATTATCCCCTAAATGTTTTGTTCATAATTTCCGAACACCCTGTATATTAGCTTTACACCGGTACCTTTG
Source organism: Monochamus saltuarius (assembly GCA_025584915.1). Classification (NCBI taxonomy): domain Eukaryota; kingdom Metazoa; phylum Arthropoda; class Insecta; order Coleoptera; family Cerambycidae; genus Monochamus; species Monochamus saltuarius. The sequence goes on from CM046723.1 coordinate 33,618,080, forward strand.
AATTTTCGCAAGTGGCATGAGATAACATTCCTGTTATTGACTAAGCTCTATATTTTTCACTTCTTAAATGTCTAACATTATTTGTAGAAAAATACGGCACTCTTAAAAATTAATTCCTTAGATCTGAAGAACATTTTTTGCTAATTTTTATTATTTATTCTTAAAATAATATATTACTACTTATTTATTACCTTAATGCATGCATTAGTCTATGATTTACAGACAATATTGTTTTATTTCGTTTTTATATGTCTTAAAATTATCAAAACCATATCATGGTCAGCAAATATAATCGAGTTGAATGCTACAACGAATACGTAAGCAATTTACCGCATGATATGTTTGCATAGAGGAAATACTTTAGATAGAAATACAGCAATGGTTATAAATATCGTTTGCTAGTGTTAGAGTGAAACAGACCATCTATAAGTATGTCTGACCTTAACTGGTTGACTAAGCGGCAGAACACAGAAACGACTTTGGTCCTATAATTAAAGGAAACTCATTTGTGCTGAACTGACACCTTAAAGATAGGCATTTAGTCAGCTGTCAGCGGCAAGCTTTGTAACCTGCTATCCCAGTCGGCCTGTAGATGCGCGAACTCACTCACCTACCTGCTGTAATACAATTCAGCGGTTAACAAACTGCTGGATTTAACAGTGAAGGCGGAGTTCATATTTTCAGAGGCGAGAGAGATAACACATAGCTACGCCTTTTGTGGGGGCGTTTGCTTTGGACGGGATAGGTACATTAAAACGACGCCCAGCGTCACAAACTCTTAATAATGTATTTGTCAAGAAGTTTATGTACCGAAAATTTGACGGTACGTAAAACATATTATATAATGTCTGAAGCATTTATTTTGTTGTATACATTTTAAAAAGTTGTTGCCAAGTTATTAGGTAGGTATAAATGTTATCATTCTTTAAGAAATCTAATAATTTTTATTGTCTAATTCCTTAAGTTGCCATAACTTTTTCATTTAAAAAATAATTTAATTTAAATTGATTGATTTATAAATACCAATAGCGACTCGTGATTTTTATGTATATATATAATAAAAAATATAATAAAATCTTACCTTAATTGATGAAGACATTTGTAGATCTGATTCACTATTACAGTAGGTGTAAAGGGTGCCCCATAAAGTATGTTACACGTATTGAGTGGTGATAGAACATAAATAAATAATTTTTTTACTGTATTGTAAAGGTATTTTAAGCTAATATAAATCAATTCTCCTACAATTCCTATCAATGAAGTCATATGTATGCTCTCTGATACCAAACATCTAGCTATGCTAATGAACAATTCCATAGACAAAACTCTATTCAATAATTATCACTTATAATACCACTAGAGCTTCAATTATTACTGGAAATTTTTTCGAGCACACGAATAAATTGAAAATTCTCCCGAGTCGAAGACGAGGGAGAATTTTCTAAAAAATATTCGTGTGCAAGAAAAAATTTCCAGTTTTTAATTGAAGCTAGAGTGGTATTCGGTAAGAAAATTTCACAATGAAGTGTTAAAAAATATCGACAAAAATATAAAGATATTAAAATTTTTTGATTGTTTTGAAGAGACAGTAGGCTTTGTATGTTTATTCAAAAAGGATAACAAATGTCATTTTATATGCACGGTGTCAAAGTGAAAAGTTTAGTGTTTTTTTACGAAAAATGTCCCGTTTTGGAGAAGAAAACCAGGACATTATTAAAAAAGAAATACAACTAACCGACTTTAGTTAAGCAAAATAATAAAAAATAAGTCAATAGTAGATCAATCTCTCAGTTTTCCACATACTCATTTTACTAAAGTAGGTAGAAATATATTTTCTTACAAAGAACCTCAAGCACTATGCAATATCAATAAAATTCATATGCATATATTATTAAGTTAAATTAAATATAAGTAACGAACTTTAGTTACATAATATAGTAAAAAATAAGTTGATAGTAGTTTAATCTTTTAGTTTTCTACAAATTTAGTATACTAAAGTTGGTAAAAATATATTTTCTTACAAAAAACTTGAAGCTGTAAATAACATCAAAGTAACTCACATACATATAACATTAGGTTAAATAAAATACAACTAACCGGCTTTAGTTAAGCAAAATAATAAAAAATAAGTCAATAGTAGATCAATCTCTCAGTTTTCCACATACTCATTTTACTAAAGTAGGTAGAAATATATTTTCTTACAAAGAACCTCAAGCACTATGCAATATCAATAAAATTCATATGCATATATTATTAAGTTAAATTAAATATAAGTAACGAACTTTAGTTATAGTCTAAGAGCCAGTAAACCTATAAGTAAATGATTATACCTGAAATTTTGCACAGTGACTCTCTTATACCTATCACTCATGATGTGGGGACTCGCTAAGCCCGGCGAGGTCGACTCAAGAGTTACTCAGGTGCCAGAAGTATGAAAATGTAACCAACTTCGTTATTAAATTAACAAAGATGCCGTTTGAAAATTTTAAAATATACAATTATTATTATATAAAATAACAAAGGCAGACGATTACCGTGATTCTAAGTTCATGGCAGACACTTGTGGAATTGGCAAAAATTATAAATTTCAAAATTATTTGATTAAATCTTATTTTTGACTTTAAAGAACTTTCAGAAATTTAAAGCATTGTAATCTACACCACCAAATCTCAGAACCTGTTCAAGAAATAGATGTTATTTGTTACTTATATCATTTTAATTTAAATTGGTGCTAAATATGATAAATAATATAAATAAATGTCTAATTTGATAGATTTGAAATTTTAAAATTTTCAAACGGCAGCTTTGTTAATTTAATAACGAAGTTGGTTAAATTTTCATACCTCTCGCACCTGAGTAACAGTTGGGTCGGCCTCGCCGGGCTTAGCGAGTCATCACCTCATGATTGATAGGTATAAGAGACTCAATGTGCAAAATTTCAGGTATAATCATTTACTTATAGGTTGCCGGCCACTGGCTCTTAGACTATTACATAATATAGTAAAAATAAGTTGATAGTAGTTTAATCTTTTAGTTTTCTACAAATTTAGTATACTAAAGTTGGTAAAAATATATTTTCTTACAAAAAACTTGAAGCTGTAAATAACATCAAAGTAACTCACATACATATAACATTAAGTTAAATAAAATACAACTAACGGACTTTAGTTAAGAAAAAAAATAAAAAATAAGTCGATAGTAGATCAATCCCTCAGTTTTCCACATACTCATTTTACTAAAGTTGGTAGAAATATATTTTCTTACAAAGAACCTTAAGCACTATGTAATATCAATAAAAGTCATATGTATATATTATTAAGAAGGCCATGGAATCCATGTCAAACAAGGTAATCGTGACTTTTGACGTTATTTGACCATTTTCTTTAAAATCGTTGTGTTGTACAATTGAAAAATGGAGCGGTTTGAGAAATACGTTTTATGCAAGTTTTGCTAAAAAGTTAGTGAAATTAAAATGTATCATCGGAACCTAAAATTTTTAATGTATTTATTACAAGAATGCGGGCCAGAAATTTATTCGCCAAACTTGTTTGGGATTATTAAAAATTATTTGCTTCTGGTGTGTAAGAAATATGGAGCTCTTCGTGGATCACAGCAGAATAAGATTGTTTCAAAGTACTACATTTATTTTTTGAAACATAGACATTTTATAAATTTTAGTGAATGTGTGCTTGTTTATTCCCCATTAAGAAAAGAAAACGTGGCTAAGGAATTTCAGCAACATTTGGACGCTTTAATTAAAACTACTAAAAGTATATACTTGGTAAATATTTATAAATAATTTGTACTTATTAAATTATGATAGAATAAATTTGAAGTTAAATATAAATGTCATTATATTTATAAATGTCAAAAAATTTCCAGTGTAATTTCATGCTCCTTACCCCAAGGATGAGAAAAATTTCCGGAAATTTTCTTAGTTGCTATAGTAACGCTACAAAATACAGGCCTTTAATTGGCTGAAAAATACTATTGTGAAATTTTCTAAAATAAAAATTAATCTACATAAATTTACTAACCTGGTTTAATAATAAAACACTACTCTCGCATAAGAACTGTTTGTAAGGTTCCATTTATTACCGTGCTTGTTAAAGCATATTATATATTATTTTTTTACGGTGTCCATTTTCCCCGTGATCACCATGACGCTAAAAAGTGACTTTGTTAGAAAGAAGTGCGAGAGAGCAATATCGACCACAAGGCCGGCCGGCCGGATTTTCTACATCCAAGTTCAAAAAGTAAGCCGTTTTTCTTAGTGGACATGGGCCGTATAATTAAATCGATAAACATTTATTTTTATTATTGAATACAGTTCATTTATCTCTTAATTTTTTTAAGTTATCGAACACATAATTTTTATAAAATACATGGTGTTTAAAAAAAACGAACCCTACTCAAGAAAGGTTAAGTCGGCGATAGCCGACTTGCCACCTTTCTAGTTCTTATATATTAAAATCCGTTGTTTTTTCTCGCTCCCACCGGGGGGTGAGAAAAGTGGGGTTTTGCGTCCCAAAAGGCTTTTTTTGCGAGCCGCGCAGCGGCGAGCCCGGGGGCGCGAAGTCGAGTTCGGTCCTGGGGTTGTCTGTTAGGCGTATTTTGGTTGGTTCGTTTTACTTTTTTCAGGGCGAATTTTACGTTTTTCCGGAGGTCCGCCGGAGCTACTTTTCGATTTTCGCGAGGAAACGAGACAAAAGTCGAAAACCACGCCCATTATCGGAAGTCCGGAAGCCGCCCGAGGCCGATTTCGCTCCGCGCGACGTTTTTCACGGGAGCCCGTCGGGGACGCGGGCGCGGGCGAGTCTCCTTATTTGGTCCTTTCTCCGTCGCGACGAGGCGCTCGGCGGGCCGTTTTTCGCGTTTTTCTAGGTAAATTTTCCGTTTTTCGGAGGGTCCTCGCCGGCCGTTCTCGACGAGAGGATGGAGATAGCGTAGGAGGAGCTTATCGCCCGGGAATCGGAGAAACGTCAGTCGGATATGGGTAGACGTCAAACTATTTCCGATTCGATATTTTCGCATTTCCCCGCATTCATTTCCAGAAAGCCGTGTCAAAACGTAAACTTTGAACCTTCTACAATGTGCCGCGTGCCTCAGATTTAGGTTTAAAATTCGATTTTATAGTGAAAATAACGAAAATGTGGGTCAATTACGCGTTCTGGGGCATTCGCGTTCGCTCGGCCGTCCGAAACGTCAAACGGCTAGCCGGACGGTGCGGTGCCGTTGACAGCTCCGGATAAAACTTGGGAACGTTCGCTAAACCGGCCGATGGGAGGCCCCCCAAAAGCCAGAAACGGTAAGTTTAAAGTCTCTAGATACTTTCTGTTATGCGAGCGCTGGGTTTTGAGTTCCAATTTGTATCGAATTTTGCGTAATACCAAACAGAGACGTGGAGAAGAGCCTGGCAATATGGCGGGTCCTCACAAAACCTTCAAAATGTTACATTTTGCAAAGTAAGTACCCCTTTATTTCCATAAAGCCATATCGAAACGTAAACTTTGAACCTTCTACAATGTGTCGTGTGCCTCAGATCTGTTTTTAAAATTCGATTTTATAGTAAAAATTGCGAAAATTTGCGACGTCAAATGGCGAGTGCGCGGTGACATTTCCGAATAAATCGCAGAAAATTTCGCTAAATGGGCCGACCGGAGCCCCAAAGGTCGAAAACGGTAAATCTGAAGTCTCTAGATACGTTGTGTTATGCGAGCGTTTGGTTTTGAATTCGTTTTTGTATCGAAATTTGCGAAAATCCTAAGCAAGACGGGGTCAAAATGACGTAAGCCATAGAACAGCTGTCAAATATTTCCATCCGCTATTGCTATTTGCATTGAACTTTGCATAAATAGAATGAATAGGTAGGTGGTATCAGTGAGCTAGACAATATGGCAGACCAAGACGGGGTCAAAATGACGGAAGCCATAGAACAGCTGTCAAATATTTCCATCCGCTATTGCTATTTGCATTGAACTTTGCATAAATAGAATGAATAGGTGGTATCAGTGAGCTAGACAATATGGCACACTTCAAGTCGCTTCGCTTATATACAGTGCGACTCAAAAAGCTCGATGTACGGGGTGTTACGATAAAAATTGACGAGAAAAAATAAAAATTACAGATTCGAGGAAATTTTCGGTTCTTTCGCTTCGCAGGGGTTCTCTGACGTGCGTAGGACCGTTTTATATACAAAGTGTTGGAAAAATGTCGAACGTTAAAAAATGTAAAATTAAGGAACTGAAAATTTTTTGGTACGAAACTTCCGTCGGGGACTCTTACCGCACTAATTATCGAAAAAATACGGGGTGTTTAAAAATTCGAACCGTTCCTAAAAATCCTGGACATTCGTGGATTTAAAATTTTTTTGCTTTCTGATGAAACTTTTACAATAGTTTGTAGAAAAACTGTAAAAATATATACTTTGGTATTATTATGTATATGAATACATACTTATGAAAAATACAGGGTGTAAAATAAAACCATTCTCTACATCCACAAAATTTATGGATTTTATTTTTTATGAAACTTTTGACGATTGTAAAAATCATACTAATGAGAAAATACAGGGTGCTTAACGAAACCAAACCATACTCTAAGAATCCTCACAATAATTCATTGAATATTTTTTCATGAAACTTTTCACAATGGTCTGTAAGAAAACTATGTATACTAATTAAAAACTACTGGGTGTTTAAAAACTGAACCAATATTGAAACTCCCAAAATTCATGGAAATTTTTTATTTATTAAACTTCCATCAAGGATTTATTATGACACTCATTAACGAAGCAAATACAGAGTGTTTAATAATAACGAACCATTCTCTAAAAATCCTCAAAATTCGTGGAATTAAATAATTCTTTTGATGAAACTTTATACAATGTTCTGTAGGAAAAATATACTAATTAAAAATACAGAGTGTTTAAAAATAACGAACCATTCTCTAAAATTCCTCAAAATTCATGGAATTAAAAATTCTTTTGATGAAACTTTATACAATGTTCTATTAGAAAAATATCCTAATTAAGAAATACAGAGGATTTAAAACCGAACCATTCTATAAAAATCAACAAAATTCATGTAATTAAAAAATTCTTTTTGATGAAAATATTTAAATTGTTTTGTAGTAATAATATACTATTTAAAAAATAGGGGGTTTTTAAAAAAACCGAAGTGTTCCCTAAAAATCCTTAAAATTCGTGGATTTAAAATTTTTTTCGCTTTCTGATGAAACTTTTTACATTAGTTTGTCAAAAACTATAAAAATATATACTTAGGTTTTATTATGTATATAAATACATACGTATGAAAAATACAGGGTGTAATATATAGATCCATTCTCTAGATCCACAAAATTTATGGAATTAATTTTTTTATGAAACTTTTCACGATTGTAAAAAATTATACCGATGAAAAATACGGGTGTTTAACAAAACCAAACCATTCTCTAAAAATCCTCACAATTCATGGAATATTTTCTAATGAAACTTTTCACAACGGTCTGTAAGAAAACTATACAAATTAAAAACTACTGGGTGTTTAAAAACCGACCTTTCTCTAGAAACCTTCATGGAAGTATAATATTCCTTTGATGAAACGTTTAACAATGGTCTATATGGAAACTATTTTAATGAAAACAATACAGGGTGTTTAAGAAAACTGAACCAATATTGAAACTCCCAAAATTCATGGAATAAAATTATTTGTTTTGCTTCGGATGGGTTGTCGGATGTACGAAAGACCGTTTTATATACAAAGTGTTGGAAAAATGTTGAACGGTAAAAAATCTCAAAATTAAGAGAACTGACTAATTTATTTTACTCAACTTCCATCGGGGGTCTCTTAACGCACTAATTATCGAAAAAATATATGGTGTTTAAAAAAAACTAACCCTACTCAAGAAAGGTCAAGTCGGCGAATGCCGACTTGCCACCTTTCTAGTTCTTATATATTAAAATCCGTTGTTTTTTCTCGCTCCCACCGGGGCGGCGAAAAAGTGGGGTTTTGCGTCCCAAAAGGCTTTTTTTGCAAGCCGCGCAGCGGCGAGCCAGGGGGCGCGAAGCCGGGTTCGGTCCTTTGGTTGTCTGTTAGGCGTATTTTGGTTGGTTATTTTTACTTTTTTCGGGGCGAATTTTGCCTTTTTCCGGAGGTCCACCGGTGTTACTTTTCCAATTTCGCGAGGAAACAAGACAAAAGTCGAAATAAACGCCCCTTATCGGAAGTCCGGAAGCCGCTCGGAGGCCGGTTTCGCTCCGCGCGACGTTTTTCAGGCGAGCCCGTCGGGGACGCGGCCGCGGGCCAGAAGGCTTCTTTCGTCCTTTTTCCGTCGCGACGAGGCGCTCAGCGGGCCGATTTTCGCGTTTTTCTAGGTAAATTTTCCGTTTTTCGGAGAGTCTTCGCCGGCCGATCTCGGCGACCGAGATGGATATAGCGGAGGCGGAGCTTATCGCCCGGGAATCGGAGAAACGTCAGTCGGATATGGGTAGACGTCAAACTATTTCGGATTCGATATTTTCGTATTTTCCCGCATTCTTTTCCACAAAGCCATATCGAAACGTAAACTTTGAACCTTCTACAATGTGTCGCGTGCCTCAGGTTTGAGTTTAAAATTCGATTTTATAGTGAAAATAGCGAAAGTTTTGGTCAATTACACGTTCGGCGGCATTCGCATTCGCTCGGCCGTCCGAAACGTCAAACGGCAAGCCGGACGGTGCGGTGCCGTTGACAGCTCCGGATAAAACATAGGAAATTTTGCTAAACGGTCCGATCGGAGGCCCCCGAAAGCCAGAAACGGTAAGTTTAAAGTCTCTAGATACTTTCTGTTATGCGAGCGCTGGATTTTGAATTCATTTTTGTATCGAAATGTGCGAAAATTCGATCCAAGACCGGGGAGAAGGGCCTGGCAAATGGCGGTCTTCACAAAACCTTCAAAACGATTAGATTCTGAAAAGTAAATACCCCTTTATTTCCATAAATCCATATCGAAACGTAAACTTTGAACCTTCTACAATGTGTCGTGTGCCTCAGGTTTAGGTTTAAAATTCGATTTTATAGTGAAAATCGCAAAAATTTGCGTCGACTACAGAAACGTCAAATGGCGAGTGCGCGGTGACATTTCCGAATAAATCGCAGAAAATTTCGGTAAATGGGCCGATCGGAGCCCCCCGAAGGCCAAAAAAGGTAAATTTGAAGTCTCTAGATACGTTGTGTAATGCGAGCGCCAGGTTTTGAATTAGTTTTTGTATCGAAATTTGCGAATATCCTAACCAAGACGGGGTCAAAATGACGTAAGCCATAAAACAGCAGTCAAATATTTCCATCCGCTACGCGTATATACGGGGTGACTCAAAAAAGCTCGATGTACGGGATGTTCCGATAAAAATTGACGAGAAAAAAATAAAAATTACAGATTCGAGGAAATTTTCGGTTTTTTCGCTTCGGAGGGTTCTCTGACGTGCGTAGGACCGTTTTATATACAAAGTGTTGGAAAATGTCAAACGTTAAAAAAATGTCAAAATTAAGGGAACTGAAAATTTTTTTGTTACGAAACTTCCGTCGGGGGTCTCTTACCGCACTAATTATCGAAAAAAATACGGGGTATTTAAAAAAACCGAACCGTTCCCTAAAAATCCTGAACAATCGTGGATTTAAAATTTTTTTTTGCTTTCTGATGAAACTTTTTACAATAGTTTGTAAAAAAATTATACTAATGAGAAAATACAGGGTGCTTAACGAAACCAAACCATTCTATAAGAATCCTAACAATAATTCATGGAATAATTTTTTATGAAACTTTTCACAATGGTCTGTAAGAAAACTATACTAATTAAAAAACTACTGGGTGCTTAAGAAAACTGAACCAATATTGAAACTCTCAAAATTCATGGAAATTTTTTTTTATTTATTAACCTTCCGTCAAGGATTTATTATGACATTCACTAACGAAGCAAATACAGAGTGTTTAATAATAACGAACCATTCTCTAAAAATCCTCAAAATTAATGGAATTAAAAAATTCTTTTTCATGAAAACGTATCACAATATTTTGTAAAAAAATATGCTAAAGAAAAAATACGGGGTGTTTAAAAAAACCGAACCGTTCCCTAAATATCCTGAAAATTCGTGGATTTAAAAATTTTTTTTTGCTTTCTGATGAAACTTTTTACAATAGTTTGTAAAAAAACTATAAAAAATATATACTTTGGTATTATTATGTATATAAATACATACGTATGACAAACTACAGGTTGTAAAATAAAGAACCATTCTCTAGATCCACAAAATTTATGGAATTTTTTTTTTTTTATGAAACTTTCACGATTGTAAAAAAATATACTAATGAGAAAATACAGGGTGCTTAACGAACCCAAATCATTCTATAAGAATCCTAACAATTCATGGAATATATTTTTATGAAACTTTTTACAATAAGAAAACTATACTAATTAAAAAACTACTGGGTGTTTCAGAAAACTGAACCAATATAGAAACTCCCAAAATTCATGGAAAATTTTTTTTTATTTATTAAACTTCCATCAAGGATTTATTATGACATTCACTAACGAAGCAAATACAGAGTGTTTAATAATAACGAACCATTCTCTAAAAATCCTCAAAATTCATGGAATTAAAAAATTCTTTTTTATGAAACGTTTCACAATATTTTGTAAAAAACTATACTAATGAAAAAATACAGGAGGTTTAAAAAAACCGAACCATTCTCTAAATATCAACAAAATTCATGGAATTAAAATATTCTTTTTGATGAAACTTTTTACAATGTTCTGTAGGAAAAATATGCTAAAGAAAAAATACGGGGTGTTTAAAAAAACCGAACCGTTCCCTAAAAATCCTGAAAATGCGTGGATTTAAAAATTTTTTTTGCTTTCTGATGAAACTTTTTACAATAGTTTGTAAAAAAAACTATAAAAAATATATACTTTGGTATTATTATGTAAATAAATACGTATGAAAAAATACAGGGTGTAAAATAAAGAACCATTCTCTAGATCCACAAAATTTATGGAATTTATTTTTTTTATGAAACTTTTCAGGATTGTAAAAAAATTATACTAATGAAAAAATACAGGGTGCTTAACGAAACCAAACCATTCTCTAAGATTCCTCACAATAATTCATTGAATATTTTTTTATGAAACTTTTCTCAATGGTCTGTAAGAAAACTATACTAATTAAAAAACTACTGGGTGTTTAAGAAAACTGAACCAATATTGAAACTCCCAAATTTCATGGAAATTTTTTTTTTATTTATTAAACTTCCAGCAAGGATTTATTATGACACTCACTAACGAAGCAAATACAGAGTGTTTAATAATAATGAACCATTCTCTAAAAATCAACAAAATTCATGGAATTAAAAAATTCTTTTTGATGAAACTCTATACAATGTTCTGTAGGAAAAATATACTAATGAAAACATACGGGGTGTTTAAAAAAACCGAACCGTTCCCTAAAAATCCTGAAAATTCGTGAATTTCAATTTTTTTTTGCTGTCTGATGAAACTTTTTACAATAGTTTGTAAAAAAACTATAAAAAATATATACTTAGGTATTATTATTTATATAAATACATACGTATGAAAAAATACAGGGTGTAAAATAAAGAACCATTCTCTAGATCCACAAAATTTATGGAATTTATTTTTTTTATGAAATATTTCACGATTGTAAAAAAATTATACTAATGAAAAAATACAGGGTGTTTAGCAAAACCAAACCATTCTCTTAGAATCCTCACAATTCATGGAATATTTTCTTATGAACCTTTTCACAATGGTCTGTAAGAAAACTATACTAATTAAAAAACTACTGGGTGTTTAAAAAAATTGAACCATTCTCTAGAAACCTTCATGGAAGTATAATATTCTTTTAATGAAAAGTTTAACAATGGTCTATATGGAAACTATTTTAATGAGAACAATACAGGGTGTTTAAGAGAATCGAATCATTCTAAAAATCCTAAAAACTTGGAATTAAAAACTCTTTATTGGTTTTTGATGAAACTTTTTAAGATAGTTTGTAAAAAACTATAAAAAATACATACTTAGGTAGGTATTATTATGTAGCTATATAAATACATACTTATGAAAAAATACAGGGTGTAAAATAAAGACCAATTCACTAGATCCACAAAATTTATGGAATTTAAGTTTTTTATGAAACTTTTCACGATTGTAAAAAAATTATACTGATGAAAAAATACGGGGTGTTTAACAAAACCATACGATTCTCTAAGAATCCCCACAATTCATGGAATATTTTCTAATCAAACTTTTCACAATGGTCTGTAAGAAAACTATACTAATTAAAAAACTACTGGGTGTTTAAAAAAACCGATCGTTCTCTAGAAACCTTCATGGAAGTATAATATTCCTTTGATGAAACTTTTAACAATGGTCTATATGGAAACTATTTTAATGAAAACAATACAGGGTGTTTAAGAAAACTGAACCAATATTGAAACTCCCAAAATTCATGGAATACAATTTTTTTTGCTTCGGATGGGTTGTCGGATGTACGAAAAACCGTTTTATATACAAAGTGTTGGAAAAATTGTGAACGTTAAAAAAATCTCAAAATTAAGAGAACTGACAATTTTTTTTACTCAACTTCCATAGGGGGTCTCTTAACGCACTAATTATCGAAAAAATACATAATGTTTAAAAAAAGCGAACCCTACCCAAGAAAGCCACCTTTCTAGTTCTTATATATTAAAATGCGTGATTTCCTCTCGCTCCCACCGGGGCGGCGAAAAAGTTGGGTTTTGCGTCCCAAAAGGCTTTTTTTGCGAGCCGCGCAGCGGCGAGCCCGGGGGCTCGAAGCCGGGTTCCGTCCTTTGGTTGTCTGTTAGGCGTATTTTGGTTGGTTATTTTTACTTTTTTCAGGGCGAATTTTGCGTTTTTCCGGAGGTCCGCCAATGTTACTTTTCCAATTTCGCGAGGAAACGAGACAAAAGTCGAAAAAAACGCCCCTTATCGGAAGTCCGGAAGCCGCTCGGAGGCCGGTTTTGCTCTGCGCGACGTTTTTCGGGCGAGCCCGTCGGGGACGCGGCCGCGGGCGAGTCTCTTTATTTGGTCCTTTCTCCGTCGCGACGAGGCGCTCGGCGGGCCGTTTTCCGCGTTTTTCTAGGTAAATTTTCCCTTTTTCGGAGGGTCCTCGCCGGCCGATCTCGGCGACCGAGATGGATATAGCGGAGGCGGAGCTTATCGCCCGGGAATCCGAGAAACGTCAGTCCGATATGGGTAGACGTCAAACTATTTCCGATTCGATATTTTCGTATTTTCCCGCATTCTTTTCCACAAAGCCATATCGAAACGTAAACTTTGAACCTTCAACAATGTGTCGCGTGCCTCAGGTTTGAGTTAAAAATTCGATTTTATATTGAAAATAACGAAAATTTTGGTCAATTACACGTTCGGCGGCATTCGCGTGCGCTCGGCCGTTCTAAACTTCAAACGGCTAGCCGGACGGTGCACGGCCTCTGACAGCTCTCCATAAAACGTAGGAACGTTTGCCAAACGGGCCGATCGGAGCCCCCCGAAGGACAGAAACGGTAAGTTTAAAATCTCTAGATACTTTCTGTTATGCGAGCGCTGCATTTTGAATTCATTTTCGTATCGAAATGTGCGAAAATCCGATCCAAGACCGGGGAGAAGGGCCTGGCAAATGGCGGTCTTCACAAAACCTTCAAATCGATTAGATTCTGAAAAGTAAGTACCCCTTTATTTCCATAAAGCCATATCGAAACGTAAACTTTGAACCTTCTACAATGTGTCGCGTGCCTCAGGTTTGAGTTTAAAATTCGATTTTATAGTGAAAATAGCGAAAGTTTTGGTCAATTACACGTTCGGCGGCATTCGCATTTGCTCGGCCGTCCGAAACGTCAAACGGCAAGCCGGACGGTGCGGTGCCGTTGACAGCTCCGGGTAAAACATAGGATATTTTGCTAAACGGGCCGATTGGAGCTCCCCGAAGGCCAGAAAAGGTAAATTTGAAGTCTCTAGATACTTTCTGTTATGCGAGCGCTGGGTTTTGAGTCGTTTTTGTATCGAAATGTGCGAAAATCCGATCCAAGACCGGGGAGAAGGGCCTGGCAAATGGCGGTCTTCACAAAACCTTCAAAACGATTACATTCTGAAAAGTAAGTACCCCTTTATTTGCATAAAGCCATATCGAAACGTAAACTTTGAACCTTCTACAATATACCGCGTGCCTCAGATCTGTGTTTAAAATTCGATTTTATAGTGAAAATAACGAAAGTTTGACTCAGTTACGCGTTCGGCGGCATTCGCGTTCGCTCGGCCGTCCTAAACATCAAACGGCTAGCCGGACGGTGCACGGCCTGTGACAGCTCCCCATAAAACATAGGAACGTTGGCCAAACGGGCCGATCGGAGCCCCGCGAAGGCCAGAAAAGGTAAGTTTAAAGTCTCTAGATACTTTCTGTTATGCGAGCGCTGGATTTTGAATTCATTTTTGTATCGAAATGTGCGAAAATCCGATCCAAGACCGGGGAGAAGGGCCTAGCAAATGGCGGTCTTCACAAAACCTTCAAAACGATTAGATTCTGAAAAGTAAGTACCCCTTTATTTCCATAAAGCCATATCGAAACGTAAACTTTGAACCTTCTACAATGTGTCGTGTGCCTCAGGTTAGGTTTAAAATTCGATTTTATAGTGAAAAGTATCGAAATTTTAGTCAACTACACGTTCGGCCGGCGCTCTTCCGCCGAAACGTCAAACGGCGAGTGGGTGACAGTTTCGCATATAAAATAGGAAATTTTGCTAAATGGGCCGATCGGAGCCCCCCGATGGCCAAAAAAGGTAAATTTGAAGTCTCTAGATACGTTCTGTTATGCGAGCGCTTTGTTTTGTGTTCATTTTTGCATTGAACTTTGCATAAATACGAATGAATACGTGGTATAAATCAGCTAGACAATATGGCGGACTTCAATTATTTTAAGTCGCTTCGCGTATATACAGTGCGACTCAAAAAAGCTCGACGTCGGGGTGTTACGATAAAAATTGACGAGAAAAATAAAAATTACAGATTCGAGGAAATTTTCGGTTTTTTCGCTTCGGAGGGGTTGACTGACGTGTGAAAGACCGTTTTATATACAAAGTGTTGGAAAAATGTTAAACGTTAAAAAAATGTCAAAATTAAGGGAACTGAAAATTTTTTTGGCACGAAACTTCCGTCGGGGGTCTCTTACCGCACTAATTATCGAAAAAAATACAAGGTGTTTACAAAGAACCCACCCGTTCCCTAAAAATCCTGAAAATTCGTGGATTTAAAATTTTTTTTTTTGCTTTCTGATGAAACTTTTTACAATAGTTTGTAAAAAAACTATCAAAAATACATACTTTGGTATTATTATGTATATAAATACATACGTATGGAAAAATACAGGGTGTAAAATAAAGAACCATTCTCTAGATCCACAAAATTTATGGAATTTATTTTTTTATGAAACTTTTCACGATTGTAAAAAAATTATACTAATGAGAAAATACAGGGTGCTTAACGAAACCAAACCATTCCATAAGAATCCTAACAATTCATGGAATATTTTTTTATTAAACTTTTCACAATGGTCTGTAAGAAAACTATACTAATTAAAAAACTACTGGGTGTTTAAGAAAACTGAACCAATATTGAAACTCCCAAAATTCATGGAAATTTTTTTTTTATTTATTAAACTTCCATCAAGGATTTATTATGACATTCACTAACGAAGCAAATACAGAGTGTTTAATAATAACGAACCATTCTCTAAAAATTCTCAAAATTCATGGAATTATAAAATTCCTTTTCATGAAACGTATCACATTATTTTGTAAAAAAGTATACTAATGAAAAAATACAGGAGGTTTAAAAAAACCGAACCATTCTCTAAAAATCAACAAAAGTCATGGAATTAAAAAATTCTTTTTGATGAAACTTTTTACAATGTTCTGTAGGAAAAATATGCTAAAGAAAAAATACGGGGTGTTTAAAAAAACCGAACCGTTCCCTAAAAATCCTGAAAATTCGTGGATTTAAATTTTTTTTTGCTTTCTGATGAAACTTTTTACAATAGTTTGTAAAAAAAACTATAAAAAATATATACTTTGGTATTATTATGTATATAAATACATACGTATGAAAAAATACAGGGTGTAAAATAAAGAACCATTCAATAGATCCACAAAATTTATGGAATTTATTTTTTTTTATGAAACTTTTCACGATTGAAAAAAAATTATACTAATGAAAAAATACAGGGTGCTTAACGAAACCAAACCTTTCTCTAAGATTCCTCACAATAATTCATTGAATATTTTTTTATGAAACTTTTCACAATGGTCTGTAAGAAAACTATACTAATTAAAAAATTACTGGGTGTTTAAGAAAACTGAACCAATATTGAAACTCCCAAAATTCATGGAAACATTTTTTTTTATTTATTAAACTTCCATCAAGGATTTATTATGACATTCACTAACGAAGCAAATACAGAGGGTTTAATAATAACGAACCATTCTCTAAAAATCCTCAAAATTCATGGAATTAAAAAATTCTTCTTCATGAAACGTATCACAATATTTTGTAAAAAAGTATACTAATGAAAAAATACAGGAGGTTTAAAAAAACCGAACTATTCTCTAAAAATCAACAAAATTCATGGAATTAAAAAATTCTTTTTGATGAAACTTTTTACA
This sequence comes from Monochamus saltuarius, assembly GCA_025584915.1. Classification (NCBI taxonomy): domain Eukaryota; kingdom Metazoa; phylum Arthropoda; class Insecta; order Coleoptera; family Cerambycidae; genus Monochamus; species Monochamus saltuarius. The sequence continues at coordinate 33,634,805 of CM046723.1, forward strand.
ATGTTCTGTAGGAAAAATATGCTAAAGAAAAAATACGGGGTGTTTAAAAAAACCGAACCGTTCCCTAAAAATCCTGAAAATTCGTGGATTTAAAAATTTTTTTTGCTTTCTGATGAAACTTTTTACAATAGTTTGTAAAACAAACTATAAAAAATATATACTTTGGTATTATTATGTATATTAATACATACGTATGAAAAAATACAGGGTGTAAAATAAAGAACCATTCTCTAGATCCACAAAATTTATGGAATTTAATTTTTTTATGAAACTTTTCACGATTGTAAAAAAATTATGCTAATGAAAAAATACTGGGTGCTTAACGAAACCAAACCATTCTCTAAGATTCAATAGATACAATAATTTATTGAATATTTTTTTATGAAACTTTTCACAATGGTCTGTAAGAAAACTATCCTAATTAAAGAACTACTGGGTGTATAAGAAAACTGAACCAATATTGAAACTTGAACTTGAAGCAAATACAGAGTGTTTAATAATAACGAACCATTCTCTAAAAATCCTCAAATTTCATGGAATTAAAAAATTCTTTTTGATGGAACGTTTCACAATATTTTGTAAAAAACTATACTAATGAAAACATACAGGAGGTTTAAAAAAACCGAACCATTCTCTAAAAATCAACAAAATTCATGGAATTAAAAAATTCTTCTTGATGAAACTTTTTACAATGTTCTGTAGGAAAAATATACTAATGAAAAAATACGGGATGTTTAAAATAACCGAACCGTTCCCTAAAAATCTTGAAAATTCGTGGATTTAAATTATTTTTTTTGCTTTCTGATGAAACTTTTTACAATAGTTTGTAAAAAAACTATAAAAAATATATACTTAGGTATTATTATGTATATAAATACATACGTATGAAAAAATACAAGGTGTAAAATAAAGAACCATTCTCTAGATCCACAAAATTTATGGAATTTATTTTTTTTATGAAACTTTTCACGATTGTAAAAAAATTATACTAATGAAAAAATACAGGGTGTTTAGCAAAACCAAACCATTCTCTAAGAATCCTCACAATTCATGGAATATTTTCTAATTAAACTTTTCACAATGGTCTGTAAGAAAACTATACTAATTAAAAAACTACTGGATGTTTAAAGAAACTGAACCATTCTCTTGAAACATTCATGGAAGTATAATATTCTTTTGATGAAACTTTTAACAATGGTCTATATGGAAACTATTTTAATGGGAACAATACAGGGTGTTTAAGAGAATCGAATCATTCTAAATATCCTAAAAACTTGGAATTAAAAACCCTTTTTTGGTTTTGATGAAACTGTTTAAGATAGTTTGTAAAAAAACTATAAACAATACATACTTAGGTAAGTATTATTATGTAGCTATATAAATACATACTTATGAAAAAATACAGGATGTAAAATAAAGACCAATTCTCTAGATCCACAAAATTTATGGAATTTAATTTTTTTTTATGAAACCTTTCACGATTGTAAAAAAATTATACTGATGAAAAAATACGGGGTGTTTAACAAAACCAAACGATTCTCTAAGAATCCTAACAGTTCATGGAATATTTTCTAATTAAACTTTTCACAATGGTCTGTAAGAAAACTATACTAATTAAAAAACTACTGGATGTTTAAAAAAACCGACCCTGCTCTAGAAACCTTCATGGAAGTATAATATTCCTTTGATGAAACTTTTAACAATGGTCTATATGGAAACTATTTTAATGAAAACAATACAGGGTGTTTAAGAAAACTGAACCAATATTGAAACTCCCAAAATTCATGGAATATTTTTTTTTTGCTTCAGATGGGTTGTCGGATGTACGAAAGACCGTTTTACATACAAAGTGTTGGAAAAATGTTGAACGTTAAAAAAATCTCAAAATTAAGAGAGCTGACAATTTTTTTTTACTCAACTTCCATCGGGGGTCTCTTAACGCACTAATTATCGAAAAAATACATGGTGTTTAAAAAAACGAACCCTACCCAAGAAAGGTCAACCTTTGCCACCTTTCTAGTCCTTATATATTAAAATCCGTTGTTTTTCTCTCTCGCGAAAAAGTGGCGTTTTGCATTACCTAAGGCTTTTGAGGCGAGCCGCGCAGCGGCGAGCCCGGGTGCGCGAAGCCGAGTTCGGTCCTTCGGTTGTCCGGTGGGCGTATTTTGGTGATTTCTCTTTACCTTTTTCGGGGCGAATTTTGCGTTTTTCCGGAGGTCCGCGGCCGCCAATTTTCGATTTTCGCGAGGATTTCGCGAAAAAAAGAGATAGATATAGCGCGGGCGGGGCTTATAGGCCGGGAATTCGAGAAACGTCAGTCGGATATGGGTAGACGTCAAACTATTTCGGATTCGATATTTTCGTATTTTCCCGCATTCATTTCCATAAAGCCCTATCGAAACGTAAACTTTGAACCTTCTACAATGTGTCGTGTGCCTCAGATCTAGGTTTAAAATTCGATTTTATAGTGAAAATAACGAAAATTTGGGTCAATTACACGTTCGGCGGCATTCGCGTTCGTTCGGCCGTCCTATACGTCAAACGGCTAGCCGGACGGTGCACGGCCTGTGACAGCTCCCCATAAAACGTAGGAACGTTCGCCAAACGGGCCGATCGGAGCCCCCCGAAGGCCAGGTAAATTTGAAGTCTCTAGATACTTTATGTTATGCGAGCGCTGGGTTTTCAGTTCGTTTTTGTATCGAAATGTGCGCAAATCCGAACGAAGACGGGGAAAGATAAGCCAGGCGATATGGCGGGTCCTCACGAAACCTTTTAAACGTTACATTCTGCAAAGTAAGTCCCTTTATTTCCATAAAGCCATATCAAAACGTAAACTTTGAACCTTCTACAATGTGTCGTGTGCCTCAGGTTTAGGTTTCAAATTCGATTTTATAGTGAAAATATCGAAACTTGGGTCAACTTCACGTTAGGCCGAAACGTCAAACGGCGAGTGGATGACATTTCCGAATAAAACGCAGAAAATTTTGCTAAATGGGCCGATCGGAGTCCCCCGAAGGCCAAAAAAGGTAAATTTGAAGTCTCTAGATACGTTCTGTTATGCGAGCGCTGGGTTTTGAGTTCATTTTTTCATTGAACTTTGCATAAATACGAATGAATACGTGGTACAAATGAGCTAGACAATATGGCGTAAACAATGTCAAGCCACTTCGCGTATATATGGGCGACTCAAAAAAGCTCGATGTACGGGGTGTTACGATAAAAATTGACGAGAAAAAAATAAAAATTACAGATTTGAGGAAATTTTCAGTTTTTTCGCTTCGAAGGGGTTGTCTGACGTGCGAAAGACCGTTTTATATACAAAGTGTTGGAGAAATGTGAAACGTTAAAAAAATGTCAAAATTAAGGGAACTGAAAATTTTTTTGGTACGAAACTTCCGTCGGGGGTCTCTTACCGCACTAATTATCGAAAAAAAATACGAGGTGTTTAAAGAAACCAAACCATTCTCTAAGAATCCTCACAATTCATGGAATATTTTCTAATGAAACTTTTCACAATGGTCTGTAAGAAAACTATACTAATTAAAAAACTACTGGGTGTTTAAAAAAACCGACCGTTATCTAGAAACCTTCATGGAAATATAATATTCCTTTGATGAAACTTTTAACAATGGTCTATATGGAAACTATTTTAATGAAAACAATACAGGGTGTTTAAGAAAACTGAACCAATATTGACACTCCCAAAATTCATGGAATAATTTTTTTTTCCTTCGGATGGGTTGTCGGATGTACGAAAGACCGCTTTATATACAAAACGTTGGAAAAATGTTGAACGTTAAAAAAATCTCAAAATTAAGAGAACTGACAATTTTTTTTACTCAACTTCCATCGGGAGTCTCTTAACGCACTAATTATCGAAAAAATACAGGGTGTTTAAAAAAAACGAACCCTACCCAAGAAAGGTCAAGTCGGCGATAGCCGACTTGCCACCTTTCTAGTAAGTTTATTAAAATGCCTAATCAATTCTAATTCTTCCGTTTCGAATCCGAACACAAAGAGTAAACGTATCCGTATGCCTCATATAGAGTTGATGAAATTTAATGGTGAAGATATCTTTATTTGGTTATTATTTTATGAAAATTTTAAACAGTCAACATTCTAAATCAGAATTTTCAGGTGTAGAAAACCGCAGTAATTTATTGAGTAGTTTAGCAGGTCGAGCTATAAAAGTGAACAGTTCAGTCAAATCCATACCTTAATTATAGTACTATATTTAAACTTACATAGATACTAAATAAAATGTTCGAATAATAGTAATCGAAATAGTGCAAGTATTTCTTGAGAAATTTGATAGTAATGTTAGTGCATTAAACGATTAAATATTGGTAAGTTGAAGGACTATATTTTAATCTATGTCCAAATTGCCATCTGAAACAAGAGCTTTTAAAGTGGTACGATAACCAGTTCATATACTTAAATATAAAGAACTAGTCACTTTCATTAAACGTCATAGTAAAATAGTAGGTATGTCCCGGCGAAATATAGGGAACATGTTCAAGTGTTATCACAACCAACGTTTTATTTGATGTCACGCAGAAAATTTCTAAGTGGAAAAATAATACTGCCAATGCAAATATTTTTTAAGAAAATTTCTTAGTTTTTTAAATCACAACATGAGTAGTTTAAATCGCACCTTGAGTAGTTTAAACCAGCTTAAAGGATGTAGTAGTTAATTTATAAACTATGAAACAATACAAACATACAATATACAGGGTGTTCCAGAATGATGGTCAAATATTTTACCAGTGTGTTCCACAAGCCATTTCACGGGGGGGGATCTTCATATAAATTTTTTCAAGTTGGGTCCTCCCTGTTGAGAGTTGAGTCTCAAAATGGCGGAAAAAATAGTTTTTTTATTTTTTCTTAAAAACGGTTCCACTTAGAAATTTCAATTTTGGTACACATTATCAGCTAGTCAGGCAAATTGAAAAACATCCTCAAAATCTAAATACACGTGACGATACCCAAAGATTACCAACAGCTTGGAAACCTGTCCTGGAAACCAAGAAGATCAATAAACCAGTGATAAGCAACGCTGAGAGTAGGAAAAGCAGAACACAAGCCCACAGCACCGTTAAACGCAAGACCCGTGACGCGCAGCCATGCGAAGAAAACCACACACCGGAACGAAAGCACAGTATATAACTCACCAAGTGGACAAACATCTTCCAGTAAGCCGAACGTAGTGACGCGAAGCAGAAGAAGACCTGAAGATGATAAATGAGATTTTACCGAAACGTTGTCAAACAAATGGTTCTTTTGAGGACCATGCAGATTCATCGCGGAAAGGAACCCGGAGAAATTTTATAACTATATATATATATATATATATGTAAGTGTAAGTGTATATATATATATAAATGTAAGTGCCATTGTATGTATGTAAAATGAATACTATTGATATTACTAAGATGAGTGTTGTTTAAATATATGTGTATATATATTTTTGTTTAAACAAAAATTAATTAATTAATCATGTTTGAAATTATAATAATTGTTTTGAAGATGCAACCAGTTAGATATTATTTTGAATTAAATGTATACCTATAATAGTATAAATTTAAAAAGGATTCGAATATAAGAACATACCAAAACCCTGTAGTAAATACACATGATATTAATACTGTAAATGACTATCAAATGCTAATACAGTCAAGGGAAAATATTAAAACAAAATTTATAGTAGTACATCAGAATATAAGTATTGCAAAAATTTTGACGAATTCATATTAAAAATAAAATTAATTATACAGTTAAATTAGTTAATATAGTAGAAACAACTGCATTAGTAATTAATATCGTATATGATAAGAATACCTATCAATTAATAGCTATATAAATCACCTCAAATAAATATTGCAGATTTCAATATTTCCTTATAATCATACATAAAAAATAGTACATAATTAAATTGTTAAGTGTTTACTGTATATACGTGTATTATTAATACAGATATCGCACACAAGTTTTTATAAAACTTAAGCGAAATTTGTTATTTATATTCAAAAGTGTATACTTACTGTAAGCTGTAAATTATAATTATTATATTGTATTGTATGAATATGAATAAAATTATTATTATTATTATTATTATTATATATATATATATATATATATATATATATATATATATATATATATATGGTTGTAATATATATAGCATACTTTGGAAAAGTAGGCTTTAATTTAAAGATACCTTTAAAAAATCGATTAAAAATATCTTCATCATCAACTTTATTATAAAGGAGTGTCACATAGTTTGCCCCGCTCGCACCCAATTCGACGACTGTGGTATCGCGAAACGCTAGATTGCCCCAATCGCCCCTACGCGATTCTGGTAAACAAACAAATAATGCCGAAAATCGAGGCGCGACTGGAAATATGGGGAATCGACGAGAAGCGTTCGAGTCGTTCAAGAAAATGGATCTAGAGATGCTAGAAGATACCTGGAATATTCGTTTGGTCTATAAAAGAAGAATAAACGGCCGAGTCAGACGTATTGAATTAGTCTTGAATTGGAGTGTTTAGTTGGAAATTTCCTGGAGTTTCAAAGTGAAATAGTGTTTAGTTGAGTTGTAATTAGTATTCAGTTGTGTACAGAGTAGTTAATAAAGATGTGATTAATTAACGGATTGTTTTTCTGGTAAAAGAAAAACACGGATTGGGAAATCCGTGACAGGAACTTTAAAGCCGAACGATGAGTACTAAGAGAGTGATAAGCACCACCTTTTTCAAATTCTAATACAAAAAATTGCAATATGCCTTGAGTCGAGGGGTTAATTAAATCAATATTTTCACCAAATCCTCAAAGAGCTGTTGTACTGTTTTAGGGAATTAGGACTTAACACTTATCAGTATGCTTATCGCTGATTCTGAAATGTTTCTTCTCTTGTACACTTCCCTGATAAGAGTCCCACAACCAGGGTAATCCTTTTCCATAGGGGGTGACTCTCTCTAAAAGGTGAAAGAATTAATTTTGGATGAGGATCGAAGTACAAGATTTTATTAATTAATATTTTCATAAACATCGGGTACCATGGTTGCGTACGCCAATCGGAAACTACTACTATGCTCTCAGATTTATCTACAATAATCTTATTAAGAGTTTTTAAAATTATAGGTAACGGCGGGAAAGCATAGAAGAAAAAAGACCATCTCTGAGTAAAGGCATCAACAAAAATTGAATCCGGATCTTTTTTCCAAGAAATATAGTTTTTACATTTAGCATTTAACTTTGACGCAAACAAATTCACAAAGGGTTCTCCAAATGTCTTGGTTATTTTTTGGAAAACTTGAAAATTGCTCAGTTTCTATACTTAATGATCGAGACTCTAAATCTGCGTCAATGTTGTCCTTGGAGGCAATATAAGAAGCGAAAACCCACAATCCTTTTCGTTCACACCATTGCCATATATCTTTAACAATTTTATGTAATTTTGCATGTTTAACACCACCCATTTTATTAATATAACTAATGGCTGTGGTATTATTGATTCTAAACAGAATATTGCAATTTTCTATATTTTTTGCAAAGATTTTTAATGCATAAAAGATTGCTAGCAGTTCTAAATAATTTATGTGATATTTGGATTCTTCTTTATACCAAAGACTATGCGTTTTTCGTTGTTACAAGCCCCTCCCCAACCTTTAGAAGATGCGACCGAAAAAATTTCATATTGAAAATATTTTGACCCTAATTTCGCTCCCGATCGTGTAATATTATTCAACCACCAGGTAAGATCATTACACACCGCAGGTGTAAGAACTATTTTATAATTGTAGTTTCCCTGATGGTTTAATAAAGAGATATATTTTAAATGTTCACAAGCTTTTATATATAACCAACTGTACCTAAAGGCTGGACAAATTGAAATAAGATATCCAAGACAAGGCAATTGTACTTCAAATATCATACTATTAAATAGAAAACCTAAAAATCTACAAGACTGACGAGGCTGTAGAATACTTTTCTTGAAATTAATTATAAACCCTAAATTTTCTAGTTTCTATAACTTTTCCAGTGTCTCTCAAACATAAATCCTTAGAGTTGCTAATAATTAATGAATCGTCTAAATATATTACTAACTGAATACCTTGAGATCTTAATTTCTGCAAAATAGGCTTGCACAATTTTGTAAAAACAAATGGCGCGGTGCACAATCCAAATGGTAAACAAGTAAACTCATACAAACTGTTATCAAATATGAACCTTAGATATGTTCTGTGCTTTCTGTTAATTGGGTTTACAAAATAAGCATCTTTTAAATCTACCGAACATATATAACAGTCTTTAGTAATAATATCTCTAACAGATTTGAAATTTTCCATTTTAAAATGAGATACAGAGATAAATTTATTTAATTTTTGAAGTTCAGGACAAACGAATAAGAAACAAATTGATCTTTAGATGGTATACTTTTTTTAATAGCACCTATTGATTGCAACTGTTTTATGGAAGAAGAATAATTTTGAAATTTTACGTCAGTAAATTATCTTGTTTTTAATATATAATTCTGGGTTGGTTTCTTATCAAAGGGAATAGAATAGCCATTATCCCATTTAAATATAGTTCTATCTGTAGTTATACGTGACCACTGAATATTTAAGTATTTTATTCTACCAGCATACTTGTGTTTTGTTAAATCTAGTACTTCCTTTTGAACGGCTCTGTCCTCTTCCCTGTTGGCTGTCTCCTCAATGCTTGATCCCGGATTCTGGGGCGATAATAGTGACGCCTGTCGTTTAAAGACTGCTTGGTGGGCCCAGAATAGGTAGGTGTTCTAGTAGATGGTACTCTAGCTACGAAATTACCCTTCTCATCAGTGGTTAGGCCTTCATTTCTTTTTGTGTCTTCTGCAACCTGCGCAGGCTTTATAGCGATCGTTGAAATTGTGGCCAAATAATAAAGTATCATTATTTGGATCGGTCAGTGGTCGCGCGATTTAAGGCGTCAGTACTTGAATCGAGGTGACTAGATCGCTGTGGGTTCGACCCCCGCAGCTGGTAGACCGTATATAAGCTATATTCGTGGAGAGATTGGCACCCTCTCTGCGGGTATGGTAGGGTGGAATGATGTTGGCTTGGGTCAATGTGAGAGATTGATACCAGTTGATATTTGACTACCCCCCTAATTAATGAGGTTTTCCAGGTTTCCCTCATTCCTGCACTTAATGGTGGTTAGGACCTACCAACGTAAGTCGTTCCTGGGCCCAAATGCGGTCTGCTTAATAATAATATGCCACCCCCTCTTCCGCACAGGTTTTCGACTTCTGGGCTAATCCTCGTGATTAGAATGAGGGGTAGAGATATTATTATTATCATGTGTATTTTCTTCCGCTACTTTCTTAACCAAGGGGTTTAGGTTTGGTAATATTTCGTGTCTCTTATGTCGAGACAATAAAAAATGCGTCTCACACAAACATTGAGCGCCGTTAACCAACACTGGAGTAATGTTTTATTTTAAATTCTTGGAAACATCATCGGAAATAAGATCATATAAAACGGATCCCAAGGCACTAAGTCCTCTACCCAATTTTTCCTGGGCATTGAATAAATAATTATCTTTTCTAATTCCCGCTGGCAAAATCGCTCCTTTAATTTCTGAGTTAACACTTGGGGGTTTTAGTAAACAATTTTCAGGAATTTTCCATTTGTCTGTCAAGGATTCTCGAGTTCTCACATCCAACCCATTCTTAAGATAATACGACCAACAACAGACAATAGCATCGTTTAATGGGGCACCAGGATCTGCCGTAATAGTAAGGTCCGCACCAAGTAGATGGAGCTGTCATTATTGGGATTGTTTATGTATTCTCCGTTGCTTCCTCAATCTCCATGTTATCATTTCGTAAAGTAGTCTGATCTGCATCGCTATCAGATGAGGACAAAGACTCTAATATACGCGGACACTTGGATCTAGAAGGTTCCGCTTCTTCAGCACTTCCTGGACTAACCGAGTTCTCGCTGTCACCTACAGAAGCAAAATACCCAATTTAGTAATTTGCTTTAACTTAAATTCATTTAATTGAATTTATTTATTATTAATCTGCAAACGACACCCCTGATCGGTTTCAAAAATGTTTACGGTTCATAATTTATATACGTATCGAACAATTATAATATATATCAGCAGATTTAACGTTGACTAGCGAAAAAACAATTCGCCTAGTTTTATACATTTCTTTGCAGGGATCAGCAAAAAATAATTTATATTTTCATGTGGATCGATCGAAATCGAGCTGTAAAATTGCTCATAAACATAGCAATTAGTTTAATGACATTGTACGATACAATTGTACATAATTAAATGTCATATTGCGGTAAAATTGCACATACAGTCACAATAGATACTCTTATGTGTAATTCTGAAAAAATGTATTATCATTATTATTATAAACTACTTACTTGATACATCCTCCATTAGTCTTTCCATCAATTTTCTCATTTTCTTTTTTATACTGGCGGTATTACCACGATTGCGTTTTGGTGACATTCTGCCCAACACTTAATCGCTCCGCATTAGAAAACATAATCTAATCTACACAGTACGACGAGCCCACAAGGCATTGGCAGTTTCTTTTTTGGTGATAAACATAGTGATCGTTCGCGTCAGAGGCGTAACTACATAGTGGTCTGTGCGGAATGAGTTCCGAAATATAATTATCCAGAAATATTTGAAACCGAATGTGTCAGCAAGAAAGAAACCTAGAACTGAATTCAAGCAAAATGTTTCTGTATTAGGTTTACAACATAATAGATATAAAAATATATAATGATTTGTTTGTGTAACATATTTTTCTTTTATGAAATAAAAATACATATTATAAATACAGTGTTTTATTTAAACTTAAATTATAATTATAACAATTGGTTTTTAGTAATCCAAAAATTGTATTTTTTATCTAGACCAAGCCACTTAATGAAATCAGACATAAGAGAAACTTGTGGAAAAAATACAAAAGGTCTCGCACTCGTTCTGATTTTATCACTCACAAAACATTCTCAAGCAACCTATCTTCCGAACTAAAACTACTAAGGCACGGTTATGAAGAATCTCTGGCAAATGATCATTGCCCAAAAAGACTCTATAGCTATATACGGTCTAACATAAACTCTAAGGTGTCAATACCGATGCTCAGAAAACCCAATGGTGAAACCTCTGTGAAACTAACACAGAAGCAGCAGAACTTTTGACGGAAAATTTCACAAAAGTATTCACCGTTGAAACTGATGGAAATATCCCAACTATTAAAGGTGTCACGCTATCGGTCAGTGGTCGCGCGGTTTAAGGCGTTAGTACTTGAATCGAGGTGACTAGACGGAGTTGGTTCGAGCCCAGCTGCCGGTAGACCGTATATAAGCTATATTCATAGAGAGGATTGGCACCCTCTCTGTGGATATGGTAGGGTGGAATGATGTTAGCTTGGGTCAATGTGAGAGATTGATGCCGGTTGATATTTGACTACCCCCCTAATTAATGAGGTTTTCCAGGTTTTCCTCATTCCTGCACTGAATAGTGGTTAGGGCCTACCAACGTAAGTCGTTCCTGGGCGCAAATGCGGCCTGCTTAATAATAATATGCCGCCCCCTCTCCCGCACAAGTCTCCGACTTCTGGGCTAATCCCTGTGATTAGAATGAGGGGTAGAGATATTATTATTATTATTATTATCAAATGCCCTAACCAGTATTGACTTCTCCCCAGTAAAAATTGAAAGTTGTATTAAAAAGCTTAAAAAGGGTTCCTCACCCGGAATTGACGGCCTAGGTGTGTCTTTTCTTAAAAAATGCTCTGCTGTTATCTCTCAACCACTATCAAAAATCATGAATGCGTCCTTTCAACAACATGCACTTCCCTCTTTTGGAAAAAGGCTTCTCTCACTGCCATCTACAAAAAAGGTGACAAACTTAATAGTGAAAATTATCGTCCAATTAGTTTACTGCCAATTATCAGCAAAATCATGGAGTCCATAATACGAGATGAAATGCTTCAATTTTTAATGTCGGCTCATCCCCAAAGAACAACATGGTTTCGTACCTAATCAGTCAATAGTGACAAATTTAGTGCAGTGCGTCAACGGTTGGTCTTTATCACTCGATAACAAGCAACCGGTGGACGTTATTTACTTAGACTTTGCCAAGGCGTTTGACAGAGTACCTAGGAAAAGACTATTACATAAACTCACTCATTTCGGCATTCGTGGTGACCTTCTCCTTTGGATAGATGCTTTTCTCTGTGACAGAACTTTTAGTGTAATAATAATAATAATAATAATAATAATAATAATAATAATGATAATAATAATAATGATAATAATAATAATGATAATAATGATAATAATAATAATGATAATGATAATGATAATGATAATGATAATAATAATAATAATAATAATAATAATAATAATAATAATAATAATAATAATAATACTAATACTAATACTAATACTAATACTAATACTAATACTAATACTAATACTAATACTAATACTAATACTAATACTAATACCAATACCAATACCAATACCAATACCAATACCAATACCAATACCAATACCAATACCAATACCAATACCAATACCAATACCAATACCAATACCAATACCAATACCAATACCAATACCAATACCAATACCAATACCAATACCAATACCAATACCAATACCAATACCAATACCAATACCAATACCAATACCAATACCAATACCAATACCAATACCAATACCAATACCAATACCAATACCAATACCAATACCAATACCAATACCAATACCAATACCAATACTAATACTAATACTAATAATAATAATAACGAGACACGATTCACCTTACGGGTGTTGTATTATCATTTACGACACTCGTATGAGATAGACGAGACGCCAGTGCTGCCTTATGCTCCGGGGGATATAGAATCCGTAGTGGGGAATGAGAAGTGCCGAATTTATTGGAACTATTCATTCCCCACCCTCAGGCAAATCCAAGCCAATAAGCCTGATGATTGAGTTCTCGGCTCCCGCAGAGAACAACATCGTCCTAAAAGAGGAGGAAAAACGGAGGAAATATCGAGATCTTCTCTCCGAGCTCCGCAGGCTGTATCCAGACCACTCTGTTAAGATTGTGGTGCTAATTATAGGCGTCCTGGGTGGAATGAGACATACGTTGCTTTCTGACTTAAAGATCATACCGGCTTGTCGAAATTCGGCAGAGATCTTAGCCGGCAGAATGCAGAAGGCAATCGTCCTTGGTTCGCTACGTCTGCTCAGAACACACGATTTACGGGCGCAATGATTACTGACTCCACGGAGTGGAGAGTGGTCATTGCTTGACTCTCCAGAACATCTCCGAATGTGTCGGAGCTTCGGAAGGTGTTTACTGAAAAAAAAAAAAAATAATAATAATAATAATAATAATAATAATAATAATAATAATAATAATAATAATAATAATAATAATAATAATAATAATAATAATAATAATAATAATAATAATAATAATAATAATAATGGGGGCTAAATGGAGAGCAGCAAATTCCGGCGTGGTTTGTCGAGGGGAGAACCGTGCTTATCCCTAAGAGCGGAGATTTGTCCCAGCCAAAGAACTACCGTCCAATAACCTGCCTGAATGCGTGTTACAAGGTGTTTACTCGCATCTTGTACGCGCGTGTGCTCCACGCAGTGAACCCCGTTTATCAACGGATATACGAGCAGCGAGGGTCCAAGAGGGGTGTAGCTGGCTGTAAGGAGAACCTGCTCATCGACAGATGTATTACGCAGGACTCCGTGCAGTACAAGCGAAACCTCTCAATGGCCTGGATAAATTACCGCAAGGCATTTGATATGACATCCCATGAGCTAATAGTCCACTTGCTCCAATGTCTTGCGGTGGCCGACCCCATAGTGAGATGTATTGAACAACTCATGCCGCTCTGGAGGACCCGCTTTACCATAACATCGGCTAATGCAAGGGTCCAGACAGAGCCGGTTTTGTTCAGAAGGGGAGTGTTCCAGGGAGATTCCCCTCTTGTTTTGCATCTCACTGCTGCCATTATCCGTTGCACTTCGTCGTACCCGGGGTTACAACTGCGGTACCCCAGGAGACCGGAGGCATAAGGTCACCCATTTGTTCTATATGGATGACCTTAAACTCTACGCCTCCGGAGAGAGGGATTTAAATCAGTCCCTCAGAGTGGCGGTTGGGATGGAGTTCGGGCTGGACAAATGTGCACTGGTTCATCTCAAGAGAGGACGATGCGGTCCATACGGAGAGGACGCCCAGCTCATAGACGGAAGCATCTTTCACTATCTAGATGCCGGAGAGTCGTACACCTATTTGGGTGTCCACAGCGGGGCACTCATGAGGTGGCAACGGTGAAAAACGCTCTCCGCGGCAGGTATCGGCACCGCCTCCGACAGATCTGGTCTTCGGAGCTGTCGGGTAAGAACAAGGTGAGTGCCACAAATATGCTTGCCGTTCCGATCCTTCTCTACCCCTTTTGAGTAGTGAAATGGACACAAGAAGAGCTGAGGCAACTCGATGTAGGGACCCGTAAAATGATGCATCTCCATCGGAGTTTGCATCCAAGATCGTCCGTTCCGCGGCTATACTTCCCAAGAAATCGGGGAGGCCGTGGACTCTTGAGTTTGGAGTGTCTCCAGGGCAGAGTGGTTTTGGAGGAGGCCTGCAAAGTCATCAGGAGCTCGGATCCCCTTCTCTGCATGGTCCAAGACCATGAAGCAGCAGGGATAGGAGCGTTTGTGTATAAGGCAGCGAGAAGAGCAGCCGATGAACTTGGTCTCGTGTTCGATACTGAACGGGAAAATCCAGACTCTGTCACCGAGTCGGACCCTGCTCAGTTAAAAGCCCTAATTAAAGCTGCAGAAACGCGTCATCTTCTGCAGCTACATAAGGATAAGCCAATGCATGGTCTCTACAACCGTCATCTAGAGGTGCTTGGCTTATCTGAAAAGCTTACCTTTGCCTTTTTGAGGTTAGCGGGCCTGAACTCTGAGACCGAGGGATTCATAATGGCTTGCTAAGATGGTGTAATTAACACAATCGTCTATCGTAGTCGTGTCTTGGGTATCGAGGTTCCTGATACCAGCTGCAGGGCCTGCCGCCAAGCGCCGGAGACGCTTATGCATCTCCTGTCTGCCTGTCCGGTATATGCGGCCACAGCGTATATCCAAAGACACGATTCAGCCTTACGGGTGTTGTATTATCATTTACGACACTCGTATGAGATAGACGAGACGCCAGTGCTGCCTTATGCTCCGGGGGATATAGAATCCGTAGTGGGGAATGAGAAGTGTCGAATTTATTGGAACTATTCATTCCCCACCCTCAGGCAAATCCAAGCCAATAAGCCTGATGTAGTCCTCCTCGACCACCAGCTTAGGACGATGTTTGTGATTGAGTTCTCGGCTCCCGCAGAGAACAACATCGTCTTAAAAGAGGAGGAAAAACGGAGGAAGTATCGAGATCTTCTTTCCGAGCTCCGCAGGCTGTATCCAGACCACTCTGTTAAGATTGTGGTGCTAATTATAGGCGTCCTGGGTGGAATGAGACATACGTTGCTTTCTGAGTTAAAGATCATACCGGCTTGTCGAAATTCGGTAGAGATCTTAGCCGGCAGAATGCAGAAGGCAATCGTCCTTGGTTCGCCACGTCTGCTCAGAACACACGATTTACGGGCGCAATGATTACTGACTCCACGGAGTGGAGAGTGGTCATTGCTTGACTCTCCAGAACATCTCCGAGTGTGTCGGAGCCTCGAAAGGTGTTTACTGAAAAAAAAAATAATAATAATAATAATAATAATATGCAGGAGGGGTCAACCATCATCCACGACCTTTGGTGAGTAGCGACACCACTTACTCTAGCTAAAGGGTGTAAAATCGGACCGGCAGCACTGCGCACCCGGGAGGGATGAGCTTCTTTTCCCTCTGGTGCCGGCCGTCGATGTGTCAGGCCAACCACCTGACACACTGAAACCTCCGGTTCCAAATGCCAGGAGAGAAGGCCCCCACAATCGACCCCATTCGGATGGGGGTCATGGGCAAGGTGGTGGGGCCAGCCGGACGGATTGCCCGTTGACGACCAAGGCCATGAAAATGGAAGTTTTGAGTGGACCGATGAGCTAAGGGACGATCTTCTGATCTGTTATGAAAGCAGCGAGCCCGGGCGAAGGGGATACATGGCGGGGATGTATGCTCGGTGGTGTGACATGCACCCCGAAGGCCGCGCCCTCACCGCACAAAATCTGCGGGATTATGTATCCTACCTTCGTCGCAGAGGCTATGAGAGGCGTCCTCAACTAAGGGTGAATGAAGTGGTTGAAGAGCCACTGAATGATCCCGCAGAGGCGCCGCGCTTCATTCCCCGCGAGTAGGACAACCTGAGCACCCGTCGGGGGTTGCCTTTTATAAAACCCCCGAAGCCCGCAGATCTGGCTCGAGTGGATACTGCGCTCCGTGAGGATCTCCCAGAAGAGGCTGACACCTGGCGCGTCAATTTCGCGGTGTACGAAGCCGCTGAACTGCTGACTCGGGTGGAGAGAGGGCGTGAAAATGCCGTTTCTCCACAAGAGAGAGCACGGTGGCGAGTGCACAAGATGGAGGCTAAGATCCGGTCGGCGAGGCAACACGCGTCCCGTATCCAATGTGTGATGGACTACGTGGAAGCCAATAGGGCTTTCACACCTAAGGTGAGACGCATAGCTACCTCCCTTAGGCGGGTCCATCATACCCTGAATCGAGCGGTGCTGCTCACCATCAAGCAGCATTCTCTCGACAGGATACGGATGCTAGTGGCTGCAAAAAAGTCACTAGTGAGGCGGTCGAGAAGGTTGGAGCAAAATAATTTGTTCCGTGTAAGGCCTTCTCGACTTTTTGAGCAGCCTCAGCGTGTTGCGGACAATCCGCCGACTGTAGATCAGGTAGAAACCTTCTGGAGAGATCTTTATGGCCGCAGGATTCCACTGGATAGAGACATTCCAGCCCTGGCACACTTTTGCCTTTTGCCTTTTGTCAAAGGCTTCGAGAGCCCCAAGAGGTGTGCCCACCGATAACCCCGGATGAAGTTCGGAGATCATTTATTAGATCGAAGAACTTCGCTGCTCCTGGTCCCGATGGGATCAGCAACTTCTGGTGGAAAAAATTCACCAGTGTCCACCGCCATTTGGCCAGAATATTCACGTCCTGGCTAAATGGAGAGCAGCAAATTCCGGCGTGGTTTGTCGAGGGGAGAACCGTGCTTATCCCTAAGAGCGGAGATTTGTCCCAGCCAAAGAACTACCGTCCAATAACCTGCCTGAATGCGTGTTACAAGGTGTTTACTCGCATCTTGTACGCGCGTGTGCTCCACGCAGTGAACCCCGTTTATCAACGGATATACGAGTAGCGAGGGTCCAAGAGGGGTGTAGCTGGCTGTAAGGAGAACCTGCTCATCGACAGATGTATTACGCAGGACTCCGTGCAGTACAAGCAAAACCTCTCAATGGCCTGGATAGATTACCGCAAGGCATTTGATATGACATCACATGAGCTAATAATCCACTTGCTCCAATGCCTTGCGGTGGCCGACCCCATAGTGAGATGTATTGAACAACTCATGCCGCTCTGGAGGACCCGCTTTACCATAACATCGGCTAATGCAAGGGTCCAGACAGAGCCGGTTTTGTTCAGGAGGAGTGTTCAGGAGATTCCCTCTTGTTTTGCATCTCACTGCTGCCATTATCCGTTGCACTTCGTCGTACCCGGGGTTACAACTGCGGTACCCCAGGAGACCGGAGGCATAAGGTCACCCATTTGTTCTATATGGATGACCTTAAACTCTACGCCTCCGGAGAGAGGGATTTAAATCAGTCCCTCAGAGTGGTACATGAGTACACGCAGGCGGTTGGGATGGAGTTCGGGCTGGACAAATGTGCACTGGTTCATCTCAAGATATGTGGATGCGGTCCATACGGAGAGGACGCCCGCCGAGCTCATAGTCGGAAGCATCTTTCACTATCTAGATGCCGGAGAGTCGTACACCTATTTGGGTGTCCCACAGCGGGGCACTCATGAGGTGGCAACGGTGAAAAACGCTCTCCGCGGCAGGTATCGGCACCGCCTCCGACAGATCTGGTCTTCGGAGCTGTCGGGTAAGAACAAGGTGAGTGCCACAAATATGCTTGCCGTTCCGATCCTTCTCTACTCCTTTTGAGTAGTGAAATGGATACAAGAAGAGCTGAGGCAACTCGATGTAGGGACCCGTAAAATGATGCATCTCCATCGGAGTTTGCATCCAAGATCGTCCGTTCCGCGGCTATACTTCCCAAGAAATCGGGGAGTCCGTGGACTCTTGAGTTTGGAGTGTCTCCAGGGCAGAGTGGTTTTGGAGGAGGCCTGCAAAGTCATCAGGAGCTCGGATCCCCTTCTCTGCATGGTCCAAGACCATGAAGCAGCAGGGATAGGAGCGTTTGTGTATAAGGCAACGAGAAGAGCAGCCGATGAACTTGGTCTCGTGTTCGATACTGAGCGGGAAAATCCAGACTCTGTCACCGAGTCGGATCCTGCTCAGTTAAAAGCCCTAATTAAAGCTGCAGAAACGCATCATCTTCTGCAGCTACATAAGGATAAGCCAATGCATGGTCTCTTCTACCGACATCTAGAGGGGCTTGGCTTATCTGAAAGGCTGACCTTTGCTTTTTTGAGGTCAGCGGGGCTGAACTCTGAGACCGAGGGATTCATAATGGCTTGCCAAGATGGTGTAATTAACACACTCGTCTATCGTAGTCGTGTCTTGGGTATCGAGGTTCCTGATACCAGCTGCAGGGCCTGCCGCCAAGCGCCGGAGACGCTTATGCATCTCCTGTCTGCCTGTCCGGTATATGCGCGTATATCCAAAGACACGATTCAGCCTTACGGGTGTTGTATTATCATTTACGACACTCGTATGAGATAGACGAGACGCCAGTGCTGCCTTATGCTGCGGGGGATATAGAATCCGTAGTGGGGAATGAGAAGTGCCGAATTTATTGGAACTATTCATTCCCCACCCTCAGGCAAATCCAAGCCAATAAGCCTGATGTAGTCCTCCTCGACCACCAGCTTAGGACGATGTTTGTGATTGAGTTCTCGGCTCCCGCAGAGAACAACATCGTCCTAAAAGAGGAGGAAAAACGGAGGAAGTATCGAGATCTTCTCTCCGAGCTCTGCAGGCTGTATCCAGACCACTCTGTTAAGATTGTGGTGCTAATTATAGGCGTCCTGGGTGGAATGAGACATACGTTGCTTTCTGACTTAAAGATCATACCGGCTTGTCGAAATTCGGCAGAGATCTTAGCCGGCAGAATGCAGAAGGCAATCGTCCTTGGTTCGCTACGTCTGCTCAGAACACACGATTTACGGGAGCAATGATTACTGACTCCACGGAGTGGAGAGTGGTCATTGCTTGACTCTCCAGAACATCTCCGAATGTGTCGGAGCTTCGGAAGGTGTTTACTGGAAAAAAAATAATAATAATAAAAAAAAATAATAATAATAATAATAATAATAATAATAATAATACTAATACTAATACTAATACTAATACTAATACTAATACTAATACTAATACTAATACTAATACTAATACTAATACTAATACTAATACTAATACTAATACTAATACTAATACTAATACTAATACTAATACTAATACTAATACTAATACTAATACTAATACTAATACTAATACTAATACTAATACTAATACTAATACTAATACTAATACTAATACTAATACTAATACTAATACTAATACTAATATAATACTAATACTAATACTAATACTAATACCAATACCAATACCAACACCACCAATAATACCAATACCAATACCAATACTCAACACCAATACCAACACCAACACCAATACTAATACCAATACCAATACCAATACCAATACTAATACCAATACCAATACCAATACCAATACCAATACCAATACCAATACCAATACCAATACCAATACCAATACCAATACTAATACTAATACTAATACTAATACTAATACTAATACTAATACTAATACTAATACTAATACTAATACTAATACTAATACTAATACTAATACTAATACTAATACTAATACTAATACTAATACTAATACTAATACTAATACTAATACTAATACTAATACTAATACTAATACTAATACTAATACTAATACTAATACTAATACTAATACCAATACCAATACTAATACTAATAATAATAATAATAATAATAATAATAATTCCCACAATCTCTAAATTAGATCCTCCAATTTTAAATTTTTCCGTATCTATATAGTGCTTTACTTCATATTGTCTATTATTCTCTGTTTCATCACCTCTCACAGATAAATCAATATATTGTCTTGGTAAAGGATCGTATGAATGTATGACGTGGAAGATGGTGTTTCGGATTTGATTTCAGTCGGTTCTTGTTTAACCACCACATCCGTTTTAATGGTTGTTTGGGAATTATCATTAATATTAGATAATATTCTCCAAAGCGACGCGCAAGATATTAACTACATGTACAAGAACAAAAAGCGAGTGGCAAAGAAGAACTCACCTGAAGTCTTCTGTTGGAGTGTGGGCCGGCCGGCCTGGTGTTCATACAATGGATCCCCCAGGATCCCCAAATTGAATTCTAGATTTAAACTTATCAATAATTTGACGATACACTAATTAATTTTAGCGGATTTTATACGACGCGTTAATTGTTCTATACCGTTGAGAGCGAACTGTTTTTGCTTCCTTTTTAGAGTGTTTTCTTTTTTACCACAAAAACGCGCAATGATAAAAATTTTAATTTGCGTACATTTATGCTTTTACTTAGGCAACCTGGAATACTTAAGTGAAAGAAAACAAATAAGACTTAATTACTAATTATATTAAATTTACTACTACTACTAAACATACCGCCCCCCAAAAAAGGCGTAAGCGTTTTTTTTTTCTCAATCATGAGAAGGGGGAACGGGCATAATTTGACAACGGGTCGTTTGAAGAGTCCATTTTTAGTGCGCACAGTGGCGACTCGAATGACATTATCACCGCCGGCGAATACTTCAACGATACGACCAAGAGGCCATTCTGAAGGAGGCATTTGTTCATTTTTCAGCAAGACCAAATCACCTGGTTGAGGAGAGGGAGTATTGGAAGAAGTCCATTTAGACTTTTGGGACAGAGTATGTAAGTACTCCTTCTGCCAGCGTGATGAAAAGTCCTGCTGAATGCGCTGAAGCAGTTGCCAGCGAGATAAGCGGCCTACTGGTATATCTGACAGCTTTTGTTCAGGTAGGCAAGAGAGCGGTGGAAGGTTTAAAAAATGTGCGGGAGTCAAAGCCAAGAGATCGTGCGGGTCATTACTTAGAGGCGTAGAGCGGTCGAGAGTTCAGTAATGCCTCTATTTGTATTAGTACTGTATTTAATTCTTCATAGGTCAAAATCTGTTGTCCTACAATGCGTGCCAGATGAGATTTTACCGATTTAATCCCGGCTTCTCATATACCCCCAAAGTGTGGTGCATGGGGCGGATTGAAATGCCATTGCAAAGCTTCGGTAGCAGCTGCGGAATGCATTAATGTAGCGAGCTCTTTTTGAGCTTTTACAAAATTTGTACCACAATCACTGTAAATGTGACTGGGACGTCCACGACGGGCAATAAAGCGACGTAACGCTGCTAAAAATGCGTCTGCTGTTAAATCTGAGGCTAATTCTAAATGTAATGCCTTGGTGCTCATACAGACAAAAAGACATAAATACGATTTGTATGATTTCGCACCTTTCACTCTATTCATAGTGATAAGGAAGGGACCACCGTAATCAACTCCCACATGTGAAAATGCTTTTAATTCTGAAATTCTAAATTTCGGCAAGTCACCCATGATAGGTTGATAAGATCGGGGATTTTGTCGCCAGCAAGTTTGGCACTTAGAGATGACCGTCCTAACTGCTCTTCGTGATGACAAAATCCAGAAGGTTTGTGCTAACAAAAATTGAACTGTCTGACAACCAGCATGAAGATATTTTAGGTGACACCATTCTATCAGAAGAGTAGTGAGACGCCCACTGCGAGGAAGTAAAAGTGGATGTTTACGGTCATGTGACAACGAAGAATGTCTCAATCGGCCTCCGACCCGAAGGAGTCCGGAATCATCGCAGAAAACTCCTAGTTTTCGTAAAGGTTTAGATATTTTATGATCTTTATGAAAGCGTTCAATTTGTACTGAGAAGTTACAATATTGCGTATGCTTAACTAAGGTTAACACTGCTTTATTAAGCTCACGTTGCGTCAAATATGAAAGGGTTTTAGAATTAGAATGTTTACAGTTATTAACAAATCTGAGAGCGTAAGCCAAAATTCTTTGGATTTTAGCAAAGGAAGAAAAGCGTTGAAGAAGAGAATCTAGCAAATGTTCTTCGGTTACTGCATGTAAAGAAACTTTCCTAGCCTCAGTGAGAGCTTCGGAAGAAAACTGCGCCGAATCGAAAGGCAAAGTCCAGGAGACAGGTTCCTTCAAAAAAGCAGGACCTGTCCACCATTGTTTATTATTTATGAACTCGGAAGGAAACTGTCCACGAGTAGCAATATCTGCAGGAGTTTCGGAGGACTGAACATATCTCCATTGAGTGGAATCGATTTTTTCCTTAATATAGCTTACTCGGTTGCTCACAAAGGTTTGCCAACGATGGGGAGAAGATTGAATCCAAGACAACACGATAGTGGAATCAGTCCAAACATAAGTCCAATTAAAGTTAATTTTGCCTTGATAAATCCGATGTATTGATGCGACTAAGTTTGATAACATTACTGCTCCACAGAGCTCTAAGCGTGGTATAGAGATACGACGTAATGGAGCAACTCGAGCTTTTGAGCAAATAAAGCGAACTTTAACTACTCCATCTGTATTGCATTCTCGAATATATGCGACACTGGCGTAGCCATGAAGAGATGCGTCACAGAAACCATGTAACTGAAGATCAGAATCAGAATTATCTAGGATGCATCGCGGAATTTGAAGAGTTGATAAAAGAGGCAACTCTTCTCGAAATCGTCTCCAAAACTGGAGAACATCTTCAGGCGGAGTATCATCCCAATTAATTCCAGCAGACCATAAATGCTGGAGAACGCGTTTAATAAAAAATGTGATAGGTGATAAAAACCCAATGGGGTCAAATATGCGTGCCAACTCAGACAACATTTGGCGTTTAGAACAATTTTCAGCTACAAAAGTTACATGATAAGAAAAGTCGTCAGAAGATGGTCGCCAATACAATCCTAAAATTTTTAAACCATTTCCTTCATCCCAATAATGAGAATCATTAGCCAAAAAGGAAGTGGGAAAGTCATCGAGTAACCTCGGCTCATTACTCGCCCATTTTCGCAATTGAAAACCTCCACGAGCAAGAAGACCAATCAATTCAGATTTCAAGAGTTTTGCGTTTTCTAATGAAGAACTACCAGTTACTATATCATCTATATAAATATCGGAGTGCAACATAGATGCAGCATTAGGGAAAGCGGCACCTTCGTCCTCAGTTAACTTTAAAAGTGTTCGTATGGCCAAATAGGGAGCGGAAGATATACAGTTTTCAAGCGGTAATCTTTTACAGGTTCCTCTGGAGAAAATCTCCAGACTATGCGTTGGTAATCTCTATGTGAAGTATTAACCCATATCTGCCTGTACATTTGTTTTATGTCCACGGTAAATACAAATTTGTGAAGTCGAAATTTAAGTAGAACATGTACAATATCTGTTTGCAATTTAGGTCCGATATAAAGAGTGTCATTAAGCGTCGGTCCCGATCGTAATTTTACAGATGCGTTGAATACTACGCGTAACTTGGTAGAAAGAGAATCTGGTTTAAGCACAAAAGAATGCGGTAAATAAAAACTATTATCACAAATACTTGAAAGTGGGACAGCCTCCATGTGACCCAATTCCAGATATTCTTGCATAAAGGATGCATATTGTTTATATAAAGAGGGATTTTTTGTTAATCGTCTTTCAAGAGAGTACAAAAGTTGAAGTGCCAAAGAGCGAGAATTTTCAAAATGCGGTTCATTTTCACGAAAATGTAAACTTACAATATAGCGTCCCTCTTTGTCGCGAGTTGTTGTATTTAAATAAAACTGTTCACATGTACTATCATCTTTTGAGACTGCGTGGACGTTAGGTATATTTTCTAACTCCCAAAAGCGTTTTAAAATGTGTCCCAATGATTCATGATCAGTATTGCAAAGAAATGAATTGATTTGTTGCGAGAGATTGATTTTTACTTTACCTATTAGAACGTAACCAAAAATTGTATTTAAACAGAAAGGTTGTTCTAAGTTTCCTTTGACGTAACCATCTACTAAAATCTGCGGATAAATGTCAGCACCTAAGAGAATATCTATTTTTCCCGGTATATGAAAAGTAGGATCAGCTAAATTTAAATTTGTAATATGTTCTCGAATTTTCACAGCCGGTATAGCGTCACAAATTTTTGGTAGAATAACTGCTACTATGTCTAAAAGCGGCCCAGACTTCCCAACTGGTCGACAAGCAGTATTAACAGTACCTGAATTTAATAATGTTTGCATAGATCCTAAACCATGAACTGATAATGACAGATTAGAGCGAGGCAAACCTAATTTATTACTACATTCTTGCGAAATAAATGTAGTTTGTGATCCCGAATCAAGCAGAGCCCGACAAACGTGAAAATTCCACTTATCGATGAGTTCAATAAGTGCTGTTGATAATAAAACTCCCGTATTACGAGAAGTTATTCCGGTGAATGACTGCGCAATTGGAACAGGCGGAATCAATGTAGAATTTTTACTACCACTTGCGTTAGAAGAGGAAGGTTCCACTTGTAAGGAATCACCCTGTGAATAGCGTTTTGACATAAGTCCATCTTGTGATATATTATAAGATGAGCCACCCTGTACAGGATCATCCTGTACAGTGGAAGTCATATTTGTATGCGTTTTCTCGAAATGTAATAGCGAGTGATGGCGTTTGTTACACATTCTGCAAGTCGATTTTGACCTACAAGCATGAGAAACGTGCATGGAACTTAAACAATTAGTGCATAATCTTTTAGTTCTAACAAAATTATATCTCTCATTCACAGATCTCTTGGCAAATTCAGGGCACTTGTATAGCTGATGTGACTTATTGCACAACAAACAATTAAATGTAGATTCGGAATTTGTCAGAAAAACTGAACTATTAAAGCGATTGGGTTTTTCAGATATCTTGCATTTTTCGGGGGAATTTATAAGAGCTAAATTTTCCATTGCATGGCCACGTCGTTCAACAAATTCAATGAGAGAAGCGTAAGTAGGAATGTCATTACCTTTTAGCGACAATTCGAAAGCGGTTGCTGTTTCATTATCTAATTTTTCTAACATCTTATTAACTATAATGAAATCCCACTGTGCCACGGGTAAGTTGATATTTTTTAAAGCGTTCAAATTTTCATTAAAAACGTCTAAAATTCTTTGAAGAGAGGATGTATCGTGAGAAGTAAGTTTTTTAAAATTTTCTATTTCGCGCCAATGAGAATTAGCTAATACACGTTTATTAGTGTAGCGAGATACTAATTTATTATAAATTATAGGATAATTATCTCCTGTGAGCGGTAGCGTTTTTGCTAAAGTTAGCGGGGGACCGGACAAGCACGATAACAAATAGTTAAATTTTTCAATATTACCTAAATTTGTATTGTTATGTACTGACGACTCAAACATATCTTTAAAAGTAGTAAAATTGCGTAATTCACCCTTAAAATGCAACAGATCTAATTTAGGTAGCTTGACATGCATCTCTAACATTTTGTTCAACTGCAATATCCGCACCCTCAACACTTGATAAAAGCGATATTAAATTGGACAGATTTTCCTTAAATTCCGAATTTATGTCTGTAATATCTTCACATCTAACTTTAAATATTCTCCTTGAAGCTATATTGTCAATAGCTGTCTGAGCAATATTATGTAATTGATGCAACTGATCCATTGCCTCCTGACGTAAAGCTTTAAATTTTTTAATATTTTTTTCCATAATTGTAAAATAACTAGTGAACAATAAATAGCTGTTCGAATAATGTATCTAATGTACAACTAAAAATGGTTTGAATTTAAGAGAGATAACCCACGCCTACAAATGGCGGACAGCAGTTTTAAATAGAAAAGTTTAGTAATACCTATATAAGTAATATAAGTATAAGA
The DNA here is from genome assembly GCA_025584915.1 of Monochamus saltuarius. Lineage (NCBI taxonomy): Eukaryota > Metazoa > Arthropoda > Insecta > Coleoptera > Cerambycidae > Monochamus > Monochamus saltuarius. The sequence goes on from CM046723.1 coordinate 33,661,058, forward strand.
AATGCTTAATTTACTGAGATTTTATTATGTGAATTGTGAGCGAAACTACGAATGAAATTAATAAAAAATAATTAATTTAACAATTTACTAACTTGCCAATTACAAATAAAAAGCATAATTGTACGCATGTAGCTAATAAGTATAAATGTTATTAATAATCCGGCTCGAAGTCTGACCAAAATATGTTTGGGAATTATCATTAATATTAGATAATATTCTCCAAAGCGTCGCGCAAGATATTAACTACATGTACAAGAACAAAAAGCGAGTGGCAAAGAAGAACTCACCTGAAGTCTTCTGTTGGAGTGTGGGCCGGCCGGCCTGGTGTTCATACAATGGATCCCCCAGGATCCCCAAATTGAATTCTAGATTTAAACTTAACAATAATTTGACGATACACTAATTAATTTTAGCGGATTTTATACGACGCGTTAATTGTTCTATACCGTTGAGAGCGAACTGTTCTTGCTTCCTTTTTAGAGTTTTTTCTTTTTTACCACAAAAACGCGCAATGATAAAAATTTTAATTTGCGTACATTTATGCTTTTACTTAGGCAACCTGGAATACTTAAGTGAAAGAAAACAAATAAGACTTAATTACTAATTATATTAAATTTACTACTATTACTAAACAATGGTGGACAATAGTTTTTGCAACGATTCCGTTATAGGTTTGGAACCCTTTTCCAGTTGAGACTGTGATTGAGCTAGATCGGATTTTAGACTTTGGTATTTTTGTCTTACGGATTTTCTGGTTTTCACCAGTTGTTTTGCCAATTCTTTATTCATGGTTGGTACACTAATGAGGTGCATATGTAACCACATGATTATTTTTAGTCTAAGGAAGGATGAAAGTGTCAAATCCTTTTCTGTAACGTCCAGATGTCACAAAGTAATCTTTATCGATAACGAGGAGTCCATATTTATCATTCCAACACTCATTACATATAACCTTGAATTGCTGAAAGGACATATCCACATTGACGTGATCATCGTAAATATGTTTTAAATTAGTGGCGTCTTGTTTAAACAGAACTATGAAATTGTAATTATCTCTTATTAATTGTTTTGGAATCGAGGAATATGTTTGGCATAAATAGAAACAATCGGTGTATCTATGTCGCCCGAAGCAAAAATAATCTCTTATAATACTCTGACTGCTGCAAACCACATTGTCGAAAATTATAACAGAATTGGGTTTTATCTCACTTGGAGGAATTACATAATTGCCGTCTTGGTACTCGAAATATCCAATCTCTTATAGGTTCTAAAAGCTGTTTTAAATATTCGTATTTAGGCTGACACAAAGATTTTGAATACAAGTAAACATTTTCAAATTGCAAACCATTGGGATGTTCAAGTAAGTATTTATATGAATTAGAATTGACAAATAATTCAGTTATACTGAGACGTCACATCAGAACATATATAAATCATCTGTAGTTAATCGAAAGCGAAAAGGTGTAAAGAGAGTTTCTGGGATTTTGAACACAGCAATAAATAAGCTACTTTTCGAACTACACATTCCAGGGTACAATTTTTGTGAACCCGGAACAGAACTGGAAAAAAAGACTTGCCAGAGATGATCAAGGAATCAATCCTCTCGATAAAGCTTGTCTTTCTCATGATAAGGTGTATCATCGGCATACCGATTTAGAACATCGACACGGGGCAGATGAGGAATTGGCAGAAAAGACATATCAACGGTTCAAAGCTTCCGACGCAACACTTGGAGAAAAAATTGCTGCATTAGGTGTTACAGGAGCCATGAAAGCTAAAACTAAGCTAGGAATGGGGTTGCGACAAAAACGGGCAACTAAACGCAAACAAGGTCAGGGTCTCCGGAAAGGTCCTCTCAATTTTAATCAAGCAGTGCAAAGAGCTCGACAAGGAATACGAAATAAACCACATGTTAATCTTATTGACATGGCAAAGCAGGCTCTGACATCAATCGGTACCAAAAATATATCTAACCCTAAAAAAAGAATAATTCCAATCCCCAAAACTGGTGGATTTTTTCCTCTTATCACCCTATTCGTCGCATTAGGTGCACTGGGAAGCATAGAAGGTGGAGCAGCAGGAATAGTGAAAGCTGTGAATGATGCTAAAGCTGCCAAAGAAAAATTGGAAGAGGAAAAACGACATAACTTAGCATTGGAACGAACCTCTATTGGAAAAGGATTGTATTTGCGTTCTTACAAAAAGGGGATCGGATTGTGCCTGATGACAAAAAACTTCCAATAAGGCTACCTCGTTGCGCATTGACTAACATAGATTTGATGAAATATGCCAAAAAACTACATATTCCAAATTTCCGAGGAGTGTTTATGAAAGATAATTTACCATCGAAAAAATGAATGTGGTATTGTCAACTTAGATATTACCTCTGGACCAGGTACTCACTGGACAGCATATGTTAAGAAATACTGCAGCATTGTATATTTTGATAGTTATGGAAACTTGAGACCTCAGAATGCTCTGACAAAATATTTCTATAGCGATGGTAGCTTAAATAAAATAAGTTATAATCATGACAAATATCAGCGAGACAATGCGGTAAACTGTGGGCAGCTCTCGTTGACATTTTTATATAAATGTGCATGTAACGAAAAAGTTACTTATTGTAAAGAGAGTTTTAAACCGTGTAACTTGTCTTTGACATTTTCACTATCTGGGAATACGTCCATTTTAAGCTCAGACTTCAATCCACCTATATATCTAGATAAAGACTCTGAATATGTGATAGGGTTAACAAATTTTGAAACCTTCAATGTCATCCCAAATATTGATGAAACAAACAACATATTCACATATGGTAATAGGACATTAACAATTCCTATTGGTGCTTATGAGATTACCGATCTAAATAGTTATATACAGAGAAACATACAATCCACAAATCAAATTTGTATTCTCGCTAATCAAAATACCTCAACTGTTACAACTAGAACAAATGTCGATATAGATTTTACATCTGATAACTCGATAGGATCTCTTCTAGGGTTTAATAAAAGGATTCTTAAAGCCAATCAACTAAACGAATCAGATTTCCTCGTACAAATAATCAGTATATGCGTAGATTGCAACTTAGCAGTTGGTTCTTATTCTAATGGAAAACCTGTCCACATCATGCACCAGTTTTTTCCAGTTGTTGCATCCGGTTATAAAGTGGTGGAGTCACCTTTAAATATATTATATTTGCCTGTGACCGTCAGAATGATTAGTAACATCACTGTAAGAATACTTGACCAGGACGGAAATCTTATAATATTTCGAAAGGAAACTATTACAGTTCGACTACATCCGAAACAACTGTAAAATATGGTAGTTCGCTATAACGCTCCGCATTACTTACACAATCTTTGGACAAAACCTCGTAATAAAAGAAGATCCAAGAACCCATGTTCAGTTAGTTTAAGAAGAAATGTTATTAAAATAACACGCGAACATAAGAGATTTTTAAAGGCGCTTGGTTGTGAAGTACTCGTATAATGGATATCCTAAACGTTAAGCAAGAATGTCTCGTTGACAAATCCATTGTCGACTTTGAGTATCATAATTACCAACCTTCCGTGACTGCTAAATTTGACTATGGAAAGATGGAAGAAGATGGAAAACCTGTTACTGAATTAAAACTGATAAATAACGCCTTCAGTTTTATTTTTAAAGAAATTCGATATGATTGTTATTATTGATTCTGTTCGAAATGTAGGATTAACATCAACCCTTAAGGGGTACTTATCTTTCAATAAAAGCAAAAGTGTCAAACTGGTGCGGGATGGTTTCCTAATGAAAGCTTAGTACCTAATACAGACAAATTTAATGTATGCATTCCACTGAAGATGTTGATGGGCTTTTTTGACTTCAAAAAAGTCATATTGAATATGAAACAGGAATTGGTTCTGATTCGAAATAATAATGATGTAGATGCAGTAACGGCAACAACCGGCACTGAGCAACCAAAAATTGATATAGAAAAGATCTACTGGAGGGTTCCCCACGTATCTGTTGGAATTCCTCAACAACTAGAGCTGACAAAAATTTTTGATGATAATCAGGACATATTGATGCCGTTTAGAAGTTGGGAACAGGTAGAGTATCCTTCCCTTGCCGAAACTACAATTTTAGGTTTGGCCCTTTCGACACTAAATAAGTAGGCGAGATACTGCTAACAAACTTTATTGTGTGTATTAAATGCTTTGTAGAACAAGACTGAAGAACGTGGAGCACGCACTTAGTTTTATACTATTTGTGTGCTTCCGTTGCAATTTTCTAAGATAAGATTATAAAAGTATATATAACATATATTACATAATGAATAATTAAAATAAGCAAAATAATATAATAACACTATTATAGAGTTCATATAATTCCTCTCTTAGACGGAAAATCAGAGTTACGGAGTTGGCTCCTGGAAAGTTTGAGGTGTAGTAGTTGGCGTTGTTGTCCTTTTTGGGCATACCAGCCATGAGTTTATACTTTTCCGGAAAGTGAAGAGAATAAATAAGATTGTAAGTCCAATGAGAGACCATGTTAACCAGGTCGTCCACGAGATTGATGTAGGTTCAATTGATGCAGGGTCAATCAACTGAATATCTTTTGTTTCTTTTACTTTGTTCTTAAGGAACTCTAATTCATTTATGGTATTGTCCAATGTAAAATTTGATATTCGGGGTTTTCTTATTTCTGGTAAAAGAAATGTAGAGGCTTGTAAGTTCGTTGTAGGAAGGAAATAGTCTTCTTCATTAATTCGCAAAGTGCATCCTTCTTGGTTAGATATTAAAGAATCTTCTGTGAGAAAATGGTGGATAACGCTAGAACATTGTTCTTCTATATGCACCGTTTTGCTTGGTAGGATAAGCAATTGTCCGGAAGGTAACATGGTAATGCTGTCCTTAGGATTTTTCAAATAATAAAATGTACAATTTGGTTCATCATGATCAATCATCATTTTTGGAATACATGATGGTGGTTTTTCATATATCATTTCTTTAAGTTGGTAATATTTGCCAACTTTTGGGGGTTTTTCTTCTAACCAGGAATAAACGCTAGCAGAAGTACCAAGTGCCAAGTAACTTTCAGGGGGAATGATGGATATGTTTGAGGAGGACATAAATATTTGGAATAGGTTATATTCATTGACATGGTAGATCGGAATTAAAATTTCCATATATATTACTGAGCTTGATACGTAATGTTTCATATGAAATAAAGAAAATATTGAATTTTGATCTAAAGAAGATAATTCCGCAGGTTCATATAAAGTGTATAGAATTTTATAAATTTCGGCAATAGTTGTAGTTGAAATTACATCGGAATGTATTATACTCATATGACTAAATAATAAGCCATCCTCAATTTGGTCTAGAATTTCTAAAGTGATTAAACAATCGTTAATTAAGGTTTGAGTTTCAAAAAAATCGTTTGCGGTTTTCAAAAAGTTGTTAATCTGTTTCATAGCATTTTGTATTTCACTTGTAAATGATTCCAGAACGGAAAGCTTCGTGTTTAGCTGATCATTTATATTTTTCTGATTACTAAATACAATTTCTAGTTTTTGTTCCAAAAGCTCCTTATCATCGGCACTCATTAAACCAAATAATTCTGAATAGATATTTCCGATAAAATTAAAAATACCGCGTTTCTCGCGTTTTACAGTGGCGGAACAAATGATTTCGAATTTTTGTTTAATACGCTCTGTGAGATAATGTAACTGAGTATGCCAGAACTGTTTTTCTTTAGTTGTATTTTCTGAGGATACAAGAAGTCTATTTACATGTTCTCCTATTTCCGTTAAATTAAGTACGTGTACAAAAGAATGGTAAAAGGATATAGTTTTGAGGGGGCCCAAATTTACAGGAGAATAGGGTTAGTCAGTCTCTCTATTTTTATTGTCATAGTCATGTTCTTCGTCAATATCGTCATCACCGTTATCATTGTCAGAAAGGGAAGCAGGGTCTTCATTATTCTGTAACAAAGGAGAACCTTTAGTCTGTCTTTTCTTTTAACTTTGCGTTTATGGTATTTTCCTTTCTTAGTTTTTACCGTTATGTTTAGATCTTGTAGGACTTTAACTTTTTCAAAAGGATTTTGAATTTTACGAGACCAGGGGGTTTTTGTTTTTAAATAAATTTCATCATTAGGGTGTAGGACTTCAGGTTCGTTACGATTTTGATTTAATTTTTCATTGCGCGTCTGCTTACTTTGATTTAGTTTAGTTTTTATTTGTTCATTAAGTTTTTCTGATAATTTCCGAGTATTTTCTACGAAGTCTTGGGTAGTTTCAACTTCATTAAGAATAGGTGAAGTATCGTTATAGATGGATGGGAACAGTATCGAAAAAGGGGTTTGCTGAGTAGCAGAATGGATAGAATTATTATAAGAAGTTATTGCTAACCTCATTAAGTAGTCTAGAGGCTTATGGGGATCTTCTGTTTTTAATATACGGATAGATTCTAGCAATGTCGAGTGGAACCTTTCTACAGGGCTATTACTTTGGGAATTTTGTATTGAGGTTACATGAATTTTGATATTATGTAATTGACAGAATTGTTTAAAAAGGGTATTGACAAATTCCTTGCCAGGATCATGAATTATATACCTAGGGGTTCCAAAGAAAGACGTAAAAGTAGTTAAGCCTTGAATAGTATCAAGAGCATTTTTAGATTCAATTTTGATTGCTTGTCCGAATTTTGAAAATGGGTCAAATAAGGTTAGAAAAATATTTTTATCGATAAAGAAAAGATCTATGTGAAGAGTTTCGAGTGGTTTAGACGGAGTGGGTGTATTTTGAATTTTGACTTTTTGTGGATTTCTATCGTATTTGGCTATGTTACATGGTTCACATTTAGTTATGTAATCATGGACATGAATTGATAAATTCGGCCAATACAATTTTTTAGAAAGTCGTTTGATAGTTTCATTAATTCCTCTGTGTGTGGTTTTTGTTTCATGAAAGAATTTAATTTGGTCCATTTGTTCATCTTTTGAAATTAGATCTTTCAACAATATGTTAGAAATAATTATTTTAGTTTCAGGGACAAAATTATTAGCCAATACTCTCAATACATTTTCTTTAATTTTATCTGAATGAAAATAAAGACAAGTTGTTTCATTTATATTTAGATACCTTTTTAGTATATTAGTAAGTTCATCGTCAGATATAGAAGTATGACAAACTAGGGTGGTTCTTATCTTATCGGGAAATGGTTTCGATGTATGAATTCCAAAACGACTAGGCATATTTTGAGTTTCGTGTATAAATAATTGCCTTTTGTACCCATTAATACTTTTTTCTGTAATTGGTGGAGAACAGATAGGATTTTCTTGGGCGGTATGTTGTGTCTGAGTATCGGATAGGTTATCTAAACGATTTAAAAGTCCTCTTTGTTCTTCGGGAATTTCAGTACCTTCAGGTATATGTAAGGTACTAGCTAGTTCTTCATTAAGAGAATCAATAAGTTGGTTTATATTTTCGTCAGGAGGGTTGTTAAGGATAGAGTCTAGGTCGTCAATTTCGTTGGCGTTAAGTTCGTCTATTTTTGTTAGGGATAGTGCATCCGCAACTTTATTCTCAGTTTGTATAAGTCGTTTTACGTCAGTTTTCAAGGTATTACTTTCAGATGGTTGGATAATAGGTTTAACAGGATCGTAGTTATCTAAGGTTGTAACTCGGATAGGATAGTCGAAATATTCAGTAGATGGTTCGTTTGTGTAGTTATGGATGTCTACGTAGGCTAATCCGTTTTCTGCGAAATATATTGATTCGGGTATGATAATATGATCACTCTCGATTTTAGGAATTAAAATTTCACCATTCTCTACTGAAACTGGAATTTGTGTTCTAAAAATTTCAGAAGCATTGACGGTAACTCTCTTGGAAATTTCTAATGGGTTTCGAACGTATAAAGGAATTGAAATATTTTCATTAAAAACTGTTGCGTTTTTGTAATCAAAAAGTAATCCAAATTGGGTTATTAAATCTAAGCCTATTAGCCCGTCATAAAAATCGTGAAAGTCATATAATAAAATATCAATGTTATTAGATTTATTAGAAGTCCTTTCTTGTGGATCTGTATATATTAATTGTATTTTCTGCACAATTTTTGAGCGCATACCCAGAATTTTATTACAGAAGGTACGTAAAGGTTCGCGGATATCGCGTTGTAATAGGCAAATTTCGTTCTGCCAAGTTTGAAGTGATTTATGATCACTATAATTTTGAATTAAAAGGTTTCTGATTTCTTGCCAGGTAGTTATTTCAGGTCTGCCTAAAATAAGCGTTTTTGCTTGTCCTCTCAATTTACTCTTGATTATGTTTATGAATAAACGTGATTGTATATCAGTTGGATGTGGCAAATCTAACGATATTATGAATGTTTCCACTGATTCTAAGAATTGGGTCAACTCAATTTCCGAACCATCAAATGGTTGTATTGTCGAACATAAAAGTTTAGTTTTGTGCGTCTAAATCTTTACGCTGTGAAGCAGCTGGGTTGGTGCTTACGTTTGATTGCGGGTTTGACATTGTATTATTCTTAAGTTTCTTTATGCAGATAAGTTAAGATAAGTTAAGTAGGTCGAATACGACTCAGCTAAACACGGCTCACTATCAGTTTCTGGTAGACTACGCGTCCTTGCAAGTCCAGCGAGAACTTGATATGGCACAACAGATACGACACGATACATGGCGTATGTCGAGATCAACAAATTTTCAAGGTGAATTAATTATCTTCTTTAATACACTTTCTTATTGATAAATTGATACTAATTCTAACCTACCACTGTCAATATTCGTTTGAAAGTATAGGGAGTCAAGTACTAGCACTTTGGTACTCACCAGGTAATTCCGGTTCCAGGAAATTCCCTAAGGATGCAGCGGAGATAGATTTGGTGGTAATCCAATACACAAATAATCCAAACACAGGCGACGGGACGGACCTACTCAATTCAGCCCTTAACTATGCAATTTGCACACGGACGAGCTTACTAAATTCAGCTCTTCACTACTTTCCCGACGCGGTTATAGTCGTCTGCAGTTTTGCCTTCCTTATTAGGTCGAAATTAGCCACGTAAAGTTCGAGGATTCAGTATCTCTGACCAGAAGGTCTCCTACCTTCACTTTGATTAACAATTGAAGGAGTTAACTGATATCCTACCGACTGCGCCAATTTTAGGTTTGGCCCTTTCGACACTAAATAAGTAGGCGAGATACTGCTAACAAACTTTATTGTGTGTATTAAATGCTTTGTAGAACAAGACTGAAGAACGTGGAGCACGCACTTAGTTTTATACTATTTGTGTGCTTCCGTTGCAATTTTCTAAGATAAGATTATAAAAGTATATATAACATATATTACATAATGAATAATTAAAATAAGCAAAAATAATATAATAACACTATTATAGAGTTCATATAATTCTACCATGCATACTTGGCCTGTGAAAACTGCTACTAAACTTGAAACTCCACGCTATATAATTGTGGCTTTTGTTATTAACTTATTGTTATTAACTTATGGTTATTGTTATCACCACGTTTAAAGAAAACACGTTTGTACACAACAAAGTTTATTCTTATAATGCCTTTCTATTTACAATAACACAAAGGAAGTCTGTTGCGTTACACCATAGTCCGTTATAGTTTTTGTGGATTAAACCGATTAAGAGCAACGTATTTTATGGCGCAATTAGCTGTTCTCCAACACTCGGCCATCCTATTTACAGGGCGTCCTCGCTTGACTCCTTATGAAATCTGCCAGGATGTCCTACTATTGGTGTTGGGGATTCGAGTTCTTCCTGTACCTGTCCGAAACAAAGGGGCAGGTTTGGTTCAGCATAATATTACACATATATACACTCACACGTGCACACAATTTATTATATGCATTTTTGTCGCCTTCTAACAGGCCAAGTTTCGAATTACTACCTTCTAACAGGTCAGTTTTTAATTTTGTCACCTTTTAACAGGTCAGTTTTTAATTTTATCACCTTCTAACAGGTCAAGTTTTAAATTTATCACTTGCTTAACGGCCCTCAGCCTTCCAGTAAATGAATAAGTTCTGCCGTACTGTCTACACTACTGTCTGAATCGCTTAATTCGAGAACACGTCCAACGTAACGTCGCAGTTGTTCTATCGACACGGAAGCTTTTGTACCCTTTTAACCCTTTTAATGCTATGATTTCGTATCTATCATTACCCAACACCCTGATTACTTTATAAGGACCACCGAATTTTATACCAGTTTTTTTATTCGTGTCTTTATTTTGTACACTAGCTCCTGACCATAGGACAAGATCATTAATCTTAAACTTTTTTGCAATTTTTCTTTTTTTATCAAAATACTTTTTCACGTTTTCACTTTGCTTGTCCATGAGACGTTTAGTTTTATTCTTATCGGTCTCACGATTTATGTCTTGAACACTATGATCATCGATATCACCCGTTATAGTTTTATCAAACCCAAACATAAGTCTATGTGGACTTAAACCTGTGCTACTATTCTCGGTGTTATTGATCCCTACGACTACTTGGGGTAGTTTGTCCCGCCATTCAATTTCATCGTCAATACTTGTATTAATCGCATTTAACAGAGTGCGATTATAACGCTCAACTTGTCCATTGGACGTTGGGGAAGAAACCGTGTTCAAAACGTGTTTTATTTTAAAATTCACACAAAAATTACTGAATATTTTTGATTTAAATGCTTTACCTTGATCAGAGATAATTCTTTTCGGTATACTAAACATACTAAATAAATCTCTTAAATGACAAATGACCTCTTTGGAGTTAGTTGTTTTAGTAGGTCTTGAAGAAAAGGTATTTTGTAAATGAGTCAACGACAATAAAAATATATGAGAACCCGGAGCTCTTACAAAATGGACCTAGATGGTCAATATGCCATGTATGGAACGGTTCTGTAGGCTTTTCAATAGGATGAAGGTACCCCTCCTTTTTACCATATTGTCCCTTCTTAAATGCACAGTCTAAGCAAGCTTTTACATCCTTTTTTATAAATCTTGTCATTCCCTTAAACCAAAATTTGTCTTTTATTAATTTTTCGCATTTACTCAGGCCAATGTGGCCAATATCATCATGGAACTTCCGCATAAGATTAATCCTAGCATATTTAGGAATGACTAATTTATATTCACCATCCGCCGTTTTGCGAAAGAGGCGATTATTTTTTTCGAAATAAATATTTTTTAGCTCGTTATTGTTACTATTTTGTTTTAATCGTTTTTTTATAGACAATATTTCATCGTCTTGTGCTTGAATACTACATATCCAGGCTTCAGTGTTTATTTGGAAAACACAAGTTTTAGCAATATTCCTAGTGAGGGCGTCCGCGTGGGCCATTTTGTTTCCCGGCCTGTGTTCAATCTCGAAATCGTAATCCTGTACAAGTAACCACCATCGTGCTATGCGTGGTAAAAGGTCTTTCTTACTAAATATGAACCGTACTGCATTACAGTCAGTGACAATTTTAAAATGAATACCAGTCAAATACACTCAAAACCTTTTGATGCATTCTACGACTGCGAGGGTTTCAAGCTCATGTGAAGGGTACACACTTTTTTCCCTTGTTGTCGCCCTACTATAGTACATGACAGGTTTAAGTCCGCCATCATGCATTTGCAATAGAATTCCTGCTAAGCCCATGCTGCTCGCGTCGGTGTGAAGTTCCGTCTTCAAATTATGATCGAAAATAGCCAGCAGGAGGCGGCTGGTAAGTAACTGCTTGATTGTTTGAAAGGCTTGTTCTTGAGCTTCACTCCATATCCACGGAACATCTTTCTTTAATAATTGACTAATTGGATGTACAATAATAGCATGATTTTTTATAAACTTTCTGAAATATGAACACAGGCCCAGAAATTGTCTTATTTGGTGAATATTTTTGGGTGCAGGGAACTGGGCGACCTCGTTTATTTTGCATTTTGAGGGTTTTATGCTATACCTACTTATCTCATAACCTAAATAGTCAATATTCGACACAAAGAAATTACACTTTTTTAAGTTTAATTTAAGGTTTGCTTCATGGAAAAGTTTAAGAACAGTTTTAAGTAATTCAAGACCTTCTTCAATACTGTTATTCAACAATAACACGTCGTCTAGATAACTTAGGACTCTGTCATGTCTTAAATTGCCGAGAATTTGGTTAAGGAGCCTTTGAAAATTTGCTGGTGCATGGCAAACACCAAAAGGCATCCTAAGGAATTCATATTGACCATCAGTCGTGACAAAGGCCGTCTTCGCGATTGAATTTTCAGCCACCGGTATCTGATAGTACCCTTGGGTCATGTCAAGGACACAAAAATATTTGAATCCCTTTAAACGAGCAATATGGTCTTCAATATGGGGTAGGGGGTACCTGTCTTTTATCGTATTCGCATTTAGCTTTCTATAATCTATCGCTACCTTATAATCACAATTTTTCTTTTTTACTAAAATAGCCGGACTAGCATAACATGATTTCGACTCTCTTATTATATTATTAGTTAACAAATTGTTAATTTTTGCCCTAATTATTTGCTTCTCTTTCTCGGACAACCTATATGGTTTATAAAAGGTGGGTTCATTAGAAAACAGATTAATTTCGAATTCCACAATATCCGTTACTCCCAATTCATTAGTCGCAAATGCGAAACACGATCTAAACTCGTTTACCAAATTATACAACGAAGAAATATGTTTTTGAGGTATATCCCCCACATTAATATCAGACATATTTATTTTAAGAACATCTTTTATAACATAGCTATTTATTTCTGATATGTTCAGAACTTTATACCCTCTGTTAGCAAATTTCAATGTATTTGACCCTATATTTGTTACATTGACTTTGAAAACAGCAGGCTCGACTGCTAGTATTGTTGAAATGCTATATTTATTACCAAATTTTGCGGGAATTAAAATACCATTACTAGAGTTACTGGTTACTGTCACAGCTACTGTGCGATTTGGAGGAATTTTTATCTCTCCTACCGTCCTAATTTCACATTTACCCGTATTATTGGAATATGCATTTTCGCTGTTGACTTTTGTCAGTGTGACTTTGTTGCCTGTTACTTTCATTTCAATGTTACTGTTATTAATTATGGGCTGACCTATTATTATATCTATTACCCCCATGCTTACATCAACGAAATAAACAATGCTTTTAATAGAAAATTTTTTAAAATATATATCTACTAATGCATGTCCTACTGGATATATAATTTGATTTCCAAACCCCTTAATGAAAATATCTGTTTCACGTAAATCAATATTTAGTCGATTTAATAAATCAATGTGAGCTACATTTATCTGACTACCTGTGTCTAAATAACCTTTACATGAGATATGATTTACTTTAATGAATAATGTGTAGACATCTTTTTGTACTTGCCTGGTTAACGTCTTTATGGTGATGGGTTTTAGAAACCAGCAGTCATCCCGTAGATGACCATTCCTGCCACAATTGCTGCACTTTTTTGATGGACGTGGGCAGCTCAAGGAGTGATGAGAGTCACGAGTTAGTGGGTTCGGTGGGCGTTGGCTAGTCGATGGCAGCTGGAGGCTATTCGTAGATCGGTACCAGCACCTTCTTGCTATATGACCCGGTTTTTGGCACAGATGACATAGTTCACTGGGTTTTGGCATGTTTTTTTCTTTTACACCAGAACTGGATTCTAATTTACTAAGAAACCCTTGAAAAAGCTCTTCAGGGTTTTTATAATTTCCCGACTTTGCAGGACATTGTATGGATAGGGAAAGTCCATCGATTAAACATGACACAGCGTTAGAATCATTAATTTCGCATTTTCTAATTAATATGCATTTAGAATAATAGTAATGCATCATAGTTTCATCACTGCTCTTCTTTCTCTCCATCATTTTCCTGAGGTCATCAATGAAATATTCGTGAGAAGGAAAAGCCTCCATTACGGCCGTTTTCCATTCGTCCCATGTCTTATCGTAAGTTTGTAATGAATTGTACCATACCCTTGCAATTCCACTTAACTTCGACTGCATATAATATGCCTTGGTGATATAATTCCAACCATGAATAATAGCCAGTTGTTCTATTTTATCAAGCCAATTCGTCGACGTCAAATCACTTTTTTCCGGATCATAGACTGGTACTATATCATGTTTAGCTGAACTGTTCACGACTCCAACCACGTTTGGGACAGCCTGTAGCATATTTTGTCTGCCAAGAATTTCACTAACCTTTCTATTAACTAAATCTTCGATATTTTCACAGTCAGGACGACATCGCCTGCTTCTTTTTGATTGGGGTTGTTCCATTTCCACGTTTTTATCACTGTCGATCTCGGCAATAATTTCCGCTTCTCTTGGCTTCCTTTTCTTTTTCGCACTGTAGCGCCAGCTTTCATATTCACTGTCACTATCACTACTATTATCACTCATGATCCCACTTCTGAATTGTTATTAACTTATTGTTATTAAATTATTGCTATTGTTATCACCACGTTTAAAGAAAACACGTTTGTACCCAACAAAGTTTATTCTTATAATGCCTTTCTATTAACAATAACACAAAGGAAGTCTGTTGCGTTACACAATAGTCCGTTATAGTTTTTGTGGATTAAACCGATTAAGGGCAACGTATTTTATGGCGCAATTAGCTGTTCTCCAACACTTTGCAAACAGATAAGAAAAACAAAGTTACATCTAATATGAGTAAATTTGATAATTGTAACTTTACGAATATACGAGTTTTTTTAAATTCTGAAAGACGTCCTTACAATGACCAATTTCTTGACTTTAAAAACAATAAGTACGCAACATTATATGACATGTATGCAAAATTTCAACATTCTTATTATGAAACAGGAAATACACCAATATTTAATCCCGACGAATTCAAGGCGATTGCGCATATTGCGCACATCGACTGCTCACATCAAAAGGAAGCTATACAGTCATCATCTGTAGTAGTACGACTCGAAATGGAAGCAAGGGAAAATATACCCAAAGACACTGTAGCATATTGTTTAATTTTATATGACCGTTTGTTTCGATATAATCGCTTAACCAAAATTGTCAGACAGGTCTAAGCTATTTAAGAGAGACATATAAAAACCGTTTAGTTTATCATGAAATACAAGTATAGAAAGGCTTTGCAAAAACATATAATAAAACTCAGAAATTTAAGAGGAGTGATTGAAGCATACAGTTTAAGAATTAGTGTAACGGGAAAATTAGCAAGCTTAAAAATATGCCATTAGTTATAGACATTCAATTAAGGTAGATAAACACAAGTTTATTGTTAAAGAAATGGCAGCGTATAATGGCTCCAAAATATCCCATTATGTTTTTAAACCGCCAGTTCCTAAAAAGCATCTACCACCAGACTTAGAGAAGCAAGCTACATGGCTAACTAATAACCATCATTGCATAAATTGGAATGAATGATACATTCCATATTATTATTTGCAAACATTATTCGGGAGCTAACTGCACATGAAAAGGCAATACACGTGAAAGGAGAAGAAAAGGTGGCATATATAAGAAAATATTTCATGTTTCATATAAAGAACCACGATGTTTTTACCATATAAAACCAAAGTCTATTTGTTCTCTTACCAATGTATATTTTCTTTACGAAAATTTTATGTTATAATTTTTTTACATTAAAAAATAAAAAATATTTTTAATGTGTTTTATTAACAGAACTTATTTAAACACATCCCAGAAATCAGACCCCAACACCGGATATTGTCTAGACGCCAGGTGGTTTTTATTTCTATACGGGGTCAATCACCCAACAATCTTGAACATAACGCCGGATACTGTCTAGACGCCAGGTGGCTTTTATTTTTTTAGACATTCAATGCTTTTACATCGGATGCTGTCTAGACACCAGGTGTTTTTGATAGATGAACATCAGAAAAGGTGGGGGATAAAGTATAAAATTGACTTGATGTGTAGTTAAATATTATTTGTAACTTTAACAATGAAGTGCGAACATTGTGAAAAGAACTGCGTCAATAAATTTAACTTACTGAGGCATATTAGTAAGTCATGCCCAGTTCTTCAACATAGAACAGTGCCTTCGTCGAGCAAAAAACAGGGTGAATACTGCAAAAACAACTTCTCTACTAAAGGTAATTTAGACCGTCATATTAAATTATGCCGAGTTCTACAATAAAAAACTGTATTTTTGTCAAGCAAGAAACAGTGCGAACACTGCAAAAACAATTTTTCTACCAAAGGCAATTTAGACCGTCATATTAAGTCATGCCTGAAGAGAAAAAGTGTTGATATGCCTGTAGTTCCAGGTACATCCAAAAAACAAAGTAAACAGAAAGTGCTTGACATTATTAGTAGAATAGCTATGCCGATCCTGCTCCACAATTCAAGATGGCGACTGGAGCAGGATCGGCATAGCTTTCAGCCGTCTACGTCACAGCGGCTGGCACATGCGCGATAGAGGTTGAGGACCGTTTGTGCTGAGCGGAAGTATATAGTCGGTTTCTGTCGACTACGTCAGCTGGGTTGATGACCTGCTTATCATTATTATGTAATTAATAGGGTTGATGATTAAAACAAAAAATCGAGTATAGAATGTATATCATTTACTATAATTCTTATACAATGCTACACATACATTATTTTTATCAATCCAAGAATTATTTTTGTCATCGTAACCTAACCATTTGACAAAAACCTTTTCGCTAAGTGAGCGTCAGGATGTTTTACTCTTTGTAATTCCAATTCATAGAAGCCTCCTGTTATTTCTTTACCACTCTCATCTTTCAATAAATATGTTGTAGGGTTGGTTAATCTTATTTTCCTAATGATAAAAATCTCGCTAGACCAGTTTGGAGTATATCCTTTCTTAAAAGCTTCTCTATATTTGCTAATTCTCACATGGTCGCCTACTTTAAATTTTGTTATTTTATTAGCAATTTTTAAATGAGTATATGTTGATTTTAATAATGATCTCTCATTCCTTGATGTAACTTTAATTGGTTTCATCCTTGTTGTAGAATGGACTGTATTGTTGTATTTGTCAACAATTTTATCTAAAATATGATTCCACTTATATTCTCCTCCTAAGCTGAAAGCACGCCAAAGCATATTCTTTATAGTTCTAATGGAGCGTTCCACAATCGAAGCCTTTTTTGTACTATAAACGCTGTAATGGTTAATCTTATATTTTTTCATCAGTTTCTTGAAATTCTCATTATAGAATTCCTTTCCCATGTCGGTTTGTAGATGTTTCGGAATTTTAAAACGTTGTAAAATCCTATTCATTGCAATTGTAACATCCTGGGCTGATTTGCTCGCTAGTGGTTCTGTCCATATGAATTTAGAGAAGCAATTAATAACGATTAGTACATACTTATATCCATTATTTTCCTTGGAATATGATATCAAGTCAATTAAATCAGCTTGTATTAAATCATTCAGACCTTTTATTACGGTTCTACGTCTTTTAAAATTGATTCTGGCAGGCTTGTGTAATTCATTGACAATATCTTCTTTTATATTTGTTGCATATTTGTTGAAGTTGTTGAGATATTTCATATTGGATTCCAATTAAAATTACAGTATGTAAAACAAATTTCTATATATTTAACCCCACAGGAACTCGTATAACGATTTCTACAAATAAATTTTTGTTTTCTGTTTCCGGATCTTTTCTCGAAATGAAATATTATCGTTGCGACGTAGCATAACGTTGACTAGTTCTGCCAAAGTAAATTCCTTTTCATTTATAATTGTTATGATATCAGTAGGGTAACCAGTAGCATGTTCAATCGTAGCTGATTCGTAGAAGAAAACTTGACATGTTTTTATATCAGATATTAAATAGTTCTTACTGTTTTCATGAAAGGTTGTAGACTCAAATGTTAAAACAATATTATAATATAATTCCTTCACTATGTTTCCTGAGATGCTTGTTAACGTTACTTCAAAATCTTCATGATCCGCAGATGAATGCTTTGGTTGACTTATGTGTCTACCAAATTTATCGACTGTCATTTTTTAAGTTAGCTGTAAGTTTTTGCTTACTACTCAATAATTTTAGATTCACGCAATTCTTCGATAATAGAGACGATCTCGTTAGAGTGACCTGTATGGCCAGCGGCTTGAGAGGCAACTAAAAGCCTTAATCTATCAACAAGCTCATTAGGATCATCCCAGTATACGTAGTCGATTGGATTATTCGAGGTTTCCATTAACATACCAAGACCTAACCTCTTTCGAGTTGAGGGTGCTATGATGCGAGGTCTTCGTGATGTTAGTGGTTGTATACTCAATGCGGAGATGATTTTTTTATATTTGTAAGATGCATTACCCTGAATTTGCTCATTTTCAGAGTAGTTTCTTTTATGAGCATTCGTTCGTTTAACAATGTCTAAGTAGTATCACCTTCTGTGAAACCTTTTGGATGTTTCTTAAAAATTAATTCGTAGAGTCCAGGAGTCCCAATATAATTTAACCCTCCTATAATTAAATTATTACCATCGAATTGTAGAGATGCATTACCAATTTTTAGTTCATTATGCTCGGGATCATATCTAACACCATACCTAAAGTCAAACTCATTATGAACATCACCAATCATTTTATGAACATAGTCTCTAGGTAAGGGATCAAGGTGATTTAAATAGTACATCATATCGGGCGATTTACCAAAGTCTTGAATATATTCTTTGCATCTCTTACACTTTCATCTAGTTCCTCATTGTTTTCCTCATTATCTCTATCAGCAATGTCATTATCATTTGAAGTTCCTTCTGCGACAACTGATGTATCTAGGAAACTTGGTGCATCAGAAGTCGTCGATCTATTATATTTCGCTATGCTTTTCTTTGGTGAGCTAAACGAAAACCTTGATTTCACTTCCTTTTATAAGCTTCTCACTTTTATATTAGGCTCTCCATCAAGTTTCTCGGCAATTGTTTGTAAACGCTTCGTGATAGGGAGAAACGATTGTTCTTGAATTATATTTCCTTCTTTCAGAGCATTCAGCTTTTGCTTTACTATGTTCCTCCTTTGTATTAACAATTTTTTTACTTCAACTTCCTTTCTATTCATATTGAAAGCATCAAATCTTCCTAATTGTAGTACTTGATATAGATCCTCAATAAGCAGTAAAAAACAGGTAGCTGGCAGTAAAAACCAGGTAGCTGGCAGTAAAAAACAGGTAGCTGGCAGTAAAAAACAGGTCCCAGGCAGTAAAAAGTAGGTATCTGGCAGTAAAAAACAGATACTTAACAGTTAAAACAGCGTAGTGCTAAGAGCAGTTCAGTATGAATACTAATAATGATGAATAAAGTTAGCAGAGCTTATTTCTCTTTATATATGTATGTAATGATCAAATGTCTTTCTATATCTACCATTATTAATGTCACTGTCTTTATTAATCACCATAAAACTATATTTGTCTTTCCAGCACAGTGAGCAAATTTCCTTAAACTTATTAAAACTCATATCGCTGTTAATGTGGTCTTCATATATATGCTTCAGATTCAAATCATCTTGTTTGAAGACTACCAACATATTTGCGTTATCACGTATTAGATGTTTTGGAATACGTGTATAAGTTTGACAAAGGTAAAAGCAATCTACGTCTTTATGACGCCCCATACTGAAGTAATCTCTCATAACATTTTGTTTATCACAGGCTACATCATCAAAAATAAATATTGAGTTTTGTTTAACATCTTCAGGCGGTAGAATGTTGTCGCAGTTATTGAAGGCGTAGTATCCAATTCCTTTTATTGGTTTTAGAAGTTCTTCTAAATACTGATATTTTGATTGATAGAGAGACTTAGAAAAAATATAAATATTTTCAAACTTTAATCCATTGGGATGCTCGATCAAACTAATCATGACATTAGTTTTACCACAGTTTGATGGACCGACAACCAAGCAGCGGATTGTAGATGGTAACAATTCTCCATGTCTCTTCGAGATTTTTATTTCTGCGATATCATTGTTGTTAATAGGTAAATCAATTGGCTGTTTTATAATGCGCATGACGGAAGCAAAACTATAAATAAAGCTCAGTCTATGATTGTGTGTGTATATATATTAGATGTGATACTGGTATTGTCATCATTCGTGAGTAGTTCGTGATGCCAAATGCTTAGAATAACAAGAAAATCTGGCAACGGTATATTGAACTCTGCTATAAATAATTTACCAGTAGAGCTCCATATTCCAGGATATAAATTTTGTGGTCCTGGTACTAAACTTGCGAAGAGATTAGCAAGAGGTGATGTGGGTATTAATGGTTTAGACGAAGCTTGTAAAGAACACGACGTGGCTTATAGCAGAGAAAAACTTGGAGCAACGACATACGGCAGATAAAATTTTGGGTGAGAAGGCTGTGGAGAGATTTAAATCACCAAACGCATCTATAGGAGAAAAGGCAGCAACCTTGGCTGTGGCAGCAGCAATGAAAGCTAAAGTTAAATTAGGAATGGGATGCATTAATGGAAAAACTAAAAGAAATAAAAGTAAAACTGGTAAACGTAAAGCGAAATCTAAAAAGGTTGGTGGATCGTTAGCATTTAAAGATGTAACAAAGCAAGCACGAGTAGCGCTAAAAGGTAAAAATGTGCAGAATATGAAAGATGCTATTAAAGTTGCATTAAAAGCTGTTAATAAAGTTAAGAAGAAGAAATATATTAAAGCTGCCCGAGTAATACCAATACCTAAGACAGGAGGATTTCTACCACTAATTCCATTATTTGCAGGCTTAAGTGCGCTTGGTGCTTTAGGTGGTGGAGCAGCAGGAATTGCAAAGGCTGTTAATGATGCCAAAGCTGCAAAACAAAAGCTTGAAGAAAGTAAACGTCACAATGCTGCAATGGAAGAAATAGCTATGGGTAAAGGACTATACATGAGACCTTACAAGCAAGGCTTTGGTCTTTTTTTAGGACGCAAAACCTTCCAAGCGTTACCGATAAAATTACCGAAACGAGCTCTTACTAATTTGGATTTAATAAGATTGACTAAGAAATTAAATATTCAACATTTTCGAGGCATATTTATGAGAGATAGTTTACCACGTCGGGTGCATTATAAAGAATGCGGTATTATTAATCTAGACAATGAAAGAGGCTCTGGGACACACTGGACTGCATATAAGAAAACTGGAGAAAAAGCAGTATATTTTGATAGCTATGGCAATTTAAGACCTCCACGAGAATTGGTACATTACCTAAATACAAATGGACCGTGTAAAATATTGTATAATCATGAACAGTTACAAACATTTAATACATTCAACTGTGGTCATCTATGTCTGAAATTTTTGTATAATTAAAAATGCAGTGCTATATTTGAATAGTATATTTCACGACACCGAAGATGTCGAATTCTTTACTGTCTGGAAGAAGCTCAACGCTTACTTCTAGGTATACTCCTCCAATTATATTAGATGATAGTAAAGACTACGTCTTAGGTTAATAAGCTTTGAGGCTTATAATTCAATTCCAAATATCGAGAAAAATAAGAACAACAAATTTTATTATGGTTCCAAGGGTAAATACATTGAAATTCCAGAGGGTAACTATGATATTGATGCAATAAATAAATATCTACAACGAGCCTTAGATGACTTCAGATGGCATGATAATGATGACAGCATAAGAGAGGGAATTGTTAAGGAGCATCAAAAGCTCATTTCTATTAAAGCTAACAATAACACTCTGAAGTGTAGAATCAAGTGCAGTGAGGACATAGATTTTACTAAACAAGATTCAATAGGACACTTGCTTGGTTTTAAACCAAGAAAATTGGCTGCATTTGGTTACCATGTATCAGATTTTCCAGTCGATATTTTTAGTGTAAATACCATTTGCATAGAATGCAATATTGTGGGTGGATCCTATATTAATGACAGGCAAGCTCACGTTATTCACGAATTTTTCCCTACAGTGCCAGCTGGTTTCAAAATTGTTGAGACTCCAAGTAACGTTGTCTATTTACCCATCAACACTCGATTTATCGATCAGATTGTTGTTAATATAGTCAGTCAAGATGGTGAACTCATCAATTTCGGAAGAGAGGTGGTGTCATTAAGACTACATTTGAAGGAAGCGTGATCAATAAGTGCAATGGTAATAAAGTATAACAAACGTGGCGGTTCTAGTAGTCGAAGCTATATAGGAGGTATATATTTAAAACCTGCCATCAGTTCTACACGAACCATCAAACCAATAACAGTAAGAAATCGAAAGTTTCTCGAATCTCTTGGTTTTAAGGTAATTTTTAAGAAGTGATAATAAAAATGGATATATTAAATGTCAACGAGAGGGCTTATTTTGACAACACTATTATTAACTCTGAGAAACATACTCATCAACCGTACGCATCTACGTCTTTGAATAATAATGATGAAATTCGCATACCAATACAACAGCAGGATGTCTACACATTACCCAGTGAAAGTTCATTGTATATTGAAGGTAAATTACTGAAAACTGATAATACACCCTCCAAAACTGCTACATTTGTGAATAATGGTGTCATGCTTTTATTTGATGAAATCAGATATGAAATGGGTGGATATGTAATAGATCGCATCCGTCATCCAGGTCTAACCTCCATTCTAAAAGGATACGTGTCATTCAACACAAGTGATACTCAATATCTACAAAATAGTGGATGGTTTTTTAATAACAACGAACGGTCACTTATAGTTGACGATCATGGAAATTTTAATGTTTTAATCGATTTATCCACCATTTTCGGATTCTGCGAAGACTTTAAGAAAATTATTTTAAATTTGAGGCAGGAGTTGGTGTTAATTCGCTCAAATTCGGATACCAACGCTATAATAAATTCTGCAGAGAACGAGCCAGTTAAAGTTGTATTAAATAAAGTATTGTGGAAAATGCCTCATATATCAGTGTCAGATGTGGAAAGATTGAAATTGGTTGACTATGTAGCTAGGAACAAGGAATTGGAAGTTCCCTTTAGAGGTTGGGAACTGCATGAGTATCCTCTCCTACAAGAAACTCAACGTCACACCTGGAATATCAAGACGGCGACGCAACTTGAGAAACCTAGATTTGTAATTGTAGGTTTCCATACTGATCGTAAAAATAAATTGAAAAAAAATTTCAGTCACTTTGATCATTGTAATTTAATTAATATGAAACTGTATCTTAATTCTGAGATGTTTCCTTATGACAATTTGAATATAAATTTTGAGAACAATCAGATAGCAACCTTGTTTGACATGTATGCAAAGTTTCAACGATCGTATTATGGAAAGGAAAATGAACCTATTTATACACGTGCAGAGTTCAAGAAATATGCACCTTTAATTGTTATAGATTGTTCTCATCAGAATGAAAGTCTTAAATCTGGTTCAGTTGATATTCGACTAGAATTCGAAACTAATAAAAATATTCCTTCAAATACAAGTTGTTACGCTCTTATACTTCATGATAGATTAGTTAAATATAGTCCTCTAACTAGTACTGTAAGGATTTTATAAAACATATAATTAATGATAGTTATTTTTTTGTTATTATTGTAAGTTGTTATTGTATATTACTTAATAAATAAAAACAAGTCTTAAAGTTGTTTAAATCATTTTATTCCTTAATTTCATTTAATATACAAAGAGTTCTATTATAATCATACAAATGTGTAGAAGGCCATGGGGCGGAATCGGGACCACAGCTCCATCCTAAACAAGCATCTAAATCTTGTTCAGCTTTTTGTATATTATCCTCAATCCATTTAAGAATATTACCATGATGAAAATTTGTAGATGGCTGAAACTTCCAGTTAGACTCTTGTAGCGTGCGCAATTTGTGAAGTGTACGGCTTCTGGCATAGTATGCCGCTTTACACATGGCTTCATCCATCGTTTTGTCAATGGTTTTATAATTACTTAATATATTTCTTAGTGGAAAAGTGGTATTGTCAAGATATGGATAATATTTGTCATCTAGTAACAATTGAAATAAGTATATTTTGAATGATATTTTAATTGAGGGATGTAATATTTGTATAATATCATTCAAGCGTTTAACGGATACGTATTCATATCCTTCTTTGTGACACACCGCCAACACGCTGTGAATAAACTCATCAAGTTCCATTTTCTTGTCCATCAACAATTCAATGAATTGTAAAGGAGGTTGTATATCATATTCCGATAACCACTTAAAGGCTTCCTCTGGAATTACAACTTCTTCCAAGATACTCTTTAATAACTTGTATCTTTCTTCACTGTAACAGCACTCGATAATGCAACGTTCGATAAATT
Organism: Monochamus saltuarius; assembly: GCA_025584915.1. Classification (NCBI taxonomy): domain Eukaryota; kingdom Metazoa; phylum Arthropoda; class Insecta; order Coleoptera; family Cerambycidae; genus Monochamus; species Monochamus saltuarius. The sequence goes on from CM046723.1 coordinate 33,685,319, forward strand.
TATTGTAAACTTTAACGGTTGCATAATGCAAAGCAATATGCATCTCACTACACAGATTGTTCATAGTCATGTTGGAGAGATGAAAACAAACTGATTTTGATCTGTTAGCTTACAACTTATATACCAGTAATTTGCTGACTCACGAGCACACTATCCAGTTTACAGTAGACATTGCCACACATAATTTTATCGAATACAAATTCTTTTGTTTGGAATGTTATCGTTGTCATCTAAAATTCTTTCAAAACCCCAGGGCTTCGTATCTGTGCTCTTAGAATTTAAAATTCTTTTATCATCGTAAGGGTTAAGAATCATCTTATGTTGTCGAATTGTATAAACACAATGCTTTTTAGATCTAATTAGATGCTGTGGCTTGTAAATAATTTCATGATCGAACAGAGTTCTTTTGTAATCTTCAAATGTAATTTTCTTAACACTTGCAGATGTAGAACCCTTTGACTTTTTAACTATCTTGTTATTATGAACTTTATATGCATACATTTTTGCTCGAAGGCCTACAAATTCTAGCATGATTTTTCCATTATTTTCATCTTTCATCAATCCTGGCACTTTCTTGTTTTTCTGTTCTATTCCATATGGATTATGAGGATCATAATCAGATGTATCAAACCTCTGACTGTCTTCTTTAATATACTCATAAATATCAGGCACATTCAATTGATAAATTAGGCTATCGGTATCTGTGTACAGGAGTTTTGCTTTATTTTTAAATTTTTGCAAGATATAATCATAGTGAAATTCATACAGAAAGGTTTTAGATATATCTAGAACACAGAATCCTGCGTATATAGGTTTATTAAACAAAATTTCTAATTTATTCATTTCTACAATGATCATATCATCATCAAAAATGCTACAACTGTGGAAATTAGGTTTTGCAATATAATTTTGAGCCCCATAACGGCCGTCCCATTTAGTGGTCATACGGACATCTCTATATTTCCGTACGTTTTCCATTAATTTGCCGTACACAGCATTTATCATTAATTTATAAAAATTCTTATCAAAATCATTTTTGGCTTGCTGACGCAACGTGGTGTTTAAATCAATATACTTTTTCAACCACGCAGCTTGTTTGAATCTGAGAACCCTGTTAATTTTCTTTAAACGTAATCCATGCTTCAAATACAGCTTTAAATTTCTATAATGAACAACATAATTACTTTTTGGATACAATGTTAGTAATAATTTCTTTAATTTTGATCTTGAAGGTACTGGTGGTGTCATGTGTTGTGGAGCTAAAGGTAGATCACTATGAATTTGATGTAGATAATTGGGATATTCTAAGTCACAATCGAAAATATAGCCAACTTCTGCATTATCTGGAATATTTATTATATCTAAATTTTCAATTTCATTCTCTTTCAGAAATTCAAATTCTCCATATGGTAAATATTCAGACATTGCAGCCCCATATAAATTGTTTATATCAAAATACATTAGATATACGGATTCTTGACTTGAATCATAGAGATCTCCCATATATTTATTATTTGCTTTTGCATATCTATTGGAACACTGAGACACTCCACCACGAATACCTCTCTCAATAAACATAAGTTTTTCGATATCCGTTAAAAGTTCTAAGTGTACTCCAGTCGTTTTAAGCATAGCATCGAACGCTAAACCTGGAGCAGTATAAAATGTAATGGATCCAATTCATATGTTAGTAAACAAGTTCGTCGAAAATTTTCGAATATATCAGCAAGAAGGAGAACATCACTTTTCAAGTATAAATCAGAATAATCACCTAACGTTTTTATGTTAAATGTTTTCCAAACATTAAGGGCATGCTGATAATCTTCATCTTTAATACATTCATCATGCAATTGACTATAGAAATTCGCTTTTGGTGGTAAACATGTCTCAGTGAGTTTTTCCCACGAATCAATATAATCGTAAGGAAAATACCCTTTCTTGTTAATAAATTAAATTCTTGATCAGTGTTACAATAAGCCTTAACAATGGTTTTATTTTCATTTTCTAAATAAGAAGATAATTTATCAAGACTACTAGACATAAAGCGGAATGAGTCGATGAATCGTAAGTGTACAGCAGTACCTTCAACCGTTTTAGTAAATGAAATATATTTTTCTTTATTAACTGGTAGCAACCGAACTGGACCTGCAAAACCGGTAGCCAATTGTTTCATTATAAAATTTGCATCATAACCGCTTAAATTATGAAAACAACAGGTATATTAAATGAGTTTTGATAATTTAGATTACAATCTTGATGAGCTGCACCTCTGTATTTAGAGCTGAGGTGACAATGATCACGAACTTTGATATCACTCGATGTAAATGGTTTGGTACATATGTGACAGTGTGTTGCGGTAGCATAATTTATTTCTTGTTCGAATGATAAAGTTTCCATTTCTTTCGAATTTTTAAGGATACTATCAATATTCAATGCAATATCTTGTAGTTCTGAAATAAACCATTTTATACAGTCATCACCTCGATATAGCTTGAGTCTTGATAAATTATTATCATATGAACATTTCAAATAATATGCTACACTGAATGGTGTATGCTTTTGATAATTAACTGAATTGTACTGTTCCACTCCTAAGGTTTCACACGGTTCAAGAATACTTTCAAGATCGGCATATATCACAAAAGGTACTCTTTCTTTGTAACTGAAATGCTTGAAATGTAAAATTTTATCCGACTCCTTTGGTAATTTGAGGGCACACTTATTCATGTTATTGCAGTAAACTAAATGTCCTTTAAGTAAATCATCAGAACTAAAATGATTTAAGCATCTATAGCATATGAAAGTTTTATGTCCATGAGAAGATAGTTGTTTTGAAAGTAGTGCTGACATTCTCTTTATCCATGCGAAGTGGAAAAATGTCTTATCGTTTGAGAATCCTGTAAAATTATTATTATTATTTTCAGTCGATAGCACTAATAAATTAATGGGTTCTCTGTTACTATTTCTATAATCGCTTAAAGAAAGCGGCAGAACGTTTTTATTTTCTATACAATACAAATTAATAGACAAGTTATTCAGTTTTTCAAACTTCTTTTATCATTAAGTTTTATTGGAAACTCGATTGAATCATATTTTAGAACATCTTTAAAATGAGGATAACTTGTTATTCTTTCAGGATGTTTATTTTTAGCTGGATATAGAGCGGAGATTACAGCCCACAGAAAACAAAATGAATCGTTATTTTCTACATTTATTACAGCTTTTTCGTGATATAAAACCTGGTAAACTAACATAAGTTGATGTTCCCCTTTTAAAGGTGAAAATTTGTTAATATTGACTTTTAAGTGCAAAACCTCTGTAAGAGCCCATCCCGAATCTTTTTCACTAAATTCTTCTAATTTATTTGTTAAAGTATAGATTACGTTATCCCTGTACCAAGTTTTTAAATTAGTATTTATATCGATTATATGATTTTTTGTAGAAAACGTTTTCATATCAATATCACCACTTTGAGGTTTAATAAAATTACATACTAATACAACATTAACTTTAAGCATTGATTTTTGACGATATAATCTAATTTTTCTTTGAAAATTATTAAATGCCTTATTTAAGAAGCATAATGGATCTTTGATACTTAAATTTGCAATTAATCCTGTACACACTCGTCCGTCGAAGCAAGAATCAATCGAATGCCAAACTAAATTTCGACTACGCTTTTTTCAGCAGTATTGTTCTCCAAGCCTGCTCCAACTTTACTAGAAGTATATCGTAAGTGTTGCAATTTAGCTAAATAATATTTCAATAATGCTAAGTTTCCTTCTAACTTAAAAGGATTTTCAGTATCCTCTTGACGGTTAATTCTATTTTTAATCGCCGTCTCCAACAATTTCACATTACCTTTTACTAACTTTATTTGCCTTATTATCTCTTCTTTAGTTTTTACCAATTTTACGGCTTCTTCAGTAGTTTTCACAATTGTAGAACTAATAGAGGTTACGGTTTCAGGATTCATGTCTACTTTATGTCACTGTACGGTAGCACTGAATCAAGGAAAATAACAACAACAGCAGCAGCAGCAGCAAGTATACCAGATTAGTATAGTGTGTAAATATAAACTGTGTGATTTCTTAAAGAGTACAACTCATTTTATATGCGCAAGGAGCTTGCGCAGATAAATTGAAACGTTAGCTCATTTTGAAGCATATTTCTGCATTTTTGCATTTGCTATTGTTAAACGTAACACCTCAACCGCTTAATAAATATATAATTTATGATATGTTCTTAAAAATATACTGCAGCAACTATATTACAGGGAAAACAATAAAACAAAAAATATATAATTTATTTCTTTATTTTGCAAATTCTAAATAAAAATTATATAAACTGTAAACATTTGCTAAAGCACATGCGCAATGCTGCATTTTGTGGTGCCAACATTCCGGAACCATGGGCTTCAATTTTGGACGTTCCAGAAGCTCAACCACCGGTTTGTCTACATATTTCCTTAGGAATTCAACCTTCTGATTCCCCTTCACATATATTATTCCAGCTGTCTGGGTTGCTGCCTTAAGAATTTCTGGAAGATCTTCGAGGGATTCGGTGCCATCATTCCATGGAATACCATGATGGTAGTTGACTACCCAATACGCCTCTTTTTGTAGCTCCCATGACAGCTGATTAAAGGGGAAAGGGGGTTTAAATATATAATGGTAGGAGATTTTACCATTATAAACCCCCAATTCCTTCACAGCCCATCTGATGTCGTCCTTCTTGTTACTAATTTTGAAACACTGAATGTCTACCACGCAGTCGGAAGTCATCTTTTTCGAAGGATCTTTAAAAATAATGTTTTATTTAGCTCAGATACTAATATCTGTAATATGGTTATAAACTCTAGGATACTGCTTTATATACTTTCTAAATGATCAAGTCAGCGCTTATAATGATTGTGGTGGGAGGAATAACGAATCTGTGAAACATTAAGCATTATTGAATACGTCTTGGTGGAACACTTTACATAACTTTATAAGATTTTAAGTCATCTTAAATACATAGAAGATATGAAAAAAATTGTTTGCCTAACTTAAAGTACGAATCTAAAAAAATTTAAAATTTCAAAGTTATTTGCATAGAAAAGGTGAAAATATGAAACTGTGTATCTTTATGTTTTCGAGGGTGCTCTTTCAGAATTTGTCATCAGAAAAAACCGGTCTCGAAAAAACATGATTTTTGAAAAAATTTTGGTTTTGAAATTTTTTTTGATTTTTTTTAAATCATAAAACGAAAGTATATAGCATATAGTATGAAGTGAAATAGATTAGATGAATTTGGCCAATGCTATTTTCTGAAAATCGTAATAGGTAGTATGTCAAGGTCACGTATTTTTTTGCTTAATATGGAAAAATCTTACATGATTTGACATTCCCTAATTGACCCTGTATCAGATTATCCCAAAAATAAACCTATAACAGAGATCCTATAAACATCCAAAATTTGGACATTTTCAAAGAAATTTCTGAAATCTGAAAATGAAACCAATCGTAGAATTTTTTTTAAATTCTAGCAAGTCATATTAGAGGTTGAGTAAAGAAAAAAAGTTTATACAAACTTCATCGTAAAGCGTCACGTTTAAGGGCTAGGGGTGAAAAAAACAAAATACCCTTAAACAGTTTTTTCGTTATAACTTGATTACTATAAGAGATAGAAAGTTGATTTTTTTTTATTATGAAGAGGAAAGAGAAAGCTATCGAACGATGGTATAATTTTGGTTTCACAACTAGTATGAAAATCGGGGGTGGGGGTAGCGCCAAATTTTACATAAGGATGAGGGGTTGCAATGTTACTTTTTGAATTGTAGAACAAAAGTATTTTTCAAAAATGCAATAAAAAAAAATAAGCGACTTAAAAAAAGGAACTAAAATTCATAATTTTATATGTATGATGTTGGTGTTGTTTAAATAGATATCAAATTACATAACACGGTGTCAAATTTCAAAACGCGGCGTCAAATTTCAAAATAATGTGTCAAATTTCAAAGCGCGGTATCAAATTACAAATCGCGGTGTCAAATTTCATAACAAAGGTGTCAATTTTCAAAACAAAGGCGTCAAATTACAAAACGCGGTATCAAATTTCAAAACGCGGTGTCAAATTTCAAAACGCGGCGTCAAATTTCAAAATAAGGTGTCAAATTTCAAAGCGCGGTATCAAATTACAAAACGCGGTGTCAAATTTCATAACAAAGGTGTCAATTTTCAAAACAAAGGCGTCAAATTACAAAACGCGGTATCAAATTTCAAAACGCGGTGTCAAATTTCAAAACGCGGCGTCAAATTTCAAAATAAGGTGTCAAATTTCAAAGCGCGGTATCAAATTACAAATCGCGGTGTCAAATTTCATAACAAAGGTGTCAATTTTCAAAACAAAGGCGTCAAATTACAAAACGCGGTGTCAAATTTCAAAATAAGGTGTCAAATTACAAAACGCGGTATCGAATTTCAAAACGCGGTGTCAAATTTCATAACAAAGGTGTCAATTTTCAAAACAAAGGCGTCAAATTACAAAACGCGGTATCAAATTTCAAAACGCGGTGTCAAATTTCAAAACGCGGCGTCAAATTTCAAAACGTGGTGTCAAATTACATTTTTTGTTAACTCAGCAGGAAATGGTGTCGGATTACAATTCTCAAAGAATAAGTATGAAACTGAATTTTATCTGACACGAGAAAGTTAGTGACCTGTACAGTTCAACGGAATTCACCGGATGTTCATATTACTGTGTAAGTTGCAACAATTTGATATATAAGCATACTGCATTCGTTGAGTATATTCATTCTTATACAAACCTATTAGTAGGAACAGTCTTAACTTCGCTTGAAAAATAATTTTTATACCATTTTAAAAATGTCTCAATTTTTATCTGAAGAGATCTATCAGCAGGAAATGCAGAATCCTCATTTGGATGAAGCCATCAATGAGGCGTAAGTTTTTTTCTAATGTTTTTCTACGTTTTATTAAACTATTTTCTCGTTTTTACAGAATATCAGAGGAACTCAATTTGGCCGTGAAGGCAATTACCTCATTGGAAGCTTCAACCAAGCCAAGCCCAAGTTGTTCGTCGAAGGTGGCCGCTGCCAAAAGGAAGTGCTTCGAACAAGAGGATGACGCGGACGTTTTCCAAAATCCGCCGAGGGAAATTCCTGCACTTCCTTCTAGGTAAATATTAAAAAAAATTGTAAAAATGTATGAATTATTATCTGTTATTTTTTTGTTGCAGAGGCAAAAATTTGGGTTTGGCTCGGAAAACCATTAGACGGCCCTCATCTTCCATTCGCTCGCTGTCGCCTACGCCCTCGACCTGCTCCTCCTCCTCGGATTCCGAAGATTATTGGACAGGAGCAATCAACGAAGAAAAGCAGCGGAGGGCAGAATTCCGCCAGCGGATGGATGGAAAGATGACTTCTATAAAAAAGAAGATTAAAAACAGCGATGACCTCATATCGCGGCTAAAGGGGGAGCGAAAATCGTTGAGGGTACACAGAGAGACCCTCAGGGAACAAATTCGGTTGCTTGATGAGCAAGAACGCTCCATCGATAAGAGGGAGCGTTCTGCTAACGAGACTAAAAAAAAATATGAGGCCATCGCAGCAAAGTTTAATGAAATTAATAATTAATTATTAATTTCATTAAATTAGTGCTCATTTTAATCTTCTTTTTTGTATATATTTTGTTTTTTAATTATGTATTGTAGTATAGTTTTTTAAAAAAATATATAGCATTATTATCTATTCATTTGTTTTCTTTACCAAGTCAAACCTGAATATCTAATAAATAATAAAGCATATTTTGAAATTATTTAGTTTTTGATTACAAGTAAAATAACAAATTTATTTATTTTTTTAATTATAAATATATTTTCTCGTGAACATTAAAGTTAAATATGTGCTACATAGCAGCTTTTCGGCATCATATAAAATATTATTAATGCAATGGATTATAGTTTATAATTCAAATATTAAAAAATTTTAAAATATATGTTACCTAGTAAAAATTTTTAAACTAAATGAGATGTCGAAATGGTGTCAAATTGGTTGGTGGTTATTGTTGCACTGTTTTATAGATTTTTTAAGTAACCAATGCTAAACTCAATTGTCTTGTTTAAGTCTATGGTCATGCTTACAACAAAAATGGTCCGATAGAAACGTTACGACTCATTTCCAGTAATGTGTTACATTTTTTTATATAAAATAATAATAACCATATATGTGTAAAATGTTAGATTCTGCTTATATACAAGGTTCGATCAAGTTTCAGGAGAAAACTATGACAAAACATTCACTGTATTATGTTTTTATAGTATATGTACGGGGTAGAATAATAAATTTGCTAATTCAATATAAATATTTTTATTTTCTTACTAGGTACAATAAAACATTCACCTGAAATATAAGACTTGTAGACAAAGGTTTACTTCAAAATAAAATATTAATATTCGTTTTATGAATTTTTCATGCTTCGGTAATACACTGGAGCAGAAGATATAGTATACAAGGATTTATTTATAGTATATGTACGAGGTAAAATAATAAAATTGCTAATTCGATACAAATATTTTTATTTTATAACTAGGTATAATAACACATTGGTCTGGAATATAAGACCTGTAGACAAATACATATTAATAATCTTTTTATGAATTCTTCATGCATCGTCTTGGATAAATGTAATGTCCATTGTTAAACCATTTTTTTTTCCTTTACTAACCAGATATACAGGTCGACTTCTTAAAGAATCGCTAAAGTTTTCAATACTTTTCTTCTCAAAATGCATGTAAAATCTTCTTGGTAAATAGCAGGACAAATTTTCAGTTTCAGCCACAACACTGTCACCATATTTGGTTTTACTAAACCTCAGCTTCACTATTTTAAACTTTTGATTTATTTCTAAATTATTTTTATTTTATAACTAGGTATAATAATACATTTGTCTGGAATATAAGACCCGTAGACAAATACCTATTAATAATCCTTTTATGAATTCTTCATGCATCGTCTTGGACAAATGTAATGTCCGTTGTTAAACCAATTTTTCCTTTACTAACCAGATATACAGGTCGACTTCTTAAAGAATCGTTAAAGTTTTCAATACCTTCCTTCTCAAAATGCATGTAAAATCTTCTTGGTAAATAGCAGGAAAAATTTTCAGTTTCAGCCACAACACTGTCACCATATTTGGTTTTACTAAACCTCAGCTTCACTATTTTAAACTTTTGATTTATTTCTAAATCTTTCACATTTTTAATTTCTTTATATGAAGTTGCCTTGTTCAACTTTTGCAGATCCATGTTGAATATAAATGAATTAGTAGACTGACTGTTCAAATAAGTCTCATATATGCATATATATACCTTATTCACCCACCCCACCCATATTTCTCTAGTACCCCCTCCATCTCACATTTGGAATTCTAATTTACTCTCCTACTTTTTATAGTAGAGAGGCTAATAAGTTGAACTGGAACTGGACACAACCAGCAACAGTTACTTGGAATCACTTTTATCAAAGTAAGAACTAGGAACATGTTTTGATCCATCAGCACCCTCAAAATAATCCTTAGTTTCACATGTGAAACATTTTCTGTTTGGCAGGTCGCAATCTCCACCACATTTGATGCACTTGTACTTTACTGGAACAGGCATATTGCAATTAATAACACTTCCGCTCAGCACGATTCTTATTTGATAATAATTGAAATAACTGAGTGTTACATACTTTTATAACAGCCCTTACACTAAACAGGTTAGGTATCCACAAAATAATATACAGAGTGATGAAAATAAAACTTTATTTTATAGTAATAGACATGCAACTAAATCTTTCATAGTAAATACGTGATCGATGATTATTATCTAAAATACTACTTATAATAAATGAGACATCATTGATTCTTCTTTGAAAGCGAGCTCTATCTCTAGCCATCTGCATCCAATCTGATTTTCTTGCTTTTTCAAACAAACCATCAGGATCCATAAGTATAATGGTTTTATTATTGTCTAAGTTAAACACAACCCGCTTTTGACCACTCATTGTTTCAGAAGAAAATCGATTAAACAATATACTTCAAGTGTTAAACGCTTTCGCTCAGCATGAGCATAATACGATTATTATTATTAAAGTAGCTTAGCGTCATCTATCTACACACTTGTAACCCCTCCCAAACATTGTGACGTAGACGGCTGAAAGCTATGCCGATCCTGCTCCAGTCGCCATCTTGAATTGTGGAGCAGGATCGGCATAGCTATTCTACTATTATTAATGGACATTTACAAAACACAAAGCTCTCAAGATAAACTTTGAGGTGTTTGGACTTATTGCTGAAAAGTTTATAGAAGAAACGACATTTCAAGCATCCCAATTTCAAGAGATACTTTCTGTATGGGCATTAAATAAATAACATTTCTTGATGTGAACATAAACAAATATACACCGCTTTCGGCATCTTCCTATATTAAACTACCTACATACTTGCGAAGAAAAAGGGAGGTGTATTGAATATTAAAAACAATGATAATGCTTGTTTTGCATGGTCCATTAATGCAGCAATATTTTCTCCACAAGGTGATCCAACAAAAACTAATTCGTACCCACATTACGACACTTTGATGGTATGGAGTTTCCTATGAAGCTGAAGGACATTCCTAAATTTGAAAAGATTATAATATTTCTATCAACGTGTTTGGCATTGAATCCGAGTTTAGAGATGGTAAAATGAATACTTAGATAATTGGACCTTTATATTTTACATCAAACTACACATATCAATTTATTATTTTTATCTGATACAACTGCAGGTATAAATCACTACTGTCTAATAACCAATTTGTCAAAACCGGTATCAAAACAGAAATCAAGACGAAATGGTTGTGTGCATATCTGTGATGGGTGTCTGCAATCGTTTAGAACAATGCAGCAACTGAAAGCACATGAAAAAAGTGATTGTAATCATATTTGTACAAAAATACCAACAACTGATTTAAAAGTAAATAAGTATGGTGAATCCATTCCTGAAAATATCCTAAAATTTGAAAATTTTGAGAGGCCACTACAAATACCATTCGTTATCTATCCGATTTTGAGAGTTTGATAAAACCCATCGATCATAATGAGCCTAGCGATGATAAACCATTCACAGTTCAAACAAGTGAACCTGTGCCATACTCTTTTGCTTTCTATGTGAAGTGTAATTTTGATGACCAGTGCTCAAGATTCGAAACGTACCGAGCGTCCAATGCTGCAGAAGTATTTATTGAAAAATTGGATAAAGTAGCTATGGAGTTGTATAACAATCACTTAAGACATACCAAAGAAATGCTCCCTCTTACTGATGAATAGAAAATTGTTTATGATACAGTAAAATGCTGTCATATTTGCAATAAACCATTTATGCCCTGGGATATAAAAGCAAGGGACCATTCCCATTTAACCGGAAGGTTTCGTTTTACAACACATTCTGTATTTAACTTGAACTACAAAGTTCCAAAATTCATACCAGTTTTCTTCCACAACCTCAACTATGATTCTTCGCTTTTCATTAAGAAATTGGCTACCAAGAATGAAAACATTTCTGTTATTGTTCAAAACAAAGAAAAGTACATCTCATTTTCCAAAACTATCCTTGTGCAGAAATCTGAGGATTCAAAGAAGCCAGATAAATACTTGAGATTGAAATTTGTGGATTCGTTTCGATTTCTGTCCAAGTCCCTAAATACATTAAGCCAAACTTTGAAATCCCATCAGTGTGCTGAGACCCGAAGGTATTTTCCATTTTTCATCTGCCATTTAAAAGAAACATAGTGTGCCACAAGTGGCGCCCTCTACTAGTGACGTCAAAATTAGAAACATATTTGAATTTCTCGTCCGCAAAAACCTCCGATTTACGAATTTTATGTAAATATTTGGATTTCTTAAGAAGTTATTTACAATTCCTGTAATTCCGTTAATAATCAGTTTTGGAAAGAATGTTATAGAAAGAAGTAGCATTTATATTCGGTTTAGAATTATCCCCTGAATGTTTTGCTCATCGTTTCCGGACACCCTGTATAGTATTATAAATATTTGGCAGTTGTTAAAGGTTACTCTGATTTTTGTATTGTTGTAAATTAACGTATAGAAAAAACAATTGTCTTATGTCGAACACGGATGCTTCAATATATAATTCATTTGTTGGGTAAGTGATATCTTATCAGAATTATTTTTAAAAATTATTTTCAAAATTATTTCTAAAGGGGCAAGATGACAGTTCATGGCTCCTACCCAACTGCTATTCCATATGTCATGTGTGGTTGGACTAGGGCATGGCATAGTAGATTTATTTTAACTGCTTAATAAATAGATAACCACGTAGGTATGTATTTAAATTCATATAAAATACATCTTTGTATTGTAATTGTAAAATAAATATGACCATTTTAAATGATTATCAATTATAACACCAAGATATTTTATTTCTGTTTTAGAAGCAATCAAATGGGTGGAGTGTTCATTACGAATTTTAATGAAGTCAAAATTTGGCGCGGACCGCGTCTATCAGAATAAAAAGGTAAGTAATTAGTTTTTTTTGTAATTAATAGTAAGAAGCATATTGTCAAACCAAGATGACAATTCTGACAAATCGCTTTCTACCTTAGCCTTTAACAAATCTCAAGAACATGCTTTGATTAGTTTACTTTTGTACTGTTTATATCTTTCTTGTAATTCGTTATCGTTTGGATATGTTTTACTCTCTAAGAAAAGTCTGTTTCTTTCTTTTATTGAGTTTATCAATTCACTACTCACCCATTCTGAACGTTTCCTTTTATTTATTTTTATTTTAATATACGATGTACATTGTTTAAATGCATCGGTTACTAATGATACAAATGTATTTGTTGCAGATTTTATATCAACCTCTGTATATACTGGGTCCCATGACAAATTATTAAAAGCAGTCTCAAGTTTTTTATGATTTATAATAATTCTATACTTACCCTGTTTTTTATGTACCGGATTATTTTCTAATAATATCTGAAGAATCGTAATATAAAACTGTAGGTATACTAGAATTTATAATGTTATTAATATCCTTATCCTTTATAAATATATGATGAATGCATGTTTTAGTTGTTGGTGTTTCTCTTGCATATTCATTTATGACGGGAAAGAGACCATACTCATTTAATTCATTTAAATATTCTAATGAAATATCGTTTTCCTTTAATAAGTCTATATTTATATCTCCCACCAAAATGTGATAATCATTCTCCTTAGCATTTACTGTTTCTAAATATGTTCTTAATGAATGTATAAATTCAAGGGCACATGATGACGGTGTGACGGTGAATTGTGTTTTGCCGCTTGCGTGTATTTGTGTCATGCTACACGCATAGTTCCACCACAGCGGTACCAAGTAGGTACTTACAGGTACTTACTTAAAAGTTATTAACCACGTAACCTTTCTAATTTATTTTATTGTTAGGCCGGCCGAACGTTGAGGCGTAGTTGACGTGACGCAGGGTGACTCACGGATCGTAAAATCTGTTGTTTCCAGAAAATGTAGGTACCCTTACGGAATAGAGTTGAGAATCACTGCAATACAGCGTGGATACAGCACACACACCGCATATCCGTCGACTGTCATATCCGTTTATGTATTAATTGCTAATTATTAAGAGAGCAGTCTACAATAAAGGACATTTCAAGTACCCAAATATTGTAGATACCTACCTCTATCTATTCAATTATGCCCTCGATTTTGCCTTTATTTCTCGTTAGGTCTTTGTTTTGGTAGATTTCAAAGAGTAAGTTTAATAATTTTATTATTTCTTTTTGTGTCTATTAAAAAGCATGAGATTTCCTGGGAATGCTTGAGACCTGACAACACTGGCATCAGTTTACCGGACAGTTAGATTTGCAATGGCGAATTGGCGTTGGCGATACGGAACCGATTACCGTAGTAGTGGGGAATGCTAGACCAATACACGGCGCCGCGCCACTTATACTTCGTACCTCCCCTGGGATAAAGCGGCAATTTCTACTTTCTCTGTAAAGATCCGCAATTTCCGAATCTGTATAGAAATATTAATATTTTTTTGTTATTTAAAGAACAGTTTTTATAATTTTTATATTATTTATTTCTATAATATCACATATTTGATTCAAGTTAGATTTTATATAGACAGTTACCATTGCTCTGGTTCCATTTCCCTTCATTATAAACAATATTATATCCATGAAGTTGAAACATAGATAAATCTATAATTCTCCATGTTTCAGTTAATACCATAAAATCAAAGTCATGCTAAAAACCTTGCATATAAATTTTAAACTAAAAATTTTAAAAAATACTTCTAATGTTCATGTGCACAAGTTTCAGATTCCAGTTCCTCTTGTTAACATTACAAGTTTTGTTTACTTCTGACACATGATCTAAACAATATGTTTTTATGTTATGTTATTCAAAATCTCGTATATACGGATTCATATCAGCAAATATTCAACGCAGCTCATAACACAAAGAGAACATAACAGGGACACTCTTCCAAATCGAGGGACCGATCACGATAACTAATAACACACAAGGCACGCGGAATGTAACAACAGAGAATACAGAGGTAAAACAATGTAAAGGTAAGGTAAATTAATGTACCTATAACAAATAGGAATTACTTACTATACTGTACTGTATTGTTTATAAGCAATTCCAATAATTTTTCTTATCTATCTAACCATACGTTTCTTTCATTTATTTTTTTCTTTTTTGAGTTGTCTACTACTTTTTCAATTTATTTGTCATCCTGTGAACTAAGAAGAACAATCGGCTCGATTTTTTCATTTGCTTCCTTCCTTTGTCCCTCACTTCTACAATGAGTACTGTATCATCATATAGAGTTTATTACTTTTAATATAACAGACTTTATTTTTATCACTTTTTACAATCTTTAAGTGTTTTCTAACTAATTTATTGTCTTCTCTTTGTTTCTCTGTTAAATCATGATTAATAAATATATTTGAACCCTTTAGTTTATAACAATTCTGTAAAATGAATTTTTTCTTAAGGTATGTGGTACATTCTATTTTAATTGGACTGTTTTTACTGTTACCTAAGCTGTATATATCACTTATGTCATTCTCCAATAATTTAACATCCAAAAGGTTACTAATTTTCTGTTTGATAAGATCAAAAGATAATTCATTCACTTGATATTTAATACCAAATATAATATTATTTTTCTTACTTTGTTTTAACGCTTCCATCTCTTTTTTCAAATTATTATTTTCTCTCCTCAGCTGATCTATTCTACATTTTTTTTCGGTAATTTTTTTGTAAAAGATTTGCCTCAGATGTTTCTATGGCAGTTTTCATTTGACTTCTATTATTAATAATTTCTTCTATAGTATATAGTGTATGGTCGTCTTTAAAATTATTTAATTGTGATAACACAAGCAAAAAAAGCAAAACCCACCAGTTTTTTGGTGTACTTGTACACTTCACAGAGTACACATTGGTAAATTTAATGCAGGAAAATGTCCTGTTTATCAAATATCACAACACTGTATCCTTTTCTTTCCTGCCTATTTTTCCCTAATCATACTTTAGATATTGTTTAACAGCTCTGTATTCTATATGTTGCTATTTAGAGAGCACATTTCCACACTATTTACAGCTTAGGCTACCACACACTAATAAAATGGTTTTAATATTTGATGCATCAAAGCTAAAGGGAATGAGAATTTCGAATGGTATACTTATTAGGTACTTTGCATTTCAGATACCAGCTTACATGCTTTGATGATGTTGTCATTTCTTTTTTCATCGGTAACATTAAAAAAAGTCGAAAGGGTGTTCAAGAAAGTTTCTTTTTCAATGTTAAGGTAAAATAATGTTTCTAAGAGATATAATCCTAGGATGTCATTAAATTTTAATGTAAAAATAAATGCTAAATTGAATTTCAAGAGTTTCTTCTTCAATGTTGAGGTATTAGTGTTTCTAAAAGATATAATCGCAGAATGTTATTAAAATGTAAACAAAATTAAAAGCTACTTTATCCTATAAACTTTTTTATATTTTGCTTTATTTTTACAGCAAAAGTTGCTTCACTACCTATTTTAAATATTAGATTATAATAGTACCATTATATTTATTATATTACAAGTGAGTGAAATAGGCCATTGAATGCATTGGTTGTATGCACGAACTTGTGCGAATATGGTCAATGCTTACGTTCTTATAATGACATTTCACTCTCACGTGTAATATACGTTTTGTCCAACAGTTGCAGTTGCAAAAAACAAACTTGAAGAAGAGTGAAGCAGTCAACGTCGGTCATCATGGACGGTTTGTATTTCTATAACTCTCCCGTACAAGTCTTCGACTTCTGGGCTAATCCTCGTGATTAGAATGAGGGGTTGAGATATTATTATTATTATTATTAAAATTTGATTTTAGTCACTAAAAACCAACCTGTACAAAACTGCAACTATTGGACACAAATATTCTGCGCCGCCGGGAGTAAAAATCAATTTCTCCGATGTCAAAATCTGGACAGAAGTAGGTCATTATAACTAGAGAGAAAGAGAAACGTGTTATTTCTTCAGGGAATCAACTATATCTGCTCCCTATGGTGCAAAAAATGGTATATGTATTTAACACAGGAACGAAAACATTTTTCTTTGTCTTAAGGGGAAAGTAAAGCATTTTGCTATATAATAATATGTATTATAATTTAATAAGGTTTAGTACTAAATAGTAAATACAATAATAGATAAATACTAAGATCACTAACTTAAAGATAATTAATATTTAACTCACGTTTTACTACATTCTCCTCGTTTTCACAGTTCTCCCTTTGACTTATTCAGATCAATGTTACATTCGAAGTAAATACGTAATAACCATGCTAGCAACTAAATACTTATCAACACCCTGTGTTATATGTCTGCAGGACTATAGTTATTTAGAAAGGAGACTAACCTTACGAAGGGAAAGGCTATATAGAGTGTTTCATAATATATGCGCAGGACTTCAGGATGTGATAGCTTGTCAAAAAATTTGAAGAAAAGTTTGTATTAACTTACCCTCTAAAATGCACAATTTTCGAGATACAGGGTGTTGAAATTGTAAAAAAAATTTCATTTTTTGCGAATATCTCCGGAACCGTTTATCGTACAGAAAACAGCTTTTGTAAGCATTTACTACTCATAACAAGATATGTTCTCTACAAGAAAAAAAAATGTTCAGTCATAATTGGTGAATATTTTGAAGGGGAAGTGGGTGTTTTTCTCCCCAACTTCTACGCCACTGGAAAAAGTACGGTTTCGAGACCCCCATTTGAACCGCCAATGTTTTCTACACAAAAAATGTACTCTTGGTCATAAGCTCTAAAGTTGACCGTTTTCGAGAAAAATCTAATTTTATGTTGAAAAACATTTTTTGAAATAAAATTTTTATTTTATTAAATGTATTATAATTTTTTTTATCAAGTAGTGTTAATTTAACTGTCTACGATTTTTTTTTAAATTTTGCAACTATGAAGTTAACGTTTGGTTTTGTTACTTGTTCTAACGATTAAATAAATTTTGTTTAATTAGTAAAAAAAATTTATTTAAAAAAATTGCCATGTTTTTCAACATAAAAGTAGAATGGCCTGCAAGGTCCCCTGATCCGTCCTGTCTAGACTTCTTTCTCTGGGGTCATTTGAAGTCTACAGTTTATAAAACACAGCCAGCTTTTCTTCAAGTTCTACAAGAACACATAACGCATAACTGTAGAATGCCAAAGGATAACTGCCGATATGTTGCAGAATGTTCGAGAAGAGATAGAGAATCGATTTTATTATTGCATGGATGTTAATGGCGAACATTTTGAACAGTTTGTTAGATAAAGTTCACTTGTAGACCTAATAAATAAATTAGTAGGTATTTTTATTTTGACAAGCTGTCATTTCGTTACGGATAAAAATAATGAGGCGAAATTGTAGGGTCATAAAAAACTCGATGAGATCTTTAAAAAGAGATATGACACGACTCCTACCCCCTATTCAAATTTGGGGGGTTGTTGTCTCCCCAGCTAGGGGGTTAAAGCTACGGGGATAAAAAAACTGAAAAATAGTTCCCCCCTCAAATCAAAAGTCAACGTGTCCGAGCGTTTTCCCAGATTTTTATTTTAAACCCAAGAAAATTGGACGGGAAAGTTTCCATTGGCCCACCCAGTATGCATCAGAATTAAAATCGCCACATAATAAGATATTGACATTAGGTTTAAATACACAATTTAACACTTCAACAATACTCTCACTAAAAACATTAAAATCTCCAGAAGGAGAACGGTAACAAGCAAGAATCACTAAACTTTTACCACCATTCATTTGCCAGGACAAACCACAAACTTCAATATGTTTTTCTATACAGTAACTGTCTAATTTAATAACATTTGTTTCAAGACCATCTTTGGCATAAATTGCAACTCCACCACCTTTAAAAGTAGTTCGACAAAAATTACTCATCAAGGTATATCCCAGCAAATGAGAGTGGCTTACAGAACCCTTAGTCGCCCATGTTTCTGTTAAGCAAATAAAATTGGAATGAAATCTAGCACATTTATCTGCAGATAATTAATTTTGTCACTATTCAAACATTGTATATTAAGCAATAGCAAAAATGAACCGAACATCACTTTACCAGAAGAACATCCTTCTTCTTTAGTCCTAAAAAACGGCTGATGCATGCCCATATGGCCAGATCTTAGGATCCATAGCTTTTTTTGAAGTCATCCTGCAGAATTGTTACTTTAAACGATGAATACAGTTCTGGATGTTTGGATGTCATTTTGTCACATATAACCTCTTCAAAATTAATCTTCAATAGATCACAGAGTTCTTCAGCACTAGTGTTCTTATCCACCCTGGAGACGGGTAGACTCGCATATTTAGGCACACCTTTTACCGATATTGAGTTTTTGTTATTACCGACCACTACTTGTTTCTTTTTCTTTCTATGTGATGCAATCTTCCAATCAGTCTCCTGTGATACAGATATATTTGTAGGCGAGTTGTTTATGTCACTTTCCAAATTTATATATTTACTCAGTTTATTATCGCTTTGAACTTTCATAATTTCCAGGGCAACTTCATTTTTTTTAATAGGGGTGCCTTGTTTATTTACTTCATTTGGTTTCACTTTCTTATCATGCATGTTATATCCAAATAATATTGTATACATTTTAGACTTAGAATATTTTAATGTTAAATTACTTAATGCAACAATGTAATACAATGTAACTTTGATAAGATAAGCATGTGTTGCATAGAACAAAGAAACGGACTTCCTAAACCATTTTGTCGTCTCCACATCCGATGACTAAACATGTAAGAACCTATATAAGGTTTTGTAACACAGTCCAGCAGAAGAGTTGTTAAGAGTTCAATTCAAATAGTTCCTAAATTTTAATAAACAGCTCTCAAGTTAAATTAAAGTAAATTAAGTAATAAAAGTGTAAAAGTAAAGAATAAGGTTTTTAAAAAACCAAAACTGTCATTAGCGACGTAACAATTGGCGCAGTCGGTAGGATCCTTCACACGTCCTCAGAGGATTCCTTTAAATAAAAAACGTCGTCAAGAAAATCCTTCACACGTATTCAGAACACGGGCTATCCTCACTGGCAACGGAGAATCTCAATTCATTGGTGAAGAACGAATCGCAAAAGAAGAATACAAATCAAGAAACTCAAGTAACAAATCAAGCACTTCCAAACGCAAGGATCACATCAGAACACGGAAGTTACCCTCACTGGTAGTCGTCCCCTTGTGCAACATTCCAATTGTCCACCCCAGGCTCAAGACATCCAACTTCCAGAACACGGATTTGCCTCACTGGTAGCGAGTTTTGTATCTGAAGAGTCAAGAAGAATGTCAACCATTTGGTAAGTGCAAAAAAGAATTATCACGCTCACATTCAAACTGCCTACTCAATAAAAGACCACTCCTATTAAATCCAATTCAAACCTAATTCAAATAAAATCAAAATCCCAAAAATGTCTGAAGAACAAATAATTGAACCTTACAAACTATCTGAAATATTCTCAATAGTACCTGAATATGATGGAAATCAGATTTTCCTACAAACATTTTTAAACGCTGTCAGATGTGCATACAATATGGCAATTGATAACCAAATTATACTCTTAACTTTACATGTAAAAAATAAATTAAAAGGAAAAGCCGCCGAAATTGTAAATTCTCGTAACCCTAATACTTGGGAAGAAATAAAAATTTTATTAGAAACACATTTTGGTGATTCCAGAGACCTAACATCGCTAATTCAGGACTTACAAAGGATAAGTCAAAATCCAAATGAATCCGCGCTAAATTTTGTATCTCGTTTACAAACACATAATGCAAAAATGCACGCCGCGATTCAAAAACAAACTTTAACAGCTGATCAAAAAACAGCACAATCGAATTTAATTGAAACAATGACATTAAATACTTTATTGACAGGTTTAGATCCAAAATTAGGGTCAATCATTCGTGCTAGCAATCCATAAGACATGCTACAAGCAATCTCACGCATCAAACGTGAATTACAATTATCCTATTTTGAATCTCAAAAATATGGAAAATCAAATCAAATGCGAAATTCTCTACCGAATTTACAAAAAACGTGTACGTTTTGTAAAAGAAACGGTCATTTAGTAAAAGAATGCTGCACAAAGCAGCAACAAAACAGATTTACCCCAAATTTTAGAAATTTTTCGAATCCAAATTTTGGAAATCAAAATTTTGGAGCCCCTCGTTTTCAAAATTTCCAACAAAATTCAAATCAAATGTATCCAAGACCTCAAGGTAATCAGCAGCAAAATAACCCACAAAACAGACCGCAGATAACAAGACCTTACCCGCAATTTAATCAACAGCGACCCACAGTAATCAAACCAAACCCAAACCATAATCCACAAAGAACTCATTTAATAAATGAAACCACAAATAATTATTATGAAGATGATACCGCTCATCTGTTTCAACATGATTTTTATTCAAGCGAAAACTATATTGATAATACTGCTTATCAATATGAGAATGACAACACGGATCAAAATATTTAGTTAGACCCACACATGTCGGATCCCCCAGATCAAACATCAGAAATTCAATCACAACTCCAAGCACTAAGTTTAAACCAATTCAAGAGCAACCACGAACAAACATTTTTGTAAGTTCACTATTAACAATAAATTCAAAAAATTTATATTACATCAAAGATGCTACCAATACATTCAAATTATTAATAGATAGGAGCAGGAATTTCAATTTTTAAACCAAATACTTGTAAAAAATGTCCCCAACGTTTTCAAGAAACTGTAGCAATTCAAGGTATAACAGATCAAAAAATATTTTTAAATGAATCAACCCTTATTCCATTTAAATCCGGAGACCCACACAAAGTTTACATTCACGATCTTGACATAGAATTTGACGGACTATTAGGTTCAGATTTTCTTGAACACTATGATTGTGTAATAGACATAAAAAATAAACAATTAATAACAAATTTCAAAACAATTCCTTTATTTAAAGTTACTGAAGACTCAACAACAATATCTGAATTCATACCATGCCAAGTTCAAACAAACAAAATTTCGATTGACCCTCACAGAACAAATTTTTAAATTTTCTTGCAATCTTACAAATATAGATGCTATATTATCTAGTCAGGAAGTAGAGAAGGTACGTTTACCTAATGCTATCATAAAAATCAATGAAAAAGGAGAATTTTTAACATCCGTAATTAATGCAAATGCTATTCCAAAAACCATAGAATTTCCAAAACTTGAAATTGAACCTATTCGAAATTTCTCATTAAACAATTTTAATAATTATGAATCTACAGAAACAACCCTTGACAGAAATTTAGAAATAAAAAACCAACTTCGTTTAGATCATTTAAATCATGAAGAAAAAGAATTAATTACAGAAGTTTGTTTACAATTTTCGAATATATTTTATTTAGAAGAAGACAACTTAACTTTTACAAATGAAATTAAACATTCCATTGATACCGGTAACGCGAAACCTATATTTACAAAATCGTACAGGTACCCTCATGTTCATAAAGAGGAAGTAAAAAATCAATTATCAAAAATGCTGAGCCAAGGCATCGTTCAAGCGTCGAACTCACCTTGGTCATCACCTGTCTGGGTAGTTCCAAAAAAAACGGACGCCTCGGGAAAACAAAAATGGCGAGTAGTCGTTGATTACAGGAAATTAAATGAAATAACCGTAGGAGATAAATATCCTTTTCCAAATATTTCCGACCTATTATATCAGTTAGGAAAATGTGAATATTTCACCACGTTAGATTTAGCATCAGGCTTCCACCAAAATTGAAATAAACACAGAAGATATTCCAAAAACAGCATTTTCAGTTGAAAATGGGCACTATCAATTTGTGCGCATGCCCTTTGGTCTTAAGATTGCCCCCTCCACTTTTCAACGTGTAATGGACAACATCCTTTTAGGTATTCAAAATGAACGATGTCTAGTATATATGGACGATATTATAATATATTCAGCAACCATTCACAAACACGTAGACCGTTTAACCGAAATTTTCAAAAGATTACGACACGCAAATTTAAAAATTCAACCAGATAAATGTGAATTTCTTAGAAAAGAAGTTGCTTACTTAGGACATCTTGTAACCCCTGAAGGTGTAAAACCAAATCCTGAAAAAGTACAATGTGTCATAGATTTTCCTCAACCAAAAAATCAAAAAGATATAAAATCATTTTTAGGACTTGCAGGTTATTATCGACGATTTATTTCAAATTTTGCAAAACTCTCAAAACCATTAACAAAATTATTACAAAAAGACATTCCATTTAATTTCGATAACGAATGTATAAAAGCTTTTGACGAACTCAAACAATGTTTGACATCCACCCCAGTTTTAATATATCCAAATTTCGAAGAAACATTTATTCTAACAACAGACGCAAGTGCTTACGCTATAGGCGCTGTCCTTTCACAAGGCCCTATTGGAAAAGATCTTCCTATTGCCTATGCCTCTAGAACTTTGTGCAATGCTGAAACTAAATACTCAACTATTGAACGAGAACTCCTCGCAATTGTTTGGGCAGTAAAACATTTCAGACCTTACTTATATGGCAGAAAGTTTAAATTAATTACAGATCATAGGCCATTAACTTGGCTATTTTCAATAAAAGACCCCGGATGTCGTTTAGCACGATGGCGATTAAAATTGGAAGAATACGAATATAAAATTGAATACAAACCCGGTAAAAGAAACAAAAACGCTGACGCTCTATCCAGAATAAAAATTAATCATTTTCAAAAATGTTCTGAACTTTAAACAAAAATTCTAACATCAAACTCTGACATTGATTCAGTACATTCAAATTCCACTGAAATTGGACCAGAAACAATCATTGAAGAACTTAACACATTTGTTAATCTTTACAAAACAACATCCTTAATAGATTATTCTAGAATCGAAATTACCAATGAACAACTGTTGGACAAAAAACATAAAGATATAATCTCATTTTTTAGAAAAGACAATCTCACAGATTTACATTATCAAATAATAGAAGACATAGTTGAGGAAAAACAAGAATTTATCATAAATAAAATTAATACCGTGAGTAGTAAAACAGTAAAAAACCGTAAATATTATATTATCCTATTACCCTCAGACCCAGATGAAACATTAGAATCACTTTTTATTACGTTTTACAAAGATAAAGATGTTAATGACAACTCGAAAACTTATTTTATTGAAAATAATTTAGACCTCCCAATTCTTGAAATATTATCATTTATATTTTGGGATAAAGAATTAAAATTAACAATTTGTCAAAATATAGTTCAAACACCTGATAAAGATCAAATACCAATCATCATAGATCATAATCACACAGGTAAAGCAAATCTCCATCGAGGAATAAATGAAACAATTAGAAGAATCAGAGACAAATATAATTGGATCGGATTAACTAAAGATGTTGAAACATACATTCGAAAATTTTACGAAAAAATTTAAGTAACCCTTTAGTAATAACTTAAACACCCAAAACACCCTTTGAAAGAATAAACATTGATATATTAGAAATTCCCACTCAAAATTATGTTCTAACCATTAGAGATGAATTGACAAAATTTACTCAAGCATACCCCCTTGAAAATAAAACTGCAAAATCCACAGTAAATACATTACTACTTTATTTCCAACATTATGGTACACCCCTTCGTATCCACTGTGACTCAGGAAAAGAATTTGATAACCAATTACTTAAAGACCTTTGCACCTTATACAACGTCAAACTGACATATTCTAGTGTTAGCCACCCTCAATCCAACGGATCATTAGAAAGGTTCCATGCTACACTCTTAGAAATGATAAGAGCGAATAAAACTGAAAATCCAAACGAACACCCTTTAACAATTATACCTTACGCTGTAATCTGTTACAACAATTCCGTAAATAGAACTCATGGCTTCACCCCTTATGAATTAATTTTCGGACACACCTCAAGTCGTCCCCCTGAAACTCTGTATAATCAAAAGGAACTAATTTCTAAATACGTTAGAGATTTAAATAACAGAATATCGTACTACTATAAACTTGCTCGAGAAAAAACAAATCTCCAAAAAGAAAAGGCAAAAATTAGATTCGACCAACACGTTTCAAACAAAACTCCAAAATTTAAAGTAGGTGATAAAGTTTATGTAAAGGAGTCTCAAATAAAAGATAAATTGCAAAATAAATTCAATGGACCATTCGAAATTAAAGAACTTTTTCAAAATTCAGCAATTCTGCTCAATCCACAAACATCACAAAAAACTAAAGTCAATTTTGATACAATGAAACCTTATTTTGAAAATTAAATTTATTTTCAGGTTTCTCCTGCTGATCGGAGCAGCGGCCTCACAATTCACAATAACACCAATAAACAATACCATTGGAGTATATTACCATAAAAACAGCGAAATCTTGGTCACAAACAAAAAATGGACATTACTAGTATACAAAAATATGTCTGCATTGAAAACAGATTATGAACATAATGTAAAAATATTAAGTATTTTATTAAATGCAATTAGGCCAACTTTCGAAAATATGAAAGCGAAGTTAAAACCCACATTAGTTTATTAACTCAAATTTCGCAGTCAATTAGTGAAAAATTTGAAGAAATTAACTATGATACTAAACGTTACAAACGCGGACTAATAAACGGTATCGGTACAATATTTAAATCACTCACTGGAAATTTAGATGCTGAAGATGGCGAGTATTATGCAAATTGCATAAACAAATTAACTAAGGATGAACATCAATTAGAAAACTTATTAAAAAATCAAATTTCAGTTACAACATCGGTTATAAAAAATGTTAATGCCACAATTCAAAAATTGCATATAGATGAAGAAACTTTTAATAGAGACATTAGACTACTTTCAAATTACATCTACAGAACGGCCGATAAAATCAAAATAATGGAATCAAAACTTCAATTTTTAGAAAAATGTGAACTTCTCATGGAAAGTTATTTGTACATTGAGAATCAATTAGATAATATTTTAAATTCAATAACATTCGCGCGTTTAAAAATTATACATACATCGATAATTAATCCTGAAAATCTGATAACTTTATTACAGGAAATATCACAAAATCTACATCAAAATAATTTACCACATAGCATAAGATTGTCTAATGTTGGCAGTTGGCAGATACTTAGACATAACTGAATTAGAAGCATTCCAAATTAACTCAGACTTAATTTTTGTTTTAAAAATTCCCTTAATAGATCAACAAAGATATACCCTATTCCAAATATACCCTATACCTATCCTAAACAATAGGACTGGCCTACATTATATTCTATCAACCTCACAAAAATATATTGCGCGTGATGATGATTCTTTGATGTACATACCATTAACAAATTTAGATGGATGCAAACCACTTTACTATGGAACACAACTTTGTTCAAATCTATTCGCATACCCAATAGATGACAATGCTATCTGCGAAGCTAAAATCCTTAAGAACATAAATAGTCTTCCAGAAAACTGTGAAACGTCAATAATCTATGCGAAAGGCTATAAAGTGCAAGAATTATTGAAAAACACATGGCTAGTTATAAACTCGGATCCACTTCCAACAACTATAAATTGTTTTTTTACTGTTTAAGAAAGGTATTTTAAGCTAATATGTATCAAATCTCCTACAATGCCTATCAATGAAGTCATATGTATGTTCTCTGATACCAAACATCTAGGTATGCTAATGAACATCCACAGACAAAACTCTATTCAATAATTATCTAAAGAATTTAATATATTTACTAACCTCTGGAGTGGGAACTCGAAATTCAACCACAATAGATGAGATCTCACTTATTTCTGCATTTTATTATTAGGATTGCTTCATCAGGTGGCCTCCTTTAACTTGAGTCAAATATCTAACTATAAAGATGATTATACCAATAAATTAAAATTATTTGAAATTGAATGTCAAAATGAAATATCGACGACGTCAAACTGATTAACTGTCAATGAATATCATAACAACCTACTAAAATAAATAAAAATTAATTAAAAAATTTTACCTTTTATGTATAGTTTTTTTTTTTCATATATTTTCAGGTATTAACAATATTGTGTGAAACTAACTACTCAGTGGACAAAAACCCCAACCTGCGTTGAATTACACCCACAATATCTACCCATATATTCCTTATTATTAGCTTTTGTAACAGAAATAAGTGAGATCTCATCTATTGTGGTTGAATTTCGAGTTCGCACTCCAGAGGTTAGTAAATATATTAAATTCTTTAGATAATTATTGAATAGAGTTTTGTCTGTGGATGTTTATTAGCATACCTAGATGTTTGGTATCAGAGAACATACATATGACTTCATTGATAGGAATTGTAGGAGATTTGATACATATTAGCTTAAAATACCTTTCTTAAATAGTAAAAAATGTTACAAAAGCTAATAATAAGGAATATATGGGTAGATATTGTGGGTGTAATTCAACGCAGGTTGGGGCTTTTGTCCACTGAGTAGTTAGTTTCACACAATATTGTTAATACCTGAAAATATATGAAAAAAACTATACATAAAAGGTAAATTTAGTAGGTTGTTATGATATTCATTGACAGTTAATCAGTTTGACGTTGTCGATATTTCATTTTGACATTCAATTTCAAATAATTTTAATTTATTGGTATAATCATCTTTATAGTTAGATATTTGACTCAAGTTAAAGGAGGCCACCTGATGAAGCAATCCTAATAATAAAATGCAGAAATAAGTGAGATCTCATCTATTGTGGTTGAATTTCGAGTTCCCACTCCAGAGGTTAGTAAATATATTAAATTCTTTAGATAATTATTGAATAGAGTTTTGTCTGTGGATGTTCATTAGCATACCTAGATGTTTGGTATCAGAGAACATACATATGACTTCATTGATAGGAATTGTAGGAGATTTGATACATATTAGCTTAAAATACCTTTCCTAAACAGTAAAAAAATGTTACAAAAGCTAATAATAAGGAATATATGGGTAGATATTGTGGGTGTAATTCAACGCAGGTTGGGGCTTTTGTCCACTGAGTAGTTAGTTTCACACAATATTGTTAATACCTGAAAATATATGAAGAAAAAAAAAACTATAAATTGTCAGAGGAAAAATTAAAAAACCGAAATTATCTTCAAAAATTCTATACTCAAATTATAACCCGAGTGCAACGCATTTGTTGGTGTAACAAAAGTCCAAGCCAATTCCAAGGACACAACTGATGTCAAAATTGAAACACAACCCATTCTAATTCCATATAACTGCTGTGAAAATATACCGAGTGATGTACAACTTCCAAATTTGAAACCACTTAAATTAAACAACCTCAACGTAGAAGATCTAAATATAGCCAAACATAAGCTAGACGAATATTCAAGAACCCTAGACGAACTAATAAATGAACCATTTGTTAAAAAACACATCTCATAGTTCACATATCGCACTTTTAATTAGCGTTATTACCTTATGGAGCATATGTAAGTGCAGAAAGAAAGGAAGATTAGCCCTATCAATATCACCAAATCCTCCACCATCTCCACCCAGATCCAGGAAAAGATTTTCTGGATTAGCAAGAATACTACCTCGAAGAAGACCATCAATCCGCCCTGAAGACCAGGAAGAAGAGATTGAACTTAAATAACGATTATGTCGATATATATCTTATGTAATATTAATCCCATGTATGTAATCTTATTAACTTCAGTACTTAACTTAAAAGTTGAAGTATGACATCAACTTTTTTTTGAAAAACGGGAGCTGTTATATCCAAATAATATTGTATACATTTTAGACTTAGAATATTTTAATGTTAAATTACTTAATGCAACAATGTAATACAATGTAACTTTGATAAGATAAGCATGTGTTGCATAGAACAAAGAAACGGACTTCCTAAACCATTTTGTCGTCTCCACATCCGATGACTAAACATGTAAGAACCTATATAAGGTTTTGTAACACAGTCCAGCAGAAGAGTTGTTAAGAGTTGTTAAAGCGTTGATAAGTAGAATTGTAGAAAAGAGTAGCAGAGTCCAGTTCAATTCAAATAGTTCCTAAATTTTAATAAACAGCTCTCAAGTTAAATTAAAGTAAATTAAGTAATAAAAGTGTAAAAGTAAAGAATAAGGTTTTTAAAAAACCAAAACTGTCATTAGCGACGTAACATGCATTATACGGTTTTTATTCTTAGTAGTTTCTTGTACTGTTAGAGGTTTTTCAGTATTTGAGGTTTTTACCCTGTCAACACTCTGTTCCTCTCCCACTGACTTTAGCTTGTTCACTGCATCCAACAATTGAATTTGTTTATTTAATAGGTTAATTTTTTCACGTAATTCATGAATTATTATATCCTTTTGTTTAATGATATAACCATAAAATTTTATTTCAACCTTCTTTTCTGCACTTGCAGTTTCTTCTAAGGCATCGAAAAAACCATTGTCACTTTCAGGCACAGTCAACTCACAGCAGGTTATTTCATCGTTACTAATGAATGTCACATTGTTACACAATTCAGCACAACTTAAATGGTATATATTTTCATGGCATTAATGCAAATCCATATTTGATTTACATCGTTTACAAGCAGAGAGAGCGAATGAGCTGTCTTGCCTGTGCGCCATGTTGTATACTATTGCTGCTGCATGCTGACATACCCACCTTCGGCAAAATTTTCAAAATTATTGTTAATGCAAAAGATAGAGTGTGTTTTATCTGTGATAAACCTGAAACCAAATGTTTTGTAAAACACTTGTTGTCGTTTGAAGTGGAAGTACAATAAATATTATTTTTTTGGTTCACCCATTTGATACTTTGCAAGCAAAATGCCCACGCCACTCGTGAGGTACTGTTTTTGACACATACATTTGTTTGTAGTGGGTGTTCACTTTATTATTCCATATACAGGGTGAGTCAGTCATAATGTCATTAATTTTAAGAAGAGATAGGGAATAATGAGTATAATGCGAATACGTGATTAAAAAAAATCTAAATGCATATTTACGCTGAAAAAAAATATTTTCAAATCATTATTTAAACCCCTTTTTCAGACTGTCACTGACCGGTCACAGCCTTGGTCGGACAGCTCACAGTTCAACTCGATATCGACCTGATGCAATGTTGTCAAGTTGTAATATTTTTCTATATAGTACCTACCCACCTAGGTTTTAGACATCACAAATAAATGGTTGTACTGACTATTTTAGAATATCATTTTTTCTTGCTCAGTTCAACTTCAGCCAATAATAATTTAAAATGTTAATACCCAATAAAATCAAATAATAATAATCAAATAATTCTATTAAAAATTGCAAGAAATTGCGTAGAAAATACGGCCCAATCAAACGATACCCGTACACTCGCGTGTCGATTTTTCTCTGAGCAAATGTAACTGTTATGACTGCAACAAAACTCCAACGTGTCTAATAATAAACTGAGTAATAAACCATTTACGTACATTACAATGGGTAAATTATTGAGAAGCTGAAAAGTGTTTCGTGTTTAAATACTAACTACTTAATAAAAAACCATTGTGTTGTCGACAGAAAACTGTCCAAGTTATCGAGAGTTAATCTTGACCTTAACGTACCGTATTATTAGGTCAATAACCTAGTTACCTAGTTTTTGTACTGTTATTTAACGACAAGGAGTAAAACTATTTTTTTAAATCTAGATACATGAATTAATTTTCCTTAAATATTGATTTATTTGTTAATAAAAACAAATGTAGATAATAAATAAATGTTTTCTAATGTTAGGTTATTACAGTTTAATAATTTTGATATTACGTTTTCACTACATTTTACAAATAAATATGAATTTTTAGTATTACTCGTAAGTACAATTAACCGCACAGATAACCAGATGTACAATTTGTAGTTACGTACATCTAGCCTAGAAATGTATTGTTTTTTAAGTAGTATGATACTAACCTGTTTACAGCCCACATTTCAAGTAAACTGCATTTATCCGTCCATAGCACTTTATTAATAAAATTCAGTCGCATTTCGTAAACATTCTCCGTATAACACTACCATTTCCACATATTCGGAATTTGTAAAATTATGCGTTGTGAATTTACGCCAAATACGTGAGGTTAGACCGAAATAAACAAACTACTGCTTACTGCTTGTATTCTCTCCATCCCCCCTCCAAATGTGTGGTATGATCTACAAATTTGAGGGGGAAGAAATGCGGAAAATGCAGAGTGCTAAATGGAGGTAAATTTGAATAACACGCTGATGTGTTAGACGATATTATGTATGTAAATGTGGCATCCATGATTAATACGGCAAGTCTGTGGCAATAGATTTTCGTCGGGTGCGCCATCAGAAAGTTCGTAGCGTACCAGGAGCGTCGTGTTACTGATTTTTATAGGGTGATTTGTTTATTTTTTGAAAGGTCGAGTAAAAAATTTTTTTTTCGATTTTCTGCCTTTATTAGGCCTCCCGAATACGTGGTTAAAATTAATGACATTATGATTGACTCACCCTGTAAACAAAAAATAAAAAAATGTATTCTTTTACTTATAACATACTATAAAACAGAAACAAGTCAACTAACAGAAAACTCAATAATACATACTTAATCCTTTTTACTTACGTGACTAGTTTTCTTCTACGATATTTTAAATATTTGGTTCAAGATTTTTACTTTCCGAGTGTGTTTTTGCTCAACATTAGAGTACTGGCGTTCATAACTATCATAATCTCTTAAATGTTAAAGTTTAACAGTTAAACTAATCTTACTAACATTTTCTTATGCGGTAGGTATCTATCGCGGTAATCCATCTGATATCGTCTTCTTGCAGCCGCCGTCTTCTTTTGATAAAAAAGACATTTTAAACATTATTAGCTCCTTCTTAATTTGTATACATATTTTTTTCATAATATTACATACATTTAGTAATGAAAACTGACCTGTATAAGGTTATTATACACTTACAGAATAACACATTCCACAAAATACCACTTTAAATTATAACGAAATTAAACTTTGCAAAATACAACACTGCACTAAACAAACTCTAATTCGATTTCAGTAAAAAATCATGCAGAAAACTTGCTTTCTTTCTCATATCTGTATATTTTTTATATAAAACGACACATATTTTGTTTAATATAATTGCACGCATGTTCATGACCTATACACAAAATTGAATACAAATTGTGCACAATAGAATGGGAAACAGAAATGCAAATTTGATTTTGACTACTGTCGGGCACAATTTGTGTATAAGAAATCAATACAGAGTTTTAAAAATAATAACACGGAAAAGTTACAGTAAGGCGTATTTTGATCGAACGTAACTGTGGAATTCTTTAGGAGATACCCGACGTATCATATCCATCGCCCATCCTAATTTGGTTTCATGTATTGTGTCCAGTATTTATGCGATATTTTTATTTTATAAAGTAGGTCAATGTCACGGTTATTGAAGGAACATTGACAAAGCGCTTAAAAAATAGTATAAAATCCTTTGTATTGAAACTGTTTTTTTTTAAACATTTTAATGCTATCAGATTAATAATTTGCTTATTTTTCATTAATAATTGGTGTTGTCATTTCTAGTGACTCGCATCGCCGGAATTTCATCGCTTATGTAATAATACATCATCACAATAAATTGGAAGCTGCAGTTTTGCATATCCAGACTATTGTCTTCTGCATTCACATTACCTCTCTAAAAAAATCCTCACTTTCACATATCACGGCCCCACTTTTAAATCAAACTATGTCACTATTTTTGTTATAGCTTCTGCATTTGCGTGTTCTAGTACTTTTGATGCGATCAGATGAGATCTTGGCAAAATTTTCTTCCAATGCGCCTGTTATAACGTGTTATTTTCCAACCATCAGCAGTAGTAGTTTCGTCGACACTTAACCATAAATACCTACTTGTCTTTTAAATCGGAGCGAATACTGGGCTTTTACGGTGGATTTTCGTTTGCAATCAAGTAAAATATTACATAGAGTACATTGTAATTCAGTGCCATTAAATACCAATTTTGGCAAATCGTGAATCCAGGTTTCAAAAGTTTTTCTGCACGGTATCCGTCGTGACATTGTGTACAGTTAACTTGTACTCGTGAACGTAATGTGAATAAATAATACGAAGTGCACACCATCAAAGCTACGTATGTACTGAATTCTAAAATATATGCTTCGACCGCGCTGCGCTGTGTGAAATCCGACCCTGAAATGACGGAACAAGTTCCGATGTCTAGACTGATGACAACTGGCAACACCGTAAACATAGTTCTGCAGTAAAACTAGGACGCTGTACAGAGGCGGCGTGTAATTAGGGTGCAGTTTTAAAAATGAATTATAACTCGGTTATTTATTTAATTTAAAAAAAAACTAATTTCAGATTAGCAATCTAGTGAACACGGACTACTACCCCTCAAAAGGGGACCTACACTTAAAGTAACACCCTGTATAGGATTCGTCATCAAACACACATTAATAAATATTATGTATATGTTACACACAATACTCGAATTCGGACAATGTCCGAAAAAAGTATGGAAAACTAGTTCTGAGCCCAGAAAAATTCCCATATCCGAAATTTTGACTATTGTATAATAGTAGAACTAGTTCTGGACATTATAAATTGGTCAAAACTAGTTTTGTGCATTTTTAAAATACCAAAACTAGTTTCCTCCATTTTCTGAAGCTTATGATACACACAATACTCAAAAAACTATCCAAAACTATTTTGAGTTCAGAAAATATAATGACCAAAATGGTATAATCGTACTTTTAATTAATGTAACTATAAGAAAATGAATAGAACTAATTCTGGTCATTTCAAAATGCACAAAACTAGTTTTGAACAATTTATAATGCCCAAAACTAGTTTTCTGTATTTTGTAATATGCAATAACCGTTTAAATGTATAAGGGGTATAGGAATTTTTATGGGCTCAGAACTAGTTTTCCATACTTTTTTCGGACATTGTCCGAATTCGAGTATTGTGTGTAACATATACACATAAACAAATTTTCACATACAATATAATAATACAGATATATACAGAATATATATCGTCATAATATAAATCACACACAAATAATACAAGTAATAAGACAAACAAGTTAATTAGTACATGAGTGAAACTCATGTATTTCTGTGTACAATATTCAGTTCATTCAACATTCAATGGCGGGAGAAAAGGGCCTCGCTGATGTGACTTCGCCCACGTCTAGATTAGTCCACGCTACGCCACTGCTTAGATGTGTCTCGTGGAGGAGGTTATCTTTTGGCTATTAAAAACTGTATTAAATCCATGGAATTAGATACGGCAGCCGTAAATAACGACCTGCCGAATATTGATGTTACTGGTTGTAACATTATTGTTAATAATGCTACCAATATGTTTTTCCTATTTATATTCCGCCTACTTGTATAATGATTATATGTGTCTCTTTGAATATTTTGAACGCTTAAAGTACTTGCACAATAATAGCGTGTTAATATTGGGTGACTTTAATTATGCTAATTTCTTATATAATATCAATTTTTCAGATGCTAAGTACGATATTTTCTCGAATTTCCTGAAGTTTTTCAATTTTCGCCAATATAATTTGATAAAGAATACTCCGAGTCTAGTCGAGGTGTGAGGGCGACTTATTGTGTGCTTAGTTAAAGTTATTAATAATCTCGTATCGGAAAGCGAAATATTTTAATTCTTCCTTATCAGTGACTTGCAGTTACATACATTTATTGCATATTTATCAAATTAGTTAATTATAAGTAAGATCAGCTTAATTTCATCAGGAAAATGGTTAATAATTGCGAGATATGTGCTACGGCTACGAGTAGACAAAAACTCAGTGTTTTTTTTGCGGAAACTCCCGAAAAACATATCATGGTGCATGTGCGAACATTCCAGTGGAGGCGGTCAAATTCATCAACTCGGAAAAACTTAAATGGGGTTGTCCTAACTGTAAAGATGAATGCGATAAACGTTCTGATTGCATTCAAACTGATTGGCAAAATTTGAATAATGCTGCCGATAAATCTGCTCTAATCTTTGGTAAATTAAATCATATTAGTAACGATATAACTGATATTAACCCTTTCAGGCACATAAAAGAAAAACTCTTTAAAAACAATATATTTCTGAATAATTTTAAAATTTACATTCTAAAAATAACATTTCAACAAATTGTTAACCTAAAAGTAATGTAAGAAGTCCTCCAGGACATGGTTTCATATGGTAACCACTGTGATATATAATATGATCATATAAATAAACCAGAAATTCTTTGCACACAATCAGAACTTGAAATTAGGTACTATGGTATAGTGCAAAACAGTTTTTTTCTGCATTTAGACATAAGCCCACGTTACATGTATTACAAGTCCATTTAGTACGATGTGGCTCTGATGCAGTGCTACAACGTGCACAACGTCTAGATCCAGCATGAACAGGCATGTGAAGTGCATTGCTTTTTCTTATTTCAGGAGGCACATAAGGTTTATATCTGTTCTCTTTTGGAATACTTTTTTTGCCGGGAGTGCCTTTTTTGTAGCGCCAATGAGCCCAGAAATTATTCGAAGTCGAAAAAATTTCATAGTTAGTTTCTCTGCATTCGGTGCACTGCGATACAAAATAAACGAATTTACCACCGAGACATCGACGAAGTGCCAGAATAGTCTGTGCCACCACTTCCTTGATTTCCTGTCAATATCGTAGCAGGACTTTAGCATGTCAGCACGATCGACACAACCCATACAACGTCTATATTCCTTGATGGCTTCGGGGCAATATATTTCTTTTACACTTCCATCCTTTTCTCTTCTGTTTACTTGAATGGTTTTTGAGGGATCATGAATCGAAGACAAGACCTGGACAATCCGTTTGTCCTTCCATTTTACGCAAGAAATATTACGTCCATTCACTGCCCAATCATTTTGTCCCCTAGCTAAGTCTTTGTCTCGAAGCAACTGAGGAAGACCTTTCCTATTTGCTCTAACTGTTCCACATGAATATATATTCCTTTCGGCCAATTCCTCAAGTAGTTTCACAGAGGTAAAGTAGTTGTCGAAATAGACGTGATAGTTTTTTCCAATAAGAGCCTCTGTAAGTTTTTTTACAACGGTTGCTCCCAAGTTTTCATCTACTCTGTCTCCATTTTTACCTGTGTATATGTCAAAATCGCAGAGATAGCCTGACATGTCAGCTCTAGACCAAATTTTATATCCTCTTTTTATTGGTTTTAGCGGTAAATATTGTTTGAAGGATATGCGGCCTTTAAATTTGACCATTGTTTCATCAACAGCCTGTTCCATTGAAGGGCCATAGTATTTTTGATAATTTTTACGTAATGTGTTGATAAGTGGTCGGATTTTATACAATTTATCGTATTGTTGTTGCCCTTTTGCTGGCATGACAGAGTTGTCGTTTAGGTGGAGATGAGAAAGGAGAGAACTGAATCTATTCAGGCTCATTGTATTAGATATGTATTCATCTCTCAATTGAGGATATGATGACCAACAGTCTCGATAACTAGGTATCTGTTTTATGCCCATGAGCATATTTATAGCAATAATTTTTTTTATTTCATCTGAATTCGTAGGTGCAAAATTATCACCTTTTTGAATGGAATATAAATTCGTTTGGAAGACAATCTCGTCAATCATATCAAAAAGTAATAAAAAGAAATCGACGGGATCTTGTAGTCCATGTGGCAAATTTTTAGGACCAACAAGTTCTAGAAAATTTGATTGCACTTTTTTGAATTCCATCTTCCTCCATTTATCCAAGTTCGCCAAACTGCAAGGGGTAGATCGTCTTCATCACTGAACTCATCATTATCATAGTTTATATCATTTACATCTAGTTCTGGTTCAGATTCGGAATCACTCTGAGGGGGCTCGTCGTGATTATCCACATCTAATAAAACTTGACGAACCAAATCTGTCTCCTCTATATCTGACATATCTGAGAATTCGCCCTCTGACTCATCCCCAGATGGAATTTCGTCCAGTAGATCGGAACACTGAGATGACGTTAAATTGTTCAATTTATAACTTCGACTCATAGCTAAAAAAAAAACTGAACGTTGGTCATTTGGTCATACTGGTATCGCTATGTAACCACGTTTACCTTTTCAGGTATTTAGTTTTGTCATACTGGTTTCATAGTGAAACCATAAAAAAATTACATGGTTAATTTTGCATAGCTTTATAAAATTAAAATAGTGTGATATTTTTTGTAATTTCAGTAACGCAAATTCAAGTAATTAGCAGCTTAGTTTTAAATTTTAGGTTAAGTACAAGAGTAGGTATACCGTCACTTTAGACCAGCCCCTCCACTTTCCTTTTAGGCCCCGCCCCCCGACCAATCAGATTGCAGCATTATTCAAACCCTCGCCTCTCGACCAATCAGATTGCAGCATTATGGCGGGGAATTCAAACTGATTTGAAATTTGACAGTAGCGACCTAACCTAAGTTCAAACTGGCGGGAAATTCAAACTGATTTGAAATTTGACAGTAGCGACCTAATCTAAGTTCAAACTGGCGGGATATTTAAAAAGGACCTAACCTATCAGAAAAACATGCGCAGTAGCGACCTAATCTAACAGAAAAAACATGCGCAGTAGCGACCTAACCTACCAGAAAAAACATGCGTAGTAACGACCTAATCTAACAGAAAAAACATTTGCAGTAGCGACCTAACCTATCAGAAAAAACATGCGCAGTAGGTTACAGAAAAAACATGCGCAGTAGGTTACAGAAAAAACATGCGCAGTAACGACCTAATCTAACAGAAAAAACATTTGCAGTAGCGACCTAACCTATCAGAAAAAACATGCGCAGTAGCAACCTAATCTAACAGAAAAAACATGCGCAGTAGCGACCTAACCTACCAGAAAAAACATGCGCAGTAACGACCTAACCCATCAGAAAAAACATGTGCAGTAGCGACCTAACCTATCAGAAAAAACATGCGCAGTAGGAACCTAATCTAACAGAAAAAACATGCGCAGCAGCGACCTAACCTATCAGAAAAAACATGCGCAGTAACGACCTAACCTACCAGAAAAACATGCGCAGTAGGTTACAGAAAAACATGTGCCTAACCTAAAGTCAAATCTGTTCCTGCGCAAGTTCCAAATTCAAATCTGTATTGGAGAATACAACATGGACAGATTATTTACATGAAAATCTTTACTCTGTGTGCGATTTGAACACGGGACCTCTCGCATACAAAGCAGACGCGCTACCACTAGGCCGCTATGGCTATTAACAGAAGGTTACAGTAACTGTGTAATATATGAATCAGAGAGCGCTTGAAGGCGTGCCACACCAAGCAGTCTGAGCTATAATAATGACATTAAATAGAAATATTTAAGATTTTACAGGTACTAATTACAGGTGATACTAAATATTTAGAAATATGTATGAAAAAAGAAACTGGTAGCGCTGGGGATCGAACTCCGGACCTCTAGAGTGCGAAGCGTGTACGTTAGCGCTAGACCATCACATCGTATAGCTTGTGCTGGAACGGGAGTGGTGGCGGAGAATTAGTTGTGACAGGAGTGACGGGTAAATAGTTCCAAACGCGGATAAGCGCTTATCAGTAGATGGCGCTGCAAGTGGAGCGCGCGTTACTCTGTTAGAGTGAATTATATAGTTTACAACCAGTAGTAAAATGGGAAATCCTACTACAGTGAAAATTTGACCCAAATAGTATTTCTAATTTCTACCGACAACAAAAAATACTACTGTAGTGGAAAATTTAATGTAATAACATTTATAATTTCTATCACAATCAAAAATGCTAGTATAGTGAATATTTTAATGCAAGAATATTTCTAGTTTCTACCAACAGCAAAAAATACTACTGTAGTGGAAAATTTAATGTAATAACATTTATAATTTCTATCACAATCAAAAATGCTAGTATAGCGAAGATTTTAATGTAATAATATTTCTAATTTCTACCATCATCAAAAAATGCTACTATAGTAAAAATTTTAATGTAATAAAATTTCTAATTTCTACCAGCATCAAAAATGCTAGTATAGTGAGTATTTTAATGCAATAATATTTCTAATTTCTACCATCATCAAAAAATGCTACTATAGTGAAAATTTTAATGTAATAAAATTCTATTTTCTACCATCATCAAAAATGCTAGTATAGTGAGTATTTTAATGCAATAATATTTATAATTTCTATCACAATCAAAAATGCTAGTATAGTGAAGATTTTAATGTAATAATATTTCTAATTTCTACCATCATCAAAAATGCTAGTATAGTGAATATTTTAATGTAATAAAATTTCTAATTTCTACCATCATCAAAAAATGCTACTATAGTGAAAATTTTAATGTAATAAAATTTCTAATTTCTACCATCATCAAAAATGCTAGTATAGTGAGTATTTTAATGCAATAATATTTATAATTTCTATCACAATCAAAAATGCTAGTATAGTGAAGATTTTAATGTAATAATATTTCTAATTTCTACCATCATCAAAAACGCTAGTATAGTGAGTATTTTAATGCAATACTATTTCTAATTTCTACCATCATCAAAAAATGCTACTATAGTGAAAATTTTAATGTAATAAAATTTCTAATTTCTACCATCATCAAAAATGCTAGTATAGTGAGTATTTTAATGCAATAATATTTATAATTTCTATCACAATCAAAAATGCTAGTATAGTGAAGATTTTAATGTAATAATATTTCTAATTTCTACCATCATCAAAAATGCTAGTATAGTGAGTATTTTAATGCAATAATATTTCTAATTTCTACCATCATCAAAAAATGCTACTATAGTGAAAATTTTAATGTAATAAAATTTCTAATTTCTACCATCATCAAAAGGCTAGTATAGTGAGTATTTTAATGCAATAATATTTCTAATTTCTACCATCATCAAAAAATGCTACTAGAGTGAAAATTTTAATGTAATAATATTTCTAATTTCTACCATCATCAAAAATGCTAGTATAGTGAATATTTTAATGCAATAATATTTCTAATTTCTACCATCATCAAAAAATGCTACTATAGTGAAAATTTGACGCAAATAGTATTTCTAATTTCTACCAACAGCAAACAGTGGAAGTTTTTTTTGTAACCGCTATGAATTTGCGCTCTGTATAATATTTTACCAACAACAAAACTATTTGGCGTAGATACTCTCGATACCTTATTTTAATCAAAAAATTCAATCTCATATTGTCATACCAGCATAGTGGACTGGCTTCTACAACGTCCGAATGCACGATTTGGGGTACTCTCAATACACCTTATTTTAATGTAAAATCTCATACTGTACCTAGTTTTATATACAAACAAGATTTACCTATGTATTAGCAATTTATTTTGAAGACGCCCTGTATAATATTTTTTGCCGATAACAACAAAACTATTTGGCGTACTTTCGATATCTTATTTTAATGAAAAAATTCAATCTCATACTGTACTTAGTTCATATAGAATTTATATTCGTTTATTAAATCTTTGCTTGGTGTGAGCTGGGATTATATTACAGACGCTGCTGATTTGGCAAATTACTCGTTAGCTGTAACGGACGAAGGTACAGAAACTTGCATTTTTAACGCGAGTGTCATAAGTAAGATACGAGTTTTACTGTTGTGAAAGTTGAAATTTTGTTTGAACTACATAGGTAAGTAATTTATATATATTTTAAGTTAATTAAGTGAAATTTGGAAAATATTTAAATAACTAATTTTGGGTAAATAAAACATGTTTTATCTATTTACGAGCTATGAAATTAATTTTGTAATATAGAATTTGTTAAAATACAGTTAAAAAAATTCTGCTCTGATATACAGGGAGGTAAAAACGGTCTAGGATTTTTTTTGTAATAGAGAATTCGTTGAAAATACTACTTTGATATAGAGGGTAGGCAAAAAAAAATCAATAAGCAGGAAACAATTTTGTTACATTTTATTGTATAAACAAAGCTCAAATATTTTTAATACGATATTTTTAAGTAGGGGAGGTAATAAGCTTATAGAAAAATTTTGAGGAAATAATATGTTAATAAATTAACAAGCTATGAAATTCATTTCGTAACAGAGAATTTGTTAAAATACAGTTAAAAAATACTGCTTTGATATACAGAGTAGGTAGAAACGGTCTAGGATTTTTTAATAAGAGTTCGTTGAAAATACTACTTTGATATACAGGGCAGGCAAAAACTGTCTAAGAAATTTTGTAATAGAGAATTCGTTGAAAATACTACTTTGATATACAGGGTAGACAAAAAATCAAATAAGCTTATAGAAAAAATTTTGTGGGAAATAATATGTTTAAATTAACAAGCTATGAAACTCATTTTGTAATAGAGAATTTGTTAAACTATAATATAGTTTAAAAATGCTGCTTTGATATACAAGGTAGGCAAAAAATCAATAAGCAGCAAACAATTTTGGGTAAATAAGTAAGTTACTTTTTATTGTATAAACAAAGCTCAAACATTTTAATACTTATGATATTTAAACAGGGAAGGCTCAAAATTTTGAGTAAATAATACCTATGTTTAAATTAACAAGCTATGAAACTCATTTTGTAATAGAGAATCTGTTGAAACTATAATATAGTTAAAAAACTACTACTTTGATATACAGGGTAGGCAACTGTATAGAAATTTTTGTAATAGAGAATTTATTGAAAATACTACTTTTGATATACATGGTATATACCTAAAATTATTTAGGTAAATAATAGACTTAAATTATAAAGTTTTTGCTCAATTAGAACTTCTGATTAGATTAGCTAATCTCGAACTTGGTTTAAGTTTGCACCAGAGTGGACTAATTTCAATGCTTTTGGAGGGGGTTTTCGTATCTAAGGTCTTGATTTTTAAGAAAACTACATTTCGGTGTCTCAATTCGTTTAATTTTTCTATGATGCTGATCCTTCTTTATTAATATTTTTTATTCGGTTTTATGTAGATTTCGCACTTTACTCATTACTTTTTAGACATAATGCAAAGTTTTTTAAAAATGGAACACCCTGTATTTTATTTATTTACGGTCTAGGAATATTTGCAATTAAAAAAAACAGTTGGAAAAATAATGCTTTGATATACAGGGTGTGTAAAAAAAAAAGTTTTATTGATTACGATTTTACTATAACAAAGGGAATGTAAAACAAAAATCTTTTTTTTTAGTAGCCTACTGGGGAAAATTAAGAACAGTGAGAGAGAGAGAGAGGTGCTGGGTAAGTTGCTTAAATTTCTGCATTACAGGTCGCGTCGTTTGTGTCTTTATCAATACATGGTAAAATACGCCAGCTTGATAGACACCGTGTCGTGTAGTGAAAATCTTTAACGATAATCTCAAAGAGATAATCATTGGATTGTTCCCTACCAACGAGAGAGAGAGAGGTTTTCAGTCACACACACGCGAAAAACTTTAATCCGAAACCGTGGACGCGTAAAGGCCTCCGGGCTATCGATACGTTGACTGTCTCGTTTAGGTTGCCATAAAGCTGGGTTAGGTTAGTCAGGGTCTCAAAAATAGGCTGCACATTGCGACCGGGAGAGGCGACGACAAATGCTCTGCAAAATCAAACTAACCTTTTTGACTTGTTTACTTGTTTCTAGTTAATTAAATTTAAATATATCCAATTAATGAGACACCTTTAATTGAATACATTGGAAACAATAATTATAAGAGTGAATTTCATTGACAATTTTCTTTTTTCGCGGTCAAGAATTTGCCGGCCCATACATTGGAAGAAGGCATTTACTCTTATTCGGTCTTATCATTATCAACATTTTTAATACAACAGTGATGTCTCATTAATACAGGACTAACAATTTTTTTTACTAATATATATTTTTTTGTTAATTAATTAAATTTGATAATTTTATCCTGTTACATTACAAACACTTTTTTCTTTAATCAGACACATTTTAAACTGAAAAATTTGCTAGTGGCTCAGAGCCAGTCAATCACGTTGTGCCTTAATTTGCATGTATCTTAATGACGAAATGTGTTACACCCCCCTGAAATAGTCAAAATTACATTGTTTCTTATGGCAAACACGAACAAATAAGCGAACGCAGGGAGCCTTTTCGTACGCGATCTTGTGTCTTCAGTTACAATTATATGACGAAATATTTCACACCGGTCGCATAGCGTAAATAAACATTACTTCTTATGTAAAACACACAAATTACTGAACGCAAGGGGCCTTTTTTCGTCACGTGACTTCTTTTTTTCCATCTCCCCGACACTAGTTAGCGGAAAAGAAACGACTAGGGGTAAATGACGACAGCGGGTCAGTTTTTGTGTTGATCTTCAAGACGTGTCACGCTTTTTTTGAAAAATGGAAAAGTTTTTATTATTCGTGATACAGTGAAGAAGGTTCGTCGCTTCAATCTCCACGGTCGAACCTTGGAATTTAAAATTAAAACGCCTTCTGTTGGTGCCGAACCAGTTAGCTGGATTAGAGATGCCATCACGCAAATCATTTCTACGGGGACGGAAGGCCTGAACCCCAACGACCAGGTGGCGTTCTCCTTCTGCTCGAAGGAGTTCAAACGTGGCGATGCGTGGGTTCGCTTCAGGCCCGCCGGGAGGTGACCTACGAAGACGTGTGGAGTGTCATCTCCAGCGTTTACCAGTCCAACTCTGCGGGCCTGAATACTGAAACGTTCTGTCTGGGGGTGACGGCTGTGAGGATGCCTAGTGGAAAAGGTAAAGGCCGTCGGTATAACACCTTCGACGAGGAGTGTAGGAAACGCTCAGGAATCGTCTCAATAAACAATAGAGACAATTTGTGCTTACCGCGTGCGCTTGTCGTCGCCATGGCCTGTGTGGACAAGGATCAACAATATAGAAAAGTTCGCCGTGACATTGGTAAACTTCAGACAAATAGGGCTCAAGTTCTTTTGGAATCAGCCAACGTCGTCGTCCCCGAAGAGGGTTGTGGTATCCCCGAGCTTCAACAGTTTCAGCGGTATTTGAAGAATTACAATATCGTCGTATACCAGTATGGGACTAAAGGTCGCGACGTTATATTTAAGGGAGCCGTAGACGGGCCAACACTAAATTTACTCTATCACGAAGGACACTATAATGTGATAACGTCTTTGACAGCCGCCTTTTGTAGCACCTATTATTGCGAAGAATGTAACATACCTTATGATCATAAAAATGAACACAGATGCGGAGGTACGTGCCCGGCATGCCAGCAGTCACCTGCATGCCCTCAAGATTGCAATATTACCTGTCAAGACTGTCAACGTAGCTTCAGGGGGCAACAGTGTTACGATAACCACCACCTGACCAATATCTGTGCTCAAATTTGCCGTTGCCCCGATTGCTTCAAGGTTGTAAAAAAGGATAGAACCCATATATGTGGCGAAATATATTGCAAGATCTGTAAGACCCACGTCCCCTCAGACCATCTGTGTTATATGCAGCCAAATAACGGAAAACCGAGAACAGACGACGTACTCTTCGTGTTCTACGACCTGGAGACACGACAGGAGACGAAGCGGAAGATGGCTCTTTCCTTCATGAACCCAATCTATGCGTCTTTAAACAATGCTGCGACATATGTCTGGATTGCAATCAACAAGAAATTTGCAAAAATGTGGCGTTTGTCTCCAGGTTGTCAAAAGCGATAACGTTGTTTCG
Source organism: Monochamus saltuarius (assembly GCA_025584915.1). Lineage (NCBI taxonomy): Eukaryota > Metazoa > Arthropoda > Insecta > Coleoptera > Cerambycidae > Monochamus > Monochamus saltuarius. The sequence continues at coordinate 33,729,576 of CM046723.1, forward strand.
TCATTTCTGCACCATGTTTTTACGCTCCGGAAGAAATTCAAGCAGGTGGTGGTTATAGCCCATAATGGGCAGGCCTTTGACCACCAGTTCTGCTTAAACCATATATTGGTTAATACCGACCTGAAGCCCGATCTAATTATGCGAGGAACAAAAATAATATCTATGGCAGTTGAGAATGTGAAATTTTTGGACTCCCTTAATTATTTCCCGATGGCCCTTTCAAAGCTTCCGAGAGCCTTCGGCTTGGGGGACGGATTCAAGAAAGGGTATTTCCCTCATCTTTTCAACACCGCTACGAATGCTGAGTATGTGGGTCCCCTACCGGCCATTGAATACTACGACCCCGATAACATGAAAACTGAAGACAGAGCCCGATTTCTCGAGTGGCACGAGGAACATAAGAACGACGTGTTTGACATGGAGCGGGATCTAGTGGAGTACTGTACATCAGATGTGGAGATCCTAACTGCTGCCTGTCTCAAATTTCGCCAGCAGCTCCTCGACACCGGTAACGTCTGCCCCTTCACCGAGGCCTGTACCATAGCTTCGGCCTGCAATAAGGTGTTTAGACGGAACTTCCTTAAACCCAACACCATAGGCATTATACCTAAAGGCGGTTATCGGTGGAGCGATAACCAGAGTAAGATAGCCATCCAGTGGTTGGTGTGGGAAGAGCACACGAGGGTCTCAGCATTACTCACGCAGCCAAACAGCAAGAAGCACGAGTTGCAGGGGTCAAAGTCGACGGGTACTGTGAGGAAACCAAACAAGTGTTTGAGTTTCACGGCTGTTATTTCCACGGTTGTTCTGTCTGTTATCAATGCAATCGTAACGAACCCCTGCAGGATGACCCCTCGATGACGTTAAATACCCGAATGGAAACCACAACAGCCAAGACCGAAAGATTAAAACAATTGGGTTATGACGTCGTTGAGATGTGGGAGTGCGAATTTAGAAGGCATCTTCAACAAAATAAAGAACTGCGCTCGTTCACGGAGACCCACCCGCTCGTAACTCTCACACCGCTTCAACCTAGGGAGGCATTTTACGGTGGACGCACTGGTAACACCGTAGAGTACTACAAGTGTCAACAAGGCGAAAAATAAAATACGTAGACGTTTGCTCCCTTTACCCCTGGGTCTGCAAGTACGGAAAGTTTCCCATTGGACACCCCAAAGTGTACGCCGGTGATGATTGCAACGGATTGGATTTGGCCGACATCAACGGGGTTATAAAATGTAAGATCCTACCGCCTCAAGACCTCTTCCACCCTGTGTTACCGGCCAAGATGAACGACAAGTTAATGTTCGTTCTCTGTCGCACGTGTGGTGAGCAAATGAACCAGAGTGAGTGCGATCACAATGATGATGAACAGAGAGCCTTGACGGGGACATGGGTAGTGGACGAGGTGAGAAAAGCCCTCGAAAAGGGGTACCGGATGCTGGAAATCTACGAGGTTTGGAGCTACGACGTGCTTCAGACCGATAAAACCAAAAACGTAACAGGGTTATTCACCGAAATGATGAACAAGTTCATTAAAGTCAAACAGGAAGCAAGCGGGTGGCCCTCACACTGTACCACCAAGGAAGAGACAGCGAGATATATCAAAGAATTCTTGCAGAAGGAAGATGTTCAATTGGAATTTTCCGAAATAATTGAAAACCCCGGTTTAAGATCTTTGGCTAAGCTAATATTAAATTCGTTCTGGGGGAAGCTAGGCCAGAGAGAAAATCAGCCTAAAACCAAGATCGTGAGAGACCCTGCGGAATTCTTTGGTATGCTCGCTAACCCTGGCATCTACGTAAATTCGGCACTCCCCATCAACGAGGATACTCTCATCGTCAATTGGGAGCATAAGGAGGACGGCTATGATCCTCTCACAACAGTTAACGTTGTGATAGCCGCCTATGTAACAACCCAGGCTCGGCTTAAATTGTACAGCTACCTGGAACAGCTGGGTAACAAGGTGTTGTACTACGATACAGACTCTGTTATCTATGTGGCCAGAGACAATGAGTATAACGTACCAACAGGCGAGTTTATTGGCGAAATGACAAATGAACTAGAGATCTACGGTACGGACAGTTACATCACAGAATTTGTCTCAGGTGGGCCGAAAAACTACGCCTATAAAGTGTTCTCTACAAATGATAACGAGGAGAAGGTGGTATGCAAGGTGAAGGGAATTTCTCTCACACATGCCGCATCACAACTTGTAAATTTTGATACCATAAAGGATATGGTACTTGATACCTCTACGGCTCCTCTGTGTGTAACCTCCAAGAATATCTTGAGGACAAAGGAGCACGAGGTGGTAACAGTAGAACAAGATAAACTGTATAAACCTCTCTCCACCAAAGACGATTCTTGGAGGACCACACCTCCGCACCCCATGGCTTTAAAAGGCCCAGACAAGAATAATTGACAGCTTGCGTGGACCTCCAGATATTGACTGTACAGATTTCATCTGATTTATCATATTTTTAACATCTTTACCCCTTATTAATTTAACCTGCCCCATCCCATCCTGGCAAGGATATGTTCATACCTTCCCGTTGGTCCTTGCTGAGCAATAACATATTTCGTTATAAAATAGGTTAACTTAACTTTTAGAACTTAAATCTAAAAATGGTGTAATAAATATGTTATTGGCTAAATGAACATATAATATGTAATAAACTAATATACTTTTTTTTTTGCTACTTAAATGCTGTCTCATTTAATATCATCCGTTTGCATATCACATAAGGGCTATCCATATCTTATCTTTCATAAGTTTACGTTCATACATATCTATCGGTTTACTCTGCATATCTGTAATCAATCCTTACCTTTATTCATATACAAATTGGTGAAAATCAGTTCATCAAATTTGATTTCCCTATCCTGTTTATATCAGGATTGATCCATTCTAGGACTACGTCATCTAATTTGACGTTTATTCTCTCTATATCCTTGTCGAAATATGTTACATAAAGATATTTCCTAAAAATCCTACACTTATTTACACATTCTTTCAACCAAATGGTATCTCATACTGTAGTAGTTTAATCAACTCCAGTAAAGGTTGTGTTACGTCTTATCATTGGCGATCAAGCTGATTGGAGCAACATTTCGATGCCACAGTAGTTCCTTTTCTGTCCTCAGAAATATTTCGCCATGCTCCATATCTATGTAGTTTGACTTGGTCAGTTCATCGTATTCGATACTTATATCAGAAACGACCCATTCTAGGAGTACGTGTATTTTAAACTATTTACAGAATAGCAGAGGAGCTAAGCAGTCAAGTCTATTAGCATCGGTGTCAAGCCGAGGCTCATCCATTTGCGATCAGGCTGAATGGAGCAACATTTCGTTACAGTTTGATGTCACAGTATTTTCTTTTTTTGTCTGTATCGTCAGACATTTTATTAAGAATATAGTACACATACTGAGATTTTTCTCATTCATCCCTCTTCTTCAGGTTCCACCATACTACCAGGAGACTAAGAAGAAGCAGCAGACCGAGCTCAAGAAGCAGGCAACAATCGTCACGTTCCAGAGTATAATTATAATTCGTGTATAGGTAAGAAGGCTTAGTTCACATTGATAACGATATAAATTTGAATAGCTCACTGCTGACAGTAATGATAGATATAGAAAGGGGATTTGCGCATCATAAGTTCTGCTAACTGCTCATTATTAGCATTCAGTAGCTCAACGTTGTTTTTATCGAATCTGTACCTATTTTTTATTACCAGCTACCTGTATTTCACTGCTAGCTACCTGTTTTTACTAGTTGGGACCTGTTTTTTACTGCCAGCTACCTGTTATTTTACTGCCAGCTACCTGTTTTTACTACCAGCTACCTGTTTTTTACTGCTAGCTACCTGTTTTTACTGGTTGGGACCTGTTTTTACTGCCAGCTACCTGTTTTTACTGGTTGGGACCTGTTTTTTACTGCTAGCTATCTGTTTTTTACTACCAGCTACCTGTTTTTACTGGTTCGAACCTGTACCTGTTTTACTGGTGGTGCTTTACAAATTTATATTTATTTTTAATTTATACATTTTTCTAGAAGGAAGCACTGGAAGAAATATGTCTCACTTTTGGATGGGGCTTGGGCCACTACCGATTTTATGGTTGCATCTAAATCTGGATTTGCCAGGCTGGAGTTGGAGACAAAAACAAAGACGTAATGGGAAAACTACTAAGTACAGTATGAGATTGAATTTTTTCATTAAAATAAGGTATCGAAAGTACGCCAAATAGTTTTGTTGTTATCGGCAAAATATTATACAGGGCGTTTTCAAAATAAATTGTTAATGCATAGGAAAATATTCGGGTTTTACTAAATTTTATTTGTATATAAAACTAAGTACAGTATGAGATTGAATTTTACAATAAAATAATGTGTATTGAGAGTACGCCAAATAGTTTTGTTGTTAATGCATTCAAACACTGTAGAAACCAGTCACTATGTTGGTATGACAATATGAGATTGAATTTTGAGTGAAAATAGCTCACTGCTGACAGTAATGATAGATATAGAAAGGGGATTTGCGCATCATAAGCTCTGCTAACTGCTCATTATTAGCATTCAGTAGCACAACGTTATTTTTATCGAATCTGTACCTGTTTTTTTTTTACTATCAGCTACCTGTATTTCACTGCCAGCTACCTGTTTTTACTGGTTGGGACCTGTTTTTACTGTAAGCTACCTGTTTTTTACTGCTAGCTACCTGTTTTTACTGGCTGGGACCTGTTTCTACTGTCAGCTACCTGTATTTTACTGCCAGCTACCTGTTTTTACTGGTTGGGGCCTGTTTTTACTGTGAGCTACCTGTTTTATTACTGCTAGCTACCTGTTTTTACTGGTTGGGACCTGTTTTTTAATGCTAGCTACCTGTTTTTTACTGGTTTGGACCTGTTTTTACTGCCAGCTACCTGTATTTTACTGCCAGCTACCTGTTTTTTTTACTGTCAGCTACCTGTTTTTTACTGCCAGCTACCGGTTTTTACTGGTTGGGACCTGTTTTTACTGGTTCGAACCTGTACCTGTTTTACTGGTGGTGCTTTACAAATTTATATTTATTTTTAATTTATTCATTTTTTCTAGAAGAAAGTACTGGATGAAATATGTCTCACTTTTGGATGGGGCTTGGGCCACTACCGATTTTATGGTTGCATCTAAATCTGGATTTGCCAGGCTGGAGTTGGAGACAAAAACAAAGACGTAATGGGAAAACTACTAAGTACAGTATGAGATTGAATTTTTTCATTAAAATAAGGTATCGAAAGTACGCCAAATAGTTTTGTTGTTATCGGCAAAATATTATACAGGGCGTCTTCAAAATAAATTGCTAATACATAGGTAAATCTTGTTTGTATATAAAACTAGGTACAGTATGAGATTTTACATTAAAATAAGGTGTATTGAGAGTACCCCAAATCGTGCATTCGGACGTTGTAGAAGCCAGTCCACTATGCTGGTATGACAATATGAGATTGAATTTTTTGATTAAAATAAGGTATCGAGAGTATCTACGCCAAATAGTTTTGTTGTTGGTAAAATATTATACAGAGCGCAAATTCATAGCGGTTACAAAAAAAACTTCCACTGTTTGCTGTTGGTAGAAATTAGAAATACTATTTGCGTCAAATTTTCACTATAGTAGCATTTTTTGATGATGGTAGAAATTAGAAATATTATTGCATTAAAATATTCACTATACTAGCATTTTTGATGATGGTAGAAATTAGAAATATTATTACATTAAAATTTTCACTCTAGTAGCATTTTTTGATGATGGTAGAAATTAGAAATATTATTGCATTAAAATACTCACTATACTAGCATTTTTGATGATGGTAGAAATTAGAAATTTTATTACATTAAAATTTTCACTATAGTAGCATTTTTTGATGATGGTAGAAATTAGAAATATTATTGCATTAAAATACTCACTATACTAGCATTTTTGATGATGGTAGAAATTAGAAATATTATTACATTAAAATCTTCACTATACTAGCATTTTTGATTGTGATAGAAATTATAAATATTATTGCATTAAAATACTCACTATACTAGGATTTTTGATGATGGTAGAAATTAGAAATTTTATTACATTAAAATTTTCACTATAGTAGCATTTTTTGATGATGGTAGAAATTAGAAATAGTATTGCATTAAAATACTCACTATACTAGCATTTTGATGATGGTAGAAATTAGAAATATTATTACATTAAAATCTTCACTATACTAGCATTTTTGATTGTGATAGAAATTATAAATATTATTGCATTAAAATACTCACTATACTAGCATTTTTGATGATGGTAGAAATTAGAAATTTTATTACATTAAAATTTTCACTATAGTAGCATTTTTTGATGATGGTAGAAATTTGAAATTTTATTACATTAAAATATTCACTATACTAGCATTTTTGATGATGGTAGAAATTAGAAATATTATTACATTAAAATCTTCACTATACTAGCATTTTTGATTGTGATAGAAATTATAAATATTATTGCATTAAAATACTCACTATACTAGCATTTTTGATGATGGTAGAAAATAGAAATTTTATTACATTAAAATTTTCACTATAGTAGCATTTTTTGATGATGGTAGAAATTAGAAATATTATTGCATTAAAATACTCACTATACTAGCATTTTTGATCATGATAGAAATTATAAATGTTATTACATTAAAATTTTTACTATAGTAGCATTTTTTGATGATGTAGAAATTAGAAATATTATTACATTAAAATCTTACTATACTAGCATTTTTGATTGTGATAGAAATTATAAATGTTATTACATTAAATTTTCCACTACAGTAGTATTTTTTGCTGTTGGTAGAAACTAGAAATATTCTTGCATTAAAATATTCACTATACTAGCATTTTTGATTGTGATAGAAATTATAAATGTTATTACATTAAATTTTCCACTACAGTAGTATTTTTTGTTGTCGGTAGAAATTAGAAATACTATTTGGGTCAAATTTTCACTGTAGTAGGATTTCCCATTTTACTACTGGTTGTAAACTATATAATTCACTCTAACAGAGTAACGCGCTCCACTTGCAGCGCCATCTACTGATAAGCGCTTATCCGCGTTTGGAACTATTTACCCGTCACTCCTGTCACAACTAATTCTCCGCCACCACTCCCGTTCCAGCACAAGCTATACGATGTGATGGTCTAGCGCTAACGTACACGCTTCGCACTCTAGAGGTCCGGAGTTCGATCCCCAGCGCTACCAGTTTCTTTTTTCATACATATTTCTAAATATTTAGTATCACCTGTAATTAGTACCTGTAAAATCTTAAATATTTCTATTTAATGTCATTATTATAGCTCAGACTGCTTGGTGTGGCACGCCTTCAAGCGCTCTCTGATTCATATATTACACAGTTACTGTAACCTTCTGTTAATAGCCATAGCGGCCTAGTGGTAGCGCGTCTGCTTTGTATGCGAGAGGTCCGTGTTCAAATCGCACACAGAGTAAAGTTTTTCATTTAAATAATCTGTCCATGTTGTATTCTCCAATACAGATTTGAATTTGGAACTTGCGCAGGAACAGATTTGACTTTAGGTTAGGCACATGTTTTTCTGTAACCTACTGCGCATGTTTTTCTGGTAGGTTAGGTCATTACTGCGCACGCTGCTGCGCATTTTTTTACTGTTAGATTAGTTTCCTACTGCGCATTATTTTTCTGATAGGTTAGGTCGCTACTACACATCTTTTTTCTGTTAGATTAGGTCGTTACTGCGCATGTTTTTTTCTGGTAGGTTAGGTCGCTACTGCGCATGTTTTTTCTGTTAGATTAGGTTGCTACTGCGCATGTTTTTTCTGATAGGTTAGGTCGCTACTGCAAATGTTTTTTCTGTTAGATTAGGTCGTTACTGCGCATGTTTTTTCTGTAACCTACTGCGCATGTTTTTTCTGTTAGATTAGGTTGCTACTGCGCATGTTTTTTCTGATAGGTTAGGTCGCTACTGCAAATGTTTTTTCTGTTAGATTAGGTCGTTACTACGCATGTTTTTTCTGGTAGGTTAGGTCGCTACTGCGCATGTTTTTTCTGTTAGATTAGGTCGCTACTGCGCATGTTTTTCTGATAGGTTAGGTCCTTTTTAAATATCCCGCCAGTTTGAACTTAGATTAGGTCGCTACTGTCAAATTTCAAATCAGTTTGAATTTCCCGCCAGTTTGAACTTAGGTTAGGTCGCTACTGTCAAATTTCAAATCAGTTTGAATTCCCCGCCATAATGCTGCAATCTGATTGGTCGAGAGGCGAGGGTTTGAATAATGCTGCAATCTGATTGGTCGGGGGGCGGGGCCTAAAAGGAAAGTGGAGGGGCTGGTCTAAAGTGACGGTATACCTACTTACAAGATCGGCACTAGTTACCTCATACTGGTTTCACACCGAAACACAAAATCGTTTTTTTATTACGATTTTTTTGTAAAATAACATACATCTAGCTTCTAACATAATCGTAAAATTATAAATACACAAATTAATTTAGTACTTACCGAATAAATTTGCAAAAAGAAAAAAAAAACAATAGAAACACCCGCAGAGTCCGTCACTTAGGTAAAATACCACCACACTGAATAATAAAACATCCATAAACAGGAAATTTTGATGATTCAGTCCGTTGCCGTACATTATTATAGTTTCCCGATAATAGATGTCGCTAGTAAGTATACTGGTAAACGTAAAAGACCACTGTGAGATGAAAAACAGACTTTTGAAGTGATGGTTTACCTGAAACCACTATGCCTGAAAGGGTTAAAAATAAGCAAAATGATTTTGCAAATTGTTTGGAGTTTTATGAACGGCAAATTGGAGATCTTGAAAATAAATTTAAATCTTTTGAGCGTATTTATTATCCATGATATGGAAAAAGGTTCGTCAAGTATCGAACAGATTAAAAAAGAAAATATATTCTTAAGGCAAGAAGTGCAATCTTTACATCAGTTAATTAGAATCAATGATTTTTTACTGTATTAGAAAGGTATTTTAAGCTAATATAAATCAAATCTCCTACAATTCCTATTAATGAAGTCATAAGTATGTTCTCTGATACCAAACATCTAGGTATGCTAATGAACAATTCCAGGAGATTTGACTTATATTAGCTTAAAATACCTTTCTAATACACTAATACAGTAAAAAATGTAATGTGGTTAGGTTGGCCTCCGGCCGGACAGCCTCCGATCGAAGCGCGCGGCAATAGCACCACGGTTAACAGTGAAAGCCATGCCGCGCGCTCAATACATACATTCAGCTTAAAATGATCCCGAAAAATCTGAAAATAATGTTTTTCGCAAAATACCTGAAAGGCAGATGCACACAATACTTATAAATATTTTTCTGCAAAAAAATATGTATTTATCAAAAATCGAATTTTTCTCTTCATTCTTACCTCTGTGACGGCGCGTCCAAATCGGAGGCTAGTCGCTACAGAAAAATTGGGAATTTTTCTCTCAAAAATATGTACAGGGTTCGCTTCTAGAAACCCGTGGCAATCACTTAAAAACAAAAATGGACCTTGGGGCCCTTACCAAGCGGCAGAGGGCCTCTAAAATTGCCACATGCTGTAAAAATATAAGTTCTACCGAATTCTAATTAACACAAAAAATCAGTAAAATTAGATATGGACAAAATATTCACAGGGGACCTAGAATGGACCATATATTATCGATCCCAAAAGGCACAATTGCAAAAAAATGTACTCAACTCGAGTAGGGCCCCTTGGCCGATGGGGCGTGCTGTAGAAAATCTCAATAAAATACGATAAAGCTGTCGCGAAAAATCTGAATATAATGTTTTTCGCAAACTACCTCAAAGGCAGATGCACACAATACTTATAAATATTTCTCTGCAAAAAAAAAATATGTATTTATCAAAAATCGATTTTTTTCTCGTCATTCTTGCCTCTGTGACGGCGCGTACAAATCGGAGGCTAGTCGCTACAGAAAAATTGGAGATTTTTCTCTCAAAAATATGTACAGGGTTCGCTTCTAGAAACCCGTGGCAATCACTTAAAAACAAAAATGGGCCTTGGGGCCCTTACCAAGCGGCAAAGGGCCTCTAAAATTGCCACATGCTGTAAAAATATAAGTTCTACCGAATTCTAATTAACACAAAAAATCAGTAAAATTAGATATGGACAAAATATTCACAGGGGACCTAGAATGGACCATATATTATCGATCCCAAAAGGCACAATTGCAAAAAAATGTACTCAACTCGAGTAGGGCCCCTTGGCCGATGGGGCGTGCTGTAGAAAATCTCAATAAAATACGATAAAGCTGTCGCGAAAAATCTGAATATAATGTTTTTCGCAAACTACCTCAAAGGCAGATGCACACAATACTTATAAATATTTCTCTGCAAAAAAAAATATGTATTTATCAAAAATCGATTTTTTTCTCGTCATTCTTGCCTCTGTGACGGCGCGTACAAATCGGAGGCTAGTCGCTACAGATTTTTCTCTCAAAAATATGTACAGGGTTCACTTCTAGAAACCCGTGGCAATCACTTTCAAACAAAAATGGACCGCTTCGGGCCCTTACCAAGCGCCAAAGGCCTCTAATTTTGCCAGATGCCGTAAAAATATAAGTTCTATCGAATTCTAATTAACACAAAAAATCAGTAAAATTAGATATGGACAAAATATTCACAGGGGACCTAGAATGGACCATATATTATTGATCCCAAAAGGCACAATTGCAAAAAAATGTACTCAACTCGAGTAGGGCCCCTTGGCCGATGGGGCGTGCGGTGGAAAATCTCATTAAAATATGTTAAAGTGGTCCCGAAAGATCTGAAAATAATGTTTTTCGCAACATACCTGAAAGGCAAATGCACACAATACTTATAAATATTTTTCTGCAAAAAAAAAATGTATTTATTAAAAATCGATTTTTTTCTCGTCATTCTTGCCTCTGTGACGGCGCGTACAAATCGGAGGCTAGTCGCTACAGAAAAATTGGAGATTTTTCTCTCAAAAATATGTACAGGGTTCACTTCTAGAAACCCGTGGCAATCACTTTCAAACAAAAATGGACCGCTTCGGGCCCTTACCAAGCGCCAAAGGCCTCTAATTTTGCCAGATGCCGTAAAAATATAAGTTCTATCGAATTCTAATTAACACAAAAAATCAGTAAAATTAGATATGGACAAAATATTCACAGGGGACCTAGAATGGACCATATATTATCGATCACAAAAGGCACAATTGCAAAAAAATGTACTCAACTCGAGTAGGGCCCCTTGGCCGATGGGGCGTGAGGTAGAGAAAATCTCAATAAAATACGATAAAGCTGTCGCGAAAAATCTGAATATAATGTTTTTCGCAAACTACCTCAAAGGCAGATGCACACAATACGTATAAATATTTCTCTGCAAAAAAAAATATGTATTTATTAAAAATCGATTTTTTTCTCGTCATTCTTGCCTAGCGACTAGCCTCTTATAAACAAAAATGGGCCTTGGGGCCCTTACCAAGCGGCAAAGGGCCTCTAAAATTGCCACATGCTGTAAAAATATAAGTTCTACCGAATTCTAATTAACACAAAAAATCAGTAAAATTAGATATGGACAAAATATTCACAGGGGACCTAGAATGGACCATATATTATCGATCCCAAAAGGCACAATTGCAAAAAAATGTACTCAACTCGAGTAGGGCCCCTTGGCCGATGGGGCGTGCGGTAGAAAATCTCATTAAAATACGTTAAAGTGGTCCCGAAAAATCTGAAAATAATGTGTTTCGCAAAATACCTCAAAGGCAGATGCACACAATACTTATAAATATTTTTCCCTCCACCCTCCACCTACTCCCCTCCAGCCATTAATTAGAATTCGATAGAACTTATATTTTTACGGCATCTGGCAAAATTAGAGGCCTTTGGCGCTTGGTAAGGGCCCGAAGCGGTCCATTTTTGTTTGAAAGTGATTGCCACGGGTTTCTAGAAGTGAACCCTGTACATATTTTTGAGAGAAGAATCTCCAATTTTTCTGTAGCGACTAGCCTCCGATTTGTACGCGCCGTCACAGAGGCAAGAATGACGAGAAAAAAATCGATTTTTGATAAATACATATTTTTTAAATACATACTTTAAAAACATGAATGCTACTTCTTTTAAATATAAATTAAAAAAATATTTTCTGAGTCACTGTTTCTACTCTGCTGATGAATTTGTGGAACATTTTAGTTCTCTGTGACAGCTCACTTCAGCACTTTACTGATACTTGTTGTACACTTATTGTTCTAAATTTTGTATTTCTGTATTTTTTTTAACTTACTTTTTTCATTCTTAGGTTTTTTTTATGTGTATTTTGAACTATAATAATTTTAATTCTACATTGTAACTATTTTGACTTGCTACAAACATATTTATGTTATGTAACATGGTCAAATTACAACAAAATTAAACAATAAACAATATGTATGGGAAGACCCTGACTCTAATCAGGGAGGTGAAATACTTGGATGTGGAATGGGGATAGTAAGTTGTCTTAGGGGACACAGATTGCAAGGGCTACTCGGAAATCAATGGCAATCATTTTTTTAAACAAAACTGTAGCATTATTGCAAATACGTACGTACATTCAATGTACCTGGTGGCGTTACGTTCTTATAATAAAATTCCAGCAAAAATACTCATACTTGCTTTGACAGTTTCTGCCACTTTACGTTTTGACGTCTACCCATGCGAATGTGTAAATTGGACTCAAGGCTATACACATTTTGCATGACAAAACGATGAAATTTGGGAACTGTTCATAAGCGTTTTTTATGATAAAATGAAAATTTTTTGTGACTTTTTTTTATCAGAATGCGTTTATAATTAAGGATATATCAGTTTAAATGTAAATTTCATCGAGGCTGACCACCAAAAAATCGAAATCAAATCGATTTTCTGCAAAACTGAACAAACTCCTGTATAAAAACTAATGCCATCATCGAATTCTACGCGCCATCTACTGCTTGTAAACCAAATTTCGTCGCACTGGCTGCAATAGTTGCTGAGATATTCGCACTGAAATTCTTAGAGGGCTGTCTTACATAAGAGGGCCACTCCCAAGATATCGCTTAATATGCGAGACACGTCAAAAATCATTAAATGTTTTTGATGCATTTTTGGAGGCCTTTACGCTCGTAAAACAAATTTGAGATCCATGACCAACTTTATGAGTAATGTGGTGTAATCAAAGAGTATCTAATTTCTTTACAAGTTTATTGTTTCACTTACATAGTTAATCTGCTCTCTTATGTTACTCAAAAGTTAACGAGGTTGCTGTTTTATTTATTCCGCAATATTACGTAACACTATTACTACAACTAATAACTTATTTCATACGAATCTAAGTGGGTCGATACAATGTCCAAGCGTGTTAAGCTATACAGGATGATTGCTTTGTCTTAGGACATTATACCTTCTCTTTCAGAGAGAATGATCTTCACTATGGCCACTTGTGAAGAGCATTTGTCTGAACATGTATAAATACCTAATAAACAATAATTAAATCTAATCTAGATACTAAAGAACATATTTATAAAGTACCCTAACTATTTCTATGCACATATTACTAAATATTAAATATAAAATACAATATGGACAATTCAGGTGGGGTATATTTTTGTAAACGATTTTTGTGTACCACTAATTGTTCACCTTTATTGTCTAGGACACAATTAGGATCATCTGCCTTTATAACTGGAAACGAATCTTTATACCAAAAATCGAATTTTGTTCGTGCTTCATTAGTAACAATAACCCCGTCTCCTATATTTAAATCTATCTCTGCTATTTTACTGTCATATCGAGACTTTCGCTCCACTTTCGCTTTCTCAAGATCTTCCCTTACCCTTTTATGAGCGCGTTGTAACCTATATCTAACTTCCTGGTCGTATGCGTCTATGTTATAACATGGTTTGACATGAAAACCTGACAGAAAATTGTCAAGATTTGATTTTTTTGCAAAAATTAGTTCATATGGTGTATAGTTATGGTGTGAACTAGGTGTAGTGTTATAACGAAATGCATAATATTTTATATTTTGCCCAATTATCCCAAACCGACTGCATGCCATTTATGTACATTCTGGTGTATTCATTAAACACGCGATGGTTACGCTCGCACGTTCCCATAGTTTGACTGTGATATGCAATGGAAATTTTATGGTCAAATTTCATTAGCTCAAAAAGATTTTGAAAAACCTTATTTTTATATTCGGTACCCATATCTGTCCTGACCTGTTTCATGGATCCGTATATCAATATAAAATTTTTGAATATACCTTTAGCAACAGTTTTAGCTTCTTTATTTGGAATAGGAATAATGACTACATATTTTGTTAACTCACATTGTAAAGTTACTGCATATACATTACCTTGTTTCGATATTTGGAAGGGACCAATTGTGTCTATACTGACAATATCAATAGATGTTTGAAGTGTAGGTGTTAATACCATAGGTTCAGTGATTCTAACTTTGGCTTTAATTATTTGACATTTATTATATTTATTTATATGATTAGCAACATCACGCGACATGTTTTTTCATCTATAAATACCTTTAAGTTTTTTGAGAAGTCTTTTTTGTCCACAATAACCTTCTAGTAAGGGATCATCGTGAAATTTCTCAATTAATTTTGTTTTTTTCTTTTTTACATGTTATTGACTTACGTTCTGCATAACGAGTAATAATTACATTTTTTAAAATGTTTTGCCCGTTCGTTTTTAATTCGTCGACTGTGTATTTTGAGAAAAATTTATCACCTAGGTTTAAACGTAATTCATTTACTCCGCATTTACCAGCCATATTGTTTAGCTGAGGCAATATTTGCTCTAAGGCGATATAGTTTTTTGCGCGCTAAGTTTTCTCTTATGCCATATCATCATCCTAAGAGATATAGACGTTACATTAAACTTTAACAAGGGCAGTTTTAAAGTGTAGGCTATATCTAAATTTTCATAAAGTTTAGGTTTGACTAGTTCATCAGTAGTTCATCTAATTCAATTTGATGAAATCTTGAAATCAAATCGATAACAAAGAATTTGGCTCCTTCTAATTGATCTAAAATATCGTCTATTCGTGGTAGTGGAAATTTATCTGCTACCAATTTATTATTTAGTTGCCTAAAATCAAGTCTCCATGCTTTGTTGCCGTTAGGTAGGTTTTTTTAGGTACTAAAAGGACCGGACTGTTATAATCAGACACTGATGGTTCAATAATTTCGTTATTAAGCATTTCGGTGACAAGCTTATTTATTTCTTGTATTTGTACCATTGGAGTTCTATAATTTTTTATATGAGCAGGGCTTGGATCTGCAAGTCTCAATTTTTGTGTATAAAAATTGTTCTTTGTTATTTTGTTTGTTTTTAAGGCAAAAATATCTGAAAATTCTTGACAAAGTTGAAATACCTTATCTTTAATGAATTATAGCATATCTTTATTTAGTTGTTTTATTAAGTTCTCTTACCTATTAGATTTTTCCGTTTCAATTTGTAACAACGTCTTGAATACTATTATACTGACTCGTCTGAATTTTCTGCTAAATCCACTAAAATATTGAGATCAATTTTTCCTATACAGGAGGGTGGTATTTTATAGTTAACTTTTAATACTAAAAATGCAGTTAATATTTTATCATAAATTTTCATAAAAAGTACTCTAATTTCGTGTTTGTGTTCTTCATTAAGGGAAAACCACCATAAAGCTACAGTCTGAGTGAATTTATTAAAATATGAGACTAAGTTAAAATTAGGTAAATTAAGCATATACATGCGATAATCGCGTATATGCTCCAGAGCGAGTAGTACCCGTATTTGGTGGTTCCTGTATTTGTTAGTGGAAAAAGAGGTTATCTGCGTACATTAATTAATAATGGATCGTGGTGATATAACTGATGCTCAGATACAATCTGTATGTGAAAAACTGTTTTCTAGTGATATATTCTTCAATAAAATTGCTGATACTATAGTTACCAAGGTGTCATCTAAACTGGAACAGTGTATCAATGCCTTAGAAACTAAGTGCGTCTCAACTGAACATAAACTGCCCGACTTGGAAGATAGATTGGACCATTTGGAACAAAATGCTCGTTCACGCAATTTATTGATAACTGGTATCTCCCTCAACAAGTCAGATGCAATTAAAGCAGCTCTAGATAATATGTGCAAAAATAATTTACAGCTCCAAGTCAGTTCTGAAGATATTGAATTTTGTCGTAATATACCAAATAAGCAACGTTCATTGTCGTTCTATATGATAAAATTTTATTCAAAGTTAACGCGTGATAATGTATTCCGTAATAAGTCCAGACTAAAAGGCACTAAGTTTGTTATTCGAGAGAATCTCACACAAAAACGGTACAAGCTTCTTGGGCAAAAAAAGTGCTTGGAAAATCTAATGTGTGATCCAGTAATGGGAGAATATTTGGTGTACGTGGAGGAAAACCAGTAGCTATTTCCATGTTAGAGGACCTCAATGCTATAAATCCTGAACTCATAATGGGCCCACTATTTCAAGAAACCTCATGCAGCTCTCGCCGAGGTACTTAAACTTAGTTATCAACAGATAAACAGCGTTTATTCTTTTTTGTATCTAGTAGTTATATAGTTTTTGTATCCACATTTCTTTGGAATTTTCTTAGAAATTGTTTATCTTATTTACGAATTTAATTTTAATAACCATAAATAGTAACAAATAAAAATATAAAATGGATTATTTTAAATGTTGTCATGTAAATATAATATCTCTTATGGCTCATTATTCTGAATTTAGAGATATTGTTCAAGGTAATTTTAATGCAATTTGTCTCAGTGAAACTTGGCTTATTGAAAATATACAATCTGATGCTATTGATATGAACGGTTACAATTTTGTGCGTAGGGATAGGGATGGTCGTGGTGGTGGCGTGGGAATTTATTTACTTAATTCTTTAAAATATGATCTAATTGATTCTAATAAAGAAATTGAACAACTATGGATAAAATTACATTTAAAATCTAATGATATAGTTCTTTGCGTTACTTATAAACCCCCTAATTTGAATTACAAGCATGTTTTCAATATATTTGAGAAAACTGTATCAAATATAATGCCAACAGTTAATGATATTTTAATCATGGGTGATTTTAATGTTCATCTTTTGAATATTGATAGTTCAGGGACTATATTTGTTAACAATGTTTTTGAAGGTTTATCATTAAAACAGTTAATAATTCAACCTACTAGAATTACAGAAAATACAGCTACGTTACTTGATTACATATTGGTAACATCAGATGAATAGTCACTGATCTGGAAGTTAAAAGTGTTCCACAAATAAGCGATCATGAATGAGTTTCTTGTACTCTTAACTTACTTACTCAAAAAATCAACCTATATATCAAACAGTGAGGGATTTTAAAAATTTAAATTTTGACAATTTTAATTCTGAACTTAAATCAGTTCCTTGGAGAGTCATATATGATTTTCAATATGTAGATAGTAAAGTAAATTATGTAACTGAAGCAATAACCACTCTTCTAGATATTCATGCTCCTATTAAGACCATTCGTATTACCAAATCTTATGCTCCTTGGCTTACGGGTAACGTTCGCTTATTAATGTCTCTAAGAGATAAAGCCAAATTAAAACAACCGATTTAAATCTGAAGACAACTGGAGTAATTATAAAAAGTTGAGAAATATGGTAACAAAAGCAATTCGTGACGAAAAGAAAGCCTATTTTAATGAAGTTTTTAAACATAAAAAAGGAAAAGAATTATGGTCATCTGTAAACTTGTTAAATATAGGATGTCATAAACAACACTCTGAATTACCGATTCATTTATCTAATGTGAATGCTATTAACAATCACTTCATTAATGCAGTTACTCCTTTATCTCCAGATAATAATGTTATATCTTATTATGAAACTTGTATTAAAAACATAAGTACCAATACTTTTAAATTTCAAACTGTTACTGAAACTGAAGTATTACAGATAATTTCCAATATCAAAAGTGTTGCTGTAGGTTACGACGGTATTAATATATTAACCATTAGAATATGCATGCCTTTTCTACTTCTATATGTCACACATATTATTAATTTTTGCTTATCAAATTCTGTCTTCCCATCTTCTTGGAAAAAGGCTCTTATTGTTCCCTTACCTAAAGTAAACAATCCAACAAATTTAAATAATATTAGACCCATCAGTTTACTTCCGACATTTTCAAAAATTCTTGAAAAAGTAATGGAGCTACAGTTATGTAACCATTTAGTTGTAAATAATATAATCCCTGTTCATCAATTTGGTTTTAAAAAGAATCACAGCTGCTCTTCTACTTTATTAAGTTTAACGAATGCTATATTGTCTGCACTAGATGACAGGAAATTATTGCTGTTAGTACTGTTAGATTTTACTAAGGCATTTGATACCTTAAATCATAAGTTTTTATTTGCAATATTAAAGTATATAGGATTTTGACCCGACACGGTACAATTTCTTTCTAATTATCTCGCAAATAGAGAGCAGGCTGTACTCTACAAAAACAATTTATCTCAGTTTTTACATGTTGATAAAGGGATACCGCAAGGATCCATCCTAGGTCCACTGCTATTTATTGTTTATACTTCGAACTTTCCATCTGCTTTTATGTCATGCATGCAGTATTACGTTGCAGATGAAACTCAAATTTTATTGTCATTCATTTCTGATGAAAGTAAACAAGCTGTATCAGCAGTTAATTATGATTTAAATAATTTTGCAAAATTGGCTAGAGGGCATTGGTTACAAATTAATGGTAATAAATCTATGGTAATTATTTTCGGCAATAAAAGAGAAAGAGTGAATTTTGTGGAACAGTTTCGTAATTCAATTTTTATAAATGATGTTAATATTAACTTTACTAATTCGGTTAAAAACTTAAGATTAACAATTGATCAGGATCTGAGCTTTTCATTACATCTTAACAAATGTTTGAAAAAGGGCTACATGGCTCTTAAAGCTATTTATGGTAACCGATATTTTTTAAATCATGATATGAAAGCTGTACTTTGTGATTCATTAGTGCTAAGTCACATGAACTATTGTGATTTCGTGTATAACTAACACCTGTTTGTCGGCATTTGATACCAGTCGAATCCAAAAATTACAAAATTCTTATTTACCCTTAATATTTGGTATTCGTAAATATGGTCATATAAGCCATACTTTTAGAATAATTCGTTGACTAGATATGAAAAACTGAAGGTTGGTTCATTCAGCATGTTTTTCCATAAACTTCTTTTAACAAAGACGCCACCCTATTTGTATAACAAGATACGCTATAGAACTGATGTCCATATCTGCCGCAAATGATAGAATTTACCATTATTTGTGGGTATATTATACCAACTTAGATTTCTGTATCTACAATAATTACGTTTAGTTAGTCTAGTTATAAGCTGTCAGACTGTCAATATAGAAGTTGATGTAAATTTGTCGAAGTCGATTAATAAATACATACCCCGAGTAGTACCCATATCTTTTATCACAAGTAGTACCCATATCTTTTATCAGGTTATGGGCCCAGATATACGCAGACAGTAGTGAAAAACGTTCAGCAATCTGTGTCGTTTTTTCGTGGATAAAGAAAAAAATAAAAGGTAAACAAAAATGGCTACTGGATATTCAGGTACTATTGCTGTGCCAGAGGCAAATAACTATAATAATTGGTGGTTCCGTATACAAATACTCCTAAAAAGAGATAAGTGTATTGATGCTATTACTACCGAGCTCAGTGAAACCACAAGTCAGCAAGAAAGGTCAGCATGGGAACAAAAGGATGCAAAAGCACAGTCCATAATTGTACAAGGACTTTCAGATAAACACCTAGATATGATTAAGGAATGCCAAAATGCAAAAGCCCAGGTAGATGCTCTCAAAGCAGTATTTGCTCGTTAAAGTTTGTTTACAAAACTAGCTCTATGGAGGCAGTTAAATAATCTCAAACATGCCCTAGGCGACCGATTGGAAGATCATTTTGTGAAATTTGATGCTATTATAAGGCAGCTTAAAGAGCATGGAACAGATTTTAAAGAAGATGACAAAATATGTCAGTTATTTTTAACATTACCGTCCAAATTCGACATGGTTGTTACAGCATTGGAAACCGTAGACAAAGTACAACTGGATTATGTAAAGGCAAGGTTATTAGATGAAGAGTTAAAACTAACATCGAAAGAAAGTCAGGGTGAATTTGAAGCAAGCTTTCAAGCCCAAAATAGAGCATGTTACAGGTGTGGCAGCTTGACACATTTTATAGTGAAGTGCCCAAAAAGGGGCAACAATTTTAGATCTCGAGGATATAGAGGTGGTTTTAATAATCAAAGACATCAAGGCTATAGAAATAGGCAACAGGCAAATGCAGCAGAAAGTAAAAGTGAGAATTCAGAAATACAATTATATGCAGCCAATTTATGCAATGATAAAGAAGGAAAATTGACTTTTGTATTAGATTACGGGACCAGCAATCATTTCGTTATTGAGAATTTAGAGAAGAATATGACCAATATAAAAACATTGCCAAATACTCTTTCTATTCATATTGCTAATGGGGACATTTTAAAAAGCAACAAGAAAGGAACATTAAAGTTTATGTGCCAAGGTCACAAAGTCTCCATCGAAGCTATAATAGTGCCTAACATGAAGCATAATTTGCTATCCGCCTCAAAATTAACAGATAAAGGTTGCAAAATAATTATGGAAAGAAACAATTTGGAAATAAGTGGACAAAACTTTAAGCTATTCTATGCATTCGCAAGTGGCTTGTATATTTTAACAGCAGATAGGATTTTGACAAATACAATCGAAAATACCAATGAATTCAGCAACGTTGCAAACGACTTGTGGCATAGGAGGTTAGGACATCCTGGAAAAGAAGTTCTTATGGATTTAGGATTGCCCACTAGTGACAAAATTTGTTCTACTTGCATTGAAGGTAAAGGAACTCGATTACCATTCAAAGACAGTGAAAAAAGAAGTAAAGACATTGGTTATTTAATTCATAGTGACGTTTGTGGCCCATTTAATCCTGTATCGTTCGATGGGTCAAAGTATTTCCAAACAATTATTGACGATCACTCACATTTTCTGATAGTAAAAACTTTGCAATAAAAAGACGAAGCAGAAAATAACCTAATCGACTATATACAAGAATTTAAAACACAGAAAGGTCATAAAATAAAAGCAGTACGACTAGATAATGGTGGAGAGTTTACTTCAAGTTTTTTCAAAAATTATTGTAAGAAAAATGGCATAATTTTAGAATACACAACACCATACACACCACAATCCAATGGGACAGCAGAGAGAATGAACAGGATATTATAAAATAAAATTAGGACAAAAATTATTGATTCAGGGATACCTAAATATTTATGGTCCGAAGCTTTAAAGTGCTCGGTATATGAGCTTAATCGTCTACCTACAAAAGGTTTATCAAAAGGAGCTACACCAGCACAAATTTGGCATGGTAGAAGTGACCACTCAAAATTGAGAATATTTGGAAGTCGTGCCTGGTATACGGTGTTGCCAAAAGGCAATAAATTAGAACAAAGAGCTAGAAAAGCAGTTTTTGTCGGTTACTGTGGTGGTGGTTATAGGCTGTGGTTACCGGAAGAACGAAAAATAATAAGATCAAGAGATGTTAAAGTTGATGAAAGCATCATGGAATACAAAACACGGAGAAAACAAAAGAAGTGAAAGAAGCTCAGCCATGTAAAGGAAAAATTGAAATTGAAGAAAAAGAAGAAGAAAACCAAGAGAATATGCACGTAATTGAAAACAATCCTGAAAATGAATCAAATACTAGTAGTGACAGTGAAAGTTCAAGTTCAAATGCAGAGAACAATGAAACAAGGCATCATGAACAAAGAATGTCAAGGTATGGTAGATCAGTAGCATTACCTAAAAATTTAGAAGATTATGAAATTTACACTGCCTATTGCTTGTTGACCGAGACTAACCAAGAACCTAAAAATTTTATAGAAGCCAATAAATTACCTGATTGGCAAGAAGCAATAAACAAAGAACTGAAAGCTCACGAAAAATTGCAAACTTGGCAACATGCAGAATTACCTAAAGGTCAGGTTGCTATAGACACTAGGTGGATCTTTAAAATTAAAGATGATGGGACTAAAAAGGCCAGATTAGTGGCAAAAGGATTTCAAGTGCCCTACAATAATGGCGATGAATTTTGTTATGCTCCAGTTTGCAGACTGTCAACAATAAGACTACTATTCTCAGTTTCTGTGCAAAAAGACTGGAAGCTACATCAAATAGATGTTCCAACTGCATTTTTGAATGGACTTTTGGATACAGATGTTTTTATTAAAATCCCAGAAGGCTTAAAAACTAGTTCAAAGTGTCTTAAACTAAATCATGCGTTATACGGACTGAGAAGTGCACCGAAATGTTGGAACATTAAATTTAATCAAGTCATGGAAAAATTAAACTTTCAGAGGTCGAACTATGATTATTGTTTATATTTCAAAGATGACGTTTACTTAGTATTATTTGTGGACGATGGCTTAATTATAGGACCAGAAAACCAAGTACAAGATCTTTTGGAAAATCTCCACAATGAATTTAAAACTAAAAATATGACTAAAGTGAAAAGATTTCTTGGAATGGAGATTAATGAAACAAACAAGGGATTGAAAATTACACAACGTGACATGATATCAAGACTTCTTAAGGAATTTAATATGGAAGAGACTAGAAATGTGGCTACACCTATGGAGGTTAATTTCAATGTACAAGGAGATGAACCGATTATTGACAATGTGCCCTACCGAAGACTAATATGTAGTCTAATGTATTTGTCTTTAGTCAGTCGACCAGACATTTCATACAGTGTTGCCTACTTGAGCAGATTTTTGGATAAACCAAGAAAAACTACATGGGAAGCTGATAAGAGAATCCTCCGTTACCTTAACTACACCAAAGATCATGGTCTATTGTTTCAGAAGGGGAATATGAATGAATTAATTAGTTTGTGTGATGCAGATTGGGGAGGCGATCGTGAAACCAGAAAAAGCATTAGTGGTTTTGTATGTTTTCATGCCAAAAATCCCATTGCATGGCATTCACGAAAACAGTCATGTGTAGCTCAATCTTCAATGGAAGCGGAATATATCTCAGCCGGAATTGCATCTCAAGAATTGATGAACATCAAAGGACTTTTAAGTGATTTCAATATTTGTGAACCAGTGGTACTAAAAATTGACAATGTAAGTGCAATTTCTTTGGTTAAAAATTTTGAAAACTCCAAGCGTGCTAAACATATCGATATTAAGTATCATTTCATAAAAGATTTGTGTTTACGAAAGGAAATTATTTTAAAATATGTTCCCTCAAATGAAAATGTATCGGATATGTTTACTAAGGCTTTGGATAAAGAAAAGTTCATAAGATTTAGAACAAGTATCTTAAGTATGTGATTTGTTTGTAGCAATTTAAATATTTTTTTTGGCATGGTTAAAACCGTTAAAACATTTAAATTGAAAAGGGGTGATAGAAATTACCATTATTTGTGGGTATATTATACCAACTTAGATTTCTGTATCTACAATAATTACGTTTAGTTAGTCTAGTTATAAGCTGTCAGACTGTCAATATATAGAATTTGATGTAAATTTGTCGATTAATAAATACATACCCCGAGTAGTACCCATATCTTTTATCACAAGTAGTACCCATATCTTTTATCAGCAAAGACATCATCACACCTTCTATACATCGCACACAGTTCTACAAGCGATCGTTTTTATATAACATTTCTAAAACTATAAATAGTTTACATAATTTTAGTAAGTCTATGCCTTTGAACAAAGTTAAAAAATACATTTTTGATGCCACCATGGCTGTTGCCTATTAGGGCCCTTATATACAACATATTGTTATTTATGGTTATTCATATTCAAGATATGAGTTATAATGATTGTATTATGGGATACTTATATTCCTATTTTTCTAATTTTTTTATTATCTTTTGTTGATAATTATCTTTAGCATCTGCGAATGTAGTGGGTTAGTTGGTAGAACAGGTAGCTAATTCGTTAGTTAACCTGAAACTCGCCCTTATCCTATTTTTGTTAATTTTTCTTTGTTCTTGCTACTACAATTATTTTTATTAAATACGTAACCTAGGACAATTAAAATAATTTTACCTTACTATAATAATGCTTATACTATACATGACTTGATATATCATATTCTGCGATTCGTCAGCAATTCATGTTACATTAATTCCTTCTAAATAACGCTTTCACTTTCCTTAGTCCTATTAAATTAAATATCCACTTATTGTCTTTAAATTATGCCTAAAAGCTAGCAAAAAGAAGAGAAAAATTCAAGGCTGAACTGCCATTGGTTGGATAACCAAATTCCTCTGGATACGTTTCTTAATTTGCTTGCCATAACCTTTGCAAATCTTCAAAGCCAGTAAGGTTAACACTACTATTACTATAATGTACAACATAATTTTAACATCCATGGTAACATTGTATTCCTTTTCCTGTACAATAAAATTAGAATTTACCTCCCGTGTCTGTTACTTCTTGGTTTGTTTATTTACTTTGACCCATATTGCTTCCAAATAACGATTATCATACCATACCGCCTTCTTCAATAACTTTCCAATTTTATATTTTTTACCATAGGAATCTCTATATTCCTAGTGGCAGGATCGCCATGTGGGGTAATCAAAGAGTATCTAATTTCTTTACAAGTTTATTGTTTGACTTATTACATAGTTAATTTGCTCTCTTATGTTACCCAAAAGTTAACGAGGTTGCTGTTTTATTTATTCAGCAATATTACGTAACACTATTACTACAACTAATAACTTATTTCATACGAATCTAAGTGGGTCGGTACAATCTCCAAGCGTGTTAAGCTATACAGGATGATTGCTTTGTCTTAGGACATTACACTAATAACATAAAAAACCTGTAAAGTGCTCAAACTTTAAGGCTGTCTAACTTTTTTATTTTATGAGATAAAGAAAACTTATCGGTAATAAATTTTGATAGCAAAATTGATACCTTTCAATTGATATACACAGATTTTTCAAATATTGTCTGTGGTTTGCTGCGCTCTCTAGGCGGACAAAAAAACATTCTATCGAAGCAGGCTATGGCCACAAAAAATTGCCTGTTTTTTCGTCTTTTATGCAATATATCGGACACATGTTTATATTAACTTTTTTTCTAGAAATAACCCAAGGAACATCCTGTATTAGTACCGGGAGAACTTCATGAAACACCCGGTATATGCAAGGAATATACTTGGCAAGAAAAAAAACTGCCTTGTTACAGAGGAGTGGTGTTGTGTATTGAATACCTTGTGACAATTGCAATAAAAAATATATAGATCAAACAGGTAGTTGTCTTAAAAGCAGAATCAGTACTCAGAAGAGTGATGTAAGGGTTGGTAAATCTTCTTGTGCTTTAGTTAAACATGTAATTGATGATGGGCATGTTTTTTCTTACAATGACGTCAGGGTTTTAGATTCAGAAAATAATTTGTTCAAAAGAAATTTCTTAGAGATGGTTCATATATAGAACGATAATAATTCTATTAATTCCAGAAAAGACGTTGATGGCTTCAGTGTGATCTATATTTTTGTGCTTACTCTCAATAATAATGACGTTAGTATTGGTGAGTCCTTTGCCGACACCCAGTAAGTTTATTAGTTTTTTCTTTTATCCTGTTTATATTTTCTAATAATGTATTAGGTTTTAGAGGGTCTCCTTGTTTCTTTTCTTGGTAACAATGCGAATTAATTTGGTAGGTTGGCGTTCATATAATTTTAAGTAATTTATATTGGGTTGGTCAGCCTTCAGCTATTTCGAATATTTTCATTGGTTTGACAATTTTTGTTTATTCTAACCTAATTTTACTTCCTTGACCACCTGTTGGGCTGGGGAGAATAATGTTTGAGTAATCTGTGTTCATCCAGTTTTTTAATAATTCTTTTAATATTACAATGGATGTAAGAAGCTGTGACTTTCGGTCAATGGCTTTTTTAATTTTTCTGTTTTTAGTGGATGGCTTTAAAGCATTTTTACATATTCTATTACATTGTTTGATAATTATTGTACGATTTTGTAGTTTCCTGATGAAGAACCAATAAAGGCTTCGAAAGCTTGAATAAAAATAGGAATTTTTTTTTCTTACCTATGTGACAGCTAAACCTGGATTAATTTTTCAAGCCTATTTATATGATTATTTGCAATAAAAAAAATCGCTAATACGATTTTTGTAAAAATAAATTATCATAGAACGCCATTAACTTGGAATATGGTGAGCGTAATATATTCATTAAGGAGGCTTCTACTTGCAAAAAAAGCAATCTAGTCAAATGTTACAGGAGTGTCCCAGATCGAATTTGGACACAATGTATATTTTAATATAAAAACAAATTTAACAATTTGCATACCGGGTGTTCCCTCTAAGACTTTTAGTGCGAATATCTCAGAACCCATTATAGCCAGTGCGACGAAATTTGGTATACAGACACTAGATGGCGCGTAGAATCTGATGATAACATTAATTCTTATACAGGATGTTCCATTTTACAGGAAATCTATTTATTTTTGATTTTTTTGGTTGTCAGCCCTGCTAAAACATATTTAGATTGAAATATACTTAATTATGAACACATTCTGATAAATCAACATTCAAAAATTTTAAAATTTATCATAAAAAACGCCTCCAAAAAGTACCCAAATTTCATTGTTTTATCATGTAAAATGTGTATAGCCTTGAGCCAGACTTATACAGAAGAAACTAACTATTGTCATTGAATTGTCAAATATTAACGGCATAAAGTTAAGTAAAATTTGTATCTGTAAAACGGGCTTTCAAATGAAAAATATGTATTCTTTATTTTTTGGTCAGAATAATAGTATCTACTGGTGTGAAATAATTATACAGAGTTGTGAACAAATGGTTAAAGAATTTAAAAACGTAGTAATTTCAAGCGATATTAAAACTTTCTTATATTTGGGTGTAAAATTTTGTTTGTTTACCACCGAATATTAATGAAATTCCAGTGCCACCAATATTTAATTAATAAGGTAGATAATAGGATAAGGGACTTATTTAGAGTCAGATTCACTAATATTTTAACTATTTTTTTACATAAACCTAATAAAAATAATTATTATCTTAACTCTTTGTATCTTCAAACAAAACGGTTTCTAAAACAACATACAGATTTGATCGTTATTAGGTCAGACAAAGGTAACTATGTTAATTGCCAAGGATCAATATTTAAAAAAATATATTAGATACTTTGAATGATCAACATTGTTATACTAGGCTGAATAGGGATTCAACGTTAACTTTTTAGCAAACAGCCAATTTGTTATTAAATAAATTATATTATAAAAATATGTTAACTGATCAAGAGTTAAAACAACTTAAAATTTATAACAGTAGTTCTGCAAAATTGTATGGATTACCTAAAATACATAAACCTATACCGAGTGCTAGACCAATTATTTTGAGCATTAATAGATCTAATAGAAAAATTGCTCAATTTATAATTAATATACTAACGGTATCGTATGATCATGACAATGATACTTGTTTTAGACAATGTTTATTACAAACAAATCTTAGGTACCCCAATGGGTGCCAGTTTCTCTTCGATTATTGCGCAAATTGTTATGGATGATTTACTTTAAAAATATGTAGACGATCAATTTACCTTTTATCAAAAAATATGTAGACAATCACTTTACCTTTTATTAAAAAAATATGTAGAGGATGTTGCTCGATATCTCAAGGGGAGAAGATGAAATATTGAGAATCTTGAACAACTATAGCTACCATATTCAATTTACAATTGAACAGCAAAATTAAATTAATGTACTATTTTTGGATACTATAGTTATTTATGCAACAAGTCCAAAAAGTAAGTGTTTATTACATGCGACGTGAAATTGTCCAAAAAGGCCGTCAGGCCGAGTAGGACAACACGTCGAGTGCAATAAACACTTTGTACAAGTTTCATACAATATTTTTTCTACGTTCATGCAAAAACCAAAAAATGGTTTTTTTTTAGATGACACAAAGCGCAGGAAAATATGACATGGATTTGAACGTTAATGTTTGTCATGATTACAAAACGCTGTAGTAGAATGACAGATGAATGCAATAAATTTTTTATTGCGCTAATGCAATAAAGAACCACTTTTTCCACTAAATTAGTTTTATTTTTTGCATGAACGTAGAAAAAAATTAATTAGAACACCTGAGAATAAGGTGATCCTAGATTGGTATATGAAAACAACTAGGTCAGAGCGTTATATAAATTACAACTTCTATCATACTGAGAAAATGGATCGAATCGTATCCATAATGTTTGTCATCCTTCCTTGAGGAATAAAAATTTAAGATGTTATCAGAAATTTTACAAAATAATATCCAATAAAATTGCTCAGGAAATATTTATTTAATACTCCATTAGTCAACAATGCACGTGGTAATCCAGACATAATGGAAACACGAAATGAATATATTAATGGTTTTTTAGTTTTTGTCAAAGAACTTTCTACTAGAGTTATGAAAGATGAAAAATGCATAAAAATCAACAATTTATCATACTGTCCGTTGACAACAGTAGACGTTGAATGATAATTTTCCGTACACAAGTTAATACGTTGCTGTTTCACTAAAGAAAATTTAGAAAAGCACGTAATAATATGTTTTAACCACTTTCAATATGCCATGGAAACCTTGTCTCAACACTAAGGTTTGTCGGGTAAATGTTATCATGTTTACGTGTTATCTTAATTTATAGAGGTACTTTATCTTCGACTTAAACTTACTATTTGGTAATAGTATGTTGCGGCATATTTTATATGAATATATTGATATGTTCATTAGTAAATTGACTACTATCTCACTAATAAGGTACCTATTTAATACGTAGGAATGTTGTTTAGTTTTAAAAAAATTTAGGTATATGCACCTAAAAAATAAATCTAAAAGTCAAGAATATATTCTACAGAACCGATGTTATTATAAAGATTATTATACAATACATATTTATTTGTTTTGAGTTCAAGAATTATGTTGCGCTTCATTGCCACAAGTTTGTAAATTAATAATATCTGGACATTTTATCTTTGTTCTGGGACATTTCGGTACAATACACTATCTAAAGTTTGATTGTTACGGGTTACGTGAGCCCATATTCTTAAATTAATTTAAAGGCTTTGAGGCGTCAGAAAAAATTTTTTCAGATCGCAATAAAATTACAAAATCACTTTGAAAATGTATTAATATAAACTTTTACTTGCCATAAAATGTTTCCCACTAGAAGTTATTATACATTTATAGAAGTTTAACAGTTACAACTTTTTTAAAAACTAAGGTGCCATAACGTCCGACGACTTCAAAAATCTTAATATGTCATATATAAAACACGCAAAGCAGAATACCAATCGATTTATAAATGTATACTGTTACCCTTGATATAAAAGGCATCCTTTATTTCAAGCAAAAGGGATTTACATCACGAACATCTTAAAAACTCAGCACCATTTCTTTTGATGATATTGTAGGGAATATTATTTATGGGCAATAAAAATGCATTGTTCTAAATTTAATCTTTTGATAAAACCGGCCTTATAATTGGATTTGATGAGCCTTAGCTAAGGTGTAAGATGAACCGCTAACACCTGTGCGAACCTGGAGGCGTTTTACGTGTTGGCATGCTAAGAACACTTAAACCAGCAAACCAGCACATAATTTCATTGTGAGGCGTATATACAGGGTGCCGGAAATGATGAGCAAAAAATTCAGGGGATAATTCAAGTAATTCTAGACCAAAAATAAATGCTATCTCTTTCTATAACATTTTTTCCAAAACTGATTAATAAAGGAGTCACAGGGTGTCAAAGTTAAAATTTTATTTTCGATATTTGTAAATAACTTCTTAAGAAATCCAAATATTTGCATAAAATATGTAAATCGGGGGTTTTTGCGGACGAGAAATTCAAATGTTTCCAATTTTGACGTCACTAGTAGAGGGCGCCACTTATGGCACATCATGTTTCTTTTAAATGACATACATTTTTTGCTGCTTAGTGTATCCATCTGACTATTGAAACAGGGTTAACTATGACTAAGTACAATAATTTTAACCACGTGCTCTGGGAGGCCTAAAAGACAATAAAAAATTTATTCCAGAATGTTCTCGCTCGATATTTAAAAAATGGGGCAAAACACTTTTTTCCTACGGAAAGTAGGCGCCTATGATAAGTATCGACTGAGATGGCTTATGGCTTAGATCCATAGTTGACTTTACATCTGTCAACAATGTACTACTACCATGCGGTTGTTTGCACTGTTTCTAAATGCAGAAATGACAAAAATTAACATTTTTATTAGTAATAATACCTGATAGGTAGGTAACAGTTAATCCAGTTAGCTCCAGTATTTTGCATTCGTTTTTCATTATTTGGTTACAAACTGGTAAAACTACATTTTTACTCACTACCGATGAACACACTTCCCGTAGATACAGTTAGATAAAATGCCTATGTATTATAACAAAATTGGAAGAAGAAAGGAATGAGTAGGTAGGTTCTAATAGATAACAGAAATCGTTTAACACCCGCGGCAGTCTTGTCCCATAACCTAGAAAAACAAACCGGCGAACTATATTGTGGGAAAATATTTGTACCCGACACATATTCCTTTATTTATTAACTATAAAACGTTTAAAATTAAAATAAGGCACTAAAAACTGAAGAAGAACACAAAACTACAACGTAAACACAGGAATTAAATTATAACATGACAGCGACACCGACTCGACTGGACCGACTGCCGACTGTTGCATGACGGTTGCTTGCTGGTTGCCTACTCTGATTTTCGCATTGGCGGCGTTAAATAAGAATTTAATATAATATCGAAAACAATTTTTTTTGCTTTATAAATAAGTTTGGAAATTTTTTGAAACGAAATTCCGTTAATTCTTATTTTTTTCTATCCCCTCTTAAAATATTTGTACTTTGTCATAGTTAACCCTGTATATCTAATTAAATCTCCTTTTACACTTTTTGAAATGTTAAACGTTGTTTATAAAATTCCGTGTCATAATTGTAATAAATTTTATATAGATCAAACGTCAAGGTCCTTAAAAGGGCGTATTACGTCACATAAGAGTGACTGTAGACTTAACAAGAAATCATGCGGGTTATCTGAGCATGTGGTTGAATCAGGGCATCGAATGAATTATGATGTCACTGTTTTGGACAATGAGGAAAATTTATTAAAAAGAACTTTTTTAGAAATGGTACATATTAATTGTAAAAAAAAAACAAAAATTTAAATAAGAAATCTGATATCAGTAATTTAAGCAAAATTTACACATTTATTTTAAAATTTGAGGAAAACAGTTTACGAGGTTCAAATTTACCGCCAGTTGGTATTCGTTTTCCCCCAACTATTGTATTTGTCACTTCTTTCAGTTCAAATTATTAGTAGGCCGTACGCTACTCAAGCCACTGGTTGAAATTGTTTTTTGTGCTTGTTTTTTATCTATTGTACACATGCATTTCGATTTTAAATATTTTTAAATATTTCAAAATTGTTTAACAATCATCAATGTCTCCACTGGCTCTATTGTGTGTTATGAAGCCTCTTTTCAATCTAATCTTATGTTTTTATCATTAATTAACTTTTTTGTATTATAATATTAAAAATGTATTGTAGATTATCTTGATAAAGGAAATAAACATTTCCGAAAGCTCGATTTTTGTAACAAAGTGTTCTTCTTTCTTTTTTGGCCTTTTTCCAATATTTTTCGACTGCAACCCTAAAAAGTTTTATTATATTTATTTACAAAATAAATCAATTTTAATCACAAGATATATTTTATAATTAGTAAGTCGACTATCCAAATCGTTACTTCTTATACGCATCATGCACTCGTTTAAAATAACCCTGATGCGATCACGTACCTGAAATAAAGTTCTTAAATAAGAATAATATGATGGTCTAAAACTACATACTTACCATTCAATGATTTTCTTTATTTGACGGCTTTCTTTCAATTAATAATACAAATGGTCTTCTTGTTAAAATTCTTCCTTTTCAAAATTATTATCTTCTGTCATGTTTTCTGGGTTGCCGATATGTAGGGCGCACATTGTTTCTCCCACTACCAGCTGATCAGGTCGAATGGCGAATTCTCGACGAGAACAAGCAGGAAGACGGCAGAGTGTGGTTTTGGGGGTGATAAAGTAAAGAAGACGAGATTTTCGTTTCATGTAGTTATCACGTTTAGTGATTTTTTTACTGTTTAAGAAAGGTATTTTAAGCTAATATGTATCAAATATCCTACAATTCCTACCAATGAAGTCATATGTTCTCTGATACCAAACATCTAGGTATGCTAATGAACACCCACAGACAAAACTCTATTCAATAATTATCTAAAAAATGTATTCTATTTACTAACCTGATATACTCTATAATTATATGGAGTGGGAACTCGAAATTCAACCACAATAGATGAGATCTGATCTATTTCTGCATTTTTTTTTTGGATTGCTTCATCAGGTGGCCTCCTTTAACTTGAGTCAAATATCTAACTATAAAAATTATTATACCAATAAATTAAAATTATTTGAAATTAAATGTCAAAATGAAATTAAATAATGTCGACAGCGTCAAACTGATTAACAGAGAACATGCATATGACTTCATTGGTAGGAATTGTAGGAGATTTGATACATATTAGCTTAAAATACCTTTCATAAACAGTAAAAAAAATGTTACAAAAGCTAATAATAAGGAATATATGGGTAGATATTGTGGGTGTAATTCAACGCAGGTTGGGGCTTTTGTCCACTGAGTAGTTAGTTTCACACAATATTGTTAATACCTGAAAATATATGAAAAAACGTTTAGTGATGTTTTGAAATAATCCTCGAATCTACACCGACACTCACTCACAGTCTGTTGATTTGCTTGAGGTCTCATCGACACTCGAAGTCTCCATTAGTTCTCTATTAGGAGTAGATTCCATGTCCTAGTGCGATACAGCCACGTGTCGGACTCAGACCATTTCGTTATGTTATGGAGGATAAAATATTAGGTGCCGAATCCCCTTCAACCGAAGGTGAGTTCTGTTTTTGTTCTGTTAGGGTCTATAAGTATTTTTTACATTAGGGTTCAAGTTCAAGTACAAGTTCGAGTTCACGGTCACGTTCACTTTCACGTCCACGTCCATGCTCACCGCCATGTTTCTGTCCACGCTGAGGTTGACGCTGATAGCGTCATAGAGGTTACGTAAGGAGTAACCAACCGTCAACAATTAGTGTATCCACATCCACAGGGAGGGACGTACTCTACTGATCTTTCCCTTACCCCGTTTTTCTCTTCAGGCCACCACATCATCAACCAGATAAGACAATTCCGTTATACGTATTTTTTTTATAATAATTATAGATATTGTAACGGTTTAATTTTCATAGTTACGGTTTCAGAATTGATAAGTCTAGACAACCAAGTATACCTTTTGTTGCATATCTTTAAAACTAATTAAAACTCCATAGTATCAATATTTGACTAATACGAAATTATTATTTAAGTAGAAAAAAATACAAATTTTATCTATTTATTTATTTTCTTTCATGTAAGCAGTAAAAAATAGGTATATTAACCAATTTTCTAATCTCCGTAAACTTAGAATTAACAGAGAATCTAGATTACTTACTTGACAAGACATAAAATTTCTTTGTCTGACTGAGACTCATAGTAGTATTGATGCAATTCAATCAAAACATATGAAGGGATTTACTCTAAGCAGTTTTTTTGCAGATCTATTTATAATAATGGCGGTGTAGCCATTTACTCTCAATCTAACTTGAATGTAAAAAGAATTGATTTGGATCAATACTGTATTGAAAAACATTTTGAGATATGTGGCATATCTTGGAAAAGTGATGGTGATGTTACTACTATAATACTAACATGTTATAGGTCTCCTAGCGGTGACTTAACCTTATTTTTTGACAATGTTGTTAAGGTTCTACAAGATTTGTATAAACCCTCCATTAACATACTTTTATGTGGCGATTTTAATATAGATGCATCTGAAAATTGTAAACGTGAAGGGGACTTTGCTTATTTTAAAAATATTTTGCTTTCCTTTAATATGCATCCTATTGTTGGTTGGCCTACCAGAACAACTTCTAGTGCATCCACAATCATTGATAATATTTTTTGTAATAAGGATAATAATGACGTGGTATGTGTTATTGATAATGAGATGTCAGATCACAGGTTAGTTTTACTTGAAATGTCCTCTACTGACACAAACGACCATGACTCTAGTTATAGAGTCAAAAGATTTTTTTCTAATGATGCTGTAGATAAATTTGACAGAGATTTGCACTTTGAAACTTGATCTGATGTATATAATATAATTAATATCGAAGAAGCTTTTGACTGTTTTTATAACATTTTTTTATACTATTTTAATATTCATTTTCCGTTGAAGAAAGTTTACGTAAATAAATGTAAAACAAAATCATGGATCACCAATGAAATTAAAGAATCTAGTTCAAAGTTAAAACATATTCATCTCTTAAAGAACGTATGTCCAGATTTAACTAATTTTTATAAATTGAGAAAAGAGAGCATATAAAGTTAGTACAAAACACCAAAAGACAGTTTTACCAAAACAAAATTCACACATCTGACAATGTGCATGGAATATTGTGTCAGAGTTGTCAGGAAAGAATAAAAAACATCAAAATATTACTTTAATAAAAAACAATGAATTGTGTGATAACCCTTATGAAGTAGCTACAGCATTTAACAGTTTTTTTCTTGAAGCGCCTAAAACAGTGATTAACAACATATATTAATAATCACTCTCTATTTCTGGAGCCTTTTGTTTCTCATGAATTGTTGAGTTTGCTCAATAATAAACTAAGAAATAAAAATTCTTCGGGTCCCGATGGAGTCCCTATGTCTATACTAAAGAAAGTAATTGCCTCTATCATTCAACCACTTACATACTTAGTAAATTTGTCATTCTTAAACGGCTGTTTTCCAAATTTACTTAAAGTGGGTAAAATTGTTCCGGTTTATAAAAAAATGATCCTCAGAACGTGGATAATTATAGGCCACTAGCTATCACATCTGCTTTTTCAAAAATATTTGAGTATTGTTTTTAAATCGCTTGTTGAAATTTGTTGATAAACATAATATAATTACACAACATCAGCATGGTTTTCGTGCTAGTAAATCGACACAAAGTGCTATTTCTTCATTTTATATTAAGTTACTACAACATCTGGAGGCGGGCGAATGCCCTGTTGGGATTTTCTGTGATCTCAGTAGGGCATTTGACTGCGTGGACCACGATAAACTTTTAACAAAACTTGATGCATATGGCATCCGCGGCGTGGCTTTTGACTGGGTTTCTTCCTTTTTAAAACACCGTAAACAATATGTAAGTTTAACATATAAAAAAATGTTAAGACACAAACCGTTGAATCGGATTTTAAATGTGTAGACATGAGGGTTCCGCAAGGATCCATTCTGGGGCCTATTTTATTTATCCTATATACCAACGATTTAGATACTATAATTAAGGATGCATTTTTTGTCATGTATGCTGACGATCAATCCTTATTGATTTCGGATGATTCAGATAAACAATTAGAGTTTAAATGCAATAGAGTTCTTGAATCCATAAATAGTTGGTATAGTTATAATGGTTTACATTTGAATACTAGGAAAACTCATGTTATGAGATTTCATAATAGGCAAAAACACTGTTCGTCATTGAATATTAGATTAAATGGATGTGCACCATTGACATTCAAAGAAAATATTAAGTTTTTGGGCGTCACAATGGATGAGTGTCTTAATTGGAATATACATTGTGATCAATTAGTTTCCAAGTTAAACTCAGTTTGTTACGTTCTGAGAAATCTGAAAACTGTTCTGTCAGATGTACAGCTTATTGTGGTCTATCATGCACAAGTATCTTCTAGGTTAAGATATGGGGTGTGCTTTTGGGGGTGCTCCACTCGACAATAAATGTATTTAAAGCTCAAAAATGGATTGTAAGATGCATTACTGGTGTGTCTGGTAGAATTTCTTGTCGAAACCTATTTCGAAAATATGGCATTTTAACTGTTGTTGATATTTTAATATATGAAATGTGTGTTTACATTTTTCAAAATAGGGCTAATTTTATATTAACTAAAAACAAGCATGACATAGGCACTAGACAAAGCAATAACTTTTATATTCCATTTTATAAATATAAAGTGACACATGATTCTGTTTCGTATTTGGGACTGCAAATTTTTAATAGGCTGCCAAATGAAATAAAAACGTCATTAAATGTGAATATATTTAAAAATAAATTAAATGTTTTTTTATTAGCAAATAGTTTTTACTCCTTGGAGGAATTTTATGGATGTGTTGTGTACTAGTTGTAAGTAAATGTTGTGACTATTCCTATATAAATGTATTTTTTATCGATGGATTATTATTATTATTATTATTATCATTATCATTATCATTATCATTATCATTATCATTATCATTATCATTATCATTATCATTATCATTATCATTATCATTATCATTATCATTATCATTATCATTATCATTATCATTATGATTATTATTATTATTATTATTATTATATTAGATGACATTGTCGAGGGCCTGGATAGAGGGACATCTACACATGCCATAATGTGTGACCTCTCCAAGGCTTTCGACTGTGTTAATATAAATATACTTCTCTTAAAATTAGAATATTATGGAATTAGAGGCAAGGAGCTCCAGCTTTTCCATTCCTACCTAACAAGCAGGCAGAAATATGTGAGCCTGAACGATTGCGAATCTGCTTTGTCACCTGTTACTGCAGGTGTCCCTCAAGGTTCGGTCCTTGGACCCATTCTTTTTCTTATCTATATCAACGACTTACCGGTTAATATTAATAATGCCTCCTGTTATCTTTATGCTGATGACACAACATTGTTATCTCGTGGCAATGAACAAGGCAGAGACTCTCTCAACCTTGCTAATACGTGGTTTTCAGCTAATAAATTAAAATTAAATATGTCTAAAACTAACTTTATATCTTTTACTTCCAGTAAAACTTCAGATAAGTCGGATCCCGTAAAGATTTTAGGAATTACTCTTGATCCCAGTTTAACGTGGACTGCTCATATAAATAGTCTCTGTTCGAAACTTGCCACGCAGATATTTCTTATGAGGCAATTAAGACCAGTTGTCGATAATTATGTCATGAGAATTGTGTATTACTCATTGTTTCATAGTCACTTATCCTATGGGGTACCCCTGTGGGGAAACTCTAGTGGTACACATAGAGTGTTTATATTGCAGAAGACAGCGATACGTCTTCTTGCGGATGCTCTAACTGGAGCTCCTTGTAAAGAACTATTTTTAAAATATAAAGTATTACCCCTGGCATGTCTGTATTTGCTTGATTCTCTTGCACTTATACATTATAATTCACAAAATATACAATCTCATTCAGATATTCACAAATATGATACTCGCCATGCCAGTAACTTGATTATACCCTTTTCTCGATTGGACCTAACCAAGCGTAATAAGGTACCAGTGGACCTTTACAACAAATTTGTAAATTTTTTTACACAGCAAAATGTTAGAGATATGTCATCCAAGGTCTTCCACAGGTTTATCTGTTACTGTTACTGTTACTGTTACTATTACTATTACTATTACTATTACTATTACTATTACTATTACTATTACTATTACTATTACTATTACTATTACTATTACTATTACTATTACTATTACTATTACTATTACTATTACTATTACTATTACTATTACTATTACTATTACTATTACTATTACTATTACTATTACTACTACTATTACTATTACTATTACTATTACTATTACTATTACTATTACTATTACTATTACTATTACTATTACTATTACTATTACTATTACTATTACTATTACTATTACTATTACTATTGTTTGTGATTCACTCATCAACTTGGAAAGCGATAAAGTCACTTATGCAAAGGATAAACCCAAAACCAAGTCAAGAGGTATTCTGGTAGGCAGTTGTAAAAGCTCTCCACATTGCCCCTTGAAGGCAGCTGCAGTTCCAACATCGACTCGCAAATATCAATATCACGTCACTAATCGATACTGACAGAGATGGATTATGCAATTATCTGAAGACCTTCGCGCCAAATATTGAGGTGGAAAAGTTAAATAGCAAAAACCCCTCAAAATATTCCTCCTTCAAGTTATCTTTACCTAGGGAAGAATCGTCTGCCATTATCGACAGTAACATCTGGCCTAATGGAGTGATTCTAAACCGGTTTTTTCCATCGAAATTCGTCCGAAGCAACGGAAGGGATCAGTCTTCAGCGTCAGAAAACGTCTAACTTGAACTCTCTCTGTAAGTACTCTGTATTGCACGTCAATGTGCAAAGTTTATCTAATAAGGTTAATGACCTACACTTGTTTTTGTCTAAAAATCATTATGATATTTTATGTGTTTCAGAGCACTGGCTTGAACATGATAATTTAAAATTAATTTCTATACCTAACTACCAATTAGTTTCGAGTTACTGTCGTGAAGGGAAAAATAAACATGGTGGTGTTACAATATTCTCCTCTAAGAAAATCCTTTTAAGAAATATTAACGTTTTAAACTTTTGTTATTCCTTTCATGCAGAGTTTTGTGCTACTGAAATAGTTTCTGAAAATTGTTTGTTGATAACTGCTTATAGATCATCCTCTAAGGGTGACCTTTCCATTTTTAAATCTTGCGTTAGTAATCTGATTGATAATTTTTCAAGTAAATTTAAATATCTTATCATTATTGGAGACATAAATTTGAACCTTGATGGCGGTACAGAGTATGTTAATGATATATGTAATATGTTTACTATGTATGGTTTACAACACTTAATACATGAACCTACTAGAATTACGTTATATAGTAAGTCACAGTTAGATAATATTATCACTAATATTAATCCTGCCTTATTATCTGCGGGGGTTTTGGATACTCATATAGCGGACCATCTTTCGTTGTTTCTTCATATAGATGGAAAGCAAAAAGATTTGTCCAGGACTATATATCGTACTCGCATGATTAATGCATCAAATTGTCATAAATTTGTGGAAGATCTGGAAAATTTAAATTGGAATCAATTGCATATTGACAACTTAAATGCTAATAATTCAATGAACACATTTTTAGAGAACTATTTGGAAGTGGACCTTTACAACAAATTTGTAAATTTTTTTACACAGCAAAATGTTAGAGATATGTCATCCAAGGTCTTCCACAGGTTTACTAAAAATTTTCTACTATCACATTGTTTTTATAATATTGATGAATTTTTATGTTTTATTAACAATATGCACTCCAGATTATGACTGTAAATGTACTACCTACTGTATATAATGGTCAATAAACATCTATCTATCTATCTATCTATTACTATTACTATTACTATTACTATTACTATTACTATTACTATTACTATTACTATTACTCTTATTATTACTATTACTATTACTATTATTATTACTATTACTATTACTATTATTATTATTATTATTACTATTACTATTACTATTACTATTACTATTACTATTACTATAAGAGCTCTCTTAGCAGTGATTGGAGAAGTGGTTGACGGCCTTGACAATGGTACACTGACCCATGCCTCGCTGTGCGATTTAAGCAAGGCCTTTGACTGTGTCAATGTCGACATATTAATATCAAAGCTGGAATATTACGGCATTCGCAACAACGAGTTGAAATTGTTTCGTTCCTATTTGACAGGTAGACAACAGTGTGTTGCTATTGGCAATCGGCAGTCAACATTGCTCCCTGTCACTGAGGGGGTACCTCAAGGTTCTGTATTGGGCCCCGTACTTTTTTTGTTGTATATCAACGATTGTTTATCTGACGCTAAAACATGGCTGTCAGCTAATAAGTTAAAATTAAATATGTCTAAGACTATTACTATTACTATTACCATTACTATTACTATTACTATTACTAGTACTATTACTATAACTATAACTATTACTATTACTATTACTATTACTATTACTATTACTATTACTATTACTATTACTATTACTATTACTATTACTATTACTATTACTATTACTATTACTATTACTATTACTATTACTATTACTATTACTATTACTATTATTATTAGTATTATTATTAGTAATTATTATTATTATTATTATTATTTTTTCAGTAAACACCTTCCGAAGCTCCGACACATTCGGAGATGTTCTGGAGAGTCAAGCAATGCCCACTCTCCACTCCGTGGAGTCAGTAATCATTGCGCCCGTAAATCGTGTGTTCTGAGCAGACGTAGCGAACCAAGGACGATTGCCTTCTGCATTCTCCCGGCTAAGATCTCTGCCGAATTTCGACAAGCCGGTATGATCTTTAAGTCAGAAAGCAACGTATGTCTCATTCCACCCAGGACGCCTATAATTAGCACCACAATCTTAACAGAGTGGTCTGGATACAGCCTGCGGAGCTCGGAGAGAAGATCTCGATACTTCCTCCGTTTTTCCTCCTCTTTTAGGACGATGTTGTTCTCTGCGGGAGCCGAGAACTCAATCACAAACATCGTCCTCAGCTGGTGGTCGAGGAGGACTACATCAGGCTTATTGGCTTGGATTTGCCTGAGGGTGGGGAATGAATAGTTCCAATAAATTCGGCACTTCTCATTCCCCACTACGGATTCTATATCCCCCGTAGCATAAGGCAGCACTGGCGTCTCGTCTATCTCATACGAGTGTCGTAAATGATAATACAACACCCGTAAGGCTGAATCGTGTCTTTGGATATACGCTGTGCATATACCGGACAGGCAGACAGGAGATGCATAAGCGTCTCCGGCGCTTGGCGGCAGGCCCTGCAGCTGGTATCAGGAACCTCGATACCCAAGACACGACTACGATAGACGAGTGTGTTAATTACACCATCTTGGCAAGCCATTATGAATCCCTCGGTCTCAGAGTTCAGCCCCGCTGACCTCAAAAAGCAAAGGTCAGCCTTTCAGATAAGCCAAGCCCCTCTAGATGTCGGTAGAAGAGACCATGCATTGGCTTATCCTTATGTAGCTGCAGAAGATGATGCGTTTCTGCAGCTTTAATTAGGGCTTTTAACTGAGCAGGATCCAACTCGGTGACAGAGTCTGGATTTTCCCGCTCAGTATCGAACACGAGACCAAGTTCATCGGCTGCTCTTCTCGCTGCCTTATACACAAACGCTCCTATCCCTGCTGCTTCATGGTCTTGGACCATGCAGAGAAGGGATCCGAGCTCCTGATGACTTTGCAGGCCTCCTCCAAAACCACTCTGCCCTGGAGACACTCCAAACTCAAGAGTCCACGGCCTCCCCGATTTCTTGGGAAGTATAGCCGCGGAACGGACGATCTTGGATGCAAACTCCGATGGAGATGCATCATTTTACGGGTCCCTACATCGAGTTGCCTCAGCTCTTCTTGCGTCCATTTCACTACTCCAAAGGAGTAGAAGGATCGGAACGGCAAGCATATTTGTGGCACTCACCTTGTTCTTACCCGACAGCTCCGAAGACCAGATCTGTCGGAGGCGGTGCCGATACCTGCCGCGGAGAGCGTTTTTAACCGTTGCCACCTCATGAGTGCCCCGCTGTGGGACACCCAAATAGGTGTACGACTCTCCGGCATCTAGATAGTGAAAGATGCTTCCGTCTATGAGCTGGGCGTCCTCTCCGTATGGACCGCATCGTCCTCTCTTGAGATGAACCAGTGCACATTTGTCCATCCCAACCGCCTGCGTGTACTCATGTACCACTCTGAGGGACTGATTTAAATCCCTCTCTCCGGAGGCGTAGAGTTTAAGGTCATCCATATAGAACAAATGGGTGACCTTATGCCTCCGGTGTCCTGGGGTGCAACGGATAATAGCAGCAGTGAGATGCAAAACAAGAGGGGACTCAGGGAATCACCCTGGAACACTCCCCTCCTGAACAAAACCGGCTCTGTCTGGACCCTTGCATTAGCCGATGTTATGGTAAAGCGGGTCCTCCAGAGCGGCATGAGTTGTTCAATACATCTCACTATGGGGTCGGCCACCGCAAGGCATTGGAGCAAGTGGATTATTAGCTCATGTGATGTCATATCAAATGCCTTGCGGTAATCTATCCAGGCCATTGAGAGGTTTCGCTTGTACTGCACGGAGTCCTGCGTAATACATCTGTCGATGAGCAGGTTCTCCTTACAGCCAGCTACACCCCTCTTGGACCCTCGCTGCTCGTATATCCGTTGATAAACGGGGTTCACTGCGTGGAGCACACGCGCGTACAAGATGCGAGTAAACACCTTGTAACACGCATTCAGGCAGGTTATTGGACGGTAGTTCTTTGGCTGGGACAAATCTCCGCTCTTAGGGATAAGCACGGTTCTCCCTCGACAAACCACGCCGGAATTTGCTGCTCTCCATTTAGCCAGGACGTGAATATTCTGGCCAAATGGCGGTGGACACTGGTGAATTTTTCCACCAGAAGTTGCTGATCCCATCGGGACCAGGAGCAGCGAAGTTCTTCGATCTAATAAATGATCTCCGAACTTCATCCGGGGTTATCGGTGGGCACACCTCTTGTGGCTCTCGAAGCCTTTGACAAAAGGCCTCGAAGTGTGCCAGGGCTGGAGTGTTTCTATCCAGTGGAATCCTGCGGCCATAAAGATCTCTCCAGAAGGCTTCTACCTGATCTACAGTCGGCGGATTGTCCGCAACACGCTGAGAGCTGCTCAAAAGTCGAGAAGGCCTTACACGGAACAAATTATTTTGCTCCAACCTCCTCGACCGCCTCACTAGTGACTTTTTTGCAGCCACTAGCATCCGTATCCTGTCGAGAGAATGCTGCTTGATGGTGAGCAGCACCCCCCGATTCAGGGTATGATTATTATTATTATTATTATTATTATTATTATTATTATTATTATTATTATTATTATTATGATTATTATTATTATTATTATTATTATTATTATTATTATTATT
This sequence comes from Monochamus saltuarius, assembly GCA_025584915.1. Taxonomy (NCBI): domain Eukaryota; kingdom Metazoa; phylum Arthropoda; class Insecta; order Coleoptera; family Cerambycidae; genus Monochamus; species Monochamus saltuarius. Next base: position 33,772,751 of record CM046723.1, read on the forward strand.
ATTATTATTATTATTATTATTATTATTATTATTATTATTATTATTATTATTATTATTATTATTATTATTATTATTATTATTATTATTATTATTATTATTATTATTATTATTATTATTATTATTATTATTATTATTATTATTATTATTATTATTATTATTATTATTATTATTATTATTATTATTATTATTATTATTATTATTATTATTATTATTATTATTATTATTATTATTATTATTATTATTATTATTATTATTATTATTATTATTATTATTATTATTATTATTATTATTATTATTATTATTATTATTATTATTATTATTATTATTATTATTATTATTATTATTATTATTATTATTATTATTATTATTATTATTATTATTATTATTATTATTATTATTATTATTATTATTATTATTATTATTATTATTATTATTATTATTATTATTATTATTATTATTATTATTATTATTATTATTATTATTATTATTATTATTATTATTATTATTATTATTATTATTATTATTATTATTATTATTATTATTATTATTATTATTATTATTATTATTATTATTATTATTATTATTATTATTATTATTATTATTATTATTATTATTATTATTATTATTATTATTATTATTATTATTATTATTATTATTATTATTATTATTATTATTATTATTATTATTATTATTATTATTATTATTATTATTATTATTATTATTATTATTATTATTATTATTATTATTATTATTATTATTATTATTATTATTATTATTATTATTATTATTATTATTATTATTATTATTATTATTATTATTATTATTATTATTATTATTATTATTATTATTATTATTATTATTATTATTATTATTATTATTATTATTATTATTATTATTATTATTATTATTATTATTATTATTATTATTATTATTATTATTATTATTATTATTATTATTATTATTATTATTATTATTATTATTATTATTATTATTATTATTATTATTATTATTATTATTATTATTATTATTATTATTATTATTATTATTATTATTATTATTATTATTATTATTATTATTATTATTATTATTATTATTATTATTATTATTATTATTATTATTATTATTATTATTATTATTATTATTATTATTATTATTATTATTATTATTATTATTATTATTATTATTATTATTATTATTATTATTATTATTATTATTATTATTATTATTATTATTATTATTATTATTATTATTATTATTATTATTATTATTATTATTATTATTATTATTATTATTATTTTTTTTTTTTTTTCAGTAAACACCTTCCGAGGCTCCGACACACTCGGAGATGTTCTGGAGAGTCAAGCAATGACCACTCTCCACTCCGTGGAGTCAGTAATCATTGCGCCCGTAAATCGTGTGTTCTGAGCAGACGTAGCGAACCAAGGACGATTGCCTTCTGCATTCTGCCGGCTAAGGTCTCTGCCGAATTTCGACAAGCCGGTATGATCTTTAACTCAGAAAGCAACGTATGTCTCATTCCACCCAGGACGCCTATAATTAGCACCACAATCTTAACAGAGTGGTCTGGATACAGCCTGCGGAGCTCGGAGAGAAGATCTCGATACTTCCTCCGTTTTCCCTCCTCTTTTAGGACGATGTTGTTCTCTGCGGGAGCCGAGAACTCAATCACAAACATCGTCCTAAGCTGGTGGTCGAGGAGGACTACATCAGGCTTATTGGCTTGGATTTGCCTGAGGGTGGGGAATGAATAGTTCCAATAAATTCGGCACTTCTCATTCCCCACTACGGATTCTATATCCCCCGTAGCATAAGGCAGCACTGGCGTCTCGTCTATCTCATACGAGTGTCGTAAATGATAATACAACACCCGTAAGGCTGAATCGTGTCTTTGAATATACGCTGTGGCCGCATATACCGGACAGGCAGACAGGAGATGCATAAGCGTCTCCGGCGCTTGGCGGCAGGCCCTGCAGCTGGTATCAGGAACCTCGATACCCAAGACACGACTACGATAGACGAGTGTGTTAATTACACCATCTTGGCAAGCCATTATGAATCCCTCGGTCTCAGAGTTCAGCCCCGCTGACCTCAAAAAGCAAAGGTCAGCCTTTCAGATAAGCCAAGCCCCTCTAGATGACGGTAGAAGAGACCATGCATTGGCTTATCCTATGTAGCTGCAGAAGATGACGCGTTTCTGCAGCTTTAATTAGAGCTTTTAACTGAGCAGGGTCCGACTCGGTGACAGAGTCTGGATTTCCCCGCTCAGTATCGAACACGAGACCAAGTTCATCGGCTGCTCTTCTCGCTGCCTTATACACAAACGCTCCTATCCCTGCTGCTTCATGGTCTTGGACCATGCAGAGAAGTGGATCCGAGCTCCTGATGACTTTGCAGGCCTCCTCCAAAACCACTCTGCCCTGGAGACACTCCAAACTCAAGAGTCCACGGCCTCCCCGATTTCTTGGGAAGTATAGCCGCGGAACGGACGATCTTGGATGCAAACTCCGATGGAGATGCATCATTTTACGAGTCCCTACATCGAGTTGCCTCAGCTCTTCTTGTGTCCATTTCACTACTCCAAAGGAGTAGAAGGATCGGAACGGCAAGCATATTTGTGGCACTCACCTTGTTCTTACCCGACAGCTCCGAAGACCAGATCTGTCGGAGGCGGTGCCGATACCTGCCGCGGAGAGCGTTTTTCACCGTTGCCACCTCATGAGTGCCCCGCTGTGGGACACCCAAATAGGTGTACGACTCTCCGGCATCTAGATAGTGAAAGATGCTTCCGTCTATGAGCTGGGCGTCCTCTCCGTATGGACCGCATCGTCCTCTCTTGAGATGAACCAGTGCACATTTGTCAGCCCGAACTCCATCCCAACCGCCTGCGTGTACTCATGTACCACTCTGAGGGACTGATTTAAATCCCTCTCTCCGGAGGCGTAGAGTTTAAGGTCATCCATATAGAACAAATGGGTGACCTTATGCCTCCGGTCTCCTGGGGTACCGCAGTTGTAACCCCGGGTACGACGAAGTGCAACGGATAATGGCAGCAGTGAGATGCAAAACAAGAGGGGACTCAGGGAATCTCCCTGGAACACTCCCCTCCTGAACAAAACCGGCTCTGTCTGGACCCTTGCATTAGCCGATGTTATGGTAAAGCGGGTCCTCCAGAGCGGCATGAGTTGTTCAATACATCTCACTATGGGGTCGGCCACCGCAAGGCATTGGAGCAAGTGGATTATTAGCTCATGTGATGTCATATCAAATGCCTTGCGGTAATCTATCCAGGCCATTGAGAGGTTTCGCTTGTACTGCACGGAGTCCTGCGTAATACATCTGTCGATGAGCAGGTTCTCCTTACAGCCAGCTACACCCCTCTTGGACCCTCGCTGCTCGTATATCCGTTGATAAACGGGGTTCACTGCGTGGAGCACACGCGCGTACAAGATGCGAGTAAACACCTTGTAACACGCATTCAGGCAGGTTATTGGACGGTAGTTCTTTGGCTGGGACAAATCTCCGCTCTTAGGGATAAGCACGGTTCTCCCCTCGACAAACCACGCCGGAATTTGCTGCTCTCCATTTAGCCAGGACGTGAATATTCTGGCCAAATGGCGGTGGACACTGGTGAATTTTTTCCACCAGAAGTTGCTGATCCCATCGGGACCAGGAGCAGCGAAGTTCTTCGATCTAATAAATGATCTCTCGAACTTCATCCGGGGTTATCGGTGGGCACACCTCTTGTGGCTCTCGAAGCCTTTGACAAAAGGCCTCGAAGTGTGCCAGGGCTGGAGTGTCTCTATCCAGTGGAATCCTGCGGCCATGAAGATCTCTCCAGAAGGCTTCTACCTGATCTACAGTCGGCGGATTGTCCGCAACACGCTGAGGCTGTTCAAAAAGTCGAGAAGGCCTTACACGGAACAAATTATTTTGCTCCAACCTCCTCGACCGCCTCACTAGTGACTTTTTTGCAGCCACTAGCATCCGTATCCTGTCGAGAGAATGCTGCTTGATGGTGAGCAGCACCCCCCGATTCAGGGTATGATGGACCCGCCTAAGGGAGGTAGCTATGCGTCTCACCTTAGGTGTGAAAGCCCTATTGGCTTCCACGTAGTCCATCACACATTGGATACGGGACGCGTGTTGCCTCGCCGACCGGATCTTAGCTTCCATCTTGTGCACTCGCCGCCGTGCTCTCTCCTGTGGAGAAACGGCATTTTCACGCCCTCTCTCCACACAGCGCAATTGACGCGCCAGATGTCAGCCTCTTCTGGAAGATCCTCACGGAGCGCAGTATCCACTCGGGCCAGATCTGCGGGCTTCGGGGGTTTTCCGGGTGCTCAGGTCGTCCTGTTCTCGGGGATGAAGCGCGGCGCCTCTTCGGGATCATTCCGTGGTTCTTCAACCACTTCATTCACCCTTAGATGAGGACGCCTCTCATAGCCTCTGCGACGAAGGTAGGATACATAATCCCGCAGATTTTGTGCGGTGAGGCGCGGCCTTCGGGGTGCATGTCGCACCACCGAGCATACATCCGCGCCATGTATCCCCTTCGCCCGGGCTCGTTGCTTTCATAGCAGACCAGAAGATCGTCCCTTAGTTCATCGGTCCACTCAAAACTTCCATTTTCATGGCCTTGGTCGTCAACGGGCAATCCATCCGGCTGGGCCCCACCACCTTGCCCATGACCCCCATCCGAATGGGGTCGATTGTGGGGGCCTTCTCTCCTGGCATTCGGAACCGGAGGTTTCAGTGTGTCAGGTGGTTGGCCTGACACATCGACGGCCGGCACCAGAGGAAAAATAGCTCATCCCTCCCGGGTGCGCAGTGCTGCCGGTCCGATTTTACACCCTTTAGCTAGAGTAAGTGGTGTCGCTACTCACCAAAGGTCGTGGATGATGGATGACCCCTCCTGCTTATTTATTTATTTATTATTATTATTATTATTATTATTATTATTATTATTATTATTATTATTATTATTATTATTATTATTATTATTATTATTATTATTATTATTATTATTATTATTATTATTATTATTATTATTATTATTATTATTATTATTATTATTATTATTATTATTTTTTTTTTTTCCAGTAAACACCTTCCGAGGCTCCGACACACTCGGAGATGTTCTGGAGAGTCAAGCAATGACCACTCTCCACTCCGTGGAGTCAGTAATCATTGCGCCCGTAAATCGTGTGTTCTGAGCAGACGTAGCGAACCAAGGACTATTGCCTTCTGCATTCTGCCGGCTAAGATCTCTGCCGAATTTCGACAAGCCGGTATGATCTTTAACTCAGAAAGCAACGTATGTCTCATTCCACCCAGGACGCCTATAATTAGCACCACAATCTTAACAGAGTGGTCTGGATACAGCCTGCGGAGCTCGGAGAGAAGATCTCGATACTTCCTCCGTTTCTCCTCTTTTAGGACGATGTTGTTCTCTGCAGGAGCCGAGAACTCAATCACAAACATCGTCCTAAGCTGGTGGTCGAGGAGGACTACATCAGGCTTATTGGCTTGGATTTGCCTGAGGGTGGGGAATGAATAGTTCCAATAAATTCGGCACTTCTCATTCCCCACTACGGATTCTATATCCCCCGGAGCATAAGGCAGCACTGGCGTCTCGTCTATCTCATACGAGTGTCGTAAATGATAATACAACACCCGTAAGGCTGAATCGTGTCTTTGGATATACGCTGTGGCCGCATATACCGGACAGGCAGACAGGAGATGCATAAGCGTCTCCGGCGCTTGGCGGCAGGCCCTGCAGCTGGTATCAGGAACCTCGATACCCAAGACACGACTACGATAGACGAGTGTGTTAATTACACCATCTTGGCAAGCCATTATGAATCCCTCGGTCTCAGAGTTCAGCCCCGCTGACCTCAAAAAGCAAAGGTCAGCCTTTCAGATAAGCCAAGCCTCTAGATGACGGTAGAAGAGACCATGCATTGGCTTATATGTAGCTGCAGAAGATGACGCGTTTCTGCAGCTTTAATTAGGCTTTTAACTGAGCAGGGTCCGACTCGGTGACAGAGTCTGGATTTCCCCGCTCAGTATCGAACACGAGACCAAGTTCATCGGCTGCTCTTCTCGCTGCCTTATACACAAACGCTCCTATCCCTGCTGCTTCATGGTCTTGGACCATGCAGAGAAGGGGATCCGAGCTCCTGATGACTTTGCAGGCCTCCTCCAAAACCACTCTGCCCTGGAGACACTCCAAACTCAAGAGTCCACGGCCTCCCTGATTTCTTGGGAAGTATAGCCGCGGAACGGACGATCTTGGATGCAAACTCCGATGGAGATGCATCATTTTACGGGTCCCTACATCGAGTTGCCTCAGCTCTTCTTGGTCATCTCACTACTCCAAAGGAGTAGAGAAGGATCGGAACGGCAAGCATATTTGTGGCACTCACCTTGTTCTTACCCGACAGCTCCGAAGACCAGATCTGTCGGAGGCGGTGCCGATACCTGCCGCGGAGAGCGTTTTTCACCATTGCCACCTCATGAGTGCCCCGCTGTGGGACACCCAAATAGGTGTACGACTCTCCGGCATCTAGATAGTGAAAGATGCTTCCGTCTATGAGCTGGGCGTCCTCTCCGTATGGACCTCCTCTATTATTATTATTATTATTATTATTATTATTATTATTATTATTATTATTATTATTATTATTATTATTATTATTATTATTATTATTGTTATTATTATTATTATTATTATTATTATTATTATTATTATTATTATTATTATTATTATTATTATTATTATTATTATCATTATCATTATCATTATCATTATCATTATCATTATCATTATCGTCATCCTCATCCTCATCCTCATCCTCATCCTCATCCTCATCCTCATCCTCATCCTCATCCTCATCCTCATCCTCATCCTCATCCTCATGCTCATCCTCATCCTCATCCTCATCCTCATCCTCATCCTCATCCTCATCCTCATCCTCATCCTCATCCTCATCCTCATCCTCATCCTCATGCTCATGCTCATGCTCATGCTCATGCTCATTCTCATTCTCATTCTAATCCTCATTCTCATTCTCATTCTCATTCTCATTCTCATTCTCATTCTCATTCTCATTCTCATTCTCATTCTCATTCTCATTCTCATTCTCATTCTCATTCTCATTCTCATTCTCATTCTCATTCTCATTCTCATTCTCATTCTCATTCTCATTCTCATTCTCATTCTCATTCTCATTCTCATTCTCATTCTCATTCTCATTCTCATTCTCATTCTCATTCTCATTCTCATTCTCATTCTCATTCTCATTCTCATTCTCATTCTCATTCTCATTCTCATTCTCATTCTCATTCTCATTCTCATTCTCATTCTCATTCTCATTCTCATTCTCATTCTCATTCTCATTCTCATTCTCATTCTCATTCTCATTCTCATTCTCATTCTCATTCTCATTCTCATTCTCATTCTCATTCTCATTCTCATTCTCATTCTCATTCTCATTCTCATTCTCATTCTCATTCTCATTCTCATTCTCATTCTCATTCTCATTATTATTATTATTATTTTCCAGTAAACACCTTCCGAAGCTCCGACACATTCGGAGATGTTCTGGAGAGTCAAGCAATGACCACTCTCCACTCCGTGGAGTCAGTAATCATTGCGCCCGTAAATCGTGTGTTCTGAGCAGACGTAGCGAACCAAGGACGATTGCCTACTGCATTCTGCCGGCTAAGATCTCTGCCGAATTTCGACAAACCGGTATGATCTTTAAGTCAGAAAGCAACGTATGTCTCATTCCACCCAGGACGCCTATAATTAGCACCACAATCTTAACAGAGTGGTCTGGATACAGCCTGCGGAGCTCGGAGAGAAGATCTCGATACTTCCTCCGTTTTTCCTCCTCTTTTAGGACGATGTTGTTCTCTGAGGGAGCCGAGAACTCAATCACAAACATCGTCCTAAGCTGGTGGTCGAGGAGGACTACATCAAGCTTATTGGCTTGGATTTGCCTGAGGGTGGGGAATGAATAGTTCCAATAAATTCGGCACTTCTCATTCCCCACTACGGATTCTATATCCCCCGGAGCATAAGGCAGCACTGGCGTCTCGTCTATCTCATACGAGTGTCGTAAATGATAATACAACACCCGTAAGGCTGAATCGTGTCTTTGGATATACGCTGTGGCCGCATATACCGGACAAGCAGACAGGAGATGCATAAGCGTCTTCGGCGCTAGGCGGCAGGCCCTGCAGCTGGTATCAGGAACCTCGATACCCAAGACACGACTACGATAGACGAGTGTGTTCATTACACCATCTTGGCAAGCCATTATGGATCCCTCGGTCTCAGAGTTCAGCCCCGCTGACCTCAAAAAGCAAAGGTCAGCCTTTCAGATAAGCCAAGCCCCTCTAGATGTCGGTAGAAGAGACCATGCATTGGCTTATCCTTATGTAGCTGCAGAAGATGATGCGTTTCTGCAGCTTTAATTAGGGCTTTTAACTGAGCAGGATCCGACTAGGTGACAGAGTCTGGATTTTCCCGCTCAGTATCGAACACAAGACCAAGTTCATCGGCTGCTCTTCTTGCTGCCTTATACACAAACGCTTCTATCCCTGCTGCTTCATGGTCTTGGACCATGCAGAGAAGGGGATCCGAGCTCCTGATGACTTTGCAGGCCTCCTCTAAAACCACTCTGCCCTGGAGACACTCCAAACTCAATAGTCCACGGCCTCCCCGATTTCTTGGGAAGTATAGCCGCGGAACGGACGATCTTGGATGCAAACTCCGATGGAGATGCATCATTTTACGGGTCCCTACATCGAGTTGCCTCAGCTCTTCTTGCGTCCATTTCACTACTCCAAAGGAGTAGAGAAGGATCGGAACGGCAAGCATATTTGTGGCACTCACCTTGTTCTTACCCGACAGCTCCGAAGACCAGATCTGTCGGAGGCGGTGCCGATACCTGCCGCGGAGAGCGTTTTTAACCGTTGCCACCTCATGAGTGCCCCGCTGTGGGACACCCAAATAGGTGTACGACTCTCCGGCATCTAGATAGTGAAAGATGCTTCCGTCTATGAGCTGGGCGTCCTCTCCGTATGGACCGCATCGTCCTCTCTTGAGATGAACCAGTGCACATTTGTCCAGCCCGAACTCCATCCCAACCGCCTGCGTGTACTCATGTACCACTCTGAGGGACTGATTTAAATCCCTCTCTCCGGAGGCGTAGAGTTTAAGGTCATCCATATAGAACAAATGGGTGACCTTATGCCTCCGGTCTCTGGGGTACCGCAGTTGTAACCCCGGGTACGACGAAGTGCAACGGATAATGGCAGCAGTGAGATGCAAAACAAGAGGGGACTGGAATCTCCCTGGAACACTCCTCCTGAACAAAACCGGCTCTGTCTGGACCCTTGCATTAGCCGTTGTTATGGTAAAGCGAGTCCTCCAGAGCGGCATGAGTTGATCAATACATCTCACTATGGGGTCGGCCACCGCAAGGCAGTGGCGCAAGTGGATTATTAGCTCATGTGATATCATATCAAATGCCTTGCGGTAATCTATCCAGGCCATTGAGAGGTTTCGCTTGTACTGCACGGAGTCCTGCGTAATACATCTGTCGATGAGCAAGTTCTCCTTACAGCCAGCTACATCCCTCTTGGACCGTCGCTGCTCGTACATCCGTTGATAAACGGGTTCACTGCGTGGAGCACACGCGCGTACAAGATGCGAGTAAACACCTTGTAACACGCATTCAGGCAGGTTATTGGACGGTAGTTCTTTGGCTGGGACAAATCTCCGCTCTTAGGGATAAGCACGGTTCTCCCTCGACAAACCACGCCGGAATTTGCTGCTCCATTTAGCCAGGACGTGAATATTCTGGCCAAATGGCGGTGGACACTGGTGAATTTTTCCACCAGAAGTTGCTGATCCCATCGGGACCAGGAGCAGCGAAGTTCTTCGATCTAATAAATGATCTCCGAACTTCATCCGGGGTTATCGGTGGGCACACCTCTTGTGGCTCTCGAAGCCTTTGACAAAAGGCCTCGAAGTGTGTCAGGGCTGGAGTGTCTCTATCCAGTGGAATCCTGGCCATAAAGATCTCTCCAGAAGGCTTCTACCTGATCTACAGTCGGCGGATTGTCCGCAACATGCTGAGGCTGCTCAAAAAGTCGAGAAGGCCTTACACGGAACAAATTATTTTGCTCCAACCTTCTCGACCGCCTCACTAGTGACTTTTTTGCAGCCACTAGCATCCGTATCCTGTCGAGAGAATGCTGCTTGATGGTGAGCAGCACCGCTCGATTCAGGGTATGATGGACCCGCCTAAGGGAGGTAGCTATGCGTCTCACCTTAGGTGTGAAAGCCCTATTGGCTTCCACGTAGTCCATCACACATTGGATACGGGACGCGTGTTGCCTCGCCGACCGGATCTTAGCTTCCATCTTGTGCACTCGCCGCCGTGCTCTCTCTTGTGGAGAAACGGCATTTTCACGCCCTCTCTCCACCCGAGTCAGCAGTTCAGCGGCATCGTACACCGCGCAATTGACGCGCCAGATGTCAGCCTCTTCTGGGAGATCCTCACGGAGCGCAGTATCCACTCGAGCCAGATCTGCGGGTTTTGGGGGTTTTATAAAAGGCAACCCCGACGGGTGCTCAGGTCGTCCTGTTCGCGGGGAATGAAGCGCGGCGCCTCTGCGGGATCATTCAGTGGCTCTTCAACCACTTCATTCACCCTTAGTAGAGGACGCCTCTCATAGCCTCTGCGACGAAGGTAGGATACATAATCCCGCAGATTTTGTGCGGTGAGGGCAAAAGGGCTCGGGTGCAAAAGGTCCGCGCCACACCACCGGAGCATACATCCGCGCCATGTATCCCCCCGCCGCCCCGGCCTTCGCCCGGCTCATAACAGATCAGCAACAGATCAGAAAGATCGGGCCTCAGCCGCCACACATTATTATTATTATTATTATTATTATTATTATTATTATTATTATTATTATTATTATTATTATTATTATTATTATTATTATTATTATTATTATTATTATTATTATTATTATTATTATTATTATTATTATTATTATTATTATTATTATTATTATTTATTATTATTATTATTATTATTATTATTATTATTATTATTATTATTATTATTATTATTTATTATTATTATTATTATTATTATTATTATTATTATTATTATTATTATTATTATTATTATTATTATTATTATTATTTATTATTATTATTATTATTATTATTATTATTATTATTATTATTATTATTATTATTATTATTATTATTATTATTATTATTATTATTATTATTATTATTATTATTATTATTATTATTATTATTATTATTATTATTATTATTATTATTATTATTATTATTATTATTATTATTATTATTATTATTATTATTATTATTATTATTATTATTATTATTATTATTATTATTATTATTATTATTATTATTATTATTATTATTATTATTATTATTATTATTATTATTATTATTATTATTATTATTATTATTATTATTATTATTATTATTATTATTATTATTATTATTATTATTATTATTATTATTATTATTATTATTATTATTATTATTATTATTATTATTATTATTATTATTATTATTATTATTATTATTATTATTATTATTATTATTATTATTATTATTATTATTATTATTATTATTATTATTATTATTATTATTATTATTATTATTATTATTATTATTATTATTATTATTATTATTATTATTATTATTATTATTATTATTATTATTATTATGATTATTATTATTATTATTATTATTATTATGATTATTATTATTATTATGATTATCATTATTATTATGATTATCATTATTATTATTATCATCATTATCATTATCATTATCATTATCATTATCATTATCATTATCATCATCATTATCATTATCATTATAATTATCATTATCATTATCATTATCATTATCATTATCATTATCATTATCATTATCATTATCATTATCATTATCATTATCATTATCATTATCATTATCATTATCATTATCATTATCATTATCATTATCATTATCATTATCATTATTATTATCATTATCATTATCATTATCATTATCATTATCATTATCATTATCATTATCATTATCATTATCATTATCATTATCATTATCATTATCATTATCATTATCATTATCATTATCATTATCATTATCATTATCATTATCATTATCATTATCATTATCATTATCATTATCATTATCATTATCATTATCATTATCATTATCATTATCATTATCATTATCATTATCATTATCATTATCATTATCATTATTATTATTATTATTATTATTATTTTTTTTTTCCAGTAAACACCTTCCGAGGCTCCGACACACTCGGAGATGTTCTGGAGAGTCAAGCAATGACCACTCTCCACTCCGTGGAGTCAGTAATCATTGCGCCCGTAAATCGTGTGTTCTGAGCAGACGTAGCGAACCAAGGACGATTGCCTTCTGCATTCTGCCGGCTAAGATCTCTGCCGAATTTCGACAAGCCGGTATGATCTTTAAGTCAGAAAGCAACGTATGTCTCATTCCACCCAGGACGCCTATAATTAGCACCACAATCTTAACAGAGTGGTCTGGATACAGCCTGCGGAGCTCGGAGAGTAGATCTCGATATTTCCTCCGTTTTTCCTCCTCTTTTAGGACGATGTTGTTCTCTGCGGGAGCCGAGAACTCAATCACAAACATCGTCCTAAGCTGGTGGTCGAGGAGGACTACATCAGGCTTATTGGCTTGGATTTTCCTGAGGGTGGGGAATGAATAGTTCCAATAAATTCGGCACTTCTCATTCCCCACTACGGATTCTATATCCCCCGGAGCATAAGGCAGCACTGGCGTCTCGTCTATCTCATACGAGTGTCGTAAATGATAATACAACACCCGTAAGGCTGAATCGTGTCTTTGGATATACGCTGTGGCCGCATATACCGGACAGGCCGACAGGAGATGCATAAGCGTCTCCGGCGCCTGGCGGCAGGCCCTGCAGCTGGTATCAGGAACCTCGATACCCAAGACACGACTACGATAGACGAGTGTGTTAATTACACCATCTTGGCAAGCCATTATGAATCCCTCGGTCTCAGAGTTCAGCCCCGCTGACCTCAATAAAGCTCATGTCTGCCTTTCAGATAAGCCAAGCCACTCTCGATGTCGGTAGAAGATACCATTCTTTGGTTTATCATTTTGTAGCTGCAGAAGATGACTCGTTTCTTCAGCTTTAATTAGGTATTTTTACTGAGCAGGATCCGACTCGGTGACAGAGTCTGGATTTTCCCGCTCAGTATCGAACACGAGACCAAGTTCATCGGCTGCTCTTCTCGCTGCCTTATACACAAACGCTCCTATCCCTGCTGCTTCATGGTCTTGGACCATGCAGAGAAGGGGATCCGAGCTCCTGATGACTTTGCAGGCCTCCTCCAAAACCACTCTGCCCTGGAGACACTCCAAACTCAAGAGTCCACGGCCTCCCGATTTCTTGGGAAGTATAGCCGCGGAACGGACGATCTTGGATGCAAACTCCGATGGAGATGCATCATTTTACGGGTCCCTACATCGAGTTGCCTCAGCTCTTCTTGAGTCCATTTCACTACTCCAAAGGAGTAGAGAAGGATCGGAACGGCAAGCATATTTGTGGCACTCACCTTGTTCTTACCCGACAGCTCCGAAGACCAGATCTGTCGGAGGCGGTGCCGATACCTGCCGCGGAGAGCGTTTTTCACCGTTGCCACCTCATGAGTGCCCCGCTGTGGGACACCCAAATAGGTGTACGACTCTCCGGCATCTAGATAGTGAAAGATGCTTCCGTCTATGAGCTGGGCGTCCTCTCCGTATGGACCGCATCGTCCTCTTGAGATGAACCAGTGCACATTTGTCCAGCCCGAACTCCATCCCAACCGCCTGCGTGTACTCATGTACCACTCTGAGGGACTGATTTAAATCCCTCTCTCCGGAGGCGTAGAGTTTAAGGTCATCCATATAGAACAAATGGGTGACCTTATGCCTCCGGTCTCCTGGGGTACCGCAGTTGTAACCCCGGGTACGACGAAGTGCAACGGATAATGGCAGCAGTGAGATGCAAAACAAGAGGGGACTCAGGAATCTCCTGAACACTCCCCTCCTGAACAATACCGGCTCTGTCTGGACCCTTGCATTAGCCGATGTTATGGTAAAGCGGGTCCTCCAGAGCGGCATGAGTTGTTCAATACATCTCACTATGGGGTCGGCCACCGCAAGACATTGGAGCAAGTGGACTATTAGCTCATGAGATGTCATATCAAATGCCTTGCGGTAATCTATCCAGGCCATTGAGAGGTTTCGCTTGTACTGCACGGAGTCCTGCGTAATACATCTGTCGATGAGCAGGTTCTCCTTACAGCCAGCTACACCCCTCTTGGACCCTCGCTGCTCGTATATCCGTTGATAAACGTTCACTGCGTGGAGCACACGCGCGTACAAGATGCGAGTAAACACCTTGTAACACGCATTCAGGCAGGTTATTGGACGGTAGTTCTTTGGCTGACAAATCTCCGCTCTTAGGGATAAGCACGGTTCTGCCTTCGACAAACCACGCCGGAATTTGCTGCTCTCCATTTAGCCAGGACGTGAATATTCTGGCCAAATGGCGGTGGACACTGGTGAATTTTTTCCACCAGAAGTTGCTGATCCCATCGGGACCAGGAGCAGCGAAGTTCTTCGATCTAATAAATGATCTCCGAACTTCATCCGGGGTTATCGGCACACCTCTTGTGGCTCTCGAAGCCTTTGACAAAAGGCCTCGAAGTGTGCCAGGGCTGGAGTGTCTCTATCCAGTGGAATCCTGCGGCCATAAAGATCTCTCCAGAAGGCTTCTACCTGATCTACAGTCGGCGGATTGTCCGCAACACGCTGAGGCTGTTCAAAAGTCGAGAAGGCCTTACACGGAACAAATTATTTTGCTCCAACCTTCTCGACCGCCTCACTAGTGACTTTTTTGCAGCCACTAGCATCCGTATCCTGTCGAGAGAATGCTGCTTGATGGTGAGCAGCACCACTCGATTCAGGGTATGATGGACCCGCCTAAGGGAGGTAGCTATGCGTCTCACCTTAGGTGTGAAAGCCCTATTGGCTTCCACGTAGTCCATCACACATTGGATACGGGACGCGTGTTGCCTCGCCGACCGGATCTTAGCCTCCATCTTGTGCACTCGCCGCCGTGCTCTCTCTTGTGGAGAAACGGCATTTTCACGCCCTCTCCACCCGAGTCAGCAGTTCAGCGGCCTCGTACACAGCGCAATTGACGCGCCAGATGTCAGCCTCTTCTGGGAGATCCTCACGGAGCGCAGTATCCACTCGAGCCAGATCTGCGGGCTTCGGGGTTTTATAAAGGCAACCCCGACGGGTGCTCAGGTCGTCCTGTTCGCGGGGAATGAAGCGCGGCGCCTCTGCGGGATCATTCCGTGGCTCTTCAACCACTTCATTCACCCTTAGTTGAGGACGCCTCTCATAGCCTCTGCGACGAAGGTAGGATACATAATCCCGCAGATTTTGTGCGGTGAGGGCGCGGCCTTCGGGGTGCATATCACACCACCGAGCATACATCCGCGCCATGTATCCCCTTCGCCCGGGCTCGCTGCTTTCATAACAGATCAGAAGATCGTCCCTTAGCTCATCGGTCCACTCAAAACTTCCATTTTCATGGCCTTGGTCGTCAACGGGCAATCCGTCCGGCTGGGCCCCACCACCTTGCCCATGACCCCCATCCGAATGGGGTCGATTGTGGGGCCCTCTCTCCTGGCATTGGGAACCGGAGGTTTCAGTGTGTCAGGTGGTTGGCCTGACACATCGACGGCCGGCACCAGAGGGAAAAGAAGCTCATCCCTCCCGGGTGCGCAGTGCTGCCGGTCCGATTTTACACCCTTTAGCTAGAGTAAGTGGTGTCGCTACTCACCAAAGGTCGCGGATGATGGTTGACCCCTCCTGCTTTATTATTATTATTATTATTATTATTATTATTATTATTATTATTATTATTATTATTATTATTATTATTATTATTATTATTATTATTATTATTATTATTATTATTATTATTATTATTATTATTATTATTATTATTATTATTATTATTATTATTATTATTATTATTATTATTATTATTATTATTATTATTATTATTATTATTATTATTATTATTATTATTATTATTATTATTATTATTATTATTATTATTATTATTATTATTATTATTATTATTATTATTATTATTATTATTATTATTATTACACTTTAAGAGATACAAATCGTTATTATTTAAAACAATCGTCGAGTAACTATTAATAAATATTTTATATTTTTGCGGCTGTACATATTTAATAGGAATTTTGTATCTTTTTACATCCTTTTTTGCCGTATGATATCGCGGCTTGGCCATAAGTTTACGCGTGATATTGTCTTACCGTAGTTCTTTTAAAAATCAATACCCGTGTCATTATTATCTTTTTCTTCGTTCGTGCAAAAAACAAAACTTTATTGAACTATATTTAGTGGAAAAGGTGATTCTTTATTGCATTCATATGTCATTCTACTACAGCGTTTTGTCATCATGACAAACATAAACATTCAAATCGACGTCACATTTTCCTAGACTTAGTGTCATCTAAATAACATTTTTTGGTTTTTGCATGAACGTAAAAAAAATATTGTATGCAACTCGTACAAAAAGTGCTTATTGCATTCGACGTGTTGTCCTACTCGGCCTGACGGCCTCGTAGTCGACAATTTCACGTCGCGTGCAATAAACACTTACTTTTTGTACTTGTTGCATAAATAACTATTAACGTAATATAATTAATTTTACTGCTTATCTATTTAATATATCTAAACAATTTGTATTCAAGTTTGTAAATTCTTTATTTTTTTTATTAATAATTTTCATTAGCATTAGCTATGTTTTGACTACAGCCATAGTGGAATAGTAATTTCGTGTTAGATATTGGTATCCATATGAGGAATTTCCGGAAAAGAAGGGGGCGTGTAGGGAATCTTACTGTGTGGCTCGAGGAGAAGGCTTTTGTTTTCTGAAAAGAATTGAAAGGAAGATTTTGCAATCATCATCCTACGGGGATAATCTAATTCTTTAGAAAATATTATTGGATTGTGTGCATTAAGCTTTAAGTGGTCGGTATTTATGTGTATTTTGCGACAATCTGCCTTAAATAGAGATTTATATTTTGCCACTCCGGAGTCAACAACTCATCGAGTTCCATTTACTCGCATTGTATACAGTGCCCTCAGAAGAGGTAGTTAAAAACTAGTAAGTAAATTCTGAAATTTTAACTAACTGCTACTTTTTTATTTTAGGTTGCTTAGTATCGTGCTTAGTATCGTACTTAGTATCGCCTAGTATCCATGATTTGAATCTAAACTCCTTCACTTCTGTATCTACTCGTCTAGCTACACGTTCACGTTCTGCCAAGATAAAAATTTCTGTTACGTTGTGCTGCATCTGCTTGACCATAGGCTTGCCGAACCTCCATTTCTTGGGTAATAAACAAAATATATGTCTCATCAATGGACATCATCTCAGGTCAGTTAATCTTTACTTGTGGGACCCAGAATCAACTCTGTTCGTGACTATACATATGTATATTACTAAATCGAATATAATTATTATGCACTTGTGTCTTAAGTGTTATTATTAGATATTTCTCTTTAAAAATAAGTATTTAGTTCGAAACATATGTAAACGAGAATATATATATACTCGGTGAATTATATCTCATGACTACTTATATAATTAATACCTAAAAACAACTTATTCGAGTCCTTTTGACTCCTACATTCATTGTTACTGAGAGCATTTGTGTATAACTGATTCTTATTATTATTGTTAATAGAAATTGTTTACTGTTTACAGTATTATTATTTTATTATTATTATTATTTTTGGTTATTTTCTTGCTACCACTTTATGCCACAATTAGCTATTTAAATCTAGCCAGGCATAGCACTACTTCAATTTTGAAGTTTTATTATATTTATCGAACGTGGCATAATTTTGGCGCCCAACTTAAAATTGTTCTAGATTCAGTTGATCAAATTTAATTGCATAAATTTACTTCCATAAATTTAATTGCATAAATTTAATAGTTATCCTTGTTTTTCTGTTTCTTTCATTTCTCCAAGAAAGGGAGGGGATTTGTATAGGCCAATTGGTAATTATATTTTTATATTTAACTTAGTTGTTGTTTGTTGGCGATAACATAAGAAAAACGCATTTAGCAAAGCGGACTGTAATGATAATAATTTTAATTAAATTTGGGCAGTTAACTTACCAAGGTCGAGCTGGTACGGAGGGGGCAGACGGGATTATTGGTTGCAACAAGTTTTCTTGACTTCAACTAGCAAAACTGTCTTGTAATAGCACGGTTGTTTACACATCAAATTTGAGCTCAAGCACTAACAAATTTCACTGTACTAATTTTGTAGAATAGTAAGTAGTAATGTTTTGTGTTTACAGCGGCTTCGTTCTAACGTCGAACCTGTTGCTTGCTTTCTCGCACGATACCAATACAATTGTCTCTCTTGGAGAAAAAGGGATGAGCGAGAAAAGTATGAAGGTTGCCAACTGCCTAATATTTTAAATTTGAAAATGAATATAATTGCCGGCGCTATCCATTGCAGTGCTCGAGGGTCGGAATAAATACAATTAAAAATTAAATTACAAAAAAGAACAAATGAGTGGTACACGAACCGCCAAAATACGAAGTATTTTACAATAAAGGTAAAACGCACAGCTTGACCACGGGTCTTTTAAATGTGCCATTTTTGGTTTTTACAGTAGCTACGCGAATTACTCCATCTGAGCCAGGGTGAACCTCCACAATACGACCCAGGTGCCAGCGAAGCGGTGGAGATAATTCATCCTTTATTAGGACCAAAGACCCCACTTTGAGTGGTTGTACGAGTTTCGTCCATTTAGATCGTTGCTGTAACGTATGAAGGTACTCGCTGCTCCAACGCTTCCAAAAATAAAAAATGTTGGTGCATTTGCTGCACAAGTTTCCAACGAGTTAGGCGATTGATTTTAACCTGAGTGAGGTCAGGTTTGGGACAAACGGTTAATGGAGTTAATGTTAGGGAATGTCCTGGCATCAGAACACTCAGATCATTTGGATCTGCGCTAATGGGACTTAAAGGCCGCGAATTGAGTAGAGCCTCAATTTGCGTAAAGAGAGTGGTTAACTCTTCAAACGTGTGCACTTGGTCACCGATAACACGAGATAGATGGGTCTTTGCGGATTTTATTCCGGCTTCCCACCGAAATGAGGGGCAGAAGGAGGATTGAATACCCATTGGATGCGCTCAGATTCAGCAGCCTCTTGACACAATTCAGCCAATCGTCGAGACGCGCCAACGAAATTAGTTTCACAATCACTGTGAATTTGTAAACAAGTGCCTCGACGCGCAATGAAATGATGGAATGCTGCTACAAACGCTTCGGTGGACAAATCTGAGACGACCTCTAAATGGATCGCTCGTGTCGAAAAACAAACTGACAGAGGTAGGCTTTGTACGACTTAGCACCTCGTACCCGCTTCATCGTGATTGTGAATGGGCCACTGAAATCGACACCAACTATTTGGAAAGCCTTAAGCTGTTGTAAACGATAGGATGGTAAGTCCGCCATGGGCGGTTGCAACGAACGAGGGTTTGCACGAAAACAACGGTAACAATTTGCCAAACATCGTTTTATCGCTTTGTGAGCAGACAGCACCCAAAAGTTTTGGAGAATCAAATTGTGAAGAGTTCTAAACCCAGGGTGTGAATTTCGTCAATGAATATCTTCAATAATCAACCGAGTTAAACGATGCGCCTTAGGTAGTAAGGCAGAGTGTTTATGTTCAAATGATAACTGAAAGTGTCTGAGGCGACCTCCAACCCGAATAATTTCTTGATCATCCAAGAATAAGTTGAGCCTACGAAAAGGTTTTGAACACAGTTGATTAATTTTTAATTTTGCAATTTCCGAATGAAACTCTTGCTCTTGAACTAACTTTCCTAATCGAAGCAAAGTTGTGTTATATTCTACGATATTAACCAACCCCACAGTGCGATTGGATTTAAATTTACAATTGTGAAGAAATCGAAAAAGATAAGAAGCGACATGAGAAATAGTTCGAAGCGATGAAAACCTATCCAATAATTGATTTAATATGGACGGTTCAGTTTGAACTATAAGAGATTTAACAGTCTTTTCTTCTTCGCATGAAAAGTCAGAACCAAGATAGCCCACCACTGAGTGTGGCTATTGCGATTGCGGGAGTGAGAGCCATGATGGTCCCGCCCACCATTGATCCCCCGAGAAGCACAATCAGCAGGATTGTCTTCAGAAGCAAGATGCTTCCATTTTTTAGCACCAACGCTGTTGGATGTATGCTACACGATTTGAGACAAACGTTTTCCAGCGTTCAGGATTCGAATTAATCCAGTTAAGAACGATAGATGAATCTGTCCACGCATGAATGTCGGATATATTAAGATGGCTAGAATAAACTGTTGTAACTACGTGGAGCAGTTTGGACAACATCACAGCACCACAAAGTTCCAAACGTGGAATAGTAAGTTTGTGAGCGTTTTTCGGCGCTACCTTGGACTTTGCCATGACCAAGCGAACGAAATATGAATTGTTGTAAAAATACCTTATGAAGACTACTGCAGCATAACCAGCTAAAGATGCATCGCAGAAGCCTAAAACTTCACAGGGAATATTGCGATCTGGAATTAATAGCCTCTCAATCTGAAGCTCTGACAAACAAATGCCGGATCGCCAAAGTTCTTGGAGTAAACACTTCACGAAAAATGTTACTGAAGTTAAGTATCCAACGGGATCAAATATACGCCCCAAATCGGAAAGTATTCCATGTTTTGAACATGGACGATCAAGTGTTCTCAAACGATATACAAAACTATCAATCGAGGGTGACCATTGCAAACCTAGCACCTTGAGAGTATGCAATGTGTCTGAATCAAATGAAAATGAGGCTTGGCAATGTTCAACTGGAAGCGTATCCAATAATGCTGGATGGTTACTCGATCACTTACGAAGGGGAAACCACCAGATTCAAGTAATGAAATAAGTTGTGCTTGCAAATCCAATGCGTTAGAGAGGGAGTCAACACCAGTGATGACGTCATCTACATAGATGTCTGACTGTAATACTTGTGAAGCGAGAGGATATTTGTGTTGCTCATCGAGAGCCAATTGCTGCATTGTTCGCAGCGCTAAGTACGGTGATGAAGTGATTGTATGTCACGGTTTTGAGTCGAAATTCTGATACTGGATCAGACTGATTGAAACGCCAAATAATTCTTTGATAGTCCCAGAATTCAGGTGCGATATTAATTTGGCGATACATTTGTTTCCCATCGGTAATAAATACGATTGCATGAAGATCGAGACAATGTCCTGCTGCAACTTTGGATCAACAAATAGTGACTCATTCAATGATTGATTGTTGGCAGCTTTGCACGAGGCATCGAACACCACTCGCAATTTTGTCGAAGGGGCATCTAATTTCTAACTGTATGATGCGGAATGTAGTATGACTCAGAAGTGTTAATTAGCGAAGCAATTTCCATGTGACCTGAACTTAGATAATCGCACATGAAATCATTGTACATTGGATGAAGTTGAGGATCCTTTTTTTAAACGACGCTCTACTGCAAAGAAACGACGAACTGCGATATCTCGAGACTCTGGAAACGTTCTTTCTTGAGCCCGAAAAGGAAGTGGAACTACAAATCTCCCACACGATAGACGTTTGTAATTTTCGACAAACAATTTTTCACAACTCTCATCACCAGAACCCATCAAACTATTTGGAACTTCTTCCACCTTCCAAAATTGTTTCATTATGAGGGTGAGTTCGTCTTCGGGGTTGTCGATTGCAGTGGTATGAAATGACATTACTGAAGAGGAACTAGCTTGGTCAGACGGGACTATACCGGATAGAACCCAGCTGAAAATTGTGTCTATGGCCGAAGGCCCCCATCCATCTGGAGCTCTAACAATACCTGGTTTGAGAAGCTGACTGTATGTGTTTGCACCAAGTAATATATCGACATGTGCAGGCACGTGATAATTTGGATCCGCTAATTTCAAGTTAGAAATATGATCCCAAGAATGATATTTTAATGACCGTAATGGAATGAGAGAGGCTACTTGAGGGACATGAAAATCCACGCGGACTTATATTGGCACGAATAAAACTCGACGAAATGGCATGGGAAATACCACCAACGCGTATTTACACCCTATCACGAACAGGTTTTAAATTTAATTGTTTGGCAACTTTGGAAGAAACGAACCTGATTTCACTGCCACTATCTAAAATTGCACGAAGTGTATGTGTCAATCCTCTATCATCTCGAATGTCAACTAATGCAGTAGACAACAAGGCCGCTTGACGGGAGGGAGTACTTAAAAGAGCACTGATTTGTCGAGCAGTATTTGCATTAGGTTTGTAATTTGAATGAGTTGAAGATTGACCCAAGTGTTCCGAAGCCAACACATGGCATTGGCTTTCAACAAAATTATCAAGTTTTTCGAATTTAGGGATTTCATTTTTTAGGTCCCGAACTTCAGCCTCAAACAGACGTCTAATATTCGGGTCTAGCTTCTCTAAAAATAAACTAAATAAAATGAAATCTTCTAACGAGTCGGCAATTTTTAATGCTCGCAATGCTGCCAAATTTTCCTTGAAACTACGGTGAAAGCCGCGTAGCCCGATATGTGATTCCTCTTTTAATTTAGGCAACGAATGCAATTTATCCTAATAAAATCTAGCAAGTTCTCGTTTATTGTCATAATTGTTAATAAGAGTGTTATATGCATTCAAATAATTTTCATCAGATATAACGATAGTTTTGATTATATTGAGCGGCTCACCTGTCAAACAACCTAACAAATACTCAAATTTTTCAATATTTGCTAAAGTACGATTTTCATGTATACTACGATTGAACACTTAAATAAATGCCTTCCAATTTTCCAATTTACCGTCAAATATTTGCAAATTTAACTCTGGCAATTTTACTTTTGATGTAGAAGACGTTGTAGCATCGGCATCCGCCGCCACTGGCAACCGGGCCAATTCTTGAGGAGATAATTCTTGAACAATTGATTCGATTCGATAAGCATCGTTAACCTTTTTCAAAAACGCGTGTTCTTCATCTAATTTTCCGTCCGGTAAAGTAGCTATTTTTGTAATTATATCGCTGTGTATTTTCAAAATTTGTTCATATATGCGTTGACTCGACTCCTGCCTAACGCTAAGCATTCGACGAACAGACTTATTATTTGGACTTTCCAATGCAGATTCGGCTACCGCGACTATGTCCGATAACTGCACGTATAAGCTCTCCCGGAGAGCACACAATTCACGAAGTTGTTTCATTTGAGCTATACTATTAGCTGAATTACGAATTCAGTTGATAAATGCGCAAAAACGAAACGATAATTTAGTAAATCAACAAATAATTGAACGATCATGTACGGACCGCTTTAGCTTGAGCGCAAAAAATTACTTATATTTAAAGTAACGAAAAACGAAACAATTGACACTACTAACCGCCTCGAAACACGGCAAATTACAACCTCACCCAGAGCACTGCAATAAATCCCTGTAAATCAAAATCCCGAGAGAAGGATCAAAACAAATGTTTGTTGGCGATAACATAAGAAAAACGCATTTAGCAAAGCGGACTGTAATGATAATAATTTTAATTAAATTTGGGCAGTTAACTTACCAAGGTCGAGCTGGTACGGAGGGGGCAAACGGGATTATTGGTTGCAACAAGTTTTCTTGACTTCAACTAGCAAAACTGTCTTGTAATAGCACGGTTCTTTACACATCAAATTTGAGCTCAAGCACTAACAAATTTCACTGTAGTAATTTTGTAGAATAGTAAGTAGTAATGTCTTGTGTTTACAGCGGCTTCGTTCTACTTGCTTTTTCGCACGTTACCAATACAATTGTCTCTCTTGGAGAAAAAGGGATGAGCGAGAAAGGTATGAAGGTTGCCAACTGCCTAATATTTAAAATTTGATGAATATAATTGCCCGCGCCATCCATTGCTGTGCTCGAGGGTGGGAATAAATACAATTAAAAATTAAATTACAAAAAAGAACAAATGAGTGGTACACGAACAGTTGTACCTAGTTAATTTTATAAATTTAAAACTATTTGAGGTTAGTTAGATTATCAACAAGAAACAGTAGCAGCATTTATTTCACATTTCTCTATAGGTGAAATTATATTTTGAATTCTATTAAAAATTGTAATTTTGTCATAGATATCAATAGACTAACGTCAGATGAGTCAACATATGATTTACAAGTTCGTGATTACTCTACGGAGGGAAATGTTCATCAAAAAAGAAAGGCTTTACGTGAAGCTATTCGAGAAAATCGTTTACCGTGTTTTTTTCAATTTAATCCAATACAAGAACTTAATGTTTGCGATCAAAAGTTGTTGGATCTTCGTCAAGATTTAATCGATTTTGATTATTCAAATAAAAATAATGAATACCAACGCATATATTCTAGATTAATACATATCTCAGGTAGATTAAATAGAATTGTTGATAATAATTTGCAACATAGACAAATAAAATTAGATTTAACTTCAAGATGTATGCAAATGATAGACGTATTGAATAACATGATGCCGTCACTTCCTCCAATGGACAATAATTCTGAAAATAATTTATTGGAATCCCTATTGGATGAAGATATAGCACCACCTTTAAATCGAAATTTGCCTATGCCTTTGAATTCACCGGACTCGGTGTGTGCTAATACATCTAATTCTAATATTAACTTAATAGATCTGGATCCAGTTGGGTCCTGCCGGTCCATTTCTAATCCATTATTTAGTGTACCTTATTATAGTAATAACACCAACAACCCATTTGTTACGCATGCAGTGAGTTCTCCAATTATGTCTCCATCTTGTCCAAGTACGTCAGAAAATATCAACTTTCAACTACCATCTTCTCAACCTGCAGCTCGTACTTCGCGTTTTGCACCTAATAGTAATATACATTTGGCAAATTTAAGACTTTTTGATGCACCTGTTATGCATAGGTATGATTCATCCGTAACCGGATCATGCACTAGATATTTGGATGTCAATCGATGGCCTATAACTAAATTTGATGGAAAGTCATCTATTTCAAATTTTTTAGAACGTATTGAGGAACTCAGGGTATCACCCGGTGTATCAAAAGACCAATTATTTCGATCTGCTACTGAATTATTTACTGACAGCGCCTTAACTTGGTTTCGTTGGGCTAGAGAAACTGTTTTTACGTGGGATGATTTAGTTTCACAATTAAAATATACTTTTTTGCCATCTGATAATGATCGTGAAATTTTGAAAATTATTAATAGTCGTAAGCAAGGCGCACAAGAAAGAGTTGTATTTATATTGCCGATATCGAGAATTATTATAATAAACTTTCACGAAAACGACCGTCAGTCAGAAAGACTTAGCACAATTAAGGACGGTTTATTACCTTATTTGTAATTAAGACTTGCCGGTAACTTTATTTATTTCATTAGTCAGTTGGTTGAATTTTGTAAACCTATTGAGGAAACCGTATTTCGTTTACAAAAACAGACGCCTTTTGTTCAGAATAATGTAATGTTAGGGACGAATTTGAATCAAAATCGGTCTCAAAGAGTTCATTTAACAGAAATTTATACTGAAGACGTTGGTCCAGATTTTAATTTAAACGATGTGTCCGTGTGCGAGACCAATGTTGCTACATCTTCACAACGGGTCTCTAATGAAGCTGAAAGTAATGCTACTTTTCAACATACTCGTAGAAGTTTGACTTGTTGGAATTGTTTGCAACCAGGGCACCGGTTCTCACAATGTACTCTTCCTTCAAAATTATTATGTTATCGCTGCGGAAAATTAGGCGTAACTGTCCGAAACTGTACATCTTGTTCGGGAAACGCAAATGCGGATTACTAGTCAGCCGTATAGTTGATCCCGGATCTTTTAAATCGGTTACCTCCACATTTTCTCAAAATTCTCTAGGCACATATCAAGCTGTTTTAGATTTCATTATTTCTCATGTCGAGGGAGATCAAAGACCTTTTCTCAAAATTTCTGTTCTAAACTATCCTATTCTTGGACTTCTAGATTCAGGTGCGACGAATACTATTGTCGGTCAATCAGGTTTCGATATTCTCATAAAACTTGGTTTAAAATTGGATGCTAGGAAACAAGTAAACTGTCTTGTAGCTAATGGTCAGAGTTGTTCATCTATAGGTATTATAAAGACGCCGTTTTCTTTATTAAATAAAGTTCACGTTTTAGATGTACTGGTAGTGCCCCAACTTCCTCATAAACTTATATTAGGTGCAGATTTTTGGATCATTATGGGCATCGTCCCAGATTTAAAAAGAAATATTTGGCATTTCAGTTCAGAAACAGATTCCAATGTTTCAATCAATGTTTGTGGAATTCAAGATAGAGATAATTTAACTGTCGAACATTGTAGTGCTTTAAATACTCTTTTGGAAAGCAAATTCAAACTCATTAGTTCTAATTTAGGCTACACAACTGTTACTGAACACGAAATTGTTACGACTTCTCCACACATCAAACAACGCTACTATCCTGTGTCACCAGCAAAACAGAAAATCATAGACGAAGAGCTCACAAAAATGTTGGTAGAAGGTATTATCGGACCTTCAAAAAGTGGATGGTCTTCTCGGGTTCTATTGGTTCCTAAACGCGACGGAAATTATAGATTTTGCGTTGAGTATCGCGCTCTTAACGCTGTAACCAAGAAAGACGCATATCCCATTCCCTATGTATCTGCCATTTTGGATCGTCTAAGAGATGCATTTAGCACTTTAGATGTGAAGTCTGCGTTTTTGCAAGTAGGTGTCAAAGAATCGTCTAGAGAATATACCGCTTTTTCCATTCCAGGCCGAGGTCATTTTCTTTGTAAGAGAATGCCATTTGGTCTTACCAACAGTCCAGTCACCTGGCAATGAATATTAGATACTGTTTTGGGTGCCGATTTGGTACCCAATGTACTAGTTTATTTGGATGACATTGTCGTAATTTCCTCTGACTTTAATACACATCTTGACACACTCTCTAAGGTATTTGATAGACTTCATGCAGCCGGTCTTACTCTTAGCCAAGACAAATGTCAGTTTTGTCGTCCATCTTTGAAGTATTTGGGCTATGTAGTAGATGCACATGGACTGCGAGTCGATCCTGAAAAGGTCGAAGCAATTTTGAATGTTCCTAGTCCCTCTAACATTCACAAAGTAAGACGTTTTCTGGGAATGGCTAGCTGGTACCGAAGATTTGTCCTTAATTTTTCCTCTATTGTAGCTCCGTTAACTAGCCTTACTCAGAAAAATATAAAATTTCAATGGTCTCCAACCACCGAAGCTGCCTTCAATTCTATCAAAGACCACCTTGTATCAGCACCTATTTTAAAATGCCCAAATTTCAATTCTCCTTTCGTTGTTCAAACTGATGCATTTGCCTACGGTATTGGTGCCGTATTAACCCAAAAGATTGGTGATGATGAAAAGGTCATTTGTTTCTTATCACGGTCTCTTACTAAACAGGAAAGAGTTTATTCCACCACAGAAAGAGAATGTCTAAGTGTGATTTATGCTGTCGAAAAGTCGCGACACTATTTAGAGGGTAGTCAGTTTACCATGCTTCCTCGATTTGGTTGAATAAGTTAAAAGATCCTACAGGTCGTTTAGCTCGTTGGGCCCTAAGGCTTCAGCCCTTTAATTACACTATTGTACATAGGAAGGGTAAAGAAAATATTGTTCCTGATTTTCTATGCAGATCTGTACCTGTTTCAGTAAATACTATAGATTCTAATCATCGCCTTCATCATCAGTTTGCTTCTACGACAGATTCTTGGTATTTGGGTATTATAATTAAAATATCGCGACGTCCAGACAAATAGTTCAGTTTCGTATAGAGAATGGTGTTTTGTACAAATATGTCCGCTGTATGATCCCTGAATTATCATCTGAGTCAGATTATTGGAAAATTATAGTCCCAAAAGATAAACGCAAAGACTTAATTCAGTTTTATCATGATGATGTTCGTTCTGGTCACCTAGGTGTATATAAAGTGTATTGGAAAATTCATAATTTCTATACATGGCCTAAGATGAGATCCGATATCTCGAAATATATTAAAAGTTGTCGTGTATGCGCTGCGTACAAACCAGAACAAAAGAGTCCTGCCGGTCATATGGGTAAACTTCCAGAAATTGAAAAACCCTGGCAGATGATAAGATTAGACTTTGTCGGTCCTTTACCCAGATCATATCATGGAACCACCCATATTTTAGTTGTTAGTGATTATTGTGGTAAATATGTTTTAACTTTCCCTGTTCGATCTGCCTCTGCTAAAATCCTATGTGGTTTAATAGAGGATGATGTATTTTTAGTATATGGACCACCCCAATATTTAATATGTGATAATGGCGTCCAAATGCGAAGTAAACAGTTTCAAAAACTATGTGATACATATCGCGTCAAACTGTCTTATACCGCATTATTTAATAGTGCAGAAGATGAAGATTGAGTTGCATATCAGTAAATTTTGTTTGTGAAAATTTACTTCTTCCGAAGGAAGGGGGGAGCGTAACGGTTTAATTTTCATAGTTACGGTTTCAGAATTGATAAATCTGGGCAACCAAGTATACCTTTTGTTGCATATCTTTAAAACTAATTAAAACTCCATAGTATCAATATTTGACTAATACGAAATTATTATCTAAGTAGAAAAAAATACAAATTTTATCTATTTATTTATTTTCTTTCATGTAAGCAGTAAAAAATAGGTATATTAACCAATTTTCTAATCTCCGTAAACTTAGAATTAACAGAAAATCTAGATTACACTTTAAGAGATACAAATCGTTATTATTTAAAACAATCGTCGAGTAAATATTAATAAATATTTTATATTTTCGCGGCTGTACATATTTAATAGGAATTTTGTATCTTTTTACATCATTTTTTGTCCTATGATATCGCGGCTTGGCCATAGGTGTACGCGTGATATTGTCTTACCGTAGTTCTTTTAAAAATCAATACCCGTGTCATTATTATCTTTAACGTAATATAATTTTACTGTTTATCTATTTAATATATCTAAACAACTTGTATTCAAGATTGCAAATTCTTTAATTTTTTTATTAATAATTTTCATTAGCATTAGCTATGTTTTGACTACAGCCATGTATTTTTCATATAAATTTGGAATAGTATTTTCGTGTTAGATATTGATATCCATACGAGGAATTTCCGGAAAAGAAGGGGGTGTGTAGGGAATCTTACTGTGTGACTCGAGGAGAAGGCTTTTGTTTTTCTGAAAAGAACTGAAAGGAAGACTTTGCAATCATCATCCTACGGGGATAATCTAATTCTTTAGAAAATATTATTGGATTGTGTGCATTAAGCTTTAAGTAGTCGGTATTTATGTCTATTTTGCGACAATCTGCCTTAAATAGGGATTTATATTTTGCCACGCCGGAGTTAACAATTCATCGAGTTCCATTTACTCGCATTTTATACAGTGCCCTCAGAAGAGGTAGTTAAAAACTAGTAAGTAAATTCTGAAATCTTAACTAACTGCTACTTTATTATTTTAGGGTGATTAGTATCGTGCTTAGTATCATCGTACTTAGTATCGCCTAGTGTCCATGATTTGAATCTAAACTCCTTCACTTCTGTATCTACTCGTCTGCCTACTTGTTCATGTTCTGCCAAGACAAAAATTGCTGTTACGTTGTGCTGCATCTGCTTGACCATAGGCTTACCGAACCTCCATTTCTTGGGTAATAAACAAAATATATGTTTCATCAACGGACATCATCTCAGGTCAGTTAATCTTTACTTGTGGCACCCAGAATCAACTCTGTTCGTGACTATACATATGTATATTACTAAATCGAATATAATTATTATGCACTTGCGTCTTAAGTGATATTATTAGATATTTCTCTTTAAAAATAAGTATTTAGTTCGAAACATATGTAAACGAGAATATATTGTTCTGGAATGTAACTACAAGCCACCCAAATTAAAATAAAAATGGTACATACAAGTAAAACCTACATGGAACCAGCATCGTAGAGGTACGATGACAAATGTCAGAAATATTTTTAAATAAAGGAATTCTCTACACAGAAAGGCTAAAAATGTACAAAGCTAATTTGTTATAAAATTTCAATATATAAACATGCAAAACATAAATAAAAATCTGATGTCAAAATTTTGAACGTAACGTAATGAAATTACTTACTTGTATTTAAAAAGGATATTTGTGTAAAGCAAATTTAGTTCTTATAATTAGACTTTAGGCTGAGTTTTCTCACCTCTACAGTTTCAAGTTTAGTAGTAATTTGTGGGACAAATCGTTGAAATAATTTTCTGAATTTGACAGCTCGAAAGCATTTTTCAAATTTTGTTTTTCAAAAAAGGTAATACTCTTGTAAAAATGCTCAGGCAGACTCATTCTAGTTCTAGTTTATACTTTTGAATAGATTAATTCAATTTGTAAGTTTAATATCTGAAAAATATAAAATGTTAAAAAAATGTTTGACGTTGGAATTTAAATGTAAGAATTTAGGATAAAAACCTATGTAAATAGTGATAAGAATATAGCAGATACTTATATACGTGTCAAAAGATCAATTTTAGTGTACTTTTAAGACATAAAAAGTGAACTATTTAAAATAAAGGACAAAAATGTGTAAAACGGACAAATAGTTAAAAAATCAACGATATGGCCACTTAGGCATATCAAAATAATCAGAAAGACATAAGAAAAAAGACTACAGTGTTAGATTTAAGTTTTATTTTAGTATAATGACACAATTTTCAAAAATTAAAATAAAAAATTCTGTTGCTAGGAAAACATGTCAAACTTTCAACTGTTTTGAGAAAAACTATAAATAGTCAGACCCAGATCTGACATGAGCTCTGTTCAATTTGAAAAACCAAACAGGTAACATCGCCTGTCAAATTAAAACAATTGAATAACTCGTTTCCACAACAAATAATTAGTGAATTTTGAAAGTCAAAAGTAGAAGTATAATCTACTAGTAAAAGTGTAAATTGCAAGAAGGCAAGTAAAGCCATAGTGTTCATTTGAGAAAGTTCACCTTAATAAAACAAATTTTTATGAAAATAAAAAAGTAACCTAACCTCAATAGGCAAAGTGTGCCAAAGGGGTAAATATAAAGTGTAGTGCTTCGAATATCAGTACGAGCTTCCACATCAGCATTGCAGTTTCATCAACAGTGGAAATTAAAAGAAAACGACGGAGGGAGAGTTACTCAACGCTGGAAACCATCGAGGGAGACATCAGGATCGCAAGACATCCAGGATCTACAAAGTATAAAAAGTAACGTTAGATAATTTTATTAATTAGTATAAGGAAACATAACAATTTACCTGTACCAAGGAACGTTACATATATGTAAATCTTTGGATATTCTTTGTGAAACGTATCCATTGCAGGTAAATTCGTTAAATGTCATTTTTGTATTAGAGTTGTTGGTTCGAAATTGCAATACATATAAATTCCACCAGATAAATTTGCATTATTTAAAATCTCATTAGATAAAATAGAATTATCTCATTTTAACAAATAGTTACAAGAGTAATAAAATAGAGAATTGCAGTAAATCGCATTAAAAAAACCCAAATTAGCTAAAAGATCAGAAAAAGTAAACAATATTGGACCACAAGTTTTGCTTTTGAACTTGCTAACTGAGGTGAGAGTGATTTAGCCGGAGTATAGAAAATAGAGTAAGTATAAGTATAATCTATTCATAACAAAAATCATACAAGAAAAATCATAGGGAGAATTTTTTTTAATATTTATTGGCGCTCAACAAAAATGTTTTTTTCATTCACATATCAATTTACATCATAAATTATAAATTCACATCATCACATAAATAATAAATTTCTCCTGTATCAACACATATTAATTTAGAACACAACGTGTGTACTTATACATATTTATATAACGTTGTGTACTAAATTAATATGTATTGATACAGGAGAAATTTATTATTTATGTGATAATGTGAATTTATAATTTATTACTATGGGTGGCACCATCTTTTGAAATTTCAAATTAGTACATTATGTATATATTCGTCCGGGCTTCCTAATGGTTGTAACGGTTTCAATAAATATAAAATAGGTGGCTCTAGAAACACCATTTTTATTCGAAGCCCGGCCGTTTAGGGTTGTGAGATTTCTAAAAATACACTTGTAGTACATGACAAGTGTCACCAGTTGGCGCTACTGAAAAATGTATATACACTTTAGAAGTACTACGAATGCTACGAAGCCGAATATGTTCTGTCTGTTAAAAGAAGCCCTGAAGTTTGGCAACGTCTATTTTATATGTGGCGCGAAGACCTTTCGTTAGACGTATCTAGGAAACCAAATAATTTGTATACAGGGGTTAGTTAAAATTTGCAGTTTAATGAAAATATTGACATCGATGTAGGACTTCCGGTTATACCGGAAGTAGATATCAACTTCTTTATTTCAAATGATTGATGATTTTAGATAAGGTTTCATAAACAGTTCCTATATGGAAACAGCCATTATTTAATTTTTTAAGCATAGGTACATATAATTCAAGCTAGTTATGGCAATTTCTTAGCTAGAATATTCAAATTTTATACGTGTGCTTCCTATATATGAGGCAGAATGCCCATCATTGATAATAATTTCTGTAAATTGTACAGGGTGTTTAATACTAAGCGACTAATTTTGACAAATTAAAATCCAAATAACTTACTTATTTTATTTTAAACACCCCGTGTTTTATTGTTCTATTCAATAGGCCTTTTTATTCTCTTTTGATCTGTATTAGCATTCCCTACACCTAAATCTCACCGTTTACAAGATATTAATGTTTTATTACAAACATGACAATAAATAATCTGTTAGCAGACATAGGCTGTGAAAAACAATACTATCACAATTTATTTGATGTAGTTTTAATGTCTTTTGCGCGGAATTAGGGAACGAATAAGAAACAAAATCATGAAATAATAGTATGTCTCGTGATTTTTTATAAATACTATTAATAACCTAGCTATTTACGTAACAAGTACATAATGTAGGGCTTTATTGGACG
The DNA here is from genome assembly GCA_025584915.1 of Monochamus saltuarius. Lineage (NCBI taxonomy): Eukaryota > Metazoa > Arthropoda > Insecta > Coleoptera > Cerambycidae > Monochamus > Monochamus saltuarius. The sequence goes on from CM046723.1 coordinate 33,806,064, forward strand.
AGTCTTATAAAAATAAGACGAGTCTAAAAAGTTTGATTATGTACGAATTGCATACATAGTTTTATGTTCAACTGTCTCGGTTGAGGAGGATTTCTTTCTTAACATGCGTTGATAAAACTACTCGATTGGAAATGCCTGAAAATTATTTTAGTATGCTTTGACTAATGACATTTAAATTTATTAAATTGTCAAATTTATTCGAAATGAGTAATGAAGGCATGGAACATGCAGCAAAGCAAATTTCCTAGCATCATTCCATATCTTAAAAGAAATTTAATTCATTTCTTATTTTTATCATTGCACATGAGTACTGGTATTTTATAACTTAAATGCACTAAATTGTAAATTTTTTGGCATATCTTGTGATATTGACAGAAGTCCATTTTAACTTCTTTATAGTTCATAAAGTGCTACTACTACTAGCGCTAAATAGCGTCATAAATCATAAACAACGGTATTATGATACAGTCAAACATAAAAATATTAAAATCAGTATCTATGGAGCGACTAAAAAATCTACAAAGCATCATTCAAGAGGTTAAATGTTGAAATCTTAAATTTTATAATTGTTCCGACTTCAGATAGTTTCAAAAACAAAACCAATATTAAGATAATTAATTTCTGACAAATCTATCTATTAGCCATGATTCCTTTCCTCAAATAAGATCAGTTTTAATTTGTATTACCTGTTGAGGAATGATTGGTTGATTTTACAGTCACTTCTTCCGCTATAGAAACTATTTACTATACAGTTTTAGCCATAAAAAACGCATTTTTTGCTAATAATATTTAAAAATATAATAATATTTACTAGTCACAATATTCACATTTGAGAATTTTGGTTATAACATTAAAATAATAATAATGTGTAGGCTGTATAATTAAAGGGTGAAAGAAAATATAAAACATAAGAAAAGAAATAAAGAAATTACTACGCTTCTCAAAGAAGTTTAATGACAATAATATATTATATAATTAACCTTAATTCCCTTTAAAGGTATTATAAACTAAAGTTTTTACCCTAACCCAATCCTTATTCTGAAGTTCCTTCCCATGTCTAACAAGAAATTGGTTGCACTCGTGCTTCTTAGGTGTTATTTTATTTTGAACGTGTACTTAAGTACAATTTTCTTTTCTTTTGCAACCATCGAATACGACCCACAATTTTTTATCTTTCAGACTTTCACTTTTATGGTTCTTTTTCTTTTTTATATTTATCCTTATTGCATGGCATTTTAGTTCTGTAACTTTGTCATTATCAGATTCATTACTGTCTAGGCTGTCTTTGCATGTGTTCACTGTGTCTCCATTCTTTGTGTTGATCTTTTCCTCTTTTTATTAGTCTTGCTTACGTAGATTTCTGGCTCTGTATATTCGTCAGTATCCGATTCATTACTGTCCATCAAGTTGTCTTTGCATATGCGCACTAGGTGACCCGGCAAACGTTGTTTTGCCATATTTCTAGTGTATATTTTGGTAGTCGGCTTCGTTCTCATCTCTACTCCGTGCTATTTACTGGGTGAGAAGTGACACCGGTAGACGCCTGGCGGGAATAACTGATCTAGTGATACACTGGCGCACAGAAAAAAGTTCTGTGCCCGAGCTTCGACCTATGGTTCCCGAGTATCTTTGGCTCCCGAAACCGATCCCGGGGTCGGTATAGCCCAGATGTTCCATATTTGCGCGCTACGGTCAAAAAAATGAACAAAATTTGGCCATTACCTGAAAATAAGCGCAAAGCTTTATCTTCGTGCCATTGAAGGGTCCAAACATGAATCAGTTGTTGGATAGAACCTCGCACATCCCAATTGTCACTTGAGGGCCACTAATTTTCAGAAAATTGGTCCTAAAAAATTTCAAATTATTAAAAAAAAATCATATGATTTCACCGTATTCAGGATCGAATTGATTTAAGAGGATTGTCTTCATGTAGCATTGCACAGTGAGTAAAGACAAATAAAAATAAAGTAAAATTTAAAAAAATATTAAAAAAAGTAAAAAAATAAAAAAGAATGAAAGGAGCACAGCTTCCTATACGTCAACGTCGTTAGCTTTGGGTCACGCCAAAGGAAAGTAATTGTGACCTGTACACAATTTTTTATGGAACTGCAACCCTGCTAATGACGTTGACGTAGGAAGTATTGTGGCTCCTTTTTTATTTTTTTTTTAATTTTTTTATTTTTCTTTATTTTTTTATGTCTATTCACTGTGCAATGCTACATGAAGACAATCCTCTTAAATCAATTCGATCCTGAATACGGTGAAATCATATGATTATTTCTGACAATTTGAAATTTTTTAGGACTAATTTTTTGCAAATGCGTGGCCCTCAAGTGATAATTGGGATGTGGGAGGTCCTATCCAACAACTGATTCATGTTTGGACCCTTCAATGGCACGTAGATAAAGCTTTGCGCTTATTTACAGGTAATGGCCAATGGCTATTAAAAAACAGGGGTTTGTGATAGAAGGGTGAAAATTAAGGGTTGTATGTATTTTTTAATGCCACATCATAAAAAAATAAAAAAAATGACACGAGAATTTTATATATTAGATTGTGCCTATTTTCTTTCTGTTGTCTTCTTGTCTTTTTTCTTTACTTAGATGCAAGTCTGTAGCAGTTTGTTATTTTAAGCTTCCTTCCTTTCTTTCTAATAAATTTTTATTTGGCATTCTCTTACAATTTTTTTTAACAATCGTATTACCATCCTCATCCTCATCTTCTGACCTTACTTTTTCTTTACTTAGATGCAAATCTGTAGCAGTTTCTTCTTTTAAGCTTGGTTCGCTTGTTTCTAATAAATTTGTATTTGTCATTCTCTTACAAATTTGTTTAACAACCGTATTACCGTCCCCCTCGTCCTCATCCTCAGAAGAGTTTGAACTGTAGTATATATCTTTTTCTAATTGTATTTTATTTATTGTTTTTCCTTGAAAAATTTTCCCCCTTTCTTTCTCGAGCAATAGCAGTACTTTTGCCACTTTTGCTGTTTGATAGATAGTAAACAATATTCTATTTTGGATAAAACTTAAAAAAAGTACTGAATCGCTTAAATACCTTACGAGGCTTTCTATCGTCCGTTAGTTTAAAACTACCAATGTTGCGAATATTTTCACAATGATGATATTTACTAATGGGCAACATATAATCGGCAGAGTATATACAGATTTACATACATACACGTACGGGCTTTGTACAATCGTGGCAACATTGTTGGGCTTCATACGATCGGAGTGTTTTCAACATAGCGAAATTGTATATACGCCTGGGCTTCGTAATACCGAAGAATTACAATACCACCGAAATGTCTTTACCCCGCAAACCTCGGGCTTCCATTCATCTGTAGTTTGTGGTGGGCTTCGTATGATGCGACAGCCATGTATATATATATATATATACAGGGTGTCCGGAAAAGACGTGTACAACGGAAGACCACAGACTCCTGGGTTCAAATTAAGCCGATTTAGCCCAATTTACTTATTTCCAAAATTGCTTCGTTTAGCCGCTAGAGAGCGCCAAAGTTTGAGAAAAATTTTTGTTTATTCCGAATATCTCGAAAACGACTTGATCGATTTTAACCATTTTTGGGCTACGCAGTTATAAGTCTAACCGACACTTTTTGACGTTATTTAGAATCTTTTGCAGTTATTAGAAATGTAAGAAAAATCATGTATCATGCAAATATAAGCACATATTTTTTTAACCCCCTGTACAATTACAGCAGTTTTTTTCTGTTAGTAGCTGACTTTATTTAGACACTTTTTTTATACTTTCAGAATTTTTAATAAATGAGTAGTTTATGCAGGAAAAATATGTTTCGTATGAATGAGCAATATCAGCATTCGTTCTGCAACAAATAACGAAAATTCCAAAACTCTCATTTATATTTTATTTAATAAATACAAGATAATAAAATATAACAAACAAGAGTTATGATCACTTTACAATAAATGCTCAAAGTGACCACCGTTTTCTCTTATGCAACAAGTAATCCGTTTTACGAAGTTGTAGTGCAGCCTCTCCATGATTCCTGCATTACCTCGTAAAATATTAACTGCGTCTTGGATTCGCCTAAACAATTCCTCTTCATTATTAACTGCAGAGGCATATACTTTAGTTTTTACTGCACCCCACAAAAAAATCGCAAGGGGTTAAGTCTGGTGCTCGAGGTGGCCATTTTATAGGAGCATCGTTTCCTCTTCCGATCCACCTGTTAGGATACAGATTATGTAAATATTGACGAACGGGTATTGTAAAATGAGGGTGCACCATCGTGCATAAACCACATGTTACGACGAAGTAATAACGGCAAATCGTCCAACAAATTAGTTAATACTTGATGTAAAAAATTAAATAGTTGACCCCATTCAATCGATGTGGAAGCACAACCGGGCCAATAATAAAGTTGTCGATAATTCCCGCCCACACGTTTACTCTGAATTCATATTGAAAATGTCTTATTTCAGTACAGTGTGGATTTTCATCAGCATAAACGTGTTTGTTGTGGTTATTAATGATGCCTGACCTAGTGAAACATGCTTCATCTGTAAATAAAATGTTTTTGCTGAAGTTGATATCATGGGCTCTTTGATCTTGTATAAAATTACAAAATGCTAAACGTTTTCGGGGTCAATGGGTAGCAATTCATGTACCGATTGAATATGGTACGGATGTAGTAACTGTTCCTTCAAAACATCATGAACTATAGTTTTTGGTATCCCTATTTCATGTCCAATGCGTCTTGCACTAATTTTTGGGTTCTTTTCTATCTTATCTAGAATTTGTTCCTCCACCTCTATAGTTTTCGTGGTACGTTGACGGCCTTGAGCCGCATTCATTTGGTGGAAGGAACCAAATTCGCGTAGTCGCCTTTCGATGTTGGCAAACGTTTGATGATTTGACACTCGTCGATGAGGGAATCTGTCCATATAGACACTAACACTTTTGCGGCCGTTACCTTGATAAAATCCATAAACCAAAAGCATATCTACTTGTTTGGAATATGTATACATATCCATGATGAAATAATGAAAAATGAGAAAAATAAACAAACACAACAATAACGACAACAAATAAAGTAAGATCTAAAGTAACTAAGTAATTGAGCAAGAAGAATACACCGAGAGACTAATTTCAGTAGCTGATTAGATTTGACACACAACTGACACTTAAAATAACAGAGCCAACTTCTGGTACTTCATTGTTGCAGAACGAATGCTGATATTGTTGACATACGAAAAATATTTTTTCTGCCTAAACTACTCATCTATTCAAAATTCTGAAAGTATAAAAAAAGTTTCTAAATAAAGTCAGCTACTAAAAAAAAAAAACTGAGAGAAATTGTACAGGAGGTTAAAAAAATATGTGCTTATATTTGCATGATACATCATTTTTCTTATATTTCTAATGACTGAAAAAGATTCTAAATAAGGTCAATAAGTGTCGGTTAGACTTATAACTGCGTGGCCTAAAAATGGTTAAAATCGATCAAGTCGTTTTCGAGATATTCGGAATAAACAAAAATTTTTCGCAAACTTTGGCGCTCTCTAGCGGCTAAACGAAGCAATTTTGGAAATAAGTAAATTGGGCTAAATCGGCTTATTTTGAACCCAGGAGTCTGTGGTCTTCCGTTGTACACGTCTTTTTCGGACACCCTGTATATATATATTGTAATGAAATAAAATGTATTAAGAAGTGCTATGAATATTTTATTCACTAACAAATCTAAAAGAATTATCATTGAAATGTTTATTATTATTAGTGTAATGTGCAATCTAGAGAAACCTATCTATTCCGGATATTGTGTCCTATCTCAGTATAACTCCCACAAAATGATTATATTTTAAATCACTAATTACCATAGTCAAACTGAATAATTTGTAGTCATGATAAAATAAAAAAAGTAGAAAGTGAAATTACTCAAAATCTGTTGAGTTAATTACGCGTAGAATCTGAACATGACATAGAAATATATCATGTTCCATTTAAAATAAGCGTAGTCTGTGAGTTGACGTCTACCTCCGGTATAACCAGAAGTGCCACGTCATTATAAATATTTTTCTTCAGATTTCTATCACTTCCGGTTTTTTAAATACGTCTGATGCGCGCTCGTTGTGGGGCACCTTATATACATGACGATTCATTAATAAGTGTACATACTTTACCTGCATGTTTAGATTACTTGGGCCATTCCATATCACCTACGCTTAGTGGGTCAATAGTTCTTAATTGCCAAGATGCAAAAACTACCTAATGTAAATTATTACAAACATCGCTTGTGCCGCCTAAACTCGAAGGCAAGCTCATCGCGTACCAGCCTGTGTGAGTGTATGACCGTTTGCTATACTACATTTCAAATTTGGCTGAACCAGTCGGGCTGCACTAGCCTGGCTGGACCAGCCTCAGTGAAATGCGGCCTTAATAATTTACATTTTCAAGCGGGACCAGCTATGCGGGACTCTATATAGACCAATTAGATTTCTGCTTTTATACCACGTGAATATCTACGTCGCTGTACAATATCAGTCACCAGTAGACAGCCGTATAGTTGTGTATCACAATTAGTTTTTGCCGAAGAAGAAAAAATGTTGCGATCTCGGATGTGCACCGAAAACAAACAGTCCGGGATGCTACAAACAGAAACGTGTTTTCGATTCTTCAGCCACACTCACAGCTGAATATTCAGCAGCCTTATTCTAACCAGCAGAGCACCTACTACTATCATTATCAAAGTAACTTCAATAGGTTGCAACCAACTTAACCTTTTTATAGACCTTCCTCTTCTGCATCATTTTCAGAACAATCCGAAACGTTCTACTCTCCTGATGGAAGTTCTGATAATCTCTGAGTTATTATTAGAGTATTTTCAATAGAAACAATATTTTTATTTACGTTATTTTGTAATCATAAGTATTTATAATAAACATCGCTGGTCTGCATGACTGTGTATACTGAACATAATTCAAATGAAAAATGTGTCTATGGAGTGTACGCAACTGAAAAAAAAGGTTAGAAATGCAGCTCAATTAGTTTATAGTTGCACTTGTTCCAGCCATTAGCCTAGGCCGGACCAGCCTCAATGAAATGCCGCCTTAAGGGGCTACTAAACTCGCAGAATATGATGAGGTCTTCTAGAAAACCAGATAATTTTTTTTGTGAGACCCCTCTACACGCTAAAAAAAATTGAGATTTGATGGTTCTCTTACGGCGCAAAAGTATAGAGAAAACGAAATTATCGCTCCTTTTGTTAGCTAGTTGGGAGAAGACGAAATTATTGCAAACCTTTACTTTCAGCAAGATGGTGCAAGGGCACATACAGCAGGAGTGATTATGAATATATTGAGGAAAGTTTTCCAAAATCGACTAACAAGTTAATGCTGAACAGAAATTTTCACCGAGGTTATGTGATATTACGCTGATTCCTTAAAACACTATTTTTGAACTGTTTATTCCTGATTTAGACCATCTGCAAGCTACAGTTATAGACAAACTTCAGAAAATTAACGATACTTCAAATGTCTTTAATTCTTTGACAAACAGGTGTGAAAAGTTCTGGAGCTGTTTTAATATTTTGTTAATGTAATGTTTTGTGTTTGTAATTTGTTATCACGATTATTATTTAAAATAATATAATAATCGTGTGAATAATATAATATAATCAGTCACGTTATTGCAACTGACAGATGAGAAAGCCCTATAACATGTTTTCGAAAACTCAAAATTAGCAGTTACAGGACGTCAATTTTTTTATAGATTTCTTCTCATAATTGTTTGTGAGTGTACCGATTTTTTTTTATTTTGTACACATATCACTAGTGCTTCTTTGTATCTATGTTTTTAATTTGAAGCATATCCTCCAACGCAAAAGGGCCTAAACTATCCTTGGCCTTCAAATAATAACTTAAAACCTGTTTATTTGAACCTTTTTAGAAATATGGATAAAACATAATTAAAAACGTTTTAGCGAAAAAACGACTTTAAACATTCACGTGCGTTTAATGAATGTTTACTCGAACTCGTTTATTATAAAATTAACAAAGCATGTCATTAAAACAAGAACGTGACTACAAAGGAACACTAGGTGTACAAAGTTAGAAAAATATCAGTAGACTCACAAAAAAAGTTATTAGAGGAAATTTTTAAAAAAACATTTTTACACCCTGTAACTCTGTGATTTTGAGTATTCGAAAAAATGTTATAGGACTTTGTGGCATTAATTTGTCGTGTACAATCATCCCTCGAAATATTGACGAATCATATCCGGACACCCTGTAAACAGGGTGGCTTATATTAGCAAATAAATTACGCATTTTTATCTTTCAATTTATTGAAAAGAAATGTGAGATAGTTGCTGAAATAACGGTTCAATACTGAAAGTGTTAGTTTTCCTTTCATAACTGTTTTGATTGTAAAAGAAATGTGAAATTTGATACCCTTGTATTGTTAGAATATAAAAAATAAAATTCATGAAAATCATATAATTACTTTATTCATTAAATAATAATAATTAATTAATAATATATCGATTTAAGTTGGCGGTGCTGCATGTATTGATCTCCTCCTCAAAAATAATCTTCCACCGTTAGGAAACTGTCTCGTGAGCAATATCAACGATGATCCAAGGGTTAATTTAACTGGAGCACGTTTTCCTCCTGGTAAACTTACAAACACTGTAGCCACTGCAGCAACTCCATCTTCTGCAAAGAAAAATACAAATGTATTAATTATTTTGGAAAATTTCTATATGGAGACATTATTTAAAAAATATGGTTAAAATGTGCTTATAACGTGCATTTAAAAAAATAGTGAAACGAAAAATTTAGAGACCGGTTAATTTCACAGTTTTTTTTTACGTTTTATGAACTGATGTTTTTTCTGTGATTAAGGCTTTTATAAAGAGGATTTGAGGAAATTGTCAAAAGGTTCAAAAGATTATACTTTACTCACTGCCTTTAATGTTATCTTTAAATATCTAACAATTGCTATTAAATATAATATGTTGATATTTTATGTATAATAACTATTATTTAATAAAATTAAGAAATTTAATAATAATCAATATACTATTCTATAGTTCTTAAGTTTTTTAATTCTCTAGTTCTATAGTTCTTTTTAGTACTACAGTTTATAGTTCCATAATTCTCTAGTTGAATGAATAGTCCTCTTTAAAATGGAATATAATAATTAAATATTTTGTTAAATTCCAAAATTTAATTTGAAAGGGATCTTTTTAAATGTATTACAATAATTAAAGAAAATTTTGTAATTTAATTTGAAAAGGATCTAGATACTGTTCTACAGCTCTTCAATTTTTAATTTGCGTAGTAGAAGCCATTTTAATTTTTCATATTTACCACTAAATTAAAGTTTTGTATAGAATGGACACAAAACTGTTATGAGTTTTAGAATTAAATCATTTACATTAAGGTATTAGGAACAGCAAACAATAATTTTAAAAATATATATAATTATTCATTTTACTTTGTTCGCGATCCCTATACGTATATTCCTGACTTCTAATTTTCTACAAGTAATAATCAAAATGGGAGAGGCGGATGTCTAGTCTTTATAATGCCCTAGTAACGTCATAAAAATGTTTTTAATTATTGCCAATTTTCTATCACATGTAATGACAACGATGGAATGCAGTTAAAAATAATCTACGAAGTGTTAAATATAAACTGACCAAATTGAAAAAAAAAACCTGCTTAAGTCACCTAGAATTTACGAAACAGGTTACTATAAATTGTTCAATTTTGGTTAATGTACACTCACAAATATCAAACAAGAAAAACGAAACACCACAATACTACTATGACTAATAATATTTTTAGGTGACGGAAGGTAATGTTGGCAAACGTTACAATTTTAAGAATTTTGTGGAAAACTTCAAAAGTTTACTTCTTTAATACTGATACAAAAAATAAATTACGTTACAGGAATTTTTACTTAATCTTAATTTTACCTTAGTTTGTAATTTAGTAACGGAGTTTGGTAATTACATTTTTGAAATGTATTTATATAAAAAAATATTCATAAGAGCCTTCTGTTGCTTTTCGTCGGATATATAAGTCCCTAATCCATTTAGTACTATTACTTATCATGGATACCCTATCATGAACTGAACGTTTCATTCATTTAGAGGTACGTTAAATATAGTTCAGGTAATCGCATCGTATATTCTGACAACCGCATTGTCAATTCATATAATCAGCCTCTTAATATTTCGAGAATGATCCATAAAGAGCTATAAATTATTCGTAACTGATAAAAAATAGCATTCATTGAATGAAACTGATAGGATAGTGCTTAAATCATTAAAAAATGTTCCAACAGATAGAGCATATTGCGTTTAATCAGAATACTACCTAAACTACCATGCAATAAAGAATATAAGTAAGCACATCACCTAAAAATAGTTTAATTATAATTTCCAAAACCGCATTTGAAACATTTTATGAATAATAAGTTAAACTAACCACACAAGAAATAGTCAAATTGTGCTATTTTACAGGGTACTTTATTGCTATTGACATTTGTGCTAATCATTTTATGGCAATAACACGTATCTTTAATCCTGGTTATATTGTTTGGTATTCATCTAAATATCTTCTGAAGAAATAAATATACACGGTGCGGTGATAAAGTCTTGCCCCTCCACTTGAAACTGGTAAACGGTTGGTAGGATATGTTTGGGAAAAAACAGGTCGGTTTTTATTTTCGAAATAACCTTTTAAACTATCAACATTTATGTGGTACTTCCGGTTTTCCCAGAAATGACGTCACCTCTCTTATTTTAAATGGGACATTAATATTTTTATTACAGATATCGAATCCTAAGGTAAAATCTGAGTCAGATGATATAGCACTGTGTCTGTCAAACCTTGGCAGATCGTTCATACAGATCAAAAACGAAGAAAAACCTCTCATTAGACTGAATCAAATATTTAACAATACGTATGCTTTAATTTTTCTTTAATAACAATAATACTAATTTAATGGCGTAAATGTTCGAAATGTGTTTGCTAAACCTCCTGACAAAAATATTAGGTTTATGTGGAAGAATAACGCAGATTTAAATATTAAAATAACTTTTGATATCATTATCAACACTTTATAAATACTATAGTTATAATATTATGCTGGGTCTACTATATGACTGTAGTTAACTGTCGTTTAATGATGAGTAGGTAGTGAGTAGTAAATACAAAGAGATACACTTCAGGCAGATAGCCCTGTTACTTTTCTATAAAAAACATATACTTCATGACTTATGAAAAAATGAACGGTTGTCAAGATAATTACATTTTTGTATTTTGTGTAAAGGGGAATTAATTGTCACATTATTGTAATCAAATTAGTAGGTTGCTAAATGTGACAGGAGACGCGTAAAATGTGACAAGCATTAATGCAGCTTAAAATTAATTCCCCTTTTAGTGAAAAATTAAAATAAAATAATGGAATACTCTTATGAAGAATATGCAGATATGCATTTGATTTATGGAGAAGCGCATTGCAATTCTTTAGAATTTGAACTTCGATTCAGGCATTGCCACAGCTCTTTATTACTTTTTATTTTGATACCTACTTAATAAATGTATTTATATAAATATATCTGACTGACTATCTGACCAATTACAGGTTTCTTCCGAATTTAATTCGGTAAAATTTAGTTTGTTCTGTAAAGGTGTACTAAGAGGCTTACAGTCACTCATGCCATATCAATTTAAAATAGTTTTCAGATAGGAACTTTAATCGAAGACAACTTGAGATTTATTTGTTTCAATTTCGATTCATTAAACGATTTTTAAAATTTATCATAGTGTTTATTATTATGTGATTATTAACTATTATAAAATAACAAATATTTTCCTTAATATGTCCCTTGTCTAAGAAGTATAAACAACAGTCCGCTGAAGAACTTTTAAAATTATGTCCTTTCAACACCAAGTTGAAGCGTTCAACCCAAAAAAGTGTACATTCCCAGTGAACACTAACCTCTACAAGAGGTTTTGTGATGTTCAATTTATGTTCAAAATGTTACATTACAATCGCTACATCACATGGAAGTCCTTGTAACTTAAAAAAGCGAATGTTGTTTTAATAGCAACATTACAATAAAAAATATTAGTAACAACAAGTATAATAATGAAATATAAAAAGAGACGTTTTATTTTCATTAATGTGTGTTAGTGTTTTTGAGCGGAATGTTACATTACAATTGTTACATCCTATGGAAATCCCTGTAACTTAAAAAAATGGATAACCTAATAAGTTGTGTACCGTGTTGTTAGTTCTCTTAAATTCTTTTAGTCGGTAAGCACCTAAACATCTAATTTCATAAATATTCTTATTAAAATGAATAAGTACATATTTTTCTTTCTATATCCAGTAAACGGATTTTTAAGCTATAGATAATAATGACCTTGACTATTGATTTTTAAAGATATCATTACCTACCTATATATTATAATTTAGTTATTGTTTAATTTTAGTTGCTGTTAGAGTCATCAGGTGTCACGGAAAATAATTTTGAGATATATGTAAAAGAGTGGTTACGCGAAACAGAGGAGGGAACGTGAGGAGAGAAGCAAATAGATCATTAGGATTAGTACAAAGAATCTCAGAATATTTTATACATAGATTATTTATTTTTATGTATGTATTTGCAGCAAGTTCATTTGTATTTTGGCACCCAGCTAGAGAGTTGATGGTACGAATTAGAAAACAAAATGTATATAATAGCGGCATGAATTCTAGTATGTACAATCGTTTGCAATAATAATAATGACACTCTTTAAAATGAATTTTGCGATTTCTGCTGACATATTTGTAATGAAATCTACTTTCAACTTTGAACATTATAGTACTTAGTTGTATCACTCACCAATAGAGATTTAATGAAATTTCTTCCAGAAGTTCAAAAACTGGTTTGAGTGTCATTATTATTGCAAAAACATGTATGTCATTTAAATATAATGAATTATTTACTACATTTTTATAAATATTTAAGACATAACAGCAGAAAATAATACAACTATTTATTAAGGTAGGTTTTTGTATTATAAAAGCTGGGAAAAGAGGGAAAGTTTTGCAAACCTTTTTAATAACTCAGATTTTTTGTAAAATCTTGTATCAATTCAACAATGTCGAAAGTCCTCTAGAAAAGAAAGTTAAGATCTCTGTTATTTTTGGTTTGGTAAATATGTCTAATGTATGCTCGTTGTGGAAAGTCTTGTATACTCCTGAGTGCAGATGCAGCAAGGTGCAGATTGGATCTATTATCAATTTTGAATAAAAATTTAAAAGGGCAGTCACAAATCAAAGACTATTAAATATTATTAAAGATAATACCAAAAAGTTACTTTCTTATATTCCGTGAATATCACATAGCATTTAAAATAAGAGTTTTCATGAGAAGTTTATGGGTGTTCACATTGGGATTTTTATAAGTATCACAACGTCATTTGAAATAGGAGTTCTTTACGAGAAGTTCACTGGACCTCACACTGTGTGTTTATAAGTCATCCCAAAAATGTCCATTGTGGCGCTCTCTGTAAGTGTCCTATAGAACTGTAACAAGATATCATAAGAGATAATGATCTCCACAATGTGAACTCCTAAGAACTTAACGGTGATGTTTTTGTGTTAATTGGGTTGTTTTAGACCATATAATGATTTGTTTAGTTTGCAAACTTGATTAGGATTCAGCTTTTATTTCATCAGGCACTCGCATATAAATTTCTTCTTTTAAAAACATTAAAAATAACTGTTTTAAAGTCCATGGTGGATTAATAAATTGTTATGATTTGAAAAAAAAAATTATGCAAAATCGAAAAGTTGAAATACGAGTAGCTGGTGCGTTATAGTCAGTTAAATATTCCTCACTAAAGCCTCGAGCTACGAGCCGAGCTTTGTATTTATTTGGATTACCAAATGCATCATGATTTATTCTAAACGCCTATATACAATTAACTATACATGTATATATTGTTTTTTGGGGCTTTGGTACTAGAGACCAGATTTTATTAAGTTAAATTTGTCATTTATTACTTGCACATTCATAAGACTTGACTATTCTGATTTCATTATAGTTTTTCTATTTGTTTCATTCATAGTTAAGGAGTTATTTTCTGCTTTGATTAAGATAAATTCTTCTATCTGCCTTAATTAAAACTTAAAATTTCGTTTTAGTATCTGCTTTGATTAAAACAGATTTAGTTAATCGTGGCATCAATTTAACTGCTTTTGGTAAGTCGGTTTTATTTAATTATGGCACCAATTTAACTGCTTTGGTAAGTCAGTTTTATTTATTCCTGGTATCACAGAGGTTTCCATTGCCCATGGACATGGTTAGTCTGCCTTGGTTGAGTCAGATTTATTTACTAGTTGTAGACTTACTAATTTATTTGTACACTGTAAGTCACATTTATTAGTTTGTATTGGATTGACCGCTTTATTATAATTTAAGGACGGACGAAATATTTTATTATTTATCTCATCAACTATTACATTCCGAGGTTTGACATATTTCTCGATTTTATTAACCCATACCTTATAATAGTTAGCGCATAGTCACTAAGAATATCATTATATGATTTTAAATCAAATTTACTGTTATGTACGTGATTTATTATAGACGTACACCGTAACCAAAATTTTTAAACTATTTTATTACAAGTTTTTTATTGTACCACATCTCGTATGGAGTTTTGTTAATTTGTAAAGCTGTGAACAATTCATCAGATAAACTTCAATTAAAATAACTTATCCTTAAAAGAAAACTTCTGGTCAATCTGCTGTAACTATCAAAGTACAAGCCATTTATGAAATTGTTCTATTCATATTTTCAAGCACTGAATTTTGTTGTAGTATGTAAGTTGTGGTTAAATGGTGTGTTATACTTTTACTGCACAAAAATCCTTAAACTCATTTGATATATAAGAGTAATCTTATAATTAAAAAGTGCTTACTTATACGACAAAATCCTAAAAGAATTTGAATATGTACTTCAGATTTATATGTTAATAAATAGGTGACTGTATAATAGGTACATTTGTTAACAAACATTCGAAAGTAGTTTTTATTATCAATAATGGCTGTTATTAGCGCACAGATATCTGAGTGATAAATAAATGTCCGTTTATACAGTGTGGATACCACTTATGGAATAAAGTTCATGATTCATTAACTACAAAATTTCGGGAAAAATTCTCGGACACGTTGATTTTTAATTTTAATTTTGCATTCCTTGATATCACATTTATGTATACATGGTGAACCATGGAGATGATATGTCGTCATCGATTATTATTATTTTTAATGAAACACCCTGTATATTTTGACACGAGCGTTAACTGAGCTTTTCAAAAATATATCATACTGAATACTTATCTTTTACAGTTTTCGAATATTAAGTTTATTGTTAATAGGTAACATCATATCATATCAACAAATGCAAAATAAGTAAATTTTATTTCTTATGTACTAGCAATAATTTTTGTCTTTCGCTTTTAAAAAGGGAAGTCTTATTTGTGTACCAAAAAAATATCATGCTTCATAAATTGAATCAATGGCATAAATATTATTATAATCCCTATTACCTTTAGCTGCTTATAATGTCTTAATGTCTAAGAAATTTTTGTTTTCCTACTTGATCTAAGTTTATAATTTTTCGAATGATAAATTTGTAGCTGAATAACACAAGGTTTTACTGTTTGAAATATAATTTTAATTAATACTGTTAACAGACATATCCGTTATAATTATTTTCTTGCCTTTTTTAATGCTTGATTTATTGAAAAGGATTGTCATATCTGCTTCCTAGATGCGACATACTAATAATAAATTGTAAGATACCTCCTCAGCATACAGGACGTTGACAAAAAAATCCTACAACTCCTCAGTTGGTGGTGATGTTTATAGTAGGTATCTCTTAATGTCGCTGTGATAGAAACACCAGTTTTGACTACTGACTTCTTATTTTTTGAGCATCTTCTTGTAGAAGTAACAATTTTTCTTAGTTATTTCTGCGTCCACAAAGGTTACAAATAACGGAATAGTTAGAATAACGAGATAAAGTCGTTGGAAATATTTGTTTTTCTGAATTTTTCGTTGCCTTATTTAATTTTTGTTTTTCTTTCATAAACTAAATTCAGGTTGTGAAATGTTTCTTGTGCGGTAGTTTCTTCAGTCATAGTATCACTGAAATATTCCACAATTACATTCTTAGCTATTCACTCTAGTTTCTGCCACTGTTCATCAAGCACTTTCGGTTTCTCTTCGTCGAGCACTTTTATCGCATTGTTCTCGCGTCCACCATTAAATTGTGGAGTATTTCTACGATTTTTAAATTCTATTGCCACACACTCGCAAAAGTTACCACACTGTATACACTAATCCGTAAAGTGACCTGGGCCCATAGGCCATAACCTATTAGGTTTATGAGAAATAATAACGCAGAGTTAATTATTAAAATCACTTTACTATCATTATCAACACTTTATAAATACTATAGTATATTATTCTGGGTCTACTATATGACTGTAGTTAAATTATGAGTAGTGAGTAGTAAATACAAAGAGATGCACTTCTTATATATATATATATTATTGTGATGTGTGAATATCAAATATTTTTGTTATGTGTGTTATTTTATTTTATATGATTTTAATTTTTATTGGGCGCCAATATTTTATTTTGTTTTGTTATGTTGTTAATTAATTTTGTTTAGAAGTGTATTTATGTTAAATTTGATGTGTGAGTTCTATATGTTTTATTGATTAAGAAATATAATTTTTGGAAAATTTAAATTTTGATTTTTATTTAAGATAATATTATTTTACCTGTTTCTTCTATACTCTGGCTATGTTTTTACTTTTATCTCAGAAGTGAATTATAGCAGAGTAACTAACACCTTTTTTATACATATTATTCTTATATCTGCTACCACTCAGTATACATGAAATAATTTATGAAACTGTACATTAATTTTTATTCATTTCTGTAATACTATATATATATATATAAAAAAAAAACGCCAAAGGGTAGTCACGACCGACTAGTTGAATACCAAACAATTGTTAATTATAACAGGGCTTCGGTCAATTTTGGGATAATAAATAAGCAAATTCTAGTTTACTATGCCGAGCTTTCGACAATGTTTATTGTCTTTTTCAAGACTACAAGAGAATACAATAATTTAGTTTATACAACAATTACTAACAGTAATTAAATGTTTAATTTCAAAAATTGTTATAAATTTAACTTAATAAAAAGATTACTTACTAGTAAGTTGAAGTTGACTATAAAATTTTACTGCTGGAGTGCATTTAGACATTATTTATGGTAATGAGTAGAGTTAAAATTGTTAACTTATTTACTACATGGTTCTTGTCTTACTGAAAATTCTTCCATTTGCTATTCAAACAATATGGTGTTATCATGTTCAAAAGATTTCATGTGGTGATTAATACACAGAAAAAAGTACATAAAAATAATAAGAATTTTGTACGGACAGCTCAAAATTGAAAATTTCATGATGTACCTAGTGTTACAAAAATTAAGTGCTATCTTAGGTATTAACAATTAAATTCTTCAACAAATTATTTTTTAACAAAAGTTTAGCTAATACCAACAAATTATTACAGTAATTGTAAACCCATAATACAACCGAACACACAATTAAAAAATTCTTTTAGTGTAACACTTTAACTAGTTGAAAAACCAGTGAGTTATTTATATATCATCACTCAAAGCATCATTAACAACTGCAATAATTTATTTTATAAAAATAAGTTTTCATTTAGATTAAAAACCATATTAACTTGAATCTGAGTCACTAAAATTGTCTACACCAACATTATGATTATTAAATTCATGGGTAAGTACAAAAGAATATATAGAACTGAGATCACCAATGTCTACTCTTTTATTCATACAATTTTGATCCTTACTAACCTCAACCATTTCAAGAAACAACCGTTTAGTTATATTTTTCCCTATGTAAAACTCTTACATCATCAAAATTCATATGGTGTCCTGAATCTAAAACATGCTCTGATAATGCACAAGATCTTTTTTGAGTTCTACAATCACTCTTGTGTGATGTAATACGTGCATTGAGTGATCTGGATGTTTGACCAATATATCCCAAATTACAATTATAACAAGGAATACTATACACCACATGGGTTCTCTTGAGAATACTATCTTTATCTTTTAATTTACTATAGAGATTGCCTATGGACCTAACGCTTTTCTGAGCAATTTTTATACCCTTTTCCTCTCTGAAAATATTAATAACTCTAGTTGACAATTATTTAACAAAGGTAATGACCCATAAGTAATTTGAATTTGTGATGAGGTTTCCAGTGTGTCACGATCAGCCCGAAGATTATTAATTAATGGAGTATTAAATAAGTATTTTCTAAGGAATTTTATTGGATATGAATTATTGTGTAAAATTTCTAAAAGTTTTCTAAATTTTTATTCCTCAAAGAGGGATGACAAATATTATATATTCGATTCTTCATGGCTAGTACCAAATTAATTTTCATTTTCTCAGTGTGATAAGAGTTATAATTAATATAACGCCTGAGCTGGTTGGCTTAATATACCAATCTAGAATCACCTTGTTATCAGGAGTTCTAATTAGTTTTGTATCCAAAAATGGCACACCCTTTCATCTTCTTGTTCAATTGTAAATTGAATATGTTAGTTATATCTAAAATATTTTCTTTCTGTTGTTCTCTTGTTAAACTTTCTTCGGCTGGAAACATATGAGTTTTTCATCGAAAATGTGATTCATGTAATGTTGATCCATGTGACTGTGTGGTTTTGAAATTTTTTTGCTATTTTGATGATGTTGGAATGAATGATGACAAAAATTTTGAATGTCATCATACATTCCAACATCATCAAAATAGCAAAAAAATTTCAAAACCACACAGTCACATGGATCAACATTACATGAATCACATTTTCGATGAAAAAGGCTCATACGTATGTTTCCAGCCGAAGAAAATTTAACAAGAGAACAACAGAAAGAAAATATTTTAGACAGAGCCAGGACGGAACTAAACAATAGAAAATACAACTGTATCAATGTTGGTTATAGTTGTTAAAAATTCTCAATATTTCATCCTCTCCCCTTGAGGTATAGAACAAATAATATCTACATATTTTTATAAAAGGTAAGTTAAACGTTAATTTCGGTATACAAAAATCAAGTAAATCGTCCATTACAATCTGAGCTATAATCGGAGACACACTAGCACCCATAGGGGTACCTAAAATTTGTTGATAATACACATTGTCAAAGCTGAAAAGGTAGAATCAAAAATAAACTCAATTATTCTAATAAACTCTGGAAGATCAAAACTACAGTAAGTCTGGATGGTGTCCCATCTTTTTTCAATACATTTTTTTACAACATCTAACGGTATGTTACTAAATAATGAGACAACATCCAGACTGACAATGACATAATTATCTGGTAACTGTTTTTCATTGATAAATGTGGAAAACTGAAAAGAATCTTTAATAAAATATTCGTTATCCTGATTATATGACAAAGTTAATATATTAGTGACAAATTGAGCAATTTTACTATTGGGTGTATTAATACAAGAGATAATCGGTCTAACACTCAGTATCGGTTTATGTATCTTAGGTAACCCATAGAATTTTGCCGAATTACCATTATAAGTTTTAAGTTGTTTAAGCTCTTGAGAAGTTAACATATCTTTCTCATATAATTCATTTAATAACAAATTAGCTTTTGTTGAAAAGTTGATGTTGGGTCTCGATTAAGTTTAGTGTAACACTGTTGATCATTTAAAATATCTAATGATTTTTCCAAATATTGATCTCTAGTCATCAACACAGTTACATTACCCTTATCAGATTTAGTAACAATCAAATCAAAACAACATGCTGTCATTGTCAGTCTGGATGTTGTCTCATTATTTAGTAACATACCGTTAGATGTTGTAAAAAAATGTATTGAAAAAAGATGGGACACCATCCAGACTTACTGTAGTTTTGATCTTCCAGAGTTTATTAGAATAATTGAGTTTATTTTTGATTCTACCTTTTTCAGCTTTGACAATGTGTACTATAAACAAATTTTAGGTACCCCTATGGGTGCTAGTGTGTCTCCGATTATAGCTCAGATTGTAATGGACGATTTACTTGATTTTTGTATACCGAAATTAACGTTTAACTTACCTTTTATAAAAAAATATGTAGATGATATTATTTGTTCTATACCTCAAGGGGGAGAGGATGAAATATTGAGAATTTTTAACAACTATAACCAACATATTCAATTTACAATTGAACAAGAAGATGAAAGGGGTGTGCCATTTTTGGATACAAAACTAATTAGAACTCCTGATAACAAGGTGATTCTAGATTGGTATATTAAGCCAACCAGCTCAGGGCGTTATATTAATTATAACTCTTATCACACTGAGAAAATGAAAATTAATTTGGTACTAGCCATGAAGAATCGAATATATAATATTTGTCATCCCTCTTTGAGGAATAAAAATTTAGAAAAACTTTTAGAAATTTTACACAATAATTCATATCCAATAAAATTCCTTAGAAAATACTTATTTAATACTCCATTAATTAATAATCTTCGGGCTGATCGTGACACACTGGAAACCTCATCACAAATTCAAATTACTTATGGGTCATTACCTTTTGTTAAAGAATTGTCAACTAGAGTTATTAATATTTTCAGAGAGGAAAAGGGTATAAAAATTGCTCAGAAAAGCGTTAGGTCCATAGGCAATCTCTATTGTAAATTAAAAGATAAAGATAGTATTCTCAAGAGAACCCATGTGGTGTATAGTATTCCTTGTTATAATTGTAATTTGGGATATATTGGTCAAACATCCAGATCACTCAATGCACGTATTACATCACACAAGAGTGATTGTAGAAGAAGATCTTGTGCATTATCAGAGCATGTTTTAGATTCAGGACACCATATGAATTTTGATGATGTAAGAGTTTTACATAGGGAAAAAAATATAACTAAACGGTTGTTTCTTGAAATGGTTGAGGTTAGTAAGGATCAAAATTGTATGAATAAAAGAGTAGACATTGGTGATCTCAGTTCTATATATTCTTTTGTACTTACCCATGAATTTAATAATCATAATGTTGGTGTAGACAATTTTAGTGACTCAGATTCAAGTTAATATGGTTATTTAATCTAAATGAAAACTTATTTTTATAAAATAAATTATTGCAGTTGTTAATGATGCTTTGAGTGATGATATATAAATAACTCACTGGTTTTTTCAACTAGTTAAAGTGTTACACTAAAAAGAATTTTTTTAATTGTGTTTTTGGTTGTATTTTGGGTTTACAATTAGTGTACCTAATAATTTTTGGTATTAGCTAAACTTTTGTTAAAAAATAATTTGTTGAAGAATTTAATTGTTAATACCTAAGATAGCACTTAATTTTTGTAACACTAGGTACATCATGAAATTTTCAATTTTGAGCTGTCCGTACAAAATTCTTATTATTTTTATGTACTTTTTTCTGTGTATTAATCACCACATGAAATCTTTTGAACATGATAACACCATATTGTTTGAATAGCAAATGGAAGAATTTTCAGTAAGACAAGAACCATGTAGTAAATAAGTTAACAATTTTAACTCTACTCATTACCATAAATAATGTCTAAATGCACTCCAGCAGTAAAATTTTATAGTCAACTTCAACTTACTAGTAAGTAATCTTTTTATTAAGTTAAATTTATAACAATTTTTGAAATTAAACATTTAATTACTGTTAGTAATTGTTGTATAAACTAAATTATTGTATTCTCTTGTAGCCTTGAAAAAGACAATAAACATTGTCGAAAGCTCGGCATAGTAAACTAGAATTTACTTATTTATTATCCCAAAATTGACCGAAGCCCTGTTATAATTAACAATTGTTTTATATATATATATATATATATATATATATATAGACAAGAATTTTTAATCGGGTAAATCAGTCACAAAATAAAGAAGACTCTTTATCTAGTTCAAGCTTTCGAGTACTTTATTGTCTCTTCATCAGGAACTCTAAAAACGTTACATTATGAAAATATGCAGAAATTATAAAATGCAAAAAAAAAACAACTTACAAAAAACGAGGTTGTATCACTAACATTGCATGGACTAAATACACCATCACGTGTTACAATAAAACGTCAACAGCAAACAAATTAAAAGAATCTACATTACTAATAAAATTTTGTTAGGAATTTGAAAAACTTCTTTTTACTAAAAACTAACCTCAGAGAGGCACATGGTCAATCAGCCAGCATGGCCATGTAGACAATGAACACAAAAGTAATGGGGACCTAGGAACAATAGGAAATGGCTGACAGAAGTCAGGTATTGCCAACTGTGAAATCTGAACATTAAAATATTAACTACCAACTGTGACTAAGAAAAATTCTAAAAAATTTTTAAAAATTAGTTGACAATATTCTGGCTGCTGTGACAATGTAGAAGATAAGTAAAAATGACACTAAGGCCATCAATGTCTGATCTCCTATTAATGCAATTAATCTCCTGGTCAATGAAACACATTTCTAAAAAGGTTCTTTTGTGTAAACTGTCCTCATTGCATAAAACCTTTACATCATCGAAATTTAAATTATGATTAAGTTCTAACGCATGTTGCGCAAGCATACACGAGTTTTTATTACATCTAATGTCACTTTTATGTGCGCATAAGCGATCCCTGAGTCTACGGCCAGTTTGACCTATGTATCTTTTATTACAGTCCCTGCAAGTGACCCCATAAACAAGACCTGACCTATCCAGCAGAGGAATTTTATCCTTTAGATTTGAAAATAAACGATTGTTTTTAAGAATATTACTAAACGCTAATTTGACACCCGGTATGTCATGAAAAATATTTTTTAATTTAAGGGTTGCATTCGGTAAATGAGGTAAAGAGCAATAGATTAAATTTTGATTATCCGTTTCAATTGGCCGGTCTGTGGTGGATCTTCTCTGGAAAAGTAATTTATTAACTAATTTCTTTGGGTACTGACAATCAATTAAAAGTCTAGACAATTTACTAAGACCCTGTTGAGCCTTGCTCAGGTGCGAGGTTTTAAGAACTCTGTTTTCATTCCCAGAATCAGATTGATTTTCTGTTGTTGTGGGTGGAAAGATTTGTAGTGTAAATATCTACCGGATGAGCCTGGTTTCGTATACCAAGTTGTCAATAATTTGTTATTATCAGTCCTGTAGACCTTTGTGTCTAGGAAGGGAACACCCTTCTCTATGTCCTCCATTTCTATTGTAAACTTTAAAGTTTCGCTGTAAGTATTGAAAATATGTAGAAGTTGTTAGGTAAACAGATACAGATTTTACAATGGTGTCATTAATAAATTTTATGGTTTACCTAAAGTGCATAAACCACAGCTGTCTTTACGTCCCATCATCTCGGGGGTTCATAGTCCGAACAGGGGGGTGGCTCAGCTTGTCACTGACACTTTGTCGGCAGCCTATAATAATGATAATCCTTTTTTTGTATCCGATTCTTTTCAATTTTCACAATTTATCAATGATTTTCAATTACCTAATAATTATATAATACTTAGTTTGGATGTAACTTCACTTTTTAACAATATTACACTTCAACTTGCAAGTGACAGTATAAACAAACATTGGGGGGATATCAGTGCAGTGACTTCAATTAGCGTATAATAATACAGTCTATAAACAGATACTTGGCATGCCTATGGGCAGCCCTGTATCACCGATTTTGGCTCAGTTTGTGATGGATGATTTGATTGAAAATTGCTTAGATAAACTTACATTTGAGGTTCCTTTTTTAAAAAAATACGTGGACGACATTCTGTTGAGCATTCCACTGGGTGAGGTAGAACAACTTCTACATATTTTCAATACTTACAGCGAAACTTTAAAGTTTACAATAGAAATGGAGGACATAGAGAAGGGTGTTCCCTTCCTAGACACAAAGGTCTACAGGACTGATAATAACAAATTATTGACAACTTGGTATACGAAACCAGGCTCATCCGGTAGATATTTACACTACAAATCTTTCCACCCACAACAACAGAAAATCAATCTGATTCTGGGAATGAAAAACAGAGTTCTTAAAACCTCGCACCCGAGCAAGGCTCAACAGGGTCTTAGTAAATTGTCTAGACTTTTAATTGATTGTCAGTACCCAAAGAAATTAGTTAATAAATTACTTTTCCAGAGAAGATCCACCACAGACCGGCCAATTGAAACGGATAATCAAAATTTAATCTATTGCTCTTTACCTCATTTACCGAATGCAACCCTTAAATTAAAAAATATTTTTCATGACATACCGGTGTCAAATTAGCGTTTAGTAATATTCTTAAAAACAATCGTTTATTTTCAAATCTAAAGGATAAATTCCTCTGCTGGATAGGTCAGGTCTTAAGTACGCGGTGTAGAACTAACTACATCTATCGGCCGTTCGCTACTCCATGCCGGACTGAAAATGTCGCAGACACGAAGCGTTCTACATGCAGTAGACACCATTGAAAGCTGTCGACCTTTATCGCGATCGGCGAGAAACGATATTTTGCAAACACGGAATTCCAGGAAACAACTACTCTGCGGGCTAATGCCCCGACCAGCATTGAATTACACCTGGAAAACCTATAGCAACAGCTAGAGTCATTCGTCAGACGCCCACCAGACATATACCGGTTTCGAGCTTATTAGCTCTCATCAGTATGCCATAGGTGAGGTATCCGACGAACAACCCTAGCTGCTTTCGTCTGTCTAACCCGACAGAAGGACCATGAGTACGCGGTGTAGAACTAACTACATCTATCGGCCGTTCACTACTCCATGCCGGACTGAAAATGTCGCAGACACGAAGCGTTCTACATGCAGTAGACACCATTGAAAGCTGTCGACCTTTATCGCGATCGGCGAGAAACGATATTTTGCAAACACGGAATTCCAGGAAACAACTACTCTGCGGGCTAATGCCCCGACCAGCATTGAATTACACCTGGAAAACCTATAGCAACAGCTAGAGTCATTCGTCAGACGCCCACCAGACATATACCGGTTTCGAGCTTATTAGCTCTCATCAGTATGCCATAGGTGAGGCATCCGACGAAAAACACCATGAGTACGCGGTGTAGAACTAACTACATCTATCGGCCGTTCGCTACTCCATGCCGGACTGAAAATGTCGCAGACACGAAGCGTTCTACAGTAGACACCATTGAAAGCTGTCGACCTTTATCGCGATCGGCGAGAAACGATATTTTGCAAACACGGAATTCCAGGAAACAACTACTCTGCGGGCTAATGCCCGACCAGCATTGAATTACACCTGGAAAACCTATCAACAGCTAGAGTCATTCGTCAGACGCCCACCAGACATATACCGGTTTCGAGCTTATTAGCTCTCATCAGTATGCCATAGGTGAGGTATCCGACGAATAACCCTAGCTGCTTTCGTCTGTCTAACCCGACAGAAGGGACCATGAGTACGCGGTGTAGAACTAACTACATCTATCGGCCGTTCGCTACTCCATGCCGGACTGAAAATGTCGCAGACACGAAGCGTTCTACATGCAGTAGACACCATTGAAAGCTGTCGACCTTTATCGCGATCGGCGAGAAACGATATTTTGCAAACACGGAATTCCAGGAAACAACTACTCTGCGGGCTAATGCCCCGACCAGCATTGAATTACACCTGGAAAACCTATAGTAACAGCTAGAGTCATTCGTCAGACGCCCACCAGACATTTACCGGTTTCGAGCTTATTAGCTCTCATCAGTATGCCATAGGTGAGGTATCCGACGAATAAACCTAGCTGCTTTCGTCTGTCTAACCCGACAGAAGGGACCATGAGTACGCGGTGTAGAACTAACTACATCTATCGGCCGTTCGCTACTCCATGCCGGACTGAAAATGTCGCAGACACGAAGCGTTCTACATGCAGTAGACACCATTGAAAGCTGTCGACCTTTATCGCGATCGGCGAGAAACGATATTTTGCAAACACGGAATTCCAGGAAACAACTACTCTGCGGGCTAATGCCCCGACCAGCATTGAATTGAATTGAATTCCGTGTTTGCAAAATATCGTTTCTCGCCGATCGCGATAAAGGTCGACAGCTTTCAATGGTGTCTACTGCATGTAGAACGCTTCGTGTCTGCGACATTTTCAGTCCGGCATGGAGTAGCGAACGGCCGATAGATGTAGTTAGTTCTACACCGCGTACTCATGGTCCCTTCTGTCGGGTTAGACAGACGAAAGCAGCTAGGATTATTCGTCGGATACCTCACCTATGGCATACTGATGAGAGCTAATAAGCTCGAAACCGGTATATGTCTGGTGGGCGTCTGACGAATGACTCTAGCTGTTGCTATAGGTTTTCCAGGTGTAATTCAATGCTGGTCGGGGCATTAGCCCGCAGAGTAGTTGTTTCCTGGAATTCCGTGTTTGCAAAATATCGTTTCTCGCCGATCGCGATAAAGGTCGACAGCTTTCAATGGTGTCTACTGCATGTAGAACGCTTCGTGTCTGCGACATTTTCAGTCCGGCATGGAGTAGCGAACGGCCGATAGATGTAGTTAGTTCTACACCGCGTACTCATGGTCCCTTCTGTCGGGTTAGACAGACGAAAGCAGCTAGGATTATTCGTCGGATACCTCACCTATGGCATACTGATGAGAGCTAATAAGCTCGAAACCGGTATATGTCTGGTGGGCGTCTGACGAATGACTCTAGCTGTTTTCCAGGTGTAATTCAATGCTGGTCGGGGCATTAGCCCGCAGAGTAGTTGTTTCCTGGAATTCCGTGTTTGCAAAATATCGTTTCTCGCCGATCGCGATAAAGGTCGACAGCTTTCAATGGTGTCTACTGCATGTAGAACGCTTCGTGTCTGCGACATTTTCAGTCCGGCATGGAGTAGCGAACGGCCGATAGATGTAGTTAGTTCTACACCGCGTACTCATGGTCCCTTCTGTCGGGTTAGACAGACGAAAGCAGCTAGGGTTGTTCGTCGGATACCTCACCTATGGCATACTGATGAGAGCTAATAAGCTCGAAACCGGTATATGTCTGGTGGGCGTCTGACGAATGACTCTAGCTGTTGCTATAGGTTTTCCAGGTGTAATTCAATGCTGGTCGGGGCATTAGCCCGCAGAGTAGTTGTTTCCTGGAATTCCGTGTTTGCAGGTCAGGTCTTGTTTATGGGGTCACTTGCAGGACTGTAATAAAAGATACATAGGTCAAACTGGCCGTAGACTCAGGGATCGCTTATGCGCACATAAAAGTGACATTAGATGTAATAAAAACTCGTGTATGCTTGCGCAACATGCGTTAGAACTTAATCATAATTTAAATTTCGATGATGTAAAGGTTTTATGCAATGAGGACAGTTTACACAAAAGAACCTTTTTAGAAATGTGTTTCATTGACCAGGAGATTAATTGCATTAATAGGAGATCAGACATTGATGGCCTTAGTGTCATTTTTACTTATCTTCTACATTGGCACAGCAGCCAGAATATTGTCAACTAATTTTTAAAATTTTTTAGAATTTTTCTTAGTCACAGTTGGTAGTTAATATTTTAATGTTCAGATTTCACAGTTGGCAATACCTGACTTCTGTCAGCCATTTCCTATTGTTCCTAGGTCCCCATTACTTTTGTGTTCATTGTCTACATGGCCATGCTGGCTGATTGACCATGTGCTCCTCTTTGAGGTTAGTTTTTAGTAAAAAGAAGTTTTTCAAATTCCTAACAAAATTTTATTAGTAATGTAGATTCTTTTAATTTGTTTGCTGTTGACGTTTTATTGTAACACGTGATGGTGTATTTAGTCCATGCAATGTTAGTGATACAACCTCGTTTTTTGTAAGTTGTTTTTTGCATTTTATAATTTCTGCATATTTTCATAATGTAACGTTTTTAGAGTTCCTGATGAAGAGACAATAAAGTACTCGAAAGCTTGAACTAGATAAAGAGTCTTCTTTATTTTGTGACTGATTTACCCGATTAAAAATTCTTGTCTCAACTTAGACAGTCGTCTAACTTTATTCTATATATATAATATTATTTTACCTGATTTCTTCTATACCCTGGCTATGTTTTTACTTTTATCTCAGAAGTGAATTATAGCAGAGTAACTAACACCTTTTTTATACATATTATTCTTATATCTGCTACCACTCAGTATACATGAAATAATTTATGAAACTGTACATTAATTTTTATTCATTTCTGTAATACTATTTAATTTAGGCAACTAGAAATATACAAGTGTGTAATGAAAATTGCCTAGTTACTATCATAGATCCTATATATTTTAATAAATCAAAATGGCCGTCTTAAGTGACTGTGTTATTTCGTGAAACAGTTAGGCCCGTCGAAAAATGAGACGCAGCTTGGTGAGGTGACGCAGCGTGAGTCACGGCGAGTTTTTGTGAATCTAAGTAATAATACCAGGGTTGTCCGTAAATTAATGTCTCCAATGTTTTTTCAAATAGTAAACATCATTTTATTGCAAAACTAAGTATATACTCTGAAATCCTGGACTTTTAGCTATTTTTCCACGTAGTCCCCGTCACGATCAATGCATTTTGGAGTCGTTCTGGGAGCTTCTTCATACCCGCGTCGTACCACTCTCCCGCCGACTCGCGCAGGAAGGTATCGACGGCTGCCTTCAGCTCTTCGTCGCCGGGGAATTTCATTCCTCCTTAGTGTTGTTTTAGGTTGGGAAACAGGGCTGTAAAGAGGATGGTCTATGATTTCCACAAGAAAATGCTCCTCAACTTTCGTCACTGACTCGTCCGAAACTGATGGACGCACGCGTCCGGCCTCGTGTATTTATCTAGTATATCCAATAATTAAGGACAAATTAAGTGTAGGACTAAAAAATAAAAGACAATATAAAAACTATGAATTGTGTGTGTTCTATTCATATTTAGAATCAACTCTTTTTTTCCATATGGATATGTAAAATGTGAACGGGCTACCATTGCAAAGTTTTTTAAACAAGAAAGGAGCCTAATAATATAATTTCTGTATAATTCTGATACTAATAATATAATTCTAATAATTTTCATAGTTTTGCATGAAACGTCAACTTATTATGTGCCATAAGTCAGACGGCCTTAAAAATGTTTAAAATATTACCAATTTAAAAATTTGTTTTATTCGGATTTTCGAATTTTTAATGAAATACTAGGTTGATTAAAAATTTTTGCATGAACAGAAATTAGTGTGGTAACATGCATTTACAAAAACGAAATTGGTTCCCATAGCTACGAAATTGGTTCCCAAACAAATTCAAAACTATCAAAATCTGCAACAAACTTTAATCTCAAAATTGTTTTATACTAGATGTATTAAATTATTCCATATACAGGGTGTTTCAGTTCGAGTGAATCAAATTTTAACCACAGATAGAACTCGATAAGTACTTATGAATTGGCTTATAAACCAAGGTTCTATGTCTCACCGTTTTCGCTCTACAGGGCCGTATTGGTCGGTTTTTTACATCATATTATTTATGATATCTCTGGTATGGTTGTAACAATTTGATTCAAATCTGGTATGATGTTAATACTTACGAATGTCTATAATTTACTGCAAAATTTACAAATTCTTTGTAGGTCAGTGGCGTAGAAACGGGTAGGGTAACAGGATTTTTTTGCCCCAACTTCTACGCCAATGACCTAATAGTTATTTGGGGTAAATTTTTAGATTCCTTGGACAATTTGGCATAATACTTGTTTGAAATCGGTAAAATGTCTCGTTCTGCCGAAAATCTAAATAATGTGAGAGGCCGTTCTTCTGATAAAATGCTAAAAACAATTAAACCCCTTTTTTCAAGATGGCGACCGAAATTGGAGGGTTGCGACCCCACAAACTTCAAGTTAATCCCCCCCCCTCACATCTAAACAATAAAATTGCGACTTCTAAAAAATGCAATCCCAAATGTAACTTCAATGGACTATAGGGAAAGTTAGTGTTAACTTCACAGCGCTGTAAAACCCAAACTAATGAATATAATAAAAAAAGTATATAATAAAAATTCTTCGTTGAAAACCACTACAAAAATGCTCTGATGTCATTTTTTTTAAAATAGAAGAATAAATAAATTATGGCGTCCAAAAGAAAATTTGTTCAAAAAATGTTGATTGGTTTTCTTTAATATCTTTGTTATTTTTGATTTTACATCAAAAAGTTACTGGACTAAAATTGTAGAGGATTCAATTTGCAATAAAAAATGTTTTTAAATTTTTTATGACCAATAGTTTACCTGATAAATGCTAAAACCAATTTAACCCCCTTTTCCAAAATGGCGGCCGAAGTTGGAGGGTTGTGACCCCACAAACTTCAAGTTAAGCTTTTTTTGACCCCCCTCACATCTAAACAATAAAATTGCGTCCTCTAAAAAATGCACGCTAAGGCCAAAATAATGTAACATTTCAATGGACTACCATGAGTTTTTGTTTTTTTCAAGTACAAACTTCTCACTGACTTTTTATTACTACGCATCTGGGTGATGCCATTTCGGACTCAAACTCGTCTTCTAAATCAGATTCAGAACTAAATTGAGCATCAATGAGTGCAGTAGCAGTTGTCATTTTTCAGTAATGTGGCCTGCCTGCGAAGTGAAAACTGCAATCGTATTTCGCTAGCAGAGTCCTCCCGCAGAAAACTTGCCGTGACTCACGCTGCGTCACCTCACCAAGCTGCGTCTCATTTTGCGACGGGCCTTAATAATTGAAATTTTAAAGTTTAAACTTTTAATATGTTTTGAATTTTAATAGAGGTAAGTCTTTATATGTTATATTTTACTTTTTATCATTAGATAAGTTAAATACTGGTTATTTTGCATGCTAACTAGCTAGATTTTCGTTTTGTGTACACATTAAACTTCTTACTCTTTTTTTATAGACGATATTTTCTGTATTACTGATGCTTTGAAGTTGATTCCCTCTCTCTGGAAGTCGTAGAAGTCTCTGGATGCCATTGATACCCTGGACTGGATATAATATTCAAATTCTGGAATGAATACCTGTTGATATTCTTGATGTACTTTTGGAGGTTATTTCCATATTTCCCACTGGAGACCTATACCTTGGACCTTCTGCAAACTCCAGCTCTTGTTATGGAGATGATTTCCACCAAATTTCTTAAATTTTGTCTTTATAGATGTTAAATTTGAGTTACTTTACTTTGACTAATAGTGTGAAACTGGTTAGCATGAATTTATACGTTTAGCTAATTTTTTGCTACTTAAAAACTAAATTTCTTCTCTGACCAAACTTTGTACACCTTCTCGTTTCACAGTTTCTTCGTAACTAAGTAAATAAACTTTTGTTTCCATGTATTTTTACCCTCTTGATTCTTAATAGTTTTTATTAAGGTCAATACACATGTGTCACTTTAAATTTAAATTTATTCTTTTCGTACAGTGGTACGAAAAGAATAATTCACTTCACTAATTGCCTTTTTTAAACTTATAAACTAAATTTACAAATATATAACAATTTTTATTATAAAATATTCTTTAATTTGGGTTTATTTTGGGTCATGTCAGATATGTTGATTCTGTATTGTATAGCCATCTTTACATTTGACACTTCTATTTGTCATTAATTTTAATATTGGAAATTTTTATTTTATTTTACAAATATTTTTATTAACTGATGTTTTTGTCTAGCGATATACATATATAATTCATTTTTGATCTTTAAGCTTTCTATTGATGTATTTATGTCTGGGTTTTTAATTCATTTTCTTTATGCACTATCCATTTATGTATTGTCATGTCCAATAAGATTGAATGAATTTTTAAAATAAATTTAATAAAATTTGTAAAATTTTGTCTTTATAATATAATATGTTTCTTTAAATAAGTATATTTTATACTACATAATTGCAAAACTAACAATTTACCTATATTTTACACTTATAATAACACAATTTCAATAATAAATTCTTTTATATTTGTTAGTTAATAGTATATTATTCAACGAGCGTATAATAATGGGTATTATTCACGAGGTGAAGTTTACGGCCACGAGCCGTAGGCGAGTGGTCTAAATCACCGTGTAGATAATAGCCATTATACGCGAGTAGAATACTGTATCCACGACTACTAAATATTACATTACATTTTTAGTTCGTTTTTTAACACAATTTAACACAAAATATCAAAACACTGAGAAATCTATGCACACAAATAATAATGTTGAGTCAAATTTGCTTTGTTTTAAAAGCTACTTAGATTTATGAAATGTTTCGAAAAACATGGTATGTTAAGAAACAGATATACGACACGCATGAACGAAGTCGCTGATAGCTCAGTGTAGATGCTCCTTCCCTTCCAACCGCCGGTCCCGGGTTCGAATCAGGTCTAGGGAAATTCACGTTTTTATTTATTTTTTTTATATGTACAGCACTGAATTGAAAATATTTAGTGGTTTACACGATAAAATTTTAAAAATCGATTGTTTGTAGCAGAATGATATAATATTATAGCTAAATCAAGGAAGCATCTGACATTAGTGATTAATGGATATTAATAAGGTCGAGGAAACAGATGTATAATGGGTACATTATACAATAGTCGTGGATAAATAAATTTTCATAGCATTTAATGTTTTTATAAATTCTATTTTATCTCAAAATATATATCAGACCTATTTCAAATGGAAACAAGCCTGTAAAAATGGTATATATTATCTGATTTATTTCGTTTTTTTTCCAAAAGATGGAGCAGTAAAAACTCTATTCTGGGACAAAATATTAAAATTATTTTTTTGTTTTCAAGACCTACTTCGAATTTTTTTCTCGGTGAATTTTTACAAAAACTGTTTAGCGATTTTTTTACTTCAAATCTAACTACGACACTGGATTTAGCATCCATTAAAACGGTTTTATGCCATCGCTGAATAAAATAGTTTTCATAAAGTTGCTATTATTAAGGTACTTACCTTGGCCCATAAGCAAAATTCTATCCTTCTCTCATCATCACCAGGTTCCAACGTGTGTAAAAACTTTGAAGGGTTTGAAAGGTTTTATTTTACTTTTTGAAGGCATCGGCGGATATTTTCTCAAAATTGAAATCAAAACTAGTTATTCTCACACTGGCGTTTCGATTGTTATTAAAATATTTTAAAACGATCTGCTCGTACCCGGGTCGTCTTTGTATAGGAGAGATTTTATTAAACGTCTTGATATAGCGCCGCATCCATTAAAAATTTTGGTTATTTTATAAACGGTACTGTGAGTTATTTGGGGCCTATTCGGGTACCTGTTATTAAATACGAGATTTTTTTCTTATAAATTCAATTGTTCGCCCATAATTACAATATGGAGATAAACTAATTTGTCAATGTTAATAACAATATGCTCTGATAATGAATATATTTTAAAGATTTGACGTTTGTCTACAACAATAATTTGTTTTTCATAGTACTCAAAGTCCAAAGTCAAAAAGTCAAAAATATTTTATTCTTTAAGACATAAAAAATGTATAAGAAACATCATAACTGTTACAAACATACACAATGTATAAAAACATATAATACCTATATAAAACATAATATAAAAAAAACACGTAAGCAATATAGTTAATGTCCGACTAAGTTTAAAAGTCTGCGGTACTATATAAGCACTTTTCAACAAGATATAATTTTAATTTTTTTACTGTTTAAGAAAGGCATTTTAAGCTAATATCTATCAAATCTCCTACAATTCCTATCAATGAAGTCATATGCATGCTCTCTGATACCAAACATCTAGGTATGCTAATGAACACCAACAGACAAAACTCTATTCAATAATTATCTAAAAAATGTATTCTATTTACTAACCTGATATACTCTATATATGAAGTGGGAACTCGAAATTCAACCACAATAGATGAGATTAATAAACCACGTAATTTAGAAGAACTTCAAAATCGCATTCGGGACGAAATTCGCAGAGTTACCCCAGAAATCATTCATAATGTGCAAGAAGAATTTCACTTCACAGACTTGCGCATTGTCAAGAAGTTGGTGGATGGCAATTCGAACATTTAATTTAAGTATAAAATTTAATCAATTGTATTTTATTTTACATACCTCAGAATTGTTACTTTTTTATGGATAAAATTTACGTTTTCTAACATTCAATCGTTATTTACTCGAAAACTTTCCTATGTAAGAGGGCAAAATTTTAGTACTGTCTGATAGAGAATTAAACGATCTTTCAGAATCAAGGAAAAAAATATGGTGTTTCCATTTAAAAATAAGTCGATGACGTCATTACTCGAAAACAAATGACATTTGAAAATCGCATTTTACGCTAAAATATGTATTTTTTAAATTAAAAATCGACCTGTTCGAAGATTTTTCCCAAAAAATAATTGTTTCGTTTTTATTGAATTTATTCCATACTTTTGGCGCATACTGTATTTATGAAAGTAGACTTCCGGACATGACTATACCCCTCCTGACTCAGTCAGTCTGAGAAATTGCCTTCATATTACAACACTAATCTGTATTAAAAATATATTATTAATCTCCGATTTCTGGGCTAATCCTCGTGATTAGAATTAGGGGCAGAGATATTATCATCATCGTTATCAGTATCACTATCAGTATTATTATCAATATTATTACCGCTATCGTTATCGTTACCGTTACCGTTACCATTATTATTATTATCTCATGGACCTACGCTATTTCTTGATTATCTGCTGACATTTATTAAATGCATAAAAAAGTCGTCAGTTGACTTTTCATAATGCATTATCTAAAAGTATTTAAACTTGAGTGGTTTTTAATATTTGTATTGGTAATTACTATTCTTTCTGCCCCAGCTCTTTTATTCTATCTTCTGAAATTTTAAATATAAGATTAGGTTAAGTATCCCTCTGAATGTGTTTGGAATAAACTCCACGAAATAGCTGTTACAGAGACTCAAATTTAGGCACTGGCAGCTGTCATTTTTCATATGGATGTTTATTATAAAAAATATATGTCCTATCGTTGAATAATTGTTATGAAAATAATTACAATGTAAATATGTGTTTCTATCGGAATTCAGTGATCCTGTTGTATTGTAATGATGCCTTTTACACATTTCTAACAGAACTTCATTGCAAACTTCGTCGTGCACCGTGCGACCATGCAGACTCGTCGCGTAACATCAAAACGAATGTATGTGTTCGCGTCGAGGTTCTCATAACTTACTTACTTCTAGATTACGTCCAAATATGTTTACTGTATTTGTTACGAAGTGTTAACATGTAATATTCTTTCAGTGCAGCATGGACATATCAGAATTTTTGCGAAGTAACTGTTCAGGTTCGAATTGTCCCGCCAGATTTGTGTATGTAATATATTGCTATCATGTTGTCAGCCCTGCAGGAGTGGGGACAAACTCTGTATGTGCGAGTCCGCATTGGCTAAAATCAGTCGGCTTTATTTATATTAGGTTTGCTTTAGCAGCAGTTGCAAACGGTTTGAAACTATCAGAAATGTTCGTCCAACTATTTATTGCGTTAAATTCGATGGTAACGCGTTCTCAACTTAACTGGTCGAATATTTCTGACAGTTTCCAAACCGTTTTCAACTGCTGCAAAAACAAGCCTATTGTCAAACTAAATCTATGTTCAATATATGGTTATCGTTAGGCTCACTTTATTTATTACAACAACAAAAATGCAGTCCACTAAAGTAATAACAAACATAAAATTGGTCCATCGAGCAAATTGGTTTGATTAGTTACAAGTTGAAATCGAATCGAAGAAAGTCAGGTGTCCACGGCCAAGCGAGAATGCGAAATACATGCCGGCAGTGAAAAACCATTGGGAGAACGCAGTAGACAGCAAGCAAGCAGATAGCAGGTACACGTGTAAGTCTCACAACAACAAGTAGCGAGAGTGAGAGAGAGGTGAAATCCTTACATTTCATTCCCAAATTCCTTACTGTTTACGATTTACGAATTAACGTATAAAAAACGATTCATTTGTTAGCACGATATTTGAAACGAAATTTAGCAATAGCATTGATATTTGTAGATTTATTGCATATTCCACGAACAAAAAATGGCTGATATAAAAACTTTAATAGCGAAACGAGGGAGTTTAAAAGCTCAAGTTACACGATTTAAAGGATTCTTAGACAAATGTACTAATGAACAAATAAATGAGTTACAAGTGAGAATAGATTTAATTGGGGGATTATTAGAAGAGTTTAATGATGTACAATTAAAAATCGAATTACTAAAACCCGAGGAATCAGATTTAGATATGAGAGATGAGTTTGAAAGTATTGTGTTCAGTTTAATGGCAAAAGCTAAAGCAAAACAAATGCAAAGCACTCAAAATAAAATGCCAGTCGCGTCTAACGGTGTTCAAGAATGCACAGGCGCGGAATTAGAATTAAAAGTGTTCAATTTGCCACAATTTAGCGGAGAATATGACAAATGGTACAAATTTAAAAACACATTTTTATCGTTAGTTGAATGTTTAAAGGGTGATGCAGAAAAAGTGTTATCAGAATTAGAAGTTTCAGATGAAAATTATAGCGTAGCCTGGTCCATGTTAGAGGAAAGATTATAAGATAAGCAGGGAATAATACAGAAACATTTAAAGGCAATAGTAATATGTAGAAATATTAAAATATGACTCTGTAAGCGAGATATGAAAATTTCTTGATAATTTTAATAGTCAGTGGCGATAGATTATTAATTTTACTCATGTCAAGAAAATTAGTAGGTAAGACAAAAAAAGCGTGGGAAGAAGCTAGGGTTTCAAAATACAAGGGTAAGCCAAAAATTGACGATTGTAAGAAATTCTTACTAGAACCTTGCAAAAGTATAGAGGCAGACGAGGATAAAGAAAAAAGTATAAAAATAGTAAAGAAAGAGTTTAAAACAGGGGCTTATTTAGCAGCTAATTATGAAATAAAGTGCAGGTTTTGCAAAGGTAATCATTACATTTACTTTTGTGAAAAACTGAAGGAACTTACAGTAGAAAAGCGATGGCATGAAATAAGAGAATTAAAATTATGTTCTAATTGTTTCCGGGGAAATCATTTCGTAAAAGAATGCAGGTCGGATGGATATAAAAAATGTGGATTAAAACATAATACGCTGCTACACCGTGGAGAGGTAAAAGATACAAATAATAGTCAATCTAGTAGTAATTGTGCTGTAACTGAAAAAGAAAATGAAACAGAAATGCGTAAAACAGAATTAGCTAATAATACAGTATTAGGTTTGTTTTAGCAACAGTTGAAAACTGTTTGGAAACTATCAGAAATATCCGTCCAACTATTTATTGCGTCAAATTCAATGGTAACGCGTTCTCAACTTAACTGGTAGAATATTTCTGACAGTTTCCAAACCGTTTTCAACTGCTGCAAAAACGAGCCTATTATCTGCTAGTTTAATAGCGGCAAATATAAATAGTTTAAAAACTTCTCAGATTTTATTATCTACAGTAATGATTGATGTACAGGATAATGATGGAAATTATCACAAAGCGAGATGTATGTTGGACAGTGGTTCACAAGTGTGTTTAATGACAAATACATTAGCAAAAATATTACGGTTGCCTATATCAAATATAAATTTGCCTATTGTTGGTATAAGTAAAGCATGTAGTTCTGTAAAATTAAGAGTTCAAACAAAAATTAAATCGCGTTGCAGTAATTATAATTATTCTTAATTTTTTGGAATGCAATGCAGACACGGTAGATGTTAAACCTGTACGATTAGGTAAATATATTCGAGATAGTGAGAGACCAAGACCTATTAAAATTACATTTGAAAGTGAGGAAACTGTCCAAAATATTATTCGTAAAGCAAAACTATTAAAGGATTCTAACTTCAAGCACGTAAATATTTCTCGTGATCGGACCCGGAACCAAATGGATCATACCGAAAGTTGAAGGATGAACTTGAAGTGCGTAAAGCTAATGGTGAAAATAACTTGATAATTAGACATCTGAATGGAATACCGCAAATTAAATCTTTAAACTAAATGTGCCCAGCAGACTGCATAGTTTTTCACTTTATTTCCAGAATGTTCGTGGATTAAGATCGAAAGTAGAAGAATTTTTTCTCTCCGCTACTGAGAGTGAGTTTTCGTTTATTTGTTTGGCTGAGACATGGCTTTCAAGCAATGTTCTTAGCTCGGAATATTTTGGTCGTAATTACAATGTTCTCAGATGTGATAGGAAGTTTGACGCTCTAGAAATGACAAGAGGTGGTGGTGTATTAATTGCATACGCAAGCCAATATAAAGTAGTTAGTTTAGATTTAGCATTAATTAATAACAGTATCCCGAGAATAGATATAGTTGGTTGTAAGGTGGAACTCAATAATTGTATGTTTTTATTATTTACCTTATACATTCCGCCGAACATACCAATAGCAGACTTTGAAAATCTATTTGAACTGTTAGAAACTGTAATAGGTAATAAAAATATACTTATTCTAGGAGATTTTAATGTCCCAAATTTCAATAATGTGTCAGCTACTGATAATAAATCCCAAATATTAAGAAGTTTTATAAATTTGTATAATTTAAAGCAATATTCTATTATATTAAAATGCGTGATTTCCTCTCGCTCCCACCGGGCGCGAAAAAGTGAGGTTTTGCCGCCACAAAGGCTTTTTGCGAGCGCGCGCGATTGGTTGGTTCTTTTTACTTTTTTCGGGGCGAATTTTGCGTTTTTCCGGAGGTCCGCCGGCGTTACTTTTCCAATTTCGCGAGGAAACGAGACAAAAGTCGAAAAAAACGCCCCTTATCGGAAGCCCGGAAGCCGCCCGGAGGC
The DNA here is from genome assembly GCA_025584915.1 of Monochamus saltuarius. Lineage (NCBI taxonomy): Eukaryota > Metazoa > Arthropoda > Insecta > Coleoptera > Cerambycidae > Monochamus > Monochamus saltuarius. Next base: position 33,844,931 of record CM046723.1, read on the forward strand.
CGGTTTCGCTCCGCGCCACGTTTTTCGGGCGGGCCCGTCGCGGACGCGGCCGCGGGCGAGTCTCTTTATTTGGTCCTTTCTCCGTCGCGACAAGGCGCTCGGCGGGCCGTTTTCGCGTTTTTCTAGGTAAATTTTCCGTTTTTCGGAGGGTCCTCGCCGGCCGATCTCGGCGAGCGAGATGGATATAGCGGAGGCGGAGCTTATCGCCCGGGAATCGGAGAAACGTCAGTCGGATATGGGTAGACGTCAAACTATTTCCGATTCGATATTTTCGTATTTTCCCGCATTCATTTCCAGAAATGCATGTTGAAACGTAAACTTTGAACCTTCTACAATGTGTCGCGTGCCTCAGATTTAGGTTTAAAATTCGATTTTATAGGAAAATAGCGAAAGTTTTGGTCAATTACACGTTCGGCTGCATTCGCCTTCGCTCGGCCGTCCGAAACGTCAAACGGCTAGCCGGACGGTGCACGGCCGGTGACAGCTCCGGATAAAACGTAGGAACGTTCGCTAAACGGGCAGATCTGAGACCCGCCAAGGCCGGAAAAGGTAAATTTAAAGCCTAGATGCTTTCTGTTATGCGAGCGTTGGGTTTTGAATTCGAATTTGTATCGAATTTTGCGTAATACCGAACCGAGACGTGGAGAAGAGCCTGGCAATATGGCGGGTCCTCACAAAACCTTCAAAACGTTACATTTTGCAAAGTAAGTACCCCTTTATTTCCATAAAGCCATATCGAAACGTAAACTTTGAACCTTCTACAATGTGTCGTGTGCCTCAGATCTGTTTAAAATTCGATTTTATAGTAAAAATTGCGAAAATTTGCGACGTCAAATGGCGAGTGCGCGGTGACATTTCCGAATAAATCGCAGAAAATTTCGCTAAATGGGCCGACCGGAGCCCCCCAAAAGCCGAAAACGGTAAATCTGAAGTCTCTAGATACGTTGTGTTATGCGAGCGTTTGGTTTTGAATTCGTTTTTGTATCGAAATTTGCGAAAATCCTAAGCAAGACGGGGTCAAAATGACGTAAGCCATAGAACAGCTGTCAAATATTTCCATCCGCTATTGCTATTTGCATTGAACTTTGCATAAATAGAATGAATAGGTAGGTGGTATCAGTGAGCTAGACAATATGGCAGACCAAGACGGGGTCAAAATGACGGAAGCCATAGAACAGCTGTCAAATATTTCCATCCGCTATTGCTATTTGCATTGAACTTTGCATAAATAGAATGAATAGGTGGTATCAGTGAGCTAGACAATATGGCACACTTCAAGTCGCTTCGCTTATATACAGTGCGACTCAAAAAAGCTCGATGTACGGGGTGTTACGATAAAAATTGACGAGCAAAAAATAAAAATTACAGATTCGAGGAAATTTTCGGTTCTTTCGCTTCGGAGGTTCTCTGACGTGCGTAGGACCGTTTTATATACAAAGTGTTGGAAAAATGTCGAACGTTAAAAAATGTAAAAATTAAGGGAACTGAAAATTTTTTGGTACGAAACTTCCGTCGGGGACTCTTACCGCACTAATTATCGAAAAAATACGGGGTGTTTAAAAATTCGAACCGTTCCTAAAAATCCTGGACATTCGTGGATTTAAAATTTTTTTGCTTTCTGATGAAACTTTTTACAATAGTTTGTAGAAAAACTGTAAAAATTATATACTTTGGTATTATTATGTATATGAATACATACTTATGAAAAAATACAGCGTGTAAAATAAAAAACCATTCTCTACATCCACAAAATTTATGGATTTTATTTTTTTTATGAAACTTTTGACGATTGTAAAAAAATCATACTAATGAGAAAATACAGGGTGCTTAACGAAACCAAACCATACTCTAAGAATCCTCACAATAATTCATTGAATATTTTTTCATGAAACTTTTCACAATGGTCTGTAAGAAAACTATGTATACTAATTAAAAAACTACTGGGTGTTTAAAAAAACTGAACCAATATTGAAACTCCCAAAATTCATGGAAATTTTTTTTATTTATTAAACTTCCATCAAGGATTTATTATGACACTCACTAACGAAGCAAATACAGAGTGTTTAATAATAACGAACCATTCTCTAAAAATCCTCAAAATTCATGGAATTAAAAATTCTTTTGATGAAACTTTATACAATGTTCTGTAGGAAAAATATACTAATTAAGAAATACAGAGGGTTTAAAAAACCTAACCATTTCCTAAAAATCAACAAAACTCATGGAATTAAAAATTATTTTTGATAAAACCTTATACAATGGTTCTGTAAAAATATACTAATTAAAAATACAGAGTGTTTAAAAATAACGAACCATTCTCTAAAAATCCTCAAAATTCATGGAATTAGAAAATTCTATTTGATGAAACTTTATACAATACTTTGTAAAAATCTATATTAATGAAAAATACAGAGTGTTTAAAAATAACGAACCGTTCCCTAAAATTCCTGAATATTTGGAATTTAAAATTTTTTCTTTCTGATGAAACTTTTACAATAGTTTGTAAAAAACTATATAAAAATATATACTTTGGTATTATTATGTATATGAATACATACTTATGAAAAATACAGGGTGTAAAATAAAGAACCATTCTCTAGATCCACAAAATTTATGGAATTTATTTTTTATGAAACTTTTCACGATTGTAAAATATTATACTAATGAAAATATACAGGGTGTAACGAAACCAAACCATACTCTAAGAATCCCCACAATAATTCATTGAATATTTTTTATTAACCTTTTCACGATGGTCTCTAAGAAATATATACTAATTAAAAACTACTGGGTGTTTAATAAAACTGAACAAATATTGAAACTCCAAAAATTCATTTAAATTTATTTTTTTTTATTAAACTTCCATCAAGGATTTATTATGACACTCACTATCGAAGCAAATACAGAGTGTTTAATAATAACGAACCATTCTCTAAAAATTGTCAAAATTCATGGAATTAAAAAATTCTTTTTGTTGAAACATTTCACATTAGTTTGTTAAAAACTATACTAATTGAAAAAAATACAGAGTGTTTAAAATAACGAACCATTCTCTAAAAATCAAAATTCATGGAATTAAAAATTCTTTTGATGAAACTTTATACAATGTTCTGTAGGAAAAATATACTAATTGAACAAATACAGAGTGTTTAAAAAAACCGAACTGTTCCTAAAAATCCTGAAAATTCATGGAATTTAAATTTTTTTGCTTTCTGATGAAACATTTTACAATAGTTTGTCAAAAAACTATAAAAATATATACTTAGGTTTTATTATGTATATAAATACATACGTATGAAAAAATATAGGGTTTAATATAAAGAACCATTCTCTAGATCCACAAAATTTATGGAATTTATTTTTTTTTATGAAACTTCATGATTGTAAAAAAATTATACTAATGAAAAAATACAGGGTGTTTAGCAAAACCAAACCATTCTCTAAGAATCCTCACAATTCATAGAATATTTTCTTATGAACACAATGGTCTGTAAGAAAACTATACTAAAATACTACTGGGTGTTTAAAAAAAATGAACCATTTTCTATAAACCTTCATGGAAGTATAATATTCTCTTGATGAAACTTTTAACAATGGTCTATATGGAAACTATTTTCATGAGAACAATACAGGGTGTTTAAGAGAATCGAATCATTTTAAAAATTCTAAAAACTTGAAATTAAAAACTCTTTTTGGTTTTTGATGAAACTTTTTAAGATAGTTTGTAAAAAAACTATAAAAAATACATATTTAGGTATTATTATGTAGCTATATAAATACATACTTATGAAAAAATACAGTGTGTAAAATAAAGACCAATTCTCTAGATCCACAAAATTTATGGAATTTAATTTTTTTTATGAAACTTTTCACGATTGTAAAAAAATTATACTGATGAAAAAATACGGGGTGTTTAACAAAACCAAACCATTCTTTAAATATCCTCACAATTCATGGAATATTTTCTAATGAAACTTTTCACAACGGTCTGTAAGAAAACTATCCTAATTAAAAACTACTGGGTGTTTAAAAAACCGACCGTTCTCTAGAAAGCTTCATGGAAGTATAATATTCCTTTGATGAAACTTTTAACAATGGTCTATATGGAAACTATTTTAATGAAAACAATACAGGGTGTTTAAGAAAACTGAACCAATATTGAAACTCCCAATATTCATGGAATAAATTTATTTTTTTGCTTCGGATGGGTTGTCGGATGTACGAAAGACCGTTTTATATACAAAGTGTTGGAAAAATGTTGAACGTTAAAAAAGTCTCAAAAGTAAGAGAACTGACTAATTTATTTTAGTCAACTTCCATCGGAGGTCTCTTAACGCACTAATTATCGAAAAAATACATGGTGTTTAAAAAAAACTAACCCTACTCAAGAAAGGTCAAGTCGGCGAATGCCGACTTGCCACCTTTCTAGTTCTAATATATTAAAATACGCGATTGCCTCTCGCTCCCACCGGGGGCGCGAAAAAGTGGGGTTTTGCCGCCACAAAGGCTTTTTTCGCGAGCCGCGCAGCGGCGAGGCGCGGAGTCGAGTTTGGCCTTTTTGCGTAAGCTTAGGCTTATTTGGGTAGGTTCTTTTTACTCTTTTCGGGGCGAATTTTGCGTTTTCCGGAGGTCTGCCGGCGTTACTTTTCCGTTTTCGCGAGGAAACGAGACAAAAGTCGAAAAAAACGCCCCTTATCGGAAGTCCGGAAGCCGCCCGGAGGCCGGTTTCGCTCCGCTCCACGTTTTTCGGGCGGGCCCGTCGGGGACGCGGCCGCGGGCGAGTCTATTTATTTGGTCCTTTCTCCGTCGCGACGAGGCGCTCGGCGGGCCGTTTTCGCGTTTTTCTAGGTAAATTTTCCGTTTTTCGGAGGGTCCTCGCCGGCCGATCTCGGCGAGCGAGATGGATATAGCGGAGGCGGAGCTTATCGCCCGGGAATCGGAGAAACGTCAGTCGGATATGGGTAGACGTCAAACTATTTCGGATTCGATATTTTCCTATTTTCCCGCATTCATTTCCACAAAGCCGTGTCGAAACGTAAACTTTGAACCTTCTACAATGTGTCGCGTGCCTCAGATTTAGGTTTAAAATTCGATTTTATAGTGAAAATAGCGAAAGTTTTGGTCAATTACACGTTCGGCGGCATTCGCGTTCGCTCGGCCGCCCGAAACGTCAAACGGCAAGCCGGACGGTGCGGTGCCGTTGACAGCTCGGATAAAACTTGGGAACGTTCGCCAAACGGGCCGGTCGGACCCGCCAATGCCGGAAAAGGTAAATTTAAAGTCCCTAGATGCTTTCTGTTATGCGAGCGCTGGGTTTTGAATTCGAATTTGTATCGAATTTTGCGTAATACCGAACCGAGACGTGGAGAAGAGCCTGGCAATATGGCGGGTCCTCACAAAACCTTCAAAACGATTACATTCTGAAAAGTAAGTACCCTTTATTTCCATAAAGCCATATCGAAACGTAAACTTTGAACCTTCTACAATGTGTCGTGTGCCTCAGGTTTAGGTTTAAAATTCGATTTTATAGTGAAAATAGCAAAATTTTCGTCTACTACAGAAACGTCAAATGGCGAGTGCGCGGTGACATTTCGAATAAATCGCAGAAAATTTCGCTAAATGGGTCGACCCGAGGCCCCTAAGGCCTAAAACGGTAAATTTGAAGTCTCTAGATACGTTGTGTTATGCGAGCGTTTGGTTTTGAATTCGTTTTCGTATCGAAATTTGCGAAAATTCTAAGCAAGACGGGGTCAAAATGACGGAAGCCATAGAACAGCTGTCAAATATTTCCATCCGCTATTGCTATTTGCATTGAACTTTGCATAAATAGAATGAATAGGTGGTATCAGTGAGCTAGACAATATGGCAGACCAAGACGGGGTCAAAATGACGGAAGCCATAGAACAGCTGTCAAATATTTCCATCCGCTATTGCTATTTGCATTGAACTTTGCATAAATAGAATGAATAGGTGGTATCAGTGAGCTAGACAATATGGCAGACTTCAAGTCGCTTCGCTTATATACAGTGCGACTCAAAAAAGCTCGATGTACGGGGTGTTACGATAAAAATTGACGAGAAAAAAATAAACATTACAGATTCGAGGAAATTTTCGGTTTTTTCGCTTCGGAGGGGTTCTGTGACGTTCGTAGGCCCGTCTTAAATGCAAAGTGTTGGAAAAATGTCGAACGTTAAAAAAATGTAAAAATTAAGGGAACTGAAAATTTTTTTGGTACGAAACTTCCGTCGGGGGACTCTTACCGCACTAATTATCGAAAAAAATACGGGGTGTTTCAAAAATCCGAACCATTCCTAAAAATCCTGGAACATTTGTGGATTAAAATTTTTTTCTTTCTGATGAAACTTTTACAATAGTTTGTAAAAACTATAAAAATATATACTTTGGTATTATTATGTATATGAATACATACTTATGAAAAAATACAGGGTGTAAAATAAAGAACCATTCTCTAGATCCACAAAATTTATGGAATTTATTTTTTATGAAACTTTTACGATTGTAAAAATATTATACTAATGAGAAAATACAGGGTGCTTAACGAAACCAAACCATACTCTAAGAATCCTCACAATAATTCATTGAATATTTTTTTATTAACCTTTTCACGATGGTCTCTAAGAAATATATACTAATTAAAAACTACTGGGTGTTTAAGAAAACTGAACAAATATTGAAACTCCCAAAATTCATGGAAATTTTTTTTATTTATTAAACTTCCATCAAGGATTTATTATGACACTCACTATCGAAGCAAATACAGAGTGTTTAATAATAACGAACCATTCTCTAAAAATTTTCAAAATTCATGGAATTAAAAAATATTTTTTTTGATGAAACTTTATACAATGTTCTGTAGGAAAAATATACTAATTAAAAAATACAGAGTGTTTAAAAATAACGAACCATTCTCTAAAAATTTTCAAAATTCTTGGAATTAAAAAATTCTGTTTGATGAAATTTTATACAATGTTCTGTAGGAAAAATATACTAATTAAGAAATACAGAGTGTTTAAAAATAACGAACCATTCTCTAAAAATCCTCAAAATTCATGGAATTAGAAAATTCTTTTTGATGAAACTTTATACAATAGTTTGTAAAAATCTATATTAATGAAAAAATACAGGGAGTTTAAAAATACCGAACCGTTCCCAAAAATCCTGAATATTTGTGGATTTAAATTTTTTTTTCTTGATGAAACTTTTACAATAGTTTGTAAAAAACTATAAAAATATATACTTTGGTATTATTATGTATATGAATACATACTTATGAAAAAATACAGGGTGTAAAATAAAGAACCATTCTCTAGATCCACAAAATTTATGGATTTTTTTTTTTATGAAACTTTTTACGATTGTAAAAATATTATACTAATGAAAATATACAGGGTGCTTAACGAAACCAAACCATACTCTAAGAATCCCCACAATAATTCATTGAATATTTTTTTATTAACCTTTTCACGATGGTCTCTAAGAAATATATACTAATTAAAAAACTACTGGGTGTTTAAGAAAACTGAACAAATATTGAAACTCCCAAAATTCATGGAAATTTTTTTTTTATTTATTAAACTTCCATCAAGGATTTATTATGACACTCACTATCGAAGCAAATACAGAATGTTTAACAATAACGAACCATTCTCTAAAAATTTTCAAAATTCATGGAATTAAAAATTCTTTTGATGAAACTTTATACAATGTTCTGTAGGAAAATATACTAATTAAAAATACAGAGTGTTTAAAAATAACGAACCATTCTCTAAAAATTTTCAAAATTCTTGGAATTAAAAATTCTGTTTGATGAAATTTTATACAATGTTCTGTAGGAAAATATACTAATTAAGAAATACAGAGTGTTTAAAAATAACGAACCATTCTCTAAAAATCCTCAAAATTCATGGAATTTGAAAATTCTTTTGATGAAACTTTATACAATACTTTGTAAAAATCTATATTAATGAAAAATACAGGGGTTTAAAAACCGAACTGTTCCCTAAAAATCCTGAACATTTGTGGATTAAAATTTTTTTTTGCTCTCTGATGAAACTTTACAATAGTTTGTAAAAACTATAAAAATATATACTTAGGTATTATTATGTATATGAATACATACTTATGAAAAATACAGGGTGTAAAATAAAGAACCATTCTCTAGAAATCTAGAAATTTATGGAAGTTATTTTTTTATGAAACTTTTCACAATGGTCTGTAAGAAAACTATACTAATTAAAGAACTACTGGGAGTTTAAAAGACTGAACCAATATTGAAACTCCCAAAATTCATGGAAAATTTTTCAAAATCATTGAATTAAAAATTCTTTTGATGAAATTTTATACAATGTTCTGTAGGAAAAATATCGCAATAAAGAAATACAGACGATTTAAAAATAACGAACCATTCTCTAAAAATCCTCAAAATTCATGGAGTTAAAAATTCTTTTGATGAAACATTTCACATTAGTTTGTTAAAACTATACTAATGAAAAATACAGGAGGTTTAAAAACCGAACCATTCTCTAAAAATCAACAAAATTCATGGAATTAAAAATTCTTTTGATGAAACTTTTACAATGTTCTGTAGGAAAATATACTATTGAACAAATACGGGTGTTTAAAAACCGAACTGTTCCCTAAAAATCCTGAAAATTCGTGGATTTAAATTTTTTTTGCTTTCTGATGAAACATTTTACAATAGTTTGTCAAAAACTATAAAAATATATACTTAGGTTTTATTATGTATATAAATACATACGTATGAAAAATATAGGGTGTAATATAAAGAACCATTCTCTAGATCCACAAAATTTATGGAATTTATTTTTTTATGAAACTTTTCATGATTGTAAAAAATTATACTAATGAAAAATACAGGGTGTTTAGCAAAACCAAACCATTCTCTAAGAATCCTCACAATTCATAGAATATTTTCTTATGAACACAATGGTCTGTAAGAAAACTATACTAATTAAAAGACTACTGGGTGTTTAAAAAAAATTAACCATTTTCTTTAAACCTTCATGGAAGTATAATATTCTCTTGATGAAACTTTTAACAATGGTCTATATGGAAACTATTTTCATGAGAACAATACAGGGTGTTTAAGAGAATCGAATCATTTTAAAAATTCTAAAAACTTGAAATTAAAAACTCTTTTGGTTTTTGATGAAACTTTTAAGATAGTTTGTAAAAACTATAAAAATACATATTTAGGTATTATTATGTAGCTATATAAATACATACTTATGAAAAATACAGTGTGTAAAATAAAGACCAATTCTCTAGATCCACAAAATTTATGGAATTTAATTTTTTTATGAAACTTTTCACGATTGTAAAAAATTATACCGATGAAAAATACGGGGTGTTTAACAAAACCAAACCATTCTTTAAATATCCTCACAATTCATGGAATATTTTCTAATGAAACTTTTCACAACGGTCTGTAAGAAAACTATCCTAATTAAAAACTACTGGGTGTTTAAAACCGACTGTTCTCTAGAAAGCTTCATGGAAGTATAATATTCCTTTGATGAAACTTTTAACAATGGTCTATATGGAAACTATTTTAATGAAAACAATACAGGGTGTTTAAGAAAACTGAACCAATATTGAAACTCCCAATATTCATGGAATAAATTTATTTTTTTGCTTCGGATGGGTTGTCGGATGTACGAAAGACCGTTTTATATACAAAGTGTTGGAAAAATGTTGAACGTTAAAAAAGTCTCAAAATTAAGAGAACTGACTAATTTATTTTAGTCAACTTCCATCGGAGGTCTCTTAACGCACTAATTATCGATATAATAAATGGTGTTTTAAAAAACTAACCCTACTAAGAAAGGTCAAGTCGGCGAATGCCGACTTGCCACCTTTCTAGTTCTAATATATTAAAATACGCGATTGCCTCTCGCTCCCACCGGGGCGCGAAAGTCGGGTTTGCCGCCACAAAGGCTTTTTGCGAGCCGCGCGGCGAGCCCGGGGCGCCGAGTCGAGTTTGGCCTTTTGCGTAGCTTAGGCGTATTTCGGTGGGATCTTTTACTCTTTCGGGGCGAATTTTGCGTTTTTCCGGAGGTCCGCCGGCGTTACTTTTCCGTTTTCGCGAGGAAACGAGACAAAGTCGAAAAAACGCCCCTTATCGGAAGTCCGGAAGCCGCCCGGAGGCCGGTTTCGCTCCGCTCCACGTTTTTCGGGCGGGCCCGTCGGGGACGCGGCCGCGGGCGAGTCTATTTATTTGGTCCTTTCTCCGTCGCGACGAGGCGCTCGGCGGGCCGTTTTTCGCGTTTTTCTAGGTAAATTTTCCGTTTTTCGGAGGGTCCTCGCCGGCCGTTCTCGGCGAGCGAGATGGACATAGCGGAGGCGGAGCTTATCGCCCGGGAATCGCAGAAACGTCAGTCGGATATGGGTAGACGTCAAACTATTTCGGATTCGATATTTTCCTATTTTCCCGCATTCGTTTCCACAAAGCCATGTCGAAACGTAAACTTTGAACCTTCTACAATGTGTCGCGTGCCTCAGATTTAGGTTTAAAATTCGATTTTATAGTGAAAATAACGAAAGTTTTGGTCAATTACACGTTCGGCTGCATTCGCCTTCGCTCGGCCGTCCGAAACGTCAAACGGCTAGCCGGACGGTGCACGGCCGGTGACAGCTCCGGATAAAACGTAGGAACGTTCGCTAAACGGGCAGATCTGAGACCCGCCAAGGCCGGAAAAGGTAAATTTAAAGTCTCTAGATCCTTTCTGTTATGCGAGCGCTGGGTTTTGAATTCGAATTTGTATCGAATTTTGCGTAATACCGAACCGAGACGTGGAGAAGAGCCTGGCAATATGGCGGGTCCTCACAAAACCTTCAAAACGTTACATTTTGCAAAGTCCTTTATTTCCATAAAGCCATATCGAAACGTAAACTTTGAACCTTCTACAATGTGTCGTGTGCCTCAGGTTTAGGTTTAAAATTCGATTTTATAGTAAAAATTGCGAAAATTTGCGACGTCAAATGGCGAGTGCGCGGTGACATTTCCGAATAAATCGCAGAAAATTTCGCTAAATAGGCCGACCGGAGCCCCCCAAAAGCCGAAAACGGTAAATCTGAAGTCTCTAGATACGTTGTGTTATGCGAGCGTTTGGTTTTGAATTCGTTTTTGTATCGAAATTTGCGAAAATCCTAAGCAAGACGGGGTCAAAATGACGTAAGCCATAGAACAGCTGTCAAATATTTCCATCCGCTATTGCTATTTGCATTGAACTTTGCATACATAGAATGAATAGGTAGGTGGTATCAGTGAGCTAGACAATATGGCAGACCAAGACGGGGTCAAAATGACGGAAGCCATAGAACAGCTGTCAAATATTTCCATCCGCTATTGCTATTTGCATTGAACTTTGCATAAATAGAATGAATAGGTGGTATCAGTGAGCTAGACAATATGGCACACTTCAAGTCGCTTCGCTTATATACAGTGCGACTCAAAAAGCTCGATGTACGGGGTGTTACGATAAAATTGACGAGAAAAAATAAAAATTACAGATTCGAGGAAATTTTCGGTTCTTTCTGCTTCGGAGGGGTTCTCTGACGTGCGTAGGACCGTTTTATATACAAAGTGTTGGAAAAATGTCGAACGTTAAAAATGTAAAAATTAAGGGAACTGAACATTTTTTGGTACGAAACTTCCGTCGGGGACTCTACCGCACTAATTATCGAAAATACGGGTGTTTAAAAATTCGAACTGTTCCCTAAAAATCCTGGACATTCGTGGATTTAAAATTTTTTTTTTCTGATGAAACTTTTACAATAGTTTGTAGAAAAACTGTAAAACATATATACTTTGGTATTATTATGTATATGAATACATACTTATGAAAAATTCAGCGTGTAAAATAAAAACCATTCTCTACATCCACAAAATTTATGGATTTTATTTTTTTATGAAACTTGACGATTGTAAAAAAATCATACTAATGAGAAAATACAGGGTGCTTAACGAAACCAAACCATACTCTAAGAATCCTCACAATAATTCATTGAATATTTTTTCATGAAACTTTTCACAATGGTCTGTAAGAAAACTATGGGTACTAATTAAAAAACTACTGGGTGTTTAAAAAACTGAACCAATATTGAAACTCCCAAAATTCATGGAAATTTTTATTTATTAAACTTCCATCAAGGATTTATTATGACACTCACTAACGAAGCAAATACAGAGTGTTTAATAATAACGAACCATTCTCTAAAAATCCTCAAAATTCATGGAATTAAAAATTCTTTTGATGAAACTTTATACAATGTTCTGGGAAAATATACTAATTAAGAAATACTTTGTTTTTAAAAAAACCTAACCATTTCCTAAAAATCAACAAAACTCATGGAATTAAAAAATTATTTTTGATAAAACCTTATACAATGGTTTGTAAAAATCTATACTAATGAAAAAATACAGGAGGTTTAAAACAACCTAACCATTTCCTAAAAATCAACAAAATTCATGGAATTAAAAAATTCTATTTGATGAAATTTTATACAATGTTCTGTAGGAAAATATACTAATTAAGAAATACAGAGTGTTTAAAAATAACGAACCATTCTCTAAAATTCCTCAAAGTTCATGGAATTAGAAAATTCATTTTGATGAAACTTTGTACAATAGTTTTAAAACATCTATACTAATGAAAAATACAGGAGGTTTCAAAACTGAACTGTTCCCTAAAAATCCTAAACATTCGTGGATTTAAATTTTTTTTGCTTTCTGATGAAACTTTTACAATAGTTTGTAAAAACTATAAAAATATATACTTTGGTATTATTATGTATATGAATACATACTTATGAAAAATACAGGGTGTAAAATAAAGAACCATTCTCTACAGCCACAAAATTTATGGAATTTAATTTTTTTATTAAACTTTTCACGATTATAAAAATTATACTAATGAAAAATACAGGGTGCTTAACGAAACCAAACCATACTCTAAGAATCCCCACAATAATTCATTGAATATTTTTTATTAACCTTTTCACGATGGTCTCTGTAAGAAATATATACTAATTAAAAACTACTGGGTGTTTAAGAAAACTGAACAAATATTGAAACTCCCAAAATTCATGGAAATTTTTTATTTATTAAACTTCCATCAAGGATTTATTATGACACTCACTATCGAAGCAAATACAGAGTGTTTAATAATAACGAACCATTTTCTAAAAATTTTCTAAAATTCATGGAATTACAAAATTCTTTTGATGAAACTTTATACAATGTTCTGTAGGAAAAATATACTAATTAAAAATACAGAGTATTTAAAAATAACGAACCATTCTCTAAAATTTTCAAAATTCTTGGAATTAAAAAATTCTGTTTGATGAAATTTTATACAATGTTCTGTAGGAAAAATATACTAATTAAGAAATACAGAGTGTTTAAAAATAACGAACCATTCTCTAAAAATCCTCAAAATTCATGGAATTTGAAAATTCTTTTTGATGAAACTTTATACAATACTTTGTAAAAATCTATATTAATGAAAAAATACAGGGGGTTTAAAATAACCGAACCGTTCCCTAAAAATCCTGAACATTTGTGGATTAAATTTTTTTTTTGCTTTCTGATGAAACTTTTTACATTAGTTTGTCAAAAAACTATAAAAATATATACTTAGGTTTTATTATGTATATAAATACATACGTATGAAAAAATACAGGGTGTAATATATAGATCCATTCTCTAGATCCACAAAATTTATGGAATTTATTTTTTTTTATGAAACTTTTCACGATTGTAAAAAATTATACCGATGAAAAATACGGGGTGTTTAACAAAACCAAACCATTCTCTAAAAATCCTCACAATTCATGGAATATTTTCTAATGAAACTTTTCACAACGGTCTGTAAGAAAACTATACTAATTAAAAACTACTGGGTGTTTAAAACCGACCTTTCTCTAGAAACCTTCATGGAAGTATAATATTCCTTTGATGAAACGTTTAACAATGGTCTATATGGAAACTATTTTAATGAAAACAATACAGGGTGTTTAAGAAAACTGAACCAATATTGAAACTCCCAAAATTCATGGAATAAAATTATTTGTTTTGCTTCGGATGGGTTGTTGGATGTACGAAATACCGTTTTATATACAAAGTGTTGGAAAAATGTTGAACGGTAAAAATCTCAAAATTAAGAGAACTGACTAATTTATTTTACTCAACTTCCATCGGGGGTCTCTTAACGCACTAATTATCGAAAAATACATGGTGTTTAAAAAAACTAACCCTACTAAGAAAGGTCAAGTCGGCGAATGCCGACTTGCCACCTTCTAGTTACTATATTTTAAATTGCGCGATTGCCTCTCGCTCCCACGGGGGGTGCGTAAAAGTGGCAATTTATCTCCTCAACGGCTTTTTTCGCGAGCCGCGCCGCGGGGAGCCGAAGGGCGCGAAGCGCCCTTCGGTCCTGGGGTTGTCGCTTAGGCGTATTTCGGTGTGTTCTTTTACCGTTTTCGGGGCGAATTTTGCGTTTTTCCGGAGGTCCGCCGGCGTTACTTTTCCGTTTTCGCGAGGAAACGAGACAAAAGTCGAAAAAAACGCCCCTTATCGGAAGTCCGGAAGCCGCCCGGAGGCCGGTTTCGCTGCGCGCGTGGTTTTTCGGGCGAGCCCGTTGGAGACGCGGCCGCGGGCGAGTCTCTTGATTTGGTCCTTTCTCCGTCGCGACAAGGCGCTCGGCGGGCCGTTTTCGCGTTTTTCTAGGTAAATTTTCCGTTTTTCGGAGGGTCCTCGCCGGCCGATCTCGGCGAGCGAGATGGATATAGCGGAGGCGGAGCTTATCGCCCGGGAATCGGAGAAACGTCAGTCGGATATGGGTAGACGTCAAACTATTTCGGATTCGATATTTTCGTATTTTCCCGCATTCATTTCCAGAAATGCATGTCGAAACGTAAACTTTGAACCTTCTACAATGTGTCGCGTGCCTCAGATTTAGGTTTAAAATTCGATTTTATAGGAAAATAGCGAAAGTTTTGGTCAATTACACGTTCGGCTGCATTCGCCTTCGCTCGGCCGTCGAAACGTCAAACGGCTAGCCGGACGGTGCACGGCCGGTGACAGCTCGGATAAAACGTAGGAACGTTCGCTAAACGGGCAGATCTGAGACCCGCCAAGGCCGGAAAAGGTAAATTTAAAGTCTCTAGATACTTTCTGTTATGCGAGCGCTGGGTTTTGAATTCGAATTTGTATCGAATTTTGCGTAATACCGAACCGAGACGTGGAGAAGAGCCTGGCAATATGGCGGGTCCTCACAAAACCTTCAAAACGTTACATTTTGCAAAGTAAGTACCCCTTTATTTCCATAAAGCCATATCGAAACGTAAACTTTGAACCTTCTACAATGTGTCGTGTGCCTCAGATCTGTTTTTAAAATTCGATTTTATAGTAAAAATTGCGAAAATTTGCGACGTCAAATGGCAAGTGCGCGGTGACATTTTCGAATAAATCGCAGAAAATTTCGCTAAATGGGCCGACCGGAGCCCCCCAAATGTCGAAAACGGTAAATCTGAAGTCTCTAGATACGTTGTGTTATGCGAGCGTTTGGTTTTGAATTCGTTTTGTATCGAAATTTGCGAAAATCCTAAGCAAGACGGGGTCAAAATGACGTAAGCCATAGAACAGCTGTCAAATATTTCCATCCGCTATTGCTATTTGCATTGAACTTTGCATAAATAGAATGAATAGGTAGGTGGTATCAGTGAGCTAGACAATATGGCAGACCAAGACGGGGTCAAAATGACGGAAGCCATAGAACAGCTGTCAAATATTTCCATCCGCTATTGCTATTTGCATTGAACTTTGCATAAATAGAATGAATAGGTGGTATCAGTGAGCTAGACAATATGGCACACTTCAAGTCGCTTCGCTTATATACAGTGCGACTCAAAAAAGCTCGATGTACGGGGTGTTACGATAAAAATTGACGAGAAAAAATAAAAATTACAGATTCGAGGAAATTTTCGGTTCTTTCGCTTCGGAGGGTTCTCTGACGTGCGTAGGACCGTTTATATACAAAGTGTTGGAAAAATGTCGAACGTTAAAAAATGTAAAAATTAAAGGAACTGAAAATTTTTTGGTACGAAAACTTCCGTCGGGGACTCTTACCGCACTAATTATCGAAAAAATACGGGGTGTTTAAAAATTCAGAACCGTTCCTAAAAATCCTGGACATTCGTGGATTTAAAATTTTTTTGCTTTCTGATGAAACTTTTTACAATAGTTTGTAGAAAAACTGTAAAAATATATACTTTGGTATTATTATGTATATGAATACATACTTATGAAAAATACAGCGTGTAAAATAAAAAACCATTCTCTACATCCACAAAATTTATGGATTTTATTTTTTATGAAACTTTTGACGATTGTAAAAAAATCATACTAATGAGAAAATACAGGGTGTAACGAAACCAAACCATACTCTAAGAATCCTCACAATAATTCATTGAATATTTTTCATGAAACTTTTCACAATGGTCTGTAAGAAAACTATGTATACTAATTAAAAAACTACTGGGTGTTTAAAAAACTGAACCAATATTGAAACTCCCAAAATTCATGGAAATTTTTTTTATTTATTAAACTTCCATCAAGGATTTATTATGACACTCACTAACGAAGCAAATACAGAGTGTTTAATAATAACGAACCATTCTCTAAAAATCCTCAAAATTCATGGAATTAAAAAATTCTTTTTGATGAAACTTTATACAATGTTCTGTAGGAAAAATATACTAATTAAGAAATACAGAGTGTTTAAAAAAACCTAACTATTTCTAAAAATCAACAAAACTCATGGAATTAAAAAATTATTTTTGATAAAACCTTATACAATGGTTTGTAAAAATCTATACTAATGAAAAAATACAGGAGGTTTAAAAAAACCTAACCATTTCCTAAAAATCAACAAAATTCATGGAATTAAAAAATTCTATTTGATGAAATTTTATACAATGTTCTGTAGGAAAAATATACTAATTAAGAAATACAGAGTGTTTAACAATAACGAACCATTCTCTAAAATTCCTCAAAGTTCATGGAATTAGAAAATTCATTTTGATGAAACTTTGTACAATAGTTTTAAAACATCTATACTAATGAAAAAATACAGGAGGTTTCAAAAAACCGAACCGTTCCCTAAAATCCTAAACATTCGTGGATTTAAATTTTTTTGCTTTCTGATGAAACTTTTTACAATAGTTTGTAAAAAACTATAAAAATATATACTTTGGTATTATTATGTATATGAATACATACTTATGAAAAATACAGGGTGTAAAATAAAGAACCATTCTCTACAGCCACAAAATTTATGGAATTTAATTTTTTTAATAAACTTTTCACGATTATAAAAAATTATACTAATGAAAAAATACAGGGTGCTTAACGAAACCAAACCATACTCTAAGAATCCCCACAATAATTCATTGAATATTTTTTTATGAAACTTTTCACAATGGTCTGTAAGAAAACTATACTAATTAAAAAATTCTGGGTGTTTAAGAAAACTGAACCAATATTGAAACTCCCAAAATTCATGGAAATTTTTTTTTATTTATTAAACTTCCATCAAGGATTTATTATGACACTCATTAACGAAGCAAATACAGAGTGTTTAATAATAACGAACCATTCTCTAAAAATCCTCAAAATTCATGGAATTAAATAATTCTTTTTGATGAAACTTTATACAATGTTCTGTAGGAAAAATATACTAATTAAAAAATACAGAGTGTTTAAAAAAAAAGAACCATTCTCTAAAATTCCTCAAAATTCATGGAATTAAAAAATTCTTTTTGATGAAACTTTATACAATGTTCTATAGGAAAAATATCCTAATTAAGAAATACAGAGGACTGTTCCCTAAAAATCCTGAAAATTCGTGGATTTAAAATTTTTTTTTTTGCTTTCTGATGAAACTTTTTACATTAGTTTGTCAAAAAACTATAAAAATATATACTTAGGTTTTATTATGTATATAATTACATACTTATGAAAAAAATACAGGGTGTAATATATAGATCCATTCTCTAGATCCACAAAATTTATGGAATTTATTTTTTTATGAAACTTTTCACGATTGTAAAAATTATACCGATGAAAAATACAGGGTGTTTAACAAAACCAAACCATTCTCTAAAAATCCTCACAATTCATGGAATATTTTCTAAAGAAACTTTTCACAACGGTCTGTAAGAAAACTATACTAATTAAAAAACTACTGGGTGTTTAAAAAACCGACCTTTCTCTAGAAACCTTCATGGAAGTATAATATTCCTTTGATGAAACGTTTAACAATGGTCTATATGGAAACTATTTTAATGAAAACAATACAGGGTGTTTAAGAAAACTGAACCAATATTGAAACTCCCAAAATTCATGGAATAAAATTATTTGTTTTGCTTCGGATGGGTTGTCGGATGTACGAAAGACCGTTTTATATACAAAGTGTTGGAAAAATGTTGAACGGTAAAAAATCTCAAAATTAAGAGAACTGACTAATTTATTTTACTCAACTTCCATCGGGGGTCTCTTAACGCACTAATTATCGAAAAAATACATGGTGTTTAAAAAAAACTAACCCTACTCAAGAAAGGTCAAGTCGGCGAATGCCGACTTGCCACCTTTCTAGTTCTAATATATTAAAATGCGCGATTGCCTCTCGCTCCCACCGGGGGTGCGGAAAAGTGGCAAAGTATCTCCTCAAAGGCTTTTTTCGCGAGCCGCGCCGCGGCGAGCCGAAGGGCGCGAAGCGCCCTTCGGTCCTGGGGTTGTCGCTTAGGCGTATTTCGGTGGGTTCTTTTTACCTTTTTCGGGGCGAATTTTGCGTTTTTCCGGCGGGCCGCCGGCGTTACTTTTCCGTTTTCGCGAGGAAACGAGACAAAAGTCGAAAAAAACGCCCCTTATCGGAAGTCCGGAAGCCGCCCGGAGGCCGGTTTCGCTGCGCGCGTGGTTTTTCGGGCGAGCCCGTCGGGGACGCGGTCGCGGGCGAGTCTCTTATTTGGTCCTTTCTCCGTCGCGACGAGGCGCTCGGCGGGCCGTTTTCGCGATTTTCTAGGTAAATTTTCCGTTTTCGGAGGGTCCTCGCCGGCCGTTCTCGGCGAGAGGGATGGAGATAGCGGAGGAGGAGCTTATCGCCCGGGAATCGGAGAAACGTCAGTCGGATATGGGTAGACGTCAAACTATTTCGGATTCGATATTTTCCTATTTTCTCGCATTCGTTTCCAGAAATGCATGTTGAAACGTAAACTTTGAACCTTCTACAATGTGTCGCGTGCCTCAGATTTAGGTTTAAAATTCGATTTTATAGGGAAAATAGCGAAAGTTTTGGTCAATTACACGTTCGGCTGCATTCGCCTTCGCTCGGCCGTCCGAAACGTCAAACGGCTAGCCGGACGGTGCACGGTCGGTGACAGCTCGGATAAAACGTAGGAACGTTCGCTAAACGGATCGAGCGGAGACCCGCCAAGGCCGGAAAAGGTAAATTTAAAGTCCTAGATGCTTTCTGTGATGCGAGCGCTGGGTTTTGAATTCGAATTTGTATCGAATTTTGCGTAATACCGAACCGAGACGTGGAGAAGAGCCTGGCAATATGGCCCCCAATAGGACCCCTTTATTTCCATAAAGCCATATCGAAACGTAAACTTTGAACCTTCTACAATGTGTCGTGTGCCTCACGTTTAGGTTTAAAATTCGATTTTATAGTGAAAATAGCAAAAATTTTCGTCTACTACAGAAACGTCAAATGGCGAGTGCGCGGTGACATTTCGAATAAATCGCAGAAAATTTCGCTAAATGGGCCGACCGAGGCCCCTAAGGCCGACAACGGTAAATTTGAAGTCTCTAGATACGTTGTGTTATGCGAGCGTTTGGTTTTGAATTCGTTTTCGTATCGAAATTTGCGAAAATTCTAAGCAAGACGGGGTCAAAATGACGGAAGCCATAGAACAGCTGTCAAATATTTCCATCCGCTATTGCTATTTGCATTGAACTTTGCATAAATAGAATGAATAGGTGGTATCAGTGAGCTAGACAATATGGCAGACCAAGACGGGGTCAAAATGACGGAAGCCATAGAACAGCTGTCAAATATTTCCATCCGCTATTGCTATTTGCATTGAACTTTGCATAAATAGAATGAATAGGTGGTATCAGTGAGCTAGACAATATGGCAGACTTCAAGTCGCTTCGCTTATATACAGTGCGACTCAAAAGCTCGATGTACGGGGTATTACGATAAAAATTGACGAGAAAAAAATAAAAATTACAGATTCGAGGAAATTTTCGGTTCTTTCGCTTCGGAGGGGTTCTGTGACGTTCGTAGGCCCGTCTTAAATGCAAAGTGTTGGAAAAATGTGAAACGTTAAAAAAATGTCAAAATTAAGGGAACTGAACATTTTTTTGGTACGAAACTTCCGTCGGGGGACTCTTACCGCACTAATTATCGAAAAAAATACGGGGTGTTTAAAAAATCCGAACCATTCCCTAAAAATCCTGAACATTTGTGGATTAAAAATTTTTTTTTTCTTTCTGATGAAACTTTTTACAATAGTTTGTAAAAAAACTATAAAAAATATATACTTTGGTATTATTATGTATATGAATACATACTTATGAAAAATACAGGGTGTAAAATAAAGAACCATTCTCTAGATCCACAAAATTTATGGAATTTATGGAATCATTGAATTAAAAATTCTTTTGATGAAATTTTATACAATATTATGTAGGAAAAATATCGCAATAAAGAAATACAGACGATTTAAAAATAACGAACCATTCTCTAAAAATCCTCAAAATTCTTTTTGATGAAACATTTCACATTAGTTTGTTAAAAACTATACTAATGAAAAAATACAGGAGGTTTAAAAAAACCGAACCATTCTCTAAAAATCAACAAAATTCATGGAATTAAAAAATTCTTTTTGATGAAACTTTTTACAATGTTCTGTAGGAAAAATATACTATTGAACAAATACGGGGTGTTTAAAAAAACCGAACTGTTCCCTAAAAATCCTGAAAATTTTTTTTTTGCTTTCTGATGAAACATTTTACAATAGTTTGTCAAAAACTATAAAAATATATACTTAGGTTTTATTATGTATATAAATACATACGTATGAAAAAATATAGCGTGTAATATAAACAACCATTCTCTAGATCCACAAAATTTATGGATTTTATTTTTTTTTTATGAAACTTTTCATGATTGTAAAAATATTATACTAATGATATAATACAGGGTGTTTAGCAAAACCAAACCATTCTCTAAGAATCCTCACAATTCATAGAATATTTTCTTATGAACACAATGGTCTCTAAGAAAACTATACTAATTAAAAGACTACTGGGTGTTTAAAAAAAATTAACCATTTTCTATAAACCTTCATGGAAGTATAATATTCTCTTGATGAAACTTTTAACAATGGTCTATATGGAAACTATTTTCATGAGAACAATACAGGGTGTTTAAGAGAATCGAATCATTTTAAAAATTCTAAAAACTTGAAATTAAAAACTCTTTTTGGTTTTTGATGAAACTTTTAAGATAGTTTGTAAAAAACTATAAAAATACATATTTAGGTATTATTATGTAGCTATATAAATACATACTTATGAAAAATACAGTGTGTAAAATAAAGACCAATTCTCTAGATCCACAAAATTTATGGAATTTAATTTTTTATGAAACTTTTCACGATTGTAAAAAATTATACCGATGAAAAATACGGGGTGTTTAACAAAACCAAACCATTCTTTAAATATCCTCACAATTCATGGAATATTTTCTAATGAAACTTTTCACAACGGTCTGTAAGAAAACTATACTAATTAAAAAACTACTGGGTGTTTAAAAAACCGACCGTTCTCTAGAAAGCTTCATGGAAGTATAATATTCCTTTGATGAAACTTTTAACAATGGTCTATATGGAAACTATTTTAATGAAAACAATACAAGAGAACTGACTAATTTATTTTAGTCAACTTCCATCGGAGGTCTCTTAACGCACTAATTATCGAAAAAATACATAGTGTTTAAAAAAAACTAACCCTACTCAAGAAAGGTCAACGACTTGCCACCTTTCTAGTTCTAATATATTAAAATGCGCGATTGCCTCTCGCTCCCACCGGGGGTGCGGAAAAGTGGCAAAGTGTCCGGGTAAAGGCTTTTTTCGCGAGCCGCGCGGCGGCGAGCCGAAGGGCGGGGTTGGGGTTGTCGCTTAGGCGTATTTCGGTGGGTTCTTTTTACCTTTTTCGGGGCGAATTTTGCGTTTTCCCGGAGGTCCGCCGGCGTTACTTTTCCGTTTTCGCGAGGAAACGAGACAAAGTCGAAAAAACGCCCCTTATCGGAAGTCCGGAAGCCGCCCGGAGGCCGGTTTCGCCCGCGCCACGTTTTTCGGGCGGGCCCGTCGGGGCCGCGGCCGCGGGCGAGTCTCGTTATTTGGTCCTTTCTCCGTCGCGACGAGGCGCTCGGCGGGCCGTTTTTCGCGTTTTTCTAGGTAAATTTTCCCTTTTTCGGAGGGTCCTCGCCGGCCGATCTCGGCGAGCGAGATGGATATAGCGGAGGCGGAGCTTATCGCCCGGGAATCGGAGAAACGTCAGTCGGATATGGGTAGACGTCAAACTATTTCGGATTCGATATTTTCCTATTTTCCCGCATTCATTTCCAGAAATGCATGTTGAAACGTAAACTTTGAACCTTCTACAATGTGTCGCGTGCCTCAGATTTAGGTTTAAAATTCGATTTTATAGGAAAATAGCGAAAGTTTTGGTCAATTACACGTTCGGCTGCATTCGCCTTCGCTCGGCCGTCCGAAACGTCAAACGGCTAGCCGGACGGTGCGATGCCGTTGACAGCTCCGGATAAAACTTAGAACGTTCGCTAAACGGGCCGTTCGGAGATCCGCAAAGGCAAAAGGTAAATTTAAAGTCTCTAGATACTTTCTGTTATGCGAGCGCTGGGTTTTGAGTTCCAATTTGTATCGAATTTTGCGTAATACCAAACAGAGACGTGGAGAAGAGCCTGGCAATATGGCGGGTCCTCACAAAACCTTCAAAATGTTACATTTTGCAAAGTAAGTACCTTTATTTTCATAAAGCCATATCGAAACGTAAACTTTGAACCTTCTACAATGTGTCGTGTGCCTCAGATCTGTTTTAAAATTCGATTTTATAGTAAAAATTGCGAAAATTTGCGACGTCAAATGGCGAGTGCGCGGTGACATTTCCGAATAAATCGCAGAAAATTTCGCTAAATGGGCCGACCGGAGCCCCCCAAACGCCGAAAACGGTAAATCTGAAGTCTCTAGATACGTTGTGTTATGCGAGCGTTTGGTTTTGAATTCGTTTTTGTATCGAAATTTGCGAAAATCCTAAGCAAGACGGGGTCAAAATGACGTAAGCCATAGAACAGCTGTCAAATATTTCCATCCGCTATTGCTATTTGCATTGAACTTTGCATAAATAGAATGAATAGGTAGGTGGTATCAGTGAGCTAGACAATATGGCAGACCAAGACGGGGTCAAAATGACGGAAGCCATAGAACAGCTGTCAAATATTTCCATCCGCTATTGCTATTTGCATTGAACTTTGCATAAATAGAATGAATAGGTGGTATCAGTGAGCTAGACAATATGGCACACTTCAAGTCGCTTCGCTTATATACAGTGCGACTCAAAACTCGATGTACGGGGTGTTACGATAAAAATTGACGAGAAAAAATAAAAATTACAGATTCGAGGAAATTTTCGGTTCTTTCGCTTCGGAGGGGTTCTCTGACGTGCGTAGGACCGTTTTATATACAAAGTGTTGGAAAAATGTCGAACGTTAAAAAATGTAAAAATTAAGGAACTGAAAATTTTTTGGTTCGCAACTTCCGGCGGGGGTATCTCAACGCACTAATTATCGCAAAAAATAAGGGGTGTTTAAAAAATTCGTACCGTTCCCTAAAAATCCCGGACATTCGTGGATTTAAAAATTTTTTTTTGCTCTGATGAAACTTTTACAATAGTTTGTAGAAAAACTGTAAAAATATATACTTTGGTATTATTATGTATATGAATACATACTTATGAAAAATACAGCGTGTAAAATAAAAACCATTCTCTACATCAACAAAATTTATGGATTTTATTTTTTTTATGAAACTTTTGACGATTGTAAAAAATCATACTCATGAGAAAATACAGGGTGCTTAACGAAACCAAACCATACTCTAAGAATCCTCACAATATTTCATTCAATATTTTTTGAAACTTTTCACAATGGTCTGTAAGAAAACTATGTATACTAATTAAAAAACTACTGGGTGTTTAAAAAACTGAACCAATATTGAAACTCCCAAAATTCATGGAAATTTTTTATTTATTAAACTTCCATCAAGGATTTATTATGACACTCACTAACGAAGCAAATACAGAGTGTTTAATAATAACGAACCATTCTCTAAAAATTTTCAAAATTCTTGGAATTAAAAAATTCTTTTTGATGAAACTTTATACAATGTTCTGTAGGAAAAATATACTAATTAAAAATACAGAGTGTTTAAAAATAACGAACCATTCTCTAAAAATTTTCAAAATTCATGGAATTAAAAATTCTGTTTGATGAAAT
Organism: Monochamus saltuarius; assembly: GCA_025584915.1. Classification (NCBI taxonomy): domain Eukaryota; kingdom Metazoa; phylum Arthropoda; class Insecta; order Coleoptera; family Cerambycidae; genus Monochamus; species Monochamus saltuarius. Next base: position 33,869,611 of record CM046723.1, read on the forward strand.
TTTATACAATGTTCTGTAGGAAAAATATACTAATTAAGAAATACAGAGTGTTTAAAAATAACGAACCATTCTCTAAAAATCCTCAAAATTCATGGAATTAGAAAATTCTTTTTGATGAAACTTTATACAATAGTTTGTAAAAATCTATATTAATGAAAAATACAGGGGTTTAAAAATACCGAACCGTTCCTAAAAATCCTGAATATTTGTGGATTTAAAATTTTTTTCTTTCTGATGAAACTTTTACAATAGTTTGTAAAAAACTATAAAAAATATATACTTTGGTATTATTATGTATATGAATACATACTTATGAAAAAATACAGGGTGTAAAATAAAGAACCATTCTCTAGATCCACAAAATTTATGGAATTTATTTTTTTTTTATGAAACTTTTCACGATTGTAAAAATATTATACTAATGAAAATATACAGGGTGCTTAACGAAACCAAACCATACTCTAAGAATCCCCACAATAATTCATTGAATATTTTTATTAACCTTTTCACGATGGTCTCTAAGAAATATATACTAATTAAAAAACTACTGGGTGTTTAAGAAAACTGAACAAATATTGAAACTCCCAAAATTCATGGAAATTTTTTTTTTATTTATTAAACTTCCATCAAGGATTTATTATGACACTCACTATCGAAGCAAATACAGAGTGTTTAATAATAACGAACCATTCTCTAAAAATTTTCAAAATTCATTCTTTTTGATGAAACTTTATACAATGTTCTGTAGGAAAAATATACTAATTAAAAAATACAGAGTGTTTAAAAATAACGAACCATTCTCTAAAAATTTTCAAAATTCTTGGAATTAAAAAATTCTGTTTGATGAAATTTTATACAATGTTCTGTAGGAAAAATATACTAATTAAGAAATACAGAGTGTTTAAAAATAACGAACCATTCTCTAAAAATCCTCAAAATTCATGGAATTTGAAAATTCTTTTTGATGAAACTTTATACAATACTTTGTAAAAATCTATATTAATGAAAAATACAGGGGGTTTTAAAAAAACGAACCCGTCCCTAAAAATCCTGCACAATTGTGGTTTAAAATTTTTTTTTGCTCTCTGATGAAACTTTACAATAGTTTGTAAAAACTATAAAAATATATACTTAGGTATTATTATGTATATGAATACATACTTATGAAAAATACAGGGTGTAAAATAAAGAACCATTCTCTAGAAATCTAGAAATTTATGGAAGTTATTTTTTTATGAAACTTTTCACAATGGTCTGTAAGAAAACTATACTAATTAAAGAACTACTGGGAGTTTAAAAGACTGAACCAATATTGAAACTCCCAAAATTCATGGAAAATTTTTCAAAATCATTGAATTAAAAATTCTTTTGATGAAATTTTATACAATGTTCTGTAGGAAAAATATCGCAATAAAGAAATACAGACGATTTAAAAATAACGAACCATTCTCTAAAAATCCTCAAAATTCATGGAGTTAAAAATTCTTTTGATGAAACATTTCACATTAGTTTGTTAAAAACTATACTAATGAAAAATACAGGAGGTTTAAAAAACCGAACCATTCTCTAAAAATCAACAAAATTCATGGAATTAAAAATTCTTTTTGATGAAACTTTTACAATGTTCTGTAGGAAAAATATACTATTGAACAAATACGGGTGTTTAAAAACCGAACTGTTCCCTAAAAATCCTGAAAATTCGTGGATTTAAATTTTTTTTTTCTGATGAAACATTTTACAATAGTTTGTCAAAAAACTATAAAAATATATACTTAGGTTTTATTATGTATATAAATACATACGTATGAAAAAATATAGGGTGTAATATAAAGAACCATTCTCTAGATCCACAAAATTTATGGAATTTATTTTTTTTATGAAACTTTTGTGATTGTAAAAAAATTATACTAATGAAAAAATACAGGGTGTTTAGCAAAACCAAACCATTCTCTAAGAATCCTCACAATTCATAGAATATTTTCTTATGAACACAATGGTCTGTAAGGAAACTATATTAATTAAAAGACTACTGGGTGTTTAAAAAAAATGAACCATTCTCTATAAACCTTCATGGAAGTATAATATTTTCTTGATGAAACTTTTAACAATGGTCTATATGGAAACTATTTTCATGAGAACAATACGGGGTGTTTAAGAGAATCGAATCATTTTAAAAATCCTAAAACTTGAAATTAAAAACTCTTTTTTTTGTTGAAACTTTTAAGATAGTTTGTAAAAAACTATAAAAATACATATTTAGGTATTATTATGTAGCTATATAAATACATACTTATGAAAAATACAGTGTGTAAAATAAAGACCAATTCTCTAGATCCACAAAATTTATGGAATTTAATTTTTTTATGAAACTTTTCACGATTGTAAAAAATATACTGATGAAAAATACGGGTGTTTAACAAAACCAAACCATTCTCTAAGAATCCTCACAATTCATGGAATATTTTCTAATGAAACTTTTCACAACGGTCTGTAAGAAAACTATACTAATTAAAAACTACTGGGTGTTTAAAAACCGACCTTTCTCCAGAAACATTCATTGAAGTATAATATTCCTTTGATGAAACGATTAACAATGGTCTATATGGAAACTATTTTAATGAAAACAATACAGGGTGTTTAAGAAAAATGAACCAATATTGAAACTCCCAAAATTCATGGAATAAATTTTTTTTTGCTTCGGATGGGTTGTCGGATGTACGAAAGACCGTTTTATATACAAAGTGTTGGAAAAATGTTGAACGTTAAAAGAATCTCAAAATTAAGAGAACTGACTAATTTATTTTACTCAACTTCCATCGGAGGTTTCTTAACGCACTAATTATCGAAAAATACATGGTGTTTAAAAAAACTAACCCTACTCAAGACCTTTCACCTTTCTAGTTCTTATATATTAAAATCCGTTGCCTTTTCTCGCTCCCACCGGGCGGGCGGAAAAGTGGCAAAGTTTTGCCGCCACAAGGCTTTTTGGCGAGCCGCGCGACGCGGCAAGTCGAAGTCGGATTCGGTCTTTTTGCGTAGCTTAGGCGTATTTCGGTTGGTTCTTTTACCCTTTTCGGGGCGAATTTTGTGTTTTCCGGAGGTCCGCGGCCGCCGGTTTTCGATTTTCGCGAGGAAACGAGACAAAATTCGAAAACCACGCCCATTATCGGAAGCCCGAAAATCGGTCGGAGGCCGGTTTCGCTGCGCGACGTTTTTAGGAGAGCCCGTCGGGGACGCGGTCGCGGGCGAGTCTCTTTATTGGTCCTTTCTCCGTCGCGACGAGGCGCTCGGCGGGCCGTTTTTCGCGTTTTTCTAGGTAAATTTCCCGTTTTTCGGAGGGTCCTCGCCGGCCGTTCTCGGCGAGCGAGATGCAGATAGCGCGGGAGGAGCTTATCGCCCGGGAATCGGAGAAACGTCAGTCGGATATGGGTAGACGTCAAACTATTTCGGAATCGATATTTTCGTATTTTCCGCATTCATTTCAACAAAGCCATGTCGAAACGTAAACTTTGAACCTTCTACAATGTGTCGCGTGCCTCAGATTTAGGTTTAAAATTCGATTTTATAGTGAAAATAGCGAAAGTTTTGGTCAATTACACGTTCGGCGGCATTCGCGTGCGCTCGGCCGCCCGAAACGTCAAACGGCAAGCCGGACGGTGCGGTGCCGTTGACAGCTCCGGATAAAACTTAAGAACGTTTGCGAAACTGGCCGATCTGAGACCCGCCAAGGCCGGAAAAGGTAAATTTAAAGTCTCTAGATGCTTTCTGTTATGCGAGCGCTGGGTTTTGAATTCGAATTTGTATCGAATTTTGCGTAATACCGAACCGAGACGTGGAGAAGAGCCTGGCAATATGGCGGGTCCTCACAAAACCTTCAAAACGTTACATTTTGCAAAGTAAGTACCCCTTTATTTCCATAAAGCCATATCGAAACGTAAACTTTGAACCTTCTACAATGTGTCGTGTGCCTCAGATCTGTTTTTAAAATTCGATTTTATAGTAAAAATTGCGAAAATTTGCGACGTCAAATGGCGAGTGCGCGGTGACATTTCCGAATAAATCGCAGAAAATTTCGCTAAATGGGCCGACCGGAGCCCCCCAAAAGCCGAAAACGGTAAATCTGAAGTCTCTAGATACGTTGTGTTATGCGAGCGTTTGGTTTTGAATTCGTTTTGTATCGAAATTTGCGAAAATCTAAGCAAGACGGGGTCAAAATGACGTAAGCCATAGAACAGCTGTCAAATATTTCCATCCGCTATTGCTATTTGCATTGAACTTTGCATAAATAGAATGAATAGGTAGGTGGTATCAGTGAGCTAGACAATATGGCAGACCAAGACGGGGTCAAAATGACGGAAACCATAGAACAGCTGTCAAATATTTCCATCCGCTATTGCTATTTGCATTGAACTTTGCATAAATAGAATGAATAGGTGGTATCAGTGAGCTAGACAATATGGCACACTTCAAGTCGCTTCGCTTATATACAGTGCGACTCAAAAAAGCTCGATGTACGGGGTGTTACGATAAAAATTGACGAGAAAAATATAAAAATTACAGATTCGAGGAAATTTTCGGGTCTTTCGCTTCGTATGGTTTCTCTGACGTGCGTAGGACCGTTTTATATACAAAGTGTTGGAAAAATGTCGAACGTTAAAAAATGTAAAAATTAAGGGAACTGAAAATTTTTTGGTACGAAAACTTCCGTCGGGGACTCTTACCGCACTAATTATCGAAAAAATACGGGGTGTTTAAAAATTCGAACCGTTCCCTAAATCCTGGACATTCGTGGATTTAAAATTTTTTTTTTGCTTTCTGATGAAACTTTTTACAATAGTTTGTAGAAAAACTGTAAAAAATATATACTTTGGTATTATTATGTATATGAATACATACTAAAAAATACAGGGTGTAAAATAAAAACCATTCTCTACATCCACAAAATTTATGGATTTTATTTTTTATGAAACTTTTGACGATTGTAAAAAAATCATACTAATGAGAAAATACAGGGTGCTTAACGAAACCAAACCATACTCTAAGAATCCTCACAATAATTCATTGAATATTTTTCATGAAACTTTTCACAATGGTCTGTAAGAAAACTATGTATACTAATTAAAAACTACTGGGTGTTTAAAAACTGAACCAATATTGAAACTCCCAAAATTCATGGAAATTTTTTATTTATTAAACTTCCATCAAGGATTTATTATGACACTCACTAACAAGCAAATACAGAGTGTTTAATAATAACGAACCATTCTCTAAAAATCCTCAAAATTCATGGAATTAAAAATTCTTTTGATGAAACTTTATACAATGTTCTGTAGGAAAAATATACTAATTAAGAAATACAGAGGGTTTAAAAAACCTAACCATTTCCTAAAAATCAACAAAACTCATGGAATTAAAAATTATTTTTGATAAAACCTTATACAATGGTTTGTAAAAATCTATACTAATGAAAAATACAGGAGGTTTAAAAAACCTAACCAATTCCTAAAAAACAACAAAATTCATGGAATTAAAAAATTCAATTTGATGAAATTTTATACAATGTTCTGGAGGAAAAATATACTAATTAGGAAATACAGAGAGTTTAAACATAACGAACCAATCTCTAAAATTCCTCAAAGATCATGGAATTAGAAAATTCATTTTGAAACTTTGTACAATAGTTTTAAAACATCTATACTAATGAAAAATACAGGAGGTTTCAAAAAACCGAACCGTTCCCTAAAAATCCTAAACATTCGTGGATTTAAATTTTTTTGCTTTCTGATGAAACTTTTACAATAGTTTGTAAAAAACTATAAAAAATATACTTTGGTATTATTATGTATATGAATACATACTTATGAAAAATACAGGGTGTAAAATAAAGAACCATTCTCTACAGCCACAAAATTTATGGAATTTAATTTTTTATTAAACTTTTCACGATTATAAAAATTATACTAATGAAAAATACAGGGTGCTTAACGAAACCAAACCATACTCTAAGAATCCCCACAATAATTCATTGAATATTTTTTATGAAACTTTTCACAATGGTCTGTAAGAAAACTATACTAATTAAAAAAATTCTGGGTGTTTAAGAAAACTGAACCAATATTGAAACTCCCACAATTCATGGAAATTTTTTTATTTATTAAACTTCCATCAAGGATTTATTATGACACTCATTAACGAAGCAAATACAGAGTGTTTAATAATAACGAACCATTCTCTAAAAATCCTCAAAATTCATGGAATTAAATAATTCTTTTGATGAAACTTTATACAATGTTCTGTAGGAAAAATATACTAATTAAAAATACAGAGTGTTTAAAAATAACGAACCATTCTCTAAAATTCCTCAAAATTCATGGAATTAAAAAATTCTTTTTGATGAAACTTTATACAATGTTCTATAGGAAAAATATCCCAATTGAGAAATACAGAGGATTTAAAAAACCATTCTCTAAAAATCAACAAAATTCATGGAATTAAAAAATTCTTTTTGATGAAACTTTATACAATGTTCTATAGGAAAAATATACTATTGAACAAATACGGGGTGTTTAAAAAAACCGAACTGTTCCCTAAAAATCCTGAAAATTCGTGGATTTAAATTTTTTTTTGCTTTCTGATGAAACTTTTTACGTTAGTTTGTCAAAAAACTATAAAAATATATACTTAGGTTTTATTATGTATATAAATACATACGTATGAAAAAATACAGGGTGTAATATATAGATCCATTCTCTAGATCCACAAAATTTATGGAATTTATTTTTTTTTATGAAACTTTTCACGATTGTAATATAATTATACATATGATAAAATACGGGGTGTTTATCAAAACCAAACCATTCTCTAAAAATCCTCACAATTCATGGAATATTTTCTAATGAAACTTTTCACAACGGTCTGTAAGAAAACTATACTAATTAAAAAACTACTGGGTGTTTAAAAAACCGACCTTTCTCTAGAAACCTTCATGGAAGTATAATATTCCTTTGATGAAACGTTTAACAATGGTCTATATGGAAACTATTTTAATGAAAACAATACAGGGTGTTTAAGAAAACTGAACCAATATTGAAACTCCCAAAATTCATGGAATAAAATTATTTGTTTTGCTTCGGATGGGTTGTCGGATGTACGAAAGACCGTTTTATATACAAAGTGTTGGAAAAATGTTGAACGGTAAAAATCTCAAAATTAAGAGAACTGACTAATTTATTTTACTCAACTTCCATCGGGGGTCTCTTAACGCACTAATTATCGAAAAAATACATGGTGTTTAAAAAAAACTAACCCTACTCAACCAACCTTTCTAGTTCTTATATATTAAAATCCGTTGTTTTTTCTCGCTCCCTCCGGGCGGGCGGAAAAGTGGCAAAGTATCTCCTCAAAGGCTTTTTTCGCGAGCCGCGCGGCGAAGCGAAGCGCCCTTCGGTCCCGGGGTTGTCGCTTAGGCGTATTTCGGTGGGTTCTTTTTACCTTTTTCGGGGCGAATTTTGCGTTTTGCCGGAGGTCCGCGGCCGCCGGTTTTCGATTTTCGCGAGGAAACGAGACAAAAGTCGAAAACCACGCCCATTATCGGAAGTCCGGAAGCCGCCCGGAGGCCGATTTCGCTCCGCGCGACGTTTTTCACGGGAGCCCGTAGGGTCGCGGGCGCGGGCGAGTCTCCTTATTTGGCCCTTTCTCCGTCGCGACGAGGCGCTCGGCGGGCCGTTTTCGCGTTTTTCTAGGTAAATTTTCCGTTTTTCGGAGGGTCCTCGCCGGCCGTTCTCGGCGAGAGGGATGGAGATAGCGCGGGAGGAGCTTATCGCCCGGGAATCGGAGAAACGTCAGTCGGATATGGGTAGACGTCAAACTATTTCCGATTCGATATTTTCGTATTTTCCCGCATTCATTTCAACAAAGCCATATCGAAACGTAAACTTTGAACCTTCTACAATGTGTCGCGTGCCTCAGATTTACGTTTAAAATTCGATTTTATAGGGAAAATAACGAAAATTAGGGTCAATTACACGTTCGGCGGCATTCGCATTCGCTCGACCGCGGCCGTCCTAAACGTCAAACGGCTAGCCGGACGGTGCACGGCCTGTGACAGCTCCCCATAAAACGTAGGAACGTTTGCCAAACGGGCCGATGAGAGCCCCGAAAGCCAGAAAAGGTAAGTTTAAAGTCTCTAGATACTTTCTGTTATGCGAGCGCTGGGTTTAGAATTCGTTTTGTATCGAAATGTGCGAAAATCCGATCCAAGACCGGGGAGAAGGGCCTGGCAAATGGCGGTCTTCACAAAACCTTCAAAACGATTACATTCTGAAAAGTAAGTACCCCTTCATTTTCATAAAGCCATATCGAAACGTAAACTTTGAACCTTCTACAATGTGCCGCCTGTCTCAGGTCTAGGTTTAAAATTCGATTTTATAGTGAAAATAACGAAAGTTTGACTCAATTACACGGTCGGCGGCATTCGCATTCGCTCGGCCGCCCGAAACGTCAAACGGCAAGCCGGACGGTGCGGTGCCGTTGACAGCTCCGGATAAAACTTAGGAACGTTCGCTAAACGGGCCGGTCTGAGACCCGCAAAGGACAGAAAAGGTAAGTTTAAAGTCTCTAGATACTTTCTGTTATGCGAGCGCTGGGTTTAGAATTCATTTTGTATCGAAATGTGCGAAAATCCGATCCAAGACCGGGGAGAAGAGCCTGGCAAATGGCGGTCTTCACAAAACCTTCAAAACGATTAGATTCTGAAAAGTAAGTACCCCTTTATGTCCATAAAGCCATATCGAAACGTAAACTTTGAACCTTCTACAATGTGTCGTGTGCCTCAGGTTTAGGTTTAAAATTCGATTTTATAGTGAAAATATCGAAATTTTAGTCCACTACACGTTCCGCCGAAACGTCAAACGGCCAACAAGGTAACTTTGAAGTCTCTAGATACGTTCTGTTATGCGAGCGCTTTGTTTTGAGTTTATTTTTGCATTGAACTATGCATAAATACGAATGAATCCGTGGTATAAATGAGCTAGACAATATGGCGGACTTCAATTATTTTAAGTCGCTTCGCGTATATACAGTGCGACTCAAAAGAGCTCGACGTACGGGGTGTTACGATAAAAATTGACGAGAAAAAAATAAAAATTACAGATTCGAGGAAATTTTCGGTTTTTCGCTTCGGAGGGTTGTCTGACGTGCGAAAGACCGTTTTATATACAAAGTGTTGGAAAAATGTTAAACGTTAAAAAAATTTCAAAATTAAGAGAACTGAAAGTTTTTTTGGTACGAAACTTCCGTCGGGGGTCTCTTACCGCACTAATTATCGAAAAAAATACAGGGTGTTTAAAAAAACCGAACCGTTCCCTAAAAATCCTAAACATTCGTGGATTTAAAAATTTTCTTTTGCTTTCTGATGAAACGTTTTACAATAGTTTGTAAAAAAACTATAAAAAATATATACTTTGGTATTATTATGTATATAAATACATACGTATGAAAAAATACAGGGTGTAAAATAAAGAACCATTCTCTAGGTCCACAAAATTTATGGAATTTATTTTTTTTATGAAACTTTTCACGATTGTAAAAAAATTGTACTAATGAGAAAATACAGGGTGCTTAACGAAACCAAACCATTCCATAAGAATCCTAACAATTCATGGAATATTTTTTTATGAAACTTACAATGGTCTGTAAGAAAACCATACTAATTAAAAAACTACTGGGTGTTTAAGAAAACTGAACCAATATTGAAACTCCCAAAATTCATGGAAAAACAATATTTTATTTATTAAACTTCCATCAAGGATTTATTATGACACTCACTAACGAAGCAAATACAGAGTGTTTAATAATAACTAACCATTCTCTAAAAATCCTCAAGATTCATGGAATTAAAAAATTCTTTTTGATGAAACTTTATACAATAGTTTGTAAAAATCTATACTAATGAAAAAATACAGGAGGTTAAAAAAACCGAACCATTCTCTAAAAATCAACAAAATTCATAGAATTAAAAAATTCTTTTCGATGAAACTTTGTACAATGTTCTGTAGGAATAATATACTAATGAAAAAATACTGGGTGTTTAAATAAACCGAACCATTCTCTAAAATTCCTCAACATTCGTGCATTTACAATTTTTTTCTGAAACTCTTCGTAACAGTCTGCAGAAAAACTTCGCATATATATAGTACGACTCAAAAAAGCTCGATGTACGGGGTGTTTCGATAAAAATTGACGAGAAAAAATATAAAAATTACAGATTCGAGGAAATTTTCAGTTTTTTTGCTTCGGAGGGGTTGTCTGACGTGCGAAAAACCGTTTTATATACAGAGTGTTGGAAAAATGTCGAGCGTTAAAAAAATGTCAAAATTGAAGGAACTGAACATTTTTTTAGTACGAAACTTCCGTCGGGGGTGTCTTACCGCACTAATTATCGAAAAAAATACGGGGTGTTTAAAAAAACCGAACCGTTCCCTAAAAATCCTGAACATTCCTGGATTTAATTTTTTTTTTTGTTTATGAAACTTTTTACAATAGTTTGTAAAAAAACTATAAAAAATATATACTTTGGTATTATTATGTATATAAATAAATACGTATGAAAAAATACATTGTGTAAAATAAAGAACCATTCTCTAGATCCACAAAATTTATGGAATTTATTTTTTTTATGAAACTTTTCACGATTGTAAAAAAATTGTACTAATGAGAAAATACAGGGTGCTTAACGGAACCAAACCATTCCATAAGAATCCAAACAATTCATGGAATATTTTTTATGAAACTTTACAATGGTCTGTAAGAAAACCACACTAATTAAAAAACTACTGGGTGTTTAAGAAAACTGAACCAATATTGAAACTCCCAAAATTCATGGAAAAACAATATTTTATTTATTAAACTTCCATCAAGGATTTATTATGACACTCACTAACGAAGCAAATACAGAGTGTTTAATAATAATGAACCATTCTCTAAAAATCCTCAAGATTCATGGAATTAAAAAATTCTTTTTGATGAAACTTTTTACAATGTTCTGTAGGAAAAATATACTTACTAATGAAAAAATACGGGGTGTTTCAAAAAACCTAAACGTTCCCTAAAAATCCTGAAAATTCGTGGATTAAAATTTTTTTTTTGCTTTCTGATGAAACTTTTTACAGTAGTTTGTAAAAAAACTATAAAAAATATATACTTTGGTATCATTATGTATATAAATATATACGTATGAAAAAATACAGGGTGTAAAATAAAGAACCATTCTCTAGATCCATAAAATTTATGGAATTTATTTTTTTTATGAAACTTTTCACGATTGTAAAAAAATATATACTAATGAGAAAATACAGGGTGCTTAACGAAACCAAACCATTCTATAAGAATCCTAACAATTCATGGAATATTTTTTTATGAAACTTTTCACTATGGTCTGTATGAAACTATTTTAATGAGAACAATATAACAGGGTGTTTAAGAAAACTGAACCAATATTGAAACTCCCAATATTCATGGAAAAAATTTATGGAATTTAATTTTTTTTTATTAAACTTTTCACGATTGTAAAAAAATTACACTAATGAAAAAATACAGGGTGTTTAACAGAACCATTGAACCAATATTGAAACTCCCAAAATTCATAGAAAAAACTTATGGATTTTTTTTTATGAAACTTCAAAATTGTTAAAAAATTATACTAATGAAAAAATACAGGGTGTTTAGCAAAACCAAACCATTCTCTAAGAATCCTCACAATTAATGAAATATTTTCTTATGAACCTTTTCACAATGGTCTGTAAGAAAACTATACTAATTAAAAAACTACTGGGTGTTTAAAAAAACTGAACCATTCTCTAGAAACCTTCATGGAAGTATAATATTCTTTTGATGAAACTTTTAACAATGGTCTATATGGAAACTATTTTAATGGGAACAATACAGGGTGTTTAAGAGAATCGAATCATTCTAAAAATCCTAAAAACTTGGAATTAAAAACTCTTTTTTGGTTTTTGATGAAACCTTTTAAGATAGTTTGTGAAAAAACTATAAAAAATACGTACTTAGATAGGTATTATTATGTAGCTATATAAATACATATTTATGAAAAATACAGGGTGTAAAATAAACACCAATTCTCTAGATCCACAAAATTTATGGAATTTAATTTTTTATGAAAATATATACTTACTAATGAAAAATACGGGGTGTTCAAAAACCTAAACGTTCCCTAAAAATCCTGAAAATTCGTGGATTAAAATTTTTTTTGCTTTCTGATGAAACTTTTACAGTAGTTTGTAAAAACTATAAAAATATATACTTTGGTATCATTATGTATATAAATATATACGTATGAAAAATACAGGGTGTAAAATAAAGAACCATTCTCTAGATCCATAAAATTTATGGAATTTATTTTTTATGAAACTTTTCACGATTGTAAAAATATATACTAATGAGAAAATACAGGGTGCTTAACGAAACCAAACCATTCTATAAGAATCCTAACAATTCATGGAATATTTTTTATGAAACTTTTCACAATGGTCTGTATGAAACTATTTTAATGAGAACAATATAACAGGGTGTTTAAGAAAACTGAACTGAAAAATTTATGGAATTTAATTTTTTTTTATTAAACTTTTCACGATTGTAAAAAAATTACACTAATGAAAAAATACAGGGTGTTTAACAGAACCATTGAACCAATATTGAAACTCCCAAAATTCATAGAAAAAACTTATGGATTTTTTTTATGAAACTTCACAATTGTTAAAAAATTATACTAATGAAAAAATACAGGGTGTTTAGCAAAACCAAACCATTCTCTAAGAATCCTCACAATTAATGAAATATTTTCTTATGAACCTTTTCACAATGGTCTGTAAGAAAACTATACTAATTAAAAACTACTGGGTGTTTAAAAAAACTGAACCATTCTCTAGAAACCTTCATGGAAGTATAATATTCTTTTGATGAAACTTTTAACAATGGTCTATATGGAAACTATTTTAATGGGAACAATACAGGGTGTTTAAGAGAATCGAATCATTCTAAAAATCCTAAAACTTGGAATTAAAAACTCTTTTGGTTTTGATGAAACTTTTAAGATAGTTTGTAAAAACTATAAAAATACATAAGTATTATTATGTAGCTATATAAATCCATATTTATGAAAAAATACAGGGTGTAAAATAAACACCAATTCTCTAGATCCACAAAATTTATGGAATTTAATTTTTTTTATGAAACTTCACGATTGTAAAAAAATTATACTGATGAAAAAATACGGGGTGTTTAACAAAACCAAACGATTCTCTAAGAATCCTCACAATTCATGGAATATTTTCTAATCAAACTTTTCACAATGGTCTGTAAGAAAACTATACTAATTAAAAACTACTGGGTGTTTAAAACCGACCCTTCTCTAGAAACCTTCATGGAAGTATAATATTCCTTTGATGAAACTTTTAACAATGGTCTATATGGAAACTATTTGAATGAGAACAATACAGGGTGTTTAAGAAAACTGAACCAATATTGAAACTCCCAAAATTCATGGAATAAAATTATTTTTTTTGCTTCGCATGGGTTGTCGTAAGTACGAAAGACCGTTTTATATACAAAGTGTTGGAAAAATGTTGAACGTTAAAAAAATCTCAAAATTAAGAGAACTGACAATTTTTTTTTACTCAACTTCCATCGGGGGTCTCCTAACACACTAATTATCGAAAAAATACATGGTGTTTAAAAAAAACTAACCCTACTCAAGAAAGGTCAAGTCGGCGATAGCCGACTTGCCACCTTTCTAGTTCTTATATATTAAAATCCTTTTTTTTTTCACTCTCTTGAAAAAGTGGCAACGTGTCGGGGTAAAGGTTTTTTTCGCGAGCCGCGCCGCGGCGAGCCCGGGTGCGCGGAGTCGAGTTCGGTCCTTGGGTCGTCTGTTAGGCGTATTTTCGTGAGTTCTTTTACTCTTTTCGGGGCGAATTTTGCGATTTTCCGGAGGTCCGCGGCCGCCGTTTTCGATTTTCGCGAGGATTTCGCGAAAAAAAGAGATAGATATAGCGCGGGCGAGGCTTATAGGCCGGGAATTCGAGAAACGTCAGTCGGATATGGGTAGACGTCAAACTATTTCGGATTCGATATTTTCGTATTTTTCCGCATTCCTTTCCAGAAAGCCATGTCGAAACGTAAACTTTGAACCTTCTACAATGTGTCGCGTGCCTCAGATTTAGGTATAAAATTCGATTTTATACTGAAAATAACGAAAGTTTGACTCAATTACACGTTCGGCGGCATTCGCGTTCGCTCGGCCGCCCGAAACGTCAAACGGCGAGCCGGACGGTGCGGTGCCGTTGACAGCTCCCAATAAAACTTGGGAACGTTCGCTAAACGGACAGATCGGAGACCCGCCAAGCCCGGAAAAGGTAAATTTAAAGTCTCTAGATGCTTTCTGTTATGCGAGCGCTGGGTTTTGAATTCGAATTTGTATCGAATTTTGCGTAATACCGAACCGAGACGTGGAGAAGAGCCTGGCAATATGGCGGGTCCTCACAAAACCTTCAAAACGATTACATTCTGAAAAGTAAGTACCCCTTTATTTCCATAAAGCCATATCGAAACGTAAACTTTGAACCTTCTACAATGTGTGCCTCAGGTTTAGGTTTAAAATTCGATTTTATAGTGAAAATTGCAAAAATTTGCGTCGACTACAGAAACGTCAAATGGCGAGTGCGCGGTGACATTTCCGAATAAATCGCAGAAAATTTCGCTAAACGGACAGATCGGAGACCCTCCAAAAGCCGAAAACGGTAAATTTGAAGTCTCTAGATACGTTGTGTTATGCGAGCGCCGGGTTTTGAATTCCTTTTTGTATCGAAATTTGCGAAAATCCTAACCAAGACGAGGTCAAAATGACGTAAGCTATAAAATAGCTGTCAAATATTTCCATCTGCTACGCGTATATACGGGGTGACTCAAAAAAGCTCGATGTACGGGGTGTTACGATAAAAATTGACGAAAAAAAAATAAAAATTACAGATTCGAGGAAATTTTCGGTTTTTTCGCTTCGGAGGGGTTCTTTGACGTGCGCAGGTACGTTTTATATACAAAGTGTTGGAAAATGTTAAACGTTAAAAATGTCAAAATTAAGGGAACTGAACATTTTTGGTACGAAACTTCCGTCGGTGTTCTCTTACCGCACAAATAATCGAAAAAAATACGGGTTTTTAAAAAAAAACCTAACCGTTACCTAAAAATACTGAACATTCGTGGATTTAAATTTTTTTTTTTTCTTTCTGATGAAACTTTTTTCAATATTTTGTAAAAAAACTAAAAAAAATATATAATTTTGTATTATTATATATATAAAAAAATAAGTATTAAAAAATAAAGGTTGTAAAATAAAGAACCATTCTCTAGATCCACAAAATTTATGGAATTTATTTTTATATGAAACTATTGACGATTGAAAAAAAATTGTACTAATGAGAAAATACAGGGTGCTTAACGAAACCAAACCATTCTCTAAGAATCCTCACAATAATTCATTGAATATTTTTTATGAAACTTTTCACAATTGTCTGTAAGAAAACTATACTAATTAAAAAACTACTGAGTGTTTAAGAAAACTGAACCAATATTGAAACTCCCAAAATTCATGGAAAAAATTTATGGAATTTAATTTTTTTTTAAACTTTTCACGATTGTAAAAAAATTACACAAATGAAAAAATACAGGGTGTTTAACAAAACCATTGAACCAATATTGAAACTCCCAAAATTCATGGAAAAAATTTATGGAATTTAATTTTTTTTTTTAAACTTTTCACGATTGTAAAAAATTACACAAATGAAAAATACAGGGTGTTTAACAAAACCATTGAACCAATATTGAAACTCCCAAAATTCATAGAAAAACTTATGGATTTTTATGAAACTTCACGATTGTTAAAAATTATACTAATGAAAAATACAGGGTGTTTAGCAAAACCAAACCATTCTCTAAGAATCCTCACAATTCATGGAATATTTTCTTATGAACCTTTTCACAATGGTCTGTAAGAAAACTATACTAATTAAAAAAACTACTGGGTGTTTAAAAAAACTGAACCATTCTCTAAAAACCTTCATGGAAGTATAATATTCTTTTAATGAAACTTTTAACAATGATTTATATGGCAACTATTTTAATGAGAACAATACAGGGTGTTTAAGAAAATCGAATCATTCTAAAAATCCTAAAAACTTGGAATTAAAAACTCTTTTTTGGTTTTTGATGAAACTTTTTAAGATAGTTTGTAAAAAAACTATAAAAAATACATACTTAGGTATTATTATGTAGCTATATAAATACATACTTATGAAAAAATACAGGGTGTAAAATAAAGACCAATTCTCTAGATCCACAAAATTTATGGAATTTAATTTTTTTTATGAAACTTTTCACGACTGTAAAAAAATTATACTGATGAAATAATACGGGGTGTTAAACAAAACCAAACCATTCTATAACAATCCTCACAATTCATGTAATATTTTCTAATGAAACTTTTCACAACGGTCTGTAAGAAAACTATACTAATTAAAAAACTACTGGGTGTTTAAAAAACTGACTGTTCTCTAGAAACCTTCATGGAAGTATAATATTCCTTTGATGAAACTTTTAACAATGGTCTATATGGAAACTATTTTAATGAGAACAATACAGGGTGTTTAAGAGAATCGAATCATTCTAAAAATCCTAAAAACTTGTAATTAAAAACTCTTTTGGTTTTTGATGAAACTTTTAAGATAGTTTGTAAAAACTATAAAAATACATACTTAGGTATTATTATGTAGCTATATAAACACATACTTATGAAAAAATACAGGGTGTAAAATAAAGACCAATTCTCTAGATCCACAAAATTTATGGAATTTTATTTTTTTTATGAAACTTTTCACGATTGTAAAAAAATTATACTGATGAAATAATACGGGTAGTTTAACAAAACCAAACCATTCTCTAAGAATCCTCACAGTTCATGGAATATTTTCTAATGAAACTTTTCACAACGGTCTGTAAGAAAACTATACTAATTAAAAAACTACTGGGTGTTTAAAAAAACCGACCGTTCTCTAGAAACCTTCATGGAAGTATAATATTCCTTTGATGAAACTTTTAACAATGGTCTATATGGAAACTATTTTAATGAAAACAATACAGGGTGTTTAAGAAAACTGAACCAATATTGAAACTCCCAAAATTCATGGAATAATTTTTTTTTGCCTCGGATGGGTTGTCGGATGTACGAAAGACCGTTTTATATACAACGTGTTGGAAAAATGTTGAACGTTAAAAAAATCTCAAAATTAAGAGAACTGACAATTTTTTTTTACTCAACTTTCATCGGGGGGTCTCTTAACGCACTAATTATCAAAAAAATACATGGTGTTTAAAAAAAACTAACCCTACTCAAGAAAGGTCAAGTCGGCGATAGCCGACTTGCCACCTTTCTAGTTAGTAATATAAATTGTGAAGTTCTTCGTAAGCTAAATCCATTATTACAAGAGGATATGTACCATCCGTCATTAAATATTGAATTAAAATTTGTGAAAGCGAATCGTGTAAACTTCTCTACATCTGTGAGTACAGAACGATATAATTTTAGAAAGGCTGATTTTCATGGTTTGTACAATTCATTACAAGAAGTTGATTGGTCATTTTTGTCTTCACTCACAGATGTAAACTTTGCTACTGATCAATTTTATAAAAAATTAGTCACAATTTTTAATGAACACATACCTAAATTTAAAAACAAAGCTCATAAATATCCTGTATGTATATGTAATGAAGTGATTTTTAACTACCCCATATTTATTTATTTTACTATTAAAATAGTCCGTTAAGGTCGCCGTATTTCTGGCAAAATATGACCCGTATTTGTAGTGTTTTTAGGTACTGAAATCTCAAAAAATAAAGCTCGAAGAACAAAAATAACCACACAAATAGAATCTTTAAACTTCTGTCTATTCATTATTACTATTTATTATAGTTTAAACAAAGTTTTAACTTTTATAAAACGTATTTTCATATTGGTCTTTGCTGCTAACCTAATGTCACATTTTTATCAATTAATTTATCGTGCATATGCATAAACCTAAACAATTTTATATGTAACACTAAGTAAGTTTATGTTATAGAAGTATTTAGAACTATATATCAATTTTAAAAAGTAGTTAGTTTGATAAATTTCAGTACCTAAAAATTTATTAGCATTTTTCCATAAGGGTCATTTTCTCAGCAAGTTCAGCCAACTTCATTATCTAGAAGTCTGTCACAAACTATAAAAATTTGACTCAATTTAACAATAAATAGTTCAGCCTCTGACTAAGAGGTGGCGGTAGAGTAAATTCTGTTTACAGGGCGAGCAAAATTTGGAATTAAGTATTATATTAGAAATTAAGACGAATTAAACATACCACATGCATTTGATTGCATTGTTATTGATATAAATTTTCGATTTTTCCACTTCGAACGGTTATTGAACGTGCGAAAGACGTTCTGTATGCAGTTATGAGAAAATGTTGACCTTTAAAAAAACCTCAAAATTAAGGGAACTAAAAAATCTCTTTAATATTAACTAAGGGCTATTGGAACACTGTTAACGAAAAAATACAGGTGTTAAAACACCAAACCAAACTCCTGCAAAATTCAGAGAATTAAATCGATCTGTTCCAAATCTTAAAATACAGGGTGTTGAAAAAAATGTAGTCAAACTTGAAAAAAATCTGAAAATTGACAGAATTTGAAAATTTTTAAAGTGAAATGACAACCACTTCAAAATTATAAATTTCAAAAGGAAAATCTTACAGTTAAATTATCTGTCCACTGATACTGCTGACTATCGTAAAATGGAGTACCTATACAGGGATGCAGGAAACAAATGACGCTTACCTGTATATTAGTGTACATTGTCCTCATGCCGCCAGTGGATTTTTTAACATTTACTTTAAAACATTTATTAGCAATCGTCTTGTAAATGACTGTAACTCGTTGGAGGTTGACATTTAGGTAAATTAGATCTCGGCAATATATTTTGACATCTAATTTTCGCCGTATAAGTTTGCTTACATATTTTAAAACCACCACACAAATAATGATGTAATAGATATCAGGGTCAGGTTGAAACATAAAACGATTGTTTTTACTATTATCTTTTAATTTGGAGGTACACAAATTTTTTAAAAAGTATATTGCTTTTTGTCTTCTGTGAATTGTCTCACTATTTATTATTAAATACCTATTACAAAAGGGATAAATAATGAAATAAAAATATATTTACATTATACAGGGTTGTTCGGATATGATTTTGAGAGTTCAGTTTACATGAAAAATTAATATCACACTGTTCTATAAAATTTTCGTTCGAGTTCCAAGGCGTCTAAGAAATTATTTTTAGTTAATGTTTTCTAATAACTTTATTGCGAGCAAGTATATCGATTTTTTTTTGCTTTATAAATAAGTTTAAAATTTTTTTGAAGGGTGATTCCGTTAATTCTTAATTTTCTCTATCCCCTCTTAGAATATTTGTACTTAGTCATAGTGAGTAAAGTGAAATATAAAAATTTATTACTTTAAGGTAAAAAGCTACGACCTGTCCCAAATTATTATTTACGCATTGGAGTATCAATTTCCACTGGTTGTATAAAATCGCACTGGGAGGGGTTTTTATAAGAGTTGTTAAAAATATATAGGAAAAAATACATTATTATATTTTGGAAACTATGTTCGCTACTGACCTGAAGTTATGCATCAACATACAAAATACTATACCGCTTCCGACAGTGCACACTAAAAAAATATCATTTTTCCAAAAATTAATTCTAAATTGAAAACTCATGAAATATGTAGTGATATACACCTTAAAAAACACAAATTATTTATTTTCCATTTTTTTAGAACAACCCTTCCTCCCTTTCCGTCATAGTGCGACTTTCGTAATCGGTGGAAATTGATACTCCAATGGGTAAATGACAATTTGAGACAGGTCGTAGCTTTCTTCAGGAGCCTTCGAACTGAACAACTGTTTACTGCAATTTAAGTTTCTTTTTTATTTCCGTTTCTTTCTGGGCCTCCAAAATATAATTAGGATCTCTACATTTCAAATCTTCCTCTTCTATTTAATATCACTTCTGGAGCTAAACAGTGCATATAAAATTTTTCAAACTTTTTGAACATGTTTTCATTAAATATATTGTCTCGATATATTTCTTCTATGAACAGGTCATTGTTATCACCTGTGTAAACTACAAAATAACATAGGTTTCTCGTTGTTATTGCTAATTGCCCTAGTGAAAATTATAGGACATTTTTATTAATTGAAAGTTCGTTGGATTTAGAAAGGTATGTATATAATTATTTGTAAATTGAATTAAAGTAATAATTAAATAATAGGTACTTAATAATGATACAGTGTGGAAGGAAAGTATGGAATAAATTCATTATTTCTAAAACAACAAAGTTTCATGAAATTTTCTCGGACACGTCGATTTGGCTTTTTAAAAAGACTCTTTTTTCTATACCAACGCATTTCCGACGTTCATCTGTTTTCGCGTGATGACGTCATCGGATATTTTTTTAAATAGAACCCCTATATTTTTTCATCGGATTCTTGTAGAGCTTAACTTGCTGAATTCAAAAATGTATAATTTCACACTTTATTCCTTTAACTTTCCTCTTTTTAAAAAGCAAAATCGAAGTATCCGAGAAAATTTCATGAAACTTTGTCGTTTTAGAAATAATGAATTTATTCCATACTCTTCTTCCGCACTGTATAAATATTAAGTAACTATTATTTAATAATTACTTTAATTCAATTTACAAATAATTATATACATACCTTTCTAAATTCAACGAACTTTCAATTATTAATAAAAATGTCCTATAATTTTCACTAGTATTACACACACATAAAGAATACAGAAAATCACTACTGCTGCAAAGCATAGATTTGCAAAGGATAAACTGCATCTGAAAATCTGAACGCTGAAATTTAGAATACGGAAAATCGATATCCCATTTAGATGCTAGTGTTGTAAATA
Source organism: Monochamus saltuarius (assembly GCA_025584915.1). Taxonomy (NCBI): domain Eukaryota; kingdom Metazoa; phylum Arthropoda; class Insecta; order Coleoptera; family Cerambycidae; genus Monochamus; species Monochamus saltuarius. Next base: position 33,890,697 of record CM046723.1, read on the forward strand.
TTTTGCCGCAGGGTCGAACGCATGACCTTCAACTCAGTTTCGGCTACCCGTTATTTTCTGTACTCCAACTGTGACATTCTTTAAATATTTGCAGTTCAAGTTTTCTCCGCTAGATATCCAGCACTTCCCGGTACACAGTTTTATATCATTGTCTGTCAACGATCGAGGTACTTTCTTATTTAGAATACCGCAACCTTAAACTAATTTACCAGTATGTGAAAATATCCCCGTTGAAAGCCTATCGACGCGCGGACGCCAGCCAGTATGAGTAGACCGCTTGAACCGAACGCGCATCTATCACCGGTCAGATGCGGCCACCACTACGAATGGTATGACGTAGATATGCGCGCTCGGTCCTGCTGGCGATTCCGAATCATGCCCAATATTTTCGAATATACGAAAATTCAGTACCTGTCCTGGCCCACATCGAACAGCTGCGTTGTCTCTAGCCGTCCAGTGACCGAACCTGCGAGTACTGTCCGAAAATCGACTAGCGCGCAGCCGCTGCCTCCGCATCAACGTTAGGGCTTTCAAACGCCGATTTGGATATTTAGTTCCTGTCCTGCTGTCACCGGGAGAAGTCCTGCCTATCCGCACCAGCACCAGAAGACCTGCCAGGCCGTGGAGAAGCCGTATTAGGTGAGAATTGGGAACTAGTGCGCAGCCGCGAACCTCACAGGCGCATTAGGTCTTCTAACTACCGGCTAGCTAGTTCAGTTGCCGTCCAGCGAGCGAGCCGAACAGTCCTGTCAGCAGACCAGCAGAGCAGCCGTACCAGCAGGAAGACGTACCAGCAAGCAGCGGTAGTAAATCCAGCATACTGCCAGTGCGCAAGTCTCCGAATTCTGCCGGGTGAACTGGTAAGAGAGCGGAACTCGAGAGTTAGTTTCGTCCTGCCGTTCGTAGAAGGAAGACGTGTCCGACCACAAGCACTGGAAGTAAGTAGTTGTAAGTAACACTTGGCTACTTTTAACTCTCGTCCGTCTTACCTGTTTTGTGCTCTGTCTGTCTTTCGGCGTGGTGACGCACACGGTAGACTTGATCACGTGTGTCGATCCTAGCTACGCGTTCAGAGGAAGGGGGCAACCCTTTAGTCTGAAACGTAGGCCGTTTCCGTCTGTCTTGCGGCGTGGTGACGCACACGGTAGACTTGATCACGTGCGTCGATCCTAACTGCGCGTTCAGAGGAAGGAGGAAACTCTTTAGTCTGAAACGCAGCCCGTCTCCGTCCAACCTACCTAACCTGTTCTCTGTCTGTTTTACGGCGTGGTGACGCACACGGTTGACTTGATCACGTGTGTCGATCCTAACTGCGCGTTCGGAGGAAGGAGGTTGCCTTGATCACTCGTTGCTCTGAAACGTAAGTCGTAAACTGACTTGTCTTGTGATATTTCTTACAGCGCAACAGTTAGCCGTCCTGCCAGCCTGCCCGAGGGATCATCATATGTCTGTAATTTGCTATTAATTGTTCTCTTTCAGGAGTGATTGTAGCCAAGTGTATTAATTAATAGTAGTAATTGCTTTTGCTTGTTGCTTGTTTGCTTTCTCCCTCGTGGTATTGAGTCCGTAGCTTCCCACCGCTTGCTTACTACTGACCGGCTAACTCAGTAACTCTCTTTCCAGGACCACCCATAACCGAAACCGTCCCGCTTTTAGCGCATGTACCGCCCGTTTAACTTGTTTTGATTGCAATTTCGTTTTTAGTTTTAAGTTAGAATTGTAAATTAGGTTTGGTAGTTAATATATAGATAGTGATGTATATTGTGCCTTTTTTTATTCAGTCCGTGAAGTCTAACTGTTTTCCCTAAGACCCGCTGGACATACCGTATCTTCACTGTAGCTACCTGAGTAGTGGTGTTTCTACACTTTAAAACAGAAACTGGCGCCCGAGGAACCTGACCGCCGCAGCTCAGGCGTCATAGTGACACCGCTTCGCAACGCAAACGTCGCCGAAGCGACGTAGATGCGTCACACATGTGAAATCATAAAAAATATTAAATTGAAAAATTATTACTTAAAAAAATTTCATAATACTAACATCACATTTTACTTGGAAAATTTCAAGAGATTAAGAACTTTAGTGAAGTCCCAGACTAGAACAGCATATAGAACATACATAGCTAATATTGAACAAAGAATCTCAACTGATACTAAATATTTCTGGAATTATATTCAAGCAAAACGGGGTAATACTAGAATACCTGGCAGACTGGTCAATGATAATTTTGTATTTGATACACCTCAGACAATTGTAGATGGATTTAGTGACTATTTCAGCAGTGTTTACTCTACCTCCACAGTATGCAATTTTTCAAATTCGGAATTTAATAACTTTGAAACTTTAAATATTACCGAGCTCTCTGAAAGTGAGGTATTGCTTGCTTTAAGTAAATTAAAGAACAAGATGACCTCTGGTCATGACCAGATTCCTAGTTTCTTGGTTAAGGATTGTAGATATGTTTTTGCTCAGCCTTTATTAATATTGTTTAATTTGAGTATCAAAAGCCATACCTTTCCTGATGTGTGGAAAGTTGCTCGAGTGTGTCCTGTGCTGAAGTCTGGTGACAGCTCTGTATTAACTAATTATAGACCTATTTCTATACTTTGCAATTTTGCAAAGGTGCTTGAAATATCTTTGTACAACCGTATTTATCCGTTTGTCAAAAACTATATAAGTCCAATGCAACACGGCTTTATGGAAAATCGTTCGGTCATTACCAATTTAGTGACATTTTCTCATTATGTGTCTAGTGTAATTGATGATCAGGGTCAAGTTGATGTAATTTTTAATGACTTTTCCAAGGCTTTTGACCGAATCGATCACGGACTAACCTTATGCAAATTAAAAAAATATGGATTCAGTGATTCTCTGTTAGCGTTTTTTACATCATATTTCTGTAACCGATCGCAGTTCGTGTCATACAATGGTTTTGACTCTAGGTATTTTTATTCTCCGTCTGGAGTCCCACAGGGATCGAATTTAGGGCCATTGCTTTTCTTGTTGTTTATTAATGATATTACTGAGGTTATAAATTGTAATTTTCTTTTATTTGCTGACGATCTAAAAATATATCGTAGAGTTGACACCATCGACGACTGTAAGTTTATAGCAAATCAAATAAAAAAAATAGAAAACTGGTGTACTATTAACAGATTGAATTTAAATGGTCAAAAATGTAAAACAATATCTTTTACATTAAAAAGACAGCCAATCAAATTTGATTATGAAATAAATGGTATGGTACTGGCACGATGCGATACGGTGAAAGATTTGGGTGTAGTCTTTGACACTAAATTTTCATTTAATGATCACATCAATGAAACGGTTTCATCTGCTTTAAGAATGTTAGGGTTTGTAATTAGGAATTGTCGGAGCTTTCAAAATAATCAAACATTAACGCTTGTGTATAATTCTTTTGTCAGGTCTAAATTAGAATATGCGTCTATTATATGGTACCCATATTTTCATAATCAAATCCTTCGAATAGAAAGTGTCCAGAGAAAATTTTTAAAGTTTTTATATCATAAAAATTATGGAACCTATCCAGAGAGGGGCTTTGATCATCAATTATTACTGGATACATTTAAAGGGTCATCTTTACATATGAGACGAATTTTGTCTAGTACAACTTTTGGTTATAAATTAATACATAATGTGATTGACTGTATGAATCTTATAAGTGAATTATACTTTCAAATACCAAGAAGTTTATCCCGATATGTTCAAATATTTAGACTGCCAATGGCCAAAACTAATATGATTTTACATTCCCTTTTGTATATACTATGTAGTAATTTGAATAAAATCTCATTATTATGTGATATAAATTGTGCAAAGTTAAATCAAGTTCGAGATGTTCTAATTGAGCACAGTCACCTTTTTTGAGCTGTTATGAATTTTGTTATTTATCTGAAGTTTTTATGTTGTTATTTCTGCTGTTATATTGTTATTTCTCTTTTTCATAAATATGTAAATTTATATTCTTTATTGGCATTATTATTATTGTTATACTACTCTGTTGGTTTATTATTTAGTACTTACTTAAAGTTATTTAAATGTATATTGTTTCTCTTAATTTACTATATTTGTCCTGTAATTGGATTATGTAATCTGTTGGGCAATAAATTGATTATTATTATTATTATAAGACAAATGAATCATTTTTAGTGTTAGAAAAAATTACTTCACATATACCGGGTACAACATTTGATCGATCCAATTTAAATTTACCAAATAATATAAAACTAGCTGACGAGAATTTTAATATTTCAAATGAAATCGATATATTACTAAATACTAAGGTATTTTTTGAAACATGCACAGGTAGATATACAATGGGTAGAGGTTTACCAATATTGCAAGAAACATTATTTGGGTGGATAATTGTGGGTCCACTTACAATCAATCACGAAAAACAAAACAAGGAAAGTATATGTAATTTATCGGTTATTCAAAATTTAAATGATATAGAAAAGTTCTGGAAAATCGAGGAACTTATATCGGAACAAAACAATGTCAAATTTTCTAAGGAAGAAATAGAATGCGAACACTTTTTCTGATACGTTTTCACGAAATAATAAGGGTAAATTCTTGGTAACTTTACCTACACGAAATAATTTAAGTAAATTAGGTGAATAATTAACTATGGCTAAGCAACGAATGTTAGCAATGGAACGTAAATTCTCAAAAAATACCGAATTTAAAGCATCTTATGTACAATTTATAAGAGAATATGTCGAGATGGATGGGACATATGACTAAATTAAAAGAAAACGATTTAGAAAGACCAGAAATATCAACTGAAAATAAAGGGTACTTACTTACCTCATACGACAAAACTTTGCGTTGTATTTGATGGTTCTTGTAAATCGGATACAAATTTATCTTTAAATGACGTATTAAAAGTAGGGCCAAATATACAGGATGATATGTTTACAATTTTATGTAGATTTAGGAAACATAATATAGTTATTACTTCTGATATAGCTAAGATGTACAAAATGATTAATATAATGGACAGTCAAAAATATTTACAAAAACCCGTGTAGAGAGAACATGAAAATGATGATGAACTAAGGCATTATTAATTAAACACAGTTACCTACGGTACCGGACCAGCATCTTTCTTAGCAATGAGGTGTTTAAAGCAAATTGCTCTCGATACAAAAGATAAATTTCCTGAAGCAGCTCATATCATAGAGTCTGATTTTTACATGGACGACCTAATTACTGGTGGTGAATCGGTTGAGCAAATAGATTAGCTAAAATAATTTATGACATACTAAGTGAATATGGATTTATGTTAAGAAAATGGAATTCAAATAATTCAAATGTTTTGCAAAATTTATCACTTAAAAATTCAGAACCAGGGCTTCATTTTATAAAGGACAATGACGTATCAAAAACTTTAGGTATATTCTGGGATGCAAGTAATGATCATTTTGAGTATGTAATAGAAATTGAAGGTCAAAATAACAGTAGAATAACCAAACGTGCGATTTTATCGGCAATTGCCAAAATATTCGACCCCTTAGGGTTAATCGGTCCGATTATAGCTAAGGCAAAAATATTAATGCAAAATTTATGGCAAAATTGGATGGGATGATGAGTTACCACCTAACATCGTTTCAACTTGGCGAGAATTTGCAGATCAATCAAAATTATTACGAAATTTAAAAATTCCATGTCACGTGGTAATTAAAGGTGTTAAGATTTTGGAGCTACACGGGTTCAGTGATGCTTCGGAAAAGGCAAACGGGGCATGCGTGTACATAAGAAGCGTAGATGAAAATAATTTAATTTCTGTTAGGCTACTTTGTGCGAAGTCAAGAGTAGTAAAAACATTGTCACTACCAAGACGTGATGAAAAGAGTAATAAAATCTTTCGGATGTACAATACCAACTTTTTATTGGTGCGATTTCACAATTGTTTTGTGCTGGTTAGCTGAAGAGCCGCATAATTGGAAACCTTTCGTGGCTAATAGTCAGTGAAATTCAAAATTTAAGTGATATAAAAAATTGGCATCATGTAGCTTCGGAATGTAATCCTGCGGATATTATATCAAGGGGAACTAATCCTTTACATTTAACAAATTCAAATTTATGGTGGGAAAGTCCTCAATTTCTAAAAGAAACAACAATGATTTCGGAAAGTATTGAAATTATAAGCAATGTACCTGAACGTAAAAACATTAAACCGATATCATTGATTAGCCAAGAAAATGATCTATTATTAATTAATAATTATTCAACGTTAACAAAATTATTACGAGTAACCGGATGGTGTTTAAGTTTTTTACAGAATTGTCCTAAAAAATAAAATTCTAGAATTCACGGAAAGTTATCTATAAATGAATTGGACAAAGCTTTAAATAATTTAGTTAAAATAGTACAAAGATGCTACTTTGAACGCCAAATTCTTGAGTTATCATGAAATAGGGTTATTTCAAAGAAAAGTAAAATCAGAAATTTAGATCCTATCTTGGACAATGATAATATGTTACGCGTAGGTGGTCGCCTCCGAAAGGCACCAGTTGAATATGATCGAAATTTTCAAATAATTTTACCGTACTAATCTCATGTAACTGATTTGATTATTAAGAGTGTCTTTTCTAAGTGCCTAGTATGTTATAAGGCAAAGCCTCAAATAAAAAAATGGGTGATATACCTGTTGATAGAGTAAGTCAAAATCGGCCTTTTTATGTATGCGGAACTGACCTTTTATATAGAAAGAACCTGCAAAGATGGTAAATTAAGAAACCGGGCAATTATTAAAGCATATATATAAAGCTGTTTACAGGCCTTTTAGGCCCAGAGCTGTGTTATTCTCCTCCACTCCATTCTGTCCTTCGCCTTTCTTTTCCAATCCGTTACATTTTTCTCCCTTAGATCTATTGCCACTGCCTCTCTCCATCGCTTCCTCGGTCTACCTCTTTTGTTCTTGTAGTTAGGTTTACTCCCTACTATTTTCTTAACTGCCCTTTCATCCTCCATACGTTCTAGTTGCCCTAGCCACTGCACTCTCCTGGCTTTTACAAATTCATCTATTGTTGGTGCCTGGTACATTCCATATATTTCCTCATTATTTCTCCTTACATAGCCTCTGTCCTCTTACCACCTAGAATTCTTCTTAAGATCTTCCTTTCCCATCTTAAAAGGTTTTCTCTTGACTTCTTATTGAGAACCCGGGTTTCACTACCATACAGCGCTGTCGGTCTCAAAATTGTTTTATATATTCTAAATTTTGCTCGTCTGGACAAATTTTTTGATTTCAATAAGTGGTTGACTGCTGCCGAACTTCTGTTTGCTTTTATTATTCTCCTATTTATTTCTTGTTCCTCATCACAGTTAGCTGTTATTAGCGCCCCCAAATACACATATTCTTGAACTTTTTCAAACTCCATCTCTCCATGCTCTGTTCTCAATTTAAAATTTGTATCCTTTTTTTGTTCTCCTATTCTCAGAAGCTTACTTTTCTCTTGATTTATCTGCAATCCCACTTTACTTGCTTTCTCCACAAGTTTTCTCGTTACTTCTTCTAATTCCCTACTATCTCTAGCAATAATGGCCACGTCATCTGCATAACTTACTATTTGGTGACTTTTAAACAATATGTGTGTTGACCTTTTCTAGTACTAAATTAAAAAGAAGCGTTGAGAGTGGGTCTCCTTGTCTCAGTCCTGTATCAATAGTAAAGCCTTCCGAACATTCACCTTTTATTCGTACTTTGGATTTAGTATTTTCTAAGGTCATTTTCAATAGCCTAATCAGTTTAGTTGGTATCCCAAATTGTTCCAGAATTTTACTTAGTTTATTCCTTTTGATCGAATCATATGCTTTCCTGAAGTCCACAAATAAAACCATTGCTTTGATCCCATACTCATAGCATGTAGTCAGCATTTCCTTCACCATGAAGATTTGGTCCGTTGTTGACCTCCCCTTTATAATATAATATATTATAATTTTATACCCTATATCTAACAATGATATACCCTATATCTAACAATGATATACCCCTATAGTTTCTGCAGTCTGTTGCATCTCCCTTTTTTAAGATTGGTATAATCATAGCATCTCTCCAATCTTCAGGCATACATTCTCTTCTCCAGATCATTCGTATCCTTTCGTATATTCTTTGTCTTAAATCCTCTCCTGCGTACTTAATGTTCTCTGCTGTTATTCCGTTTTTTCCTGGACTTTTGTTATTCTTTAAAGCTTCTATAATTATATCTATTTCCTTTTTTGTAGGTTCTTCTACTTCCACTTCCTCTTCTCTTCCCGGTATCATCTCCTCGTGCACCTCTTCTTCGCTTACACTCTCTTCATTCAACATATCTGCAAAGTATTGCCTCCATCTTTCTCTCACTTCCACTTTCATCTCTCACATATATTACTTCCTTCTTTATCTTTTTTCCCTTTTTTATCTCTCTGTAGAAGTTACGTATTTCTTTCCTCTTATAATGTTGCTCTATTTCCTCTATTTTCTTAACCTGCTCTGCTCTCTTCTTTTGTCTAAACACTTTCTTTTACTTTTGTCTTTATTCCCTGTATTTTTCCTTATCTTCCCCTTGTACTGACTGTTAATTCTTAGCTTATTTCTCTTCTCCGCCTCTCTTATACACTCCTCATCCCACCATCTTTTCCTCCCTGCAAACTCTTTTTTTGGTATTACTTTCTCACTTGCTGTTTGTATGACATTTTCGATCTTTATCCATTCTTCATTTATATTTGCTTCCAATATCCGTATGTTTTCTTGCAAACCTTTCCTTATCTCTTCTTCATACTTCTTTTGGGTTCTCTCATTTTGTAATGTCGCCATAACTAGTTGTGTTTTTCCTTTGTAAATCCTTTCCTTTTAATAGGTTTTTTTTATCTTCAAATCTATCCTCACTAGATGGTGATCCGAGTCTATGTCTGCCCCTCTGCATGACCTAACATTTTTTATTAAGCTTCTGTGATTCTCATCTATGCAAACATGATTAATTTGATTCGAATATGCTCCATCCGGAGAGGTCCAGGTACCCTTATGTATGTCTTTTCTCTTAAAGAATGTGCTCATTATTTTCATTTTTTGTTCTTCTGCAAATTCAATCAATCTACGCCCATTGTCATTGCTCTCTAGGTGTTTACTTTATGTCCCTACTATACTTTCATACATCCTTTCTCTCCATATTTTTGCGTTTGCATCCCCTACCACCATTCTTACTGTGTTTTTATTCAGCTTTCCGTAATTTTCTTCTAGCTTCTCATAAAACTCATCTTTTTCTTCTTCTGTTTTTTCTTCTGTTGGCGCATATATATTTAATATCTCTATGTTTATTTCCTCTCTGATTTTAATCATACATAACCTATCTGAAATTGCTTCAAATTTAGAAATTTTATCCCTCAAATTTTTATTTACTAAAAATGCTGTTCCGTATCGCCTTGTTTCGCCTCCGCTCGTAAAGAATAAATAATTTTCTAATTCCCATGTGTCCGTCTCCTTTATATGCGTCTCTTGTATCTCTATTATGTCCATTTTGAATCTATTTGCCTCTCTTTCTAGGATTTTTAATGATCCTTCCTCATTTAACCCTCTTACATTTCATGTTCCCATTCTCATTCCTCTTTCTTGATTTGTGTCTTCTTGCTTTCCATCTTTTTCTGTCTTCCCCCTCTCCGTCCTTCTAGCTTCGTTCTGTATTTTTTGCTTTCTGTTCCTGGTTCTATTTATGTCGTTTCCTTTTCTCATAACCGTGTCCATTGCCAGCGATCTTTCTTTTATGCTAAGTGATAAATCTAGTTTTTTGCTTCCTTTTTTTCTAGCCTGCTTTCATCATTATTCCACTTCCAAACCTCATTATCAATTACGAGTTTTTGATATGCTACTTTTGCTACCTTTCCTTCCATCCTTACTTCTTTGGCTTTCATTCTTAGTTTCCTTGGAATTTCCCTTTCTTTTTTGCTCATATCATCGTTAATATAGACTTTGGCAGCTCCTATCTCCTTTAATTTACTTTTATTTTTCATTATCCTTATCTTGTCCTCGAAGTTTTTAAATTCTACTAAACATACATTAACTCCTATTTTCGTTACCCCTTCTGTACCAATCTCCATATGCATTGACTTTCTTATAAACTCTTCTATCTGTCCTTTTAGCTCTTTCTGATCTAAATTTTCTCTAATTTGTAGGCCTTGAACCACTATATTTTTCTTCCTTTTCTCTTTATCTATACTCTCTACTCTTTCTTCTACCTCTCTCATCTTATCCCTAAGCGCCTTATTTTCCTGCCTCATGTCCTCAATCTCTCCTCTGAGTTGTCTTATCTCCTCTCTATATTCTTTCTCTTCTCTTCTCACCTCTTTTACTTCCTGTGTTAAGCATTCCAACATTCGCAGCACCTTTTCCATGTTGTACTCCATATCACCTTTCTTTACTGGCGATCGTGCTAGTTTTTTGCTGCAACTGAATACCTGAAGTAGCGGTTCTTCCATACTTCTCTTTTTCTTTCCCTCATCTGTTCCACTGGCATCACTTTCGGTTTCTATTTCAATATCTTCCTTTCTTCGCTCGGGTGTCCTTGTTACCCTTTTACTGACCACCGGTTTTTCAGTTTTCCTTAACATTCTGTTTTTTTTTTAATTTCCGACACTACTGGTTGCCTATCTCACTTGACACCAGCTCGCTAACCCACCCCAGTTATTTTCTTCTGCAATACGTCTCTGCACTACTGGTTGCCTATCTCACTTGACACCAGCTCGCTAACCCACCCCAGTTATTTTCTTCTGCAATACGTCTTTGCACTACTGGTTGCCTACCTAACGCGTGTGACAGAGCTGTCCTCGTCGACCGATCGGAGACTCTCTGTCAATCTCTGTAAGCAACACTGAACCTTATTGATGACCTACTTTCACTAACCTCCGAAAAATTAAGAATAAAGAATATATGGGTAGATATTGTGGGCGTAATTCAACGCTGGTTGGGGCTCTAGCCCACAGAGTAGTTAGTTTCACACAATATTGTTAATACCTGAAAATATATGAAAAAACTCAACAATAACGACAACAAATAAAGTAAGATCTAAAGTAGCTAAGTAATTGAGCAAGAAGAATACACCGAGAGACTAAGTTCAGTAACTGATTAGATTTGACACACAACTGACTCTTGAAATATCAGAGCCAGCTTCTGGTAGGTACCTCGTTATTTGTTCCAGAACGAATGCTGATATTGTTGACATACGAAAAATATTTTTTCTGCCTAAACTATTTATCTATTCAAAATTCTGAAAGTATTAAAAAAGTTTCTAAATAAAGTCAGCTAGTAATATTAAAAAACTGAGAGTAATTGTACAGGGGGTTAAAAAAATATGTGCTTATATTTGCATGATACATGATTTTTCTTATATTTATAATGACTGCAAAAGATTTTAAATAATGACAAAAAGTGTCGCTTAGACTTATAACTGAAGTCGTTTTCGAGATATTCGGAATAAACAAAAAATTTTCGCGAACTTTGCAATTTTGGAAATAAGTAAATTGGGCTAAATCGGCTTATTTTGAACCCAGGAGTATGTGGTCTTCCGTTGTACACGTCTTTTCCGGACACCCTGTATGTTAAATTTATTTTGAAAGCTTAAATCTTTCAAGGCCGGCGGCTATGTTCAGGTTCGAATTGTCCCGCCAGATTTGTGTATGTAATATATTGCTATCATGTTGTCAGCCCTGCAGGAGTGAAGACAAACACTGTATGTGCGAGTCCGCATTGGCTAAAACCAGTCAGCTTAATATTGTCAAACTAAATGTATGTTCAATATATGGTTATCGTTAGACTCCCTTTATTTATTACAACAACAAAAAATACAGTCCACTAAAGTAATAACAAACAGTAATAAAATCCTGATCAATGTGTACGCATATTATAATCTAATGTGCCCTATTCACAACCGCAACGCAATTACGCATCGAGGTTTTGTTACAAGTATGTAGGCGTTAATTCAACCATCGGACTATTCTTGTTGACAAATCTACACATTACCGAACTTATGACTCAATGACGGTTTCCAAAAACAATTCAGTGACTCAATTCGACAGTATATATCCAATTTACAACGTGATTGGTTCTTTATTGTCCAAGCCTCGTCTATCCAGTCTACATATATCGAACTTACGACCAAACAATGATGTCTTGACACTCCAATTCAATAGTGTCTGTTTGGCATTAGTTGAAAACGATAAAAGCAAACAATCATATTAGTTAATTGCTTCATAAACGTTTAACTTTTGTTTGATACATTATATTAACTAGAGTTACAGAACTATACTGTCAATTTTTAGTAGGCCTGTACTAGCATTACACCGAGACCAAGTATTATCTTATACATGAATTTAAATAATTTCAAATGACCTTAATGACTCATTTTATAAAAAACATTATGCAAATACATGTTTCGGTATAATCAATTTTAAAATAACATATTCTACTGGAAGTGTTGTAATTTAATTTTAAGAGTGAACAACATAATTTTTAAGTTATCCTTGCATTTCAATATTTTTAAAATGTTCATAAAGGTACATGAAAATACTGTGTAAATAGAAAAATTAGTAATGTGTATTGAAATGATACTGAATGTATTTTAAGGTAGTAGAAGTTCTTTGATTTTTATTTTGGTATAAGCTCTATGAGCTTTTCTGTTTCCTGTTTTTATATTTAAAAAATGAGGTATAACATATGCATTTTGTCTGGCCGCGTAAATGAAAAACCTTTTAGTTGTTTCAATAGCAAGTCTTAAAATAAATTCTTACATTAAAACCTAATATCATACAGTCGCTTTATACTAGTACTAGGTACTAAAACTTAATTGCTTCAAAATCCTTAACTGTAGGTAACAATTCTAATATATTAAAATGCGCGATTGCCTCTCGCTCCCACCGGGGGTGCGGAAAAGTGGCAAAGTATCTCCTCAAAGGCTTTTTTCGCGAGCCGCGCCCTTCGGTCCTGGGGTTGTCGCTTAGGCGTATTTCGGTGGGTTCTTTTTACCGTTTTCGGGGCGAATTTTGGCTTTTTCCGGCGGCCGGCCGGCGTTACTTTTCCGTTTTCGCGAGTAAACGATACAAATGCCGAAAACCACGCCCCTTATCGGAAGTCCGGAAGCCGCCCGGAGGCCGGTTTCGCTGCGCGCGTGGTTTTTCGGGCGAGCCCGTCGGGGACGCGGTCGCGGGCGAGTCTCTTGATTTGGTCCTTTCTCCGTCGCGACGAGGCGCTCGGCGGGCCGTTTTTCGCGATTTTCTAGGTAAATTTTCCGTTTTTCGGAGGGTCCTCGCCGGCCGTTCTCGGCGAGAGGGATGGAGATAGCGGAGGAGGAGCTTATCGCCCGGGAATCGGAGAAACGTCAGTCGGATATGGGTAGACGTCAAACTATTTCGGATTCGATATTTTCGTATTTTCTCGCATTCCTTTCCACAAAGCCATGTCGAAACGTAAACTTTGAACCTTCTACGATGTGTCGCGTGCCTCAGATTTAGGTTTAAAATTCGATTTTATAGTGAAAATAACGAAAGTTTTGGTCAATTACGCGTTCGGCGGCATTCGCGTTCGCTCGGCCGCCCGAAACGTCAAACGGGAAGCCGGACGGTGCGGTGCCGTTGACAGCTCCGGATAAAACTTGGGAACGTTCGCTAAACGGGCCGTTCGAAGACCCGCCAAGGCCAAAAGGTAAATTTAAAGTCTCTAGATACTTTCTGTTATGCGAGCGCTGGGTTTTGAGTTCCAATTTGTATCGAATTTTGCGTAATACCAAACAGAGACGTGGAGAAGAGCCTGGCAATATGGCGGGTCCTCACAAAACCTTCAAAATGTTACATTTTGCAAAGTAAGTACCCTTTATTTCCATAAAGCCATATCGAAACGTAAACTTTGAACCTTCTACAATGTGTCGTGTGCCTCAGATCTGTTTTTAAAATTCGATTTTATAGTAAAATTGCGAAAATTTGCGACGTCAAATGGCGAGTGCGCGGTGACATTTCGAATAAATCGCAGAAAATTTCGCTAAATGGGCCGACCGGAGCCCCCAAAGGCCAAAAAAGGTAAATCTGAAGTCTCTAGATACGTTGTGTTATGCGAGCGTTTGGTTTTGAATTCGTTTTTGTATCGAAATTTGCGAAAATCCTAAGCAAGACGGGGTCAAAATGACGTAAGCCATAGAACAGCTGTCAAATATTTCCATCCGCTATTGCTATTTGCATTGAACTTTGCATAAATAGAATGAAGAGGTAGGTGGTATCAGTGAGCTAGACAATATGGCAGACCAAGACGGGGTCAAAATGACGGAAGCCATAGAACAGCTGTCAAATATTTCCATCCGCTATTGCTATTTGCATTGAACTTTGCATAAATAGAATGAATAGGTGGTATCAGTGAGCTAGACAATATGGCACACTTCAAGTCGCTTCGCTTATATACAGTGCGACTCCACAAAGCTCGATGTACGGGGTGTTACGATAAAAATTGACGAGACAAAAATAAAAATTACAGATTCGAGGAAATTTTCGGTTCTTTCGCTTCGGAGGGGTTCTCTGACGTGCGTAGGACCGTTTTATATACAAAGTGTTGGAAAAATGTCGAACGTTAAAAAATGTAAAAATTAAGGAACTGAAAATTTTTTGGTACGAAACTTCCGTCGGGGACTCTTACCGCACTAATTATCGAAAAAATACGGGGTGTTTAAAAATTCGAACCGTTCCCTAAAAATCCTGGACATTCGTGGATTTAAAATTTTTTTGCTTTCTGATGAAACTTTTACAATAGTTTGTAGAAAAACTGTAAAAATATATACTTTGGTATTATTATGTATATGAATACATACTTATGAAAAATACAGGGTGTAAAATAAAAACCATTGTCTACATCCACAAAATTTATGGATTTTATTTTTTTATGAAATTTTGACGATTGTAAAAAATCATACTAATGAGAAAATACAGGGTGCTTAACGAAACCAAACCATACTCTAAGAATCCTCACAATAATTCATTCAATATTTTTCATGAAACTTTTCACAATGGTCTGTAAGAAAACTATGTATACTAATTAAAAACTACTGGGTGTTTAAAAACTGAACCAATATCGAAACTCCCAAAATTCATGGAAATTTTTTTATTTATTAAACTTCCATCAAGGATTTATTATGACACTCACTAAAGCAAATACAGAGTGTTTAATAATAACGAACCATTCTCTAAAAATTTTCAAAATTCATGGAATTAAAAATTCTTTTGATGAAACTTTATACAATGTCCTGTAGGAAAAATATACTAATTAAAAATACAGAGTGTTTAAAAATAACGAACCATTCTCTAAAAATTTTCAAAATTCTTGGAATTAAAAATTCTGTTTGATGAAATTTTATACAATGTTCTGTAGGAAAATACTAATTAAGAAATACAGAGTGTTTAAAAATAACGAACCATTCTCTAAAAATCCTCAAAATTCATGGAATTAGAAAATTCTTTTGATGAAACTTTATACAATAGTTTGTAAAAATCTATATTAATGAAAAATACAGGGGTTTAAAAATACCGAACCGTTCCCTAAAAATCCTGAATATTTGTGGATTTAAAATTTTTTCTTTCTGATGAAACTTTTACAATAGTTTGTAAAAACTATAAAAATATATACTTTGGTATTATTATGTATATGAATACATACTTATGAAAAAATACAGGGTGTAAAATAAAGAACCATTCTCTAGATCTACAAAATTTATGGAATTTATTTTTTTTATGAAACTTTTCACGATTGTAAAAATATTATACTAATGAAAATATACAGGGTGCTTAACGAAACCAAACCATACTCTAAGAATCCCCACAATAATTCATTGAATATTTTTTATTAACCTTTTCACGATGGTCTCTAAGAAATATATACTAATTAAAAACTACTGGGTGTTTAACAAAACTGAACAAATATTGAAACTCCCAAAATTCATGGAAATTTTTTTTTTATATATTAAACTTCCATCAAGGATTTATTATGACACTCACTATCGAAGCAAATACAGAGTGTTTAATAATAACGAACCATTCTCTAAAAATTTTCAAAATTCATGGAATTAAAAATTTTTGATGAAACTTTATACAATGTTCTGTAGGAAAAATATACTAATTAAAAATACAGAGTGTTTAAAAATAACGAACCATTCTCTAAAAATTTTCAAAATTCTTGGAATTAAAAATTCTGTTTGATGAAATTTTATACAATGTTCTGTAGGAAAAATATACTAATTAAGAAATACAGAGTGTTTAAAAATAACGAACCATTCTCTAAAAATCCTCAAAATTCATGGAATTTGAAAATTCTTTTTGATGAAACTTTATACAATACTTTGTAAAAATCTATATTAATGAAAAATACAGGGGTTTAAAAAAAAAACTGAACCGTTCCCTAAAAATCCTGAACATTTGTGGATTAAAATTTTTTTGCTCTCTGATGAAACTTTACAATAGTTTGTAAAAACTATAAAAATATATACTTAGGTATTATTATGTATATGAATACATACTTAAAAAATACAGGGTGTAAAATAAAGAACCATTCTCTAGAAATCTAGAAATTTATGGAAGTTATTTTTTTATGAAACTTTTCACAATGGTCTGTAAGAAAACTATACTAATTAAAGAACTACTGGGAGTTTAAAAGACTGAACCAATATTGAACCTCCCAAAATTCATGGAAAATTTTTCAAAATCATTGAATTAAAAATTCTTTTGATGAAATTTTATACAATGTTCTGTAGGAAAAATATCGCAATAAAGAAATACAGACGATTTAAAAATAACGAACCATTCTCTAAAAATCCTCAAAATTCATGGAGTTAAAAATTCTTTTGATGAAACATTTCACATTAGTTTGTTAAAAACTATACTAATGAAAAATACAGGAGGTTTAAAAACCGAACCATTCTCTAAAAATCAACAAAATTCATGGAATTAAAAACTCTTTTGATGAAACTTTTACAATGTTCTGTAGGAAAAATATACTATTGAACAAATACGGGTGTTTAAAAACCGAACTGTTCCCTAAAAATCCTGAAAATTCGTGGATTTAAATTTTTTTGCTTTCTGATGAAACATTTTACAATAGTTTGACAAAAACTATAAAAATATATACTTAGGTTTTATTATGTATATAAATACATACGTATGAAAAATATAGGTGTAATATAAAGAACCATTCTCTAGATCCACAAAATTTATGGAATTTATTTTTTTATGAAACTTTTTGTGATTGTAGAAAAATTATACTAATGAAAAAATACAGGGTGTTTAGCAAAACCAAACCATTCTCTAAGAATCCTCACAATTCATAGAATATTTTCTTATGAACACAATGGTCTGTAAGGAAACTATATTAATTAAAAGACTACTGGGTGTTTAAAAAAAATGAACCATTCTCTATAAACCTTCATGGAAGTATAATATTTTCTTGATGAAACTTTTAACAATGGTCTATATGGAAACTATTTTCATGAGAACAATACGGGGTGTTTAAGAGAATCGAATCATTTTAAAAATCCTAAAAACTTGAAATTAAAAACTCTTTTTTGGTTTTTGATTAAACTTTTTAAGATAGTTTGTAAAAAAACTATAAAAAATACATATTTAGGTATTATTATGTAGCTATATAAATACATACTTATGAAAAAATACAGTGTGTAAAATAAAGACCAATTCTCTAGATCCACAAAATTTATGGAATTTAATTTTTTTTATGAAACTTTTCACGATTGTAAAAAAATTATACCGATGAAAAAATACGGGGTGTTTAACAAAACCAAACCATTCTTTAAATATCCTCACAATTCATGGAATATTCCTTTGATGAAACTTTTAACAATGGTCTATATGGAAACTATTTTAATGAAAACAATACAGGGTGTTTAAGAAAACTGAACCAATATTGAAACTCCCAAAATTCATGGAATAATTTTTTTTTTTGCCTCGGATGGGTTGTCGGATGTACGAAAGACCGTTTTATATACAACGTGTTGGAAAAATGTTGAACGTTAAAAAAATCTCAAAATTAAGAGAACTGACAATTTTTTTTTACTCAACTTTCATCGGGGGGTCTCTTAACGCACTAATTATCGAAAAAATACATGGTGTTTAAAAAAAACTAACCCTACTCAAGAAAGGTCAAGTCGGCGATAGCCGACTTGCCACCTTTCTAGTTTACATATAAAATTTGTACTTGTCAATTATTTTAATAAATATTTATATTTTATTTAAAATTGAAAAGTATGGATTACATTTACCAACAAAAATTATTTAAATTTCAAATTACAGTTTCATTGTTTTTCATTTACGTGAAATGCTATGCTTATTGTATACAGGGTCATTCAGTCATAATGTCATTTTTTAACCACGTATTCGGAAGGCCTAATAAAGACAGCAAAACGAAAAAATTAAATTTTTACTCGACCTCTCAAAAGATAAACAAATCACCGTATAAAAATCGGTAACACGACAGGAGCGTACGCTCCAAACATTCGGATGATGCAGCCTTATGACAATTGAATGTTGAAGGAAACATCGTTGCCACATAGGTCTACATACATAATACACTTCAGCATGTTATTCAAATTTACCACCATTTAATTGCACTTTCCGCATTTTCCGTATGTCTTTCCCGCAAATTTTGAGATCAAACCATACATATGGAGGGAGATGCATCGAGAGAACAATTCAAGCAGTAGTTTGTTTATTTCAGCCTCGTGTATTAGTCGCAAATTTACAAAGCCTAATTTTACAAATCTCGAATATGCGAAAATGGTAGCTTTATACGAAATGCGAATGCCGTTGCTGAGAAATATCGGATACGTTTACCTAACAGACAATATTTTCCAAGTGTACGAACTTTTGTGTGGTTCAACGCTTTCGCGATGCGGACTCTGTGAAAACGCTTTGGGAACTTGCGAGGCATCGGCAAAATGCTTTTATACTAGTCGGTGTCCCTCTTTCCAAACATGTTCAGCAACAGAATATCACTAGAGAGAACTAGAACGCTAGTCCGTGCTAATGGGTATTACAATCTGACACGAAGGGAGGCTTTGGAGATTCCTCAATACAACAACATGAACAGGCGCGAAGGATTGAAGATTAATCATACTTGGATGTCTTTGCTTAGGAATAAACAAGTGAACTGCAGCGTACCTGAACCAGCCATCCATAACAGGCCTGGACCTGTCAACCTAAACACTGAACTAACCAACCTTAACTCACCGATTAGTATAAAAGTTCAGCTTAGACACCGCGGTAGCCATTCAGTCACCGCTCAAGTTACGAGAAGCACTGAAGATGCCATCTGTAAGTATGGCGAAACGTTTGCAGTTAAGCATCGACCACGCACGCCAAAACAGCTCAGAAAGCGATAGAAGCTATTTTAAATTTAATTGCGAGCAGCCTACTATTTCTACAAGAACCAATTCAAGGCGATTGGAGATATTCCAAAGCAAGGTCTGGAGAATATTATGGGAAAACTCACTGAACCCGTATCAGTTTCAGAAAGTTCAAGCTTTAGAACCTGCTGATTTTCCCAGTCATCTTGAATTTTGCAATAGGCTTCAAAATTAAATTGCAGCTGACCCCAATTTTATCAATAAAGTACTATGGACGAATGAGTGCAGATTTACTCAAACTGGCATTTTACACAGGTTAGTACCATAATACTTAAAAATAAATTCTAGGCTAGATGTACGTAACTACAAACTGAATAGTTAATTGTACATACGAGTAATACTAAAAATTCATATTGAATTGTAAGACGTAGTGAAAACGTAGTATCAAAATTATTAAATTGTAATAACTTAATATTCGAAAACAATTATCTATTGTCTACATTTGTTTTTATTAACAAATAAATAAATATTACGAAAATCCACTCGCTACTCGTCGGTTTAGCTTTCAAAGGCGATTTGTTGTCAACGTATGGGCAGAAGTGTACGGGGATCGTTTGATGGGATCGTATTTTCTACCGGAAAATCTGAATGGACCGCGTTACTCGCAATTTTTAATAGAATTATTTGAAAATGTTTCCCTTCATATGCTACATAATATATGGTATATGGTCCATTTCGCGATGTATGTGGATTTTTAGATGAGGAATGCCCACATCGTTGGATAGGGAGAGGATAGCCCGTAAGATGGCCAGCGCGATCGCCGAATTTAAATCCTATGGACTTTTGTATATGGGGTTATATGAAGTCTGTCATGTATAACACCGGGGTCGAAAATGTACAACAGTTGCGTGAACGTATCAAAGATGTCGCCGAACAAATACGTATTAACTCTGGTTTATTCGATCGTATTGGTCTCTCGTCTATCCAACGTGTAAATTTGTGCATAGGAGGTAATGGTAATGTCTTTGGACATTTAATTTAACCCCGAAGGTTTGAAATCAGTGGCAACTGAGATTTCAGGTATGCTATGTGTTCGGAATTCCCTCACCACATCTCTTATTTTTTTTCTATTGTATTTTATTTTGGGGTATCTTAAGAATTTTCTGTTTTCTTTCTTAAGTTAATTTCAGTAAATTTAAGTTAATAGAGGTAATCTAGCACAAATGATAATCCGCGCTATGGTTGGAATAGCTACGCATGCGTTTCCATAAAAGGTAAGGAAAGTACGAGAGTCTGAAGCCTTGCACGGTACCGGCCGGTAAAAATTGATATAATAAGTGTGCACTTTTTCCGCTGTTAATAATTTTCGCTCGCAAACCAGTACCTACCAACAGTCCACTACGAAGAGGAAAATTCCACCTACGGAGAAAAAGAAGGTAAGCCATTCCAACCTCTTCGTCACCGAATTTTAACATTTTTCTTTTTTTTTGTCATTACTGCTTAAATTAGTGAGTTAAGAAACATTGGTCCTTTTTCGCCAAGGATACTCATTCGCGTAATAATTTATTTGCTGAAACAGAAAAAATCTATTTGATACCCAGGTCGTATATGAGTTATTTTCAATATGAGAAATTAATTTGTAATTTACGTTAAATTCAAGGTCATTTGTATTTTAGTCAGTTTCAGCTCGCACTGAATACCGAAAGAGTTTTTTGTCGCTTTTGAATACCTACAGTTTTTGTTGCCAGTCTGGGCCAGGAAATGTAAATAAACAGAACCGAATCGTTTATCATCTATTAAGTAGTTTAGTTAAATTCAGTTAATTAATACATATTACATATTCACACTAACAGAAAATGTCTAGTAGTAATAAAATAAAACAGTATACAGCTCTTCGTCAAACTGCAATTAACCGAATTCGAGAATTGAAAGAATTTGCGGAACGTACTTTAAAAAATAATGAATTACTTATTCAATTTAAAATGTTGTATGAAACTATTCAAGACATTTGCCAGGATTTTAAAACGCATCACAATAATTTATTAGCAATTTTATGCCTCCAAGACGATGCTGATTTAGATGTCGAGGAAACCGTTCGCTCTAAATTTGATTTAGACTGCTCTGAAGTAAAAACTATTTATCATAATCTTTTCCACAGTAATGAGGAACCTATTCAAGCAAATCAAACTAATTCTGTTGCACGTAAGGTCAAGCTACCAGTTATTGAAATACCAAAATTTTCAGGCAATGTTTTATTTTTCAAAACCTACTTAGATACGTTTAACTCGCTGGTGCACTGTAATGACACTTTGTCTAATATAGAAAAATTTACATATTTAACATCAACTTTAGAAGATGCACCTTTAAGATTAGTTCAGTGTACTAGCTTAACTGGGGACAATTATCTCACTGCTTACAATTCCCTAGTCAATCGTTATAGTAATAGAAGATTAATTGCAAGTGCACATCTAAGTGCAATTGACAACGCTCCAAATATAACTGATTCAAAAAATTGCTACACTCTGCGTTTATTACTTGATACTTTTACAGAGAATCTTTCGGCTTTAAAAAATATGCAGTTCCCAGTTGCTGAGTGGGACTTTGTTTTATTTTATTTTTTCTCTAAACACTTAGACGAAGAAACTCTCACGAGGTTTGAATTTGAACACGGATCGAATAATAATAATATACCGGCTTTCGAAACCTTGCAAAATTTTATACGGGCACAATGTAACGCTCTCGATGCTGTGCAATTTTCATCTCAGTATATCAATAAAACATGGTCAAAGAACAAAAGTAAAGGTTTGTCTCAACATAGCTCAGTACCAAAAGCTAAGACAAAGCTCTAATTTTCTTATTTCCCAACAAGGTAGTTCTTGTTTAATTTGTAAATCTGACCATCCTCTTTATAAATGTAGTTTATTTCATCAAAAAAGCCCTCAAGATAGGTTTAATTTTATCAAACAACATAATTTATGTACAAATTGCCTTAGCTGTCAACATACGGTGCGTAACTGTAATTCAAAGGTTCTGTGCCATGAATGCAAAGCAAAACACCACACTTTATTACACTTTAATCGTAACATTTCATCTGATGTGCCAATTCAACCTTTGACAAATGAGCATTCAGACGTTTCTGATTTTGAAGAAATACCTGGAACCTCTACAGGTGATCAACCAGTTAGTTCACTCGCGGGTGTAGTTCGTTCCAAAGTTAATGTACTACTTGCAACTGCGCAAATTGAAATTCTAGATAGTTACGGAAATTTTAAAAAAATTCGCGTCCTAATAGATTGCGGTTCACAAGCCAATTTCATAACTCGAAAATGTGTCAATAAACTAGGACTACAGCGTTTATCTTCTTCAATTGCTATACATGGATTAGGCAATACACCCACCTCTACTACCTTTGGCGGCGTGACGTGTACTATTCGACCTATAGGACAAAACCTGAACAATATTACACTTGATGCACATGTTTTATCTACCATATGTGCTAACATACCAAGTACGTTTGTTTCGCACAATTCGTGGCCTCATATCAATAATTTAAAATTAGCTGACCCTCAATTTGATACACCCTGTAGCGTAGACTTATTATTAGGCGCAGATGTTTTTCCGCATATTTTATTAGATGGCCGTTTTCCGGGTAACAAAGACGAACCGTCCGCGTTAAATACTATTTTCGGTTGGGTTCTGATGGGTAATGTGCCTCTTAACTCCACTCCGAAAATTAATTCGTTATTTTGTTCACTAAACCTCGCCACTTTGGATAATCTAGTTAGACGATTTTGGGAGACGGAAGAGGTCCTGAGATAATACCTGTATCACCTGATGATGCACTTTGCGAAAAACTATTTGTTGAATCTCATGTTCGAATTGATTCCGGACGCTTTATTGTAACACTTCCTTTTCGTGATCCTGATCCTTACTTTGATTGTACGGATTCTCGCGCGCTCGCTCTTCGGCGTTTTTTGTCTTTAGAACGAAAATTAATAAAAAACCTGAACTACACAAAGAATATTCAACTTTTATGTTTGATTATTTAACAAACAACCACATGCAATTAGTTAAAGAGACGACTGCTAATAATTGTTATTATCTTCCGCATCACTGTGTATTGAAGCCAGACAGTTTAACTACGAAACTTAGAGTAGTTTTCGATGCCTCGGCTAAACTATCAAATGGTTTTTCTCTTAATGATACTCTGTTAACTGGTCCAAAATTACAGAGATATAAGTACTATTCTATTGCAATTTCGATTGCACGCTTTCGTTTTCTGCAGATATCAAACAAATGTATCGACAAATTTTAATATCCGAAAATCAAAGAAATTTCCAACGGATACTTTGGCGATTTTCTCCGACACAACCCATTCAAGATTATCAATTAAATACAGTTACTTTCGGAATTTCTTCCGCGCCATTTCTTGCAATTCGCACGCTCATACAATTGGCTGATGACGAATATCAAAATTTTCCTTTAGCATCCCCAGTCTTAAAATCTGACACGTATGTAGATGACGTTATCACTGGCTGTAATTCGCTCGCGGACGCTCGGGAGTTACAAATTCAATTAATAAATTTATTAGGAAAGGAGGCTTTGAACTTAGAAAATGGGTTAGTTATCATCCAGATTTGTTGTCCCATTTACCAAACTCAGTATTATATAATAAAGATGTATCGCTTGACTCAGAGAGCAACTTCGTTATTAAAATATTAGGATTACAATGGCGTCCATCAACTGATACATTTGCCTATCAAGTTGAAGCTCAAACAATGAATTGCACTAAACGAACAATTCTTTCCGATTTAGCTAGAATTTTCGACCCTCTAGGATTTTTAGCACCACTTACCTTTTTTGCAAAGCATTTGATTCAATATTTATGGACATTAGGATTAGGCTGGGATGACACACCGCCCGCGATTATTTTAAACCATTGGTCTAAATTTAAAAATGAACTCTCCGCGCTGTCTTCTTTTCAACTTCCTCGACGCTTAATTTGCGATACATTTAATTCTTGCGAAATTCACGCCTTTTGCGATTCATCTGAAAAGGGTTTTGCTGCTGTTGTTTATATTCGAGTTAAAGAGAGCGAAGCAAAATTTAAAACCTTCTTCGTTTGCGCCAAATCTAGGGTAGCACCCCTTAAAAGAATTTCGGTACCACGCTTAGAGCTTTGCGCGGCAGTCCTACTTGCCGACCTTCTTTCTTTGTATTAAAAACATATGAGGGTAAAATAAAATTTGCTGAAATATTTGCCTGGTCAGATTCCACAATAACCTTGAGCTGGTTGAAATCCTCTCCACATAAGTGGAAAACGTTCGTAAGTAATCGTGTTACACACATACAAAATCAAATCGCACCCTCGCTTTGGCATCATGTGCCTTCTGCAGATAATCCCGCCGACTGCGCGTCGCGTGGCTTATTGCCTCTAGATTTAATTAATAATACCCAATGGTGGGCGGGTCCTCAGTGGTTGTCTAAACCTAAGTCTTTTTGGCCTATTGGTATTCCTGATAACAAGTCTCTTTGTGAAGCAAGTCTCGAAGAAGAAAAAACATTTTCACTTCCAGCTTTCGTCGATCTTGAAATTATCGATACGCTATTAGACAAGTTCTCATCTCTGTTAAAAATTAAACGCATTCTTGCATACGTACTTCGTTTTATTCACAACATCCGAAATCCTAAAGAAAAATATTTGGGTACCTTTACTTACGCTGAGTTAGATACCTCCTTATTTATTTTAATTAAACGCGTTCAAAATCGTTCATTCGCCGAAGATATTGACAAGATCAAAAAGGGACAACTTCCTTCTAAAGCCCTCAGAAAGTTAAACGTTTTTATAGATAAGAAAGACATCGTAAGAGTAGGAGGACGTCTTCAGGCTTCAGAATCATCCTATGACAGAAAACATCCCGTCCTTCTACCTCAGGGTAATCGCCTTACTGTTCTACTTATAGAAAATACTCACCGACAATATATGCACCCCGGTGTACAAACTACACATTTTTAATTTCTCAAAATTTTTGGATATTATCCGCAAAAGAGCAATTCGAAGTGTTTTATCAAAATGTTTAAAATGCTGGCGCCTTCGTCCTGTTCCTCTCCAACCATCTATGGGTAATTTACCCTCTACAAGAATTTCTCAAGTAAAACCATTTTCTTGCATCGGCATTGATTACGGTGGTCCCTTTACTATTACTCTCGGTAAAACGAGAGGTGCTAAGACTTATAAAGCATATATATGCATATTTGTCTGCTTTGCCACGAAAGCGGTACATGTAGAGCTTGCGTCTGATATGTCAACGGAGGCATTCTTAGCCGCATTGCGACGATTTATAGCGCGTCGCGGTCGCTGTTCACACATTTATAGCGATTGTGGCACTAATTTTTTAGGCGCTCAAAAACAAATGTCAAAGGTCATGCAATATGCTGCCGAATCTGACGAAATTCAGTGGCATTTTAATCCACTTTCTGCCCCCCATTTTGGCGGGCTGTGGGAAGCTGGCATTAAATCGTTTAAGACTCATTTGTTTCGTGTCATCGGTGAGCAAATATTAACGTACGAAGAGCTGTACACTGTATTAACCCAAGTTGAATCTTTATTAAATTCCCGCCCCCTGTGTGCGGTAAGTTCGGATCCGAATGATTTGTCCGCATTGACCCCTGGACATTTCTTAACGTTAGAGCCATTAACTGCATTGCCTGACCCTGACTTGACCAATATTAAATTAAACAAACTAACGCGTTGGCAGCTGTTACAACGTTTGCACCAGGATTTCTGGTCTCGCTGGCATAAGGAGTATCTCCATACCCTTCATCAAAGAGGAAAATGGACACACACCTCCCCTTCCATTGTACCTGGTACAATGGTATTAATTAAAAGTGATTGCGCGCCCCCTTACGTTGGCAACTTGGTCGCATTTTAGAAGTGCACCCTGGTGCAGACAGGGTAACACAGTAGCTACTGTACACAAAAAACAGGGCAATTTTAAACGCACCTTGGTAAAGTTATGTCCTTTACCGAGCGCTCAAACCGAGTAAAATAAAATATATTTTGGTGGGCGGAATGTTCGGAATTCCCTCACCACATCTCTTATTTTTCTATTGTATTTTATTTTGGGGTATCTTAAGAATTTTCTGTTTTCTTTCTTAAGTTAATTTCAGTAAATTTAAGTTAATAGAGGTAATCTAGCACAAATGATAATCCGCGCTATGGTTGGAATAGCTACGCATGCGTTTCCATAAAAAGGCAAGGAAAGTACGAGTCTGAAGCCTTGCACGGTACCGGCCGGTAAAAATTGATATAATAAGTGTGCACTTTTTCCGCTGTTAATAATTTTCGCTCGCAAACCAGTACCTACCAACAGTCCACTACGAAGAGGAAAATTCCATCTACGGAGAAAAAGAAGCCATTCCAACCTCTTCGTCACCGAATTTTAACATTTTTCTTTTTTTTGTCATTACTGCTTAAATTAGTGAGTTAAGAAACACTATGTCTCAATAACCAGACATGGGACCCAAATGAAAAATTAAGTACATTCGCCTAACGTTTGGTTTGGGTCCCATGTCTGGTTATTGAGATATATCAGGCCTGGACTCTCACCAGCCGCTTGGAAAATTAAAATTGGTATGTTAATACCAACTGATTTTTTTGGCTCATAGCTCCTCGAGGTTCTTGCTGGGCAACAATAGGAATTTAATATGTTAATTGTATATTTAAAAAAAATAATTTTTAGCATTCATTGGATATTTAACATTTTAAATTATTATTGGCTGAAGTGAGCAAGAAGAAACATGAGATTCTAAAATAGTCAGTACAACCGTTTATTTATGATGTCTAATACCTAGGTAGGTACTAGGAAAATATTTCAATTTAGCAACGTAGCATTTAGATTTTTTTTAATCGCGTATTCATATTAAACTCATTATTCCCTATCCCCTCTTAAAATTAATGACATTATAAATGAATCACACTGTATATTTCAGATAAAATATTTGACAATAATAAATACTTAAGATTTTGGGAAAATTGATTATTAACTTAAATATATTACTTTAAATATCTATAAAGTATTCCTTATTTTAAATCAGAGAATCATATTTATTCGAAATATTGAAAAATTTTAATTATATTTAAAAAAGAATACAAATTACCTGTAGGTTCCACAGCAACTGGTCGTAAATCGTAATAAGTAGATTTCTTTGACCTAAGTTTTACATATAAATTTAGAGTTACAGCTGCAAAAGGTCGTTTTGCCATATGCTGCATTTCTACAACGTGACGTCTTCTAGCTCGCCGTACATCTGCAGCCTGCTTGGCTTTCCAAGCAACCACGCATGCAGCAAGGAACAAGAAGAAACAGGAAAAAAACACCGAGAAGAAAACAAATAAATCAATGTGAAGTTGATCTTGTCTAGAAAATACGATTCCATATGCTACTTTCTTGTCCAAATTTGATTGTTCAAGTGCTTGTAAAACAAGAAAAAATCTCGTAGTTTCTAGGCTGTGATATACCTAAAACAAACGTATGGTTATCTGTATGTATACAATATATCTACGTTAAGGTGGAAACAAAGTTATTATTTTTTAATATTTTAATTTTTATAGTAGAAGAGACTACACTTTTAATGATTTTGTTTCATTTTCGCATCTTCATAATTTAGATAACCTGTATTAACATATTCTTATAGGTATATCCATCAAAATGACTTTGTATCTAATGTCATTAAACATTTTGAATAATACTATATAGTAATAACAATAACGGCAGTGACAATGACTAATGATAATGATGGTGATAATGACAATGACAACGACAATAATAATAATAATGAATCATAATCATAATAACAATCACAATCATAATAATAATAAACATTCTACGAATATATTGTTTCATTAAAAACAAGTGTATTTTTTACAATGAAATAATACTTGTAATAAAAACTCAGAGCAACTATTTACCTCTGGTAATGTAATAACAAGCCGATCTTGTAAATTCTTTACAAATAAAATTGTCTTAGGCTGCGTTATTGTAATATATGTTCTTAGTCCAAGTGCCTCTCTTTCCATATATACATCCCTTGATCTTAATGTACCATTTTCCCAATGACCATACTGTCCGTCAACGTCTATGTCAACTAATCCTGTTGTAAAATTAGGAAAAGCGACGTAGGTATCATCGTGTGTGCTCATAAATACATTCAACTTTCCTTGAGTAACATCTATTATTATTCTAATATCAACATTCATAAATCTTGGTTGAATCACAAAAAACACTGCTTCTCCAGGATGTAAAGGTTTCGGCTTGATTTTGCATTCATCTAAAAACAAACATTATTGTATTTATGATATAAGACATTCTGAATTGCATAAACTAAAGTATACCTAATGATAAAACTCTTCAGAATAGCAGTATTTATGAAGAGTTATGCTAGCGATAATGACAGTCTTAATAGTGGAGGTATCAATGACATGCATTACCACATATGTCAAACTCCTTAAACCGTCACACCATTCGAATTCAAACAAGATTATATTTTCGTTAGCAAATAGATTGAAAAATTGTTTTTATAATTTGGAGATCGCGATCATCCCTTTAAGAAAATTCTAGATTATACCTATGACTATAATCCGTCCCTGAAATTCTGCGGCAGTAATGTAGATTTACTTATAACGTCAAAGAAAGGGTAAAGACGCATATTAAATAAATACACACAATAAATAATAAACAGATATTCAAATTGTAACTAGAAAGTTATATAAAGTACTGACAATATTTTGGCCTCATCTACTCAGGTTCGATTTATATACACTCTGTATATCTATGCCACTAGTGAATATACCATGTAATAGGATGAGACACAGGTGCAACGTACTAAAAACATCAGACGGTCAGCGCAGGTATACTGTATCATAATTAACAATATTTAGACAATAATTGTTAATAATTTAATTCAATTTGTATTAGAATCTCAGATTGTATTTATGGTTCTACAATAAAATTTAATTTCCAATATCATTTTTTAAAAAGACACAATCGGTACCCAAAGATCATAATATTGTATCGTTTGAAGGATTTACTGACCTTACAAAAAAATCGGGGTTTTCGCGTGATCAACGAAATTGTTGCGAGTGACTGCAGAAGTGTTCAATTACGTGAAAGAGAGTGTTAGTTTAGCGAGAAGCAAAATCAGTTCTGAGATGATATCAACACAATTTTTTGCGCCAAAACTACATGTATTTCTCTATAAATAAATGAATAGAGGCCATTCGCCATCAAAGGAGATACACCGCGTGCACTCATTTCTATCCTTCCGGATAGACATCCGAGAACTGCGTTTTTCCTTTAGACCAAAACCGTCCCATTTGTTCGCTTACTTGTTTTATTAATAACAATTGCTGTATATTGTTACTCTGCATTGCTTGCGCTTTCTCCTTGGCTACAGTTAATTGATTGAATGAATTCATTTTTATTCCAGGATATTTAATTTTTAGACAGGATCGACCCAGCAGAGGTGGTGTTCTAGTATTTTATATAAAAGATTGTTGTTTTATAAAGGAAGTTAAGGTTACAAATAAATTCTCGGAACATAATATCGACTGATTGAGTGTTTCAGTTAAAGTAAACGGTAAGAGCATAAGTATTGTCTGTATTTATAATCCATCTGTTGTTAATTATAAATCGCTGCAAGCTTTAGACAATATACTTGCTGACTGCGTTATATTTACTGACATAGTGGTTTGTTTAGGAGACTTTAATGTAGATCTCTTCAATGTCAACTATACGGAATACAAGTTCATACACGCTTTATTTTTTAACGCTTTTAACATGCAACAAATTATTAATGAGCCTACTCGATTGGTTAGTGGTACATTATTAGATCATATATGGATAAATCAAACTCAGCTAGTATTAAATTCATCTGTAACAGAGCTCTCTGATTTTCATAGTGATCATGCATTAATATTTTGCTAGAAGGACTGACTGAGAGAGGGTTAATTCTTTTCAAAATATAGAGGATAAAGCGAATTTTTTAGAAAGTATTATTACACGGTTATTTGATATACATGCTCCTCGGCGAAAAATAAAAATCACAAAAAAGAATTGTCCTTGGGTAACACCTAATATTAAAAAAATGATGAGTATAAGGAATAGAGCACTGTCAGAATATCGAAAGCTTCTAAAAGATTTAAATGCTACTAGACAACGTGTACAGGCAAAATGGAATTATTATAAAGAAATACGAAATTTAGTGACTGCTTCTATACGTAGAGAAAAAAAGGCATTTATTGAAAATGAATTGAGATTAAACTATAAAAATTCAGTAGTTTTATGGAAAATGTTTGATAAATTGAATGTTCATAAACAAGCTAAAATTATTAATTTACCTGATGAGTTTCGAGATCTAGATAAAATAAATAATATTTTCTTAAATTTAATAAATAAAGTTCATGCTGACACAGATGTCATTTCATTTTTTAATGTTAATCGGTGCAGAAAAGTTAAGGAGTTGTTTCATTTTGTGCAAGTTACTAATACTCAGGTTTTAGAAGTGATTAAAAGTATTAAATCAAATGCAATGGGGGTGGATGAAATAAGTTGTGAAATGCTTCGCCTGTGTTTACCATATTGTTTAGATGCGTTAACCCATATTATACATTTTTCTTTGCAAACATACGTAATTCCACAATGTTGCAAGACTGCTTTAGTTAGTCCTGTACAAAAAAAAAGATAAAGTATCAAGTTTGAGTGACTTGCGTCCCATAAGTATACTTCCGGTTTTTTTCTAAAATTCTTGAAAAGATTGTTTATTTGCAACTTAGAAGTCATATAGATAAATTTAGTTTATTGCCAAATAAACAATCAGGTTTCAGGAGTAGTTATAGCACAGGTACAGTCTTGTGTGATCTAGTGGATGATGCTCTTGGAGTGACTGATAGAGGGATGATTACAGCAACAGTTATGCTTGACTATTCCAGGGCATTTGATTGTCTGGATTTAACGTTACTTCTAGCTAAATTAAATTTTTATGGTATTTCAGGGGGTCCTCTGGAGTGGTTTAGCATCTACCTGCAAGGCCGGCAACAACAGGTCAAATCAACCTTAGATGGTAATAAGATTTTATTAAATCCATTAGATATCTATAGTGGTGTTTCCCAGGGATCTATATTAGGCCCTTTATTATTTGTGTTATATACCGCTACTATATCTTCCTTCTGTTATTGCTTCCAGGGCTCACATTTATGCTGATGCCTGCCAATTATATTACTCTTTTTCTCCTAGTCAGCAAGACCTGGCGATAGCAAAATTGAGCATCCATTTTATGTCCCATAAACAAAACTTTGATACTCTAATTAGTCAAATTCTTTGTATTCTTTACCTTCCCAATTTTCTCGTGTTGATTCATCTTCTGCGCTCGCTTTTATTTGCTCGCCGTTGTCTGCAAAAACCTTCTACTGCTGCTTCCTACTATTTTTAAATTTAGCGCCTCCACATCAGATGAACTGGCAGATTTCCTCTCAATCAACTCTCGTAATTGTCAATAAACTCTCGTAATTGTCAATAAACTCTCGTAATTGCCAATAAACAGTTTCCATCTGATTTTGGGTGATTATTATTAAAGTTGTAATGAAGTAATTTTTTAAACCGCCCTGTATGAGACATTGGAAGCCGACCGATGCTCAAACTAAAGCCAGCGCGAGGGAAACCGAGAAAACCGAACGAGCATCTAACCGCGCACCAGAGAATCTACAACTGCGAAGGTATGACGTAGGATGCGCGCTCGATCCAGCGTGTACGATTCCGAGTCAAGAGCAAGATTTTGAAACTTGGAAAATTCAGTGCCTGCTAGGCCACCAGACGGAGCAGTCGTGTCTCCAGTGTTCATATTAGTAAGTAAACCGTCCGAAAATTAGTCGCTAGGTGGACGAACCGTAAATATTACAAGTCTACAAATTTGAACACCACCGATTATTCTAAGTTCAAACGTGGCCTTTGGGTAAAATAGTATAAAGTCCGAAAACCGATCAGTGTGCAACCGCCACTTCCAAATCAGTAATAGCCTTCTCAATTTCTAGTGGAAGATTCAGTTCCTGAGCCGCTAGCATCGAGACCAGTCCTGTTTTGCACCAGCCATTTGAAACAAGGTAGCACCAGTCTTCTGCGCAAGTCTTCCACCACTCCGCTGCCAAGAAGTTACGACCTAGCGAGGTGATCACTGCAGAGTCGGTACCAGCCAGCTAGACGTGACCAGAAGAAGAACTGTTCAGCTGTGCATCTATTAATTTTATATGTATATATTTTAGATAGTGGCCAAGTCTGTAGCTTTATAATTTAGTGTTTGCTTTGCTCGCTTGATCGCTTCCTCTTACTTGGTTTCGCATTTAGATTAACCGTTTGACCTATATTACTTGCTTGTAACCGTTCAGCTGACTTTGTAGTTGCTTATACCGCTTCCGTCTTGTACCGTATTAGTTCTGTGAATTAGGTGTATGTAATACATATATGGGTATTACTTTTTGTGACTTTTATTCCTGGATAAGCCTAATTACTCTGTCACGACCCTCTGGACATACTCTGTCTTCAATGTAGCCGCCCGAGTAGTGGTGTTTCTGCACTATAAATAGAAATTGGCGCCCGAGGTTACCGCCACCGCAGCTCAGGCGTCATAGTGACACCGCGTGCGACGCAGGCACATCACAAAGTTTTAGCTTTATGTGTGGTTTTCTCGATGGTGTCCCTCCAGTTATAGGTGAAATAGAGGTTATACTATCTAATTTGCTTATTCCTCGGCCCTGGGATATTAAATTTTACAGGAACAATGTTGATTTTGCATGGAGGTTATATCTCTGGACTCAGGTACACGTTTTTGTTATATCTCTTTTAAAAATTTTTCAACTCCAAACCAAATTCTGGAGTACCCCCTTTTTTTTCTAAAATCAACAACCTTTATTCGTTTTCGTCCTCGTTACTACGCAACGTCCTCGCTATATCGATGAGTTTTAATTCACTTCAGACTTAAATTCACTTCACTTACATACTAGATTTTACAATATTTTTTTTATTCTGATATCTATCTATTTATTAACTTATTAAATTTTACAATTAAATGCTTACCATTTTGCCCACATAATTTATTATATTATTTTACATTATTTTCATGCTAAATCTGTTTATACAGCTACCTCAATTTTATTTTTCCTTCATGACATCTGTCAGTTTCATGCATTCAGAAATTATTCTCAAGTACATTGATTTTATATTTTAGTAGGTATTCTAAATATGCTAAACATTTGTAAATTCTTTCCTTTTTCAATGACTCAACCTTTTATTGTTTATATTTCCTCTTATTAATTTTGTGTTCATTACAATATTGCTTGACTGCTACTAATAATGTCAATATTAAACTAACAAATTTTGTTAGCTATTAAAATGTTATTAGAATCTAATGTCATTCTTTCTCCCTCTTGCCGTCATAGTAGGCATTTGTGAATACTTAAATGTTTGTGTAATTCACTTTATTATTATTATTAAACATTTACTTTTTGAACTTGAGTTCGTTAGTGCCCGACTGGCGCCCAAGTAGCGCTAAATCATTAAAAAAAAAATTCAAAATAATAACAATAAGTAACATCTAGGAATTTGACGACTGCAGCCCCGACTGTAAGAGCAGCCAGAACCGTTAATCGCACCTTTATATATATTATCAGACCACATACGTAGCGCAGACAACCTTAGACCACCTATAAATAAGCTAGAAGGGGGAGTATATACCACAAAAATAAAATGTATTGAAGTATAACTTCTTGCGCAATAAGGGAGGGGAAACTTTTTCAAATAAATATAATTTTTAAGACGTTTCGTCAACGTTGAGAGACCACATACAGAATACCCCATTTTCAGACCATCTGATATACAAACTTACATAGTACATCAACGTTACCAGACCAGGCGATGTTGCCACTTTTAAGTAGGTTTATTTAAGCAGTTTAGTGTTTCTGGCGCAAAAACGGCGAAGGTTATGTGTTGTAAATATTTTATACGGGCACAAATTGAATCACTCAAGACTGTTACTGCAATTGGCCAAAAATAATGAAACGGGTAATAATTATTTTTAGTTTTTAAGAACATAATTTGCAGTTGTAACTACATAAACGAAATTAGTTATTTTAGTTTCATTAGTTTAATCACGCTTGTTTACTAAAAAATAAAAATAAAATGTTAAAACTCGGGTTATTCATCTAACATTTTTCTTTTGAAGGCTTTGTTTTCAAAATTGTTAAAGTTTTTTGTAATATCTTTTCAACAAAACAAGGTACCTACTTATTTGAAATTTGGGGCACTTGATACTTGATTATATCGGCGGTAATAATTTGTCTAAATCTTTAATGAAATTTTACAGGTGTTATATTTTTACGATAAATACCCCTTCAATGATACAACTTTTTGTAATGTTGCACTGTAAGTACAGTGGCGTTTAACCGTATTAGCCCAATTGAACACAATGAACATGCTCATTGTAAATGTGTTCATTGAAATTTTGAAAATTAACGTTGAAAGATTTTTGGAGGAGAAACATAGAATCGAATGTTGGATGTGTTGGGGCTTTGACTTTGCAAAACAAGTTTTATTACAATTAACCTGAGACTGCTCCATTTGAAAAAAATATTTTTTTCATTAATGTCTTGATTTAGTCGATACCAAAATAACAGTGTAAAAATATTTTTATTTATTTTATTTACATTGTTTATTTATGACAAGGTGTCTGAAATAATTTTAAAAAGTCTAACTACATTTTTCTCATAAGGTAATTGTACCTTTTCCACCTAAGAATTTTCCCAAGGAATATTTTTATAATAAGTATTTGGAGTGTTCAATTTAATTCGCAATTTTTATACAACAGTTTAGGCTCTTTAAAACGTCCTGATATATATTAATTAATGAAATATTAATTTCCAAATTTAAAAAAAAAAGAAAATTATGTATTTGCATACTTTCGCAGCAGTGTACGTTTCACCGACCATGTTTGACGATTTTCCGTATTACCGACCGATTTCGATTCTATTACCAACTCACACATAGGCAATAGAAAAGACTGCACTTTCCACCAGGATAAAAATTGTTTATCCTGTATATTTCGTAATTATTTGAACTGAATATAAAAGTACTTAATTAAAAATAAATGTTATTTATAGTAGTATAAACAAAGAATACGTGATTGATAAGATCCATACAAGTTCAAGACAACAGTTTTACAATTTAATTATATCTGTATCTGCATGTCTAACTTTTTATTATTAAATTTATGGAAAAATTTATATTAAGTTTTAATACTAAAATGTAATGTTTTTGAAGTTGCTTTAACGTCGTTTAATGTTAACTAGAAAGGTGGCAAGTCGGCTATCGCCGACTTGACCTTTCTTTGGGCTGGTGGACACTGGATATTTTCATTAGTATAGTTTTTCTGCAGACTATTGGGAAGAGTTTCAGAAAAAGACATTTTTAAATCCATGAATTTTGCGGATTATTTGAGAATGGTTCGGTTTTTTTAAACACCCTGTATTGTTCTCATTAAAATAGTTTCCATATAGACCATTGTTAAAAGTTTCATCAAAGGAATATTATACTTTCATGAAGGTTTCTAGAGAATGGTTCGGTTTTTTTAAACACCCAGTATTTTTTCATTAGTATATTTTTCCTTTACCTCTCGATCGCTTTAGTGTATGTACGTGTCGCAAAAGTGCTCCGGCATTAAAGTCCAATTTGAACCGTGCCGAGTTATTTTTGGGATATAAATAGTGTGAGTTTTGGTGGTGCAGGAAAGGGGCAAGCAGTCGAATATGAAAATTTGGAAATAACAGAGTAAAAGTAAAAGAAAGACAGACATTTTTCGGAGGTTAGTGAAAGTAGGTCATCAATAAGGTTCAGTGTTGCTTACAGAGATTGACAGAGAGTCTCCGATCGGTCGACGAGGACAGCTCTGTCACGCGCGTTAGGTAGGCAACCAGTAGTGTAAAGACGTATTGC
This sequence comes from Monochamus saltuarius, assembly GCA_025584915.1. Taxonomy (NCBI): domain Eukaryota; kingdom Metazoa; phylum Arthropoda; class Insecta; order Coleoptera; family Cerambycidae; genus Monochamus; species Monochamus saltuarius. Next base: position 33,927,107 of record CM046723.1, read on the forward strand.
AGAAGAAAATAACTGGGGTGCGTTAGCGAGCTGGTGTCAAGTGAGATAGGCAACCAGTAGTGCAGAGACGTATTGCAGAAGAAAATAACTGGGGTGGTTTAGCAAGCTGGTGTCAAGTGAGATAGGCACCAGTAGTGTCGGAAATGTTAAGGAAAACTGAAAAACCGGTGGTCAGTAAAAGGGTAACAAGGACACCCGAGCGAAGAAAGGAAGAGATTGAAATAGAAACCGAAAGTGATGCCAGTGGAACAGATGAGGGAAAGAAAAAGAGAAGTATGGAAGAAGTAGCGGAGGTATTCAGTTGCAGCAAAAAACTATCACGTTCGCCAGTAAAGAAAGGGGATATGGAGTACAACATGGAAAAGGTGCTGCGAATGCTGGAATGCTTAACACAGGAAGTAAAAGAGGTGAGAAGAGAAGAGAAAGAATATAGAGAGGAGATAAGACAACTCAGAGGAGAGATTGAGGACATGAGGCAGGAAAATAAGGCGCTTAGGGATAAGATGAGAGAGGTAGAAGAAAGAGTAGAGAGTATAGATAAAGAGAAAAGGAAGAAAAATATAGTGGTGCAAGGCCTACAAATTAGAGAAAATTTAGATCAGAATGAGCTAAAAGGACAGATAGAAGAGTTTATAAGAAAGTTAATGCATATGGAGATTGGTACAGAAGGGGCAACGAAAATAGGAGTTAATGTATTTTTAGTAGAATTAAAAAACTTCGAGGACAAGATAAGGATAATGAAAAATAAAAGTAAATTAAAGGAGATAGGAGCTGCCAAAGTCTATATTAACGATGATATGAGCAAAAAATAAAGGGAAATTCAAAGGAAACTAAGAATAAAAGCCAAAGAAGTGAGGATGGAAGGAAAGGTAGCAAAAGTAGGATATCAAAACCTCGTAATTGATAATGAGGTTTGGAAGTGGAATAATGATGCAAGCAGGCTAGAAAAAAAGGAAGCAAAAAACTAGATATATCACTCAGCATAAAAGAAAGATCGCTGGCAATGGACACGGTTATGAGAAAAGGAAACGACATAAATAGAACCAGGAACAGAAAGCAAAAAATACAGAACGAAGCTAGAAGGACGGAGAGGGGGAAGACAGAAAAAGACGGAAAGCAAGAAGACACAAATCAAGAAAGAGGAATGAGAATGGGAACATGGAATGTAAGAGGGTTAAATGAGGAAGGATCATTAAAAATCCTAGAAAGAGAGGCAAATAGATTCAAAATGGACATAATAGCGATACAGGAGACGCATATAAAGGAGACGGACACATGGGAATTAGAAAATTATTTATTCTTTATGAGCTGAGGCGAAACAAGGCGATACGGAACAGCATTTTTAGTAAATAAAAATTTGAGGGATAAAATTTCTAAATTTGAAGCAATTTCAGATAGGTCATGTATGATTAAAATCAGAGAAGAAATAAACATAGAGATATTAAATATATATGCGCCAACAGAAGAAAAAACAGAAGAAGAAAAAGATGAGTTTTATGAGAAGCTAGAAGAAAATTACGGAAAGCTGAATAAGCACAGTAAGAATGGTGGTAGGGGATGCAAACGCAAAAATAGGGAGAGAAAGGATGTATGAAAGTATAGTAGGGACAGAAAGTAAACACCTAGAGAGCAATGACAATATGCGTAGATTGATTGAATTTGCAGAAGAACAAAAAATGAAAATAATGAGCACATTCTTTAAGAGAAAAGGCATACATAAGGGGACCTGGACCTCTCCGGATGGAGCATATTCGAATCAAATTGATCATGTTTGCATAGATGAGAATCACAGAAGCTTAATAAAAAATGTTAGGTCATGCAGAGGGGCAGATATAGACTCGGATCACTATCTAGTAAGGATAGATTTGAAGATAAGAAAACCTATTAAAAGAAAAGGATTACAAAGGAAAAAAAGACAACTTGATATGGCGACATTACAAAATGAGAGAACCCAAACGAAGTATGAAGAAGAGATAAGGAAAGGTTTGCAAGAAAACATACGGATATTGGAAGCAAATATAAATGAAGAGTGGATAAACATCGAAAATGTCATACAAACAGCAAGTGAGAAAGTAATACCAAAAAAAGAGTGTGCAGGGAGGAAAAGATGGTGGGATGAGGAGTGTATAAGAGAGGCGGAGAAGAGAAATAAGCTAAGAATTAAAGCACTTCAGTCACTACAAGAGGAAGATAAGGAAAAATACAGGGAACAAAGACAAAATGCAAAGAAAGTGTTTAGACAAAAGAAGAGAGCAGAGCAGGTTAAGAAAATAGAGGAAATAGAACAACATTACAAGAGGAAAGAAATACGTAACTTCTACAGAGAGATAAAAAAGGGAAAAAAGATAAATAAGGAAGTAATATATGTGAGGGATGAAAGTGGCAATCTAATTGGAGAGGAAACAGAAGTGAGAGAAAGATGGAGGCAATACTTTGCAGATATGCTGAATGAAGAGAGTGTAAGGGAAGAAGAGGTGCACGAGGAGAGGATACCGGGAAGAGAAGAGGAAGGGGAAGTAGAAGAACCTACAAAAAAGGAAATAGATATAATTATAGAAGCTTTAAAGAATAAAAAAAGTCCAGGGAAAAACGGAATAACAGCAGAGAACATTAAGTACGCAGGAGAGGATTTAAGACAAAGAATATACGAAATGATACGAATGATCTGGAGAAGAGAATGTATGCCTGAAGATTGGAGAGATGCTATGATTATACCAATCTTAAAAAAGGGAGATGCGACAGACTGCAGAAACTACAGGGGTATATCATTGTTAGATATAGGGTATAAAATTATGGCAACGTTAATAAAGCAGAGAATAGAACCTATAGCAGAACGACAAATAGGGGAGTATCAAGCAGGTTTTAGAAAGGGAAGGTCAACAACGGACCAAATCTTCATGGTGAAGGCAATGCTGACTGCATGCTATGAGTATGGGATCAAAGCAATGGTTTTATTTGTGGACTTCAGGAAAGCATATGATTCGATCAAAAGGAATAAACTAAGTAAAATTCTGGAACAATTTGGGATACCAACTAAACTGATTAGGCTATTGAAAATGACCTTAGAAAATACTAAAGCCAAAATACGAATAAAAGGTGAATGTTCGGAAGGCTTTACTATTGATACAGGACTGAGACAAGGAGACCCACTCTCAACGCTTCTTTTTAATTTAGTACTAGAAAAGGTCATAAGAGATAGTGAGTTGAACAGAGAAGGACACATATTGTTTAAAAGTCACCAAATAGTAAGTTATGCAGATGACGTGGCCATTATTGTTAGAGATAGTAGGGAATTAGAAGAAGTAACGAGAAAACTTGTGGAGGAAGCAAGTAAAGTGGGATTGCAGATAAATCAAGAGAAAAGTAAGCTGCTGAGAATAGGAGAACAAAAAAAGGATACAAATTTTAAATTGAGAACAGAGCATGGAGAGATGGAGTTTGAAGAAGTTCAAGAATTTGTGTATTTGGGGGCGCTAATAACCGCTAACTGTGATGAGGAACAAGAAATAAATAGGAGAATAATAAAAGCAAACAGAAGTTCGGCAGCAGTCAACCACTTATTGAAATCAAAAATTTGTCCAGACGAGTAAAATTTAGAATGTATAAAACAATTTTGAGACCGACAGCGCTGTATGGTAGTGAAACCTGGGTTCTCAATAAGAAGTCAAGAGAAAACCTTTTAAGGTGGGAAAGGAAGATCTTAAGAAGAATTCTAGGTGGTAAGAGGACAGAGGAAGGCTATGTAAGGAGAAATAATGAGGAAATATATGGAATGTACCAGGCACCAACAATAGACGAATGTGTAAAAGCCAGGAGAGTGCAGTGGCTAGGGCATCTAGAACGTATGGAGGATGAAAGGGCAGTTAAGAAAATAGTAGGGAGTAAACCTAACTACAAGAAAAAAGAGGTAGACCGAGGAAGCGATGGAGAGAGGCAGTGGCAATAGATCTAAGGGAGAAAAATGTAACGGATTGGAAAAGAAAGGCGAAGGACAGAATGGAGTGGAGGAGAATAACACAGCTCTGGGCCTAAAAGGCCTGTAAACAGCTTTATATATATATATATATATTTTCCTACATAACACTGTAAAAAGTTTCATCGAAAAGAATTTTTTAATTCCACGAATTTTGAGGATTTTTAGAGAATGGTTCGGTTTTTTTAAACACCCAGCAGTTTTTCATTAGTATAGTTTTTCTGTGAGCAATAATGCGAAGAGTTTCAGAAAAAAAATTTTAAATCCACGAATTTTGAGGATTTTTAGAGAACGGTTCGGTTTTTTTAAACACCCTCTATTTTTTTCGATAATTAGTGCGGTAAGAGAACCCCGACGGAAGTTTCGTAAAAAAAAATTTCAGTTCCCTTAATTTTGACATTTTTTTAACGTTCGACATTTTTCCAACACTTTGTATATAAAACGGTCTTTCGTACGCCTGACGACCCCTCCGAAGCGAAAAAACCGAAAATTTCCTCGAATCTGGAATTTTTATTTTATTCTCGTCAATTTTTATCGGAACACCCCGTACATCGAGCTTTTTTGAGTCGCTCTATATATATACGCGAAGCGGCTGGAAATATTTGATGTTTGACGTTCCGGACGGCCGAATGTGTAGTCGACCCAAAGTTTCGCTATTTACACTATAAAATCGAATTTTAAGCGCAGATCTGAGGCATGCGGGACGTCGTAGAAGGTTCAAAGTTTACCTTTCGATATGGCTTTATGGAAATGAATACGGGAAAATACGAAAATATCGAATCCTAAATAGTTTGACGTCTAAATATATTTCGCACTGAACAACTGACGTTTCTCAAATTTCCGGGCGATAAGCTCCGCCTCCGCTATATCCATCCTTGTCGCTGAGAACGGCCGGCGAGGACCCTCCGGAAAAGGGAAAATTTACCTAGAAAAACGCGAAAAACGGCCCGTCGAGCGCCTCGTCGCGGCGAAGAAAGGACGAAAGAAGCCTCCCGGCCCGCGACCGCGTCCCCGACAGGATCGCCTGAAAAACCACGCGCGGAGCAAAACCGGCCTCCGAGCGGTTTTCGGGCTTCCGATAAGGGGCGTTTTTTTCGACTTTTGTCTCGTTTCCTCGCGAAAATGGAAAAGTAGCGGCCGCGGACCTCTGGAAAAACGCAAAATTCGCCCCGAAAAGAGTAAAAAGAAGTCACGAAAATACGCCTATCAGACGACCCGAGGACCGAACTCGACTCCGCGCACCCGGGCTCGCCGCTGCGCGGCTCGCAAAAAGACCCGGACACGAGCGAGAAAAAACAACGGATTTAAATATATAAGAATTTGATTTTTTTTTTATTTTTACGAATACCTACGTTCAGTAATTTATGCCAATATACAGGGTGGTCCTGGCAAACAGTGTGTCAAACGAAAAAAGTAAGGAGCCTCTTTCTGTTGTAAATCGAACAAGGATTCTAAAAATAGTTTTTGTTTCTAAGAAAACATTGGCGTACCATTTGCTACCTTCCCTTTTGTTTAAGGAGCGGTCAGGAACCACTCCGATGTTAATTGTTGGTCTTTGGTGGTCAGGAGCACTGAAACGCTGGGCTAGCCACAGTCGGAGCTGGTCGTGTGGTAAAATTAATTGGACCAGTAATTTATGGGCGGCGCCAGTAACCATTTACCTTACGTTTCAATACGAGTTAGGATCCGGTTACTAAATTCTAATTATTGCAAACGAGAATCAAAAAAAAATTATCCAGAATAGCAGAGTTTTAAATTAGAAGAAAAATGAATAGTTACACATATATCCCTTTCAAATTATTTATCCACCCGGTATAGTGTTGGACTATCAGTACGAAATGAAATATTTTTACAGAGATAACTATTTAATATAAAAAAAAGTCTTAGACAATAATAATAATTGATGGAACTTTTCAATTTGATTCCTCCCGGTATACTACACGTATCTGAGTATGTTAATAACTATTTTTATTCTAAGCTATTTTAAAAGAGATAAACTCTCCTAATATAAAAAAAGAATACGACAAGTAAATAACGCCAGCCGCCCGTGATCACGTTTGGTGAACAATAAAACAGTGGAATTATATCACTGTAAAATTATGCATAAAACAAAAGAAAAAAATAGCAATCAATGATAAGAAAATATGTGCAGCTTATCTGGTGGCTGTAGAGAACTTGTATGATGGCCTCCAGCTTTCACACAGCTACTACTCTGGAATTGCAGTGGGTTACATCAGCACAGACCAGCTACCAGGCTCAGATGTTATCAGCAGATCCAGAATTCTCCTGTAGAGATATCTCTCTTCAAAAAACAATAAAATTAGGTGAGAAGGAAGTAACTTCGTGTTTTGAGGCACGAATGGCATATAATACTTTTGGAAGATTTCTATCCCAGGTACGATGATTTTCAAACGCAAGTGGAAAACATAGTTTTGAGGACTTTATTGATTCGTTCGCATGGATTGGCTTGTGGATGGTAATATGCCCTATATTTGATATTAACGCCATAGGAATTCATTAAGTTTACGAACTCCTTTGAACGAAATTGGACTCCATTGTCAACGATTATACCCTTGGGACAACCATAAACTAAAAATATTTGATCTTCTATTAAAGAACAAATTTTAGAAGCCGTGAACGCAAAGGAAAAAGGATTGGATATTTACTAAAACAATCCGCAACTGTTAAGATATAAGAATATCCTGTGGTGGTTCTTGGGAGGGGACCAACAAGGTCAGCGCTTAATAATTCAAAAGGACGTGAAATGGAAACAAGCGAACTCAACATCAGTCCCGATGGAGGTTTTTGCTCAGGTTTCACTGCTAGACATACTACACAACGCCGAACAAAAGCAGCTACATCTGAACACATTTTAGGCCAATAAAAGGTTTCCGAAAGCTTATGAAACGTTCTAAACACACCAGCGTGACACAGAGTTGTATGGACCTTTTCGATAAGTTCTTTTCGTTTTTCGCGTGGTATGACTTCTCTCCAAAAGTCGTTTGGTGAAGCCAATTAAGGATATCTAGATTTTACATGCTTAAATATTTTTGATTTTTCACATCGGAAAGAAGGAAACTTGCGAGGATTTTTCGAAATTTTATTGAGAAGGCTCAGGTATCATTTATCTGAAATCAATGAAGAATACGAATCGTCAGGAAGTTGTATAGAAGACTCACTCACCAAATCTACTACTGGGACTGTACGAGATAGAGTGTCAGGGACAACATTGTCCTTTCCCTTACGATGGACCACTGTATAGTCATACGATTTAAGCCTAATAGCCCATCGAGCTAGTCGTCTTGTAGGACTAGTTATGTTGTTCAGCCATACTAAACTATAGTGGTCTGTCACGACCTTGAATTTTGAACCTTCCAGATATGGTCTTAGTTTCTCAACAGCCCAAAGTACCGCGAGGCATTCGCGTTCAGTAGTGCTGTAGTTTCTTTCATTACGAGTAAGTGATCGAGAAATATAACAAACAACCTTTTCTCCGTCTAGATGTTCTTGACTAAGAACGGCGCCTATACCGAACCCAGAAGCGTCAGTTTGCACTGTAAAAGGCAAGGAGAAATCGGGACACGTTAAGACAGGTGCTGTAACAAGATGATCTTTTATAGATTGGAAAGCTTCTTCACAAAACTGATCCCACACAAAAGGTTTATTTTTACGAGTAAGTCCGGATAAAGGTGCAATTAACGTTGAAAAATGAGGAACAAACCGCCTATACCACGAAGCTAATCCGATAATCCGTCTCACTTCAGATACATTAGTTGGAGTCGGGATATTTAAAATAGCACTCACCTTTTCTGGATCAACATGAAGACCATTGCGGTCAACAATGTACCCCAGATATTTCAACTCTGGGCGGCAAAATTTACATTTTCCTTTCGAGACTGTAAGATTGGCGGCTATCAACCGAGAGAATACTTCCGAAAGAACTTTAATATGGTTTTCGAATGACTGCGTAACTATGATTATATCGTCTAAATAGACGAATACGTAAGGCTCAAGCGCTGGTCCGAGTACACGATCTATTAATCGCTGCCAGGTAGCAGGAGCATTTGACAATCCCATTGGCAATCTACGAAACTAGAACAACCCTCTTCCTGGTACCGTGAATGCTGTTAAGGGCGAGAGGATTTTGATAAGGGGACTTGAAAACAAGCTGACTTTATGTCCAATAATGATAAATACCGGGCATCTCTTAATTTATCCAGAGTGGCAGAGACATAAGGCAAAGGGTAGGCATCACGTTCTGTAACATTATTTAATTTGCGATAGTCTACCACAAATCTCCAAGAACCGTAAGACTTTTTCACTAGAAGTATTGGTGACGACCATGGACTTGAACTAGGTTCTACTATATCTTCCGCTAAAAGTTTGTCTAACGCACTGTTAATGTGACCCTGCATAATTGGAAAAATGGAATAATAGCGCTGTTTAATTGTCTTAGATGAAGTGATGATTTCGTGTTCTACGAGAGATGTGCAACCTAGTTTATCACCCATCGCTTTAAACGAAGTCGAAATTAAATTATTTAATTCTTGAGATTTATCAGGACTTATTTCGGTTTGAGAATACAGGGAAATAGAGTCAGTGAAAATCTTGGTGGTTTGTGAGTCGGTTGAGAATTTCCAACTACCGTGACGCAGGTCGGGGACAATACCCATTCTTTTCCAAAAATCCGTACCTAATATAAGAACATGCGGCAAAACAGGAATAACTAAGATATTAAGAACTATAACTTTACCCTCAAGAGTGAGTGGAACATTGACCGAGCCAATACTTTTGCAAGTACTGCCGTCAGCTACAGTACACACCACTTTATCTTCTGCATTCAACTCTAGACATAATTTACCCAAAATTTGCCAACCAGGTCCACCAATAATACTTTTGGAAGCTCCAGTATCCAATAGGCCTTCTATTGAAACGTCTAGAATTTTTACCAACAAATAGGGTCGTTCGTCACCCTCAGCGTGTGACAAAATATAATTTAAAATAGCTAACTGATTTGTTGACAACATTGAGGACTTGCTAGGGATCGCTGTAGGGGTTTGGGATGTCACTCCACGATCCACTAATGACTTCCTTGAATGTTTCCCGATCGTCTGGAACACTGGGCATGATTTTACGGTATGATTAGGAATACCACATCGGAAACAATATTTTGTTTTAGGATGGTCACATTGCGAAGCGCGATGGCCAACAGCCTTACAATTCCAACAGCTCATATTTTGCGAGGACATTAAAGAACAGCTAGCTGACGTAGAAGGCGCTGGCGCATAAGACAATGTGTCAGTATAAACGTAAGCCAAATCGGGTTCCATAACCTTTTTATTTCTGGGAGGAGGGACAAATGATTCGATAGATTTCTTTCGTTCCTCTAGTTGTTTGCCTAACTCTATTAAATGTTCAATGGAGTTAACCTTCACTAGGCCTAATTGGCTTTGATAAAATGGTGCTATATTCTTTAAAAGAATTTTTAGTTTAACGTTAGATGATACAGAACAGGTAAGTCGATTAAACATATTTACCATAGTTGCTATATACAACCCTATGGATTCATTAGGACCTTGTGTGCGTTGTTTTATTTCAGTGAAGAGCCGATCATTATAATCACTGGGCAGAAACTGTTTTCTCAATGCTTCAACCAAGTCATCCCATGAATGGACATGATCCCTAATCGAATTATACCAAATCTTAGCTTTACCAATGAATAGATCACTTGCTGATGCACACAACTGAGATTTAGACACATTTCGAGAAATACTCAATTCCTTAACATTTTCCAGAAAAGCGTTGAGAGACATTGATGAACCATCATATTTGACATTCCATTTGTATACGGGAACAGCTTTAGGCTTATCAACACTAACTGCAGCAGAAGTCGTTGGAGTGGAAACAACTAGATCATTTCCATCATCCGAAAATAAAGACTCGACATCTGAACCGGAACTATTACTAGAACCACTTGAAACATGAAGACCTAATGGCACGTTAGAAGAGGATAATCTTTTAAATTTCCTAGCACGATGAGTTAACGAAGAATGGGCATCTAATTCTTATATATTAAAATCCGTTGTTTTTTCTCGCTCCCACCGGGGGGGTGGAAAAGTGGGGTTTTGTCGCCACAAAGGCTTTTTTCGCGAGCCCGGGTTGAGGGAGTCGGGTTCGATCTTTTTTGCGTAGCTTAGGCGTATTTTGGTTGATTCGTTTTACTTTTTTCGGGGCGAATTTTGCGTTTTTCCGGAGGTCCGCGGCCGCCGGTTTTCGATTTTCGAGAGGAAACGAGACAAAAGTCGAAAACCACGCCTATTCTCGGAAGTCCGGAAGCCGCCCGGAGGCCGGTTTGGCTCCGCGCGACGTTTTTCGGGCGAGCCCGTCGGGGACGCGGTCGCGGGCGAGTCTCTTTATTTGGTCCTTTCTCCGTCGCGACGAGGCGCTCGGCGGGCCGTTTTTCGCGTTTTTCTAGGTAAATTTTCCGTTTTTCGGAGGGTCCTCGCCGGCCGTCCTCGGCGACAGGGATAGAGATAGCGCGGGAGGAGCTTATCGGCCGGGAATCGGAGAAACGTCAGTCCGATATGGGTAGACGTCAAACTATTTCCGATTCGATATTTTCGTATTTTCCCGCATTCGTTTCCACAAAGCCATATCAAAACGTAAACTTTGAACCTTCTACAATGTGCCGCGTGCCTCAGGTTTGTGTTTAAAATTCGATTTTATAGTGAAAATAACGAAAGTATTGGTCAACTATACGTTCAGTGGCATTCGCATTCGCTCGGCCGTCCGAAACGTCAAACGGCTAGCCGGACGGTGCGGTGCCGTTGACAGCTCCGGATAAAACTTAGGAACGTTCGCTAAACGGACCGATCGGAGACCCGCAAAGGCCAGAAAAGGTAAATTTAAAGTCTCTAGATACTTTCTGTTATGCGAGCGCTGGGTTTTGAATTCGAATTTGTATCGATTTTTGCGTAATACCGAACCGAGACGTGGAGAAGAGCCTGGCAATATGGCGGGTCCTCACAAAACCTTCAAAACGTTACATTTTGCAAAGTAAGTACCCCTGTATTTCCATAAAGCCCTATCGAAACGTAAACTTTGAACCTTCTACAATGTGTCGTGTGCCTCAGGTTTAGGTTTAAAATTTGATTTTATAGTGAAAATAACGAAAGTTTGACTCAGCTACGCGTTCGGCGGCATTCGCGTTCGCTCGGCCGTCCTAAACGTCAAACGGCTAGCCGGACGGTGCACGGCCTGTGACAGCTCCCCATAAAACGTAGGAACGTTTGCCAAACGGGCCGATCGGAGCCCCCCGAAGGCCAGAAACGGTAAGTTTAAATTCTCTAGATACTTTCTGTTATGCGAGCGCTGGATTTTGAATTCATTTTCGTATCGAAATTTGCGAAAATCCGATCCAAGACCGGGGAAAAGGGCCTGGCAAATGGCGGTCTTCACAAAACCTTCAAAACGATTAGATTCTGAAAAGTAAGTACCCCTTTATTTCCATAAAGCCATATCGAAACGTAAACTTTGAACCTACAATGTGTCGTGTGCCTCAGGTTTAAGTTTAAAATTCGATTTTATAGTGAAAATATCGAAATTTTAGTCAACTACACGTTCGGCCGGCGCTCGGCCGTCGAAACGTCAAACGGCGAGTGGGTGACAGTTCCGCATATAACATAGGAAATTTCGCTAAATGGGCCGATCGGAGCCCCCCGAAGGCCAAAAAAGGTAAATTTGAAGTCTCTAGATACGTTCTGTTATGCGAGCGCTTTGTTTTGAGTTCATTTTTGCATTGAGCTTTGCATAAATACGAATGAATACGTGGTATAAATGAGCTAGACAATATGGCGGACTTCAATTATTTTAAGTCGCTTTGCGTATATACAGTGCGACTCAAAAAAGCTCGACGTACGGGATGTTACAATAAAAATTGACGAGAAAAAAAAAAAAAATTACAGATTCCAAGAAATTTTCGGTTTTTTCGCTTCGGAGGGGTTGTGTGACGTGCGAAAGACCGTTTTATATATAAAGTGTTGGAAAAATGTTAAACGTTGAAAAAATGTCAAAATTAAGGGAACAGAAAATTTTTTTGGTACGAAACTTCCGTCGGGGGTCTCTTACCGCACTAATTATCGAAAAAAATACAGGGTGTTTACAAAAAACCCACCCGCTCCCTAAAAATCCTGAATATTCGTGGATTTAAAAATTTTTTTTTGCTTTCTGATGAAACTTTTTACAATAATTTGCAAAAAAACTATAAAAAATATATACTTTGGTATTATTATGTATATAAATACATACGTATGAAATAATACAGGGTGTAAAATAAAGAACCGTTCTCTAGATCCACAAAATTTATGGAATTTTTTTTTTTTTATGAAACTTTTCACGATTGTAAAAAAATTATACTAATGAAAAAATACAGGGTGCTTAACGAAACCAAACCATTCTCTAAGAATCCTCACAATAATTCATTGAATGTTTTTTTATGAAACTTTTCACAATGGTCTGTAAGAAAACTATACTAATTAAAAAACTACTGGGTGTTTAAAAAAACCGAACCATTCTCTAGAAACCTTCATGGAGGTATAATATTCCATTGATGAAACTTTTAACAATGGTCTATATGGAAACTATTTTAATGAGAACAATACAGGGTGTTTAAGAAAACTGAACCAATATTGAAACTCCCAAAATTCATGGAACAAATGTATGGAATATAATTTTTTTTTAACTTTTCACAATTGTAAAAAAATTATACTAATCAAAAATTCAGGGTGTTTAACAAAACCGTTGAACCAATATTGAAACTACCAAAATTCATGGAAAAAAATTATGGAATATATTTTTTTTATGAAACATTTCACGATTGTAATAAAATTATATTAATGAAAAAATACAGGGTGCTTAACGAAACCAAACCATTCTCTAAGAATCCTCACAATTCATGGAATATTCTTTTATGAAACTTTTCACAATGGTCTGTAAGAAAACTATACTAATTAAAAAACTACTGGGTGTTTAAAAAAACCGAACCATTCTCGAGAAACCTTCATGGAGGTATAATATTCCTTTGATGAAACTTTAAACAATGGTCTACATGGAAACTATTTTAATGAGAACAATACAGGGTGTTTAAGAAAACTGAACCAATATTGAAACTCTAAAAATTCATGGAATAAAAATTTTTTTTTGCTTCGGATGGGTTGTCGGATGTACGAAAGACCGTTTTATATACAACGTGTTGGAAAAATGTTGAACGTTAAAAAAATCTCAAAATTAAGAGAACTGACAGTTTTTTTTACTCAACTTCCATCGGGGGTATCTTAACGCACTAATTATCGAAAAAATACAGGGTATTTAAAAAAACGAACCTACCCAAGATAGGTCAAGTCGGCGATAGCCGACTTGCCACCTTTCTAGTATAGAAACTAATAACTGAGATCTTTTACACGCTTCTTCTTCCTTAGACGGTTGAGATCTATTGGCTTTTTCGAAAGAATGAGCAATTTTAGACAAAATTTTAAGATACGGCGGACTGGATTCACTACCAGAAAAATCTAATTTCTTGATTTCAGAAATTTTTGCTACAAGATAACTATAATCTTCTTCAAATTTGAAGGGATATTTAGGATAAGCCAGTTTTGATCCAGATTTCTCAAGACGAAGAATGTTACGTAATGTTTTACGCATTTCGCTAACAGTTTGTTTATCAATTATGCCCCTAAAAGCCAGTTCGTACAATAAGTCTTTTTTTTCTAAACTATTAATTTCAATTTTCATTAAAACAAACGCCATTTTCATTTATTTTTCTTCCTAAATTTATGTAAAAGCGAAAATTAACCTAAAATAATACTTAATATAAGGCTCAAACCTGTAGGAGAAATCAAAAATAAAATACCTAACTCGAAGTGACTATTACAAAAAAAATATATATTGAATTTTCGGAACGACAAAAAAATATGTATATATACTTTTTTTTAACAAAAAAACTGCCAGGCCCCACGTTGGGCGCCAATTTGCTACCTTCCCTTTTGCTTAAGGAGTGGTCAGGAACCACTCCGATGTTAATTGTTGGTCCTTGGTGGTCAGAAGCACTGAAACGCTGGGCTAACCACAGTCGGAGCTGGTCGTGTGGTAAAATTAATTGGACCAGTAATTTATGAACGCCAGTAACCATTTACCTTACGTTTCAATACGAGTTAGAATCCGGTTACTAAATTCTAATTATTGCAAACGAGAATTAAAAAAATTATCCAGAATAGCAGAATATACTAGCGGGAACGCAACGTGAGTTTTAAATTTACTATACAAGAAGAAAAATGAATAGTTACACATATATCCCTTTCAAATTATTTATCCACCCAGTATAGTGTTGGACTATCAGTACGAAATGAAATATTTTTACAGAGATAACTATTTAATATAAAAAAAAGTCTTAGACAACAACAATAATATGATGGAACTTTTCAATTTGATTCCTCCCGGTATACTACACGTATCTGAGTATGCTAATAACTATTTTTATTCTAAGCTATTTTAAAAGAGATAAACTCTCCTAATATAAAAAAAAGGATACGACAAGTAAATAACGCCAGCCGCCCGTGATCACGTTTGGTGAACAATAAAACAGTGGAATTATATCACTGTAAAATTATGCATAAAATAAAAGAAAAAAATAGCTATCAATGATAAGAAAATATGTGCAGCTTATCTGGTGACTGTAGAGAACTGGTATGATGGCCTCCAGCTTTCACACAGCTACTACTCTGGAATTGCAGTGGGTTACGTCAGCACAGACCAGCTACCAGGCTCAGATGTTATCAGCAGATCCAGAATTCTCCTGATTACCACCATATAGAGAGACCCGTTAATTAGAAAATAACCGTTCAGGACAGCAATTGCCTTCCGAAAGAAGCCCTGTAATAGGGAAAAAACACCAAGATATAACAAAAGAATAGAAAAACGATGAAATTCGGTAGGTACTTACTCAGATGGTGGGCGGCTTCCAGAGTAATCCAAGGAAAAGAAAGACTTGGATTTGTCTAAAAATCTTACATTGATGTAACAAGAAATGGCTCAGGTCCAGCTAAAGCTGAAGTTGTGTTTCCAACGACAAACGGCATAAAATAACCACCACAAAACAGAAGCACAACTACTTGGCACTTTTCTACTAAAATTCCAGTAAATGGAACACAAACGTGTTATAAAAATGTAGGAAATTGCACACCAATTCCTCCGTTTACGAGTCGCCGAGCACACACCCAAGAAGAAGTTCTCGATTCTTTTTTCCCCCGTCCTTATCAGGACTGATAAATCCAAACGACCGCTGCCCACAAAAATTGTCTGCGAAACATGAACACTCGGTTGCCCACCGATCACGCCTAAAATATAAATCCAAAATCCCAGCATACCAGGCGACTCGAAACAACATTCAACAAAAGTACTAGAACAAAATTAAGTAATAACAAAGAAACAATGCCTGCTGAATTATGAACGTTACACATTTTTTCATTAAAATTTCCCGAAGATCTGTTCGTACGCACGCCATTGGTGGAAGAAAAATAATATTTTTTACGTAAAAATATGTATCTAGATTACGTATTCAAAGGTTACAAATTTCATTTAAATATCTAAAGTAGTTTTTTAAAATATTAATGAATTTGGAACTTTTGATAATAATTTTGACACCGTGTATCTTTGTAACAAAGCATTTTTCGAATATAGTTTATAATACAAACTGATATTATTTTGTTCTCTGTCTGCGTCTAAAGTTTCCGCTTTCGAAAGTGGACCAAGTGAAAACTTTTCTTAGTATTTTTCAAACAATATAGTATAAATGTATATTTTGTTCATCTTAAAATAAAGTATTTATAGTTTTTAAAGTTTAGGTCTAATCATTATTACATTTCATATACCATATGTGGCCAATAAAACGAAACAAACCGTATACCGTCATCATTTATTATTCGAATTCAACAAACAAATGAAATCGTTTCATTTACACAAGAAACCAACTTAGAAAAGTTCCCGTTGGTGTCAAGACTGTTTGACAGGCGATAACCAACTTTTCTTTTTTAAATCCCACTATATATATTGTTGTTATTATTTATTATATACTTAGGTTTTTTTCTTAATTTATATATATATAAAGCTGTTTACAGGCCTTTTAGGCCCAGAGCTGTGTTATTCTCCTCCACTCCATTCTGTCCTTCGCCTTTCTTTTCCAATTCGTTACATTTTTCTCCCTTAGATCTATTGCCACTACCTCTCTCCATCGCTTCCTCGGTCTACCTCTTTTTTTCTTGTAGTTAGGTTTACTCCCTACTATTTTCTTAACTGCCCTTTCATCCTCCATACGTTCTAGATGCCCTAGCCACTGCACTCTTCTGGCTTTTACAAATTCGTCTATTGTTGGTGCCTGGTACATTGCATATATTTCCTCATTATTTCTCCTTACATAGCCTTCCTCTGTCCTCTTACCCCCTAGAATTCTTCTTAAGATCTTCCTTTCCCACCTTAAAAGGTTTTCTTCTTATTGAGAACCCAGGTTTCACTACCATACAGCGCTGTCGGTCTCAAAATTGTTTTATACATTCTAAATTTTACTCGTCTGGACAAATTTTTTGATTTCAATAAGTGGTTGACTGCTGCCGAACTTCTGTTTGCTTTTATTATTCTCCTATTTATTTCTAGTTCCTCATCACAGTTAGCTGTTATTAGCGCCCCAAATACACATATTCTTGAACTCCATCTTTCCATGCTCTGTTCTCAATTTAAAATTTGTATCCTTTTTTTGTTCTCCTATTCTCAGAAGCTTACTTTTCTCTTGATTTATTTGCAATCCCACTTTACTTGCTTCCTCCACAAGTTTTCTCGTTACTTCTTCTAATTCCCTACTATCTCTAGCAATAATGGCCACGTCATCTGCATAACTTACTATTTGGTGACTTTTAAACAATATGTGTCCTTCTCTGTTCAACTCACTATCTCTTATGACCTTTTCTAGTACTAAATTAAAAAGAAGCGTTGAGAGTGGGTCTCCTTGTCTCAGTCCTGTATTAATAGTAAAGCCTTCCGAACATTCACCTTTTATTTGTACTTTGGATTTAGTATTTTCTAAGGTCATTTTCAATAGCCTAATCAGTTTAGTTGGTATCCCAAATTGTTCCAGAATTTTACTTAGTTTATTCCTTTTGATCTAATCATATGCTTTCCTGAAGTCCACAAATAAAACCATTGCTTTGATCCCATACTCATAGCATGTTATCAGCATTTCCTTCACCATGAAGATTTGGTCCGTTGTTGACCTCCCCTTTCTAAAACCTGCTTGATACTCCCCTATTTGTAGTTCTGCTATAGGTTCTATTCTCTGCTTTATTAACGTTGCCATAATTTATACCCTATATCTAACAATGATATACCCCTATAGTTTCTGCAGTCTGTTGCATCTCCCTTTTTTAAGATTGGTATAATCATAGCATCTTTCCAATCTTCAGGCATACATTCTCTTCTCCAGATCATTCGTATCATTTCGTATATTCTTTGTCTTAAATCCTTTCCTGCGTACTTAATGTTCTCTGCTGTTATTCCGTTTTTTCCTGGACTTTTGTTATTCTTTAAAGCTTCTATAATTATATCTATTTCCTTTTTTGTAGGTTCTTCTACTTCCACTACCTCTTCTCTTCCCGGTATCCTCTCCTCGTGCACCTCTTCTTCCCTTACACTCTCTTCATTCAACATATCTGCAAAGTATTGCCTCCATCTTTCTCTCACTTCTGTTTCCTCTCCAATTAGATTGCCACTTTCATCTCTCACATATATTACTTCCTTCTTTACCTTTTTTCCCTTTTTTATCTCTCTGTAGAAGTTACGTATTTCTTTCCTCTTATAATGTTGCTCTATTTCATCTATTTTCTTAACCTGCTCTGCTCTCTTCTTTTGTCTAAACACTTTCTTTGCCTTTTGTCTTTGTTTCCTGTATTTTTCCTTATCTTCCTCTTGTAGTGACTGAAGTGCTTTAATTCTTAGCTTATTTCTCTTCTCCGCCTCTCTTATACACTACTCATCCCACCATCTTTTCCTCCCTGCAAACTCTTTTTTTGGTATGACTTTCTCACTTGCTGTTTGTATGACATTTTCGATCTTTATCCATTCTTCATTTATATTTGCTTCCAATATCCGTATGTTTTTTTGCAAACCTTTCCTTATCTCTTCTTCATACTTCTTTTGGGTTCTCTCATTTTGTAATGTCGCCATATCTAGTTGTCTTTTTTTCCTTTGTAATCCTTTTCTTTTAATAGGTTTTTTTATCTTTAAATCTATCCTCACTAGATAGTGATCCGAGTCTATGTCTGCCCCTCTGCATGACCTAACATTTTTTATTAAGCTTCTGTGATTCTCATCTATGCAAACATGATTAATTTGATTCGAATATGCTCCATCCGGAGAGGTCCAGGTACCCTTATGTATGTCTTTTCTCTTAAAGAATGTGCTCATTATTTTCATTTTTTGTTCTTCTGCAAATTCAATCAATCTACGCCCATTGTCATTGCTCTCTAGGTGTTTACTTTCTGTCCCTACTATACTTTCATACATCCTTTCTCTCCCTATTTTTGCGTTTGCATCCCCTACCACCATTCTTACTGTGTTTTTATTCAGCTTTCCGTAATTTTCTTCTAGCTTCTCATAAAACTCATCTTTTTCTTCTTCTGTTTTTTCTTCTGTTGGCGCATATATATTTAATATCTCTATGTTTATTTCTTCTCTGATTTTAATCATACATGACCTATCTGAAATTGCTTCAAATTTAGAAATTTTATCCCTCAAATTTTTATTTACTAAAAATGCTGTTCCGTATCGCCTTGTTTCGCCTCCGCTCGAAAAGAATAAATAATTTTCTAATTCCCATGTGTCCGTCTCCTTTATATGCGTCTCCTGTATCGCTGTTATGTCCATTTTGAATCTATTTGCCTCTCTTTCTAGGATTTTTAATGATCCTTTCTCATTTAACCCACTTACATTCCATGTTCCCATTCTCATTCCTCTTTCTTGATTTGTGTCTTCTTGCTTTCCGTCTTTTTCTGTCTTCCCCCTCCCCGTTCTTCTAGCTTCGTTCTGTATTTTTTGCTTTCTGTTCCTGGTTCTATTTATGTCGTTTCTTTTTCTCATAACCGT
This sequence comes from Monochamus saltuarius, assembly GCA_025584915.1. Lineage (NCBI taxonomy): Eukaryota > Metazoa > Arthropoda > Insecta > Coleoptera > Cerambycidae > Monochamus > Monochamus saltuarius. The sequence continues at coordinate 33,946,263 of CM046723.1, forward strand.
GTCCATTGCCAGCGATCTTTCTTTTATGCTAAGTGATATATCTAGTTTTTTGCTTCCTTTTTTTCTAGCCTGCTTGCATCATTATGCCACTTCCAAACCTCATTATCAATTACGAGTTTTTGATATCCTACTTTTGCTACCTTTCCTTCCATCCTTACTTCTTTGGCTTTCATTCTTAGTTTCATTTGAATTTCCCTTTCTTTTGCTCATATCATCGTTAATATAGACTTTGGCAGCTCCTATCTCCTTTAATTTACTTTTATTTTTCGTTATCCTTATCTTGTCCTCGAAGTTTTGTAATTCTACTAAACATACATTAACTCCTATTTTCGTTACCCCTTCTGTACCAATCTCCATATGCATTGACTTTCTTATAAACTCTTCTATCTGTCCTTTTAGCTCATTCTGATCTAAATTTTCTCTAATTTGTAGGCGTTGAACCACTATATTTTTCTTCCTTTTCTCTTTGTCTATACCCTCTACTCTTTCTTCTACCTCTCTTATCTTATCCCTAAGCGCCTTCGTTTTAGTAAGTTGTGAAATTAAATCAAATCCAATTTGATAGTTCTACTTTCGCTATTAATCAATTACATTTTTTTCAACAATGACTGATGTTACTGACATGATACAAATTTATTTTTAATATAAAAAATCAAATGGCGACTGTACCTATGGCTTGCTTCCTTTTTTGGGCATATGTAACATGCTAGTACATATACTTTGATTTGAGTTTCAATTTCATAAAAGTTTCATTCATAACTAATCAAGAACTCCATGTCCGAATTGCAGAAAGAGTGCAAATTAATTTTATTAAGTAATGAGGAAAAGTTTGATAATATTAGAAAAATAGATCTATAACAATTTTTTTTTGAGATGTAACTCTTGAAACTTGAAATAATAAGTTATGAATCTTTAATATAACCGTAAAAATGTTGATTGAAAAGTTGGCCATGTGTTTAACAAGAAGAACCTATACAAGTGACCCTTTTTAGGTAGAAAATAGTAGGACCTGCAAACACTTACTGATATATTTAAACTGTACCCTTGAATAGATAGTATTACATAGGAAGATATAAGAGAAAAATTTATAATTTTAAAAACACATATAATTTTATTCAATATAGATTTCTTTTTTATAGATATTAAATAGACTTTGGCTTAAGGTCGCCGTATTTCTTGTCATAAAATGACCAAATTTATCATGTTTTTTAGGTACAGAAATCTCGTAAAATAAAACGCGTAGAAAAAAAGTAATATCAAAACTTACTTTTCACTGTTACTATAAATTCTCGTCAAATAATAAATTAACTTTTAAAATGCATTTTTATGACACATTATTTCGCTATTCTAACTTCACATTTTAACAATTATTTTGTCATGCTTATAAACAAAAAAGAACAATCTTATATACAGAATCATGTAAGTTTATGTTATAACAATATTTACATCTATAGTTGAGTTTAAAAAAAATATATCTATTTTGAAAGATTTTTGTACCTAAAAATTTGTTGGATAGTCTTGGCTTGGCGTTCAGCCGTTTTATATTTAGTATAATATAAAAAGCTGTTTACAGGCCTTTTAGGCCCAGAGCTGTGTTATTCTCCTCCATTCCATTCTGTCCTTCGCCTTTCTTTTCCAATCTGTTACATTTTTCTCCCTTAGATCTATTGCCACTGCCGCTCTCCATCGCTTCCTCGGTCTACCTCTTTTTGTCTTGTAGTTAGGTTTACTCCCTGCTATTTTCTTAACTGCCCTTTCATCTTCCATACGTTCTAGATGCCCTAGCCACTGCACTCTTCTGGCTTTTACAAATTCGTCTATTGTTGGTGCCTGGTACATTGCATATATTTCCTCATTATTTCTCCTTACATAGCCTTCCTCTGTCTTCTTACCCCCTAGAATTCTCCTTAAGATTTTCCTTTCCCACCTTAACAGGTTTTCTCTTGACTTCTTATTGAGAACCCAGGTTTCACTACCATACACTGTCGCTGTCGGTCTCAAAATTGTTTTATACATTCTAAATTTTACTCCTCTGGACAAATTTTTTGATTTCAATAAGTGGTTGACTGCTGCCGAACTTCTGTTTGCTTTTATTATTCTCCTATTTATTTCTTGTTCTTCATCACAGTTAGCTGTTATTAGCGCCCCCAAATACACATATTCTTGAAATTCCTTAAACTCCATCTCTCCATGCTCTGTTCGCAATTTAAAATTGGTATCCTTTTTCCCACTTTACGTGCTTCCTCTACTAGTTTTCTCGTTACTTCTTCTAATTCCCTACTATCTCTAGCAATAATAGCCACGTCATCTGCATAACTTACAATTTGATGACTTTTAAACAATATGTGTCCTTCTCTGTTCAACTGACTATCTCTTATGACCTTTTCTAGTGCTAAATTAAAAAGAAGCGTTGAGAGTGGGTCTCCTTGTCTCAGTCCTGTATCAATATTAAAGCCTTCCGAACATTCACCTTTTATTCGTACTTTGGTATTTTCTAAGTCATTTTCAATAACCTATTATAATAATAATAATAATAATAATAATAATAATAATAATAATAATAATAATAATAATAATAATAATAATAATAATAATAATGATAATGATAATGATAATGATAATTATAATAATAATAATAATAATAATAATAATAATAATAATAATAATAATAATAATAATAATAATAATAATAATAATAATAATAATAATAATAATAATAATAATAATAATAATAATAATAATAATAATAATAATAATAATAATAATAATAATAATAATAATAATAATAATAATAATAATAATAATAATAATAATAATAATAATAATAATAATAATAATAATAATAATAATAATAATAATAATAATAATAATAATAATAATAATAATAATAATAATAATAATAATAATAATAATAATAATAATAATAATAATAATAATAATAATAATAATAATAATAATAATAATAATAATAATAATAATAATAATAATAATAATAATAATAATAATAATAATAATAATAATAATAATAATAATAATAATAATAATAATAATAATAATAATAATAATAATAATAATAATAATAATAATAATAATAATAATAATAATAATAATAATAATAATAATAATAATAATAATAATAATAATAATAATAATAATAATAATAATAATAATAATAATAATAATAATAATAATAATAATAATAATAATAATAATAATAATAATAATAATAATAATAATAATAATAATAATAATAATAATAATAATAATAATAATAATAATAATAATAATAATAATAATAATAATAATAATAATAATAATAATAATAATAATAATAATAATAATAATAATAATAATAATAATAATAATAATAATAATAATAATAATAATAATAATAATAATAATAATAATAATAATAATAATAATAATAATAATAATAATAATAATAATAATAATAATAATAATAATAATAATAATAATAATAATAATAATAATAATAATAATAATAATAATAATAATAATAATAATAATAATAATAATAATAATAATAATAATAATAATAATAATAATAATAATAATAATAATAATAATAATAATAATAATAATAATAATAATAATAATAATAATAATAATAATAATAATAATAATAATAATAATAATAATAATAATAATAATAATAATAATAATAATAATAATAATAATAATAATAATAATAATAATAATAATAATAATAATAATAATAATAATAATAATAATAATAATAATAATAATAATAATAATAATAATAATAATAATAATAATAATAATAATAATAATAATAATAATAATAATAATAATAATAATAATAATAATAATAATAATAATAATAATAATAATAATAATAATAATAATAATAATAATAATAATAATAATAATAATAATAATAATAATAATAATAATAATAATAATAATAATAATAATAATAATAATAATAATAATAATAATAATAATAATAATAATAATAATAATAATAATAATAATAATAATAATAATAATAATAATAATAATAATAATAATAATAATAATAATAATAATAATAATATCTCTACCCCTCATTCTAATCACAGGGATTAGCCCAGAAGTCGGAGACTTGTGCGGGAGAGAGGGCGGCATATTAATAAGCAGGCCGGATTTGCGCCCAGCAACACTTACACCTTACGTTGGTAGGCCCTAACCACTATTCAGTGCAGGAATGAGGGAAACGTGGAAAACCTTATTAATTAGGGGAGTAGTCAAATATCAACCGGTATCAATCTCTCACATTGACCCAAGCCAACATTCTTCCACCCTACCATAACCGCAGAGAGGGTGTCAATCCTCTCCACGAATATAGCTTATATACGGTCTACCGGCAGCTGGGCGCGAACCAACACCGATCTAGTCACCTCGATTCAAGTACTAACGCCTTAAACCGCGCGACCACTGACCGAATCAGATGCGGAATATAAAGTCAGGTTTGTTTTAAATTACCAAGTTAAAAGATAATAAGATTTCAGTCGAATAATGAAATCTGTTTACAGCTGTTTGTTGTTATTTTTTTATCTAAAATATAAAATATGGCGCACTAGCAATTAGTTTTTTATAAGAACTAATAACAAACTTTATTAAGAGTAACTTAATAATTATTTCATTTAAACTCGCCTTATTTCTCGCCGTAAAATGATCAAATTTTTGGTATTTTTTAGGTACAGAAATATCGAAAAATAAAACAGTTTGAGCTTTTACTACTTAAATTCTTCTCAGATAATAAAATAACTTTAAAAATGCATTTGTATGATACACATTATTTTTCTATTCTCACCCCTATTTTCACATACTTATAAACAGAAGCGGACAATATTATATACAGAACCATGCAAGTTTATATTAAGTATAACAATATTTGCATCTACAGTTAAATGTAAAAAATACGTATTTTGAAAGATTTGTGTACCTAAAAACTTGTTGGTTAAACCGCTTTTTGTTGTTATATATTCGTTTTACTTTGGTACATTTAAATATTCACATGTGCCATGAGATAACATTCCTGTTATTTGGTAAACTCTATTATTCAGTTCTTAAATGTCTAAAATTACTTGTATATCTAGAAAACACTACTTCAAGAATACGGCGCCCTTAAACTTATATGCGAGTACTTTAGTCTTGTAGGCGAAACATTCGTTAGCATTGAAATGGTTGTCTCCACAAATTTGTTTACATTTTTTTTTCTTGGAACCATTCGGAAAATACACTTCTCCTAATCGGATATTCTATATTTTTTATATGCAATTTATGTAGACTGATTCACGGTGATTGACCATTAGAGGTTTTCACGAATGTAGTGATTATTTTATTTTGAAAATTTGACTCTCTGTATAATCGAATACGAGTTTTCCAATGAAAATGTTTTCAAGAAGCTACTTCTGGTTTTATTGGAAGTCGCCATCAACTTCGTTATTTTAAATGGAATGATACAATTTTTATTTAATATTTGAAATTTCTCATGTTTTTTATTTATACTTTCATAATACTTTCCTATACCTAATCGTTGTCCTTTTCGAAGCTGTATCGAATACTATAAGAGTTAAATAAGCAATTTGTACACCAAAAATTGTTGAATCTCTAAGCTTTTTAATAACTTAAAAGTGGCCAAATTTCATACAAGGTGTTGAAAATCTGGTGCCAATTTAGTTAATTTCTGCTTCTTATGGTATTCGATGCATCTCGAAAAACACAAAGATTAGGTATAGCAAAGTATTATGAAAGTCTCATTAAAACAACAAGGGAAATCCAAAAATAATAATCGTATCGTTCCGTGTAAAACAACAAAGTTGATGGCGAGGCCCCTTGAAAATATTTGTATTGGAAAGCTGTATTCGATTATACAGGGAGTCAAAGTTTCTAAACAACATTACCGTTATTTAACCTATATTTAAAAGTGTATAAACGCAACTTATATTAGAAACAAACTAAAATTACATACAGTACCGCTGTAGTGAAGGTTATCGATAGCCGACAAAGTCATAGATGTAGATAAAACTTATTCTGCTTTGTACAGACAGTCCATATACCTATATTACATACCTATGTAATATAGGTATATATAAAATCTGAATAAGAATACTACGTTATGACTTCCAGAGATTTGGCAACCTTGCGTGAAGTAGCTAGTAGCTAGTATGTTATATATGTGAGTTCTAAATGTAAATAAATATAATTTTGTTTTATAATTTAAATTTATGATTTTTTTTATTTAGATAATATTGTATTACCTGTTTTTTTTCTAGACCCTGGCTATGTTTTGCTCTTTTCTCAGGAGTGGATTCTAGCAGAGTAGCTAACACCTTTTTTTTATTTAATGGTCTAATATCTGTTACCACTCAGTACATATAAACAATTTTTTTAAACAGTACATTAACTTTTATTCAGGCATAAAATACTAAGTTCTCAATTGAACTATGAATTCATTCAACAAACAATGAATATTTGAAGAATATTTTTACAATATTTTAATTATTTAAAGATTTAATTTTATTATCAATTACCCACTTGTATATTTCATATGGTTTTATAAATTTATGTGAAGCTATTTACTATTAGGCAACTAGAAATATACACGAGTGTAATTAATATTGCATAGATTCTACCTAAGTTCTATTTATATTTAGTTCTAAAATGGCCGTCTTTAGTGGCTGTTTATTTCATACAACAGTTAATCATTGGAGTTTTGAAAGTTTAAGCTTTTAATATGTTGAAATTTAATATAGGTAAGTTCTTGAATGTTGTATTTTATTATTTATCTTTTTACAAGTTGAATATTGATCAATTTGCATGCGATCTAGCTAGATTTCTTTTGTATACGTATACATTAAATTTCTTACTCCTTTTTGATAGGCAATATTTCTATTCCTGATGCCTGGAGTTGATTCCTCTGTGGAGGTTGTAGTATTCTCGGAATGCCGTTGATTCTCCGGACTGGATATGCTGTTCAATTCTGGAATTTTATACCTGTTGATATCTTGTTGTCGTTTTTGGAGGTTATTTCCCTCTGGAGATCGATGATCGATTCCTTGGACCTTTTGCAAACCCCTGCTCTGGTTATGGAGATGATTTCCACCAAATTTCTTAAATGTTGTCTTAATCGATGTTGATTTGAGTTACTTTACTTTTATACTGATTATGTGAAACTGGTAAGCATAAATTTATACTTTTTTAACTATATTTTTACTATTTTAAATGAAATTTTCTGCTCTACCAAACTTGTACACCGTCTAGTTTCACAGTTTTTACGGCGGATAAAATTTTGGGTGAGTAGGCTGTGGAGAGATTTAAATCACCAAACACATCTATAGGAGAAAAGGCAGCAGCCTTGGCTGTGGCAGCAGCAATGAAAGCTAATGTTAAATTAGGAATGGGATGCATTAACGGAAAAACTAAAAAAAATAAAAGTAAAACTGGTAAATCTAAAGCGAAATCTAAAAAGGTTGGTGAATCGTTAACATTTAAAGACGTAACAAAGCAAGCACGAGTAGCGCTAAAAGGTAAAAATGTGCAGAATATGAAAGATGCTATTAAAGTTGCATTAAAAGCTGTTAATAAAGTTAAGAAGAAGAAATATATTAAAGCTGCCCGAGTAATACCAATACCTAAGACAGGAGGATTTCTACCACTAATTCTATTATTTGCAGGCTTAAGTGCGCTTGGTGCTTTAGGTGGTGGAGCAGCAGGAATTGCAAAGGCTGTTAACGATGCCAAAGCTGCAAAGCAAAAGCTTGAAGAAAGTAAACGTCACAATGCTGCAATGGAAGAAATAGCTATGGGTAAAGGACTATACATGAGACCTTACAAGCAAGACTTTGGTCTTTTTTTAGGATGCAAAAAACCTTCCAAGCGTTACCGATAAAATTACCGAAACTAGCTCTTACTAATTTGGATTTAATAAGATTGACTAAGAAATTAAATATTCAACATTTTCGAGGCATATTTATGAGAGATAGTTTACCTCGTCGGATGCATATAAAGAATGTGGTATTATTAATCTAAACAATGAAAGAGGCTCTGGGACACACTGATAGCTATGGTAACTTAAGGCCTCCACGAGAATTGGAACATTACCTAAATACAAATGTACCGTGTAAAATATTGTATAATCATGAACAGTTACAAACATTTAATACATTCAACTATGGTCATCTATGTCTGAAATTTTTGTATAATTAAAAATGCAGTGCTGTATTTGAATAGTATATTTCACGACACCGAAGATGTCGAATTCTTTCTTACTGTCTGGAAGAAGCTCAACTCTACTTCTAGGTATACTCCTCCAATTATATTAGATGATAGTAAAGACTACGTCTTATAGAGTTAATAAGCTTTGAGGCCTACAATTCAATTCCAAATATAGAGAAAAATAAGAACAACAAATTTTATTATGGTTCTAAGGGTAAATACATTGAAATTCCAGAGAATAACTATGATATTGATGCAATAAATAAATATCTACAACGAGCCTTAGGTGACTTCAGATGGCATGATAATGATAGCATAATTGTTAAGGAGCATCAAAAGCTCATTTCTATTAAAGCTAACAATAACTCTCTCAAATGTAGAATCAAATGCAGTGAGGACATAGGTTTTACTAAACAAGATTCAATAGAAAAATGGCGACATTTGGTTACCATGTATCAGATTTTCCAGTCGATATTTTTAGTGTAAATACCATTTGCATAAAATGCAATATTGTGGATGGATCCTATATTAATGACAGGCAAGATCACGTTATTCACGAATTTTTTCCTACAGTGCCAGCGGGTGTCAAAATTGTTGAAGTAACGTTGTCTATTTACTCATCAACACTCGATTTATCGATCAGATTGTTGTTAATATAGTCAGTCAAGATGGTGAACTCATCAATTTCGGAAGAGAGGGTGTCATTAAGACTACATTTGAAGAAAGCGTGATCAATAAGTGCAATGGTAATAAGGTACAACAAACGTGGCGATTCTAGGTATATATTGAAAACCTGCCATCAGTTTTACACGAACCGTCAAACCAATAACAATAAGAAATCGAAATTAATATATTTCTTAGTGGAAAAGTGCTGTTGTCAAGATATGGATAATATTTGCCATCTAGTAACAATTGAAATAAGTATATTTTGAATAATATTTTAATTGAGGGATGTAATATTAGCATAATATCATTCAACCGTTTAACGGATACGTATTCATATCCTTCTTTGTGACACACAGCCAGCACGCTGTGAATAAACTCATCAAATTCCATTTTCTTGTCCATCAACAATTCAATGATTTGTAAAGGAGGTTCTATATAATATTCCGATAACCACTTAAAGGCTTCCTCTGGTATTACCACTACTTCCAAGATACTCTTTAATAACTTGTATCTTTCTTCATTGTAACTGCACTCGATAATGCAACGTTCGATAAAGTTATTGTAAACTTCAACGGTTGCATAATGCAAAGCAATATGCATCTCACTACACAGATTCTTCATAGTCATGTTATTCGTTGGAGAGATGAAAAACAAACTGATATTGATCTGTTAGCTTACACTTATATACCAGTAATTTGCTGACTCACAAACACACTACCAAGTGTACAGTAGACATTGCCACACATAATTTTATCGAATACAAATTCTTTTGTTTGGAATGTTATCGTTGTCATCTGAAATTCATTCATATCCCCATGGCTTCGTATCCTAGAATTTAAAATTCTTTTATCATCGTAAGGGTTAAGAATCATCTTATGTTGTCGAATTGTATAGACACAATGCATTTTAGATCTAATTAGATAATGTGGCTTGTAAATAATTTCATGATCGAACAGAGTTCTTTTGTAATCTTCAAATGTAATTTTCTTAACACTTGCTGATGTAGAACCCTTTCACTTTTTAACTATCTTGTTATTATGAACATTATAAGCATACATTTTTGCTCGAAGGTCTACTAATTCTAGCATGATTTTTCCATTATTATCATCTTTCATCAAACCTGGCACTTTTTTGTTTTTCTGTTCTATTCCATATGGATTATGAGGATCATAATCAGATGTATCAAATCTCTGACTATCTTCTTTAATATAGTCATCATCAAAAATGCTACAAATGTAGAAATTAGGTTTTGCAATATAATTTTGAGCCCCATAACGCCCGTCCTATTTAGTGGCCATACGGACATCTCTATATTTCCGTACGTTTTCCATTAATTTGCCGTACACAGCATCTACCATTAATTTATAAAAATTCTTATCTAAATCATTTTTAGCTTGCTGACGCAACGTGGTGTTTAAATAGATATACTTTTTCAACCACGCAGCTTGTTTGAATATGAGAACCCTGTTAATTTTCTTTAAACATAATCCATGCTTCAAATACAGTTTTAAATTTCTATAATGAACAACATAATTACTTTTTAAATATAATGTTAGTAATGATTTCTTTAATTTTGATCTTGAAGGTACTGGTGGTGTCATGTGTTGTGGAGCTAAAGGTAGATCACTATGAATTTGATGTAGATAAGTCACAATCAAAAATATATCCAACTTCTCACATTATCTGTAATATTTATTATATTTAAATTTTCAATTTCATTCTCTTCTAGAAATTCAAATTCTCCATATGGTAAATATTCAGACATTGCAGCCCCATATAAATTGTTTATATCAAAATACATTAGTTATACAGAATCTTGACGTGAATCCTAGAGATCTCCCATATATTTATTATTTGCTTTTGCATAGCTATTGAAACACTGAGACACTCCACCACGAATACCTCTCTCAATAAACATAAGTTTTTCGATATCAGTTAAAAGTTCTAAGTGTACTCCAGTAGTTTTAAGTATCGAACGCTAAACCTGGAGCAGTATAAAAATGTAACGGGTTCAATTCATATGTTAATAAACAAGTTCGTCGAAAATTTTCGAATATATCAGCAAGAAGCAGAACATCACTTTCCAAGTATAAATCAAAATAATCACCTAACGTTTTTATGTTAAATGATTTCCAAACATTAGGGCCCGGTTTTTCAATTGAGGGTTAACTCGTACTTTGGAGTCAACCTTCAGTTATCTAAAATTATTCGTATTTCAATTGAGGGTTAACTTTAAACTTTGAGTTATCTCGGTGTTAAGGTAACTCTTACTTGAGGTGTGAGTTAACTTGTTAACTACGACTTTGAAGGTCAAACATATCAATTTAATTTTACTATTAATATGGATTATGATATAAATGCTTATAGCAGTCACGAAGAACCCAGACGGTCAAAAATTGTAAGACATAGGCGCCAAACCATTTTGAGGAATGGGATCGTAAAGATTTTTTTGATCGATTTAGATTATACCCTAGAACTGTAGAGACCTTACTAGAGGAAGTTGAAGATGTTATTGCACATCCAATAAATAGGTAAGTAAGGTACCGACATTATATGTATAGTAATCAATTTCTTCTGTAGAATATATAAGCAGAGTACATTTTTTTTAGAAATGACGGCACAAAACCAAATATTACTTGCATTAAAATATTTTGCAACTGGGTCATTTCTAAGTGTAGCTGGAGATTTTTGTGTAGTACACAAATCCAAATGTATTAGATGAGTAAGCCAAGCAATTGCAGCGTTTATTCATTTTTAATAATTTTTAAAAATTTATTATTGTTAATAATGATTTTCAATAAAAACTTACCTTATATTAGCATAAAAAGTAAACGTTTTCCGCGTTAACCACAATAATTCACAGATATAATTAATATCATAGACAAAAATAAAGAGAAAAAAATAATTGTCTCTGGTTAATATGTCCCTTTTCTGGATTTATTAAAAATTTATAGGTTAAATTTGCGTGCAAAATTCATAAAATGCAAAATACATTTATACCAACCAAATAAATATTTTATCAACTCGAGGTTTATAAACTCAAATAAAAATTAGTAATGATAAACGGTTTCTAAATTAACCTAGAGTTAAACTAGTGCATTGGGTTAGTTAACTCGTAGGTTAACCCTCAATTGAAACACCGGGCCTAAGGGAATGCTGATAATCTTCATTTTTAATACATTCATCATGCAATTGACTATAGAAATTCGCTTTTGGTGGTAAACATGTATCAGTGAGTTTTTTCCACGAATCAATATAATCGTAACGAAAAATACGCTTTCTTATTAATAAATTAAATTCTTGATCAGTGTTACAATAAGCCTTAACAATGGTTTTCTTTTCATTTTCTAAATAGGAAGATAATTTATCAAGACTACTAGACATAAAGCGGAATGAGTCGATGAATCGCAAGTGTACAGCAGCACCTTCAACCGTTTTAGCAAATGAAATATATTTTTCTTTATTAACTGGTAGCAACCGAACTGGACCTGCAAAACCGGTAGCCAATTGTTTCATTATAAAATTTGAATCATAACCGCTTAAATTAAGAAAAAGAACAGGTATATTAAATGAGTTTTGATAATTTAGATTACAATCTTGATGAGCAGCACCTCTGTATTTAGAGCTGAGGTGACAATGATCACGAACTTTGATATCACTCGATGTAAATGGTTTGGTATATCTGTGAAAGTGTGTTGCGATAGCATAATTTATTTCTTGTTCTAACTTTCATATATTCAATAAATTACTGAATTTGATGTATTTGAAATACTTTACACTTTCACCACTATGCACTTTTTTTCACATGTTTTGTAATTACTTTGCTTGAAATGTAAAGATATCACACTATCACTTTTAATTTACTTGTTTGAAATGTAAAATTAAACTTTTTACAATGCCCTTTATAAATGTAAAATCATTCATTCATGTATTTAATAAAAACTACACTTTCCTTTAAGTAAATCATTCATAAAATGATTTATTTAATATGAATATCTACTGACATTATATTTATATTCATGAGAAATTTTTATTGAAGTGCTAATGTGAGAATTCTCTTTAATCTGCGCTATATTTATAAGAACGAAAGTATTTTTATTTCTATACAATTTAATAGACAAGTTCTTCAACGATTTATTTTCTAAGTTTTATAGACAAGTTCTAATTAATATTATCATTAAGTTTTATTGGAGAACTCATATTTATTTTAGAACATCTTTAAAATGAGGATAACTTGTTATTCTTTCATGATGCTTATTTTTAACTGGATATAGAGCGGAGATTACAGCCCATAGAAAACAAAATGAGTCGGGCGATTCCATTATCGCGGGTGCAACATTTAGACTCATTTAAGGTTTCCTACTAATAAAATAATTTTAAAAAATATGAATTTATTGTTTGAAAAAATCTACATTTGAACCTGTTCTCTTTTGATTCGTTTATAACTATTCAAATGAAATGGATAAATAGTCACAAAATTGGTTTAATGTGCTATCGCGGGTGCAACATAATCGGCCCACCTTCACAGATCATAGAACAAAAACACAAAAGTCTGTGAATTGTGAAACATTTATTTTATTATGCATTCATATTTTAAAAGAGAACAAATTAATCAACCTTTCAGTAATAAAAAAAATATAGAAAACAAAAATAAACTGTGAATTATTCACTGTTTAAGCAATCGCGGGTGCAACGCCAAATTATCGCGGGTGCAACACGTCTAAATTACGTGGGCATACACGCCATTATAATCACATAGATAAAAGAAACAAGACATCAAATAATGTGTGCTACTAATTGGTACACTTCTTTGTTACTTAAGTTAATTATTTATTTTCAAATACGTCAACTTTTGCCGAAAATTCTATTAACATATTGCCATCAATTTTCTTCCTTGGTTATTTCAATTTTGCAATAATATCTTCAAAATGAACGTCTGCGATGTCATTCACGATTTTCTCTTAATCTGAAGTGTTTACCATCAATTGTCGTCAGAACCAGTATCCTTTCTCTTAATCTGGTTTTGGCCACAATTTTCAAACTTTCATCGGCATTAATTTTCCTTTTCATTAAATCTCTCCGTTTCGAATCACGAGCCCGTTATCGACAGGTATGATAATAATAATAATAATAATAATAATAATATCTCTACCCCTCATTCATTATTAAGAAGGCCGCATTTGCGTCCAGGAACGATTTACGTTGGTAGGCCCTAACCCAGTGCAGGAATGAGGGAAACCTGGAAAACTTCATTCATTAGGGGGGTAGTCAAACGTCAACCGGTATCAATCTCTCACATTGACCCAAGCCAATATTCTTCCACCCTACCATACCCGCAGAGAGGATGCCAATCCTCTCTACGAATATAGCTTATATACGATCTACCGGCCGCGGGGGTTGAACCCACAGCGATCTAGTCACCTCGATTCAAGTAATGACGCCTTAAACCGCGCGACCACTGACCGATCTGCATAGAGTTCAGCATTTTCATTCAGTTTTTTTATATATTTCTGTGATGCAGTCTCTTTCCGTTCTTCTTCTGTCATTTTAACCAACCTATCTATAAAAAAGTGCGAAATATTAACATAAACACCTACTAAATATAAACCACTAATAACACATAGCATAATATTACTATTCAAGGCTTGATAAATCAATAAAATATGATAAATGATACCTTAATGTTAAGAATCAAACTTATTGCACCCACGACCCGAATAATGCGATCACGGGTGCAACCACTTTGAGTCAACGTTTATTTTAACTCAAATTACAATATGCCCTTAACTGTGGTTGATTTACGTTTTCCTTTTGTTTCTTCTTACTTCTTACTAAAGTTTCAAAACATTAGCACTTTATTTCTGTGAAAAAACCGAACTTTTATATCTTTTATATCGCGGGTGCAACAAACTAACAATGGTTTCTTGTAGTCAATATTGCTTGAAAATTAATAATAAGTACTTATATGTTTTTGCATAAACAAATAAACAATGCTATCACTTTAAGGTTAATCAGCACAATGTAAGCTCAAACTATCCGTAACAGCGGTTTTGCACAAATGCTGTAAAGAAACCGATGTTCAGTTTGCACCGAACATTCAAATGTTATCGTTTCTAAGCGCACTAAATATTCAAATATGAATTTAGGTCCGAAAAAGTAGTTTTATTACTAAATTCATATATTTTTCTTTATATTGACACAAAAAAAAGTAAGAAACACTATAATTCAGAAATTGCTGTAGACAATCGTCTCCAGCAAAATCGCCCAGTCATTATTTTCTACATTTATTACAGCTTTTTTCCGTGATCTGGTAAACATAAGTTGATGTTCCCCCTTTTAAAGGTGAAAATTTGTTAATATTGACTTTTAAATGGAAAACCTCTGAAAGAGCCCACCCTGAATCTATTTCACTAAATCCTTCTAATATATTTGTTAAAGTATGGATTACGTTATCCCTGTACCAAGTTTTTAAATTAGTATTTATATTGATTATATGATTTTTTGTAGAAAACGTTTTCATATCGATATCACCACTTTGAGGTTTAATAAAATTACATACTAATACAACATTAATTTTAAGCATTGATTTTTGACGATATAATCTAATTTTTCTAATCTGATATAATCTGTACACACTACGACTACGCTTTTCAGCAGTATTGTTCTCAAAGCCTGCTCCAACTTTACTAGAAGTATATCGTAAGTGTTGCAATTTAACTAAATAATATTTCAATAATGCTAAGTTTCTTTCTAACTTAAACGGATTTTCAGTCTCTTCTTGATGCTTAATTCTGTTTTTTATCGCCGTCTCCAACAATTTCACATTACCTCTTACTAACTCATTTGCCTTATTATCTCTTCTTTAGTTTTTACCAATTTTACGGCTTTTTCAGTAGTTTTCACAATTGTAGAACTAATAGAGGTTACGGTTTCAGGATTCATGTCTACTTTATGTCACTGCACGGTAGGTAGCACTGAATCAAGCAAAACAACAACAACAGCAGCAGAAGCAAGTATACCAGATTAGTATGAGAAGTGTAAATATAAACTGTGTGATTTCTGAAAGAATACGACTCATGTTTATGCGCAATCCTGCTGGAGCTTGCGCAGATAAATTGAAACGTTAGCTCATTTTGAAGCATACTTCTGCATTTTGCATTTGCTATTGTTAAACGTAACACTTCCACTTAATACATATATAACTTATTCCTTCACATTTATTTTGAACAAGACATGTTCTTAACTATAACACCACAACAACTGTATTACAGGTAACCTAATAAAACTTATATAAAATTTATAAATTATTTGTAGGTGAACTAATAAAACCTTTAAAACAATTACCTTATTTGTATATTTTGATTCGGATTTTGAACAAGATATGTTCTTAAAAAAATATACCGCAACGACTATATTACAGGGAAAACAATAA
Source organism: Monochamus saltuarius (assembly GCA_025584915.1). Lineage (NCBI taxonomy): Eukaryota > Metazoa > Arthropoda > Insecta > Coleoptera > Cerambycidae > Monochamus > Monochamus saltuarius. The sequence goes on from CM046723.1 coordinate 33,962,605, forward strand.
AACAAAACAAAATATAATTTATTTCTTTATTTTGCAAATTCTAAATAAAAATTATATAAACTATATACATTTGCTAACGCACACGCGCATCGCTGCAGTTTGTGGTGCCAACATTCCGGAACCAACGGCTTCAATTTGGGACGTTCGAGAAACCCAACCACCGGTTTGTCCACATATTTCCTGAGGAATTCAGCCTTCTGATTGCCCTTCACATAAATTATTCCAGCTGTCTGGGTTGCTCCCTTAAAAATTTCTTGAAGATCTTCGAGGGATTCGTAGCCATCATTCCATGGAATACCATGATGGAAGTTGACTACCTAATACGCCTCTTTTTGTAGCTCCCAAGACAGCTGATTAAAGGGGAAAGGGGGTTTAAATACATAATGGTAGGAGATTTTACCATTATGAATCCCCAATTCCTTCACAACCCATCTGATGTCGCCCTTCTTGTAGCTAATTTTGAAACATTGAATGTCTATCACGCAGTCGAAAGTCATCTTTTTCGAAGGATGTTTAAAAATAATATTTTAGTTCAGATTCTAGTATCTGCAATATGGTTACAAACTTTAAGACACTGCTTTATATACTTTCTAAATGATCAAGTCAGCGCTTATAATGATTGTGGTGGGAGGAGTAACGAATCTGTGAAACATTAAGCATTATTGAATACGTCTTGGTGGAACACTTTACATAACTTTATAAGATTTTAAGTCATCTTAAATACATAGAAGATATGAAAAAAATTGTTTGCCTAACTTAAGGTACGAATCTAAAAAAAATTTAAATTTCAAAGTTATTTGCATAGAAAAGGTGAAAATATGAAACTGTGATCTTTATGTTTTCGAGGGTGCTCTTTCAGAATTTGTAATCAGAAAAAACCTGTCTCGAAGAAAAAACAGGATTTGAAAAATTTTAGATTTTGAAAATTTTTCTGATTTTTTTTTTAAACATGAAACGAAAGTAAATAGCATATAGTATAAAGTGAAATAGATTAGATGAATTTGGCCAATACTATTTTCTGGAAATCGTAATAGGTAGTATGTCAAGGTCACGTATTTTTTTTGCTTAATATAGAAAAATCCTACATGATTTGACATTCCCTCATTGACCCTGTATTAGATTATCCCAAAAATAAACCTATAACAGAGATCTTATACACATCCAAAATTTGGACATTTTCAAATTAATTTCTGAAATCTAAAAATGAAACCAATCGTTGATTTTTTTTTAATTCTAGTCATATTAGAGGTCGAGTAGAGAAAAAAAGTTTATACAAACTTCATTATCAAGCGTCACGTTTAAGGGCTAGGGATGAAAAAAAAACAAAATACCCTTAAACAGTTTTTTCGTTATAACTTGATTACTGTAAGATATAGAAAGTTGATTTTTTTATTATGAAGAGGAAAGAGAAAGCTATCGAACGATGGTATAATTGTGGTTTCACAACTAGTATGACAACTAGTATGAAAATCGGAGGTGGGGATAGCGCAAAATTTTACATAATGATGAGGGGTCGCAATGTTACTTTTTGAATTGTAGAACAAAAGTATTTTCCAAAAATGCAATAAAAGAAAAGCGACAAAATAAAAGAAAATCAAAATTCATAATTTTATATGTATATTGTTGTTGTTTAAATAGGTGTCAAATTACATAACACGGTGTCAAATTTCAAAACATGGTGTCAAATTTCAGAACAAAGGTGTCAAATTTCAAAAAAAAGGTGTCACATTTCAAAACAAAGGTGTCAAATTAGAAAGCAGGGTGTCAAATTTCAAAATAAGGTGTCAAATTTCAAAACGCGGTGTCAAGTTTCAAAACAAAGGTGTCAAATTTCAAAACAAATGTGTCAAATTTCAAAACAAAGGTGTCAAATTACAAAACAAGGTGTCAAATTTCAAAATAAGGTGTCAAATTTCAAAACGAGGTGTCAAATTACAAAACGCAGTGTCAAATTTCAAAACAAAGGTGTCAAATTTCAAAACAAAGGTGTCAAACTTCAAAACAAAGATGTCAAATTACAAAACAAAGCTGTCAAAATACAAAACACGGTGTCAAATTTCAAAATAAAGTGTAAAATTTCAAACCGCGGTGTAAAATTTCAAAACGCGGTGTCAAATTGCAAAACACGGTGTCAAATTTCAGAACAAAGGTGTCAAATTTCAAAAAAAAGGTGTCAAATTTCAAAACAAAGGTGTCAAATTAGAAAGCAGGGTGTCAAATTTCAAAATAAGGTGTCAAATTTCAAAACGCGGTGTCAAGTTTCAAAACAAAGGTGTCAAATTTCAAAACAAATGTGTCAAATTTCAAAACAAAGGTGTCAAATTACAAAACAAGGTGTCAAATTTCAAAATAAGGTGTCAAATTTCAAAACGCGGTGTCAAATTACAAAACGCAGTGTCAAATTTCAAAACAAAGGTGTCAAATTTCAAAACAAAGGTGTCAAACTTCAAAACAAAGATGTCAAATTACAAAACAAAGCTGTCAAAATACAAAACACGGTGTCAAATTTCAAAATAAAGTGTAAAATTTCAAACCGCGGTGTAAAAATTCAAAACACGGTGTCAAATTTCAAAATGCGGTGTCAAATTACAAAACGCGGTGTCAAATTTCAAAACAAAGGGGTCAAATTGCAAAACAAAGGTGTCAAATTTCAAAACACGGTCTCAAATTTCAAAATAGGGTGTCAAATTTCAAACCGCGGTGTCAAATTTCAAAACACGGTGTCAAATTTCAAAACGCGGTGTCAAATTACAAAACGCGGTGCCAAATTACAAAACGCGGTGTCAAATTTCAAAACACGGTGTCAAATTACAAAACGCGGTGTCAAATTACATTTTTTGCTGATTCAGCAGAAAATGGTGTCAAATTATATTTTTTGTTAACTCAGCAGGAAATGGTGTCGGATTACAATTCTCAAAGAATAAGTATGAAATTGAATTTTATCTGACTCCAGAAAGTTAGTGATCTGTACAGTTCAACGGAATTCACCGGATGCTCTTATTACTATGCTGCCGTCCTAAATAAAAAGGCGGTAAGTACATTTTTTTCGATTTCTATATTTTTGCTTTATTGAATTGATTGATGTTTTTTTAATCTATAAATGTCAGTTGAATGACATAAAAAAATGTATTCTATTTTATTTTTAAAAAAATAAAAAGCGGTAAGTACAATACGTCATCATTATAATTAGTAAAAAGGGGGTAAGTACAATTGCTAAGAAAGAAAGCGGCTTGTACAAGTATCTAAATAGTTACGGCACTTGGTCTTAATACATATACAAATCAACGTCACATTATACGAAGCAAGAAAGCAGTAAGTACAAATCATGAGGAAAGATAGCCGCAAGTGACATTTTGTAAGGACTTGGGGCCTTATTAGTTCGTATTAAATGTGTGTCACGTCACAGTTTAATAATATAATAGGCAGTAAGTAGTGCCATTTTTGAGCCCTTTTTCTTGAAAACATATTGAACATCTTGCAAACAGGTCAAATTTTACAGTTTCTTAGTACCTACACCACTATCGGTCAACCTGATATGAGAGGTAGGTAATCCGTGAAATTTATTATATTACAATAAAATAAAATGTTATTTTGTAGGAAAACATGCATCAGCTAGGAAATTTGAAAGAAATATTTTAAAAGAGCACATCCTTAGTTTTCATCCATGTGTAGATATCACATTATCGTAGGGAACATGCACCAAACAAGAAATACCTACCTAGTGATGTTTCTATTGCAGTAATGTATAGAAATTTTAAAGAAAAGTATCCAAGTAAGCAATGTTCTTATGACTTATACAGATTAGCTGTTAAGGAGTTAAATATTTCTTATGCGAAGCTTGTACACGAGGAGTGTGAAAGTTGTACAATTTTCTCCAGCATGAACACACTAAGGAAAACCTCGATCCTAATTGCAATCAGTGTCAATTATATTCTGCTCACATAAAAAGAGCGAGTGAATCTCGCAACTCATACCGTCAAGATGCTGATAGAGTTAGAAATTCAGATAATGTTTGCTATTCTTCTGATTTACACAAGGTAATTATGCTTCCAAGGTTAGATCAATTTAAAGTCCCACTTTTACACCGAGAATAGTATTATTCAATGAATGTTTCGTACCAGTTGGAAAAAATCAGGCAAATATTAAATCAATTGCAGCTATTTGGCACGACGGTATAGCAGGACGCAAAAGGAAGACATTATAAGTGCTTTTCATGCCTTTTTTGCAGCTAATAGAGATGCCAAGGTAATAACAATATGGCTTGACAATTGTTCGGCTCAAAATAAAAATTGGTGTTTTTTTTCTTATCTTGTTTATATAGTTAATTCTGTCAAAATTAACTGCGAACAGATAATTATTAAATATTTAAACCGGGGCACTCTTTTATGAGCGCTGACAGTTTTCACCATCAAATCGAGCAGTCGATGAAATATAAAAAAAGTATATATGATTTTAATGACTTCAAAGATGCCGTTCAGTGTTCAAATTCCGGAAAAGTGATGATAAAAGAAATGAAAATACACTCTTTTTTTGATTGGGTAGATCACACTTCGCAAGCAAAACTTAAAAAGACGGAACCTCGTCCATAATTAAACAAAATGGTCAAAGTAGTAGCTATAAGAGGCAAATTTAGTCTGAAATATTGGACAGAAGATAGTCAAGAAAGAATAGAATTAAATTTTCTTAAAACTAGAATGGCAAAAGAAGGAATAAAAGATGTAGCTTCTCCAAGGCAAAAACCAAGAGGAATAGTAACCTCAAAAAATATGTCTATAATAAAAAATCTTTGCCCTCTAATGCCTCACAGCAGAAGAGAATTCTGGGAAAATTTAAATGAGGATGATGTTCGGGATCTTGTAAACTCGTACTCCGAATATAGAAAGTAGCGTTTAAATATTTTGTAATACAATATATTTTAATATTATTAAAATAAGTAAGTTATATGTTTTGTTTCTTTTTGTTTTTTAATTCTATTTTAATCTTAATTAGGGTACGCTTAAAATAGAAAGAAAATAAATAAAAAATAAAAACTAGTACATTTAGTATGTCATTTAAAAATAATATACCATGTCGCTATTTATACGTTCGAGATTTGTACATGTATTTATTGATATAACATTATATTTTTTTATTTTTTTATTTTTTTAATTTTCCAAAATTGCGGTTTTATTCTAATGGAACGTCTTGCATCCTTAAAATTTTTCTGATTAGAGCTATATATGTTTACATATCATTTGCTTGACAATTTGCATAATATTTTAGTTTTTTACTGGCACAGCACCATAGATTAAATTAAAATTACCAGAAAACTAATTACAATTTATGCAACATTCTATTATTTTCTTATGCATTTTTTTGAAATCTTAAGAAAATCTCATAATACCTTGTTCATCAGAAGTTTCTTTAGATAGGAGAACGAAAAAGATAACTATGTAGAATGTTATGTAAATAACCCTGTATAAAAGAAATGATTCTATGGTAATGATGAATTTATTATACAATTCAACTGATATTTTGACTTACTCACGCTTCACTCAAGGCAAGTGCAGAAAATATGTTAGTTGCCGTCTTTTTATTTCGTGCAGACGTTTCGCTAAAGAATAAAACATGAAGCGTAAAAGCAATAACTGACATATTTTTTTTGTAAGAAACCAAATTTACATTTAATTATACTGAAAAATATTTTGAATAGCAACCTTTTATATCTATAACAAAATTTAATAGAAATATATTTAAAATCCATGCAGTCTAAGTCGCTAAAGTTTTGGCCAGTACTTTTTACGTTTTACTCAGTAACTGCATTTTGTCAGTTGCCGCCTTTTTACTAAGTACGGCAGTATGTAAGTTGCAACAATTTGATATATAAGCATGCTGCTTTCGTTGAATATATTCATTCTTATACAAACCTATTAGTAGGTATAAAATAGTGTTTACTTCAATTCATCAATTAATTTTTATACCGTTTCAACCATGACTTTATATTTATCCGAAGAGGCCCGTCTCAACCTGCAGGAGACCTATCAGCAACAACAGCAGAATCCTGATTTAGACGAAGCCATAAATGAGGCGTAAGTTTTTTTCTAATGTTTTTCTACGTTTTGTAAAACTATTTTCTCGATATTTACAGAATATCAGGAACTAAATTTGGCGGTGAAGGCGATTAGCTGCCTGGAAGCTTCGGCCAAGCCAAGCCCAACTCCATCGAAGGTGGCTGATAAAAGAAAGTGTTATGAGCAAGAGGATGACGCTGATGTATTCCAAAATCCACCGCAAGAAATTCCTGCACTTCCTTCTAGGTAAATATTCAAAAAATAATTTTAAAAAAGTCTGAAAACATTGTTGAAAATTGTATGAATTATTATGTTATTTTTTGTTGGGTTTGGCTCGTAAACATATTAGGCGGCCTTCGTTCTTCCGTTCGCTCGGTGTAGCTGACGCCCTCTATCTGTTCTTCCTCATTGGATTCCGAAGATTGGATAGGAGCAATAAACGAAGAACTGCAGCGGAGGGCAGAATTTCGTCAGCGGATGGATGGAAAGATGTCTGTCATAAAAAAGAAAATTAAAAACAGCGATGACCTAATATCGCGTCTCAAGGGAGAAAGGAAATCGCTGAGGGTACATACCCTCAGAGAACAGATTCGTCTCGTTGACGAGCAAGAACGCTCTCTCGATAAGAGGGAGCGTTCTGCTAACGAGACGAGAAAAAAATATGAGGCCATCGCGGCAATGTTCAATGAAATTAATAATTAATTATTAATTGGAATGAAACGACCACTGAAACATCTTTCAAATTATCATTTCCTATACAATACTGCGACGAGATTTACAACTCGGACCTATGGCCAGCTGGAGTGACAGTCAGGCGTCTTAGATTTCCCAAGAACTCGAATTTTCTTCCAAATCCGACGACTCAAGAGAATTGACAACAATAAACAACGTACAGACTGTTCCACATCAATTTTTGTTGTCTCACGAATAAAATTGATGAACTTTCTCTATTTCTAGAAAATAAAAATATTTCTGTTGTTTGTACCTCTGAATATTTTTTTTATAACAGTGACACCCCATATGTAAAATTGGACAATTTTCAGTGAGACGCATATTACTGCCGAAAATTAAAAAAAGGAGGCGATGGCATTACATTTAACAGCTTGGACTTAACTAATTTCTGCAGTGAATGTCACGCAGAATTTTGTGGTTTAGAATTAGTCTCTGGCAACTTAACTGTTGTTACAATTTACAGATCTTGTCTTGCCGACTTTGAGATTTATGTCAAAATTTGAGGAGTTGCTAGTATATCTTAGTGGCAAATATAACAAAATTAGTTTAATGGGTGATTTTAACATACATTTCGAAGGTTCCTCAACAATGTTACATGATTTTATGTGCCTAATAAATTCTTTTTGATTAAACGCCGCTGTCTCTGAGTTTACAAGAGTGACCGGTTGCATTGATAACGTTTTAACGAATATTAACAGTAACTTTTACACTATAGAGGTTCACGATCCGGGCATTTCCGATCATTTTCGGCAATGTTTGCATTTGAATGAACCTGTCAACCTGTCCCATGAAATTTCGTGGGTCAGACGGATTACCAGAAATAATATTTCAAAGATTAAAACATCCTTAACTGCAATGAATTGGAATGTCCTTGACACCCTCGATTTACAATATAAGTCTAATCACTTGGTGAATACCTATAGAGATTTAATACATAAATTTTGTCCACTGAAAAGATGCTTCCCACGTAATAAACCCTTAAACTGGTACAATAATAATTTACGTCATATGAGAAACACTCTTGGTACGATTAAACAGGTATACAACATTACTCAAGCTGAAAATGATAAAACTGCCTTCAATTTGTATCGAAACAAATATAAGAATGCAATTACTTTGGCCAGGCAAACTGCTTTTAGTGCTTTTATTCAGAAATCTTGTAACAAATCGAAGGCCACTTGGAAAGTCATAAATGGCGAACAAAATTCCCAGTCAACAAATAAAAAAGATCCTATTTCCTCAGACAGTTTTATCGACTACTTTACAACTATTGCTAAGAATATTATTTCACAATTACCTTATACTTTGGATAACTGATAATTTTCTGAATTGCGTTCCGTCTACGAGTGCTTCATTTTTTCTTGAACCGGTTTCCGCTCAGGAAGTATTATGTACTGTCTATAATTTGAAGAATACCAGTAGCCTAGATGTTTATGATCTAAATAGTCAGATCTATTATTCCCGTGTTTGGTAAAATCATCAAGTAATTTAAAAAAAAATAGAATATCGAAGTACTTTGAAAGCAATTCTCTGTTGCATAAACATCTATTCGGTTTTAGAGAAAAATGTTCAACCATTGATGCGGTTCTTGATGTTGTCAGGGACGTAGTTGAAGGTTTTGAAGAGAGGTGTCAAACAGCAATCACACTTGTTGATCTAAGCATTTGATTGTGTATCGCACGATTTACTAAAAAACTTGACTTGTATGGAATACGCGGTTTGTCTTTGAATTTGTTACAGTCGTATTTATATAATCGAAGGCAGTGTGCATGGTGACGGAGTCATGTCAAAATTTAGACTACTCCAATACGGCGTGCCACAAGGATCAGTCCCGGGGCCACTGTTGTTTATTATTTTTATAAATGACCTTTTTTCTACCTATCTCCTTACAAGATAGTTATGTATGCCGATGACACCACCTTAATCAACACACATAACGACACTACTTAATATAGCAATGAATGATTCACAGGATATCGCCGAGCAATGGTATAATAGCAATGGTTTAAAACTAACTAGAGATAAAACTGAAAAATTCTGTCTTCTAATAACTTGACTGCACAGGGTAATGACGTTAAGTTGCTGGGTATTACTATTGACGATACATTAAATTGGTCGTCACACATTAACACATTTTCCAATAAGATTTCTAAATACATATATCTGCTACGTAAACTTAAAGTGACTGTCAATCTGGATACACTGCTTATGACATATTATGCATTTATTCCGTTTAACCAAATCTGCTAAAAATTCGCCTAACCTTATGTTATACAATAAATTGCCAGAAGATATAAAGAAATTAGAATGCAATCTATTTAAAATAAGAATAAAAAATTACATTCTTCAATACTCTACCAATGAATTCTTGAACAACCTGTATCTGATCTAACTGCATTGATGTGTGAACATGCCCTCATTTGATTCTATCTCTGTTTTATTTATTTGTTTTTTTTATCAGTGTACACATGTATATATTACTGTACTATTCAACTATGATTCCATTTTATGGTTTATTAGTGATCTTGTATTTTACCTTTTGCTATGTATATGCTATTTTAAATTGTTTTTCATGTAGTTTTTTTTTGTCAATGTTACCGTGACTTGCTACAAACAATATTTATTTGTACTGTGGTCAAATAAACTTCTATCTATCTATCTATGAACCAAGAAAGACTGACGGCCTTAGCCATGTTATCTATCGTGAAAAAACTTATAGAAGATGTGCCGAACTTCAATGAAGCTGTTATTGATAAGTTTGCTGCTAACAAGAACAGAAGGAATTATGTTTAAGCACTGTACACAATAACTTTTTAATACATTGAAATGGTTATATTAAAATTAAAATCTATTTGTTTTTGATTTTGTGAACCCCCGCCATTTTCGGCCACAAGCCGCCACTGTGAAAAAGTTGTTCAGAACGATAAATTATGGAAACGTGCAAAATTTCAAAAAGATCGGCCTGCTTTGATAAAATCTTTGTACATTGTTGAAAAATGGTTTCGTCAAACCTCGCCGATCTTCTTAAAATTTTGCATGTCTCCATAATTTACCATTCTGAACAACTTTTTCAAGTAACATTTTGCTATATTTTCATTAGAAAAGGCACTTTATCTAAAACCAAAACAGTTTTTACTCGGTGCACTGAGCATTTCAAATAGGATTATTTCAAAAATGGTTACTCCTACCGACTTCAGCAAAGTGTACCTTTTTCAAATAAAACAGGTAGGAGAATCGATTGTTTCGATAGTCAGATGGATACATTAAGCTGCAAAAAAAGTTCTGCCATTTAAAATAAACATGATGTGCCACAAGTGGCGCCCTCTACTAGTGACGTCAAAATTAGAAACAAGTTTGAATTTCTCGTCCGCAAAAACCCTCGATATACAAATTTTATGTAAATGTTTAGATTTCTTAAAAAGTTATTTACAAATATCGAAAATAAAATTTATTTTCACCTAAGGAATATGTGTTCTCATTTTTGCTACTTTATTTAAATTCACCCTGTATAGAAGCTGTTTGGGTCATCTGAGGGCAAAATATGGACCTTGGATATGACCTTGAAGGTTATTATTTAAGGACATGCAAAGGTTTTGTTTTTAATGACCATACAATTTCTGATTCCTTACTCGGAAAGAGCGTCTCCTTCACTCATTTGTTTTTGTTATAACGGACACGTTTATCACAAAGCGTTACGTTTGTTACCTTTTTTCTCCGTTGCTCTCTTGAAGTTCCAGTTCATCTCGTCATAGGACACATTACGGCTTCACTGTCAATACCCTACACCTCCCTGCAGAGCAGAGCGCCTGCTGGCATCAATACCTCTGGATATCGTAGGATGGATCATGCCACGCATCCTCTTGAGGGGAAGTGTCGCCATCTACAGCATATTCTGAGGTAGTAGGATTGATAATACTTTTACTCCGAAAGCGAATATGGTAAAGCTAAAATCAGAGTATGTAGGGCCAAATTTTAGAATTAGATTGTTGCTGCCTTTTGATAAGCTTTATAAAGAAAACAGAACGTATGCTCACATGAATCATGGTCTTAGTGTCTCATAACCGATTCCAGTAATTTTCAACTACATGACTTCCAAGGACATTAGAGACATGGAAGATAGGACGGAGTACCCAATCATAAATTTTATTATCATTAAGTATTGACCTTTGTATGTCTTTGAATCAAAACCCGATCCAAGGTCGAGAGATTTTGCTCTCGGATGACCCAAACAGCTTTTATAGACATCATTTCCAAGTTATATTTGTTAACGTACATTAGTTTTACCAATGTTTCATTCAGTTAGTTACTCAATTCAGTTAGTAAGTGTACACTATAATATCACTTTGATTTAAATTTTATGTATTCTTTGTTGCTTTTATAATTGCCCTGTAATTGGAATCATCTGTTGGGCAATAAACATGTATTATTATTATTATCATTACCATTACCATTATCATTGTCATTATCAATTCCAATAATCATAATCATAATCACATCGCACTTACACTCTCATTCTTCTTCTCACTCATCATAACATTAGCAGTAGCATTATCATGATATTGTTATTTTGAAAGTCTTGTATGGCAGTTTTTCTGAGGGTTTTAATGATAAAGCTCCCTCGAATCTCCGTCACTTGTTGACAGATTTACATAGAAATATACAATTCACATCGAATATCTACAGAGATAATTGAAAAAATGTTACATTTAAAAAACCAGCCACTAGGTCCCTCGTTTATTGAGGCTCTTGGGTCTAAAATTTATGGTATGATTATTACTTATTAATATCAATGAAACAGTTTATGTACTTGATGATTTTTTAAATGCTCCTAGTCAAACTGAAATTTTGAAAGTACAAGCAATATTATAATGATGTTTAACAGACATTGAAAGAATGAAGTCCCTACTTTATAATAAAAATATGTTCAAAGTGTCTGAATATTAGCCTAATTACATTCTACTTAATTTTATTTACCTATAGGCTTTGCATCGAAACACATTTTGGAATCTACGGACATCTGTTTATAACACTGATGTCCAGATGTAGGTGTTCCTAAATATCCTTCCTTACATTTTGAGCACTGCACCATCCAACAGGGATGAGCAGAATTTTTTTCCGAACCAATTCTACAAATATCACTTTCTGTGTTGTTTTGACAGTTACATTTATCTCCATAAGTTGGATCACAATTATCTCCATGACCATGACAATCACATGGTCGACAAGGATCTCTATGGTCTTCAGTGCCACGGAAGTTACCTAAAGAATAAATAATAATAATTTTCTCATCTCTTTTCTCATCAGAATAAACAGTAGTATGCCAAATGATAATAAACAATAATCCTTAATAATAGAAAATAAGAAAAAAAAACAATTACATAACAATAAAAATGTTTTAAACGGTTACGTATAAACAGATACCAGTTTAAATTTAATAATAATAATAATAATAATAATAATAATAATAATAATAGCTCTACCCCTCATTCTAATCACGAGGATTAGCCCAGAAGTCGAAGACTTGTACGAGAGAAGGGGCGGCATATTATTATTAAGCAGGCCACATTTGCATTGCAAAAAGAAAAATAAAATGAAATTATTATTAATATTGACTAGAATCATGGCTGAGTAGTACGCATTCTATTCTGGCCGTGTTGAGTTTTAAATTGTTTAAAGGCGCCATATTCTTGAAATACTGTTTTCTACAAATATAAGTAACTTTAGAGACATTTAAGAACTGAATAAGACAGAGTTTAGCAAATAACAGGAATGTTATATCATGCCACCGGCTAATATTTAAAGGTACCGAAGTAAAATTAATATATTACGACAGAAAGCGGTCTAACCAACACATTTTTAGGTACAGAAGTCTTTCAAAATAAGTATTTCATTAAATTCAACTGTAAATATAAATATTCTTATAATATAAACATAAAGTATGTTAAAATAATTTTTAAAACGTGGGGTTAGAATATCAAAATAATGTGTGTCTTACAAATACATTTTAAAAGTTATTATATTATCTGAGGAGAATTTGAATCATAAAAGTGGATAAACAAAACATCATTATTTTATTTTTGATATTACTTTTGCTCTACGTGTTCCATTTTTAGAGATTTCTGTACCTAACAACACTACAAATTTGATCATTTTACGGCGAGAAATACGACAATCTTAAGTGGTTAACACCATTATGATTGGCACTAATTATATGTACTGATAATTTTACTTTATATTCTACTTCTCCTACGATTTACTGATTTAGAAAAAATTAAAGGTATTATTTAATCAATGTTTACTGAACGTTTCCTTCAAAAGATGGCTGGGAACGTTATAATTGGGAAACAGTTTAATTATTGTTTTAATGAACAACACTGCAACATTAGAGAGCAAAATTCCAGATCTTACTTCCAAGAGCATGGTGCTGGAAAAACAAATATGTAATCTGTACAAAATCCAAATATTAAGAATAGTTTGAAACTGTATTTACTTGAAAAATGCTTTTATTCTGTTGATGATTTGTTTTTGTGATATTTTTCTTTTTTTATCATTGTAGATGGTATTGTATTTTGTTTCTTCTCTTTTGTTAATTGTTATTTTACACTCTATATGTATGACATTACTTTACTCTTTATTAGTATAAGTATTGCTCCTTATTTGTTTATTTGTTTAATTGTACTTTTGTGACTTTTTCAATACGGTTACTGTGTACCGTCTCCTGAAATAAAATTATTATTATTATTATTATTATTCGTGTGTATATATACACGAATATCTGGATCTTTCTAGCGATTTTCAAAACCAGTATTTTGTTTTGAGGGGGTTTGTGATTAACCCCACCTTATCAGACTGTAAATAAAAAATTCGCTAAACGTTTATATTAAATTTCAGGGGTATAAGAAATTATAGGAGGCCTTGGGTCGCCATAGTAGGATCAGAACAAGCGGTTTTCTAAACCATTTAAAATTTTTTTTTAATGTTGGATTATCTTGAAGAATCGTTTTACGAATTTGTACACACATAAAATTGAGAACGTGTAAAACAAAACACTCTGTACTGTTTTTATTTCAATTTCACACATAGGGGTTTTGGGAGACCCGGACACCTTATCAGATTTTAAATAAAATATAGCTAAACATTTTTATTGAATACGAGGGGTATAAAATTAATCAAAGCAGGCCTTGGATCGCCATGTTAAATGCCGTGGTAGAATTAGAAGTAGCGGTTTTAGATGACATTTAAATCAAAAAAATATTTGTTGCATTATTTTGAAAAATTAAGTTTTTATGAATTTTTACAAAAATTAAACTTTAAGAACGTGTAGAAGTAAACACTGTACAGTTTTTGTTCAAATTTCACACATAGGGGTTGAGAGGACCTGATTATCACCACCTTATCAGATTTTAAATAAAAAAAATCACTAAACGTTTTTATTAAATTTCGGGGGTATACAAAAAATCATAACAGGTTTTGGATTAAGATTACGATCTTAAATGTCGTGGTAGGGTCAGAGGAAGCGATTTTCGATGTTATTTAAAATAAAATAAAAAAAATGTGATTATCTTCAATAATAAAGTTTTTACGGATTTGTACACAAATAATAGTAGACACCCTATATGTACTGTGGCCATATAGACAACTTTTTTAGAAGGAGAACCTTTTTGCAGTTTACAAAAGTTAAAAAAAAATTGCTGTCTCACCTAGGAATTTCGAAATCGGCTCTTTAATTTTAGTGAAATATTTGTTTTTTAATTTTATTAAAAACTAACGAACTAATAAGTTTTTAATAAAATTTTAAATAACTCGACAAAGTTACATCAAATATGTGAAAAAATATTAAACTCCAATTGGAAATTCCTAGATGAGGCTGCAAATTTTTTAACTTTTTTCGCAAATTGTAAAAAGATTCTCCTTCTAAAAAAGTTGTCTATATGGCCACAGTACATACATATATCCTAATGTTTGGCTTGGGTTCCATGTCTGGTTATTGAGATATGACATACCAGAAGTCTCACCGGACGCCGCTGCTGGATATTTTTAAAGAAAAAAATGATCCAACACTAGGGTTCCCAACTTGAGCATCGGTCATTCCGGGACAATTGTTTTTACATTTCCAAATAATTGAAACAAAACATCAAACATCAGAAATATATATTGCACACACTTTTTTTATTTTTAAACATAAAATCGATCATAAAATAGACTAGTTACCTTTGGCTTTTGGTAAGAGGAAAAAATAACAAATTCATAAACATAACTTTGGTAACTAGGACTAGGAAATAGGTAAATGGTAAGTAAGTACCTAGTTAACAATACTAATAAATATTATTGATAAAAATTAACATTAAAATAAACTGTAAAATAAACTCTTTTTACTTTCCATTGCTACTTAAATCTATATCTTTGTTGAGATCGAGCAGCCTGAAGCAGTTTTTGGTCTGATTTAACTAGAGCCAAAAAGTCCTCACATTTTAAATCAAAATTTAGTCTCACTTTCTCACTTGTATTTCCGATTTTACTTGAGTATACTTTGTCGATTTCTTTCCTTGGTCCACAATGCTTCCATAATGCTGAAAACACGTTTGAAAAAAGCATTGCCGACAGGAACACTAGGACACTAATTTAAACATTTCATTTAAGTTATCAATAGCAACATCAACTAAATATCTGAGCCCACTTTTCCATTATATTGTCACGGAATTTGCCCCACTCACTCCCGTACAAAGTTCTAGAATGTTCGAGATTGTCCTTCGCGAATACCACCGTTCACTTCCTTGAGTCACGACGAGTGCGGTGATATGTCACACTTGGGTATTTGTCTCACTCCTGTACAAAGTTCTAGAATATTCGAGATTGACCTTCGAGAGTACCACCGTTCACTTCCTTGAGTCACGACGAGTGCGGTGATATGCCACACTTGGGTCTTTGTCTCACTCCCGTACAAAGTTCTAGAATGTTCGAGAATGTCCTTCGCAAATACCACCATTCACTTCCTTGAGTCACGACGAGTGCGGTGATATGCCACACTTGGGTCTTTGTCTCACTCCCGTACAAAGTTCTAGAATGTTCGAGAATGTCCTTCGCAAATACCACCGTTCACTTCCTTGAGTCACGACGAGTGCGGTGATATGCCACACTT
Source organism: Monochamus saltuarius (assembly GCA_025584915.1). Taxonomy (NCBI): domain Eukaryota; kingdom Metazoa; phylum Arthropoda; class Insecta; order Coleoptera; family Cerambycidae; genus Monochamus; species Monochamus saltuarius. Next base: position 33,978,526 of record CM046723.1, read on the forward strand.
GGGTCTTTGTCTCACTCCCGTACAAAGTTCTAGAATATTCGAGAATGTCCTTCGCAAATACCACCGTTCACTTCCTTGAGTCACGACGAGTGCGGTGATATATCACACTTGGGTCTTTATTCCACCCACGCACAGGGTTCCAGAAAGTTCTTCCAACTTCCACTTAAACCCACTCACGCACAGGGTTCCAGAAAGTTCTTCAAACTTCCACTCAAATCCCACTTTGTGGACAGAGTTCCAGAAAGCTCTTTAAAACTTCCAGTTAAATCCCACTTCTGACACCAAATTGTCACGGATTTCCCAATCCGTCTTTTTCTTACTTCCAGAAAAACGATCCGTTAATAAATTACTTCTTTATTAACTACTGAACACTACTAATTACAGGTCAACTAAACACTTATTTAATTAATCGCTATCTAAATCACTTTGATATCTCCAACTAAACACTTTAATTCAGACTGTAATATAAGACTTATACAAGACTAACTAACTCGGCCGTTTATTCTTATTTTATAGACCCAACGAATATTCCAGGTATATTCCAGTATCTCTAGATCCCTTTTCTCGTACGACTGGAACGCTTCTCGATTCCCGATTTTTCCAGGCCGATCTCGATCACTGCATGTTGTTTGTTTACCAGAATGGCGTAGGGGCGATCGGGGCAATCTTAGGCAATTCGCGGTGCCACAGTCGTCGGTTTGGGAGTGAGTGGGGCAAATTCCGTGACAATATTTTAGAAAAAGATTCGAAATTTTCAATAATATTATTAACTAATATATAATCGGTATATAAGTATACGCACAAAAATACTCAGACTACCAGGGCACGGCGCGGTGGTTGGTTGTCAAAGTTCGCAGCGTTGCCGTATACACTAAAATTTCTGAATATTGTTAAAATATTAATTAAGGATTTCCGGGATTTTTTATGTCCCGGCCAAGGCAAAACTTTTGCCGGGACAAATTTTTTCATTCCTGGTTAATCCCGGCCAAACCGGGACGGTTGGGAACCCTATCCAACACTGAGTTTTATTAAAATAAAAATTAGTTTTAATTCATTGTTTAATTTAGAAGTGAAAAGGTCTCTCGACTTTTTTCTTACACCATTTTCCAGGAAAAAAATTATAAGCAATTTATAATCCGGTTTCAATAATTTTAAAAATAGCAGAAATGATGTTTACTGCGAGTAATAATAATTTTTTGTAATAAAAATGGTAAGTACAAAAAAACTAATTGCATAATTTCTGGTATTTTTCAAATCATTGAAACAGGACTTCCATGCCATACAATAAATCAAATTTAATTTTTTTACTCGAAAATGGTTAGTCGTAAGTTCCAAATTGAATAAGAAATTCGAAAATAATTTTATTATAAGAAAAATCAGTGACGAATAATTTTTTCTTTAAAAATATCCGGAGACGTCCCTGCCGGCATACGCCGTGCGTATGCGACTAGTGAAACTGAAGACGATATTTTTATTGCAAAACGTGTATTGTCGTTAACTGCCACAGCCTGCAAAATTTTATTAAAATATTGCGAGCGGTTTCAGCAATATTAATAAATTTGCTGTTTTATTAAAACTTATTAACACCCTGTAGATCGAAAAGTGTTTTCAGAATATGGTATATTAAGGAAATATATCACAAATTACTTGTACTATAACCTTGAATAAAAAAATATTAAACTATACAGTTGGTATTTTGAGTAAATTAATACTGAAAATAATTAAAAAGAAACACAACGTTGGCACTCATTAAATATGTTCTTACTATTTTAAATATACAGTGTCTAACGTTTAAAATTAGACACTAACTGATCTAAAATAATATAACCTACAATACTGCATTGCTAGTTGCATATTCTCAAAACCTCAAAGAACATGGCCAAGCTTAGTTAAATCTAAGGGTTTAAGAAACATTTTTACAGAACACTGAAAACATCTTGAGATGTTATAATTTAAAGTAGTAATATTGTTGCTATTAGTATTAACAGAATTTAAATCCCCAACAACACAAGAAGTTTAAAAATGTACCAGCGTGAAGTGCACCTTGCACTAGTGGCCTACAGATGGCGTCTGCATCAGATGTCAAAAAATATTGCATACGGTACTTTGATTAATTTGAAATAATTCTTCAGTACTTGCTTTTCGCAAATTTAATTTTTCGCGTATTTTTTGTGTATTTGTAAACACGTCGTATTCAAATGCTTGGATGACGGATAAGGTGTTGATTTATGGGAGTGTGACAAGTGCATATTATCATGTGGCAGCATAATACCAAAGACCGAGTATACAAATTATTTTTGTGAACAACTGTTGTAATGTTTTGGCGGTAAACGTGTGGCAGTATTTTTATGTATTTGTGTACATTTGCGTGTATTTTTTGTCGTCCTTCGTGGTTTTTCTCGACGTAGGTAATCCAGATGATAACTGATAATGATTTATGATGATGATGATAGATGCTGATGACGAGGAAGATGATGAGGGTAACGATGAGGATAATGATGGGAAGAGAAGAAGGAGGACTAGGATGTTTAGGAGGAGAATATTGAGAAGGATGATAATGATGATTGATGATGATGTTTGATGATTATTGATGATGATTGATGACGATAATGATGATAAGTACGAGAATGAGGACGAGGAGGATAACGAGAAGGAAGATGATTGATGATGATAATGATGATTGATGATGATTCATGATGATGAGGAGGATTTGGAGGAGGAGGAGGAGGAGAATGATTGATAATTATGATAATGATGATGATGATAATGACGATGATATTGATTCATGATGATTTATGATGATTAATGATAGATAATGGTGATCGATGACAATAATGATGAGGAGGACCAGGTTAAGGACAAGAAGGAGGAAGATGATTGATGATGATGTTGATGATAATTGATGATAATTGATGATGATTATGATGATTGATTGATGATGATGATAATGATGATGACGATGACGATGAAGATGACGGTGGTGATGATGACAATAGTCATGACGATGAACATGACGATCATCATGACGATGATGATGATAATCACTCTCCACTCCGTGAGAACAGTGATCACAGCGCCTGTTATACGATTGCCTTCTGTATTCTTGATGATGCTGATTGGTGGTGAGGATGATGATGATTGATAGAGATTGATGATGATGATGATAATGATGATGATGATGATGATGATGATGATGATGATGATGATGATGATGATAATGATGATAAACATGACGATGATTATGATGATAATCATGACACCCAAGACCCCTATAATTAGCACTACAATTTTGACAGAGTAGTCGGGATAGAACCTACGGAACTCGGGGAGAAAATACCGATATTTCCACCTTTTCTCCTCCACTTTTAGGACAACGTTGTTCTCCGCGGGAGCCAAGAAAAACATGGTCCTAAGATGGTGGTAGAACAGGACTACCACAGACTTATTTGCTTGAATTTACCTGAGGGTGGGGAACTAGTAGTTTGAACATATTCAGCATTTCTCATTCTCCACAACGAATCATATATCTCCCGGAGCATAAGGCAGAACTAGTGCCTCGTCTATCTACTAGTGTCGCAGATGGTATGACAACACCCGTAAGGCTAAGTCATGCCTTTGGAAATAGGCAGTGGTCGCATATATCGGACAGGCAGACAGGAGATGCATTAGCGGCTCCGGCGCCTGGAGGCATGCCCTGCAAATGGTATCAGGTGCCTCGCTACCCATGACACGACTGCGATAGACAAGAGTGTTAATGACACCATCTTGGCAGGCCATTATAAATCCCTTGGTCTCAGCCCCGCTGACCTCAAAAAGGTAAAGCTCAAATTTTCAGATAAGCCAAGCTCCGCTAGATGGCGATAGAAGAGACCATGCATTGGCTTGTCCTTATGTAGCTGCAACTATAATTTGAGCTTTTAACTTAGCAGGTTCCGGCTTAGCGACATAGTTTTCCCAGCTCGGTATCAAACATGAGACCAAGTTCATCGGCTGCTGTTCGCGCTGTCCTATACAAAAACGCTCCTACCCTTGTTGACTCATTGTCTTGGATCATGCAGAGACGGGGATCCGAGCTTCTGATGACTTTACTAGCCTCCCCCAATGCCACTCTTCCATGAAGACACTCCAAACTCAAGAGTCTACGGCATCCACGATATCTTAGAAAGTATAATAAGCTGGATGGACGACTTAGGATGCAATGCGGACAAGTGCCTCCTTGTAAATTAGGTCTTGTTATTCTCTTTATTGCTGAGATGTATGAATTTTCTGACATGATATTTAAATAGTCTCTAGTATAATCATTACAGATACAATATCAACATTTATGTCACCTATCACAAACATATAATCATAATTATTTTCAGTATATTCTAAAAATCTAGATAAGTTACTGTTACATTTTAACGGGCAGGATGCCTATACATAATTTAATTTTTCTAGTTTCAAAATTTAACATTATTTCAAATATTTTTATTTCAGTCATATTTATAACGCTAGAAGAATATTTAATATCTTTTTTTATGTAAACTACTACTCCATTTATATTTACATTATCAATATTCCATGTTTCAATTAGTACAATGCAGTCAAATTTTATATTCAACTAAAATAATTGAAATTATCTAAATTTTTATGAAAGCTTCTTATGTTTTGTTAACAAATTTTAAGATTAATTTTAGCATCATTTACAGATAGAACATCACTCACTCCCAGGACTGTATCTAGAATAAAGGCTTAGTAGATAGGCTGTGCCGATTCTGCTCCAGGTCACTGACCTCGGTCTATAAATAGAAACCGCTGATGCTAGCATCCGGTATCATTGATTACGTTTTAAAATAAGAACCATGTGACGTCTACCCACTAAACAAGAGACCTTACATAACATTTTAACAAAGTTGCAACTCACTGCAAGTTATCACATAATTTACAAAAGAAAAGTTGCGTGGCAACGAAATTATCAAGATGTCGAAACTTTTCTTTAAAAAGTCCTATCAAAATTAAAATCTAATGTTGATATAATTTGTTTTTTATAATTTGTTCAAACATTTAACACTTTAAGTTGTGGCAATCTTTTACAGTAATGAAGGTGTAACATATGATGTTTCCAGCTTAGTTGTCTATGTGATGATGTCTTGTATCGGAATAGTATGCGTAAATTTCAAACAATCAACAGAGGCTGAACTCTATAAAAGAATGGTTGGTTTGAGTGTAGTTTAAATGTAGTATGTACACAGATTTGTCTATATGATATGCATATATTTGTCATATGGTATACAAACTTGTTTTATATAATGTATTAAATGCAGGGTGTTAAAAAAGAGTGTAAAATATTTCAGGAGGTAATAGTATGAACCAAAATAAGCAGAAAAGTCTTAATAAACATGGGTCCGCAAAGTAACGGTTGCGGAGATATAGACCACTATTCGTTTTTCAAACATTTTATTTTATTAGGAATAAACCGACATAGGAAGCTTTTAACAAACAAAAAACAAAGTTACAGAAGATGTTCAAAGTGCCCTCCGTCCATTTCCAAGCAGGTACGACATCTTCGTCTCAACGATATTCGAACTGGCCGGACCTGTTTTATGGCCTCCACGATCGCTTGATCGGAACCCTCTAGATTTTTTTGTTTGGGGATATTTGAAGACATTAGTGTATGGTACTCCTGTAAATAGCCTGGAAGAGCTGCAGCTACGGATTAATCAAAAGTGTCAAGAAATTCAAACCAAGGAAGGTGTTTTCGAAAGAGTTGGAATATCGTTGAGACGAAGATGTCGTGCCTCCTTAGAAATGGACGGAGGGCACTTTGAACATCTTCTGTAACTTTGTTTTTTGTTTGTTAAAAGCTTCCTTTGTTGGTTTATTCCTAATAAAATAAAATGTTTGAAAAACGAATAGTGGTCCATATCTCCGCAACCGTTACTTTGCGGACCCATGTTTATTAATACTTTTCTGCTTATTTTGGTTCATAATATTACCTCCTGAAATGTTTTACACTATTTTTTTAACACCCTGTATAATTTAGTTTCTTTGAATCTATAGTTACTCTCAGATAAATTATGCATCAGCTAAACGAGCGGGTTAGTTTATAAATATTCTTTAAAATTGTTTTGCGTTTTTTTTTATCAAAACAACGAAACGATTCAGTTAATTATATGTATATTAATAGCCAACAGGTGGCGCCACTTACATCTCACTGATACTGTGTATTCGCCATACGGGCAGAGGAAAACCTCGTCAAAGAAGTTTATCCTGGGAGGTGTGCAGACAACTACTATTTATTTCGCAAATTAACTGGTCGAAATATTTTTAGTAGTTTGAAACCACCAATCTGTGACTGTGTGAAAACAGAACAGACGTATTTTAAACTATTTAAAGCAAATGACAATATTTATTGGTAATTTCTTAATTGTCGTAGGCAAGGCAAAATGGTACAAGGCAAGCGCACATTTCAACATTAAACTTGCTAAGAAAAGTTGTAACAAACTTTCTAAAATAATATTTCCTTGCAAAATTTTTGGGTGGAAATTATAACTTTGTCACAGATCCCTTGCGAACTTCCTGTAAAAGCTTTTGCAACGTTACAGCTTGGTTTGTAAATTTTGAGCAATGTTGCAGCAATTTTATCTTGCTTAGTGGGTAGACAGCATCCGGTATCAGGTTACCGTCCACTTCAAGTTATTGTCCTCTGTCTATAAATAGAAACTTCTTAGTCTATAAATAAAAACCGCTGATGCTAGCATCCGGTATCAGGTTCAAGGTCACCGTCTGTTACAGGCTATTGATCTTAATCTATTAATAAAAACCACTGATGCCGGGTGTCGTTGATAATGTTTAAAAATATAAACCACGTATTGTCTGGACAGCATCCGGTGTCATATTCAAGGTCACCGTCTGTTACAGGTTATTGACCTTAGGTTACCATCTGTTTAAAGTTATTCACTTCAGTCTATAAATAGAAACCTCTGATATCACAATCTGTTGTCAAGTTCAAGGTTACCGTTTGGTTTTATGAATGTATTATTATTATTCACTATTAAAAATATCGACAGCAATGTTTTTTATAGTTGTAGGCATATAATTAAAAGAAATATTTTCTAACAAAATTTCTTTATTAAAGTTATAGTAACAAAATTGAAGCTATTACATTATATATCACAGTTTTCAGAAGGTGACCATTGTTTACTACGTTGGGCGGAACCAGAAGAACTGCTATAATTGTAGTCATCTCCCCATTTTTCATTGTGTTCTTGTTGCCAAGATGCTGCTTCTGTCGTAGTAGTAAATTTTTCTGTCTGTTTTTGTTGCTGCAGCTGGTCCTGTTTTGACTGTTGTTGTTGTTGAAGGCTACGTCTACACAAATATGTTTAAGTAGACGATGTTTTAACACACGATGGTAAGGCACTAATGGACAGGTGACAAATTCTGTAAAAAAGAACATAAAAATATAACATTTATTACAGAACTTTATGTTCAATATTCTTACCGCTATACTGCTCCATTTAGAACGGGGATGAGTGCTATTATTATGGTGGTATGAAAACAATGATACTCTTGCAAGTTTTAGACAAATATTTATATAAACAGAATTGTACATCTTGGAGTGGGGGCTCATGGTATAGTTTTTTATTGCAATGATTAGTTTGGACTTCGCAGATTAAATTATGTTTGCAAAAATTTGTAGGTGTTTTCTGATTCAAATTTATTAGGTTATAGCTTAACATCTTTAAAATGTTTAGTGCAGTTGTTTTGGTATTGATTCTAAAGCAAATCAGGTATTAAATTACTTTGTTGATTATATTTAACAGGAAATAAAATATCAAATTCCTATATATGCTGATTTAGTGATTTTAAAGGAAATACATTATCAAAAGATATCTAGTTACTGAAAAATGCTGATGCAATGTTCGATTTGAGTATATATATAGGATGCCGAAAATTAGTAGGTCAATCCGTTAACCATAGATAGCTGATATAAAAATAATGGGACTTTCATTATGCCACTTTTCATTTAGGAGCCCCATTTTTGAAATACAGGATGTCAAAATGTAAATGTCAAAAAGGAAATTTGTCGATAACTCCGGTAGAATTAGAGATATTTGTTTGAAATTTTGCTAATGTTTTTTTCTTGTAGAGACACACTTTCAGTATACTTTTGGTAAAAAAAAATCAAAGCACGAGCGGAGGTGAGGGGGTTAAAGTGCATTAGGACCCCCTCGACTTTTTCATACGCACGCCTATGGTAAAACAATATATTTTCTTAGATAAAGCGGCTTTTATTCTAACTTTTCTTATTCTTGCAAAATTTTGATTTGGAGCCTGGGTTACCAGATATTGTAACTTATTTGGACGGATAGTATGGATTTGGTAACTAGTGTTTCAAGTAATAAGTTCTATGTAGGCTTTGAAAACAAAGTCAGATAGGTCGGTACATTTGGTTGTCAAAATAATTTATAAGTTAAATAAAAAAAAACGTTGTTTAGGCATTTTTTAATTGAAGTGTTCAATAAGAAATGGCGAACAGAGAAGGTTTGCTATCATTTTCTGAAATGACCGATATGATTTTAATAATGGGTAAGTAAGTACTTATTAAAAGGAATAGGATTTTTTCTTAATAATTAATGTGTTAATTGTAATCTCGAACCTAAACAATTTAATTTCTCTTGCTTTTAGGAAAATGCAACTCTAATGCTAGTTTAGCTGCTAGGCGTTATGCGGACAAATTTCCAACCAGGCACCATCCAAAAAGGAGATTTTTCTTAAGCTTAGTCAACCATCTGAGAGAATCTGGCAACTTTAAGCATAGGAGAGTTTGCCAATGTGGACGGCAACTCAAATTACGTCCAAACAAAGAGGAGCAAATCTTGCAAATTGTCGAAGAAACTCCGAGTATACTAACAAGTAAGTTTTAAAGTAAACGTATGGGCAGGAATAATTGACAATTTTCTTTTAGGACCGTTTTTTACACCCTAAAATTTCAAACAAATATCTCTAATTCTACCGGAGTTCTCGACAAATTTCCTTTTTGACATTTACATTTTGACACCCTGTATTTCAAAAATAGGGCTCCTAAATGAAAAGTTGCATAATGAAAGTCCCATTATTTTCATATCAGCTATCTATGGTTAATGGATTCACCTACTAATTTTCGGCACCCTATATATACAGGGTTAACTATGACTTAGTACAAATATTTTAAGAGGGGATAGGAAAAAATCAGAATTAACGGTATCACCCTTCAAAAAAATTCCAAACTTATTTATAAAGCGAAAAAAAATTTTTTCAAAACTTTATTAACCCCTAATTTCTCGGCGACTATGCCGCCTGTCAGCTTCGAGGTTAGGTATGTTCTGCCAAAGTGAAAGTTGTAAAAGGTAGTGACAGAGCACCGCGTTGCCACGTGTAACGATTTACGGCGCTTTTAAAGAAAGTTTTATTTACAAAATACTAGATTATTTAATGAGAAACCCGATATGGTACCTAGCACTGAGAGTAAAACCCATCTTACTGATACTTCCAGGACTGATATTTGGAGATTTCAAGAAAGTTGAATTATTTTCTGTTTTCTAACTTGTTTACATTATAACTTGTTGTAAAAATTGTTATACTTGCTGGGGACGTCTTGGTTTCCCTCAACCATTTCATAAATAAAAAAATACTTTTTTTCTGTAGGTATATCTATTGTAGTTTAAAAATGCTTTATTTTTATGTCACTAAGTAAAAAAGAAGTTTCATAGAATTTTAAAAAGTATGAAATTGGTTCTTTTTTATTTTCAAGTTAGGTACATACGTATTTAAAACTCCAGCACGTGTAAAACAACATTTGTGGACGTTGTACAATTCGTACAAATGTACGAGGATTTGGCATATTCTGTCTATTTGGAAAACGTCTTTGATATTCTGCTGCTGCACGATATGCACTTCCCATAAATTAGTACCATATCCGTAATTTCCGCGATTACACGAATTTGAATGTGCGAAAAGCAAATATTGAAAACTAATAATAGTAACGATATTAACAATTGTTAGGGTAATATTTTCTTTGTTAATTAAATAAATACCCAATAACGTTTTACTACTTTCTTTAATTCGCACTTCCTATCTTTACAACAACAACTCAACTCTGACACACCTCTTCCTCTTCTTCTTACATTCTTTCTGATCTACATTTTACAAAACATATATTTATGCCTACTTACTAAGAAATTTTTATTAGCAAAATAATTGTCCACACAATAATCGACCATGTTTGCATATAATAATATTGTAGTATTATTATTTTAAATATCCAGAGGCGTTCACAGTGCTCTGTAATATTACTTTTCTGACCACTACTGTTTGACATTTGTAGAGTATTAGACACAATGCAACCAACAACACAGTATAGGTTTATATCGACTGACAAGTGCTATGTGCGTGTAACCCCATGTCACGGAGGAAATGTCAAAACAATACTAGAATGAAGAAACCCACGATCGTACATAAAAGAAGATAATATTGATTATATTGATTGCCATAAGAATATTTATCTGAAGATGTCGCCCGCGGTAGACTAGGGCAGTGGGCGTGGCCTAACTGCCCGAAATATTATAAATAGCGACGGTCGGAGCTGCTAGCCAGCTATTTCGACCTAGGCGATGCACGCGACAACTTCGCGTGGAAGATCAACTTGTGTCACTTAGCTCATATTTGAATTGTTTCAATTCAATCTCCTACACCCTAAAAATACTTAAATAAAAGAGGCATTGCCCAAGTTAAAAAAATATAATTAAATAACTGTTAAAAGAATCAAAAGAATTACAATTAAGAAAATAATTAAAAGAGAGCAGTGCTCCAAAGTTAATTACAAAAAAAGAATTGTTAATTAAAAGATTGAAAGAACAGTTATTTAAAAATAAAATAAAATAATTTAGGGAGTAAAAGATTATACACTTCCTGGCAAAAGACTTAGCCGAAATCTAAATTATTGAAAAGAGCCAGTAGGCCACAGGTACTTAAAAGATATTCATACGACAAGGTAAAGGTATACGACAATAGGTATAAAACTTAAAAGAATTCGTATGGTATAAGAAATTCGTGAATATACGGTGTCGAGGTAAATAGAAATTCGCAAATCTACGTACAAAAGGGTCGACGATTAGCATCTGTTTACAAGCGTATCTACGATGGAATCCCACACATCGCGTACACATCCCTCAGAAGACCTACATACCGACGAGCGAGCTAGCCGGAGGATCCACTTCTTCGAGGCTAATGCAGATTCGAGCGCGTCTCCGGTGCTACGGCGCCGCGAGCCGCCGAAGAAGCTGGCTGAGAGGCAAGCGAGGTTACATGGCGCCCAACGTGGGGCTGGACTGGCCACAGGAAGTGTCCACGAATCTACGAGGTTGTGGGGGAGTGTTGTGAACAACGACTCCGCGGTGCCTATGTGGGACTACACACTAGATAGGTCACCGGACACCACACAAACGGTTCTGGGTGAGCCGTACAAAACCCAGTGGCGCCCAAACCAACACTTAGAAGAACGTAGGGAACCATCCCTAGACACGACGGAGACCTTACCAGCGGTGGCTATAGCGCAGGCAATGGCAGACCTCACCAGGGAGCTGGCGAAACTCAAGGCCATGTCGCTACCGTCGCACGAGGAGCCGACGTTTATTTTTACTGGTAGACCGACGGAGGACCCCCGTATCTACTTGGATAATTTGGAAGAATACATGGTAGAAAATCAAATACCAAGAAATAGATTCGCAACTACAGTGAAGAGGACTCTGGAGGGCGATGCAGACCGATGGTTTCGGCAACTAAACGCTCCAAGTCTCACGTGGGAAATATTTCTGTCCAAATTTCGTACCCGCTTCGACTCACTAGCAATACGGGCGCGGTACAAGAACCAGCTGTATGGTAGACAGCAGGGCGAAGACGAACGCGCATACGACTTCATTACAGAAAAATGGGGATTTTTCGACCGCTTCGAGCCGCACACGCCGGTGGATGAGCGTATCGGATCGATTTTATCCTTGCTCGCACCGTCTCTACGTTACATCGCCAAAGCTAGGACCTATAATAGCTTTCAAGAGTTCATCGAAATTATAGAAGACATCGAGAACGACGTACGAGAAGATCGACGAGCATGGCCGCGAAATCACCCGCCGCCGATGCAACGTGCCGTCGAACAGGAACGTCGTTTGCCACCTCGCGAGCCACGACCGCAGGCGCCTCTGAGAGACAACAGGAATCCAGCAGGGCCATGCAACAACTGTGGGGGCGAACATTTTCGCAGAAATTGCCCCAGGAATCAGGGAAACTCGCAGGGGGCCGAGGCGTCGAACAGCGCTCGGCCCCACACCCAGACTCAACCCCAGCAGCAGTAGTCGCCATCGAACCGCCGACGCCGACGAGAGGGCCCCCAAGCTACGAGCACGACGAGGAGCCGCGGCTAACACAGATCGGCGTACCTACTCTAATGGAACGAGTGAAGCAGGCGCAATTAGACGACCCCGCGTGCCAGCGAGACATGCTGCGCATCGCGCGGTTACAAATTAACGGAGCCGCAGACGAAGAGGACGCGCGACAACTCCGCGAATACGAGGTATACGACAACCACGTTTGGAAGAAACACGGAGAAGGTCGCCTACTATATGTACCTACGGAAGCACGCAGAGCGGTAATGGAATACTACCACGACGACCTACACGCAGGACATCCAGGAGCCGAGGAGACGCTGAGGGCTGTAAAACGGTGTTACTGGTGGGCGACGGTGCAGCAAGACGTGGCAGAGTGGGTGCGGTCGTGCACCATCTGCGCGGCTGTGAAAGTAGGCCGAGCAACGCCACGAGCACCGCTTAGACCCCACACACCGACGGAGCCCTGGAAAATCGTAAGCCTCGACGTACTAGGTCCATTCGAGGGCACAGGGCTGACACACAAGTACTTGATGGTACTAACCGACGTGTTTTCGCGATGGGTAGAAGCGAGTCCTACGCCGAGAGCAAGGGTACAGGAGCAGCTACATTTTCTAGAGAGCGTGTTCAGTCGATACGGCTACCCTGCACAAATTATCACGGACGCAGCCCCGAACTACAGGTCTGACTTATGGGAAGGATACCTAGGACGTCACCGCATCGACCACTATACTTCGGCGATATACCACCAGCGTGCTAATCCGGTGGAGAGACGTATACAGGAGTTGAAGAAAACCCTACGCGCCTTGGTAGTACGAGAACCGCAGCGATGGCCCCAAGAGTTAAACCATGCGCTGTTTGCCCTACGAACGCGTGCCAACGCGGCCACAGGAGCGACGCCGGCCCAAATATTGTTCGGTGCCGAACTGAAAAGGCCAGGCGAATGGACAAATACGGCAGCCGCCCCAGAGCCCCGTCAGCCACGTCAAGAACGCTTGGAACGCGCCCGTATTAGGCAAGAAGTCTACCAACGCAAGTTATTTCCAGAGCCACGGGAGGCTCCCAGACAGTATCAACGCGGGGATATGGTGATGACAAAAACAAGGCCCGGAAACCAGGCATTCGATGCGAAATGGCAAGGACCACATCCTATTGTCGAAGTCCTCGGCGACAATGTATATGCTGTCGACCAAAATGGAAACTACCAGCATGTTCACGTCGACGACATTAGGACGCCGCCGCCGCCTCGTCGCCCGTTGGAAGCCGAGCTACCGCCAGCCGACCCCCCGCAACCTCAAAACAACGACACTAACACAAACGACAAACCTCAGCCAGAAAACCACGACGAAGATGCCCAGCTAGTCGCCCCAGAGCATAAGACGCTACCCCAGGACGTAGGTTCGAGCCCAGACGCGAAGGTAGATGCGCTTTGTAAACATTACGCCGACCCTGCGAATACCTCGACACCGTCAATGCCAAGCCGCCACACGGAGGAGCCCCTGTACGAGCCAGTGCCTGCAGCCGTCTCCAATAGACACAAGGAGTGTGTCTTGCCGTCGTCGCCGCTCCGCACGACGCCGAGAGAGGATACCCAGCCGTCGCCGTCTTTACCAAGAAAGCCCTCTACAAGTCTACAAGCCACACCGAGAGCCCCAGGTACCTGTCTGCCGCCTGGACGACGGCAGCGCTCACAGATCGTCGCCCTATCGCCACCCAGAGGAGCTATGCACGCCGCAGATTATACGATTTCTGCGTCGCGACCGTGCACTAGCCCCGTCGCCAGTCAGTACGGCGACAAAAATGATGTAGAAGCAGGGAACGCTAGCAGTGCCGAGCCAGCAGTCCGCCACGGTGTCAGCGAGACCGCCGCACCACCCCCAGGGCATTTGCCAGCCCCAGGTGCCACAGCAGTCGAGACAGCGCCGCCGACGGCTCGTAGTCGTTCACCCTACTTCACCAGGAGCCGAAGCAGAGACCGCGAGAAGCCCACGACGACTTCTACGCGGCTAAACGCCGTATATTGCCAAGAGGGTCCCCCAGACGAACGACAGCGGCCTAGCCAGGGCGCGATTGCGAAGCAGAGGCCTGTCTCGTTGCCCAGAGACCCCCAGCAATGTTGGAGACCGCCGGCTTGCATACCAAAAGCCGAGGCCTACGTCGAGGCGACACCGTGGACGTGTGTCGAGCCAGAGGACGACCCCGAGCCCCAGAACCAGGTGCGATGGCGCACTCCGGACTGCATGGACGTGGAGCTCACCCTGAGCCTAGACGGCATCACCAGCGACGCCTTCCCCAGGGCATTTTCGAGCCCCAGGACCCGGAGCTCATCCCCAGGTGCTCTAGGTGCCCCAGGTCCCAGTTTTTAGAAAAAGTTCGTTTATTTTGGTATTGTAATGTTTTGTTTGAATTGTATAGAGTTTATTTGTGTTTTTTGACATGTATATAGGAATTTTTTGAATGTTTTATTTTAGAAATGTAATCAGGTGGTAAAGTATTTTTAATAAATCTTTGCCACAAGATTGATCTTCTGCCGGGGATGTCGCCCGCGGTAGACTAGGAAGTGGGCGTGGCCTAACTGCCCGAAATATTATAAATAGCGACGGTCGGAGCTGCTAGCCAGCTATTTCGACCTAGGCGATGCACGCGATAACTTCGCGTGGAAGATCAACTTGTGTCACTTAGCTCATATTTGAATTGTTTCAATTCAATCTCCTACACCCTAAAAATACTTAAATAAAAGAGGCATTGCCCAAGTTAAAAAAATATAATTAAATAACTGTTAAAAGAATCAAAAGAATTACAATTAAAAAAAATAATTAAAAGAGAGCAGTGCTCCAAAGTTAATTACAAAAAAAGAATTGTTAATTAAAAGATTGAAAGAACAGTTATTTAAAAATAAAATAAAATAATTTAGGGAGTAAAAGATTATACACTTCCTGGCAAAAGACTTAGCCGAAATCTAAATTATTGAAAAGAGCCAGTAGGCCACAGGTACTTAAAAGATATTCATACGACAAGGTAAAGGTATACGACAATAGGTATAAAACTTAAAAGAATTCGTATGGTATAAGAAATTCGTGAATATACGGTGTCGAGGTAAATAGAAATTCGCAAATCTACGTACAAAAGGGTCGACGATTAGCATCTGTTTACAAGCGTATCTACGATGGAATCCCACACATCGCGTACACATCCCTCAGAAGACCTACATACCGACGAGCGAGCTAGCCGGAGGATCCACTTCTTCGAGGCTAATGCAGATTCGAGCGCGTCTCCGGTGCTACGGCGCCGCGAGCCGCCGAAGAAGCTGGCTGAGAGGCAAGCGAGGTTACAAAGAATATTAAGTTCTCGGTGTAGGCGGACCGAAGACTGAACGGTGGCGATTACAATGTAATTTTAGTTTTCCGTTTTTAGTGACAGTTTCAGTTTTAAACGTTTTATTCATTAAATAATGGATGGTTGCGATATATTGGGACATGTGTAGTTTTCCACAATTTTCTTTAAACGTACGTGGAGATATTTCCTAGAGTTGAGAGCAATGCAGTGGAGTGACCGTTTTCGGACAAAATTTTATAAATTAAAAACTGCCACGGGTGTATTCGAGGTTATCTGTTAGTATTTCTTTCACAATCAATTTTCTTAAAATAAATGGGCAATTTTATTAACTTTGTGGCGAGTAATTCTGACGGACCTGTAATGAGTGAAAATGAAGTTTAGGCAGTTTGGAACGAAGGAACGAAAAACGAATGCAAAATACTGTAGCTAACCGGATTAACCGTTATCTATCAGGTACTTAGGTATTATTATTAATAAAAATGTTTACTTTCGTTGTTTCTACATTCGGCAACGTTGTGAGAAACGACCGCATGGTACCTAGTTGCACAGAACATATACCTAGTTGACATATGTAGCCATCTTGGACGATGACTGATGACATAGGCGCCGAATTTCCGTAGGAAAAGAGGGTTTTGCCCCATTTTTTTAACATCGAGCTAGAATTCCGAAATAAATTTTTTACTGTCTTTTAGGCCTCCCTGAGCACGTGGTTAAAATTTTTGTACTTAGTCATAGTTAACCCTGTATATATATATATATATATATAGGGTGCCGAAAATTAGTAGGTGAATCCATTAACCATAGATAGCTGATATGAAAATAATGGGACTTTCATTATGCAACTTTTCATTTAGGAGCAGTAGTAATACTATGATCGTCCGACGCCAATTGCTGACGTCACGCTGCGGATGGCATGTGTCCACGGGGAGCGATGGTGGTGGCCGGGGGTGGTTGTCAATGACCAGAGGGTGTCGCAGAAGAAGTGGGCAGGTGAGATAAAGCTGCTGTGTTACCTGTGTTACCTGTGTGTGTTTGGCAATGAGGAAATTGAAGAGAGGTGAACCTGTGCTTGTAGATAGGTGTGAGGGGTTTACCTGGTGGATGTAGGGTGTGGTGGAAGGTGTTAGGAAGGTGCAGGTAAGTGAAGAAGTAGAGGTGTCCACGTGCAGGCATTGTGAATTGCGTATTTGCTTTGCATGTTGTTTGTTAGCGGTCTGCAGATAAGGAGTTATTTTGGTGTGATCTATTGACCTTTTGTAGTGACGTAGGTAATAAAATAGGAATAACAAGTTTGTTATTTCAAAATTAAGATAATTGGTTATTTTGTTGTAAAGAAATGGATTTGAAATGAATGTAGTTAAAGTAAAATATGTGTATTTGCATTGAATTGTTTGTTAGCAATATGTGGATAAGGAGTTATTTTGGTGTGATCTATTGACCTCTTGAAGTGACGTAGGTAATAAAATAGGAATAACAAGTTTGTTATTTCGAAATTAAGATAATTGGTTATTTTAAATAATAGATAAATGTTAAATTATAATTTTAATATTCTCTGTACTTTACATTTGAATAATTTTTTATACAATTATAAAATAAACTATCTAAATGTTTAAAATCCAGGGTGTTTATTATAATGTTCTTTTTTCATGATTTCTTCGTAGAGACATTTAATACATCGACGATCAGGAATATCAGTCTCACCTTTACATTGTGGACATACATATTTGACTGGTATAGGCATTGTAATGGATGGAGTGCAAGTTGACTAACAAATGTTAAAATTGTCTAATGAATTTACTTATATTAAATAATTATATAAAAAATTAAGTTATTTTTATGTAATATATATTATATATTGTTGAAGGGATAATAAAAATAAAGACAAATTTTTATAAATATATTTATTCACTATCACTATCATCTTTTACAAATATTTTATCATATACACCTTTAGGTAAAAAATATTCAACATCTTCAAGATATGATCTGTACCCAAGTTTAATAAAATTTTCACAAAAAGTTACAATAGAAATCTTATTTTCCAAATATAATTCACAGTAATCGTAACATAAATCTAATTTTTCTAAAGTTTCTTTGGTGTTGCTTTCTTGCATGGAATAAAACAAGCCTGGTGAGTAAAGAGCATCATGTGAAATTTCATATTTGTTATCCCAAATTCTTGATTGCAACATTTTCACAGATGTTTCTAAATCTTCTGCAACTGGCCAATGTTGTTGACTGTATGCTGCCCACATTTTATTTTATTTTATTCTTTATAAAAATAATTGGTTTGTATTCTTTAACCGCTTCACTTCTTGAAGACAACTAGAATAATTCCATTCGAGTTCGCGAATCTTTTTATCCGTATTGTTATTACTGTGGAATGGTGGTGGTAAAAGCGGGGATAGGGTTGTAGTTTGATGCAATTGACTTTGAGCATATTTACTAGCCCAAAGATCTGCTTCATATTTAAAACTGGAACTGATTGTAATACATGTTGCTAAGTCACTTCGTAATTGTATAACTTCATTGGTTACATTATCTAATAAAATCTTCTTAGAATCACATTCCTCATTGTTAACAGAAACTGATTTATTTTGATGGTAATTAAGATTAAGTAAATCATTTACATATTTTTAGTATTTTCAATTAATAATTCTCTGGTATTATTTAAAGATACTTGACAGGTTTCTAGTTCTTCCTTATTGAAAACACAGCTTTCATTTTGTTTGATTTCACTAGTGTTAGGTTTGTTAGGAATTATAGAATTTTCATTTTGTCTAACATCAATTATATTAGGTTCCGGTAGAGCAGTATGTCTTGAAACATTCATCACAGTTCTATCATTATATTTAGCATATATGCGAAAATCAGGATGTTTAGTTAACAAATTATTGAAAGCAAGCTGTACGTAAGAATTATTATGTGTTCCATGCCATATATTAACAGTACCATTATGAGGTATATAATGTGAATCTATTTCATCATTTTTATTGTTTTTAAAATATGTGTAATTATAAGAATAATAATCTTAAACTGAAGGCTAAGAGTACACGTTGTCATTGTGGTGCGTATTATAAGACTGCTTAAAAGAGTTGTTGTCTCATACAGAAAACCACTACTGGTAGTAAAGAGAGGGGGAGCAGGAAATTAATTAATAATAAATTGTTGTGTTCAAGAAATCTAGTTTAGTTAAAAGAATTAGTGGTGAAGGATTATAATCATGTTTGCTTTAGCTAATGAAAATTTATATTTAAAAAAATATTTACATATTTCAGATATGATTGTTAATCGCAAATATCAAGTGTATAAAATGAAATGTATAATGACAAAAAAATATGGTAAAAAAATTATGGTTGAACTTGAAGAGGGGCAAGTTATACTACCGTATAGATATATCTCTTTTTTTAATGAAGATAAAATATCTCAAATAAATAATGCGATTGAATCAAACAAGTCATTAGTTTATATGGAAAGCCATGGAAAGGTTGGATCCACATTTAACATTAAATTCATCGAAGAAAATATATAAAAGACATTATTTAATGAAATAATATAAGCAAGATTGATCTATATATTTACACAATTTAAGGAACTTAAAAGAAGATATTATAATATATGAAATTAATAAGAATTTTATTTTAAAATTACACCTATGAGTACAGTAAGGTTTAATGATATTCCACAAGTTTTTTATATTAGTGATGATGAGGATTCTTTAATGGATCGTCAAGGACCTTGGGAACAATATGCTAGAGATCATGCACGGTTTCAACGAAGAATTTATCAACTTTCTGATATGTTAGATCCAATGTTAAAAGCAAAAATTAAATTTTTAAAAACTTGTAAAATTTTATGTATTAATGTATTTAATAAAACTAGTTTATAATATATATATATATTGGTTTTATTTTCAATTAAAATATACATGATTAAATATCTATAAAATATAATATTAATAGTTATAAAGGTGAAGGTGTTTTTGTTCCTTTTTCCAGTAATTTTGCAGCTTCCTCCCTTTCTCTCTCTAGGCGGTGCAGCCTCTCTCTCTCCGCCATTTTAAAGGCCCTCTTCACCTTTTTTGATTTGTTGATTACAGGATATGGTGTCCTTATTACCAATTTTTGATCTATTGTTGCCATAGGATTATACGTGGGATAATTGTCATTATCCCATGATTCTTCTTCTAAATTTTGTGTACTGGTACTCATTTTGGTTGGATAAGTAATGTGTAGATTTTAAATTTCTTGCTTGGTATTTATATATAAGTTGAGCTCAGTATTTTTCAATTATAGTTGACGTCACTAATATATTCGTAAACAAATTGGGTAATAAATAAAGTTTAATTAAATGACTTTGGGAGATGATAAGTAATTCCATGTACAGCTACAAAACAAGTGATAAAACTAATTGGATGAAAAGTTAAAAGGTTATGTTAAAATAACTTATTATCTTATTTTGAAGGAATAAACAACCGTATTTTGAAACAAAATTTATTTCCAAGTCTAATACAAATTGAAGTATTTTATTCTACATTGCTTTTGTCTATCCAACTATTATGACTGTTATCAAATCCAAGCCACTTAACAAACACTTTATTTGATTTACGTTTTAACACCTTTTCAACTAAAAAAATATTAGGATATTTAACTTTTTGAAGTTCCATTTCATAGAATCCTCCTTTTATTTCTTCCATATTCTGATCTTGTAAAATGTAAGTGGTGGGGTTGGTTAATTGTACTTTTTTAACAATAAATATTTCAGGTGACCAATTCGGTGTATAAGATTTATCAAATACTCCTCTCTTTTTACTTATACGCACATAATCTCCTATTTTAAATTTGTTTATTTTATTTGCAAGTTTTATGTTATTATATACAGTGTTTAATAAATATTTTTCATTTTTTTTATTCACTTGAGATGGTTTCATTCCAATAGTACGGTGTTTTTTATTATTATATTTCTTTACAACAAGATCTAATATTTCTAACCATTTATAATTTCCTTGAATATTAAATTCTTTCCACATCATATTTTTTAAAGTTCTATTAACTCGTTCCACTATGCATGCTTTTTTATTACTAAACACACTGTAATGATTTATATTGTATTTTGTCATTAATTTTTTAAAATCTCTGTTAAAAAATTCACGTCCTTCATCTGTTTGTAAATTATTTGGTACTTGTTCTCCTAAAACCTTTTTCATTGCATTAGTTACGTCAGAAGCAGATTTACTTTTAACAGGAACCGCCCAAACGTATTTAGAAAAACAATTTATAACTACAAGTATATATTTATATCCCTTATTTATTTTTGAATAAGATAACATCTCAATAAGGTCTGCTTGAAATAAATCATCCAATGATTTAACCATAACTCTTCGTCTCTTAAAATTAATTCTTGCAGGCTTATGTAATTCATCTACTATTTCTCTCTTTACTTTAGATGCAAACATTTTTGAAAATTATATCACAATAAAGATTATTGTCGGCGGCTAATGATGGTTTGGAGAAAATTATGCTATCATTTAATTTAATACTTTTTCCCAAGATTGTATTAGGTGTATGTTGTTCTTGATTGATTTCTATGAAAAATAATTTATTATTAATATTTATGTTTAACACAGTAGCAGATTTGAATGGGAATGAATACATTGGTTTGTTGGTACTTTTAAGTATAAAATTACTACTGTTTAAAGTATTTCCTTCAAAATGTAAACAAATTAGTCCTATACTTTTATCACTTATTTTTGAATTTGTTTATCAACATAATTTTTAGTAGCCACATCATTATTCTCTTCAGGTTCTGCTACATTTATTATCTTGCCATCACCCATATCTATTTCACCAGTAGGGTGTCTGTATCCAAATTTATGTGCATACATATTATTCAATTAAACCTGCTTCTAGTAATTCTTCGATAATGGAATTTATTTCGTTTATATGACTTGTATTGCCTGCGGTTTGAGATGCAATTAACAATCGTAGCCTATTAACAAGTTCATTTGGATCATTCCAATGTACAAAATCAATTTTATTATTGGTTACTTCCATGCGCATGCCTTTTCCTATTTTTGATATTATATTTTTATATTTCAGTAATTTACTACCCGCCGTTTGCTCTGATGCTCTGTAGTACCTTTTATGAGCATTTGTTTTAGTAACAATTTCAATATAATTTTTTTCATCTTGTTTTGTATAATTTAAGGGGTCTTTCTTAAAAAGTAATTCATAAAGTCCATGGGTGCCCTTATATCTTTTTCCTTTTATAACTATATCTGAACCATCAATGTTTATTACGGAGTCACCAATTAAAAACTTTTCTGTTTCAGTATCATGTCTAACTCCATATTTACGATCAAACTGTTTAGTAGTTGTGTCAGATATCATGTTATTTATATACTGCCGAGGTAATGGATCATATTGTTCCAAATATTCTTGAAAAGATTCTTCACTTATTTTTTCTGGCTTTTGTGGATTTATGTTAGTATATGATTGCGCTTCTTCATCTTCTTCTATATGTGAAGTTTCCGCTATAGGATTGGTTTTTAAAAGTCGGTCCAACAATCGGTGTAGAATGTAATACCTTAGGTGCAGGTGATTGAAATTTAACAGGTGTAGATTGTTCATGTACAGCACTTTGAATATATAAATGAAATTTTATTTTATTGACATTACTTTCTATTGTTGTATTTGAAATGGGTTCTAATTTAGATTCTATTGCCTCTAAGTGTTTAGTAATTGGTGAAAATTTTTTTTCTTTTATAATTTCACCATATTTTAACATATCTAATTTACGCTTAATAACATTTCTCTTTTTAATGAGGGCTTTTTTATATTCTTTACTCTTACTATCCATTTTAACTAACAATTTGATAAAAAATAAACAGATATTGTAACAGCTTTGAACAGATATCAAACAGGTGTGGAACAGGTGTGGAACAGGTGTGCAACAGGTGTTAGACAGGTATTAAACAGGTTTGAACTGGTATCAGATAGGTTTGAATAGATATAAACAAGTGTAAAATTCTTTTTAATGTACACTGACGCATGTATTATAGAAAACTGATTCTTTTTTAATTTGTAATGTTATAAATATATAAAATGATCAAATCCTTTTCTATATCTGCCACAATTAATGGGTTCATCTTTAAATATAACTAAAAATCCATATGGTTCTTTCCAACATATCGCACATACATTTTTAAATTGTTCGTAACTTATATCAGACCCTACATGATCGTTATATATGTGTTTTAAATTTAATTCATCTTGTTTAAATATGACTAACAAATTTGCATTATCTCTTATAAGATGTTTAGGAATCTTTGCATAAGTTTGACAAAGATAGAAACAATCCACTTCACGATGACGCCCCATGCTAAAATATTCTTGAATAATAATTTGACTGTTTGTTGCGATATCATCAAATATAAAAATAGAATTAGGTTTTACGTCAGACGGTGGCAATAAGTTATCGCTACTGTTAAATGTAAAATATCCAATTTCTTTTATTGGCTTTAATAAATTATTTAAATATACATATTTTGGTTGATATAACGACTTTGAAAAAATGTATACATTTTTAAATCTCAATCCATTAGGGTGTTCTAGTAGAGAAATTAATACGTTTGTTTTCCCACAGTTAGACGGTCCCACTATAATAGATCTAATAGATGAAGGGAATAAATCACCATGCTTTCATTAAATCATGATTATCAATAGTTAAACTAGAACCTTGTTTAATAATTTTCATGTCTTCTGTATAACGTTTATAACGGTAATGACACTAAATTTAAGTTAAATAGATGTATATTGATAAAATAAAATTAGTATATAGTAAACTAGACAGCGAGAACTATATAAATTATGCTCATTCCTTCAAATAGTCATTCTTCACCAGTTGTTGGAGGAAAAGGTTTATTAAACAGTGTTATAAATAAATTACCTTTTGAATTACACGTCCCTGGATACAATTATTGTGGACCCGGAACTAAATTAGAAAAACGCTTAGCAAGAGGTGACAAAGGTGTAAATGGATTAGATGATTTTTGTAAAAATCACGATATCGCTTATAGTAAAAATAAAGATTTAAAAAAAAGACACGAGGCTGATAAAATTTTAGCTGAAGGGGCTTTTAAGAGATTTTTTTCGAAAGACGCATCTTAAGGGAAAAAGCAGCAGCTCTAGGAGTAGCTACAGCTATGAAAACCAAAGTTAAATTAGGAATGGGTAATAAACGTAAAGCAAATACAAAAATGGGAAAAGCAATAAGTTTTAAACAAGCTACGAATAAAATAAAAAATAGAATTCTTAAAAATAGATCTGGAAACGTAGACAGTGCCATTAAGGTAGCATTAAAAACAGTAAAAGGAATTAAAAGTAAAATTAGACCCACCCGAGTAATAAAAATACCAAAGACTGGAGGACTTTTACCCTTAATTCCAATATTTGCAGGATTAAGTGCTCTAGGTGCATTAAGTGGTGGAGCGGCAGGTATTGCAAAAGCGGTAAACGATGCAAAATCTGCAAGCCAACAATTAAAAGAAGCTCAACGTCATAATCAAACAATGGAATCCATCGCCATAGGTAATGGATTATATTTTCGACCATACAAAAAAGGATTGGGTCTTTTTTTAAAACCAGAAAAAATATTAAAAAGCATAGCATTACCTAAAAGACCATTGAGCAATGTTGACATAATAAATTCTGTAAAAATGTTAAAAATTCCACATTTTAGAGGAGTATTTATGAGAAATAATTTTCCTAATAAGATACATGTACATGAGACAGGTATAATTAATTTAGATGATAAAGATGGGCCTGGAACACACTGGACAGCGTATAAAAAAAATGGAAAAACATGTGAATATTTTGATAGTTTTGGTAATCTTAGACCTCCTTTAGAAGCAATAAAATATTTTAATTCTAATGGTCAATGTAAAATTTTATATAACCATGATAATTTTCAATCCTATGGTTCTTCCAACTGTGGTCATTTATGTCTATCATTTTTGTATAATAAATAAATTGAAATATATAGTTGTGTTTTTATTTAACCCATCATTAATAATAGTAAAGGCAAAGAGAAAGTATGTCCTACACATTTACATTTACTGAAAGAAATTCAGTGCTTTCCACAAATATTTATCCTCCTATTATTTTAGAAGAAAATGTAGAATATTGTCACGGACCACTCACTCCCAAACCGACGACTGTGGCACCGCGAATTGCCTAAGATTGCCCCGATCGCCCCTACGCCATTCTGGTAAACAAACAACATGCCGTGATCGAGATCGGCCTGGAATAATCGGGAATCGACGAGAAGCGTTCCAGTCGTACGAGAAAAGGGATCTAGAGATACTGGAATATATCTGGAATATTCGTTGGGTCTATAAAAGAAGAATAAACGGCCGAGTTAGTTAGTCTTGTATAAGTCTTGTATAAGTCTTGTATTACAGTCTGAAGTGAAGTGTTTAGTTAGAGATCAAAGCGATTTAGATAGCGATTAATTAAATAAGTGTTTAGTTGACCTGTAATTAGTAGTCAATAGGGTACTGAGCAGTTAATAAAGAAGTGATTAATTAACGGATTGTTTTTCTGGAAGTAAGAAAAGACGGATTGGGAAATCCGTGACAATTTGGTGTCGGAAGTGGATTTAGTTGGAAGTTTTAAAGAGCTTTCTGGAACCCTGTCCACAAAGTGGGATTTAAGTGGAAGTTTGAAGAACTTTCTGGAACCCTGTGCGCGGGTGGAATAAAGACCCAAGTGTGGCATATCACTGCACTCGTCGTGACTCAAGGAAGTGAACGGTGGTATTCGCGAAGGACAATCTCGAACATTCTAGAACTTTGTACAGGAGTGAGACAAATACCCAAGTGTGATATATCACCGCACTCGTCGTGACTCAAGGAAGTGAACGGTGGTATTCGCGAAGGACAATCTCGAATATTCTAGAACTTTGTACGGGAGTGCGACAAAGACCCAAGTGTGACATATCACTGCACTCGTCGTGACTCAAGGAAGTGAACGGTGGTATTTGCGAAAGACATTCTCGAACATTCTAGAACTTTGTACGGGAGTAAAACAAAGACCCAAGTGTGACATATCGCCGCACTCGTCGTGACTTAAGGAAGTGAACGGTGCTATTTGCGAAGGACATTCTCGAACATTCTAGAACTTTGTACAGGAGTGAGACAAATACCCAAGTGTGATATATCACTGCACTCGTCGTGACTCAAGGAAGTGAACGATGGTATTTGCGAAGGACATTCTCGAACATTCTAGAACTTTGTACGGGAGTGAGACAAAGACCCAAGTGTGGCATATCACCGCACTCGTCGTGACTCAAGGAAGTGAACGGTGGTATTTGCGAAGGACATTCTCGAACATTCTAGAACTTTGTACGGGAGTGAGACAAAGACCCAAGTGTGACATATCGCCGCACTCGTTGTGACTCAAGGAAGTGAACGGTGGTATTTGCGCAGGACATTCTCGAACATTTTAGAACTTTCTACCGAAGTGACACAAAGACCCAAGTGTGGCATATCACTGCACTCGTTTCATTGTAAGGAAGTCAACGGTGACATTTACAAACACATTCGAGGACATTCTAGAACTTTCCAAATAGAGTGAATGCCTGTAACTAGAAGCCAAGTCAATATGGATGCACAATTGGCGAAACTGTTAGAAATGATGCAGGCAATGCAACAGGAAATGAAAGACCAGACGAAGACGATGCAAGAGAAATTAGAAGAACAGGGACAAACAATGCAAAATAAATTAGAAGAACAGGGACAAACAATGCAAAATAAATTAGAAGAACAAGGGCATAAAATGGAAGACCAGACGAAGACAATGCAAGAAAAATTCGAAGAACAAGGGCATAAAATTGAAGATCAGACCCAAATAATGCAAGAGAAGTTAGAAAAGAAATTAGAAGATCAAATGCAGATAATACAACAGGAAATGAGAGCTCAGACAACCGAAATGCAGGCGAAGTTAGAAAAATTAGAAAATACAGTAGAGGAGAAACTGTTAGAACAAAGAAAAGAAATCGACGAAGAAATAAACATGGTTAGAGGAACCTGTGAAGAGCTTCGACATAAACTGGACAAAATAAGAAAGGAGGGCGTAATCAAATCAGAAGGATCTGTTATCCGAACTCAGAAAACGAAGCCTCCTGAATTCGACGGCAGGGTTTCCTGGAATGTATATCTGCGCCAGTTTGAAGCAGCAGCTGCCGCAAACGAATGGTCTGATTGTGAAAGCTACTGCTCTGATAGTTGCTCTACGGGGAAGCTCTTGACGTCTTACAAGGAGTTCCTGCTGGGCAGCAGAGTAACTATGACCTTCTGAAACAGCATATGGAAATGAGATATGGGGATAAACACCTGCAGCAAGTGTACCAGGCACAATTGAAAAATCGTCACCAGCAGAGTGGAGAGAATTTACAACATTTTGAGACAGACGTTGCTCGACTGGTTCGATTGGCATATCCAACAGCCCCGTCCGAATTTGTAGATCAGCTCTCCATCCAAGTGTTTATCGACGGCCTAAGAGATTGCGAAACACAGCAGGCACTACGGCTCGCTAGACCTAAAACGTTGAATGATGCTCTTTCGCATGCACTGGAATTTGAGGCAGCCAAGATGGCATCCGGTAGACATGTTAAAGTTCGGGCCATCAGTGATAACAGCGATAGTATGGCAAATGGAGACATAATCAAAACGTTGAAGGAGGTCATTGAGAAACTCAGCCCAACTACCAATCCGAAGAGAGAACAACCTGGCAGCCGAAGAGATCGCCCTCTCCAATGTTGGAACTGTGGGCAGACGGGACATCTGAAGAGACAGTGTAGGGCCCCGGTCGCGGATCAGCAAAAGCGCGATTCCCAGGCGGCAGCTGCACAGGAAAACTAGGTTCAGCCGGCTTAACGGGGCAAAAGCCGGCTGCGTCCTCCTACCATGCCCCACGAGAAGAAATTACGTTGTCACGTCTCAAGAACTCTGACTCCTTGCTAGTGGAAGGCATTATTTTGGGTCGTATGTTCCCGATGGTAATCGACACTGGAGCGGCAAGAACTATTGTACGACCGGATATTATTGGTGATTGGCGTATTAAGAGCCCTGCCAAGCGTTATGTCCTTACAACAGCCAATGGACAACAACTGCCAGTCAAGGGGAATGCGAGCTTGACATAGAATTAGGAGACGTCAAATTCAAACACAGAGCCCTGGTAGCAGATATATCGGACAATGTCATACTCGGACTAGACTTACTACGAGCAAAGGGGTGAACTTAGATTTGAATGCTGGTACGCTACGGATAATGGGTGAGGAAGTAGTGCTAACGACCACCACTGAGAATAACGCTGTACGGAGACTCGTTGTTAAAGAAGATGTGGTACTACCTGGTCAGACCGAAACATTGGTTGCCACTGTAATGGATGGGGAAATGTCTTGCAGTGTAGGAGTGGTGGAACCCAGTAATCCGGATTTGTTCAATAAATCTATAGTCACCGGCCGCACACTGATTAAACCAGAGAAAACGACAATAGTACGGGTAGTTAACCTGAAAACCTTTCCACAGAAAATTACAAAAGGAACTGAAGTAGGAGTCTGTGAACCTGTTACCATGGTCAGAACACTCAAAGAAAACAACGAAATGGAGAAGAAATTAAACAAGACCAGTCTACCGGAATGTCTAAGGGACATCGTGGATAGGGCCAAGGAAAGATTAACAGAGATGGAGGTGGAACAACTGGAAGAGCTGCTAAGTGAAAATGAAGATGTGTTTGCTCTTAAACCAGGCGATTTTGGGAGAACCAATGTTGTGAAGCATCGAATCGATACTGGTTCATCATCTCCTATAAAGCAGCCACCACGAGGACTTCCACTAGCCAAGCGAGAAGAAGTTAACAAGATGTTAATCGAGATGCAAAATCAAGGCACCATAGAGCCATCTCAGAGTCCTTGGGCTTCTCCTGTAGTTCTGGTCAAGAAGAAAGACGGCTCCACCCGATTTTGTGTGGACTACAGAAAATTAAATGACGTCACCAAGAAAGACAGTTACCCATTACCGAGGATTGACGATACTCTGGACACCTTGGCTGGTGCGCAATGGTTTTCCACTTTGGATTTAAAGAGTGGATATTGGCAAGTCGAGGTCAGCCCAGAAGACAAGGAAAAGACAGCATTCACTACCGGAAATGGATTGTGGCAGTTCAATGTAATGCCATTTGGTCTATGTAATGCCCCTGCCACTTTTGAACGACTGATGGAAACTGTACTTCATGGCCTGCATTGGGAGACCTGCTTGATTTACTTGGACGATGTGGTGGTGCTGGGACGCTCTTTCCAGGAGCACCTGAAGAACGTGTCCGAAGTGTTTAAGAAGTTGAAAGCAGCGAACCTGAAGTTGAACCCGAAGAAGTGCAGTCTGTTCCAAAAGGAGGTTAGATACCTAGGCCACATTATTACTCCAAATGGTGTGAAAACAGACCCGGAGAAGACAGAGTGCATAAAGAACTGGCCGAGTCCTAAAGACAAACATCAAGTTCGAAGTTTCCTCGGCCTATGCACATACTATTGACGATTCGTCCAAGGATTCTCGGACATTGCCAAGCCTCTTCATAAACTCACAGAAGACAACATCCCGTTCGAATGGACGCCGAAATGCCAGCAAGCCTTTGAGACGCTGAAAGAGGCCCTCTGCACTACCCCGATTTTGACATACCCAATACCTGGACAACCATTTATAGTGGACACGGACGCAAGCAACATTGGAATTGGCGGAGTTCTTTCCCAAGTACAAGATGGCCAAGAGCGAGTAGTGGGCTACTTCAGCAAAGTCCTATCAAAAGCCGAAAAGAACTATTGTGTGACTCGGAAAGAATTGCTTGCCATCGTCAAGAGTCTAGAACACTTTCACAAATACTTGTATGGCCAAGAATTCCTCCTCAGAACGGATCACGCTTCCCTTAAATGGCTGCTCCAGTTTAAGAACCCTGAAGGACAGATGGCCAGGTGGCTGGAACGGCTGCAAGAATATCACTTTGTTGTTGAACATCGAGCCGGCAGGAAACATGGAAATGCAGATGCCCTTTCTAGGAGACCCTGTCCTGTCAACTGCAAACACTGTAGTAGTCTTGAAAAGAAAGAGGACATCGCATCAGTTCCTTGTAAGGTGGTAGCAGCCCAACCTGAAGACAGATGGAGTTCAGCGGCGATTCGGGAAGACCAGCAAGCTGACTGTGACATCAAGCCCTTACTAGACTGGAAAGAAGCCAACAACCGACCCTCATGGGCTGAAGTCAGCAGTAAAAGCCCAACATTGAAAGAGCTATTGGGCTCAATGGAATTCCTTGGTGTTGGAAGACGGTATCCTAAAAGAGCATGGGAGAACAATGACGGAACGGAGGTCAAGAAACAAGTACTACTCCTGAGGTCCCGGGTCAAGGAAGTGCTGCAGGAAGTACATGGAGGTACTGGGGTGGACATTTCGGTATCAATAGGACTCTACAGAAGATTAGGGAGCGTTTCTACTGGTTGAGCTGTAGGACGGATGTAGAAGATTGGTGCCGAAAATGTGACGTATGTGCAGCCAGCAAGGGACCGAAGACCCGTTCCAGAGGCAAAATGCGCCAGTACATCGTAGGAGCACCGTTCGAGAGGATTGCCATTGATATCGCTGGCCCATTTCCGAAAACCCAAAGTGGGAACCGATATCTGCTAGTAGCCATGGACTACTTTAGTAAATGGCCGGAAGTATACCCCCTTCCCAATCAAGAGACCACAACCGTAGCAGAAGCGCTAGTCAACAACCTGTTCTGCAGATTTGGTGTGCCCATGGAACTACATTCAGATCAGGGCAGAAATTTCGAATCAGGTGTGTTCCGAAAGGTCTGCGAGCTTATGGGAATCCGGAAAACCAGGACCACCCCACTGCATCCCCAGTCAGATGGTATGGTGGAACGCTTCAACGCCACACTAGAAACCAATCTGAGGATGTTTGTGAACGAGAACCAAACAGACTGGGACAAGCTCATTCCACTCTTCCTGTTAGCTTACCGCTCAGCTGTCCATGAAACTACTGGGAAGACTCCCGCAAGGATCATCTTTGGAAGAGAGCTTCGCCTTACCGCAGATTTGGTATTTGGTCGTCCTGCGGAACAGCCCACAGAGCCGGACACTTATACCCATGAGCTAGAACGAAGACTAGCAGCCGTACACGATCAAGTCAGATCTCGAATGCGACTAGAGAGCGATCGCATGAAGACTCGATACGACGTCCGGGCCAATACAGTCGGATTCCAACAAGGTGACCTGGTGTGGCTATACAACCCCACGCGGAAGAAAGGAAGATCGCCTAAACTACAGAACCGTTGGGAGGGCCCCTACACCGTCATTAAAAGAATCAATGATGTCGTCTACCGGATACAGAGGACTCCCAGGAGTAAGATGAAGGTCGTCCATCTGGAGCGTCTGTCCCCGTATAGAGGTGTAGCCGATCGGGACGATCGGTCCTAAGGAGGGGGCAGTGTCACGGAATTTGCCCCACTCACTCCCAAACCGACGACTGTGGCACCGCGAATTGCCTAAGATTGCCCCGATCGCCCCTACGCCATTCTGGTAAACAAACAACATGCCGTGATCGAGATCGGCCTGGAATAATCGGGAATCGACGAGAAGCGTTCCAGTCGTACGAGAAAAGGGATCTAGAGATACTGGAATATATCTGGAATATTCGTTGGGTCTATAAAAGAAGAATAAACGGCCGAGTTAGTTAGTCTTGTATAAGTCTTGTATTACAGTCTGAAGTGAAGTGTTTAGTTAGAGAGATCAAAGCGATTTAGATAGCGATTAATTAAATAAGTGTTTAGTTGACCTGTAATTAGTAGTCAATAGGGTACTGAGCAGTTAATAAAGAAGTGATTAATTAACGGATTGTTTTTCTGGAAGTAAAAAAAAAGACGGATTGGGAAACCCGTGACAATATGTTTTAGGTTTAATTAATTTAGATACTTATTACTCAATTCCTAACGTTGATGAGAGTAACAATAAATTTTGTTATGCAGGTCAAACAGAGAAAGATAAACGTATAATAAAAATACCTGAAGGTTCTTATGAAATACGAGATATACATAAATATTTGAAATATGCAATAAACGATGGTGAAAAGGAAGAGGAAAAGGTGTTTTTAGATATATCCGCTAATACTAATACTATGCATACTGAGATAAAATGTAATAGAGTTATATTTTTTGATGAACCAAATTCCATAGGAAGTTTACTAGGATTTACAAAGCGAAAACTCGATGAAAATCATAGGCATGTATCAGATTATCCTATTGATATACAAAAAGTGAATACTATATTTGTAGAATGCAACCTTGTTTCAAATTCATACAATAATGGAAAATCTGTACATACAATTTATACTTTTTGCCCGTCCGTGTCGCCCGGATATAAAATTATAAAAGATCCTTCTAACGTCATATATCTACCAATCAACACTCGTCAAATCAGTGAAATTGTTCTTAAAATACTAGACCAACATGGTAATCTCATCAATTTTAGAAAAGAAATTATAACGATAACACTGCACCTAAAGAAAATTTAATATGGTATTTAGATACAATATTGTAAAACCTCACATTACTAATCAAAATGAGAAATGTATAAATAAAATAAAAACGTGCAATAAAGACAGTTCTGTGAAGAATCTTCACCAGTTAACACCTGAAAATATAAACTATCTTCGCTCCTTAGGATTCAAAGTAAAGACATAGGAAAAATAAGACGTATTTTATATAAAATTAAATTTAAGTTTATTTTAGATATTTTAAAAAGATATATTTTTGTAAAGTGTAGTTATAGATATAAAAGAAAAAATGAATTTTAATATATTAAATGTTAACGAACGAGTTTATTTAGATGAGTCAATTGCGTATGCAGAATATCATACACATCAGCCTTATGCTGCTACCACTTTAAATAATAATGATGAAATTCGTATACCTATTCAAACACAAAATATTTACACTCTACCAAGTAATAGTTTTTATATATCGAAGGAAACTTACTAAGTCGGATGGAACAGTATCTAGCGCAAAATTTGTAAATAATGGTATTGCATTTTTATTTGATGAAATACGATATGAAGTTGGAGGTGCTGTAATAGATAGAGTTAGAAATCCAGGATTAACTTCAACAATTAAAGGATATGCATCTTACACAAAGAATGAAAACGTACGTTTAAAAAATGCAGGATGGTCTCCTAACGAACCATCTACTATTGCTAATACAGAGGGAAATTTTAGTGCATGCATCCCATTAAAAATGTTACTTGGTTCTGCTGAAGATTTTCAAAAAATCATTTTAAATTTACGTCAAGAACTAATTTTAATTAGATCAAATACAGATTTGAATGCTATTGAAAATTCAGCTCAAGGGGAAACGGTAAAAGTTACTTTAACTAAAGTTTTATGGAAAATTCAACATATTTCAGTAGCAGACCGTGAGAAATTACAATTATTAAAGTATGTAGAAAATAGTCAAGAATTAGATATTCCATTTAGAAGTTGGGAATTGCATGAATACCCTCTCTTACAAGAGACAACGCAACAAACATGGAGTATAAAAACAGCAACGCAAATAGAAAAACCAAGATATGTTTTTGTTGCATTTCAAACAAACAGAAAAAATGATAGTTCTAAAAATATGAGCAGGTTTGATCATTGTAATTTAAGCAATATTAAACTGTATTTAAACTCTGAAGTTTATCCCTATGATAATCTGAACTTGAACTTTGATAATTATCAATTTTCTTTATTATATGAAATGTATGCATTATTTCAACAGTCGTACTACAACCGCGCGCAGAGTGAACCAACATTATCTCCTGACGATTTTAAAAATTTTGCTCCTTTAGTAGTTATTGATTGCTCTAGACAAAACGAATCATTAAAAACTGGAGCAGTTGACGTTCGTTTGGAACTAGAAACTACAAAAAATATACCTGCAAATACTTCTGCATACTGTTTGATATTGCATGATAGACTTGTAAAATACAATCCATTAACCAACATTGTTAGACTAATATAAAAATGTATATTGTTGATGTTCAAGGATTTCAATATAAAACAATTCCATTTATCTGCAAGGAAATTGCAATTTTAAATACCTGTAATAAGACATTTCACCATGCAATATTAAATTTTCCCATTGATCAAGAATGGATGAATAATCAAGTTATAGAATACATGAATAGAACGACTGATATACAACATGGTCTTTATTGGAACAGTAGGAATGAAAATTTTTTAAATTATGAAGAACTTTCTAAATTTCTGGTAGAAAGTATTCCATATAGCGATGATTTAGTATTGGTAAAAGGATTAATTAAAAAAAAATGGTTACAAAAGTTCATTAGTAATAATATTGTTGATGTGTTTAATGAAGGCTGTCCTAAATTAAAAAAGTTTGATAATGATTTTCATAATTATAACTGTAAAAACTATGTATATTCTAAATTTCAATGTGCACAAGAAAATGTATATTTAATATTTAAGTGGTATTTTCTCATTAAAAAATAAATAAAAATATTTTATTAATTTATTGTTTTATTTATTACCTTATATTTTATCAATAATGATGAAATAAAACTTATTTATAACATGTAAAATTATATATATTACATAAAAAAAAACAAACACCCAAATATATATACATATATATATATGTTAAATAAACAATTGGGATTCGGCGTTAAAAATGTTCCTCTTCTTCCCCCTCTTGGCTGGAACAGGTGATGTTGGAGATGATGTTGACGGCCCTAAATCATTAAGTATTATATTTTGTAATATTTTAACTTTCTGCTCACCTTCAAAGAATGATGGTGTAGCATCTGTATCAACAAAGAAATCCTCCTTCGTCATATTGAACACGAATTTTTCTTTATATTTTTCCACCACCTCCAATTCATCTTCGTTTAACACCGTCCTTTGATATTTTAATGGTAGACCACCAACTTTTCTGTCTAATGTCTCATTCTTCGGGGAATAAGTTAACTGAAGTTGAACCTTATCACAACCAAATTTTTTGACCTTCTCAGTATTGAACATATATTTTATTAGTATTACTGCTGCATCATGCGGCAATAATGCCAAATTAGTAATTGTAAAAATTATTGTAGTTTGCACGTCCATTATATTTCAATCACTACTACAGCACAAATTTACAGTCATATAATGAAATAAACTGATGTTTGAACGTAGTACACCGCTTCATTTTATACTTAATTTAATTGACGTCAATTTAAACTGCACAAACGATTTTGATTCTTAATTATAGTTGTTATAAACATTTCTTGTTTTTACGGATATTACATTATCGTTTAGATCATGGATGATGAACTCAAAACTTGAAAACATGTTTTGCAGCGTGTGCGAGGTTAAAGATCAAACAACGTAACATTCGTTAATATATTACAAATAGATAGAGAATGATGTCAATGATATAGTTTCATTTCATCTGTTCTCGAATTCAATCACATAAAAAATGGTTGACACCTTAGATGATATTACGATAAATATTATTAAAAAAATATCAAAAGTGTGTGAGTTAGTTAAAAGTCCAGAAGAATTTAGTAAGTGGCGAAAATTTTTTAATAAAAATATTTTAATGATACAAAGACTTTTAAAACAGAAAGACAGCAGTATACAAAATTTTTCTAGAGTGGAAGCAAATTTGGCACTATTAAAAACATACAGAGAAAATTTAATTCAAACATTAAATGATAATTTAAAATCTGGAGGTTCATTGAAAAATATAAAAAACAAATATGTATTATGGAAAGATATTGAGTCTTGTTTTTCATCTAGAATAAAATCAGGTATAATAGTAAATTTTAAAATTAAGGACCCAATCATATTTTTTCAAAAGCGTATAAAAGTTTTGTAAATCAAATTAAAAATCACTCAAGCAATGTATGATAAAAGTAAACGTCATTTTTAGTGGCAATTTTGTTAAACCTAATTCTGGAGATACAGATATAAAAACATTTGCAACAAAAAATAATATTATTGATAATGGAACTGATTTAAAAAAATGGTATAAGGACAATGTAACAGACAAACTACTTTCAAAATTAGAAGACTATCAAGAAAGGGACTCAGGATGGGCTTTATTAGAAATTTTACATTTAAAAGTTAACATAAATAATTATTCTCCAATTAGTGGTGGCTTATCTACTTATATTGATGTACCAAAACATATAAAAATGAAACAAGCTGTAATAAATGTTAAAAATAATGATGAATATTGTTTCCTGTGGGCAGTTGTATCAGCACTATTTCCTGTTGAATATAAGGATCATCCTAACAGAACATCATCATATCCCCATTTTAGTCAAGTACTAGAATATAATGATATTAATTTTCCTATTCAACTAAAAGATATCTCAAAATTTGAAAATTTAAATCATATTTCAATAAATGTGTATACTCTAGAAAAGAAAAATATTGTACCTATATTTTTAAGTAAAAATGATTTTGAAAGACGTATCCATTTATTAATGTTATCTACTGAAATTGAAAACTCAACTAAATACCATTTCGTTTGGATTAAAAATTTGTCTCGCCTCTTACGTAACCAACTTTTATTAACACATAAAAATTTTATTTGTGATAGATGTTTAAATCATTTTAGTACTGAAAATATTTTACATAAACATATAGAAATTTGTAAAAATAAAAATTCTACTAAAATCACATTACCAACCAAAGAAAATAATATCATTAAATTTCAGAATTTTAGAAATAAACTGAAATGTCCTTTTGTAATATATGCAGATTTGGAAAGTATTTTAGTAAATTATAATGATACTACTAATAACAATAAAACATGTACTGAAAAATTCAAAAACATGAACCGTTTAGCATAGCATATTATATAAAATGTTCATATGATGAAAATCTTTGTAAATTTGAATCGTACTGCGGACAGGACTGTATAGATTGGTTTGTAAATAAATTGCAAACAATTTCTATTGAAATTAACAATATTTTTTCCAATATAGTTCCAATGAAACCACTATCCAAATTACAAAAATAATTTGATACAGCTGAAATATGTCATATTTGCAGCAAATCATTTACTGAAAATGAAATAAAAATTCGTGACCATTGTCATTTAACAGGAGAATATAGAGCAGCAGCTCACCAAAAATGTAATTTAGATTACAGGGACAGTCATGTAGTACCTGTAATATTACATAATTTGACAGGTTATGATTCACATTTTATAGTGCGTAAATTAGCTACTGGATTTCCAGGAGTAATTAAATTACTTCCTATTAACAAAGAAAAATACATATCTTTTACGAAATATGTGGAAAATACAAAAATTCAACTTAGATTTATAGATTCATTTAGATTTATGGCAAGTAGTATAGACAAATTGTCATCTTATTTAAGTGATGAACAAAAATTAATAACTAAACATTTCTATCCTAATGATTTTGAATTTAAACTAGTAATCAGAAAAGGAATATTTCCATATGATTATTTAGATAGTTGGGAAAAATTAAAAGAAACAGCATTACCCTCAAAAGAATTATTTTATAATAAATTGAATAATGAAAACATATCTAATGAAGATTATGATCACGCTTTAAATGTATGGAACACGTTCAAAATTAAAAATTTGTTGGAATATTCAAATTTATATTTAAAAACAGATATTTTACTATTAGCAGATATCTTTGAGAATTTTCGAATAACTTGTTTACAAACTTATGAATTAGATCCTGCTCATTATATAACAGCACCTGGTCTAGCTTTTGATAGTATGCTTAAAATTACTAAGATAAATTTAGAATTATTAACAGATGTAGATATGTTAATATTCATAGAAAACGCTATACGTGGAGGAGTCTCACAATGTTCAAACAGGTACGCTAAAGCAAACAATAAATATATGAAGGAGAGTTACAACCCCCTTCACCCTGAATCATATATAATGTATTTTGATATAAATAACCTTTATGGAGCAGCTATGCAAAATTATCTTCCTTTCTCAAATTTTGAGTGGGTGGATCCCTATTCAGTTAACATTATGAATATTTCAGATAATGACGATATTGGATATATTTTTGAAGTAGATTTATTATATGAAAAAAATTTACATTTTAAACATAAAGATTTACCACTATGTCCTGAACATATTGTACCTCCTGGCTCGAAGAATAAAATTCCTAAATTATTAACTACTCTCTATTCAAAAAAACATTACATTATTCATTATAAAAATTTGAAACAAGCTCTTTCATTAGGTCTTAAATTAGAAAAAGTTTATAAAGTCTTAAAGTTTAAACAATCTCCTTGGTTAAAAAAATATATTGATTTAAACACTAATTTACGTCAACAGAGTAAAAATGAATTTGAAAAAAACTTTTATAAATTAATGATTAATTCAGTGTTTGGTAAAACAATGGAGAATGTACGTAAATATAAAAATGTAAAACTAGTAACTAAATGGAATGGTCGATATGGTGCAAAATATTATATATCACAACCAAATTTTCATAGCTGCACAATATTTGATAATGATATGGTTATAATAGAAATGAGTAAATTAAATATCACCTTTAATAAACCCATTTATATAGGTATGTGTATTTTAGATATTTCTAAAACATATCTGTACGATTTTCATTATAATTATATTAAAGATAAATTTGGAATATTTTCAAAGTTACTGTACACAGATACTGATAGTTTAATTTATCAATTTATTAACATTAACATATATGAACACATTAAAACAGATATATGTAAATATGACACCTCAGACTATCCCATTGATAATGTTTACAATATTCCACAGGTAAATAAAAAGGTAATAGGTTTAATGAAAGATGAGAGTAATGGTAAAATAATAACTGAGTTTATAGGTCTACGTTCAAAAATGTATTCATATCGAATTCTAGGAGACAGCAAAATAACTAAAAAATCTAAAGGAATTAAAAAGCAGCCTTAAATCATATTACTTTTAAAGATTTTTATAAATGTTTATTTGAAAATTGTTGTATTTCTACAAATCAAAATTTAATTAAATCAATAAAACATGATGTATACACAGTTAAACAAAAAAAAGTTGCATTAAGCCCCCACGATGATAAAAGAGTAATCAATTATGTATTTACGGATACAGAACCTTGGGGATACCAAAAAACATTTACTATTTAACAATTCTTTACGTTATTTTATTTCATTTCCATAATGAATCTCCAACGAGAACTAGACAAGGAGCTGGCTAAGTATAAATATAAATTTTGCCTAAACCATTTTAATGAAGCTCTCAATAAAAAGATATTATCTTAATGAAAAATATAATTATTGATCATAAAATTATTCTTCCTGATAATACATTAAAGTGTTTTTCGTTAATTGCAAATGATACTGACCATGAAATTTTTACACTTCTAATTAAATCAAAATTGAAACTTGATGAATTAATTCAAATAACATTAAATAAATTGTCTAACTATAAAACAATTTGCATCCACAAACTGCTAAAAATTTGTAAACCTTTTCTTATTAACGAATACTATCAAGATTATATTGTTTCACTTTTAACTAACAAACAACTCTTTTGCTATTTAAATGGTGACATGGATATCTATGAGGAACATGAGGTAACAAATATATCTAGTAATTATAAAAATGTATACCATTTTGTAGACGCAGCTATTTGCCAAATTTCATATTTAGCATACCCCAATATTTTACAAAACATTTTGAATGCATGTAAAATTGCAAATTTTAATTATAGATATTTATGGAATCCTAGTAAACAGCATTATGAAATCATAGGCTGGTTGATGAAAAACATTTCCAGAGGATGTTGTGGAGAACATGTAGGTTGGAAGGATGGTCCCGATTCAGAACGATGGCCATCAACGAATTTAAACGATTATATCAAATGCTATAGTATTTTACAAGACAACTTATAAGAAATTATATCATACTTTATTTAACATGGGTTATAGATACAGATACATATGCAAAATATGTAAAGAAGACGTTGGTGGTCAAAGGAGTATATGCATCAGATGTGTTAAAGAACAACTTGATCTAATCTTTGAAATGCTGGCAAACCGTGAAAAAAATAAATAATAATATTAATGTTAATTTTAAAACACTTTGTAACCTTATATTTATAATGAATAAATTATAATTTTAAACTCCTTATGTGCGTTGCAAACACGGAATTCCAGGAAACAACTATCAATATCACACAATATCGTTTCTCGCCGATCGCGATAAAGGTCGACAGCTTTCAATGGTGTCTACTGCATGTAGAACGCTTCGTGTCTGTGACATTTTCAGTCCGGCATGGAGTAGCGAACGGCCGATAGATGTAGTTGTTAGTTCTACACCGCGTACTTATGTTAGTTATTTATTAATCCACCAAGTTCAAAGCTCTACATAAAAAAAAGACTAATAGACGTCAAAAATAACTTACTTATCTATTTAAAATTTTAAACATATTATTTTACTTTAACTATATTAATTTCAAATCCATTTCTTTACAACAAAATTATCAATTATCTTAATTTTGAAATAACAAACTTGTTATTCCTATTTTATTACCTACGTCACTTCAAGAGGTCAATAGATCACACCAAAATAACTCCTTATCCACATATTGCTAACAAACAATTCAATGCAAATACACATATTTTACTTTAACTACATTCATTTCAAATCCATTTCTTTACAACAAAATAACCAATTATCTTAATTTTGAAATAACAAACTTGTTATTCCTATTTTATTACCTACGTCACTACAAAAGGTCAATAGATCACACCAAAATAACTCCTTATCTGCAGACCGCTAACAAACAACATGCAAAGCAAATACGCAATTCACAATGCCTGCACGTGGACACCTCTACTTCTTCACTTACCTGCACCTTCCTAACACCTTCCACCACACCCTACATCCACCAGGTAAACACCTCACACCTATCTACAAGCACAGGTTCACATCTCTTCAAGTTCCCCATTGCCAAACACACACAGGTAACACAGGTAACACAGCAGCTTTATCTCACCTGCCCACTTCTTCTGCGACACCCTCTGGTCATTGACGACCACCCCCGGCCACCACCATCGCTCCCCGTGGACACATGCCATCCGCAGCGTGACGTCAGCAATTGGCGTCGGACGATCATAGTATTACTACTCAGGAGCCCTATTTTTGAAATACAGGGTGTCAAAATGTAAATGTCAAAAAGGAAATTTGTCGAGAACTCCGGTAGAATTAGAGATATTTGTTTGAAATTTTAGGGTGTAAAAAACGGTCCTAAAAGAAAATTGTCAATTATTCCTGCCCATACGTTTACTTTAAAACTTACTTGTTAGTATACTCGAGTTTCTTCGATAATTTGCAAGATTTGCTCCTCTTTGTTTGGACGTAATTTGAGTTGCCGTCCACATTGGCAAACTCTCCTATGCTTAAAGTTGCCAGATTCTCTCAGATGGTTGACTAAGCTTAAGAAAAATCTCCTTTTTGGATGGTGCCTGGTTGGAAATTTGTCCGCATAACGCCTAGCAGCTAAACTAGCATTAGAGTTGCATTTTCCTAAAAGCAAGAGAAATTAAATTGTTTAGGTTCGAGATTACAATTAACACATTAATTATTAAGAAAAAATCCTATTCCTTTTAATAAGTACTTACTTACCCATTATTAAAATCATATCGGTCATTTCAGAAAATGATAGCAAACCTTCTCTGTTCGCCATTTCTTATTGAACACTTCAATTAAAAAATGCCTAAACAACGTTTTTTTTTATTTAACTTATAAATTATTTTGACAACCAAATGTACCGACCTATCTGACTTTGTTTTCAAAGCCTACATAGAACTTATTACTTGAAACACTAGTTACCAAATCCATACTATCCGTCCAAATAAGTTACAATATCTGGTAACCCAGGCTCCAAATCAAAATTTTGCAAGAATAAGAAAAGTTAGAATAAAAGCCGCTTTATCTAAGAAAATATATTGTTTTACCATAGGCGTGCGTATGAAAAAGTCGAGGGGGTCCTAATGCACTTTAACCCCCTCACCTCCGCTCGTGCTTTGATTTTTTTTTACCAAAAGTATACTGAAAGTGTGTCTCTACAAGAAAAAAACATTAGCAAAATTTCAAACAAATATCTCTAATTCTACCGGAGTTATCGACAAATTTCCTTTTTGACATTTACATTTTGACACCCTGTATTTCAAAAATGGGGCTCCTAAATGAAAAGTGGCATAATGAAAGTCCCATTATTTTTATATCAGCTATCTATGGTTAACGGATTGACCTACTAATTTTCGGCACCCTATATATATACCGGGTGTTCCCTCTAAGACTTTCAGTGCGAATATCTCAGAAACCATCATAGCCAGTGCGACGAAATTTGGTATACAGACACTAGATACGGAGTAGAATCTGATGATAACATCAATTCTTATACAGGGTGTTCCATTTTCCAAGAAATCGATTTGATTTTGATTTTTGGTTGTCAGCCCTGCTAAAACTTATGTTTAAATTGAAATATACTTAATTATGAATACATTCTGATAAATAAACATTCAAACATTTCAAATCTTAACATAAAAACGCCTCCAAAAAGTACCAAAATTTCATTGTTTTGTCATGTAAAACATGCATAGCCTTGAGCCAGACTTACACAGAAAAAACTAACATCGCTAAACGTCAAAACTATGAATTGTCATTGAATTGTCAAATATTAATGGCACAAAGTATTTTATTTTACATAAAAAACGCTAAATAATGTATTTAATGCATTTACGTATACACAATGGTGTTATATCACAAAATAATTTACAAAAGTGTGTAAGTACTTAAAGCATATCTATCTTTTCCAACTGCTGTAATTATGGATTACTTATTTAGCAACAAATAAATTCGAGCAAAACGATTCCTAAAACTTTATAATTATAATGTGAACATGTTTGTCGTTGAAAGTCAGATCTAATCTGAACTGAACCCCTACTGAACCTAGGTACCCCAGCCCGACTAAATAAATATTACGAAAGCATAACCTAGAAATGATTGATTCTTGTGCACATATTTCAACACTTTGTGAAGAAGATGCTTAAGAAGAACTCTACATCTGTAAAATAGTAAACAATAAACTACAATTTCTGTATTTCATATGATACAGAACTAGAATAAAGCAACTGGTTTTTGCTAGGAAGAATCACCTGCAAACCTACTATACCCAGTAGGTACCTATCAAATAGTCATTTAAAGCTAGATAATAATTTGTAATTATTGTTTTTATGTTTCAGTTATGTGTGTTTAGTGCCACAAATTAGTACCTACATTAAAACAAGACACTAGAAAGAATAAGCGAAAAATATTACACAGACATTTTCTTGGAAATAATTCTAAATATGGAATGATGGATAATATTATAAAGAAGTCTCTAACTCACTTTGAAGAGTATTCTATAAGACATTAAATTCAGTTGTCGTGGGTTTTAAAATTTCTAAACGAATAAATTTAAGAAACTTAACTAATTTCATAATTCTATGTAGAGTATGAAAACATCTCGTTAGAATATCTTAAAAA
Source organism: Monochamus saltuarius (assembly GCA_025584915.1). Classification (NCBI taxonomy): domain Eukaryota; kingdom Metazoa; phylum Arthropoda; class Insecta; order Coleoptera; family Cerambycidae; genus Monochamus; species Monochamus saltuarius. The sequence continues at coordinate 34,021,922 of CM046723.1, forward strand.
TGTTGAAAGTTAACTGTTGTTACAATATACACAACATAACGTAATAAGGTAGGTATCGAACAATGAAATGGCAAGATTTGTTTCTAATCGTACATGCTTGACCATCCCTTAGATTGAACGGTGCTCTGCAAATTAGAATACAGAACTGTTTAACATAAAATCGATTAAATGTATGTAAGTACTTAGGTACTTTTAATTTATTGTAGTTTTATTTTATTGTAAATAAATTAAATTTTGTATTTGTCTTTTTTTATTCTACCCGAATTATTAAACACAGATGCTTAAGAAATAATGAATACTTGAAGATGAAGGGTCAAGTTAATCAATTTAGCCACTAATAAAAAAAATAAACCACTGTAGGTACGTATTACTTTTTGAAAAAATCTTTCATTTAGTCTTGAAAATGTAGAATACTTTTCAAAGTGAGTTTTTTATATTATCTATTTTTTTTATAATTATACCTACCTTATAAGAACTGAATATTAACAGTTCTCACTGATATTTATGTTTTAGACATGTTAATTTTGTTATAGAATTATTAAACACAAGGATTATTTGCTGTAGTGTATAATAAATACAAACGATAACAATTTAATAAACTTTAATTTCCGCCATACTTGCATTATTTATATTTTTTATTTAATTCACTCGTTAACTTACACATTCCATGAACTTTAATTTTATTAAATAATTAAACCAAGTACAGAAAGTTAGGTATGTTTTTATTTATAGCAAAACGTAAAGTCTAATGTGTTCTAGCAAAATTTTCCTCGTCTCCCATCTCTCTGTCGCACGAATATAAACTAATCTTGGCATCTGGCTTCTTCAGTATCTTATCGAATCTTTTAATCAATGATTAACGTAATTGTGTATGTAAACCTGCTTCCATAACAGCACTTTGTTTTCTAAGTTCCTACCTAGAGGTGAGACGAAACATTTTCGTAGACATTTTTAATTTCTGCATACCACAAGATGAAATGAATATGTTTATATTCATTCTGGTCTCCTACAAATACTGAAATATGTTTCCTCATCTCTGTTCTTGAAAGTCAATAGCTTCTCCATCTGAAACTAATTAGGTAAAGATAATCCTAGATTTTGCGTAACTGGGCTATTTCTTATAAATTTAACCCCATAGTTCTTTGAAATGAATTAGCTAATATGAAACATAAGTACAAGAAACTACAACTCATATTCAATGTAAAAAGACGAAAAATAATATGCAAGATATAATTACCTACTAAGTTACACTGATATTTTTCCTTCGTCTTTCGTCTCAGTTCCCATTAATCGTTATACTTAGTACTTACACATCTCGTTCTATCAAGCTTTGTACTGTATGAAAGTAATTTTTAGCACACCTAGGTATATGGCTCGAAATTTTACTCACATTTGATGTGGAGTAGTTTTTATAACAGATATATTTTTGTAATACTGGAACTGAAGCTTTCACTCAAGGAATCCATTGCATTTTTATCTGATTGTTTCTAGGCTTTAAAACATTTTTACCACTTGTTGAAGAGGCTTTATTCATTATTTGGAACTCTAGGTTAAGTTTACACATCGTTCGGACCTCGAGAGAGTCGGGCTCTGCGTCTGCGCTCTGCAGCATATTCACAGTAAACAACAGTCAACAGTCCTCTGTCTGTGGTAAAGCAAAAGCAGTGAGTCAAGGGCGTGACGTGTTCATAAATTTAATGTCTTCTCGTAGGGATTGTTCTTTATCGCTTTTATTATTTCCCAGAATAGTCGTATTATACAATTAAACAAACATGTTTCACATATTTTCAGAGTATTCATGCCGAATAAAGCTCAGCGTACGCGAACAGCTAATAACCTCTAAATTCCATTTTTTAAACAAAACTAGCAATATTGCAAATACGTACGCAGATTCAATGTACCTCGTGGTGTTACGTATTTATAATAAAATTCCTACAAAAATAGTCAAACTTGCTTTGACAGTTCCTGTCACTTTACGTTTTGACGTCTATCCATGCGTGTGTGTAAATTGGACTCACGGCTATACACATTTTGCATGACAAAACAATGAAATTTGGGTACTTTTCATAGGCGTTTTTTTATGATAAAATAAAAAAATTTCGGGACTTTTTTTATCAGAATGTGTTCATAATTAAGAATATTTCAATTAAAATACAAATTTTACCGAGGTTGACTGCCAAAAAATCGAACTTAAATCGATTATCTGCAAAACTGAACACCCTGTATAAAAATTAATGGCATCGTCGAATTCTACACGCCATCTAGTGCCAGTATACCAAATTTTGTCGCACTAGCTGCAATAGTAGCTGAGATATTCGCACTGAAAGTCTTAGAGGGAACACCCGGTATATATGTATGCTTTATAAAACATTATTCAGTTATAAAATTATCTTCAGCTGAAATGGATCTACAGAAATTAAATAAAGAGACATCAGTCAAAGTTTTGAAAAACGTTAAAGAATTAGTGGTAAATCAAAAGTACAAAGTGGTGAAGTTAAGGAGTTAGCAAGACCAAAGACGGTGACACTATAATCGCAGAAACAGAAGATTTTTCCACTTATTTACTACGGCGATTTTTCGATATTATTTTGAAAAATAAGGTATCGAAACATTCAACGACAGTCTAAAAAGTCGGATGGTATATCTGGTCAGTAAAGGATCCATTGGCTTGACAACAGACATTATATTTGTGGGGGAAGAATGAAAACTAGAAGACAGGTGGAAATTGAACTTATTATTAGGAAATATTACACGTATTTGGAGGAGCACATTAAAATACTACACAAAACAAAAATGGACATAAAAATTTATGAAATTAGAAAATTACATAATTTGAAACTGTAGTTGTCTATATATATATATACATGGCTGTCGCATCATACGAAGCCCACCACAAACTACAGATGAATGGAAACCCGAGGTTTGCGGGGTAAAGACATTTCAGTGGTATTGTAATTCTTCGGTATTACGAAGCCCAGGCGTATATACAATTTCGCTATGTTGAAAACACCCATCGTATGACGCCCAACAATGTTGCCACGATTGTATAAAGCCCGTACGTGTATGTATGTAAATCTGTATATACTCTGCCGATTATATGTAGCCCATTAGTAAATATCATCATTGTGAAAATATTCGCAACATTGGTAGTTTTAAACTAACGGACGATAGAAAGCCTCGTAAGGTATTTAAGCGATTCAGTACTTTTTTTAAGTTTTATCCAAAATAGAATATTGTTTACTATCTATCAAACAGCAAATGTGGCAAAAGTACTGCTATTGCTCGAGAAAGAAAGGGGGAAAAATTTTCAAGAAAAAACAATAAATAAAATACAATTAGAAAAAGATATATACTACAGTTCAAACTCTTCTGAGGATGAGGACGAGGGGACAGTAATATGGTTGTTAAACAAATTTGTAAGAGAATGACAAATACAAATTTATTGGAAACAAGGGAAGGAAGCTTAAAAGAAGAAACTGCTACAGATTTGCATCTAAGTAAAGAAAAAGGAAGGTCAGAAGATGAGTCTGAGGATGATGGTAATACGATTGTTAAAAAAATTGTAATAGAATGCCAAATAAAAATTTATTAGAAAGAAAGAAAGGAAGCTTAAAATAACAAACTGCTACAGACTTGCATCTAAGTAAAGAAAAAAGACAAGAAGACAACAGAAAGAAAATAGGCACAATCTAATATATAAAATTCTCGTGTCACAGTTTTAGACGCCATACCCCTCGGAAACCGCTTTACCGATTTTTATGAAATTTTGAATCTATATTCGGTAGGTCTGAGAATCGGTAGTAATCTATTTTTCATACCCCTAAATAATAAGGGTGGTCTACTCTAACCATTATTTTTTTATTTTTTGGACAAAATTTTTTATTTTTTTATGATGTGGCATTAAAAAATACATACAACCCTTAATTTTCACCCTTCTATCAAACCCCTATTTTTTAATAGCCATTTTAGTAATTTAATCATTTTTAACACTGGTCGATAACTGATCGATTCTATGCCCGAGCTCCGACCTATGGTTCCCCATGTAATTTTGGCTCCTGAAACCAATTCCGGGGTCGATATAGCCCAGACGTTCCATATTTGCGCCCTACGGTTAAAAAAATGACCAAAATTTGGCCATTACCTGTAAATAAGCGCAAAGCTTTATCTACGTGCCATTGAAGGGTCCAAACATGATGGATAGGACCTCCCACACCCCAATTATCACTTGAGGCATTTGCAAAAAATTAGTCCTAGAAAATTTCAAATTGCCAGAAATAATCATATGATTTCACCGTATTCAGGATCGAATTGATTTAAGAGGATTGTCTTCATGTAGCATTGCACAGTGAATAGATATAAAAAATAAAAAAAATAAAAAAGAAAGAAAGGAGCCACAATACTTCCTACGTCAACGTCATTAGCAGGGTTGCAGTTCCATAAAAATTTGTGTACAGGTCACAATTACTTTCCTTTGTGCAATGCTACATGAAGACAATCCTCTTAAATCAATTCGATCCTGAATATGGTGAAATCATATGATTTTTTTTTGATAATTTGAAATTTTTTAGGACCAATTTTCTGAAAATTAGTGGCCCTCAAGTGACAATTGGGATGTGCGAGGTTCTATCCTACAACTGAATCATGTTTGGACCCTTCAATGGCACGAAGATAAAGCTTTGCGCTTATTTTCAGGGCCAAATTTTGGTCATTTTTTTTACCGTACCGCGCAAATATGCGTCTGGGCTATACCGACCCCGGGATCGGTTTCGGGAGCCAAAAATACTTGGGGAACCATAGATCGAAGCTCGGGCACAGAACTTTTTTTTTGTGTGCCAGTGTATCACTAGATCAGTGACGCCAGGCGTCTCACCCAGTAAACAGCACGGAGTAGGGATGAGAACGAAGCCGGCTACCAAAATATACACTAGAAATATGGCAAAACAACGTTTGCCGGGTCACCTAATGCGCATATGCAAAGACAACTTGATGGACAGTAATGAATCGGATACTGACGAATATACAGAGCCAGAAATCTACGTAAGCAAGACTAATAAGAAAAGGAAAAGATCAACACAAAGAATGGAAACACAGTGAACACATGCGAAGACAGCCTAGACAGTAATGAATCTGATAATGACAAAGTTACAGACCTAAAATGCCATGCAATAAGGATAAATATAAAAAAAAAGAATCATAAACATGAAAGTCTGAAAGATAAAAAAATTGTGGGTCGTATTCGATGGTTGCAAAAAGAAAAGAAAATTGTACTTAAGTACTTTGAAAAACACGTTCAAAATAAAATAACACCTAAGAAGCACGAGTGCAACCAGTTTCTTGTTAGACATGGAAAGGAACTTCAGAATAAGGATTGGGTTAGGGTAAAAACTTTGGTTTATAATACCTTTAAAGGGAATTAAGGTTAATTATATAATATATTATTGTCATTAAACTTCTTTGAGAAGCGTAGTAATTTCTTTATTTCTTTTCTTATGTTTTATATTTTCTTTCATCCTTTAATTATACAGCCTACACATTATTATTATTTTAATGTTATAACCAAAATTCTCAAATGTGAATATTGTGACTAGTAAATATTATTATATTTTTAAATATTATTAGCAAAAAATGCGTTTTTAATGGCTAAAACTGTATAGTAAATAGTTTCTATAGCGGAAGAAGTGACTGTAAAATCAACCAATCATTCCTCAACAGGACTAATTGAAACTGATCTTATTTGAGGAAAGGAATCATGGCTAATAGATAGATTTGTCAGAAATTAATTATCTTAATATTGGTTTTGTTTTTGAAACTATCTGAAGTCGGAACAATTATAAAATTTAAGATTTCAACATTTCACCTCTTGAATGATACTTTGTAGATTTTGTAGTCGCTCCATAGATACTGATTTTAATATTTTTTATGTTTGACTGTATCATAATATCTTTGTTTATGATTTATGACGCTATTTAGCGCTAGTAGTAGTAGCACTTTATGAACTATAAAGAAGTTAAAATGGACTTCTGTCAATATCACAAGAAATACCAAAAAGTTTACAATTTAGTGCATTTAAGTTATAAAATACTCATGTGCAATGATAAAAATGAATTAAATTTCTTTTAAGATATGGAATGATGCTAGGAAATTTGCTTTGCTGCATGTTCCATGCCTTCATTACTCATTTCGAATAAATTTGACAATTTAATAAATTTAAATGTCATTAGTCAAAGCATACTAAAATATTTTTCAGGCATTTCCAATCGAGTAGTTTTATCAACGCATGTTAAGAAAGAAATCCTCCTCAACCGAGACAGTTGAACATAAAACTATGTATGCAATTCGTACATACTCATGTTTGTAATGAAACATTAATATCTTGTAAACGGTGATATTTTGGTATAGGGAATGCTAATACAGATCAAAAGAGAATAAAAAGGCCTATTGAATAGAACAATAAAACACGGGGGTGTTTAAAATAAAATAAGTAAGTTATTTAGATTTTAATTTGTCAAAATTAGTCGCTTAGTATTAAACACCCTGTACAATTTACAGAAATTATTATCAATGATAGGCATTCTGCCTCATATAGGAAGCACACGTATAAAATTTGAATATTCTAGCTAAGAAATTGCCATAACTAGCTTGAATTATATGTACCTATGCTTAAAAAAAATTAAATAATGGCCATATAGGAACTGTTTATGAAACCTTATCTAAAATCATCAATCATTTGAAATAAAGAAGTTGATATCTACTTCCGGTATAACCGGAAGTCCTACATCGATGTCAATATTTTCATTAAACTGCAAATTTTAACCCTGTATACAAATTATTTGGTTTCCTAGATACGTCTAACGAAAGGTCTTCGCGCCACATATAAAATAGACGTTGCCAAACTTCAGGGCTTCTTTTAACAGACAGAACATATTCGGCTTCGTAGCATTCGTAGTACTTCTAAAGTGTATATACATTTTTCAGTAGCGCCAACTGGTGGCACTTGTCATGTACTACAAGTGTATTTTTTAGAAATCTCACAACCCTAAACGGCCCGGGTTTCGAATAAAAATGGTGTTTCTAGAGCCACCTATTTTATTTTTATTGAAACCGTTACAACCATTAGGAAGCCCGGACGAATATATACATAATGTACTAATTTGAAATTTCAAAAGATGGTGCCACATACTTTTTTCTCAAAGAAAACACTGAAAAATTACGAAGCCCGGATTCGGGCTTCGCAAGTCGGTGTCGGGCTTCGCATATCCGGTGCAATATATCAATGTATTTAATGTATTGAAAATAAATCATTATGAAACTTAAAACTCTCTTTAATTTCTTCTCGTAATTTTTAATTTGTCATATAACTAAGCATCAGTAAAAAAAATGGTGAAAAGGGGTATACTGTCAGATAATTGAAATTAGTGTTGCTTCCAGTTAAAAGTAAAAAGCAGTATTGTTAAATTTCTTAAAAGCTGGTAAATTAGTAAGCCAGACTACTATTTTTCGTTTGACAACTTGTATCTTAAAATGCCATTACTAGGGTACTAGCATGAACTATTCTCGTTCTATGTTGTAATTAGTGCGTTTATTGATTTAAAGAGATAATAACATTGAGCATGTTTTAGGACACCCTGTATCATATATATAAAATTGTGACACACTGTAACCTCCTTTTAAGTTTTGAATAAAGAATTGTTAAATAACAAACTCCTCAATTATTTACATTGATAGAAAACATAGGTAACGTTTAAACAAACTTTACGACACCTTATTTCCTGCAAAATAGCTGAATCAGCAAAAATTATAATACGACACTTTATTTCCTGCAAATTCTCCGAGTCATTAAAAATTGTAATTTGACACCTATTTCTCCCAATTCGTTATTTCCTGCAAAATAGCTGAATCAGTAAAAATTGTAATACGACACCTTATTTCCTGCAAATTAGCTGAGTCAGCAAACATGTAATACGACACCTTATTTCCTGCAATATAGTTGAATCAGCAAAAATTGTAATACGACACCTTACTTCCTGCAAATTCGCTGAGTCAGTAAAAATTGTAATTTGACACCTATTTCTCCAAATTCGCTGATTTTGCAAATTTACAGATTCCGGTGTAATGATCTCTCTACATTTAGTTGCGTGTACTAATGATGCACACTTGGTCAGTTTCAACAGTTCTCATTTATCACCGTCTGTGAGTAATCTGTTTTGAGTTACTTTTTTTTAATTGAACAGTGTTGTGCTTCTGTATTGTGTAGCTGAAATAATGAATGCTTCAGCTACTGTTTCTTTTCTTAGTTTTGGTATTGTGAAAACTATTGGGGAGGTTATTAAGTTGTTAAAAACGAAAGAGGAAATAACCAATCATATAATAATACTAAAACGGAATTAAAAATTGCAATTAGAAATAAAATTCATGATCAGAAAGAAACTGAAAATCCTTTTAGATTAGAAAGAAATTTAGCCCTTCTAAAATTTTATTTAGCTAAATTGCAATACTTAAGTAATACTTACGAAAGTAGGAAGTGGTATAGTTGACAATGGAAACAATTTAATTCGAGCAGATAAGTTTAGAGACCTAGGAGTAACCTTTGACGCCCATCATTCTTTTAGAGATCACATTCAGAATATTACAGCATCTGCCTCACAAATGCTAGGCTTTGTTATACGCAACTCTAAAGATTTTGGTGATTTGAGTACCCTTATGACATTGTATAATACTTTAGTCCGACCTAAATTGGAATATGCTAGTGTTGTTTGGAGCCCTTACTTCGATGTACAATCGTTTGCAATAATAATGACACTCTCTTAAAACAGTTTTTGAACTTCTGGAAGTTCGGAATAGAAATTTGATTAAATCTCTCTTGGTACGTGAAACAACTAATAACTAATGTTAAACATTTAAATCAGATTTCAATATGAATATGTCAGATGTTCAAAATAAATCGCAAAATTCATTTTAGTGAGTGTCATTAATATTGCAAACGATAGTACATATAAACAGTATCGAAACTATTCAGAAAAATTTTTTGAAATTTTTAAGCTTTAAAATAGATCACTTCTACCCCCCAATTGGCTTCGATCATGATACATTGTGAAATCGTTTTGAGTGCAAGTTAATACAACAACGCAGAAACATGCAAAGCGTAGTAATTCTATACAAATACTTGATTGATCTAATTGGCTGTCCGCAATTCCTTGAGATGATTAGTTTTAAGGCATCTACCAGATCAACTCGTTCTGCATCATTGTTTTATCTCGGAAATGCCCGGACTAATGTATTATTCAACTCACCGTTGTATACTATGTGCCGTAATTTATCAGTATATTGAAAATAATCTTGATATTTTAAACTGTAAATTTAGTCAAAATAAGTCTTTGTTTTAGCCAATTGTTATGTGTGTTTTTCTTTGTTGTTATCCTGTAAATTTTGTTAATTGTATATGTGTGTCATATGTAATTTTTGTTCTTTCTTGTTATGTGAGATGTAACTGGCCTGCTACTTCCTGCTCGGCCTAAGCGGCTCGACTTGCAGAAAGCGACCTACAATATCGTAGGTACTTAACCGCAGATCTCTCGCCCCGGGCGATGCGCCATTAAATCTATAAATGATACTGCAGGAAACAACTACTCCGCGGGCTAATGCCCCGACCGGCATTGAATTATACCTGCAGTATCTGTGTGAAACAGCCAAGAACCCTTGTCGGCCACTCCACCAGACATACACCGGTTTCGGGCTTGTTAGCCCTCATCAGTATGCCATAGGTGAGATGACCGACAATTGAACTGGCTGTTCCTTCATATGTAGTTTCATATATAAATCGAGTGCAGGTGAGATGTAACTGGTCTGCTACTTCCTGCTCGGCCTAAGCGGCTCGACTTGCAGAAAGCGACTTACAATATCGTAGGTACTTAACCGCAGACCTCTCGCCCCGGGCGATGCGCCATTAAATCTATAAATGATACTGGAGGAAACAACTACTCCGCGGGATAATACCCCGACTGGCATTGAATTATACCTGCAGTATCTGCACTTATCTATTAATTTATACTGCATAGAAAACAAGTATCCTATCTCTTTCTTTAAGTGAAAATAAGGATAATAATACAGAACTTATTAATTTATTAGTGTTATCTATAGATAAAAATACTTCTGCAATAGAAAATAATATTAATGGAATCTGTACCAATAAAATAATTTATCACTTTACATGGATTAAAAGAATATCAGTTATTTTCAAAACAACTATCTTCTCATGGACATAAGACTTTCATTTGCTATAGATGTTTAAATTATTTTGGCTCTGATAATTTACTCAAAAAACATTTATTTTACTGTACTAATATGAATAAATGTGTATTAAGATTGCCAAAAAAATCTGAAAAATATTTACAATTCAAACACTATAATTATAAAGAAAAAGTTCCTTTTGTATACACTAATATAGGCTGATCTTGAAAGCATCTTGCAGCCATGCACTAATTTAGGTCTGAGAAATTGTAATTCTGTTAACTATCAAGAACATACCCCTTTCAGTGTAGCATATTATTTGAAATGCTCATATGATGATAATTTATCAAAATTTAAATATTTCACAATTTATAAATGATATATTTGAAAATGTAAAGCCCATGGAAAACTTGACACCTGCACAACAAATAATTTATGCAACAGCAACCTATTGCCACATTTGTAAAAAACCTTTTACATTAAATCAGATTAAAGTTCATGACCATTGTCACCTTACATCTAAATATAGAGGACCTGCACATCAAAATTGCAATCTAAATTATACAAATTCTTGCAATATACCTGTTGTGTTTCACAATTTGAGTGCATATTATGCAAATTTTATAATAAAGTAACTAGCTACGGGCTTTTCAGGAACCATTAAACTTTTACCGGTTAATAAAGAAAAATTTATTTCATTTACTAAAACAGTTGATAACACCAAAATTAATTTAAGATTTATTGATTCCTTTAGATTTATGGCTAGCAGTATAAATAAATTATCTTTATATTTAGAAAACACAAAAAAGTATAATTATCACTAAAAGTCACTGTCAAAATAATAAGAAATTTGACTAACAAGAAAAGGAATTTTCCCATACTATTATATTGATTCGTGAGAAAAACTCTCTGAGACAAGTTTACCTTCAAAAAATAAGCTTTTATAATCATTTACATGATGAAAATGTTAAAGATGAGAATTATCAATATGCCATTAATGTTTGGAATACATTCAATATAAAGGCGAATCCTTAGGCAAATATTCAGATTTATATTTAAAAACAGATGTTCTCCTTCTTGCAGACATATTTGAAAATTTTCGTGAAACTTGTTTATCAACGTATGAGTTGGATCTGTCTCATTTTTATACAGCTCCAGGTCTCGCATTTGATGCGATACTTAAAACAAGTGAAGTACAATTGGAGCTTTTAACAGATATTGATAAAGTTATGTTTATTGAAAGAGGCATCCGTGGCGGAGTGTCTCAGTGTTCCAATAGATATACAAAAGCTAATAATAAATATATGGGTGATCAGTATGATCCAGCTCAAGAATCTACATATCTAATGTATTTTGATGTAAATAATTTATAAGGTGCAGCAATGTCTGAATATTTACCATATGGAGAATTTATATTTCTAGACGGCGATGATCCTGAAATAAAAAATTTAGAAATAATGAATATTCCAGATGATGCCGACATTGGTTATATTTTTTAATGTGACTTCTGATATCCTTCTTACCTACATCGATTTCATAAAGATTTACCATTAGCTCCAGAACACATGATTCCACCGATTCCTTCGTCAAAATCAAAATTAAAAAAATTACTGCTAACATTATATCCAAAAAAGAATTACATTGTTCATGATAGAAATTTAAAGATGTACTTACAATATGGATTAAAATTGGAAAAGATCAATAGAGTTCTTAGATTTAAACAAGCACCTTGGTTAAAGAAATACATTGATTTAAATACTAAATTACGTCAACAATCTAAAAATGATTTTGATATAAATTTCTATAAACTAATGATTAATGCAGTGTTTGGTAAATTAATGGAGAATGTAAGAAAATATAAAGATGTTCGATTGGTAACTAAGTGGGTATGGAGCTCAAAAGTATATTGCAAAACCCAACTTTCATAGCTGTAATATTTTTAATGATGATATGACCATAATAGAAATGAATAAATTGGAAATATTATTTAATAAACCTATATATGCAGGATTTTGTATATTGGATATATCTAAGACCTTTCTATATGAGTTTCACTACATACCGAACAAAATGGGTATTTTTTTCATATATTTTCAGGTATTAACAATATTGTGTGAAACTAACTACTCAGTGGACAAAAGCCCCAACCTGCGTTGAATTACACCCACAATATCTACCCATATATTCCTTATTATTAGCTTTTGTAACATTTTTTTACTGTTTAAGAAAGGTATTTTAAGCTAATATGTATCAAATCTCCTACAATTCCTATCAATGAAGTCATATGCATGCTCTCTGATACCAAACATCTAGGTATGCTAATGAACACCCAGAGACAAAACTCTATTCAATACTTTTAATTTATTGGTATAATAATTTTTATAGTTAGATATTTGACTCAAGTTAAAGGAGGCCACCTGATGAAGCAATCCAAAAAATGCAGAAATAGATCAGATCTCATCTATTGTGGTTGAATTTCGAGTTCCCACTCCATATATAGAGTATATCAGGTTAGTAAATAGAATACATTTTTTAGATAATTATTGAATAGAGTTTTGTCTGTGGGTGTTCATTAGCATACCTAGATGTTTGGTATCAGAGAGCATGCATATGACTTCATTGATAGGAATTGTAGGAGATTTGATACATATTAGCTTAAAATACCTTTCTAAACAGTAAAAATGTTACAAAAGCTAATAATAAGGAATATATGGGTAGATATTGTGGGTGTAATTCAACGCAGGTTGGGGCTTTTGTCCACTGAGTAGTTAGTTTCACACAATATTGTTAATAGCTGAAAATATATGAAAAAACTATACATAAACGGTACTTTTTTATTTATTTTAGTAGGTCGTTATGATACTTGACAGTTAATCAGTTTGACGCTGTCGACATTATTTAATTTCATTTTGACATTTAATTTCAAATAATTTTAATTTATTGGTATAATAATTTTTATAGTTAGATATTTGACTCAAGTTAAAGGAGGCCACCTGATGAAGCAATCCAAAAAATGCAGGAATAGATCAGATCTCATCTATTGTGGTTGAATTTCGAGTTCCCACTCCATATATAGAGTATATCAGGTTAGTAAATAGAATACATTTTTTAGATAATTATTGAATAGAGTTTTGTCTGTGGGTGTTCATTAGCATACCTAGATGATTGGTATCAGAGAGCATGCATATGACTTCATTGATAGGAATTGTAGGAGATTTGATACATATTAGCTTAAAATACCTTTCTTAAACAGTAAAAAAATGGGTAATAATGCAAAATAATGTATACCGACACAGATAGCTTAATTTATGAGTTTAAACAGCAGGATATTTATGAGTATATAAAAACAGATGTTCATAGATTCGATGCATCCAAGTATGAATATGATAACACATATGGAATACAACCAAAAAATAAGAAAGCTCCTGGATTAATGAAAGATGAAAATAATGGTGAAATTATGTTAGAATTTATCGGTTTGCGAGCAAAAATGTATGCCTATAAAGTTAATAATAATAAACTGATAAAAAATCAAAGGGTTCTATTTTTGCGAGCATTAAAAAAATTTCATTTGATGACAACAAAAGAACCTTATTTCATCATAAAATTATTTATAAACCTCAACACCTTATCAAATCAAAGAAACATTCTGTGTACACAATACGACAGAATAAAATGATTCTCAATCCTTATGATGATAAACGAATCCTAAACTCTATAAGTACAGATACACATGCGTGGGGTTATAAATCTAACTTTGAACTTTATGAACAAAATGTTGTCTAATCATATTTTAAGAAGTACAACACTTAAGTTGTAAAAATAAAATGTAGTCTTAATTTAAAACAGTTTATTTTTATTAGTGTAACAGATAATATGGATATACAAAATCTGTCTAATGAAATGAGTATTGCATTACATGGTGCAACCAATGACGTTTACAACCAGTTTCTTAAACGTTCATTGTTGACATTGACAGCAGTGGAAACTACATACTGTTAAACAATATATTAAAAGAAGTGGTAATACCAGAAATTGTTTTTCAGTGGTTAGCTGAAAATGAAACAACACCTTACCATCCCACTATTAGATTACTAATAGACAAAAAAATTGAACTTGATGTGATTATTGAAAATATTATCAGTGCATTCAAAAAAGAAGGTTATGCAAACATTAAAATAAAGCAGTTAAAGCAATATATTCTTCAATTAAGGTAGCATTTAAAATTTACTTATTTGAACTGCTACTAGATAGTTTTGACAATAAATATTATCCATATATGCATTATTCAGATACTACTTTTCCAGTGGAAAATATATCAAATAATTATAAAACAATTGCTTATTGCATTGATGAAGCTATTACAAAAGAAACATACTATGCCAGAAGTGATACACTTCGACATTTGTACATCATTCAAGAATCCAAGAAGATGCATTGGAAATTTGAACCATCTACAAATCACCATTATCATAATATTCAGAAATTGATTCAAGATAATGTGAGGAAAGGCGAACAAGATCCAGATGTCACCTTAGGATGGAACTGTGGACCTGACTCTGCACCTTGGCCTTCTATACATCTCCATCATTATATGAACTCTTGATGTACTGAATGAAATTAAGAAATAAAACATATGTTCAAAATCTATTAGTTTTATTGTTTCAAAAAGCATATAATAATAGAAAAAAAAAATAAATAAATATCTTAGTATAACTATATTGTATTAATAATTCTAGCAGCACCAGTTAATGGACTATACTTAATCAACCTGTCATGCAGTATACGGAGACAGAAGCAAGTTGTATTAGAGGATATATCTTTATTACATTCAAATTCTAATCCAATATCTACAGCACCAGGTTTAAGTGTCTCATTTTGATGAGAGCAATCTATAACAACTAATGGAGCCAATTTTCTAAATTCTTTGGATGTAAAAAGTGGTTGATTTTCCTTTTCATAGTAAGACTGTTGGAATTTTGCATACATATCATATAAAGTCGCTACATGATTACTAGTAAAATTTACATTTAAATTGTTATAAGGATACATTTCAGAATTAAGATATAACTTCATGTTAGTTAAATTACAATGGTCACAGTGACTAAAGTTTTTGGTTATTTTATTTTTACGATTAGTATGAAAACCAACAATTACAAATCGAGGCTTTTCAAGTTGTGTCGCTGTCTTGATGTTCCAAGAGTGACGTTGAGTTTCTTGTAAAAGTGGATACTCATGCAACTCCCGTCCTCTAAATGGAACTTCCAATTCTCTATTTCTGGCAACATAGTCAATTAATTTTAATCTTTCTACATCGGCAACTGATATATGAGATACTTTCCATAGCACCTTATTCAATACAACTTTAACTAACTCATGTTCTGTAGAATTTATTATAGCATTTACATCATAATTTGATTGAATTAGTACTAATTCCTGTCGAAGATTTAAATACAATTTTCTTAATATCTTCAAAAAATCCAAAAATTGTGGATGTCAATAATAACATTAAAGTTGCCATTGTCATCAAGAATACTAGATTCTTATTTATCATAAGGAAACTATCCACCATTTTGAAACTGTATGCTATCATTTCTATTAAATGAGACGTGTCCTTTCATAATAGAACAAAGACCCGGATGTCGAACACGGTCTATTACAGTTCCACCCATTTCATATCTGATTTCATCAAATAAAAGCATAATACCATTATTCACAAATTTCGGAGTTTTCGATGGTGTATTATCTGATTTAAGCAGTTTACCTTCAATATATAATGAACTTTCATTTGGTAGAGTGTAAACATCCTGTTGCTGGATAGGTATACGAATTTCATAATTATTATTTAAAGATGTAGATGCATACGGTTGACGAGTATGTTTCTCAGAATTAATAATAGAATTATCAAAATATGCTTTTTCATTTACCATTAATATATCCATATTTCTTGCAATTATTGCTAAGACAAAGTCTTCAGTAATTTGCTGTTATAAATTGCCTTAAAGCCAAGTGACTCAAGAAACCTTCGATTTTTTAATGTTATCGGTTTGATGATACGTGTAGAAATGATGGGAGGTTTATAATTTATGGCTTTTATATAGTTTTTTTTTAGATGCGTTTATTATACTTTACTTGTGATTATTTATCAAGCTTTTTCAAATGGAGTCTTAACGACACTAATTCTTTTTTGAAATTGACTATCTTTCCACCTTGATCTACTATTTAAATAACAATTTCATCAATTACTTGACTATTTATTGGAAAATAGATCACATTTCTCGGACTTTCAACTATTTTAAATCCTGCGGGTACCGTAGGGAAAAATTCATGAAGTATGTGAGCTTGCTTATCATTAACGTAGGAACCACTTACAATATTACACTCTATGCAAATACTATTTATGTTAAAAACGTTAACTGGAAAATCAGATTCGTGAGAATGGTATGCAGTCAATTTACGTGGTTTAAAACCTAACCATGATCCTATTGAATCTTCTAAAATCTAAGTAAAATCTATTACTTCACTACATTTAATTGTACATTTAAGAGTATTATTATTAGCCTTTATCGAAATAAGTACTGACTTTTTTCTCATTATATCGTTTGCATCATTTATTGCTAACCATAGAGCTTGTTGAAGGTATCTATTAATTGAATCAATTTCATACGTCCCTTCAGGAATCTCAATATATTTTCCTTCTAAGCCATAATACAATTTATTATTTCTATGTTTCTCAATATTGGGAATTGAATTATATGATTCAAAACTTATTAACCCCAAAACATATTCATCACTAGCTTCCAAGTTAATTGGAGGGTGATATCTAGATGAAAGAGTTGAACTTCTTCCAGATAAAGTGAATGTATACGACATCTTGAGTGTTAGAAATATAATGTGAAAAAATCCTCTCAACATTCTTAGTTATATAAAAATTTCAGAATAAATGACCGCAGTTGACGGTATTAAATGATTGTAATTGTCCGTTATTATAAAGTATTTTAGACAGTCCCTTAGTATTTAAATAAGTAATTAGCTCTTGTGGTGGCTTTATGTTACCATAACTATCAAAATACACCGCTTCTTTACCATTCTTTTTATATGCAGTCCAATGTGTTCCTGGACCTTGTTCACTATGTAAATTAATAATACCTCTTTCATTATAATATATTCGATGTGGTAAACTATCTCTCATAAACACATCTCGAAAATGTGGTATTTTTAATTTTTTAGCTAACCTTACTAGATCTAAATTGGTAAGGACTCGTTTTGGTAATTTTATCGGAATATTTTTGAAAGTTTCTTGCATTCTAAAAAAATACCAAAACCTTGTTTGTAAGGTCTCGTGTAAAGTACTTTACCCACTTCTATTTCCTAAATTGTTCTATTATGACGTTTGCTTTATTCAAGTTGTTCTTTAGCAGCTTTAGCATCATTTACAGCGTTTGCAATTCCTACTCCCCTGCTCCCCCACTTAAAGCACCAAGTGCATTTAAACCAGCAAATAGTGGTATCAATGGAAGAAATCCACCTCGTTTCGGTATTGGTATTACTCGAACTGGTTTAATATCTTTGTTCCTTTTTACTTTGTTGACAGATTTCAAAGCTATCTTGATTGCACCATTCATGTCATGATTTTTACTTCCTCTAAGACTCATTCGAGCATGCTTTGTTAGATCTTTGAAGTGTAGTGCACCTCCAGTTTTTACAAATTTTCTTTGTTTTACTTTACGTGTTTTTATATATTCAAATTACACTTAGTTGGATTTAATTTTAAATTATATTTTCGACATCTTTCGAATACATTAAAAGATTTGTATTATGATGTTTTTATTGCCTTGTCGGCTAATATCTGATCTCCTAAGTGTCTTTTATCCAATCCTTTTTCTCTACTATAAGCTATATCATGTTCTTTACAAACTTCATCTAAACCATTAATCCCTCTTTCACCTCTTGCTAATCTCTTTGAAGGCTTTGTACCTGGACCACAAAATCTGTATCCAGGAATATGGAGTTCTACTGGTAAATTCATTCAAATTACACTTAGTTGGATTTAATTTTAAATTATATTTTCGACATCTTTCGAATACATTAAAAGATTTGTATTATGATGTTTAAGGCTACATCCAAAAACAATATCATCAACGTATATTGACTCCAAATGGTAATCTTTTATATTGATAATGTCCTTAATTTATAGAAAATGCTGTTAGTGGACGACTTTCTTTTTCTAATTCTATCTGATGAAAAGAACTAGCTAAATCTATTGTAGAAAAATATTTAGCTCGACCTAATTCATCTAAAATATCTTCGTTTTTTTAAATTCTTATTAATTACTTCTGTATCTGCTAAAATGGATAATAGAGATTGATAGGAAGTCATAAATTATTACATGAAATTTACAAAAAACATACACAATACAACTTACACCTTCACTTGACACATATTTCTTCTTCGCTAGGTCTCGTCGGAGATGGTTTTTACTGGGCCTGGTTGGAAATGGTCTCAACTTTGTCGAAGGCTGCTAACTAGCAGTGGTCCAGGGTGGGCAGCAATTCATGTTTGTTGTTGGAAACTTTTATTTGAAAATTCGTTGCGATAATGTTTTTGTAACGATTATAGAAGTGATTTAAACTTATATATTTAGTCTTTTATTTATTTAGATTAATATGTTTGCACTAATTAATTTTTGTGTTAGTTTTTCACTTAAGATTTAATTTCCACTTATTATTATTTTCACTTAAATTTTAATTTTCTCTTATTATTATTTTCACTTATAATTATTATTTTTAAACTGATGTGGTTGCCTGTGCTTTTATGTCTCTCATAACACTTGCGGTGAATCGTTTTTTAAACCTTTTTGTGCAGAAGAAGATTCCTAAGTAGCAAATCACTAAAAGTGATATTAAGAGTATTGTTCCAGAAATAATGATCGCAGAATAAATTTGTGGACTTTTGTCCCCATTGTGCACCCATTTTGCACTTTCACTACTTTTTTGTATTGTAAATTTTTAGTTGGCAGGATCGCCATGTTGTTCTAATGGTGTTAATTGAAACACGGTTCATGTTAAACCGTAATTTTTATTTCATAATATGTACATAATATATATAAGTTTGCTGAGGAAAGATATATTGCCATTGACGACGGGCGGATGTATGGGATCTTTGACCCGTGCTACTGCATTTATTGCAATGTTGCAAACAGAGATTAATGGCAGTACTAATATTAAAAGTGAGCTTATGGAAGATGATATTAAACCAAATGTATCATTTAAAAATAGTAAACTTCAACATCAAACACGGAAAACTTCTGATGGACCAAGTTTTAGATGCATCTATTATTGCTGAAAACATTTCAAATAATAACGATAATACTGAATAGGATAATGATCAAAACAATGAGGATGTGGATCAAAGCGTACAAAAGGCAAAGGAATGAATTCAAATTTTTTCTAATTCACTAGCTACAATATCGTACTTAGATCAACTTGATAATGATTGGCGACATTCAGAATAAATTTGATTTCACATATGGTGTAAGATATGATCCATAATATAATGAGCTAAAGATTGGTAATGCATCTATAAAATTTGATGGTCAAGATTTAGTAATAGGTAAATTAGCTTATAAAGGAACTCCTGGACTTTATGAATTACTGTTTAAAAAGCATCCAGTTGGTTTTAAAGAAAGTGAAAACTTATTTAGATATTGTAAAACGAACAACTGCTAATTAAAGAAATTATTCGCAAGATGGACAAATTCAAGGTAACGGTTCTTACAAATATAAAAACATTGTCTCCGCTTTGATTGTTCATCCACCTACACCACGAAGACCCCGAACTACCACTTCCCTAATGCGGAAAAGATTGGGAGGTATGTTAAAAGTTTCCAGTAATCCAATAGATTACGTGCATTGAAATGATCCAAATGAGCTTGTAGAAAGGTTACGTCTTTTAGTTGCCTCGCAGACAGCTGGCCATACAGGTCATACTAATGAAATTGTGTCCATCATTGATAAACACATAAATCAAAATAATTAATCTTTGGAAGAACAAAGAATTTATTTCAAATATTAGAATACAGTCAGAGAAATGTATTATAACATTATTTTAACGCTTGAGTCTACTACCTTTCAAGAAAATAGTAAAGAGTATTTAATATCTAATGTAAAAACATGTCACACATTCTACGAGTTTGCTACCATTGAATATGTCGTTGGTTATCCTGCTAATATTGTTACAAATATAAACAAGAAAGAATTTTCAATGAAAGAGCTGGTTAATTTACAACTGAAAGGTGGAGACAATATATCATTTCGAGAAAGGAATGAAGAAAGTACGAATAGCAGTTTATTTTTAGAATTTTTTATATGAGTTCCTATAGGTTTTTAGGAAAATATGAAATCTGATCTTGTATTTACCGAATAGAAAAAAGAGAGGAAAGAAATATGATCTACACATATTGAAACTTATTTTTAAATTTTCATCCCGCTAACAACCTTACTGTGTGTGAAAAGGGAAATCGCACTAGTTTGTTTTATGAATCATATTTGTATTTATAAGTATCTAGATGTTATCTTCTTGATGTTTGACACTACATTTTTAGACAAAGGACATTTCAAATTTCGGTGAGTGAAAAAAAAAATAAATAAAAGTTATTTATATGACATATAATCAAACATTTTGCTGCCACTTGGTGGTGCAGGTTTTTTTTTGGTTATTATAATTTTTCTTTGTCTTTTAATCTGTGTTTTTTTATTATTGTAATTGTGACAGGATCAGGACTAAATATTTTATATGTATTTCTTTTGAAATGTTTAATTTTTTTAAAATTGATTTGTGTTTATTGACAAAACTTTTATTTTATATTTTAACTGTTTAATTAATTTATTTTTAAAAAACATTTTTGTACTTTTATATTGTAGAGCCCTGAAGATGGTGTAAAAATAACACCAAAACGTTGGCAATGAAATAAATATAATGTTCTTCTATTTTTGGTCTTTATCCCACTAAGAAAAACCACTTGAATAACTAAGTAAGACCGCCAATTAAAGAAATCGCAATGAATAGTATTTTACATAATTTTCAAAAAATTCCGAAGAACTTACAAACTGATATGGGAAAGGAATTCTACAACGAACATTTCAAGAAACTAATGAAGAAATATAACGTTAACCATTATAGTGAAAAGTACAAAAAAAGCTTCCATTGTTGAACGAGTTGTTAGAACTATTAAAAATATGCTTTGGCGTTCTTTTAATTTAGCAGGATCTTATAAATGGATTCATACGTTAGAAGAAATTGTTCATAAATATAATAATACAGTACATTCTACAATAAAATTAAAACCTGCTAATGTTACCTTAAAAAATGAGAAAGCTATATTAAAGAAAACGTACACTTATTTGAAAATGGCTGCCAAAATATCAAAATTTAAGCTTGGGGATCATGTGAGAATTAGCAAATACAGAGAGGCATTTAAAAAAGGATACACACCAAACTGGTCAAGTGAAATTTTCATCATAAAAAAAATAAAATTAACTAATCCAACAACTTACTTATTACAAGATGAAAAAGGTGAAGCTATAAAAGGAGGCTTCTATGAGCTGCAATTACAGAAAGTAAAGCATCCTGGAGTTCACTTAGTTGAAAAAATGTTGCAAAAAAAGCATAATAAAGTTTCAGTTAAATGGCTAGGTTCTGATAAGAAACATAATAGTTGGATTAGCAAATATAATGTATTGTAAAACACTTAATGTACCAAAGCTTACAACAAATAAACATTTTTAAAATATGTTATTAGATTTCATTTATACAACGCAAATATTTCAACTTTTGAAATATTAAGCGTTTGCACAAACTATTTATTTTAATAATTCATGTAATTAAAAATAACACTGTAGGAAGTATTTGCATTGAGGGATTGTAATAAAAAATTAGTTTTAGTTGTATTATTTATTAGAAAAGTATTAACATTTTATTTAGAATCACTTTTTTCAAAATAAGAGCTTGGAATGTTTAGATTTATCCGTATCCATAAAAAATCTGCAGTTCCACATGGAATACACTTTGTGTTCGGTAGTTCGGTTTCTCCACCACATCTGATACATTTGTATTTAACTGGAACAGACATATTGCACAGAATAAGCACAACTGGTGTTATAAAATAATTGAGCTACACTGCAGTGGAAATAATTTATAAATTTCCCATATATACCACTTTCCTATAAAAAAATAACGCAGGCGCATATTTAGTTTAATAATATGTGTAAGACTAGGGTTAATGGTCTTACATCGGATGTCATCCAGAAGGTGACTTTGAACCTGATGCTGAAACGCTACACGGTTTCAATGAAATAACACCGGTTACTGACATTAGAAATTTCTATTTATAGACAGAGGTCAATAACTTGAAGTGGACGGTAACCTGATACCGGACGTTGTCTAGACGTCACATGGTTCTTATTTTAAAACATAATCAATGATACCGGATGCTAGCATCAGCGGTTTTTATTAATAGATTAAGGTCAATCACCTGTAACAGACGGTGACCTTGAATATAACACCGGATGCTGTCCAGACATCACGTGGTTTTTATTTATAGATTAAGGTCAATAACCTGTAACAGACGGTGACCTTGAACCTGACACCGGCTGCTGTCCAGACATCACGTGAATCCAAGATCAATGGCACCGGATGCTAGCATCAGCGATTTCTATTTATAGACCGAGGTCAATGACTTGGAGCAGAATCGGCACAGCTTATCTACTAGCCTTCTAAAAACGGATATCTAAAATCTCTAAAATAAGGATTCATGATTTGTCAATAAGAAGCAGAAAAACACTGACAACATAAGCTATTTTTAGAAGAAATAAATCACATGTTTAAAATATAAAACTACATTTAATTAAAACTCATCGTTGGCTGTTCTTTCTTTTTACTAGTTCTGGTCCGAACTTGTAAAAGGTCCTTGAAATTTAAGTTCTGTTTTTCTTCACTGGAATACTCTGCGACCTGCAATATATTTATTATCTTGTCTCCAATTGTTTGGATGTCAAGAATTTGATTCTTGTTAGCTTCAATATTTGTAGGTTTTTCAGATTCAATGTCTCCTTAGTATCTTCAAGAGTAAACCACACCATGCATGATTAAGGTGTTTTTAATCCGTAGTTCTAGATTATTTTCTTTAGCAATTTTTAAGTTTTTGCGTAATAAATTATTACGAATATGAGCAACGGAAATACGTTGTATTTCTAACTTTAATTGGTGATTTATAACTTCAATAAATAAAGGACGTATTATGTGTTCCGCTTTTTTTACCTATTCGATGAATGTCTCTTTATATCAGAGAAATTGCATTCAACACTAAGTAGTTCATGTATAATATTTAACACATTCTTGATATCCATTCCATTTTCTTCTTCCTAAAACACTAATATTTTTTAGTTATTATTCAGCTGCTAATAATCTATTTTTTAAGATTTTTTTCTTAATTTCCTCGTTTTCAGCTTTCAGGGTGTTAAGTTTCTTTTTAATTTATGTTTATGTTTTATATTTCCTTCTTGAGTGCCATCGTATTTGTAGACAACTGTTGTTTTATAACATCAGTTTTTTTCAACATATTTTGCAGCAAATCATAAATCGCTTTATTTGTTACACTATTTTCTTCCCTGCCTTTATTTTATTAAATAGGTATGAGCCGTGTTTCCCACTGAGCTGTATTTATAGATATGAAAAATATTTTTATTTCAGGAATATATTACAGTTTATTCCTCCTAGTCCAATACTTACAGTTTTATCACATTTTCTACTACAGTTTTCAACAAAATGCATAGAGAACTAAAATACACGACTTTACTCTGCCACTCAAGCATTAAAGATAAATATATTAATATATTTCAATAAAGTTAGAATCGGCCGAGGACCTTAATTATTATTTAATACAAAGAGATAATGAACGTCCCGTATTATTTGTACTGTATTTTTTAATATTTAAAATAAATATTTTTAATTAAATTCAGTTTCATCTATATAAGATCTGAATAAGTTTAACTGTTTATTAGAACTATTTAAATTTAGAAAAAAATGCATTTTTCTGAAACGAATACGCTATTACTTCTGAAGTAAACATTATTTGTTTATTCAAATCATTTGGCGTATACCGGCGACCATCTGCCCACTTGTTGATACTTGCTAACGACATCAGCAGCGCGCGCTCTATACTCTTCGGTGAAGGCCTTCTAGTCAGTGTCCACGGACCCCATCCAGTCTTCAGCATCCCTCACACCTTTTCTTACTCCATACCACCTCCCAAACAAAATTGTCTTCGATGAAAACCTGATCATAGATGATTACCCTAGTGCAATCTAAGTACATACTCTAAACACCAGCGACATATATAAAATCCAAGTGGAAAAAATGTGAGAAAAAGCATCTGGGTGGTATGTTAACTCTTTGGTCATTGGATATATTGTGTTGGGACTTTTGTATTCGATAAAGGTACCCCTATCAAGACTAGGATATCTCGTCTAGATGATTTTTTACAATGGACTTTAAGGTAAACAATCTATAGAAAACATAATTGTTATCCTATCCTATTCAGCATCTTCCACCCCTCTGACGTCACCACCATACCCCACATAAACAATCATCTTTTTTCTCTTACTTAGATACCCTCTCTCACATCAAATCCTTTTCGACGACGACCTTCTGGTCATCGATGACGGACTCCTTCATGTCTTCAGCATTCTTAATCTCTTATGGCGTCGACACCACACTCTACACAAGCAGCCATTCTTACTTAAATAGGGGGTATTTACCACATTAAATTCTCTTAGGTGAAAGCCTTCTGGTTATTGATGATGTTTTCAGCATTCGCCGCCCCTCAGACGTCACGATCACACTCTATACAAGCAGTCATCCTTTTCTTCTTACTCGGATATTCCCTTTAATACTAGAGCCTCTTCGATGACGACCTTCTGGCTATTGACGATGGACCACCCCTTCTTCAATATCCCCCACCCTCCCTGACGACCACCTCAATACACAGAAGCAGTCATCTGTTTTCTCACTCTGACATCCCCTCCCACACTAAATCCTTCTCGACACCTCTGGTTATTGACCATGAACCCCACCCCTTCTTCACCTTCTTTTAGTCATTGACGATTTCGATGACATCCAACAACTTTTTCAGCATGACCTAAGATGACATCATCCCCGTGGCTGCTCGCTGTCCGCATTTTAACCCGCAACTTGCTCGCAACGTGGTCTGGAATTCCTCCTCTACAACTATGTTTAACTTCTCGAAAATCATATAGAAAAATTCAAGAAGGGAAATTAAAATTAAAGCATATCACAAAAAAGTAAGTGATAATTTTGACGTGACTACAAATTTGATACCGCTTTTCATTTGAGAAATAATACATGCACAATTATAACACGCGCTTCTTTCATATCCTAGAATATTACGAGTAGAGTAGAGTAGAGTAGATGCATTTAAATTTATATGTGCGCAATTTGAACATAAAAATATGTTAGCTTGCATTATGTTATTATGAATAAAATTGGATAAGAATAATTCAGGTTCAGGAATAATCAGGTTGAGTATAGCCACGGTTTGTGTAGCACGCCGGACGTGTGTGCTAATATTAAGTGCTTAAAACCTATAAAAACTAACGCATATAAAGTAAAATGTGAAAAATGTTGTGGTTGGTTTCACAGAGACTGTGCCAATCTCACAATAGGTCAGATCCAGAAATTTAGTAGAGAGAAAAACGTAGTGGATGGAAAACGTTGGGAATGTAAATTCTGCAATGTTTCTACTAAAAATCTGAATCAAGAAATTTCCAACAGCAATGAACCAATAATAATGAATGACTCTATTGTAAACAGACTTAAGGATGAAAATACTAATTTAAAGGAACTCATTCGGGAATTAAGGGATTATAACGTCTTAATTAAGGAGAATAAACAACTTATCGAAGAAAAGATCACTGTCTTAAAAAACAGATAGATACTTTGAAAAAACAAGCAGGGCAAGAAACCAAGAATGTCGATCGGAATAGAAAACATAGATCAGATAGTCAAATATCGATTACTACTCCACAATCAGCTCCTGATAATAAAAAAGATATATTCCTATGTCCCCCAAGGAATAACAATCCATCAACAGATATATCTAACCCTGAAAAAACGAATCCTACCATCGCAATTACTAAAGACGCTCCTATCACTTGGGCACAAGTTACCGCGAATAAATCTGAAAATACTAAACACGTACCTCTCAAATCTCTCCGGCCCAAGAAAAATGTTTTCATGGGTACAGCAAAAGTAAATAACACTGATAAATTCACAGGGCGGGATGATAATCATAAGAAATCATAAGGTGCCAGACAGCGTAGATGATGAAATAATAAAAAAATTTATTATAAATAAAACGAATATAAATAATGAGGAAGATGTATTTGTGAGGCATTTACATACACGAATTGAACAGTCTAGACCTAACAGTAGATGCTTCCAAGTAGGCATTAAATTCGATCTAAAGGACATGGTGTATGATCCCAAAAAAAAAAAATTTGAAGAACAAGGGCATAAAATCGAAAATCAGTCCCAAACGATGCAGGAAAAATTAGAAAAGAAATTGGAAGACCAGGGACAGACGATGCAAAAGAAATTAGAAGAACAGGGACAGACGATGCAAAATAAATTAGAAGAACAGGGACGGACGATGCAAGAGAAATTAGAAGAACAACGGCGTAAAATGGAAAACCAGACGAAAGAAATGCAGTTAGAAAAATTGGAGAATACACTAGAAGAAAAACTAGAAGAGCAGTCACATAAAGTAGAAACACAAGTAGAAGAGAAACTATTGGCACAAAAAAAGGAAATAGACGAAGAAATAAACTTGGTTAGAGAAACCTGCGAAGAACTTCGACATAAGCTAGACAACATAAGAAAGGATGGCGTTATAAAATCAGAAGGATCTGTTATCCGAACTCAGAAGACGAAACCCCCTGAATTCGACGGTAAGGTTTCCTGGAATGTATATCTGCGTCAGTTTGAAGCAGCAGCTGCAGCAAACGAGTGGTCTGATTTCGCAAAGGCTACTGCTTTAATAGTTGCTCTACGAGGGGAAGCTCTTGACGTCTTACAAGGAGTTCCTGATGGGCAGCAAAATAACTACGACATTCTAAAACAGCATATGGAAATGAGATATGGGGATAAGCACCTGCAGCAAGTGTACCAGGCACAATTGAAAAATCGTCACCAACAAAGTGGAGAGAATTTACAACATTTTGAGACCGATGTTGCCAGATTGGTTCGATTAGCTTATCCAACAGCCCCGTTCGAATTCTTAGATCATCTCTCCATTCAAGTTTTTACTGACGGTCCAAGAGATTGTGAAACCCAGCAGGCACTGCGACTCGTTAGACCTAAAACTTTGAATGACGCCCTCTCGCATGCACTCGAATTCGAGGCAGCCAAGATGGCATCTGGTAGACATGTTAAAATTCGTCCCATCAGTGATAACAGCGATAATATGACAAATGGAGACATAATGAAGACGCTGAAGGAGATTATTGATAAGTTCAGCCCAACTACTAGGACAAAGAAAGAACAATCTGATAGTCGAAGGGATCGCCTTGTTCAATGCTGGAACTGTGGACAGATGAGACATCTGAAGAGACAGTGTAGAGCCCCAGTTGCAGATCAACAAAGGCGCGACTCCCAAGCGGCAGTCTCCAGGGAACATGTTAAAATGCGAACCATCAGTGCTAACAGCAACAGTACGGGAAATGGAGAGTTAATCAAAACACTGAAGGAGGCCATTGATAAATTCAGCCTAACTACCAGACCAAAGAGAGGACAACCCGATAGACGAAGAGAACGCCCACTTCAATGTTGGAACTGTGGGCGGGCGGGTCATCTAATGGAACAGTGTAGAGCGCCAGTCGCGGATCGGCAATGGCGCGACTCCCAGGCAGGCAAGGAACATGGAAACACAGATGCTCTTTCTAGACTTTGTCCGACCAAAGGCAAACACTGTAGTAGTCTTGAAAGGAAATAGGAGATCTCCTCAGCTCCATGCAAGGTGGTAGCAGCTCAACCTGAAGACAGCTGGAGTTCAGCGGCGATTCGGGAAGACCAGCAAGCTGACTGTGACATCAAGCCTTTACTAGACTGGAAAGAAGCCATCAACCGACCGTCTTGGGCAGCAGTCAGTACTAAAAGCCCAGCATTAAAGAGTTATTGGGCTCAATGGAATTCCCTGGTGTTGGAAGACGGTGTCCTAAAAAGAGCATGGGAGAACAATGACGGAACGGAGGTCAAGAAACAAGTACTACTCCCGAGGTCCCGGGTCAAGGAAGTGTTGCAGGAAGTACAAGGAGGTACTGGTAGTGGACATTTCGGTATCAATAGGACTCTACAGAAGATTAGGGAGCGTATCTACTGGCATTCCCTCTTCCCAATAAAGAGACCACGACCGTAGCAGAAGCCCTAGTCAACAACCTGTTCTGCAGATTTGGTATGCCCATGGAACTACATTCAGATCAGGGCAGAAATTTCGAATCAGGTGTGTTCCGAAAGGTCTTATGGGAATCCGAAAAACCAGGCCCACCCCACTGCACCCCCAGTCAGATGGTATGGTGGAACGCTTCAACGCCACACTAGAAACCAATCTGAGGATGTTTGTGAACAGAACCAGATAGACTGGGACAAGCTCATTCCACTCTTCCTGTTAGCTTACCGCTCAGCCGTCCATGAAACTACTGGGAAGACTCCCGCAAAGATCATCTTTGGAAGAGATTCCCGCAAAGATCATCTTTGGAAGAGAGCTTCGCCTTCCCGCAGATATGGTATTTGGCCGTCCTGCGGAACAGCCCACAGAGCCAGACACTTATACCCATGAGCTAGAACGAAGACTAGCAGCCGTACCCGACCAAGTCAGATCTCGAATGCGACTAGAGAGCGATAGCATGAAGACT
The DNA here is from genome assembly GCA_025584915.1 of Monochamus saltuarius. Taxonomy (NCBI): domain Eukaryota; kingdom Metazoa; phylum Arthropoda; class Insecta; order Coleoptera; family Cerambycidae; genus Monochamus; species Monochamus saltuarius. Next base: position 34,051,135 of record CM046723.1, read on the forward strand.
CGATACGACGTCCGGGCCAATACAGTCGGATTCCAACAAGGTGACCTGGTGTGGCTGTATAACCCCACTAGGAAAGAAAGGTAAATCGCCTAAACTACAGAACCGTGGGGAGGGCTCCTACACCGTCATTAAAAGAATCGACGATGTCGTCTACCGGATACAGAGAACTCCCAGGAGTCCGTGACAATATAAATATTATGTTCGAAATGTTTATCAACTTTATTACTGAAGCTATAGAAAATTATTTCCCTTCAAAATCGTATATAATAAACAAACAAAAGAAGTCAAATGCAGCCTGGTTTAATGATAATCTGCGCCGACAACGCAGTCACTTGCACTTTCTTTTAAGTTTATATAGGCAAAATCCAACTGTTGGTAATAGAGAAATATATAATAAATTTAAATTAAGGTATCGTCAGGAAATCACTAAAGCTAAAATACGATCAAATGACAGCTACATTAAACAACATAATAACCCTGTCCGAACTGCTTGGAACCTAGTTAAAGGTGTACATAAGGTACCCAGTCATAGTTTTCAGAGTTTCATCAAGCGTATCATCTGACGAATTTAATGATTATTTTATAAATGCTGCTGACATCATAATAAGCGGGTTACCATCCAACAATAACAACTTTAAAACATATTTACAACAATTTACACCCTTAATCAAATTTTCCTTTTCAGATGTTTCACCTTGGGAAGTTGCTAATGTCGTTAATAATCTAAAAAATAAAATATCAATGGATGCTTACAATTGGTCATCCAAAATTCTTAAAGGTATAACTAGCAGTATATTAACTCCAGTCACTTGTCTAATTAATTATTCCATCAATGATAAATTTTCCACAATGTCTTAAAATCTCGAAAGTCGTCCCGATACATGAAAAAGATAATGTTAACGATCCATCGAATTACAGGCCTATTTCTGCTGTGCCTGCTTTAACTAAAATATTCGAGAATATATTGAAGAACCAAATTGTAACTTATTTTGAGTCAAATAAACTTTTTAACTGCCATCAATATGGTTTTCGGAATAACCTTTCAACTACTTTGGCCATTGATTATTTAACAACAATTAAATGATGGCTTTGAGAATGCTGAGTTTGTTGCTTCCCAATTTCTAGACTTAAAAAATGCATTTGACTATGTGTCGCATAATATCCTTATAAATAAATTATACTTTTATGATTTCTCAGGAGAAAGTACAAGATTAGTAGAATCTTATTTAAATGATAGGGTTCAATATGTTCAATCAAACGGGGTTAAGTCTAGCATAAACAAAACTATCCATGGTGTGCCTCAGGGTTCTGTATTGGGACCTCTGCTATTTTTAATGTACATAAACGACTTTCCCACTTCTTTAGATGGAAATATTAATAGTGTGTTATTTGCTGACGATACTAATATAAAAGAAGAAAGAATAATAGAAATAAAGACTTAACTTTGTTAACAGATAAATTAAATAATCCAGATTTTGTTAAATTCTTAGGAGTCCACCTGGATTATAAATTGTTATGGAAACAGCATGCCATTTATATTTGTTCCAAAATATCAAAGAATATATTTGCTCCGTACTCTTTCATACAAAGTATCTAGAAATATACTAATAACTGTATATCATAGTCTCATTCACTCTGTTTTGTCTTATGCAATCCTTGTCTGGGGCCACGCTCCCTCGAGTCGACAAGTGTTTTCACAACAGAGAAAGGCTATAAGGATGATATCGGGTTTAAACTATAGAGATGACTGCAGAGATCAGTTTATTAAATTGAATATACTCACTTTTCCATGTACTTATATATTCCATTGTCTTGTGTATGTTAGGAACAATAACAATAGAGTCATTTAACTGTAATCATAACATTCACACTTATAATACCCGTAATAAAAACTACCTCTCAAATAAACAGCTAAGACTAACAAGAACGCGAAATGGTACAGGTTATTTGGGTTTAAAAATTTTTAATGCTCTTCCTGATTATGTAAGGATTTTAAAGATAAATAGTTCTAAAAGAAGAATTAAGAATTATTTATTGAGAAATGCGTTATATGAATTCAATCAGTTTTTATCAAGTGACTTCCACGGTATTTAATTGTTTGTCTTAACTGTTTGTTAGTTCGTATTGTCTATACCTATTTAACATGTTTTGATTTGTATGCTTGTAATATATTTAATGGTATTTTAGTCTGTATTTATTTTACATTAATTTTATCTATCTTTATATAAATTTTTAACTTTCTTAAAAATATAATAAGTGATCTAGCGTATTAAAATTTGTTCGTTTCTTTTTTCTTTTTTGACGTGTGTAAACTCTGGTGTATATTGACATGAATTGTAATAAATAAATAAATAAATAAAAAATAATTATTTAGTTTTCGAGTTTTTGCTAAACACTGGACACTCATAAAAAAATAACAGTACTTGGGTATATAAGTTTATTTTTTAGAATCTAGGATTGGATCTTTCGGGAAATTTACTTATATTTTCATATGAAATTTGCAGTTTCTTAATTTTCTACAACTACTAAAGAGAAAATTGTTAGTAGATTTATTGAAAAATATATATGTAGTATCTTATTAAAATATATGATCACGTATAATTCAAAAAGTTTGAACTTATTAAAAAATATTGCTTAGCTACTGAATTCTACGAAATACTGTACAAAAATAAAAAATATTTCAAATAAAAAAGTTACTTGATGTCACAATACGATGTTAATTGTTTTAAATTTATTTAAAAAAATATATGTATATCAGACATATAAACTATAGAATAAAAAATGTGGAGATATGAAGCTGTGGTGTTCTCCTATATAATTACCGAAAAGTTAAACCAAACAAATACATATTAAAATGGACCTATAGAATGTTATATTTTAAAAATTAAATAAAATAAGTTTGGGTTTTACAAAATTAACACCTTATTAGATACCTTACCATTTAAAATATATGCTCAACATTTGTAAATAAGAATTATGTTGTCATACTTTAGTCATAGTAGGTACTTGTCATTTATTTACCAATAATGCAGTCATCGCAGCGAGGCCCTGAAGTTAAATTAGCACATCGCAAACAATATGCATTAGCTTTAGGTCCCTCCTTTAAGTTTTCATTTATATAATCATAATCTATATAATCTTCCGGATCCAAATCTGTACTATTATCAACACAGATAGAGCTATGCCCATGGCAATAATCTAAACACGGTATACAAGATCCAGAATCTGCTGGATTGCCAACAAAGAAAGGTTTACATTTCTCACATTGCATACCCTAAAAAAATGTACTCACTACATAAATATGTTAACACCAAAGAGAGAAACTTACCATAGTATTATTATGACATAACAAACATTTATCTAGTTTATCAGGACCTTCACAATTAGCATGGCCATTACATTGACATTGAATACTGCAGTTGGCACCAACGTAACCAAAGTCACACTGACACTTATTAGGTTGAACGCACTGGCCACGAACACAGCCTAAATAAATGATTAATTAATAACTATTAAGCCTCCTTCAAAGAGTAATGTAGTCTTGCTGGCAACATCCTCACCAGCAGTTTAATTTCTATGAAATAAAGATTTCACAAAGTCGGTTTTGTTTTTGCTGGTTATGCAATGCACATACAACTGTTTCTCCGCGGGATAGTTAAAGTTGTAAATTTTGAACTTCATCCGAGTTGAAGAGCGACAAGAGGGGAATACTATTAATTTTATTGGCTGAAAATTACATGATTTCGTGTTGCTGGCAACACTACATCGTTCTCTGAAGGTAGCTTTATACATATATTATAACTTTATTTAACAATAATAAAAAATATTCATACAATATTCCGGAACTGAAAATTTGTAAATGGAACTTTTTCTTTTTAAAAAACTGTTATTTTATATAGAAGCAACCAGGCATTACTACTGTTAAGAATATGTATGATTATTTTATATAAAGCTCTAGACAAGCGTGCGGCTGGCTAAGATGTATTATTTTGATAGAAAGGTTTAGCGGAAAATGAAACGTAGTAAAACGTTTGTTAGCCAAGCATTGAATCATATTTTACAAAGCCAAATGAATATCATAATATATCACTCAAGTAACATTAATTAAAAATACATAATAAACATATTTTTAGACATGAATCATTTATAACTTTATCCGGGAAAATGTGGGAAATCTTTCGGGTGCAGATAGAACATGAAAAAATAACTATGACAAGTTCCTATAACATTTTTCCTACAGGCCCTTCCTACGGAGATGTTTCGGTGAAGGACGTCGCTGGAAATCAGTTTTTCTTGAATAATTTTTAAAGTACTTAATATAATTTAATAAAAATTTAATGTGACAGAGACTAGTAAGGACCTTTCAAAATAGTGTCCTTGAAACATATTTAGCTTGTTTAGTTTACCAGGGACGGGCTAAGCTTTACAACTTAATGCCTAAATTTATAACACCCTGTATCATAAAAACTTTAAAATAATAAATCTAAAGACCATCTTATTTTGTGCACAACAAGAGCTATCCTTTAAAGGTACTCATGACAGCGAACCTTTTATGCTGGAAAAAAACTGAAAAAAAAAGATAGAAAAATGCTTTTAGAAAATCAGATTTGGTTGCTTAGGATGTGTGATTTTCCGCCTGCCTGTTGTATTTTTTGTTTTTTTATCCTTATATATTCTGTAAGCATGCCAGCTATTCTTCCTCATTGCCCTCTCCATCGTATCTACATCGTTAATCGCGAATTTTTTAATAAAGTTATAATATCAATTCCAGTCTTTCTTTTTTTTCTCTTCACATATTAGCTATCTTTGCCCAAAATTGTTCTTTTTTTAGTTTTACTTAGTTTAGTTAAGGGTCCATAGGAAGAGCACCATTAGGTGAATTTATGGTTCCTTTTTACCAATTATTGTAACTACTCACATTATTATGTATGTACTATAACATGATTTTATTATTTTTTGGTACATAAATGTGTATTATTATTATTATTATAATTTACAGTAATTATTATAAATAATATTTTACACTGCAGGTTATTATACAGGGGAATGTTCCATGTAAAAATGAACGTTACAAACTGCAATAAATTATATGGTTTGTATTTATTTGTATTTTTTTATTTTATTTTTTGTTACTCGCCTCGGACAAATTTATCTGGCTACGAACCTGGAATCTACTATTTTTTATGCATTTCAAAATGTTATTCGAAGGTTTCCCTGTGCCGTATTACAAAAAAAAAAATCGGCATCCCTGGATATTTTGAATATTTCCTTCTTGCAACTTCTAACAATTTTTTCAAGAAATATTTATGACTTTTTAATTTCCGTTATTGTTAACAATTGAACATTTCCTGATATGAAAATATTTATAAAATTTTAAAATTATCATAAAACCTGAATACAAAATATTCCCAAATTTCCTAGCATTGAGCTTAATTTAATCAGTCACAATGCCGGATAAGCAAAAGTCGATACATTAAAAGTATGAGTAGTTGTCAAAATAATAACATTAACTAAATGAAGGTAATTACAATCCTGAAATAACATATTAAATATATGCACATTTACAATTCTAGTTTTTTTAATTGGAAACAACTAATTTTGAAGTTTGAATGAATATTTAAGTACTGCATCTAACGTTCAATGTCTGTACGTCGTTGGCGGCTCTGCTGCCAAATGTCATCGATAGTACCTACTAACTGTAAAAATGTTTACTGTTGTAATTTAGCTTATATTCTATTGGCATTTTATTTAAAGCCAAAGCTGAAATTATGAAATTGTTGCATTATTCCCTTATCATTGCATTCGCATTAATATATCACAGACATTTTATGTAAGAGTACCAAACCCTATATTTAAAACTTTTATGGTTATTTTCTTTAAATTCCTTTTTTGAAATCATATTTAAATATATACTTACTATCGCAAAAAATAAGCGTCTAATACACAATATCCAGAAACTGAAACCGTTCCATGAAAGAGGAAACGGTAAGAATTAAAGATTGCATTTTCATTTCTTGAAGCAGAACCAATAACGCGAGGTATATACTTTTCTATTTTAAATTTATTACTTCAAAAATCATCTATACTCGTGAAAAATACAACGTACATTACTATCATATTACCAAATCTATTAGGACATAAACTTTTCTACTAAATACCGACTACTTCAGAATAAAGTAGTTACATACATTATGCAACACACAATACAACAAAGAATTATTATAATTATTAACATATATTTTATTTGTCCTAACAGTAATAATTATTTTGCTATAAAATAAATTCAAATTGAATCGATTTCTTGAAAATATGGGAAATCACATTCTACGTGCAATCTAATATTTGTATACCAAATTTCGTCGTTTAGCTGTCCCAGCAACCGAGATATACCCAATGAAACATTTTCTATATATAATTTTAAGACAAATTTATAAAAATATAATTGTTTTGTAGCTATAAAATTGACTAAAAACTAATATCAATTTGAATCAGTTACTTAGTGGAAGTGTTCAAAGATCGGCTAAAATGTCAAAATGACTATAACTTGAAAACGAATGAAGAAAGGAATTAATAATTGCATTTGTCTTAAAAATCGAAATATTGTTGTGTCCACAACTTGCTTCTGGCACATACACACGCACGTGCGTAACTTAATGCATGCATGGGTGTTCACTGCGTAAGCAATAAGTTTATTTTTGTTTACAATGTTTCTGCGTGACAATGAGCTATAGCTTTGAGTTTTAAAAATTTTCTTAGTAAATTTAGTTAGATTAATTTTTATTTTAGATGTTTATTGAACCCAGCCTTACAGTAGCTTTTCAGTCTTTCACGGGCGGTGCTGTTATTTAACCTATAGTGTTTTTTGGCTTGTTATGCGGTGACATAAGTAACTAATCGCTGCTAGTATCATAACTAAAGTGCACATCCCTAGCCTTAGCTGGGATTTTTTAACCTGATTCTGTTGAGTAATTTTTGTAAATATCTATCTTTAAAACCTAATGTAAAATATCGATACTAATATGAGATATATATTGCTTTTAGAAAATAATTTGTAGCTGTTCGATAAATACATTAAATTGAATCATCAAATAATCAACCCAAAATTACATTTATCCCGTAAAGCTAACCAATAAACAGTCCAATCGGGCTATAATAATCAAAAATAGGTTTTTGAAGAAATTTATCGTAAGTCTGTTGAGTATTTTTAACAAGTTCGTATTGCAATTGAATTTCTAGTGAAGGAACAATCGCGAACAAGAGTTGAAAGACGAATGATGTCAACCTATACTGTACTCAGCTATATGTATATAGATTCAATGCTCCATTGACGTCATTGAACAACTCGATGCTGAGACTAAGCCAATTTATTGTTTTATTGTATAGAGTTCAGAATTTTTAGATCTTATTAATCTCTGCTCTCGCTTCTTAATGTTCTGATTGAATAAACAGTTAGTAAAGTCTTTGAATCTGTCTTACGGCCGAATTTGTAAGTTCCTTCCTTTATCCTTATATTTGACGGTTTTCAACCATATATGAATACATTTTTGCCTTGGGTTCTGCAAATTCCCTCATTATCTTGCCGTTATTATCGTTTTTCCTGAGCCCTACTTCTTTCTTATTCACACGAGGCATGCCAAACAAATTATTCTCAAGATATTTCGATGTGTCAAGGCGGTGGATGTTTCTCTTCATCCCCTCATAGAGGTAAAGTCGTATATAAAACTTTCCGTGTCAGTGTATAATAATTTTGCCCTGTTTGTATAATATAATCGCGATGAAGGTCATGTATAATTTTAGAAAGGTCCAAAACGCTAAATCCGACGTAAATCGCCTTGTTAAATTTAATTTTAAGTCTATTCATCTCAATAATAACCGTGTCTTCATCGAAAATCGTTAAACTATTAAAATTTGTCTTAGTGATGATCTTTTTCACTTTAAATTTACCGTCCCACATTGTAACTAATTTCACGTCTTTATGTTCCATTGTATTCCGTATACCGCGTTATTAATTAATTTATAAAAGTTTTTTTTGAATTGTATACATCGTTTCGACTGTCTGTAATGGCTAACTTAACCACTCTTTGAAAAGAGTGTAGTCATAATTTTGGATATTTAACGCTGGATGGAACCATTTACTATGGAGTTCATGTAGTTCGGGTGGCCTATATGTCAACATTCAAAATATAACCGATTTCAGAGTCAACCGGTAAATCACTGTAGAATCCATCAACAGGTATCCATTCGAATTTCCTCAGTGGGGAGGAGACATCTCCGCACTGTATAAGTTATTTACATCGTAATACATGAAGTATCCAACTCACTGTGATTGTATGCTGCGCCCATGTACTTGTTGTTGGCCTTTGAGTACCTATTCGATACTTGGGCTACACCGCCCCTAATTAATGCCTTTCTCTATGATCAAGATCATGTAAGAGTATATGAGAAGTTCCAATGTCTGCTTGGTTATTTTGAGCAAAACATCGAAAATCTGTCTTGATGACGTGTAGTATTGCAGGGGGGCCAAGCCTTTTAACAGTTTTCCATGAAAATTTCAAAAATTAGTTACTATAGAAGCCATCTTGTTGATAAAATTGTTGTTGATAAAGAAAAACACTTTTCCTTGGTTAATAGCCTAAATACCTCATTAGTCACAATGCAATTTTGTAATTTGTTTTTGGTTATCATCGAGAAAGGAGGTCAATTTTTCTATTTTATCTGACATGCATCAAAATAAGTCAATAAATCGCAGCTTGACTCTGATATCTTTTACATCTATAATAAAGGAAATGTATTCATCCTTATTTATAGATAAAAGTGAAATTTTGCCATCAAATTACGTTGACAAATTTAGTATCACAAGCTCATATGAACTTAAACAATGGAGGACCATGGGTATCACGTGTCGTGTCGGTATAATTTAAATTTCTGGAATTGTGACAAATTTTGATGTCAGAGTCGGTAAATGGCTGCTTACATACATGACAAACCTTGGCTTTGAAATGTTCTAGAAATTGTGTGGTAATCCACTGGTTTAAGATGAAATAAAATATCGTTTACCTCATCGGTGAAACGCTCAAGTTCACGGACGAACTGTTGTTGGCAATCATTGCCTCGATATATGTTGAAACGAGAAAGGCTCTCATCGTAGGAGAATTTTAGATAGTACGCGACACTAAAGATTGAATAGCTTTTGCATCCGTTGAGTATTTAAGTTTAGATTAGCATCACTACAGGGCTCCAAAATACATTCGAATTCCGCATACACGGCAAACGGTATTCTTTCTTTGATAGGATAATTTTTAAATTTTAAAAACTTTTCTTGATCAATTGGTAGCTCAATTTAAATGTATCTGAGATAGATGTAAAGCAAAAACTATGTTTCATAAAATACAACATAGATCGTTATTTTTAATATTAATTACAAACTTTTTATTTAAAATAAATTTTGGCATCTCAGAGAATTTCAACTAGCTGTGTGAATAACTATTAATGTTAACACATAGCCCGATTATTTCCAACAAGCTCCAACCACTGTGTCTCTGTTCGAAGCTTTCTAATTTATACAATATAGGTTGAATCACATTATCTTTCCACCATCGTTTTAAATCGGTATTATTATGGATAATTTAATGTTTTGTTCCACAAGATTTTAAATCAACTTCACCGTCATTCAATTTCGCGAAGTTTTCTTCAAAACCTATGTTAACTTTGAGCATGAAATCTTTTAAAGTCTTGTTAACTTTAATTGAAAAACTACGAGACAAGTTTTTTAAAAACTACTTAGATTCAATATAAATTCACGTTTACTATTATTCTCGATAGGACCCGACTGTTGAAACATGATTCAACATCGTGCCTCATTTCTTTTTATCAGGAAGTCCCAACGTACCACCACCAGTCACGTGTTTTTAATTTTTTTAACTGTTCGCGATAATATTTCAAAAAAATTTTCCAACGGGAATATATTCTCATTTTCATTAATTTTATGAATTTTATTTTCCTATTTAAAATCTGTGTATTTTGATTTACCGGTCGTCACTTCATTTTTTTTTGGATAGCCTGATAATAGCAGAGCTAACTTGTGAAACTGTATGTATCTTCACACGATATTATTAATTAATACCTATTTAAAACTTAATATAGCAAGGCACGAGTTAATATAACAATCTGACCCAAATGAATTTTGAAAACAACTGACGCCTTGCCAAATGGTCAAAAAGAGCAAAAATGTGAAGCAATTTTTTTTCCAAAATTACAGACATTCAAGAGCGGATATCTCGAAAACTATACAAGATATCGAAAAATTTGACTGAATAAAACTTGTAGCAAATTTAATCAGCTTTTATTTTATACAGAATAGTTATGTCGATAGGACGCATAGTTTCCGAGATATAAGCAAAAAACCGAAAAATGAGACTTTCAAACACCCCCCACCCCCTGGCTTAAGGGCTATGGGCGGGGACTTTTGATATGTTCACCTCCTAACTAGTCCAAACAAAGTTGCGAAGTCAAAAATTGTGTTCCAAGCATTTCCCTCTATACCTGTTTTTGAGCATTCGTTGCTTGGACTAACATAATTCCTGAAAGTACATTATTGAAGTCAAGTATTGTTTACATTAGCACTGAACAATCTCTATGAGTCATACCGATATCTGACAAAATAACACGTAATCATATTAAAATTCTAGGAAAAGAGCATGACTCATCGTTGCAAGTGTTTAAGTATTTGCCGACTGCTCTGGTAAACAACAAGTTCTGAGAGTAAAATTCCAAGAAAACGCTCTTTGATATTTTCCGATATCCGTACCAGCACATCAAGCTCCTGGAATAAAACAATAAATTATATTTGTTTAACATAAACACAGGCTGATACGACATCACCATCAGCTCTGAATTAGCAGGCTTGGCATCCTTGAATCATATGTCTATTTACATTTCCACGAATGAATCACTCGATAAAACTGATATGGAACTTTTTAAGTCATGCCGACTTGAAATGGTAAACAACCTATCCAACAAAAGCCTTATCGCTTATTTATTATTTATTACCCACTTAACATTCCTCGATACCTACCACTAAATATATTTTTTTATATTTCCAGCCGTTTACGAGATAAACCGACTTTTAGGTAAAAAATTCATGGAAAACATTCATTGTTAAAAATTTCTCTTTGAAAACTATTTTTAGATCATTGTTGGCAGACGAAACCCATTTTCAGCATCCCCCATCCTTTGACGTCACCACCACACTCTCCGATAGCAGCCAACGTTTTCTCTCACTCAGATATCCCCTTCCACACTAAATCCTTCTCAAAGACCTTCTTTGGTCATTGATACCCCATACTCTTCTTCATCCCTCTCTGGTCATGTACTCCGAGCTCCGGATGGACAGGTTGCCAAAGTGGTCCAGAATCGCCGTTCCTATACTACTTTCATATTTTTCTCTATCCCCTCTTAAAATATTTGTACTTAGTCATAGTTAACCCTGTATGCATTAATAGGAATTGTAGGAAAATTGATTTGCTTTGCTTAAATACATTCATAATAATGTAAAAAAAACCTAAAAGATTAGGCGTTATAATAATAAAAGACAGACAATTAAGGAACATTAAATCTTATACACGTCGTCGTCTGTAGTAAACGCTTATATAATATATTAATCTATTACAAGAACAGAAATACAGAAATTAGAACCGGACGACTGTTCAGAATAATTGAACTTAGTTACCTCATTAATCAACCGACAACACAATAATGCGATCAGCTGTAGAATAAAATTAGTAAATAAATTGTCATTTATCATTATAGAGCTATAACTAAATCGTTTTGTAAAATGCATTAAAATACTAATTGTACAGAGTCCTACATATTGTATTTGAACCTATATAATAAAAGAAATATTTAGTGTAATATATACGATACAAATTGATATATTATAATATTTACCGACGCTACTTATAACAATATATTAAAATGGCTTGTTATTATTGCCTGCGCGTTAAGTTACATGGAGTAATTATGTATTCACACAGACGTTATTGTTTGCAGATAGTAGCATAAACAAGGGAAATATTTTTGGGAGACGAAGATTAGACAGTTTTCCTATATCAAAATTACTTGGTGAGTAGTAATATTTACCTAAGGGGCAAACAGGTTCACAGCCACTTGTACTGGCTTTGTAACCAGATCCACATCTGCATTCAAATCCTTCTTCAAGATCAACACAAATTTCTGATTCTATAGCACAAGTGTGATGACCATTAATACATTCATTTTCTGGTGGACATCGTACGTAGTTCCATGAATAAGTACTATTGGTATAAATATTCTCATTTTCCTGCAAGACAATCATTTTATGCTGCAATAGCTAAGAATATTTAAAATTCAATAATTATACAGACTTACAAAAAAAGTTAATGATATTCATCATATTCTTGTATTTTGGTTCACTACAACTGAATCTGAAGTCAGCTTAACTTCTACACGTGAATATTTCTCTCTACAATCGAAGAATGTCTTGAAAAAAAAACGACCTAAGATGATTCGGATCGAAAGTCCATCAATAACAATTCTTATCCGGCACAACCCTGAGCACAATTTAACCCAGATAGTGGTCACCTAATGTTGGAACTTGGACAAGTAAATGTAAGTGGTTTATGATCGTCTGTGTTTTCAGCCCTGTTGTCTTAGAATGATATATTTCGTTTATGCTTCTTTTAAAACATTTTCTGGTAAAAGAGGAACGATAGTGTCGATTAATCAAAAATAGATAGTTTTTTCAGAAAATACTTCAATGAAGACAAAACTCATGATATTATAAAATTTATGAATAAATTGAAAAATATATACAAACTTAAAGAGTGCAGATTGTTTATAAAGTACTCCAAGACGACTGAATATTGTTACATAATATAAATAAATGTACTCTAATATCCATAGCACATTCAAAACTAAAACAATCTTGAAGATTATACGAACCAGAAGAACGACTGTTGGATATTATAAAGATAAAGTCTTGTGAATGAAAAATAGTGTAAATTAATCATGCGAAGACAAGAGAGTACAAAAACCAAACGATAATCGCACTGATCATCAGCTATGCTCTGACGAGTTCAATCATTGAGTAATGAAGCCACTGTCTTGGCCAAATTTTCCTCAGGGTTATACGGTTAAGGTAGGTCTGCTGTTTCTGTTGGTTTATATACTTCTTCATTCTTTCGAATATATGTTTATTGGCAGAAGATTTGTCAGTGATGGACTTACTAATCCGAATCGTTTTAGCTCGTTTTCGTTTTGTCGTGGTGTTAGGAAGTTGTTTGGCTATAGACAACAACGTAAAGTGCTTCGAGGTTATAGTGTTAACACGAAAGGGTTATAGAATCTGCCTATTACCTGTTTTAACTAGGATCTATAAGTTCGATGTCTGATAGTAAATTTTACAGCTTTATTTTTGACTATAAAAGAAAATGCAGACGTGCAGAATTAAACTGATTTCAGATTCGGTTTCAGCGAGCAAAAATACATGGAAATATAAAGGTCTCATCTGTGGCATATATAAGTTTTTTTATTTTTTCATTTGTTTAAATTATTGTTAATAATGCTACATAGATAATAGGCGTATGAAGAACATTTTTTTAGTACGCCTATGGTTTCAGAATATATTTTTTTATATAGTCTTTTTTATATGAGACTCGGTTTACGAGATATTGCAACTTTTTTGTATGTATTAGGTTTGATACAAATTATGTATCGCAAAGCATTAAACGGTCGTTTCCATTTTATTTAGTAAATTGAAATAAACAAAACAGCACAACTAACAACAAACAGTAAGAAAAGACAAAAAAGAGCCTACCAAAGAGTATTGACCTACTAATTTGCAACACACTGTATATTAAAATTTTATCTCACTAGATGCTTTAGCAAATTGAGATATGCCCACTGAGAGTTAGAGAACTCCTCTTATATATACAGGTCGATTTGAGCCCTTCCTTACGAGATAAGGGCTTCTAAAAAATTGAAAAAACTTCATTTTTTTTCTCAAAAACGGTTAAACTTATAAATCTGAAAATCGGTGAATACATTTAGTTAATTAAGTGACATTGTTGAATACGATTTTTATCTTTACCAAATGTCTACAAGGGTGGCAACCACCAATCTCTGTTGTTTTTTTTTTAATTAGAACTTTTTATTCTAAATGTTTCTCGATATGAAAAAATATAGTAAATAGAACAATCCATTTATAAAACTTTCCCCCTCTTAGTAATTTTATGCAAAGACACACGTTTTCCTTTAAAAAAATAAAATCCACATACGTACATATCCTCGGGTGTGGAATATGCACTTTAAAATAATTCATATGAAACGTAGTAGGCTGGTGGTTTTAATTTTAGACATATGTGCCAAATTTGAATCATTTTTATCAAGTAGTAAACTCAGAAATTGGAAAGTGCGAAATGCAAAATGTTTAAATATGGTGGCTAATGTGGCAGTCGGTAAAGAACACTGACTAATATTTGTTGTTGTAAATACATAGAAATGAAGCTATAGGCTAAATTTAATTTTATTAAATGTTTACATGTGTTCAAAATGCCTTCCCAGACAAAGAATCCTCTACAATTTTAGTCCAGTAACTTTTTGTTGTAAAATGAAAAATAACAAAGTTATTAAAGAAAACCCATCAAAATTTTTGGACAATTTTTTTTTGGACGCCATAATTTATTTATTTTTTTATTTAGAAAAAAAGTTACATCAGAGCATTTTTGTAGAGTGGTTTTCAACGAAGAATTTTTATTATATACTTTTTTTATTATATTCATTAGTTTGGGTTTTACAGCGCTGTGAAGTGAACACTAATTTTTCCTATAATCCATTGAAAAGTTACATTTGGGCTTGCATTTTTTATAGGACGCAATTTTATTGTTTAGATGTGAGGGGGGGTGGAAAAAAGCTTAACTTGAAGTTTTTGGGGTCGCAACCCTCCAACTTCGGCCGCCATCTTGGAAAAGGAGGTTAAATTGTTTTTAGCATTTATCAGGTAAACTATTGGTCATACAAATTTTTTTAAAAACATTTTTTATTGCAAATTGAATCCTCTACAATTTTAGTCCAGTAAATTTTTGTTGCAAAATCAAAAATAACAAAGATATTTAAGAAAAACAATCAAAATGTTTGGACAAATTTTCTTTTGGACGCCATAATTTATTTATTTTATTAAAAAAAAATACATCAGAACATTTTTGTAGAGTGGTTTTCAACGAAGAATTTTTATTATATACTTTTTTATTATATTCATTAGTTTGGGTTTTACAGCGCTGTGAAGTGAACACTAATTTTCCCTACTGATAAGTATAAATTTATATCAATGATATGGCATAGTTTTTAATTATTTTTATAATAATGTTTTTTATCATAGACATTTCAATATTGTTATTTAATAGTAGAGGATTCAATTTGCAATAAAAAATGTTTTTAAGAAAATTTTGATTGACCAATAGTTTTTTACCTGATAAATGCTAAAAACAATTTAATCCCCTTTTCCAAGATGACGGCCGAAGCTGGAGGGTTGTGACCCCACAAACTTCAAGTTAAGCTTTTTTGACCCCCCCTCACATCTAAACAATAAAATTGCATCCTCTAAAAAATGCACGCTAAGGCAAAAATAATGTAACCTTTCAATGAACTAATTCTTTTATTTGAATGACCGGTTTCGAAGTGTCTTTATCTTTAGATCCCCGAGGCTACACAAAAACATTACAATTACATAAAACACCCAGAAAAAAATTACAAAAGTCTACAATTATAAAAAACAACAATGGTGAACTATAACAATGATATTAAAATCTAAAGAAATCTATCTGTTTTATTTATTCTATTAAGGATTAACTTTAATTATATACTTACAATAATTACTCAAGGTTTGTCAAAAACGTAGTTCCAAATATACGAGTACATGTATATCTCGATATATTAGTAGTTGTTACAATTCTAATAAATTTATGTTCATTATTAACATTAGAAATTGTTAAATCTAAAAAATTAATTTATTTGTATTCGTTTTCTAATTCTATTGTAAAATGAATTTTATCATGAACTGAATTCAAATAGTTTAAAATTCTTCAGTTTTCTCTATACTATTATAAAATCAATAGATCATCTACATATCTAAAATAATATACTGTAACCTCGAAATTGGGTTATCGTAGAAACACGTCACGTAGACAAACAACTTTATTGTCACTCTTGATAATACAAGAAATATCCTTCAATCCAATTTCACAACTGTCAACGCTTTACTTTGACGTTTGTCACTCGCGTTTGGCTGCTCAATATAAACTGACTGTGACGGCGGAATTGATCCGCTTAAGTATATGATTTCTAAAGTTCTCGAAGTTTCTGCGATCTCGAGAACGTGTCGAGAAACAAACAGAATATAGCCTGGAATATTCCGGAAAACGTCAAAATAAAGGTATTACAAAAATTATAAATTCGAACGCAAACAAGAACATAATTAACAAACTAAAAAGGTAGGTGAGCATCCGTAACATTGCCCCCCTCTTAGAACTGATCGTCCCGATCAGGTTACTCCATTGTCCACATGGTCTTCTTGATAAGGTGTCAAACGATCGATGTGGACAATCTTCATCTTGGTTTGGGGATTCCTCTGGATCCTGTAGACTACGTCATTCAATCGTGACACTACGGTATAAGGGCCTTTTGGGTTATACAGCCACACTTTCTCACATTCTTGAAACCCACTGCAGTTGCCACGCAAGTCGTATCTGGTCTTCATTCTGTCGCTTTCTATTTTTAGCTTATCTCTTCCTTCTTCATGCACCATCTTGATTCGATCTTTCAGATGGCTGAGATAATCATATAAGTTTTCCTCGTGCTGCGGTCCGTTCATAATTAGGTCTATAGATAGTCGCAATTCTGTGCCAAAAATCGCGCTGGCTGGTGGTTTACCCGTGGCCTCATGAATTGCTGCTCGGTAAGCCAGTAAAAATGGAGGAAGGCAGGTATCTCAGTTGGTCTGTTTCTCGTTGACGGCCGTTCTCAGGAAGTTCTCGATGGTGCGATTGAATCTTTCCACCATACCATCTGATTGCGGATGAAGATGTGTAGTTCTGGTTTTGTGAATGCCTAGCAGCTCACAAACGTTCTGAAACACTTCAGACTCGAAATTTCGTCCTTGGTCGGAATGGATCTCTCTGAGCACTTCATAACGGCATATCCAAATTTCGAATAAAGCTTCAGCTACGGTGACTGTTTCTTGATTAGGTAAGGGATATATTTCTGGCCATTTACTGAAGTAGTCCATCACCACCAAAATATAACGATTTCCACTGCTGCTACGAGGAAATGGTCCAGCTATGTCAATAGCTATTCTCTCGAATGGAGCTCCAATATTGTACTGCTTCATCTGACCTCAGCTTCGAGTCCTGGGTCCCTTACTAGAGGCGCAGATATCACAACATCGGCACCATTCTTCCACATCCGACCGACTGCCAAGCCAGTAGAATCGTTCTCTAACTTTATTCAAAGTTTTATTTATTCCAAAGTGTCCACCACCAACCCCACTATGCAGAGCTTGAAGAACTTCTGGAATTCTTTTCTGGGGCAGTATTGTTTGATAAATCATTTCTTTGCCGTCTGGGCTTTCCCAGACTCTTTTTAGCAGGCCGTTCTCGATGGCTAAAGAATTCCATAACGCCCAGTAACCTTTTAGAGATAATGATTTATCAGCAATGTCCTGCCAGGTGGGTCTGTCCATGTTGTTTATCTTCCATTGGAAAATTGGTCCAAAATCCAGGTTTTCACTTTTTTCTTTAGCGATGATGTTATTATCCCAATCATCTGGGCCCTGGATGTTAATTCTTCGGCAAAGAAATCCATCTTCTTCTCTAGTTTCTTGTCGCAAACAGTGCTTATAGTTTGGAGGGCATGATCTTCTGGATAGGGCATCAGCATTCCGATGGTTAGATCCTTTCCGGTGTTCAATTTTGAAGTCGTACTCTTGCAACTTATGAAAATGCTCCACAGTTTTAACTATGGCAAGCAACTCTCTTCTGGTTACGCAGTAGTTCATTTCTTGCTTCGAGAGGACCTTGCTAAAGTAGGCAATCACTTTTTCGTGCCCGTGTTCAATTTGTGATAATATCCCTCCAATTCCAGTGTTACTAGCATCCGTGTCCACGATGAATGTCTTTCCCGGCTTGGGATATGACAGAATCGGAGAAGAACACAAAGCTTCTTTTAATCTTTAAAAAGCTTGTTGACATTGTTCCGTCCAGATAAATGGCTGATTGATTTCTGTGAGTCGATGTAAGGGTTTCGCAATCTCGGCGAAATTTTTCACAAACTTGCGATAGTCCCAGAAAACTCCTTAGTTCATGTTTGTCTTTCGGTACTGGCCATTTCCAGATGGTTTCAGTTTTCTCTGGGTCAGTCTTTACTCCATCAGAGGAAATAATGTGTCCTAAATACTTGACTTCCTTTTGAAAAAGCATGCACTTCTTGGGACTTAGTTTGAGCCGGACTTCCCTCAACTTTTGGAAAATTTCTTGGACATTCTTCAAATGATCTTCCAGTCTTTTCCCAGTATTATGATGTCATCAAGGTAAACGAGACAAGTTTTCCAGGTCATTCTTCGCAGAATGGTTTCCATAAGTCGTTCAAAGGTGGCTGGTGCATTGCAGAGGCCAAAGGGCATAACGTTGAAATGCCACAAACCCGTACCAATGGAAAAGGCGGTCTTCTCTTTATCGTCTGGATGAAGTTGCACTTGCCAATAGCCACTTTTTAGGTCTAATGTTGAAAACCATTGAGATCCCGGCAGTGTATCTAGGGTGTCGTTTATCCTTGGCAACGGATAACTGTCCTTGTTAGTGACATCGTTTAATCTTCTATAATCGACACAAAATCTGGCAGATCCATCCTTCTTCACCAAAACAACCGGCGAAGTTCATGGACTCTGGGATGGTTCAATGACTTCCTGCTGCTGCATGTCTCTCAACATCGTCGATATCGCTTCTTGCTTCGCTAAAGGAATACGTCGTGGAGATTGTTTAATTGGAGTAGAGTCGCCTGTATTTATACGGTGCTGCACAAGATTAGTTCTTCTGTCGATGAGAATACATCTTGATAGTACCTCAATAAATCCTCTAATTTTTGGACTTCATCGGCTTGTAATGGGGACTTGAATCGGTTAACAAGGCTCTGAAGAACTTCTGGTAGCTTTTCAATATTTCGAGATGCTGTTGATGATTCTAATTAGCTGAACACCGATGCAACTGTGTGACAAACTACCAACGGTTCACCTTTCTTGATCTGTTGTGGGTAGTCTTTCAGATTTAGCATTCCGACCAATACCAAATTGTTTTTCCTCTCTGTTAATGTATTTCCATTTAATATTAATATGCCCTTCCTATAAAGACTGCTCTCTGGTTCTGGTTCTACAATTACAGTTTCTTCAACTGCCGAGGAACTGCTACAAATAGCTTCAATAGGAAGGTTTCTGATTTCAGGATTTCTTCATATTTGGTCTTCAATAGTTTTCGTGGAAGGTCCAATACAAAATTATGTTGAGTCATTATATCAATGCCAAGAATGACATCATCAGTTATATCTGCTACTAAGATGTTGTGTTGGAAAGTGGTTGCCCCCAGGTTTATTCTAGCTAGATGGATGCCTTTCACTGATATGACTTCTCCATTTGCTGTCTCCAAGATGTAATTCCGGTCTCGTTTTTGTATTCTGCAGTGAGCGACGATGTTCGGTCTTACTATGGTGTGACTAGAACCTGTATCAAGGACCATTTCACAATCCCGTCCGCATATACGCCCTGGTACTACCAAACTCGTTCCAATATTTTGCAGACGGATTACCTTGATATTAATAGTTGGTGGGGCTTGGTACCACCTATCCAGCTTTCGCCCCTCAAAGCTGACTAGTTGGCGTTTTCCTGGTCCTGACTAGATGTATTCTTAGGGCATGGATTCCTAAGATGCCCTTCAACTCCACAATTCCAACACTTGATGGATATTCTCCTGCTATATACAGTAGAATCGGTACAGACTTTTTCTTTGTGATAATTGTCTAGAAATTGTCTTAAGCTCTTCATTAGTCCTTCGTCATCCTCTTCGGTGCGGTGGGGTAGGCTAGCTTCACCATACGTGCTATATCCGCCTCAAATTGCTGCAGTCGGAGGCCGACGGAACGCCTCGAAGGACCACCAGTATCCGAGAAGCGGTTCCGACCGTAGCAGTCGTAATACCAACAGTAGGAACCGAAATAAATATATGGACAGGCCCAGAGACACCGATAGCGGGTCTGTCCCCACAGAGCCTAGCCCGAGAACAACCAGGGCAGGTAAAAGTATCCCAGCTAATGCTAGGGATGTGCATTTTAACTCTGTTTCTGGCAGCTACCAGTTCCCGAGGTCACGGCATAACAACCCGGAAAATCACCATGTATCATATTACAGCACTGGCCGTGAAAGCCTAAAAACCACTAAAATTGTTATTATTCAAAATAAAATGAAATTCAAAATGACCCATAAACAAATTTACTAAAAAAGAGATAGTTGCGGTCTCATGGCTAAACCACCCGGTTGAACATATGTAATTGAATCAAAATTGAAAAAATTTTGTTCTAAATAAATATCTAATAAACACATAATTTCTTTTATATTTACATTAGGAATATTATCCAAAATTAAAGATATTTTTTAAAATTTGTTTAACTTCTATTAACGGTATATTAGTCACCAACCGTAGTAAGTCATCGTTAATAGAATTATTTTGAATAATAACAATTTTCATAATGATATAGTGTATTATTTTAGATATGTAGATGATGTATTGATTTTATGGAATAATAGTGTACAAAAAACTGAAGAATTTTTAAACTATTTGAATTCAGTTCATGATAAAATTAAATTTGCAATAGAATTAGAAAACGAATACAAATCAATAATTTTTATAGATTTAACAATTTCTAATGTTAATAATGAACATAAATTTAAAATATATAGAAAACCTTTTTATATATTTTAGGTATTAATAATATTGTGTGAAACTAACTACTCTGTGGACAAAAGCCCCAACCAGTGTTGAATTACACCCACAATATCTCCCTATATATTCCTTATTATTAGCTTTTGTAACATTTTTTACTGTATTAGAAAGGTATGTTAAGCTAATATAAATCAAATCTCCTACAATTCCTATCAATAAAGTCTTATGTATGTTCTCTGATACCAAACATCTAGCTAGGTATGCTAATGAACAATTCCACAGACAAAGCTCCATTCAATAATTATCTAAAGAAATTAATCTACCTAAATTTACTAACCTGCTTTAATGAAAACACTTTAATGAAGTTAGATATTTATAGTGTTTTCATTAAAGCAGGTTAGTAAATTTTGATAGATTAATTTCTCTAGATAATTATTGAATAGAGCTTTGTCTGTGGAATGGTTCATTAGCATACCTAGATGTTTTGCATCAGAGAACATACATATGACTTTATTGATAGGAATTGTAGGAGATTTGATTTATATTAGCTTAAAATACGTTTCTAATACAGTAAAAAATATAGGAAACCGTCACATACTGGCGTTATTATTGATAATACTTCTAATCATATTTGGCCACATAAACTGGCATCTTTTCACAGCTACATTAATAGATTGTTTAATATAGTGTAATGAAGTAAATTTTCATTAATAAAAATATCACCGACCGCCGACCTGTGTTTAAATTACCAGTAGCCCGCGCAACCGCTACCGTCCGCATCGAGACCAAGCCCATCGCAGCGCGCCGGCCGGCGAGTTCTGTCCCGGCCGCCCAAGCATACAGATCTGCCACGCGAGAGCCTGGAGTCGCTGACGAACTTTTCGAAAAATTTCACGCGCTGACCGCCGACTAAAATTATTTCGCCGAGTCGCTGAATCAACTTAGAATAATTTTGTGAAGACACCGAGCTAAGGTAAGAAATTTACAAGTTCAAAAGGGAGAGCAGTGCGCCACCGCCGAGTTGCCTACAGCACCGAAGACTTCTAAATAGCGAGTAGACGATTCAGTTCCTGGCCCGTCGCCGGCGAGAGCAGTTCTGCCTGTCCACCACTTTCGCACCAGAGGAACTGTTCGTGATTTTTCTAAGAAAAATTCTACCAGGACCACTAGCCGTAGCTGTTGGTAAGATTTTTACAAGTCTCGTTTCCGGACTACTGCGCAACCGCCAAACCGTGACCAGCATTGAAGCCGTTCTACCACTTAGTAAACGATTCAGTTCCTGGCCCGTTGCCGTCAAGAGCAGTCCTGCCTGTCCACCACTTCCGCACCAGAGGAGCTGTTCGTTCTGCCAGAATTATCTGCCCCGTGATATTTTTATTTATTTAAGATAACCATCAGAATTGTACATTTAGGTTTGCACTCAATAAATGTAAATATTTATCAAGTGTGCCTTGTTTTACTGGACACCGAAAGTCTAACTCCTCCCTCACGACCCTCTGGACATACCGTGTCTTCACTGCAGCCGCCCGAGTAGTGGTGTTTCTGCACTGTAAACAGAAACTGGCGCCCGAGATTACCGCCGCCACCGCTCAGGCGTCATAGTGACACTGTGTCGTCTTGCAATCACAACGTAGGTACGTCACAATAGTATTAAATTCAATAGATTTTAATAATGAGATATTAATTATTAAACAAATCACACAATTTCCATTGAAATTTAATAGACAAAATGATAAATAGAAAAAGAAACAAAATACGGTATAAAAAATATTTCTCTCTCACATTCATGGGTTCAATAGGTTAGCCAAATTTTTTAAACAGTATGGTTATACTCGTATATGTTAAAAAACAGTTTATTTAATAATAAGAACAAAATTGATCCAATGGACAGATAAGGTATTTATAAAATAGTATGTGATTGCTCTCAGACTTAAATTGATAGAACATATCGGAGTTTTAACATTCATAAAAGAACATTTAAGACATATTAGTAAAGATAGTATGTCGTTGGCACATCTCAGGTCCGTACTCAAGTCCGTCGATTGAAAATCGTAATATTTAAATATTCCTAATTAAAAACATATCTTTAAAATAATGGCCAGTGTTGACGAACATCATCCTGTTTATATACCGGCATGTGTCAAGGTCGCAGTCGCTTCCGCTTTCCAATTGCCAATATCAATCTCGCAGTGAGACGTTGTGGGTGTCGGATCTTTGTAGGAACGATACCGCGTTATTAGCAAATAATGTTAGTTTTTTTGTTGGTTTGTCTGTTTCGGTGCTTGAATATGTTCCGTCGGCCTCCCACTCGTTCTACGGTGGAGAAATAGATTAAAGATTATCCAGATTTAGAATTTGACTAACAACAACAACACTAAGTTCGTGTGAGTAATAGTATGACAAACCGTGAACGTCAAAAACGATTTAACAACGACTTAGTGTTTTAGACTTGCGACAGTTTATTTCTCAGGTACCAGGTTCTAGTGCTAAACGTGTGAAGAAAAAATTTAATACCGTTTTGCAGAACAATCTGGGATTTTTAACTGTTTGCCGTATAGTAGACCTTTTTGAAGGTAAAGGACTAGATTTTGCTAAACCCACCCTAAATGTGCCATCAGTGAAAAATTATACATATTTTAAATATGCCCCAGTGACCTCTATGGACGTTGAACGTACGTTTTCGAAACTGAAATGGATTTTAGGCGATAAACGTCACAACTTAACAACTGAACATTTACAACAGTTGCTGGTTATTCAGTTTTATTTCAGTACTAAAAGTGAATAGTATAGTGTTTTGTAAACTACATAACTTAATATGGACCATATTGGACAACATACATATCACCAGTACAAGGTAAGACGTTGATATTAACTGTATTTGACAATAAATGTGCGTATTTACTAGACTTTCACAAACGTTAAAGTTAGCGTCATAAGTGCGCCCCTGATAATGACGTCATGTGCGAACGATATACGGTCTCTACATATTAGACTTTAAGGACTCATTATTTTCTAAACATATTTTAGAAACTGTACATACTTTTTCACCATCTTCATGTTTTAGTGTTTTACATTTTTGTGGGGAAAATTTAATATTTAATGATTTAGACATTTTGAGTTACTATGTCAGATGAAAAAAAATTGTTAAATTACAACAAAATTTTACTCAAAATTCTTTAAACAAAGCCTATTTTCAACATTAATTATGTCCGGTTTATACTTGAATTCCATGTTGTTATTACTAATAGGATGTTCTAATTTGAGAACTGTTATAAATTTAGTGTATTTAATTTCTTAGGTTTACTTACTGTACAAGGTTGGCAATACCTCTGCTGAGATTTATTTTGAATCAGGGTTGCCAGGTTTACTGATTTTCCAGTAGATCTACTGATTTGGACTTTCATCTACTGATCTACTGAAATATCTTATCGATCTACTGAAAACTGTAATGACAAAACCATACATCGATAAAGTATGTTAAAAAAAATCTTCCTGAGTTGTAGAAGAAAAATCAACTTTATTATACGATTAAACTTACCTTGCATATATTTCCGAACGCGTTATTTAAAGACACAGCTCTGTAAATTGCAAACGTGCCCTTAGCAATGGTCGAAATTTTTAGGATTAGAATTTTTTATGATCGAATTTTTTATGGTTGTTTAGGAATCCAAAATTTGAGATTGGATACTAAGTTAAATATGAGGTAGGTACAACTTTATTTATTTATTAATAATATTTATGTGATACCTAATTTCTTTTTAGTTCGAGTGCAAGTGCCTAGACCTCCGACGACTATCATTCTGAAAATGAGGTTACCTCGAATCGAAAAAAAATGAAGTATGATCAAAAATTAAAAAAAGTTAGATCGAAGAGGAGCAATTTCAAAACTGGGTAAGCCAAGGAAAAAATGGATACTTTGCTATGTGCCGTGTTTGTAATAAAAATATTTCCATTAAAGCTACTGGACGATTAGCATTAGTTCGTCATCAGGATAGTGCAGCACACATTAAGCAATTCAAATCTATGAAACTAAAATGTCAGAGTACTTTAACAGATATGGCGGTTTTTAAAGGGGTATCAAATCATCAAACAGCATTAAAAACTGCGGATTTACATCTTGCAGCTTTTATTACCGATCACAATTTGTCATATAGCTTGATGGAGCACATTATATTCCTAGAAAAGCTATGTGGCTGGTTTAGATAACAGAGCTTATAAAAGCGCATAATTAAGAACGCACGGCGTTCAGTTGCTCACATACCGGGCACACACGTAACTTGTAATCTTGCTTTTTACTAATAAAAGAGTTTTTTTCATCCTGAATCCTTCATTTAATCTTCAAGAACATCACTGGCGCAGTCGGTCGGATATATGGAAGCAATCAATTTATTGATCAGTTTTCGTTTTAACGATTTATCCAATATCCCGAATCTACAAGTACGACCCACCATCTACCTGGTACGTTGGGCAGCAACCACCCAAGGATCGAAGTCTTCAAGTTCAACTATTGACGAGTAAGAATTTTTAGAATTCATCCTTTACATTCGTAATCATTTTCACGACACCCTAGTAGCAAGGTTAGCCAAAGTTCGAGTAGGCAGATTGAGACTCGAATGCGAACCGAGCCAAAAGTGAGTGAAAATATTGCACTCCTATCCTTTGAAATCCCATCGAGATCATATTAAGATAACTTAGTTTTAACATTGTGATAAATCTTTTTTTAAGATCATATCAAGTATTAAAATCATTATTGATCAGTAATACCTAGTTAAGGAGAAATTCAGTCATTGAAACAAATCAATCTTAAAGTTTACAATACTCACTAGACTCATTAAGTTGCTATTTAGTCAAATTTCGATTTTTTAGTAGACTTGTGAACATGACTACCGAACCAAGTTACACTTTAGTTAGATTAATTTTAGAAACAATTCCCGAATATGACAGTAATAAAGATTTGTTGGAAATGTATATCTCAGCTTGCGATAATTTTCACGACAAATACTATACACGAACTAACACCGAATTCAATCAATTTATTTATCAAGCAATTTTAGGAAAACTAAAAGGAAATGCGTTATTAATTATTGGATCTCGTACAGAGTTAAATACGTGGCCTTTAATTAAAGAGGAATTACGCAATGTATACGGGGAACGTTTAAATCTTGATGTTTTAGAACAAACCCTTATGACTTGTTCGTCACAAAAAAACGAATCTTATCAAAATTTTGCTAAAAGATTACAACTAATTAGGTCCAAATTAGCATTAAAATTAAAAACTTTACCCAATACGGAAATGGACATAAATACTAAACAAATTCATTTGAGACAATACAATGATTTGGCAGTAAAAATATTTTTAAGATATTTAGATAGACGCTTACGTGATAAAATTATTGTTCAAAAACCCACAAATCTTGAACATGCGATGGCCTTAGTTCAAGAGGATCAAAATTTTGATTTATTTCTTCAACTTCAAAATAACTTCAAACAACTCGTACCTAGAGCAAATTTACCACAAAATCCTAACATAAATAACATTAGGCAAAAACCAATCCATAATCAAATCTCATTTCCAGTAAGACAGTTTAACCCAGTAAATTATCAAAGACCCCAAAATCAAAATCAATTTATCAGTCAATTTCCCAATTCAACACAAAATCCGACAAACTCACGAGTTCTTATCAGACCAACAAATGTTTGGCAACCCAGACAAAATTCTTCTCAAATTTACCCAAAACCAACTCCTATGTCAGGTGTGAGTCAAATTCCTACGAATATTCCAAGAAATAATCTTCAACCTATGTCAACAAGTACTAGAAATCCCACGGTTACACATAAAAAGAATGTGCAACCTTATCATTTGTACAACATTAATAAAGTTCAGAACACGGAGAGTAATATGACCTTATCAAATTTCACCGACGACTATGAGAACGACCGATCTTACAATGTAGAAATTGAATATCCTGACAACTACTGTAACAACGACGAACATCATAATGTGCAAGATGAAAGACTAGACACTGATAACGAATACCTTGTAGATAACAACTTACAAGAATTCGAATCGCTGGATTTTTCCCAAGCCCATCAACAACTGATATTACCATAGCGGAAATAAATACTAACTTTCAAACACCACTACCATACATTCTAATTAGGGCAACACAAAGCGAACCAGAAATTAAATTATTAATTGATACAGGGTGTAATCTAAATATATTGAAACCTGATATAATAGAATATTATTTTCCAAATTCTATAATTAATAAATCAACACAAATTAAAACAGCTGGTGGTTTAGTTGAAGCTAAAGGCTTAGCTCATATTCCATTATTTTGGTTAATAACAAAAAATTCACATATTAATGAACAACTTGGATTTTCAATTTCAAATTATATTGAATACTGTTCGGAATGTGTAGCTTATAACTTTCATGACTATTTCGATGGAGTTATAGGAATTAATTTTCTCAGAGATCTGAATTTAAATATCGATTTTAAAAATCAACAATTAATTGGAAACAAGTTTGCGTTACATTTTCATTATAGGCAAGTAAATAATAATTCATTTTATAACATTGTATTAAATTCAAAGGAAATTAGAATAGAGAAAGTACCAGTAACTATTAAGGAAGGTAAAATATTCGTAAATAAATTTCAGAAAAATAATGTTTTGATTAATAGTTGTGTAAAAACAGCTAAAAATTGGCAAGCTTATGTAGAAATACAAAATCAATCAAACTCGCCTCAAACATTCCATATTGATTCAGAAATATCCTGTCAAAAATTTGATAATATTAATCATGAAATATTTTCGATGGAACAAGTGTTAGAAAATAATGATGTACCCGATTTTAAACGAATATCAGATTTAAAATCATCTATAAGAACCAATCATTTAAATTTGGAAGAAAAAACTAAATTATTGAAACTTTGTAATCAGTTTATAGACATATTTTATAAATCAGACAAGAAATTAACAGTAACCGACAAAGTTCAGCATTATATTAGAACTACTGACGAGATACCGACTCATCCACATATATACAAATATCCCCATATACATAAAGAGCTAATTAAACAGACGATTGACCAATATTTAGACGACGGTATAATAAGGCCTTCTCAAAGTCCTTATGCACATCCAATTTGGATTGTTAGTAAAAAACCGGATGCCTCTAGTAAAGTTAAATATCGTATGGTAATTGACTATAGCGCACTAAATACGAAGACAATCGATGACAAATACCCATTACCCGACATAGACGCAACTTTATCAAAAATAGGAAAAAGTCAATATTTCCCTACTATAGACTTGGCTTCAGGTTATTACCAAATAGCAATGCATAAAGACTCTATTGAGAAAACAGCTTTTACTTGTGACCGAGGTCATTATGAGTTCCTTAGAATGCCCTTTGGGTTAAAGAATGCCCCTAGCACTTTCCAGAGAGTTATGGATCACATTCTTAGAGATCATATCAACAGTAATATTTGTATGGTTTATTTAGACGATATAATTGTTTATTCGGTATCATTACAAGAGCACCTCGTAGCTCTAAAGAAAATTTTCATTACAAAGAGAATCAAACCTCAAAATACAGTTGGATAAAACAGAATTCCTTAAACGTGAAGCAGAATATTTAGGACATATAATTTCCGACAAAGGAGTAAAACCAAATCCAAACAAAATTTCAGTAATACAAAAATTTCCTATTCCTCAAACTACCAAACAAATAAAATCTTTCCTAGGTTTGACAGGCTATTACCGAAAATTCATTAAAAATTATGCTAAAATAGCTAAACCCTTGACTTCTTGTTTGAAAAAGAATTCTAAAATTGATATTGATGATAAAGATTATAAACAAAGTTTCGAAACATTAAAGAATTATTTAATAAATGAACCAATTTTGGCATATCCCGATTTTACGAAACCATTTATATTAACTACAGATGCATCAAACTTCGCTATCGGTGCAGTTTTATCACAGAATGGTAAGCCAATATGTTACGGCAGTAGAACACTTAATAAATCTGAAATTAACTATTCTGTTATAGAGAAAGAATTGGCAGCAATTGTATATTTTTGTAATTATTGGAAATGCTATTTATTTGGCAATAAATTTACTATTCAAACAGACCATAAACCACTTAAATGGTTAGCTAGTATAAAAGAACCATATTCACGTCTTTTACGTTGGAAAATAAAAATGCAAGAATTTAATTACGATGAAATTCAGTATTTTAAAGGTAAAACAAATATTGTAGCTGATGCACTTTCTAGAGTGAAAATCGATTCAGACAATCAATCAATTATAAATAATTATGATGCGACAGAAAATAATTTAGCAGACTTTTTCACCTTAACTAATGCTACTCAAACAAACTCGTCAAATAATCCTCAAAATATACAATCGACTTCAACGGTAAATCAAAGTAACAAATCAATAAATAATTCCACAATCAATATCATACCTGATATTCTAGTACAATCAACCAAATCCATTGATACTAATGAGACAGTTCATACGGCACAAGAAAATCCAATATTAGAAATTCCTATATCAGAAAAGGCATTAAATACATTTAAAAACCAAATAAACATCCATGTCAGCGATGGCGCAATAAATTCGATCGTTCGAATCGAGCAACCTTTCGATAATAAAAAGCGATATAATGTTACGCAATAGATTTACTCAATTTTTTAAAAGATTACTTAAAACCTAACGCTACATATGGTATATTAATACCAATAGAATTCTTAAGTAAATTCACACAGACAATTCAAGTTAACTTTCTAGCAAAATCTTTTGGTGCATTTTATTTTTGGAGGACGTTAAAATAAAAGATGAGCAAAAACTAAAAATACAGTATCACCACGAAAGTAAAACCATACACAGAGGTATAAATGAAACTTTTAAATCCCTTACCCAAAAGTATTATTGGCCTACATTGAAAACCGACATAAGCGATTATATTAATCTGTGCACAACTTGTCAAAAATAAATATGAAAGACGACCTCATAAGATAATATTTAAAAATACACCAATAGGCGATCAACCCTTTGATCATATTTATATAGATACTTTTCAAATAGAGAAAGTAAAATTCTTCACTATCATTGACAGTTTTTCCAAATTTGCTCAAGCCTACCCCACTACCACTAATGCTGTAGATATAATAGATAATCTATTGATATTTGTATCCCATTATGGTATCCCGGTACAAATTACCTGTGATTCAGGAACCGAATTTAAAAATAGACATTTTGAAAATTTTTGTGCATTACATAAAATTAATTTGCATTATACTACAGTTAGAAACCCAAATTCTAATAGTCCTGTAGAGAGACTACATTCTAGTCTAATAGAGAGTTTACGCATATTAAGAAGTGAACAAAAAATGAGACCAATAACCAACTTAATGATATATGCTTTAATTGGTTATAGCAATAGTATTCACAATTCTACTAAATTTACACCTTTTCAAATAATTAAAGGTACTCTAAATTATTCAACACCTGCTGAAATAACCGAATCTCAAATTGTATCAGATTATTTGACTAAACATGTAGAAAACACTAATGTTATACAACAATTAATTCACGAAAATAATGTAAGAGCAAGAGATTTAACAAAGAGTAATAAAAATAGAACATATCCCCCAGAAATTCATATAGATGAAACTAATAACGTATACATTAAGGATAATACCCGTAATAAAACCCATGCTATTTATCAACAAACTAAACCATTGTTAGATAAATTAGACAAATTAGACACAAATAAAAGAACATTTCACAAAAAAATTATGAAACCAAGTAGACAAATTACTAATAAAAATTAAAACAACACAAGGATGGCTTTTTGGTCCCCTTACTGATGAGGACGGTCAAAGATATGATAAAACATTAGCAATCTTAGATAAGAACCAACAATCAATGTATCATAATTTCACAAATTTTGTATCTATTACAAAAAATTTTATGAATTTAACTACAAGTCTATTTAAAAAATTGAATTCTAACAATAAAATAGTTAAGAAAGACATTATTAAACTCTCACAGGTAGTTGATATGATTACCCGTTGTTTGAGTGTACAGCAGATTCTAAATGTTATTAATAGATTGTAATTTATTAATATAACATAGATAATATTCAAAATTATATTACCTTTGCAGGATTAAACACAGTAACTAATGTAATACTAATTAATATACTAATACTATACTATACTATAATTAATAATACTAATAATACCAATTAATGAATTATTACAAACAAATTAAAATAATTAAAAATATATATAACGATCAAATTTTAGATTTTTCACGTTGTACGAGAATATTATAAATATCTACACACAAAACTAAAGTATCACGGTGATAATATAATGATTTTAATTCATTTTCCTGTTGTTGAAAAAGATGTATTCGACTTATTTCATTCTTTCTCAATTCCTATCAATAATACCACAATCATACCTTACTACCTTGTATTCTAATAAATTCTACTACTCATCATTACCAAGAAGACAACTGTCACATGATCGATGATTATTGTGTGACCCATATCAATCAATGGTTAACCCAGAGAGA
Source organism: Monochamus saltuarius (assembly GCA_025584915.1). Lineage (NCBI taxonomy): Eukaryota > Metazoa > Arthropoda > Insecta > Coleoptera > Cerambycidae > Monochamus > Monochamus saltuarius. The sequence continues at coordinate 34,082,746 of CM046723.1, forward strand.
CTGCGTACCCGAAATACTACACATGGAACATGGAAGTATCCAGTTGCCCGTTAACATCAATTAATCTACAAACAACTTTGGTAGAACCAGTCGACAATGCCTATGTCATTGTTCTGCCAGCCCAAACAGAACGAGTAGTCCAAAAATGTCGACCCAATGGATTCACCGATATTACGGTACCAAGCCTGGTACAAATTCCCGAGCATCGTAGTGCAAGGAATAAACCATACTAACGACGAATTCCCAGTCCAAGGAGGACCATTTCACCTACCCACCATTACAGGATGGCACCCGGACCATGCTTCTCATACCATTCATGTTCCCGGAGATATCCAGTTTTCACAATTCAACCAAGCGAATTAATTGTTAACAGTAAAAGATTTAATTTTTTTTACAGTTATACTTATTGCTATAGTAATATTAATAATACCTTTTATTTTATATAAAGTTTGTAGATATATGTTTAAAATTAAGTTAGTTAATCACTTTCTATTATGGTTTTCTAAATCTAAACCAACCACTAATACTAATGAAAATCAAGACGACAGAAACGATGTTTTCCCTTAATTTTCAGACTTCGACGGGCGCATTATATTCCTAGAAAAGCTATGTGACTGGTTTAGATAACAGAGCTTATAAAAGCGCATAATTAAGAACGCACGGCGTTCAGTTGCTCACATACCGAGCACACAGGTAACTTGTAATCTTGCTTTTTATTAATAAAAGAGTTTTTTTCATCCTGAATCCTTCATTTAATCTTCAAGAACATCACTAGCATTTACCCGAGCTATTAACCAAAGTCTGTTCTGACTCTGATATAGCAAGTGTAGTCGTACTAAATGCTCTTGTATTGTTAAGAATGTAATTGGGAAGAAAAATGAATAGAAAATTTGTGAAATTTTAAGCTACACCAAATTTTCATTAATAATTTATGAATCCACGGATCGTTCATACACAAAGCATTTGTGTCTTGTTTGTAGATACCACCATAATAAGACGTAAGTTCATATGATAATATATATTTGTTAACTTTAGAAATAAAGCTTGTTTATAATTATTTCTATGTCGAGTAATGTTTTTATTAGTAGTACTAAATTTAGTTTCTTCTATTAATTTCATTATTTTTACTTTTAAAGTCATATAATAAATCTTACAGAATTCAAGACAGTTTCCTCGCCTTGCTGCCACTTAAAGATGCCAAAGCTGAAGATTTGTATAGAGAGGTTACGAACTTTTTTGATAAGAGGAAAATTCCATACCAGCGGAATTTAATAGATTTCGCATTTGGCAGTGCCACCGTTATGGTTGGCAGACACAATTCAGTTGTGTTAAAAGTAGATGTACCAAATGTTTATGTAGTAAAATGTATATGCCACAGCTTTCATCTGTGTGCCAAATGCATGTTTAAAATTACCTAGAGGCATTGAAGATTTAGCACGTGAGATATACACTTATTTCTCTAACAGTTCAGAAATAGTGGAAACCTTTAAAGAATTTCAAAGGTTTAGTAAACATTCATAAAATTTTACATCCAGCTCAAACAAGATGGCTCTCCCTTGAAACCGTAGTTTCTAGAATACTAGAGCAATATAATGCGTTAATTACTACTACTACAAGCCTTGCCCGCGTGAACATGTCGTCTGCAGGCTATTATCTTAATTTGTGTAAAAGATGCAATAAAAATGTAGTATATGCATTAAAATGTGAAAATTGCCTTAGTTTATACCATACTAGTTGTGCTAAGTTGACTAATAACGTTAAGTTTTTATGTGACAACAAAATAATTTGTTGTGATGGATTCTGAAGCTGACTTTTTCGATGCTAAGGAAGTTTTTTCCCAAAGTGACAAGGTAGATAAGCAAATTTATAATTATATTATTCACCAAAAAGACATAATAATTCAGGAGTTACGTGACAAAATTAATATATTAAATACGCACATAGACCTCTTGAACAAATATATGTCAGATTTTAATAAAAATGAACAAAAACCTATAGAAATAAATACCAGTGCCAGTATCAAGGGGGTTAAAAAGATACCTCAAAAAATTCTAACAAAGAATGCTCCTGTGGACAAAAACTCCGATATTCCAACTGTCAACAAAAAGTCACTGTGTACAAACAATAAGCAGAATTTAATAACAAATAGTGACGTAGCAACAGGACTGCAACAGGTAGAAGCACAATTAAAAATGAAGGAATGCATACATTTGACTAAGCCTGATGAACCTATTACTTCTTTTCCATCACAAAAGACCAAGAATGGAGTCAGGTGGTTAAAAAAAAAGCGTAAAAGACCAATTGTTATTGGTAGTAATGTGGACAACGTGTCTGTGAGGGGTGTACCTAAATTTGTTGATCTCCATGTATATCGACTAGATGTTAACACAACGGGTGCAGAATTGATAAACTTTTTAAAACCTAATTTTCCTGAGGTGAAATGTGAAGCTTTAAATTCCAAACATCCGGAACTTTATACATCCTATAAAGTGTCTATCCTTCAAGATAATTTTAAAAAAGCGATGGAAACGCAGTATTGGCCTAAGGGTGCTTGCATTCAGCAGTTTTTTGTGCTACGCAAGAAGAAGAAAGAAGACGCAGTGTGAGTTTTGATCCTGATATTTTGTTGTTAAATGCTCAAAGTTTAAATGTAAAAAAAATTGACGATCTCTATATACATATAAATGATTATGCAAACTTATCATTTATCTGTTTTACTGAAATTTGGGAAAACTCGGAATCTGTACATGCTTTGCACATCAGTGGATTTAAGTTGGCTAGTTATTTTTATAGATCCATATACAATGGTGGGGGGGTAGCTATTTTTGTTAAAAATAATATTGAAGTTGCACTTTTAGACCTTGATAATTATTGTATAGAAAAAGATTTTGAAATGTGTGCTTTGCATTGGAGATACAACAATACTACCACTGTTTTATTAAATTGTTACAGATCGCCTTCAGGTGATGTAAATTTGTTTTTAAATAGATTGTCCGATGTATTAAATGTTGTAAGTAAAAAACATACATACATTATTTTAACGGGTGATTTTAATACGGACTCCTTTAGTAACTCAAAGGAATTTATTTCCTTATGTAATTTATTAGAATGTTTTAATTTGGTTGGTATTGTAAAATGGCCTACTCGAGTGACAGAGACCACCCTGAGTACGATAGATCATATTTTTATAAATTTTAAATTTAAGGGACCTTGTTCTGTTTTTGATAATATAATATCTGATCATAGAACAGTGCTATGTGATTTAGGTATGATGGAGCTAAAAAAGATTGCAGAGAATGATTCATGTTTGAGAAGGAATTTTAGTGAAGCAAATATAATCAAATTTATGACAGCCATTTCCACTGAAAGTTGGTCCGAACTATGTAGTTATAAACATATTAATCCCGCACTGACTTATTTTAACAATGTGTTTTTGTATTACTTTAATTTTTGTTTTCCGTATCGTAAGTATTACAATACTTCATATAATAAAAAATGGGTGGATGACACGGTTCGATTGTCAAATAAAAAATTGAAAAATATTTACAATCTGCAAAAGAATTTCCCTGAGTTAATCTCTGCATATAAAATAGAAAAACTGAAACATCAACAGCTAGTTAAACAAACTAAGAAAGTTTATTATCAGAATAAAATAATATTATCAGACAATCAAACACGGTCTGCATGGAAGGTCATGTCGGAATTAAGTAATAAAAATAAAACATCTAACAATATCCAGCTAACTGTTGATGGAGTTTCTTATGATGAACCTGCGATCGTGGCTTCTTTATTCAATGACTTTTTTATAAGTGCCCCTCAGAAGATAGTTAACCTTATACCTAACTGTAATATACCAAGGGTGAAATAACACACTGTAATAAATACGTTTCAAATCCCATATATTACTTTAACTAAGACTGATGCAAAACGCTCGTATTTCCCATTTTTATATCTACATACAAACATAAAACATATATACAAAAAACGCTAGAGAACTCGCCGGAACAATTACACAGCGAGCCAAATAAATTAAACTTCTTACTTCTAAATATTATAACTATATACAAATACATATATTACATTACCTCCCCCTAAATCTGAAAACAATTTTAAAAATACTGTAAACGTTCAGGTTGTTTTCTCACACGATTTCCTTTTCTAATATCGCTTTCAAAATTTTTTTCAGATTGACCTTGGTTTTCAAAAATATCACTTAAACAAATATCGTCTTTATTTTCTGATCTTATATCTATATCACCTTTCCCCCTTACACTGTCACTGTCACTAAATGATGCGTTTTCATTATCACTAGGTACATTTTTATTTTTAGAAACAGGTATGTTATCACTAAACCTACTAAATTCTAAAATTTGGTTTAAATGCCGGTGCCATGTGGTATTAAGTTCTGGAATGAAAATTATGTACGTACGAGGACCTATCTTCTTTTTGATTGTACCTCGTATCCAATTTGTTTTTAAACCTCTATAATCTCTTACTAAAACATAATCACCAACTTGAAAATTTTTATGTCTTTTACCCTGATAATATTTCTTTTGAGCGTTCATACTGTTTAAAATTTTTTAGGAGTATTAGTGGTACCTTGTGATGAATTTTGTTGAGGAACTAATAGATCTAGTTTACTACGTAATTTTCGACCTAACATTAATTCTGCAGGGGAAACACCACTTGAACAATGAGGAGTGTTACGATAGTCCATTAAAAATCTATTTACCAATAAATCCAAGTGTTCTGAATTATATCCAGATTTTACTGATTTAATTAAACTATTTTTTATAGTTTTACAAAATTTTCTGCAGCTCCGTTCGTAGCGGGATGATAAGGAGGACTGTGTTTTAATTCTATACCGTTTAAATTTAGAAAGTTTTTAAATGTTGCTGAAGTAAAACAAGAGGCATTATCAGAAACCAATACTTTCGGGAAACCAAATCTTGCAAATAAACTGCGTAAAACTTTAATAGATGTAAAGCTACTTGTACTATTTAAAACGAAAGCTTCAGGGCCACTTTGTATAAGCATCTATAATTATTAATATTTGTTTTCCAAAAATAGGTCCTAAATAATCTATATGTATTCTCGACCAAGGTTCGCTTGGATAATCCCAATTAATTAAAGAAGCTTTTGGAGGATTGTTTCTAAAATTATTGCAAGAAGAACAAGCATTTACTGTTTTTCTATATCACTATTTAATTTGGGCCACCATATATAAGAGCGAGCTAAACTTTTAGTTTTACCATACCCATATGCGTGTTGTGTAACATTTTAAAATATCACTCTGTAAATTTTCAGGAACTACAACTCTATTACCAAACATTAAACAGTTTTTACTATTGAAAGCGAATACTTGTTATCAAAATACGGCTTAAATATTTTATCTACCTTTTTTGGCCAACCTTTTTTAACAAACAAGAAAACCTTTTTTAATATAGGATCTTGTAAACTAATTTCTGCAATCATTTTACTGTCAATAGGTATATATTTATTTTCAAAAACAAAATTTACATACAAAATATCGTTATCGTCATTTTTATCGTCATTTTTTAAAGGCAAACGAGACAAGAAATCTGCAATATTTTCTTGAGATTTAACATACTGAATGTCATATTGAAAATTTGATAAAATTAAGGCCCATCTTTGTAACCGATTTGCTGCATAAACTGGTATTCCTTTTTTAGGACCAAAAATTGCAACGAGAGGTTTATGATCAGTAAACAAGGTAAATTTATTATTAAATAAATACTGATAAAATTTCTGAACGCCAAATATAATACTTAATGCTTCTTTTTCAATTTGTGAATATTGTTGTTCACTTTTATTAAGCATTCGAGATGCATAAGCAATTGGTTTATAAACATTATCAATGCAATGACAAATAACAGCTCCAACTCCATACTGAGATGCATCCACTGCTAAATAAACATGCAATTCTGGATTAAAATGTACTAATACATCGGATGAACTTAATATTTTTTTAGCGTCATTAAATGCTTCTAAACATTGATCATTAAAATTCCACGATACATTTTTTTTACAAAGATTGTATAATGGCTGAAGTAAAGAGGATGCATTTGGTAAAAACTTATTGTAATAATTAATTAATCCAAGTATTGATTTAAGCTGTGTAGTATTTTTCGGTACTGGTGCTTCTAAAATAGCTTTAATTTTATCTTGACATGTGTGTAAACCATCTTTATCAATTTTAAAACTAACATACGTTACACTGTCAACGAAAAATCTACATTTATTTTTTTCTAAAGTTAAACCATTATCTTCAAACTTTTTAAGTACGGTTCTGACAATATCAACATGTTCATTAAAATTCGTCCCGGTAATTAATACGTTATCTTGAAAACAAGCAACTCCAGCAATACCGTCAAGTAACGAATTCATAATTTTTTGAAATTTTGCTGGTCCAGAGTGAATTCCAAAAGGAAGACGATTATAATAAAATAAACCTTTGTGAGTAGTAATTGTTGTGAGAATTCTAGATTCTGGAGAAAGCAAAACTTGTTGATAGGCATTAGATAAATCTAACTTAGTAAATATTTTACCACCCTGTAGCTTAATAAACAACTCATCAATTCGAGGCAAAGGAAATTTATCTATTTCTAAATTTGGATTTAGAGTTAAACTATAATCCCCCCAAATACGAACTGTACCATATTTTTAATAACAGGGACAATTGGAGTACCGTAATCACTGTAATCAACTGGTGTTAACACATTTAATTTTACCAATCTATCAAGTTCCTTTTCAACGGCTTCTTTCAATGCAAACGCCAAATTTCTAGCTTTAAAAAATTTAGCCTGTGCACCTTCTTTTAATTTTAAATTTATAAAACCTTTATTAAATAAACCTAAATTACCACTAAAAACTGAAGGAAATTCATTATATAGTTTATTTATAATATTATCATTTTCAATTTTGTTTACGCTTAAATTAAATTTATTAAAAAAATCTCTACCTAACAAAGGAGGGCCCCCTTTATCTATTACAAGCAAATCTAATGTTTCCGTCAAATTGTGTAGCAAAACGATATTTCGGTGGTTATCTCAGGGTATGGGTGCAAGTAGAAAAATAATAGCCTTGGACAGATTGTAGTTTTATTGTCCTTTTAGAACAAGATAGTTTTTTAGATGACACCTAAATATAAATAAACAAAAATACAATAAGACCACTCATTATGCAACAAACAAAATTACTTACCTAAATATAAAAACCAGACAAAAATATCTAATTATTATCTAGAGGATTAGAATATTCAGGCCGTTTCACAGCTATATCAAAACCACTAATGAACTCTTTTTCTACTAATTGTTTTTTGTCCTTTTTTCTATCTCCAAGGAATTTAAATACAATTAATGATAAACACAGAAAACCGCGCGTGTACTACTGGTGGCCTACCACTAGGTATTAACATAATAACTTAAAATTAAATAATTAAATATAAACAACAAGAACAACTTTCGCTACAATTGTTAAATGCAATGGTAACACAAATTTTACCAACTGGAACAATTCGATCTCCAGTATATGTGCTCAAAACTTTATCTGTGGGCAAAAGTTTCAAATTAGGAAAATATGTTTTCTTTAAATCTTTAGATATTAGACTTAAACTGGCACCGGTATCTAACTCAAATTTAATATTAACATTATTTACATTTACATAGAGAAATATAGGTAAATTATTGTCTGTACTCTTCATTTGATACAACTGATCAACTATTTCAGACTCTAGAAAATTATTTACATTATGTTTGTGTCTAAGGTTTTGCTTACAACTTATTGATAAATGACCTCGAATACCACATTTATTACAAATACAATTTTTGTACCTACAACGACCTGCGTGTTTTTTTCCACATATGTCACATCCGGGTCCAGATGGCGTTGGTTGCTGACCTGCGCTGGTGGAGGGACCATCAAAATGGCTGCTAGGGCGACTTCCGGCTCTACTTGGCGGGAAACCTTTGCTGCTGGTTGGGAAATTCCCGGTTCTGCTACTTGCCTGATGTTTCTTTCCGCCTTGGATTGCTGCTGACGTCTTTTTGGCACCCATGTGAAAGACCTCCGGTTCCTGCTTGATTTTTACACCCATACTAGCTTGATTTTTGTGACTGGCTTCCTTGTTGCACGATATTTCGATGCACTTTTCAAACGTAAGACCATCTTCTTTTTCTTCAAATAGTCTTGTGATTATTGGACCCTTTTCGAATCCCATAATAAAACGATCACGTAATAGTGTATTTAGCTCAACAGTCTTAAATTCGCATTTACAAGCGAGCTGCCGTAAACGCGCTGCCCATTCTTGCACTGTTTCGTCTTTTGATTTCACAGCGGCATTGAATTTCTGTCTTTCACGAAATACTAAAATTTTAGGTTTGGCCCTTTCGACACTAAATAAGTAGGCGAGATACTGCTAACAAACTTTATTGTGTGTATTAAATGCTTTGTAGAACAAGACTGAAGAACGTGGAGCACGCACTTAGTTTTATACTATTTGTGTGCTTCCGTTGCAATTTTCTAAGATAAGATTATAAAAGTATATATAACATATATTACATAATGAATAATTAAAATAAGCAAAAATAATATAATAACACTATTATAGAGTTCATATAATTCCTCCCCTCTTAGACGGAAAATCATAGTTTACGGGAGTTGGCTCCTGGAAAGTTTGAGGTGTAGTAGTTGGCGTTGTTGTCCTTTTTGGGCATACCAGCCATGAGTTTATACTTTTCCGGAAAGTGAAGAGAATAAATAAGATTGTAAGTCCAATGAGAGACCATGTTAACCAGGTCGTCCACGAGATTGATGTAGGTTCAATTGATGCAGGGTCAATCAACTGAATATCTTTTGTTTCTTTTACTTTGTTCTTAAGGAACTCTAATTCATTTATGGTATTGTCCAATGTAAAATTTGATATTCAGGGTTTTCTTATTTCTGGTAAAAGAAATGTAGAGGCTTGTAAGTTCGTTGTAGGAAGGAAATAGTCTTCTTCATTAATTCGCAAAGTGCATCCTTCTTGGTTAGATATTAAAGAATCTTCTGTGAGAAAATGGTGGATAACGCTAGAACATTGTTCTTCTATATGCACCGTTTTGCTTGGTAGGATAAGCAATTGTCCGGAGGGTAACATGGTAATGCTGTCTTTAGGATTTTTCAAATAATAAAATGTACAATTTGGTTCATCATGATCAATCATCATTTTTGGAATACATGATGGTGGTTTTTCATATATCATTTCTTTAAGTTAGTAATATTTGCCAACTTTTGGGGGTTTTTCTTCTAACCAGGAATAAACGCTAGCAGAAGTACCAAGTGCCAAGTAACTTTCAGGGGGAATGATGGATATGTTTGAGGAGGACATATATATTTGGAATAGGTTATATTCATTGACATGGTAGATCGGAATTAAAATTTCCATATATATTACTGAGCTACTTACGTTAGTTTTGCATTATACTTGTATTTTGCTTGATTTTGTGTCTCTACATGTTTTATGTGAATGTATGTATGTGTATATGCATATATATTTATCTATTTTTATTATTTATATTATTTAAATTTGAATGCTGGATGTTGAACATTGTCTTCAGTGTTATAACACTTTTTTTTTCTTTTGACTTGTGTAAATACTTATGTATATGTAACACCAATAAATTAAACTAAACTAAACTAAAACTAAACTAAACTTGATACGTAATGTTTCATATGAAATAAAGAAAATATTGAATTTTGATCTAAAGAAGGTAATTCCGCAGGTTCATATAAAGTGTATAGAATTTTAAAAATTTCGGCAATAGTTGTAGTTGAAATTACATCGGAATGTATAATACTCATATGACTAAATAATAAGCCATCCTCAATTTGGTCTAGAATTTCTAAAGTGATTAAACAATCGTTAATTAAGGTTTGAGTTTCAAAAAAATCGTTTGCGGTTTTCCAAAAGTTGTTAATCTGTTTCATAGCATTTTGTATTTCACTTGTAAATGATTCCAGAACGGAAAGCTTCGTGTTTAGCTGATCATTTATATTTTTCTGATTACTAAATACAATTTCTAGTTTTTGTTCCAAAAGCTCCTTATCATCGGCACTCATTAAACCAAATAATTCTGAATAGATATTTCCGATAAAATTAAAAATACCGCGTTTCTCGCGTTTTACAGTGGCGGAACAAATGATTTCGAATTTTTGTTTGATACGCTCTGTGAGATAATGTAACTGAGTATGCCAGAACTGTTTTTCTTTAGTTGTATTTTCTGAAGATACAAGAAGTCTATTTACATGTTCTCCTATTTCCGTTAAATTAAGTACGTGTACAAAAGAATGGTAAAAGGATATAGTTTTGAGGGGGCCCAAATTTACAGGGAGGATAGGGTTAGTCAGTCTCTCTATTTTTTATTCGGGATAGTGCATCTGCAACTTTGTTTTCGGTTCCCTTTTTATATTGTACTGTGTAATCATACTCTTCTAATTTAATACGCCATCTCATTAATTTAGAAGAAGGGTCTTTTAGATTAAAGAGCCATTGAAGTGGGCGATGGTCTGTAAATATTTTAAACTTTCGACCGAACAGGTATGGTCTAAATGTTTTTGTGGCCCATACTATGGCAAGTAGTTCTTTTTCAATGGTAGAATACTGTATTTCCGAAGCGTTTAGAGTTCGAGAAGCGTAAGAAATGGGTCTACCGTTTTGTGATAGGACGGCGCCTAGTGCGAAATTAGAGGCGTCTGTAGTGACCTCGAATGGAATTTCGAAATTTGGGAATGCTAAAATAGGACTATTAGTGATTAAGGTTTTACATTTTTCAAATGCTTCTAAGAATTCTTGATCGTGAATAATCTTTTTGCCTTTTTTCAAACATAAAGTCAGGGGTTTTGTAATTTTTGCAAAGTTATCTATAAAACGTCGATAGTAACCGACAAGGCCTAAAATGATTTGATTTCTCGAGCCGTCTTGGGTATAGGGAACTTCTGTATGGCTCGTATTTTGTCAGGATTTGGTCTAAGTCCGTTAGGTGTTATAACATGTCCGAGAAATTTTTTTCTTTTCTTAAAAATTCCGATTTGTCCAGTTGTATTTTTAAATTTGCCTTCTCGAGAGCTTTGAAAACTAGTTTTAAATTTTGAATGTGTTCGTTTAAAGAGCTTGAAAAACAATTATGTCATCCATATAAACTAAGCAAACTCGATTTTGAAGATCTTTCAAAACATTGTCCATTACACGCTGGAACAGGAGCATTCTTAAGCCCAAATGGCATCCTGAGATACTCAAAATGGCCGTTTTCAGTTGAGAAAGCAGTTTTTGCTATACTGCCAGGTTCCATTTCTATCTGGTGAAATCCAGATGTAAGGTCAATAGTCGAGAAATAATTACATCTCCCGAGCTTATCTAATATATCTGAGATATTCGGAATTGGGTACCGATCGTCTATAGTAAGATTATTTAAATTTCTGTAGTCGACACACATGCGATATTTACGTTTTCCAGATGCGTCTGCCTTTTTCTCAACAATGAGAACAGGGCTCGACCAAGGGCTTTGAGATGGCCTAATTATTTGATTATCTAAAAGATCGTGTATCTGATTTTGTACTTCTTGTCGTTGGGTATAAGGTAGTCGGTATTGTTTAGTATAGATCGGGTCTTCAGTTTTAGTTTTAATTTCATGCTTTACCTCATTTGTAAAGGATAAAGGCTGTTCTTCTGAATAAAAAATATGTTTAAAATTTGAAATTAACTGGAAAATTTCTTTTCTTTCTTCGTCATTCATATGTTCAGTTCGTATAAGTTGTCTTACGTCTGTCTTCAAGGTTTTATTTTCGGATGGTTGGATAATAGGTTTAATAGGATCGTAGTTATCTAAGGATGTAACTCGGATAGGATAATCGAAATATTCAGTAGATGGTTCGTTTGTGTAGTTATGGATTTCTACGTAGGCTAATCCGTTTTCTGCGAAAGATATTGATTCGGGTATGATCATATGATCATTCTCGATTTTAGGAATTAAAATTTCACCATTCTCAACTGAAACTGGAATTTGTGTTCTGAAAATTTCAGAGGCATTGACAGTAACTCTCTTGGAAATTTCTAATGGGTTTCGAACATATAAAGGAATTGAAATATTTTCATTAAAACTGTTGCGTTTTTGTAATCAAAAAGTAGTCCAAATTGGGTTATTACATCTAAGCCTATTAGCCCGTCATAAAAATCGTGAAAGTCGTATAATAAAATATCAATGTTATCATTACTGTAAAATTCATTAAAAGCGGGAATGGTTGCACAAAATTTTGTTTTCTTTTGGCCCATGCATGTTTTTAAAACATTGGATGATTGGTAGATACATTCAGGGTAATATTTTTCAATGATGTCTGGGCGAATCATAGTTTTAGAAGAGCCGGAATCTATAAGCAATTTCAAAGGTGGATTTTCAATTTTGATGTAAGATAGGGGTGCAGCTAAAATGGAATTATTTTCAAAGATCATTTCCCTAGGTTCTGGTTCGAGGCTATTTTCTGAAAATTTTCGAGTTCCGTATCTGAAATAGTTTGCTGAAAGTATTCGGGTTGTTCGGGTTGTTCAAGGTAATCAGGATCTACTGAGTAATTTGGATATTCATATTCTTGGGAATCATAGTCTTCGGTTTGTAATTCGTACTCATGACAATGATGTGAAAAATTACGAGGGACGTTCTGAAATTTAGTTAGTGTAGTACTGAAAGTATCCAGCGGTTCTGGTACAAACTGTTTTCTAGTATTTGAATAAGTATTTGTAGAGCGGGGTGTTGATTTGTATTCTGTCTGGGGGGTAAGAAGGGTTTAGGTTGGTTATACGGAGGTCTTATTGGTGGTTGAGTTTGTCTTGGAGCAGGATAAGATGATGGGAATTGCCTTGGTAGAAAATTAGGTTGTTGATTTGTATTATATTGGGGTTTATAATTATAACTTGGTTTAGACGGTAGATTTTGTCTAATAGGTAACATAGGTGGTCTTTGTGGTGGTTGAGTTTGGGGTAAACGACGACTCATATTTTTGTATTCAAAATAAGTTTCAAGTTCAAGTATAGCCTGAACTACTGATTCAATGTCGTTCAAATCAGGTCTAGATAGTATGATAGTTTCGAAATTTTGTGGGAGATTACTCTTTAATTTATTCAAAAGCAAGGAAGTATATACTGCTTGAAGAGAAGTCCTTTCTTGTGGATCTGTATATATTAATTGTATTTTCTGCACAATTTTTGAGCGCATACCCAGAATTTTATTACAGAAGGTACGTAAAGGTTCGCGGATATCGCGTTGTAATAGGCAAATTTCGTTCTGCCAAGTTTGAAGTGATTTATGATCACTATAATTTTGAATTAAAAGGTTTCTGATTTCTTGCCATGTAGTTATTTCAGGTCTGCCTAAAATAAGCGTTTTTGCTTGTCCTCTCAATTTACTCTTGATTATGTTTATGAATAAACGTGATTGTATATCAGTTGGATGTGGCAAATCTAACGATATTATGAATGTTTCCACTGATTCTAAGAATTGGGTCAACTCAATTTCCGAACCATCAAATGGTTGTATTGTCGAACATAAAAAGTTTAGTTTTTGTGCGTCTAAATCTTTACGCTGTGAAGCAGCTGGGTTGGTGCTTACGTTTGATTGCGGGTTTGACATTGTATTATTCTTAAGTTTCTTTATGCAGATAAGTTAAGATAAGTTAAGTAGGTCGAATACGACTCAGCTAAACACGGCTCACTATCAGTTTCTGGTAGACTATGCGTCCTTGCAAGTCCAGCGAGAACTTGATATGGCACAACAGATACACGACTTATGCGTATGTCGAGATCAACAAATTTTCAAGGTGAATTAATTATCTTCTTTAATACACTTTCTTATTGTTAAATTGATACTAATTCTAACCTACCACTGTCAATATGCGTTTGAAAGGATAGGGAGTCAAGTACTAGCACTTCGGTACTCACCAGGTAATTCCGGTTCCAGGAAATTCCCTAAGGATGCAGCGGATATAGATTTGGTGGTATTCCAATACACAATAATCCAAACACAGGCGACGGGACGGACCTACTCAATTCAGCCCTTAACTATGCGATTTGCACACGGACGAGCTTACTAAATTCAGCTCTTCACTACTTTCCCGACGCGGTTATAGTCGTCTACAGTTTTGCCTTCCTTATTAGGTCGAAATTAGCCACGTAAAGTTCGAGGATTCAGTATCTCTGACCAGAAGGTCTCCTACCTTCACTTTGATTAACAATTGAAGGAGTTAACTGATATCCTACCGACTGCGCCAATTTTAGGTTTGGCCCTTTCGACACTAAATAAGTAGGCGAGATACTGCTAACAAACTTTATTGTGTGTATTAAATGCTTTGTAGAACAAGACTGAAGAACGTGGAGCACGCACTTAGTTTTATACTATTTGTGTGCTTCCGTTGCAATTTTCTAAGATAAGATTATAAAAGTATATATAACATATATATTACATAATGAATAATTAAAATAAGCAAAAATAATATAATAACACTATTATAGAGTTCATATAATTCTAACTTTGTTGAAGTGTAATATTTGTCGAAGAACGTTACCAATTCGTCAAACGTCTTTTCTTCTGGTAGGGACGGCATGCACAAACTGAACAATAGCTCTAAACTGGATTCATAACAAGAATTTAGCAATAGAGCACGTTTTGTTTCAACATCTATAACTTTATTTGCGATGAAATACTGATGTAATTGTTGTTTAAATATACGCCAGTCGCAAACACTAGGGTTGAACTCTCTCAAATGTCCAATATAAGCCGCCATTACCACGTGTAAAATAGTTTAGTCTACTGTTCGACACTTTGCTTCACCACTTTTACTTTGTACTATAAATTTGGATACACAAATCCAATCCTCGTCGCCAATATATGTAATATACCAAGGGTGAAATAACACACTGTAATAAATACGTTTCAAATCCCATATATTACTTTAACTAAGACTGATGCAAAACGCTCGTATTTCCCATTTTTACATCTACATACAAACATAAAACATATATACAAAAAACGCTAGAGAACTCGCCGGAACAATTACACAGCGAGCCAAATAAATTAAACTTCTTATTTCTAAATATTATAACTATATACAAATACATATATTACACTAACAAAGTAAGCAATTTAAATATTAACATTTGTACAAAAAATAATTACAGTGTGTATCTGAATCCAGTGTATCTACATAATAAATGTGGCAAAATTAGCATGTTGAATACAAAATTGGATAGTGATAATAGAAACATAGTGGTATCATCAGAATAACGAATTTTTTCGATCTAATTCCAGAATTTTTCAATGGACACATCTGGTCTATACTCTAATTGAGTATTTCTGAGTAGGGGTCACTCCTTATCTAAACCCTGTAATTCATTTTGAGCTACTAAATTAGAAAATAAATGCATAGTAAGAGGAACAATACTATCTCCTTTCCTATCTAAAAAGTTTTTTGGATTTATTAAATTCATGTTGATGACCTTTGGTTGATTTGATTTGAAGCTTTATTGAAAAATTGTAAACATCTTTTTCTTAAAGTTAGTTTTTCATCCCAGTCAAAGAATTTATTGATATCAAAAGTTTTGCACCCAAATAAATTTCATGTAGAGGAAGAAAATTAGTTCTTATAGTTTATTCTAGAAAGTGAAATATTTAAAATAACATCCCTTTTTATGAAACATTCTAGAAAACATTTGTAAATGGCACTAACTGAGCTGTGCAATTCAGATATTTTAGGCTCCTCAGACAGCATTTGTTTATTAAGATTATTAAAAAATGCTAAAATACAAACTCTAAAAATTGAAAATACAGTTTTGTAATCCAGTATCAGAAGAATATCTTGAGTATGTTGTAATAATTTTGGTCAACTATCTATCTGGCCAAAATGTTAAAGATTAAAATGTTCATTAATTCAGTAGATTTGTAGGTGATTTCAGTATATCAGTAGACTGAGACTGTAGACTGGTAACACTGGTTTATTGTACCGCTGCCCATTACTCCCCACCTAACTCTGCCGATTCCGCATCTGCGCTACCAAGAGCTTGCCGCTTGTGCTACAGTTCTTCAACTGAATTACCTATAGCTTCGAAAAGTATCCGGTTTCAAACTGCTCTGATGCCCCTTTAAATACTGCACACTTTGCCGCTATCATGGAGCAGCTTAGTGTTTTGGGAACAGCTATAAATAAGTGCAACGTAAATCTTGAAGCCCTAAAAACACAAATAACCTCTAACACCATGGCGATCGCTGAAATCAAGCAGGAAAATAGTTTCTTGCGCAACAAAGTTAGTTCTCTTGAGATACAGCTAAATAATGTAAATACTCAAACCCCTGTTGTGGAGATCTCTGAACGTATCAGACGAGAACAGAACCTTCTTATATTTGACCTCCCTTTGCAAAGTTCTCCTGACAGGATTTTCTAACTGTAAATAACTTGTTAAAGCAAATAGTTCCTCCAGAACAAAATGTAACCCTAGTCAATGGCACTCGTATAGGATGGATAGTTCTCATCCCAAACCATTTAAAGTTACTCTTTCGAGTAGGGAGGAAGTTATAAAAGTATTGCAATCGAGGCGCAATATTACCAAAACTGAGTTTCCTAATGTAAAGATTAAGAATGACTTAACACCAACACAATCAAAGGAACTTTCTGATCTTCGTTCTGAGCTGACTAGACGTCAAAATAGTGGGGAAGCCAATCTTACAACTAAATATGTTAAGGGTGTTCCCAAGATAATACGGGAGGAAAGTAGAAGTTCTCAAAAAAGGGGAAGAGATGAAGATATTCCCCCTGCAGCAAATAAAAGCACCAAAATTAACAAGCGTAATAACAACACGAATTCTAAATAGCAACCACTTAATATAATTTTTTGGAACGTGGAGGGCATAAGCAACCTCAGAGAATATGTTTTATCCGAAGATATTGAACACTTTGATGTTTATGGTTTACTGGTCAAACATTGTTTTTTTCTTCTACCTACAATGCTTTTTGCTCTAGTGCTAACAACTTCAACGTCACCATACTTCATAAGTCCTCCTGGTGGATTATTTTATTGGTGGCTCACTCTACTTTTAAGTTTATTTTATGTGTAGCTTATTTTGCTCCTAAATATGACATTTTTTTATATACTGGACCTCTTCCAGCCAGTTTTCTCTGATATTATTGACACCTACCCTAATTTACCTTTCTTTATTGGCGTTGATTTTAATTGTCGAGTTTCTCACTTTGGGGATATACCTCTAGAAGCTGTAGCGTTTACAAATCTTTTTGAAGAGAGGTCCAGTTGTGATCAAGTCATAAACGCAAGAGGGCGATGTAATCTAGACTTTATGCAAAGCAATTCTTTTTCTTTAGTCAATGGTAGAGTTAGTCAGGACAAACCCGCACAGTTTACTTTTTGTTCTGCCGGTGGCAGCAGTGTCATAGATCTAATATGGTGTAACAATATTAAATTGGAAGTTATTGATAATCTCACAGTTGACAGTAGATGCATATTATCTTATCACTTTCCTGTGTCGTGTCCTTAAGGTGCCCGTATCTCTCGCCGTAAAATGATCAAATTTGTGGTGTTTTTTAGGTACTGAAATCTCGAAAAATAAAACTCGTAGAGCAAAAGTAATATCAAAAATAGAATTATTGATGTTTTGTTTATCCACTTTTACTATTTAAACTTTCCTCAAATAATGTAATAACTTTTAAAATGCATTTATATGACACACATAATTTCGCTATTCTAACCCCACATTTTAACAATTATTTTCACATACTTATAAACAAAAGTTAACAATCTTATATGCAGAACTATGTAAGTTTATGTTATAACAATGTTTACATCTATAGTTGAATTTAAAAAAATACGTATTTTGAAAGATTTCAGTACCTAAAAATTCATTGGATAGATCGCTTTCTGATGTTAAATATTGATTTTACTTCGGTACCTTTGAATATTTGCAGGTGGCATGAAATAACATCCTTGTTATTTGCTAAACTCTATATTATTCAGTTCTTAAATGTCTAAAATTATTTATATTTGTAGAAAACACTTTTCAGGAATACGGCGCCCTTAACATTGAAATTTGGTTATTTCAGAGAGAGAAATACTATTAAATATTGCAAATTTACTTCTCAAATTCTAAATTGGAACAACAGACTTACTGCTTGTTACAGCTTGGTAATGCAGCATTCTACCCGCGTTCAGTTAGTTTCTGATGTGTCTGCCTCTTATAGTAATATATGTAATGCTATATCTGAATCTGCCAAAACTCTTGGTTTAGTTAAGCAATTGCGGCGTAATAGTAATACAAACCCTGCTGAATATAATAAAAAACCTTAGTTTAACCATGAATGTAAAAACGTGAAGGGAGATCTCAAACGCAATCTGACTTTATGCAGAGCAAACAATTTTGCATCCCCTTTCAAAGATTCTTATTTAAATCTCAAAAAGCAATATAATAAACTTATTAAATATAAAAAGAAACAATATGAGAAGACCTGTATTATTAAATTGAGTAATGCAAAAGATCAAACGACATTTTGGCGCACTCTACAGCAATATCGCGGTAATAGGCGTCTCCAAGGTCTTCCTGTTCGGACTTGGGAACTACTTTATGATAACATTTATCCTGCAATGGCAATTGATAATTTTAGTTATTTTGGGGTGAATGATCATCTTTTGATGCCCCAATAACTGCTAGCGAACTAGACTCCGTATTAAATAATTGTAAAAATGGTAAAGCCCCAGGCGAGGATGGAATACCCTATGAGTTCTTTGAGAATCTCCCCCAAAATTGGCGGCTTTACATATGCACTTTGTTTAATCAAATTTTTGAAACAGGCGTTATCCTAGAGAGTTGGCCAAACGTTTTGCTCACTATGTTACATACGAAGGGTCCCTCTGATGACCCTACTAATTACCGTGGTATAGCGCTAATTAACTCTTTTGCTAAAGTTTTTAATAACATACTTCTTTCTAGACTCACTATGTGGGTAGACTCTAAAAAAATTCTCCCTGAATCCCAGGCTGGATTTCGAAAAGGTAGAGAATGTATTGATAACGTTTGTGCTCAACTCTGAAATTCAATTTCAACTTAGGCTAAAGGATCGTAGAGTTTTCGCAGCATTTATTGATTTTAAACGTGCCTTTGACACCGTTAATCATTCTCTACTTTAGGAAAAACTATATGCTCTCGGACTCTCGTACCAATATGATTATGCTTTTTAAAATATATACTCCCGTGCGCATGTTAGAATTCGTTCGGAAGGTGACCTAACAAAATGTTTTAATGTCACGTCGGGTGTTTTACAAGGGAAACCCTTGAGTCCTCTTTTATTCTCTCTTTTTATAGCGGATATTGAGGACTTTTTTGTCAATGCCAAATGCTCGCGGAGACTTAGTATTGATATAATCATAATGAACTAGTTATGCTGTTGTATGCAGATGATTTGGTTTTGTTGGCTGATTCAGAAATAGATCTTTGTCGTAAGCTATGCACCTTAGAAAAGTATGTAATTAATGATGATATAAGTACTCAGAATGATGCTCTAAATACGTCATTGTCTTCTGTCTATTCACATTAAACTATTGTAATGTCTCTAAAAATACAAAAAATAATTCTAGGAGGCGCAAAAGCAGTAAAATCTTGAATAGTGAGAATGGGACATCCAAAAGAGGAAATAAATCTAGTGTTAGGGGCACAGCAACTGTTCAAGATGAATTTTCATCCTTTGCTGCTCCAACTAAAAAACTATGGCCTTACGTTGGGAGGTGTAAAGCGGATACCGTTGAGAAACACATTACTTCGTATTTAAAGAATAAATTACCGACTCATGAATTTGTGTGCGAAAAACTTAATAGCAAAGGAACCAACGTCGTTTTCCGAATATGTACGGACTACAATGAAGAAACAAGGGACCTGCTTTATAGACCTGAATTTTGGCCTAAAAATATAATTGTAAAGCAATTTCGTTTTTTTTCGCCAGCAGTCTTTCAGTTCCGGATCATTCAATTAATAGAGTAACAACTTCATTGGTCATATGTCATTTTAATATTGGAAGTGCTCGAAATAAGCTAACACTATTGTATACATTCCTTAGTACACTAAATTTTCCACATATTGTTTACCTAAGTGAAACATGGTTCTCATCTGACGAGGCTTCTGTCTTAAAATTAAATAATTATACCTTAGCAGATTCATTTTGCAGAACAGACATGAATGGTGGTGGTGTCGCAATTTATATTCGTAATGATATTTGTAACATTCGTATTAACAATATTTCTGTTGATAAAATTGAGTCTTAATTCGAATATGCGCTTATTGAAGTTGTTTATAATTCACTGAATATCTTAATAGCATGTATATATAGGACACCTGACAGTAATGTATATTTATTTCTGGATTTGTTGGATAAAATGTTAAGTATTATATGTTCAGATTGCCGCAAGTATTTATTTGTTTGTGGTGATTATAATATAAATTTAGATGTGAACAAGATGACATCAAATGCTAATAGGTTGGTCAATACATTCGCCGCATATGGCTTGAAACAGTGTTTTTATCAATATACTCGAATCAAAGGAGACTCGGGAAGTGTTATTGACAATATATTCACTAATATTGAGTTTTCTGACAAAAATGCTAATATATTTCATCCCTGCTACTCCGATCACACTCTTCAAATATTAAAATTTGACTGTAATATTAAGCCAAATATTGAAAATAAAAAGTACTATTTTAAACGTGACTGCAAAAATCCTTTTAATATTAATGTTTTTAAGACGCTTGTTTCGAGTGAATGTTGGAATGCTATCATTGATTATCCACTTGACAAAGACTGTAAGTTTTCATTGTTTTTAGATCGATTTTTGGATTTATTTGAAATAGCATTTCATGTCGAGAAACATTTCTTGAATGATAAAATAAAAGTCAAATCTTGGATTACACCCAAATTAAAAATCAAAGTAAATTCTTGAGGGATCCATAAAGTATATAAGCAATTCTCTGATAATATTATTAGGGAAGTGTACCTACAACTAAAAAGAGCTCACAGAAAATGAATAGAGGACACTAAGACAAACTATTATAATATTAAAATTAGTAATGCGGACAACAAATTCCGTGCCGCCTGGAGCGTAATAAAAGAACATGTTAATGTTAGTGATAATAAACATATTCCAAACACCATGTTTGATAGTACTGGTGTATCTATTCCTTTCAGTGACTCTGCTTCAGCTTTTAACAAGTATTTTTTAGATTCTGTTCAGGAGATTTGTAAAACTGACGTCAATCCTGACGAATATGTAATTTTGAGTAATCGCATAGAAAACACCTTAAACCTGTTGCCTATTACTGATAAACTTACTTTTACTTCTTTGGGCATTTCAATTGACAGGAATTTGAATTGGGGCTCACATGTATCAATCCTTTGTAGGAAATTAGCTACTCAAAATTATGTGATTTATAATTTAAGAGAATTCGTCGGTCTTGACGTTTTAAAGATGTACTATTTCGGACAAGTGTATCTAATCTTGAACTATTCAATTGTTTGTTGGGGTAATTGTTCTACCATTTACAACTTACTTATAGCACAAAAAAGAATTATTCGTAGCATGCTGTTTAAGTCAAGATTACAATCTTGCCGTAAATTGTTTAACGAATTGGGAATATTGATAGTTGTGTCCATGTATATTCTTGCATGCGTTACATATTGTCACGGATTTCCCAATCCGTCTTTTTCTTATTCCCAGAAAAACAATCCGTTAATTAATCACTTCTTTATTAACTGCTCAGTACACTACTGACTACTAATTACAGGTCAACTAAACACTTATTTAATTAATCGCTATCTAAATCGCTTTGATCTCTCTAACTAAACACTTCACTTCAGACTGTAATACAAGACTTATGCAAGACTAACTAACTCGGCCGTTTATTCTTCTTTTATAGACCCAACGAATATTCCAGGTATATTCCAGTATCTCTAGATCCATTTTCTCGTACGACTGGAACGCTTCTCGTCGTTTCCCCAATATTCTAGTAACGCCTCGATTCACGGCATGTCGTTTGTTTACCAGAATGACGTAGGGGCGATCGGGGCAATTTCGTGTTTCGCAATACCACTTTCGTCGATTTTGGGTGTGAGTGGGGCAAATTCCGTGACACTGCCCCCTCCTTAGGACCGATCGTCCCGATCGGATACACCTCTATACGGGGACAGACGCTCCAGATGGACGACCTTCATCTTACTCCTGGGAGTCCTCTGTATCCGGTAGACGATGTCATTAATTCTTTTAATGACGGTATAGGGGCCCTCCCAACGGTTCTGTAGTTTAGGCGATTTTCCTTTCTTCCGCGTGGGGTTGTACAGCCACACCAGGTCACCTTGTTGGAATCCGACTGTATTGGCCCGGACGTCATATCGAGTCTTCATGCGATCGCTCTGTAATCGCATTCGAGTTCTGACTTGGTCGTGTACGGCTGCTAGTCTTCGTTCTAGCTCATGGGTATAAGTGTCTGGCTCTGTGGGCTGTTCCGCAGGACGACCAAATACCAAATCTGCGGGAAGGCAAAGCTCTCTTCCAAAGATGATCCTTGCGGGAGTCTTCCCAGTCGTTTCATGGATAGCTGAGCGGTAAGCTAACAGGAAGAGTGGAATGAGCTTGTCCCAGTCTGTCTGGTTTTCGTTCACAAACATCCTCAGATTGGTTTCTAGTGTGGCATTGAAGCGTTCCACCATACCATCTGACTGGGGATGCAGTGGGGTGGTCCTAGTTTTTCGGATTCCCATAAGCTCGCAGACCTTTCGGAACACACCTGATTCGAAATTTCTGCTCTGATCTGAATGTAGTTCCATGGGCACACCAAATCTGCAGAACAGGTTGTTGACTAGCGCTTCTGCTACGGTTGTGGTCTCTTGATTGGGAAGGGGGTATACTTCCGGCCATTTACTGAAGTAGTCCATGGCTACTAGCAGATATCGGTTCCCACTTTGGGTTTTCGGAAATGGGCCAGCGATATCAATGGCAATCCGCTCGAACGGTGCTCCTATGATGTACTGGCGCTTTTTGCCTCGGGAACGGGTCTTCGGTCCCTTGCTGGCTGCACATACGTCACATTTTCGGCACCAATCTTCTACATCCGTCCTACAGCTCAACCGGTAGAAACGCTCCCTAATCTTCTGTAGAGTCCTATTGATACCGAAATGTCCACCCCCAGTACCTCCATGTACTTCCTGCAGCACTTCCTTGACCCGGAACCTCGGGAGTAGTACTTGTTTCTTGACCTCCGTTCCGTCATTGTTCTCCCATGCTCTTTTTAGGACACCGTCTTCCAACACCAAGGAATTCCATTGCGCCCAATAGCTCTTTAATGTTGGGCTTTTACTGCTGACTTCAGCCCATGAGGGTCGGTTGTTGGCTTCTTTCCAGTCTAGTAAGGGCTTGATGTCACAGTCAGCTTGCTGGTCTTCCAGAATCGCCGCCGAACTCCATCTGTCTTCAGGTTGGGCTGCTACCACCTTACAAGGAACTGATGAGATGTCCTCTTTCTTTTCAAGACTACTACAGTGTTTGCAGTTGACAGGACAGGGTCTCCTAGAAAGGGCATCTGCATTTCCATGTTTCCTGCCGGCTCGATGTTCAACAACAAAGTGATATTCTTGCAGTCGTTCCAGCCATCTGGCCATCTGTCCTTCAGGGTTTTTAAACTGCAGCAGCCATTTAAGGGAAGCGTGATCCGTTCTTAAGAGGAATTCTTGGCCATACAAGTATTTATGAAAGTGTTCTAAACTCTTGACGATGGCAAGCAATTCTTTCCGAGTCACACAGTAATTATTTTCGGCTTTTGACAGAACTTTGCTGAAGT
The DNA here is from genome assembly GCA_025584915.1 of Monochamus saltuarius. Lineage (NCBI taxonomy): Eukaryota > Metazoa > Arthropoda > Insecta > Coleoptera > Cerambycidae > Monochamus > Monochamus saltuarius. The sequence continues at coordinate 34,106,667 of CM046723.1, forward strand.
AGCCCACTACTCGCTCTTGGCCATCTTGTACTTGGGAAAGAACTCCACCAATTCCAATGTTACTTGCGTCCGTGTCCACTATAAATGGTTGTCCGGGTATTGGGTATGTCAAAATCGGGGTAGTGCAGAGAGCCTCTTTCAGCGTCTCAAAGGCTTGCTGGCATCTCGGAGTCCATTCAAACGGGAAGTTGTCTTCTGTCAGTTTATGAAGGGGCTTGGCAATGTCCGAGAATCCTTGGACGAATCGTCGATAGTATGTGCATAGGTCGAGAAAACTTCGAACTTGATGTTTGTCTTTAGGAACCGGCCAGTTCTTTATGCACTCTGTCTTCTCCGGATCTGTTTTCACACCGTTTGGAGTAATAATGTGGCCTAGGTATCTAACCTCCTTTTGGAACAGACTGCACTTCTTCGGGTTCAACTTCAGATTCGCTGCTTTTAACTTCTTGAACACTTCGGACACGTTCTTCAGGTGCTCCTGGAAAGAGCGTCCCAGCACCACCACGTCGTCCAAGTAAATCAAGCAGGTCTCCCAATGCAGGCCATGAAGTACAGTTTCCATCAGTCGTTCAAAAGTGGCAGGGGCATTACATAGACCAAATGGCATTACATTGAACTGCCACAATCCATTTCCGGTAGTGAACGCGGTCTTTTCCTTGTCTTCTAGGCTGACCTCGACTTGCCAATATCCACTCTTTAAATCCAAAGTGGAAAACCATTGCGCACCAGCCAAGGTGTCCAGAGTATCGTCAATTCTTGGTAGTGGGTAACTGTCTTTCTTGGTGACGTCATTTAATTTTCTGTAGTCCACACAAAATCGGGTGGAGCCGTCTTTCTTCTTGACCAGGACTACAGGAGAAGCCCAAGGACTCTGAGATGGTTCTATGGTGCCTTGATTTTGCATCTCAATTAACATCTTGTTAACTTCTTCTCGCTTGGCTAATGGAAGTCCACGTGGTGGCTGCTTTATAGGAGATGATGAACCAGTATCGATTCGATGCTTCACTACATTGGTTCTCCCAAAGTCGCCTGGTTTAAGTGCAAACACATCTTCATTTTCACTTAGCAGCTCTTCCAGTTGTTCCACCTCCATCTCTGTTAATCTTTCCTTGGCCCTATCCACTATGTCCCTTAGACATTCCGGTAGACTGGTCTTATTCGGTTTCTTCTCCATTTCGTTATTTTCTTTGAGTGTTCTGACCATGGTAACAGGTTTACAGACTCCTACTTCAGTTCCCTTTGTAATTTTCTGTGGAAAGGTTTTCAGGTTAACTACCCGTACTATTGTCGTTTTCTCTAGTTTAATCAGGGTGCGGCCGGTGACTATAGATTTATTGAACAAATCCGGATTACTGGGTTCCACCACTCCTACACTGCAAGACATATCCCCATCCATTACAGTGGCAACCAATGTTTCGGTCTGACCAGGTAGTACCACATCTTCTTTAACAACGAGTCTCCGTACAGCGTTATTCTCAGTGGTGGTCGTTAGCACTACTTCCTCACCCATTATCTGTAGCGTACCAGCATTCAAATCTAAGTTCACCCCCTTTGCTCGTAGTAAGTCTAGGCCGAGTACGACATTGTCCGATATATCTGCTACCATGGCTCTGTGTTTGAATTTGACGTGTCCTAATTCTATTTCAAGCTCGCATTCCTCTTTGACTGGCAGTTGTTGTCCATTGGCTGTTGTAAGGACATAACGTTTGGCAGGGTTTTTAATACGCCAATCACCAATAATATCCGGCCGTACAATAGTTCTTGTCACTCCAGTGTCAATTACCATAGGGAACATACGACCAAAAATAATGCCTTCTACTAGCAAGGAGTCAGAGTCCTGGAGACGTGATAATGTAACCTCTTCTCGTGGGGCATGGTAGGTGGACGCAGCCGGCTTTTGCCCCGTCAAGCCGGCTGACCCTAGTTTTCCTGTGCAGCTGCCGCCTGGGAGTCGCGCTTTTGCTGATCCGTGACCGGGGCCATACACTGTCTTTTTAGATGTCCTGCCTGTCCACAGTTCCAGCATTTAAGATGGCGATCCGTTCGATTATCAGATTGTTCTTTCTTTGGTCCAGTAGATGGGCTGAATTTATCAATGATCTCCTTTAGCGTCTTTATTAGGTCTCCATTTGCCATACTATCGCTGTTATCACTTAGGGCCCGAACTTTAACATGTCTACCTGATGCCATCTTTGCTGCCTCGAATTCTAGCGCATGCGACAGAGCGTCGTTCAGTGTTTTAGGTCTGGCGAGTCGTAGTGCCTGCTGGGTTTCACAATCTCTTAGGCCGTCGGTGAAAACTTGAATGGAGAGATGGTCTAAGAATTCGGACGGGGCTGTTGGATAAGCCAATCGAACCAGTCTGGCAACATCGGTCTCAAAATGTTGTAAATTCTCTTCACTTTGTTGGTGACGATTTTTCAATTGTGCCTGGTACACTTGCTGCAGGTGCTTATCCCCATATCTCATTTCCATATGCTGTTTTAGAATGTCGTAGTTATTCTGCTGCCCAGCAGGAACTCCTTGTAAGACGTCAAGAGCTTCCCCTCGTAAAGCAACTATCAGAGCAGTAGCTTTCTCATAATCCGACCATTCGTTTGCTGATGCTGCTGCTTCAAACTGACGCAGATATACATTCCAGGAAACCTTGCCGTCGAATTCAGGGGGTCTCGTCTTCTGAGTTCGGATAACCGGTCCTTCTGATTTGATTACGCCCTCCTTTGTTATCTTGTCTAATTTATGTTGAGGCTCTTCTCTAACCTGGTTTATTCCTTCGTGTATTTCCTGTTTTTGTGCCAACAGTTTCTCTTCTACTTGTGTTTCCACTTTATGTGACTGCTCCTCTAGTTTTTCCAACTTTGTCTGCATTTCTTTCGTCTGATCTCTCATTTCCTGTTGTATTGTCTGTATCTGTTCTTTCATTTTATACCCTTGTTCTTCTAATTTCTTTTCTAATTTTTCCTGCATCGTTTGTCCCTGTTCTTCTAATTTCTTTTGCATTGTCTGTCCTTGTTCTTCTAATTTCTTTTGCATCGTCTGTCCCTGTTCTTCTAATTTCTTTTCTAATTTCTCCTGCATCGTTTGGGACTGATCTTCGATTTTATGTCCTTGTTCTTCAAATTTTTCCTGCATTGTTTTCGTCTGGTCTTCCATTTTATGTCCCTGCTCTTCTAATTTCTCTTGCATCGTCTTCGCCTGGTCTTCCATTTTATTTTGCATTGCTTGCATCATTTCTAAAAGTTTTGCTATTTGTGCATCCATATTAACTTGGCTTCTAGTTACAGGCATTCACTTTATTTTCTTTGGAATGTTCTAGAATGTCCAGGAATGTGTTTGTAAATGTCACCGTTGACTACCTTACAATGAAACGAGTGCAGTGATATGCCACACTTGGGTCTTTGTCTCACTTCGGTATAAAGTTCTAGAATGTTTGAGAATGTTCTTCGCAAATACCACCGTTCACTTCCTTGAGTCACGACGAGTGCGGTGATATGTCACACCACCGTTCACTTCCTTGAGTCACGACGAGTGCGGTGATATGTCACACTTGAGTCTTTGTCTCACTCCCGTACAAAGTTCTAGAATGTTCGAGAATGTCCTTCGCAAATACCACCGTTCACTTCCTTGAGTCACGACGAGTGCGGTGATATGTCACACTTGTGTCTTTGTCTCACTCCCGTACAAAGTTCTAGAATGTTCGAGAATGTCCTTCGAGAATACCACCGTTCACTTCCTTGAGTCACGACGAGTGCGGTGATATATCACACTTGGGTATTTGTCTCACTCCTGTACAAAGTTCTAGAATGTTCGAGATTGTCCTTCGCGAATACCACCGTTCCCTTCCTTGAGTGACGACAAGTGCGGTGATGTATCACACTTGTGTCTTTGTTTAACTTCCGTATAAAGTTCTAGAATATTCAAGATTGTCTTTCGCGAATACCACCGTTCACTTCCTTTCGACAAGACAAGTGCGGCGATATGTCACACTTGGGTCTTTATTCCGCCCACGCACAGGGTTCCAGAAAGTTCTTCCAACTTCCGCTTAAACCCACAGTATTTGTGTGAAGATATCCACACATTTCTATCCACACATTCCTATAACAAGAGAACGTATGTCGCAGCTTAGATATAATTTGCGCCTGCGCGGTAGATACACATATTTGAATGCTACCCAAACGCTTCCGTATCAAGAGCAGTAATTAAACTAATTTCCAGCAAAATGACATCACAAGATGAGAAAAATATGTAACGGTTTTAGAAAATCTTTGTTTTCTTAAATGATAAATAATAATGCGATATTTATGACAGTTATAATAACAATGTCTCTGTTGCATGGAACTGTGTCATTTTGGAGTGATTGAAAATATTAATACCTTAATAGCACAATGATGTACCCTCACCAAGTTTGGTAGAAAGGTGTGATTTTATGTGGGAAATACAGCAATTATAGCCACATTGGGTGTCAGGCCGTAGGGGATGCATGCAACCCTTATTAATACCGAAATATTAATATCTCAATAACCGAACGATGTACCCTCACCAAAGTTGGCAGAAAGGTGTGACTTTATGTGAGGAATACAGCAATGGTAGCCACATTGGGTGTCAGGCCGTAGGGGATGCAACACAACCCCTATTAATACCGAAATATTAATATCTCAATAACCGAACGATGGACCCTCACCAAAGTTGGCAGAAAGGTGTGATCTTATGTGAGGAATACAGCAATGGTAGCCACATTGGGTGTCAGGCCGTAGGGGATGCAACACAACCCCTATTAATACCGAGATATTAATATCTCAATAACCGAACGATGTACCCTCGCCAAATTTGGTAGAAAGGTGTGATTTTAAGTGAGGAATACAGAAATGGTAACCACATTGGGTGTCAGGCCGTAAGGGATGCGACACAACCCCTATTAATACCGAAAGATTAATTTATCACTGGTCGATCAATGTACCCTCACCAAATTTGGTAGAAAGGTGTGATTTTATGTGGGGAATACAGCAATTATAGCCACATTGAGTGTCAGGCCGTAGGGAATAATTTTATGCCTATATATTGTACCAACTTTGGTGAGGGTACATCTTTCGGTTATTGGGATATTAATATTTCGGAACTAATAGGGGTTGTGCCTTCCCCCTACGGCCTGACACCCAATGCGGCTACCATTGTATTCTTCACATAAAATCACACCTTTGTACCAAATTTGGTGAGGGTACATCGTCCGACTAGTGAGAAATTAATATTTCGGTAATAATATGGGTTGCGTTGCATTTCCTACGCCCTTACACCCAATGTGGCTATATTTGCTGTATTTCTCACATAAAATCACACCTTTCTACCAAATTTGGTGAGGGTACATCGTTCGGTTATTGAGATATTAATATTTCGGTATTAATAGGGGTTGTGTTGCATCCCCTACGGCCTGACACCCAATGTGGCTACCATTTCTGTATTCCTCACATAAAATCACACATTTATACCAAATTTGGTGAGGGTACATTGATCGGCCAGTGATAAATTAATCTTTCGGTATTAATAGGGGTTGTGTCGCATCCCTTACGGCCTGACACCCAATGTGGTTACCATTTCTGTATTCCTCACTTAAAATCACACCTTTCTACCAAATTTGGCGAGAGTACATCGTTCGGTTAATGAGATATTAAAATTTCGGTACTAATAGGGGTTGTGTTGCATCCCCTATGGCCTGACACCCAATGTGGCTCTATTTGCTGTATTCCCCACATAAAATCACACTTTTCTACCAAATTTGGTGAGGGTACATCGTTCGGTTATTGAGATATTAATATCTCGGTATTAATAGGGGTTGTGTTGCATCCCCTACGGCCTGACACCCAATGTGGCTACCATTGCTGTATTCCTCACATAAAGTCACACCTTTCTGCCAACTTTGGTGAGGGTACATCGTTCGGTTATTGAAATATTCATATTTCGGTATTAATAAGGGTTCCATGCGTCCCTTACGGCCTGACACCCAATGTGGTTACCATTTCTGTATTCCTCACTTAAAATCACACCTTTCTACCAAATTTGGCGAGAGTACATCGTTCGGTTAATGAGATATTAAAATTTCGGTACTAATAGGGGTTGTGTTGCATCCCCTACGGCCTGACACCCAATGTGGCTCTATTTGCTGTATTCCCCACATAAAATCACACTTTTCTACCAAATTTGGTGAGGGTACATCGTTCGGTTATTGAGATATTAATATCTCGGTATTAATAGGGGTTGTGTTGCATCCCCTACGGCCTGACACCCAATGTGGCTACCATTGCTGTATTCCTCACATAAAGTCACACCTTTCTGCCAACTTTGGTGAGGGTACATCGTTCGGTTATTGAGATATTCATATTTCGGTATTAATAGGGGTTGTGTTGCATCCCCTACGGCCTGACACCCAATGTGACTACCATTGCTGTATTCCTCAGATAAAGTCACACCTTTCTGCCAACTTTGGTGAGGGTACATCGTTCGGTTATTGAAATATTCATATTTCGGTATTAATAAGGGTTCCATGCGTCCCCTACGGCCTGACACCCAATGTGGTTGCCATTTCTGTATTCCTCACATAAAATCACAGCTTTTTGCCAACTTTGGTGAGGGTACATCTTTCGGTTATTGGGATATTAATGCATTTCGGAACTAATAGGGGTTGTGCCCCCCCCCTACGGCCTGACACACAATGTGGCTACCATTGCTGTATTCCTCACATAAAGTCACACCTTTGTACCAAATTTGGTGAGGGTACATCCTGCGACTAGTGAGAAATTAATATTTCGGTAATAATAAGGGTTGCGTTGCATTTCCTACGGCCTGACACCCAATGTTGCTATATTTGCTGTATTTCTCACATAAAATCACACCTTTCTACCAAATTTGGTGAGGGTACATCGTTCGGTTATTGAGATATTAATATTTCGGTATTAATAGGGGTTGCATGCATTCCCTACGGCCTGACACCCAATGTGGCTATAACTGCTGTATTTCCCACATAAAATCACACCTTTTTACCAATCTTGGTGAGGGTACATCATTGTGCTATTAAGGTATTAATATTTTCAATCACTCCAAAATGACACAGTTCCATGCAACATAGACATTGTTACTGTCATAAATATCGCATTATTATTTATCATTTAAGAAAACAAAGATTTTCTAAAATCGTTACATATTTTTCTCATCTTGTGATGTCATTTTGCTGGAAATTAGTTTAATTACTGCTCTTGATACGGAAGCGTTTGGGTAGCATTCAAATATGTGTATCTACCGCGCAGGCGCAAATTATATCTAAGCTGCGACATACGTTCTCTTGTTATAGGAATGTGTGGATAGAAATGTGTGGATATCTTCACACAAATCTCACGCACAGGGTTCCAGAAAGCTCCTCAAACTTCCAGTTAAATCCCACTTTGTGGACAGGGTTCCAGAAAGCTCTTGAAACTTCCAGTTAAATCCACTTCCGACACCAAATTGTCACGGATTTCCCAATCCGTCTTTTTCTTATTCCCAGAAAAACAATCCGTTAATTAATCACTTCTTTATTAACTGCTCAGTACACTACTGACTACTAATTACAGGTCAACTAAACACTTATTTAATTAATCGCTATCTAAATCGCTTTGATATCTCTAACTAAACACTTCACTTCAGATTGTAATACAAGACTTATACAAGACTAACTAACTCAGCCGTTTATTCTTCTTTTATAGACCCAACGAATATTCCAGGTATATTCCAGTATCTCTAGATCCATTTTCTCGTACGACTGGAACGCTTCTCGTCGTTTCCCCAATATTCTAGTAACGCCTCGATTCACGGCATGTTGTTTGTTTACCAGAATGACGTAGGGGCGATCGGGGCAATTTCGTGTTTCGCAATACCACATTCGTCGATTTTGGGTGTGACTGGGGCAAATTCCGTGACAATATGTTAAGATAGACAAATTGGATACAATCTCCGAAATCAAACTAATATTATTTTTCCTCAACATCATTTGACAAAATCAGCAGATAGTCCAATGGTTTTGGCTCCAAAGCTATTTAATCATCTCCCAGCAAGGGTCAAACAAATTGACAGCATTCCGGTTTTTAAAAGAATTGTTAGGCGTATGTTGTTGGCCAACTCATTTTACAATTTGCAAGAATATTTTGAATGTCATCTTTAGTTTAAATATATTTTGTTGTTTGTGATATTACTGTATTTTAGTTTGTTCTTTATCATTTATTGGTTGACAATGTGATATATTACTATTTTTATCTCTTGTGACTTGTTCTATACACGGTAGTCTGTCTACGGAATAAAGCTTATTATTATTATTATCATTATCATTATCATTATCATTATCATTATCATTATCATTATCATTATCATTATCATTATCATTATCATTATCATTATCATTATCATTATCATTATCATTATCATTATCATTATCATTATCATTATCATTATCATTATCATTATCATTATCATTATCATTATCATTATCATTATCATTATCATTATCATTATCATTCTCATTCTCATTCTCATTCTCATTCTCATTCTCATTCTCATTCTCATTCTCATTCTCATTCTCATTCTCATTCTCATTCTCATTCTCATTCTCATTCTCATTCTCATTCTCATTCTCATTCTCATTCTCATTCTCATTCTCATTCTCATTCTCATTCTCATTCTCATTCTCATTCTCATTCTCATTCTCATTCTCATTCTCATTCTCATTATCATTATCATTATCATTATCATTATCATTATCATTATCATTATCATTATCATTATCATTATCATTATCATTATTATTATTATTATTACACAAACGCTCCTATCCCTGCTGCTTCATGGTCTTGGACCATGCAGAGAAGGGGATCCGAGCTCCTGATGACTTTGCAGGCCTCCTCCAAAACCACTCTGCCCTGGAGACACTCCAAACTCAAGAGTCCACGGCCTCCCCGATTTCTTGGGAAGTATAGCCGCGGAACGGACGATCTTGGATGCAAACTCCGATGGAGATGCATCATTTTACGGGTCCCTACATCGAGTTGCCTCAGCTCTTCTTGTGTCCATTTCACTACTCGGATCGGAACGGCAAGCATATTTGTGGCACTCACCTTGTTCTTACCCGACAGCTCCGAAGACCAGATCTGTCGGAGGCGGTGCCGATACCTGCCGCGGAGAGCGTTTTTCACCGTTGCCACCTCATGAGTGCCCCGCTGTGGGACACCCAAATAGGTGTACGACTCTCCGGCATCTAGATAGTGAAAGATGCTTCCGTCTATGAGCTGGGTGTCCTCTCCGTATGGACCGCATCGTCCTCTCTTGAGATGAACCAGTGCACATTTGTCCAGCCCGAACTCCATCCCAACCGCCTGCGTGTACTCCTGTACCACTCTGAGGGACTGATTTAAATCCCTCTCTCCGGAGGCGTAGAGTTTAAGGTCATCCATATAGAACAAATGGGTGACCTTATGCCTCCGGTCTCCTGGGGTACCGCAGTTGTAACCCCGGGTACGACGAAGTGCAACGGATAATGGCAGCAGTGAGATGCAAAACAAGAGGGGACTCAGGGAATCTCCTGGAACACTCCTCCTGAACAAAACCGGCTCTGTCTGGACCCTTGCATTAGCCGATGTTATGGTAAAGCGGGTCCTCCAGAGCGGCATGAGTTGTTCAATACATCTCACTATGGGGTCGGCCACCGCAAGACATTGGAGCAAGTGGACTATTAGCTCATGGGATGTCATATCAAATGCCTTGCGGTAATCAATCCAGGCCATTGAAAGGTTTCGCTTGTACTGCACGGAGTCCTGCGTAATACATCTGTCGATGAGCAGGTTCTCCTTACAGCCAGCTACACCCCTCTTGGACCCTCGCTGCTCGTATATCCGTTGATAAACGGGGTTCACTGCGTGGAGCACACGCGCGTGCAAGATGCGAGTAAACACCTTGTAACACGCATTCAGGCAGGTTATTGGACGGTAGTTCTTTGGCTGGGACAAATCTCCGCTCTTAGGGATAAGCACGGTTCTTCCCTCGACAAACCACGCCGGAATTTGCTGCTCCATTTAGCCAGGACGTGAATATTCTGGCCAAATGGCGGTGGACACTGGTGAATTTTTTCCACCAGAAGTTGCTGATCCCATCGGGACCAGGAGCAGCGAAGTTCTTCGATCTAATAAATGATCTCCGAACTTCATCCGGGGTTATCGGTGGGCACACCTCTTGTGTCTCTCGAAGCCTTTGATAAAAGGCCTCGAAGTGTGCCAGGGCTGGAGTGTCTCTATCCAGTGGAATCCTGCGGCCATAAAGATCTCTCCAGAAGGCTTCTACCTGATCTACAGTCGGCGGATTGTCCGCAACATTATATATTATTATTATTCAATACGGTTTTCGGAAAAACACATCCACTTTAGGCGCTATTGCTGATCTTGTAGGTGCTGTAGTCGATGGTCTGGATGGGGGCTATTCATCGAATGCCACCATGTGTGATCTTACTAAAGCTTTTGATTCCGTTTCTAGCGACATTTTAATTTGTAAAATGGAATACTATGGTATAAGATCAACTGAGTTGAACTTATTTGTGTCTTATCTTGCAGACAGAAAGCAGTATGTAAGTTGTCATGGGGCTGACTCCGCATTTTTGTCGGTAAAGAATGGTGTGCCTCAAGGCTCCATTCTTGGTCCCATACTTTTTCTCCTGTATATTAACGATCTTCCTCATGCGATAATGGATCACTGCGTTTTATTTGCAGATGACACAACTATTTTATCAACAGGCGATATTCAATTAGGCTCAGATAATTTGGCTCAAGCAAGGGATTGGTTTTCTGCTAATTGTCTCAAGTTGAATGACGCTAAAACCCAGTCTATTCATTTCACAGCAGATAAATGGGCCGTGAAATCAGACCCAGTAAAGTTACTAGGAATAACATTAGATACTTATCTGAATTGGAATTCGCACGTTGATTTTCTGAGTACGAAACTATCGTCGCAAATATTTGTTATGCGCCAATTGAAATCTTGTATATCACAAAATGTACTTCGTACTGTTTACTTTTCTTTAGTACACAGTCACCTAAATTACGGTATAACACTTTGGGGCAATTCAACCTATGCAAACAGAATTTTTAGTTTACAAAAATGGCTATACGAATTCTTGCTAAAGTTCCCCGGTACTCATTGCCAGCCATTGTTCAAAACCCTAAAAATTCTGCCTGTTCCTGTATCTATTTATTTCAAAGTTTAACTGATATTCACTGTAATATATATGCCTTTGAGACTCATTCTGACATTCACTCTTACAATACCAGGCATGCCGAAGACCTCATTGTCACATGCTCAAGGCTCGCTACTTGTAAAAGAAATAGATTGGACCTAAATTTGTTTAATGTATTAACTAATCGCTTCTTGAATCGTGATTTTAAAAATATGAATTCTCACACTTTTAATGTATTTTTGAAACGTTATTTATTGGATAATTGCTTCTACAGCATTCAAGAATACATTAACCATGGATCGAACCATGTATAGCATATTTTATATATTCTATCCTATCTATTTTTATGGTTACTATTATATTTTGTTTATTTCATTGTTTGACACTTCATGTACAAGTTTGTATAAACAGTCGTCAATAAACTTATGAGTATGAGTATGAGTATTATTATTATTATCATTATCATTATCATTATCATTATCATTATCATTATCATTATCATTATCATTATCATTATCATTATCATTATCATTATCATTATCATTATCATTATCATTATCATTATCATTATCATTATCATTATCATTATCATTATCATTATCATTATCATTATCATTATCATTATCATTATCATTATCATTATCATCATACGAGTTGACTTTTACCCGTATAGTTGTCTTTTATCGAGCTCTTCAAAAGTTAGTTCAAAGTGCGGTTATTTAACCCCTGAAAATAGTTTGTGATCTATTCACTGTATCAGTGTTTTGTTATGTGTACATATTTGTGTTATTTTGAATGAAGTCATCAATTTAGGAGCTTCACGTGTGATTACAATCAGTTGATATCGCAAGGAATTTGCTGTATTTAGTGTTTTTGTCCAAGCCGAGACGGACGATTGTAAACTGGACTGAGTTTTGATTTACATTTATTAAATTAAATTCTGACAATGTCTAAGAACAATTCAAGTTCATCGTCGAATAATAGATGTAAGAGATGCAGGAATCAGGTTCAGAGTGGCTTAAAGTGTGTTGTGTGTGGAATCACTTCGCACAAAAGCTGTTTAAATGCTTTGAAAAATGTCAAATTCTTGAGTGACTCTACTGTTAATTGCTGCGCTGAAAATTGTGATAACCAAGAAAGTAATATTCCATCTATTACTCAAACTCCAGCATCTGTAAATGAGTCCCCTATAGCCACAGATCGCGTTGATGAGATTAAAGTTAAATATCTTGAGGAATTAATCCTACAGAAAGATCTAACAATCGCAAATCAAACGATTGCTATTAATTCACTGCTAGAACAGGTGTCTTACCTCAAGCATCAGTTGAAAATTAGTGGAGAATGCGCTCAACATACTACTCCTGTGGAATTGCCAACTCAAAGTTACGCTAGTAGGGCTGCAGTTAACCATACTGATTCTAAAAATAAAGCGACAACGCAAATCAAATCATCAACTTATACTGTTACACCAACCGCTGTTTCTCATGCCATTCATGTGGCAGAAGCCTCTAGAATTTGTCAGGATGTTATCCATTTGAATCAGGATGATCCAGTTATTCCTTCTCACAGCGCAGATCGGAATAAGGGACTTATGTCAAAAAGAAGATCGAGAAATATTTTAATCGGGAAATCAAATGATTTATCATCAAACACGTCACTGAAGTCAGCCATAACTATTAGACATTTCCATACCACAAACTGGGATCCATCTACTAGTGAAGTGGCGTTATTGGAACATTTGAGTCAATTTGTTTCGGAAGTCCAGGTTGAAAATTAGTGTCAAGGCAGCCATTAAGGTATGCTTCTTTTAAAGTTTCCGTTCCTACCGTGGATGCTCATAAAATCACTAGGCCTGAAATCTGGCCTAATGGAGTGGTGCTTAATCAGTTTTTTCGATCGCCTCGTAGTAACCCATCCAATAAGTCTGAGGCATATCAAGAAACAGGATCTACGCACTAACAATTTGTCTGTTGCTTGCTCTGTATTAGGTATTAATGTCCAAAGTCTAACAAATAAGATTGACGAGCTTCACATTTTTTTGCATGATAATCCCTATGACATTGTTTGCTTTTCTGAACATTGGTTGTCTACTGATAATCTTTCAAGGATTAATATTGATGGTTATACATTGATTTCGTCATATTGTCGTAAAGACTATATTCATGGAGGAGTTGCAATATATGCAAATACTAAAATTAAACTCAAGTCAATTGATATTAAAAATTATTGTTTACCAATACATGCTGAGTTTTGCGCAGCTGAAATTGTTAATAGAAATTTAGTAATTGTGTCCTTATATAGATCTTCTAGTTCAGGAGATCTTATAATATTCAAGGAACGTTTTGAAGCTCTTATTGACTTTTTATTAAGCAAGTATAAATATATAATTATAGTAGGGGATATAAATTTGGACCTTGATGCCAATTCGGTGTATGCAAGGGATATTCGTAATATATTTTCCATGTTTGGTATTGTTCATCATATTAGTGAGCCAACTAGGATTACTACTAAAACCAGTTCTTGTCTTGATAATATTATGACTAATTTAGATTCAAATTTGTTAAAGTCAGGAACGTGTGATTTCCATTTATCTGATCATATCGGAGTTTACATACATATTCAACTTGAATCAGCGGTGGACCGTAGAGGTTCCAGAAAAAATCGAATAGTAACTAAGCATAGGATTGGTAATTTTGCCCATAAAATTAATGAGATGCACTGGGATTTTAATCATTTGTGCAATCTAAATTGTAATGATCTTGCTATGTTTATTTTGGGGGTTCTGCAGTCTACTGCTGATTTATGTTTCCCAATAAAATCTGTTCCTAGTAAATTAAATGGTGTAAAGTGGTTTAATGATCGGCTGCGTGAGATGAGAACACGGCTGCATGATAGTAAGAATGTTTTTAGGACTACGAATAGTGACGAAGACTGGAAAGTGTATTGTGAAAACAGAAGAAAATACAAGAATGCATTAAAAGACGAAAAAAGAAAAGCTTATACGTATGAAATCTGTAGTGCTGATAATAGGAGTAAAGCAATTTGGAAAATAGTCAGTAATGAATGTAATCTGAAAAAGAGTTCTAATGTTGAATATCCGATATCATCTGAGGAATTTAACTTTTATTTTACTTCTGTTTCCAGTAAGATTTTAAATGAAATTGATATTCAAAATGTAAGCCCATCTTACTTTCTTTCCAAAGCTCCTAAACCTCCGTTCTCATTTTTTATGCAGCCGATTGTTGAACCTGACGTAAGGCTTGCTATTAATCAGTTGCGAAATTCAAATAGTCTTGATTTCTTTTTATTAAATAGTTTTATGATTAAGGCCACTGTTGACTCTTTGATTGGTCCTCTGACATTGTTATACAATAAATGTGTTCAAGAAGGTAATTGGCCTGATTCGCTCAAGATAACAAAAATTTTGCCTTTGCATAAGAAAGGGGATGTTGATTGCCCTGATAATTTTAGACCAATAGCAACTGTTCCAATTATTGGTAAAATTTTTGAAATCATTATTAAAGAACGGTTAGTTAAATACTTTGAGGATAAGCATATATTCTCAGAGACCCAATTTGGTTTCAGAAAAAATAAATCCACAGTTAGAGCAATGTTGAGAATAATTGAAAACATGGTTGAGGGACTTGATGTGGGCGTAGGTACGTTGGCTACAATGTGTGACCTCACCAAGGCCTTCGATTGTGTTACGGCTGATATTTTGTTGATGAAATTGGAATATTATGGAGTAAGAGACAATTTGCTTAAGCTATTTTCCTCCTACTTAACAAATAGACAACAATGTGTTGCACTCAATGGTCACGAGTCAGGACTGTTACCTATTGAAAATGGTGTCCCTCAGGGATCTGTGCTGGGACCTGTTTTATTTCTTATTTACATTAACGATTTGCCGTTTGCACTTACTGACATCTTATGTATAATGTTTGCTGATGATACCACCCTTTTAACTAAGTGTGAGGATGCTTCGAATAGGGATGGTCTAATACAAGTAAAGCGTTGGTTTTCTTCTAATAAATTAAAATTAAACGATCTTAAAACACAAAATATGTTCGTAACATCAGATAAATGGGCACCCATAACAAATTGTAAATTGTTGGGATTCACGCTGGATAGTACTTTAAATTGGGCTTCTCATGTTGACTATCTCAGTTCGAAATTGTCTTCACAATTATTTTGTATGCGTCAATTAAAGAAATCGCTTTCAAGTTCAGCTCTTCGCATGGTGTATTTTGCGCTGGTGCATAGTCATCTATCTTATGGAGTTGTTTTATGGGGTAATTCAGTTACAGCCCATAAATTATTTATTTTACAAAAGGCTGCTTTACGCATTATTGATGGTGTAGCATATGGCACTCCTTGTCAACAAATCTTTAAGAAATATAAGATTATGCCGCTTCCGTGCATATTCATATTTGAAACATTGTTGCAAATACATCGTGAGATACATAAATATCAAAAACATTCTGATAGGCACTTCTATAGCACCAGGCATGCAAATAATTTGGTATCTCAATATTCTAGGATTTGTATGACACAAAATAACAAACTAAATGTTGCACTGTATAATAATCTAATCAATAACTTTTGTAGCACTAATGTTTTAGAAATGAACTTCAATACTTTTTATAGGTTTTTAAAAAATTTTTTACTAGAACACTGCTTCTACAGTGTAAGTCAATATTCCGATTTTACTTACAGGTCCCAGTAACAGATTTTAATTTAAATTTTTTTTAACTAGATTTTAAACATATTTTAAGCAATAATGTAATGACTTCAACTGCACTTAGTAGTAACAGTAACAGATTTTTATTTTATTTTTTTTTAACTAGATTTTAATCATATATTTTAAGCAATAATGTAATGACTTCAAATGTACTTTTCATGTATGTAGTGTGGTCAATAAATGGTATGGTATCATTATCATTATCATTATCATTATCATTATCATTATCATTATCATTATCATTATCATTATCATTATCATTATCATTATCATTATCATTATCATTATCATTATCATTATCATTATCATTATCATTATCATTATCATTATCATTATCATTATCATTATCATTATCATTATCATTATCATTATCATTATCATTATCATTATCATTATCATTATCATTATCATTATCATTATCATTATCATTAGCGTTATCGTTATCATTATCATTATCATTATCATTATCATTATCATTATCATTATCATTATCACTATCACTATCATTATCATTATCATTATCATTATCATTATCATTATCATTATCATTATCATTATCATTATCATTATCATTATCATTATCATTATCATTATCATTATCATTATCATTATCATTATCATTATCATTATCATTATCATTATCATTATCATTATCATTATGATTATTATTATTATTATTATTATTATTATTATTATTATTATTATTATTATCATTATCATTATCATTATCATTATCATTATCATTATCATTATCATTATGATTATTATTATTATTATTATTATTATTATTATTATTATTATTTAATGTTGCAATAAATCAGCTAACATTAAACACTCAAAAAACAAAAATTGTATGCTTTTCTCGCGGTGGCCGCATTAATACCTTGCCTCTTTTACTAAATGGTCAGCCTGTAGAGTCAGTTAACTGTTTTACGTATTTAGGTGTTGTTTTTTCATCCTCTAGTTTGTTTCGCATAATGTCGGAAACAATTGTGGCAAAAGCCTTACAGGCAGTGGGATCTGTCATCTATCTAATGGCCAAGTCTAAAATTAACTCTTGGGATTCACGCTTAACTTTATATAATTCCATAATTGTTAACTCTTTAACCAATTCTTTGCCAGTTTGGGGTATTCGCTATGTCGATATATTGGAAAAAATACAAGTTAGTTTTTTTAAAAGATTATTTTTACTACCTCTTAATACGCCCGGATACATTGTACGTCTTGAGGCCGGAATTAGTAGCTTGTCCCTTCTAGTTTTTAAAACTGCTTTAAATTGGTTGTTCAAACTTTTATCCATAGAAACTTCTCGCTATCCTCGTATGTGCCTGATCCGACAGTTGCACACGCACACGCTACTCCAATTTAAAAAAATGCTTGCTAGTATAGACTGTGCTGATGTTCTGGATAACCTAACTTATTTTCGTCTTAAGAAACGAATTCCCACTATGTTGGCTAGATATGAAGAATTGCTTTATCAGAAAGACTTGGCTTTAGTTATAGCATCTTGAACACCTCTGTTATATAAAAATTTCAATATAACAAAACATACCGCGGAATATTTGAAATTTCAGACGCATATATATATTATTAGAATTATTTCCCAGCTTCGCCTTAGCAATAAATACTGTCTGAAATTTACTATCAACGGCGTTTCATACTCAATCAATCCGTCTGAACTTTGCACACTTTGTAATCGGCACAGATTGGAAACGTTAGAACACATTCTTATAGAGTGCCCTGTTTATGCCAGTTTAAAGCCTACTGAATTAGAAAACTTAACTCTTATCTCTTTTGTGTTTATGCTCGATAACTTATCCCTTAGTACTGCTAAATTGCTGGCTAGTTTTGTAATAAGTTTATTGAAACTTCGTTCATTTGTTTTGAGCGAATAGTAGCTTAGAATTATATTGTTCCTCTTTTATTACTGTTTTGTAATTGGGTTTTTTTTTTATTTATATATTTTTTATATTTTTGTACCAATCATGTGTCTGATACTTTATTATTGTAAATCTTGTTCTCGTAGTAGTCGTATTATTATTATTATTATTAAAGCTAGATAATAATTTGTATTTATTGTTATCTTTCAGTTATGTGTTTGTAGTGCCACAAATTACATTAAATCAAAACGATTCATGGCATCCGACACCAGAAAGAATAAGCGAAAAATATTACACAGATATTTTCTTGGAATTAATTGTAAACATGGAATGATGGATAATATTATAAAGAAGTCTCTAACTCACTTTGAAGAGTATTCTATAAGACATTAAATTCAGTTGTCTGTCGTGTGTTTTAAAATTTCGAAACGAATAAAATTAAGAAAAAAAACTTAATTTCATAACTATGTACAGTATGAAAACATCTCGTTAGAATATCTTAAAAATGTTGAAAGCTAACTGTTGTTACAATATACACAACATAACGTAATAAGGTAGGTATCGAACAATGAAATGGCAAGATTTGTTTCTAATCGTACATGCATGACCATCCCTCAGATTGAACATTGCTCTGTAAAAGAAATACAGAATAACTGTTTAATATAAAACCAGATGTAATAATGTAGATACTTAATTTTATTTTATTGTTAATAAATTAAAATTTGTATTGTATCGTACGTACAAGCACTTTGGTGCTTCTGTGGTTTTCTACTTTAGTTATAACCTGATATGATTTCTATGTATTTTTCAGTATGTTTATTTCAAGTTAAATAAAGTTTATTTATTATTATTATTTGTTCTTTTTTTATTCTACCCAAATTATTAAACAGAAATGTTTCAGAAGTAGTACTTATAATAAATTAATACTTAAAGATGAATGGTCAAGTTATTCAATTTAGTCATTAATTAAAACATATGTCACAATGTAGGTACGTATTACTTTTTAATTAAAATTATGCTGATTACAACTGAATCATAGCTAGGTATAATAAAATATAAAAAATCACTCGTTTAGTCTTGTGTAACAGTTTTGAAAATTTTGTTCTTGTAAATTACCCTCCAAAGTGAGTTAGGGGACTTCTTTATATTATCCATCATTTAATGTACAAAATTAATTCTAACCAAATGTTTGTGTGATATTTTTCGTTCATTCTGTTTGGTGTCCTATGTTACGATTCGTTTTGTTTCAATGTAATTTGTAGCACTACATACACATACCTGAAAGATAAAAACAATAATTACAAATTACTGTCTAGCTTTAAATGACTATGCGATAGGTACCTTCTGGATTAATTACCAATAAAATAAAATTACATTATTATTACATATGATTTTATATTAAACACTTGTTCTGTATTCTAATTTGTTTTACAGAGCAACGTTCAATCTGAGGGATGGTCATGCATGTACGATTAGAAACAGATCTTGCCATTTCTTTGTTCGATACCTACCTTATTACGTTATGTTGTGTATATCGCAACAACAGCTGGCTTTCAACATTTTTAAGATATTCTGACGAGATGTTTTTATACTGTGCATAGAATTATGAAATTAGTTTATTTTTCTTAATTTTATTCGTTTCAAAATTTTAAAACCCACGACAGACAACTGAATTTAATGTAAGACTTGTTTATAATATTATCCATCATTCTATGTTTACAATTAATTCCAAGAAAATGTCTGTGTAATATTTTTCGCTTATTCTTTCAGGTGTTGGATGCCATGGCTCAATATGATTTAATGTAATTTGTGACACTACACACACATAACTTAAAGATAACAATAATTAAAAATTATTATCTAGCTTTAAATGACTGTGATAGGTACCTTCTGTGTAAAGTAAGTTTGCAGGTGATTCTTCCTAGCAAAAACCAGTTACTTTATTTTAGTTCTGTATCATATGAAATACAGAAATTGTAGTTCATTGTTTACTATTTTACAGATTTAGAGTTCTTCTTAAATATATTTAAGACTTTACAGGTACAAGTACACGCCATTTCGACAATGTGAGTGAAACAGATAGAGACACCACCTTGTCCAAAGATTACCACGGGTTATCAAGTAATTTGTTAGTTTTAGATGCAAGTTTGAAATAAAATTCGGTCAATGGATTTCTTCTTCATGATTTAATTTAATTAGATAAGGAATTACAGCAAATGTTCGAACTGTTTGCCTTCAGCTGCAATGCTTAAAAATGCCCAGGCTGCATTACCAACATTTTAAATAATTAAACAAAATTGGCCTGAAATCCGGTTCCACTAAAAAAATGTTTTTTCCTAAACAAAGAAGTAATCTAGCAAGTATCATACCATTTTAGAATCCGGACTAAATGCGCCATCTTTTAAAATTACTTGCCAAAATAGTGTAGTACATTTTTTTTACAGTACAGTCGGTTAAAGTCGGGTGATGTAATTATTTTGAATTTAATTTTGGGCAAAAATCCAACATTGTATTTGAAACTGAGGCAGTTATGTTTTAATTTGAAACTGTAATTTACAGAACGGTTATTCATTACATTACAGAAAAAATATTGACGAAACATTAATATTTGCAGTCACAGGACTTGATAGATCATCACAGGATGTCAGTTTTTCCAAATTATTTTTTGATACTTATAATTTGAAAAGTACATGACAAAGATTTTTTTTATATTTTTCTAATAACTGTCACGACTTGGCCTATCGCCCGTTTCCGGCTTAACGTTGATTTCTGGGACACCCTGTATATATATAAAGTTGAGGAAAAACCTTTTAGGGTTGCAGTCGAAAAACATCGGAAAAAGGTAAAAAAAAAGAAGTACACTCTTCGTTAAATCATAGAGCTTTCGGAAATGTTTATTTCCTTTATAAGGTAGTCTACAATAAATTTATAATATTAACATACAAAACAGTTCATTAATGATAAAAATACTAACATGAGATTAAATTGAAAGGAGGCTTTATAATACACAATAGACTGGCGGTAAATTTGAACCTCATAAAAGCCAGTTTCTAGGTTCGTAGCATAGGTGGTATTCTCTTCCCCCAACTATAGTATTTATCACTTCTTTCATTTCAAATTATTACTAGGCGTAGGCGATTCAAACCACCGGTTGAAATTGTTTTTTGTGCTTTTTTATCTATTGTACACATGCATTTCGATTTTAAATATCTCAAAATTTTTTTAACAATTATCAATGTTTCTATTGCCTCTATTGTGTGTTATGAAGCCTCTTTTTAATTTAATCTCATGTTAGTAAAATTTTTATCATTAATTAACTGTTTTGTATGTTCATATTATAAATTTATTGTAGACTATCTAGATAAAGAAAATAAACATTTCCGAAAGCTCGATGATTTAACGAAGTGTTCTTTTTTTGGCCTTTTTCCGATGTTTTTCGACTGCAACCCTATAAAGTTTATCCTCAACTTTTGTGTCAACTAATCAGTGTGAGATTACCTTTCTGCTTATATGTATATAAGACCTCATAACTTGGAAAAAATGTTATAGAAAGAGGTAGCATTTATTTTCGGTCTAGAATTACTCCCTGAATTTTTTGCTCATCATTTCCGGACACCCTGTACATATATATATAGATCAGGAAGGGTAGTCTGGACTGACTAGTTAAGAAAGAAACCAGAGATGTATTTGGGATTGCAGTCAACAGTGCTAAGGGCTAATACAAAAAGAACACTCTGTGTTGTTGTCAAGCTTTCGGAAATGTTTATTTCCTTTCTCAAGACATAAACGTGAGATTAAATTCTTAAACCATTAAACAAGAGAAATACCAGGTTGTGGCTTAAATTATTACACATAACCATACAATATTATTAAAACCATTATAACTAACGTCACATTTTTAAAAACAATATACTGAAAAGGAGCATTGCTTGTGAATAGTGGACTGATTTTTTATGAACTCTTATGAACTTTATGAACTGAGTTTACTGAGTGAACTGACAAGACAACAGAGAAACATCAACATAGCAACCCTACTGCGGTTATCAGTAACCGGTGACGAAAAGATGTTTATAGTAAGAAAAACTATTTTTATTTTTTTTCGCGAAAACTGTTGGTTGTATGAAAAAATTACAAGAGCGAAAAAAGTAGTATAATTAGGTGTAATATTTAAAAATAAAGTTTTGTTGAAATCGGCCATTGCATGAAAAAGTTCTGAAAGGAATAAATCTAGGGGTTGCTTATTCCCGCCCTCCAGAAACATGAGCCAAGGAATAAACACCACCACGAAATAGCTTTTGATTAGCTGATAATGTGTACCAAAATTTAAATTTCTAAGTGTAACCGATTTTAAGGAAAAATAAAGAAACTCTTTTTTCCGCCATTTTGAGACTCGAATATCTCAACAGGAAGGACTCAAATTGAAAAATTTAATATGAAGATCCCCCCCTGAAATGACTTGTGGAATACACTGGTAAAATATTTGACCATCATTCTGGAACACCCTGTATATATATATATATAAGACCTCATAACTCTTTATTTTTTATATCGAGTTTCCAAGTAAAGACATCGTTTATCTAAAATAAAATTCATATCATATTTGCATACTTACCAAAAGCAATTCATTTTTTTCAATATCAATATTAATATCGTTACAGGTTCCTAACATGGGGCGTTCATTTGAGCCTTCTGTACATTTTCCTCTTCCGCCAAAAGTTGAACACCAGCCACAATGGACATGACTCAAACAAGTGGAACATTGAGTAAAAGCGCTACAAGGTTCAGGACAATATTGTCTATCATCAGCCTGCAATACCAAACCGCAAACTCCTCCAGCGCAATAAATTGATTGATAGAAAGCTGATATGCACTCATTTAGTTTTGTGGACCACCGACAACCTACAGCTTTGAGACAAGAAGTACATGCTGAATAATTAATACATGGTTGGGGGCAGATAGATACCGAGTTCACGTCTTGTTCTTCTGCAACTAAAAATTAAAAATAATAGTAATATGTTACAATTACTCAGGAAGTGCTGTATCCAAAAAACTATTTACAACTTACATAAATAATAAAATAATTAAAATACTACAAAATAAATAATTATGGATAAATAAGTAACACATTTAATAAAACATTAATAGTTCATTATCTGAATCTTTAATATTTTTTCTACTAATTTGATATAAAATTGTATACTAAAAATATACTACTAAAATATACTATATAATATTTACAAAAGTACAACGATTTTATGTTCAGATAAGCATATAAAAAATAATATCGATCGTGTCCAATTATCCCAACCAGATTGCATTTTGTTTATGCATATCTTAGGGAATGTGTGAAATATTTGGCTCACAAATCTAACTACGGAATAGTTTGATTATATGCAGTAAATATTTTATGTTGCATTTTATTAGCTCTTAAAAAGGTCCTGAATATTGCTGTATCCAGTACCTAAATCCACTCTGACCTGCTGATTTTTAAAAATACCATACATCGTTAACTCGCATTTCCAATATTTCTTTATATTCTGAAAAGTCTTTAAACCACAATAGCCCCACTAATATATAGTCGCAAAATGTATTTTCTGCATATGATTAACCTACGTTCAGTAGCAAATATTTCGCACTATTAATTTTAATCCACTACTTATATTCTCTAAATAATTCAGCATTTACGTTTAATCGTATCTTATTTTTAGGTAATTCTAAATTTTCGTAAACCTTCTGTTGAATTAATGGCGTTACTTGTAATGTTTTATTTGTTTGAGTTCTGGGAGCATTTGAACTGTATTTGCGTGTATTTTTCATATCGGATCTACGTTTTTTTATTGCATTGTGAAGATATTTAACCTAATATAAATCAATTTTCCTACAATTTCTATCAATGAAGTCATATATTTGTTCTCTGATACCAAATATCTAGATATGCTAATGAATAATTCCATAGACAAAGCTGTATTCATAATTATCTAAAATAAAAATTAATTTAGCTAAATTTACTACAAAAAAGTCATACCTTGTTTAATAAAGACGTTCTATAATATTCAATACTGTATTATACATGGCGAGCGAAGGAAAAGACGTGATTGCAGGCGCTCTAAAAAATTATTGTAAAAAGTACAAGAAAACTGTGGTAAATGGACTGTAATGTTCAGTGTGTATACAGTTTTTCCATCCCAGCTGTACAAAAAGTTCAAACTTTGTGAAATTTATAAACAGTGACACATAGTGTGCTGTGAACTAGAATCTCCTAAATCAAATATTGACATTGACTCAGCATTCTTTGATGCTTTAGAAAATATATGTGTTAATAATAAAATTGACCTGCATATTTTTAATTACATTGTGAAGCAAAAAGACCACATAATTCAGGAACTATAAGATAAGGTGAGAATTCTAAATAGCCAGTTGGAATTTTTTCATAATAATTGTGAAATCTCATATCGCTTCTAATCAATCAGTAACAAAAACTTGTAAAAGTACGAGTTCAAAATACATCAATTATCCTAACAAAACAAACTCTGTTCCTACCGGTCGCGACAAACTAAGTGGTGGTGTTGCCAAGAGTACTAACAAATCTGGCATCTCAATACAGACTATGTCTAAAGCTGTTTTATAAAACGCAACAAAGTTAAAATGCAATGAAATAATAAACTTGGCAATGACTCTAAGGAATCAGTACAAAATTCTTCTAAAAATATTAATATAGAACTGAAAACTGATAATATTGACAGCGTAATTGGTTTCGATTTCATTCCAGTAACCAATCGCCGAAATAAGAGACGTGTAAGTAGCAATAACGACTCAAATATAAAAGGAGTTCCAAAAATTGTATCTTCACGTCACCAGAATAGACACAGGAACAAAGGTGTAGGATTTTATCAAGATGTTACAACCGCATTTTCCTGACGTACAGTGTGAAACCATTCAGCCCAAGCATCCGACTGTCTACTGTTCATTTAAAGTAACCATTAGTGAAGCCAATTTTTTAAGGCTATGAACTCTGACTTGTGGCCTAGAGGTACATGCATCCGTAGGTTTTTTCCGAGACGCATAGTTGCAAATCATACGACAAGTTAATGTTTTATCCTGATATTTTCATATTGATTGTGTGTAGCTTAAATGTTTCTTATATATTTTTAGGTATTAATAATATTGTGTGAAACTAACTACTCTGTGGACAAAAGCCCCAACCAGCGTTGAATTACACCCACAATATCTACCCATATATTCCTTATTATTAACTTTTGTAACATTTTTTATTGTATTAGAAAGGTATTTTAAGCTAATATAAATCAAATCTCCTACAATTCCTATTAATGAAGTCATATGTATGTTCTCTGATACCAAACATCTAGGTATGCTAATGAACAATTCCACAGACAAAGCTCTATTCAATAATTATCTAAAGAAATTAATCCATCTAAATTTACTAACCTGCTTTAATGAAAACACTATATACAGGGTGTCCGGAAAAGACGTGTACAACGGAAGACCACAGACTCCTGAGTTCAAAATAAACCGATTTATCCCAATTTACCTATTTCCAAAATTGCTTCGTTTCGCCGCTAGGGAGCGCCAAAGCCCGCGAAAAATTTTTGTTTATTCCGAATATCTCGAAAACGACTTGATCGATGTTAACCATTTTTGGGCTACGCATTTATAAGTCTAACCGACACTTTTTGACATTATTTAAAATCTTTTGCAGTTATTAGAAATATAAGAAAAATCATGTATCATGCAAATATAAGCACATATTTTTTAACCCCCTGTACAATTACTCTCAGTTTTTTTCTATTAGTAGTTGACTTTATTTAGAAACTTTTTTTACACTTTCAGAATTTTGAACAGATGAGTAGTTTAGGCAGAAAAAATATTTTTCGTATGTCAACAATATCAGCATCCGTTCTGCAACAAATAACGAAGTACCAGAAGTAGGCTCTGATATTTTAAGTATCAGTTGTATGTCAAATCTAATCAGCTACTTAGTTACTTTAGATCTTACTTTATTTGTTGTTGTTATTGTTGTGGTTGTTTATGTTCCTCATTTTTCAATATTTCATCATGGATACGTATACATATTCCGAACAAGTAGATATGCTTTTGGTTTATGGAGTTTGTCAAGATAACGGCCGCAAAAGTGTTAGGGTCTACATGGACAGATTCTCTCATCGACGAGTGTCAAATCATCAAACTTTTGCCAACATCGAAAGGCGACTTCGCGAATTTGGTTCTTTACACCAAATTAAGGGCGTCAACGTACCACGAAAACTATAAAGGTGGAGGAACAAATCCTAGATAAGATAGAAGAGAACCCAAAAATTAGTGCAAGACGCATTGAACAAGAAATAGGGATACCAAAAACCATAGTTCATGATGTTTTGAAGGAGCAGTTACTACATCCGTACCACATTCAATCGGTTCATGACCGGTTCATGAACCCTGAAAAACGTTTAGCATTTTGTAATTTTATACAAGAATAAAGAACCCATGATATCAATTTCAGCAAAAACATTTTATTTACAGATGAAGCATATTTTGCTAGGTCAGGAATTATTAATAACCATAACAAACACGTTTATACTGATGAAAACCACACTGTACTGAAATAAGACATTTTCAATATGAATTCAGAGTGGACGTGGAATTATAGACAACTTTATTATTGGCCCAGTTGTGTTTCCACATCGATTAAATGGGGTCAACTATTTAAATTTTTTACAGCAAGTATTACCTAATTTATTGGACGATTTACCGTTACTACTTCGTCGTAACA
The DNA here is from genome assembly GCA_025584915.1 of Monochamus saltuarius. Classification (NCBI taxonomy): domain Eukaryota; kingdom Metazoa; phylum Arthropoda; class Insecta; order Coleoptera; family Cerambycidae; genus Monochamus; species Monochamus saltuarius. Next base: position 34,133,309 of record CM046723.1, read on the forward strand.
TGTGGTTTATGCACGATGGTGCACCCCCCATTTTACAATACCCGTTAGTCAGTATTTACATAATCTGTATCCTAACAGGCGGATTGGAAGAGAAAACGATGCTCCTATAAAATGGCCACCTCGAGCACCAGACTTACCTCCTTGCGATTATTTTTTGTAAAGTATATGCCTACGCAGTTAATAATAAAGAGGATTTTTTTAGGCGAATCCAAGACGCAGTTAACATTTTACGAGGTAATCCAGTAATCATGGAGAGCACTACAACTTCGTAAAACGGATTACTTATTGCGTACGAGAAAACGGGTCACTGAGCATTTATTGTAAAGAGATCATAACTTTTTTTATTTGCTGTATTAATCTTATTATCTCGTATTTATTAAATAAAATATAAATGAGTTTTGGAATTTTCGTTATTTGTTGCAGAACGAATGCTGATATTGTTGACATACGAAAAATATTTTTTCTGCCTAAACTACTCATCTATTCAAAATTATGAAAGTATAAAAAAGTTTCTAAATAAAGTCAACTACTAATAGAAAAACTGAGAATGATTATACAGGTGATTGAAAAAATATGTGCTTATATTTGCATGATACATGATTTTTCTTATATTTCTAATGACTGCAAAAGATTTTAAATAATGTCAAAAAGTGTCGGTTAGACTAATAACTGCGTAGCCCAAAAATGGTTAACATCGATCAAGTCGTTTTCGAGATATTCGAAATAAACAAAAATTTTTCGCAAACTTTGGCGCTCCCTAGCGGCGAAACAAAGCAATTTTGGAAATAAGTAAATTGGGCTAAATCGTCTTATTTTGAACCCAGGAGTCTGTGGTCTTCCGTTGTACACGTCTTTTCCGGACACCCTGTAAATATCTAACTTCACTTTTGGCAGTGGGAACACGAGTGGTTGAATGTTCGTGTACAAACATATTACTGGATTTAAGTTAATAAACAACTTTAATAGAACTGTTCGACAAAAGGGAGGTGTGGCTATATATGCCTTTTATTACTTGAAATGTACAAACATCAAATTGGACGAATTCTGTATAGAGAAAGATTTTGAAATATGTGGTTTGCTCTGTAAAAAATATAAAAATAGGAATATAATAGTTTTAGTATGTTATCGATCTCCGGATGAAGATAAGTTAATGAATGTTTTAAACCATATTTACGAGCCAGGTATACAGCCCCGCTCCTAGTGAGTATGCAGCGAATGCCCCACACGCAGGCGGCATAAGTTAGGGGAGCCAATTTGAAGAAGTTGCTCGACATTAAGAGCTCCGATTGGTTTTATTTTTGATTTTTAGTTATTATATAGCTAAGTGCGAAGACGACTTATTCAACAACTTTTACCCTACTTAAGTACTAAAGTATAGATATGGTAGGTACATAAAGATTCAATGGCACTTATACCGTATAATTACCTTAGAAACAGGTTCAAGTATGCCTGTGACCTAAAAAATAGAAATATATGGTTCTTGTAAAATCTGAAACATAAATATGCTTTTCTATTACAAAATCTACTTAATATTGTAAAAATAATTATTTATTTTACACGGAAAAAAGCTAAAAGTCTTAGTTTTTGTACTGGTATTATAATCACTGTAAAATATTTAGTCCAGGCAACGAATGCTCAAAAAAAGGTATAGAGGGAAATGCTTGGAACACAATTTTTGACTTCGCAACTTTATTTGTGGACTAATTAGGAGGTGAACATATCAAAAGTCCCCGCCCATAGCCCTTAAGCCGGGGAGGTGGGAGGTATTTGAAAGTCTCATTTTTCGGTTTTTTGCTTATATTGCGGAAACTATACATCCTACCGACATGAACATTCTATACAAAATGAAAGCTGATTAAAGTTTTAAAGCTACAAGTTTTAATCAGTCAAGTTTTTCGATATCTTGTATAGTTTTCGAGATATTCGCTCTTGAATGTCTGTAATTTTGAAAAAACAAATTGTTCTTCACATTTTTGCTCTTTTTGACCGGATAATTCTTCAACGATGTTGTCTGAAGCTATTTATTTGTGGCATAATTTTAGTTTTCCTTTAGTTTGATTGAGTTTTTGCCACACTTCTGAAAAATAATAAAGATTAATTAAATAAGTCCTTGCGCCAAACGGATCAGTCAAGTGTTATTTTTGAAATAAGTTTGCCTAATTAAAAAATCTCACAATGAAAAAAGTAGATAAGTAAAAAATAACAAAAAATCACATCACTATCGTGCACTTCCGTATTTATATTTTTTTAGTTTGATATGTCACAAACACGTGAGCATATTTTGGGAATCAAAATAAGAATAAAAGTCTGGTAAACTTTTGTTCTAACTTCCTTCGTTATGAAGATACAGAGGGTTGAATTTTTTCTATAAATTAAAATTTTCTTTCAAAACTTTTAAACGGATTAAGATATTGTTATCAAATTTGGGGTACTCTGTAAGCCGAGGATATTGCATTTGCTGCCAAAATATGACTCTTTAAAATTAAGCAGTGGCGTAGATACAGGGTGAGTCTGTCACTTTGGGCAAAATAAATATGTGACGCCACTGGTTAAATTTAAAAAAGTGATCATTTCAAAATTTTACAATTCATTTCCAATAAAAGTGGTCTCTGTCATTTTCTTCGTGTCTCATAGTTTAGTCACAAATTGGATATTCATAGAAGTCTGTTTTTTGACGACTGTGTTAACATGCAACAATGCTTCTGAATTCAGTATGCCGTGAAAACAAAATCCATGTATTATGTAGTTTTGAATGTGACAGTTAATGTTTATGATAAATAGCGTTTATGCAGTTTATGGTTTAATTGTTATAACAGTAATATTTAAAGTTAGCAATATTTTAAGTTTCAATTATATGGATTACTGTGGTTGTCTGCAACTATTTTCGCTTTACTGTGTAACTGCATAGTGTTTTCACTTTGAAATACCTGATGTTAATTGAGTCATTTGGATTGTGAGATAGAATTTTTTTAGAGTTTGCTGGACCTTAGTATTATTGATAGTGTGTGCAATGCCATTTACACGTGAACAATTGGCCGAAATAAAAAATTTGACAGAGACTACAATAAAACAGGTGTGCCATGATAAAAACTTTATCAAGACTTTAGCTGATAATGTAGCAAAAACCGTAGCAGGGGCATTCTTTCTGATAAATTTCTTACATTTGAAAAGGAAATAAACAGCTTAAAAACTGAGGTCAGTGACCTTAGGAAATTGTTGGAGGAAAAGGACAGAAAGTATGAGGATTAAATTAGATTAATTAAAAGTAATACTGATGTGAATGAATTCATGGCAGAAGTTAATGAAATTAGAAATCGTGAAACAAATTGTCTTATCTTCGGTATACCTGAGTCAACTCCTTGCTTCAAGACTTTTGCCATTAATGTTATAAAATCCATTGTTCCTGACGTGAATGAGTCTGAACTCCAATTATTTAGAATTGGCAAGGTTATTTCTCGTGATAGTGCCTCTCGTCCTGTGAAAGTGATTATGTCGAACAGAAATGAAGTCTTGAAATTAATTAAATCAAACAAGTTAATTAAAGCTACTTTTAATGATGTTTACGTTAGACCTGATTGTACCCTGAAACAACGTGAAAATCTTCGTAAGCTGCGGGAGGAAATTCAAACCAGGAATGATAGTGGAGTTGATTTATACATTAAATACGTTAATGGTATTCCTCAAATTTCTAAAAAAAACTTGTAGTCGCATCCAGCAGGTATCTGCATTGCAATTCTGTCAGCATCTTTTATCAAAACTGTAGAGGCTTAAATACCAAAACTCATTTATTTTACCAGAATATTCTTGCCTACGGATACGACATTGTAGCAGTCTCGGAAACTTGGCTTAGAGATGTTTCCAGCTCCGAACTATTTCCTGACTATTACGCTGTGTTCAGAAGGGATCGTAGTTATGGTGTACGGGGTGGTGGTGTATTGTTGGCGGTACATCTTAAATATGGGTCTGAGCCAGTTTACTTAGCTTCTCCAGTGGAAGAAATTGATTTAGTGGGTGTGAAAATTACTCTTAATAATCTGCAATCTGTAATTATTATAGTCATATATATACCTCCTAGTTGCTCATTTGATAAGTATTGTAATATCTTTGAATACCTGGAGCAAATTAATTTGGAACGAGTAATTATTGTCGGTGATTTTAACATTCCTGAGATTTGCAATAATGATTTAGTTACTAACGTTTCAATTAGATTTAATAACTTTTTGGAATATTGCGACCTCATGCAAGTCAAAGATGTAGTTAATGCTAGAGAACGCTTATTGGTGCCATGCGCTGACAATTTAGTTGCTCTTGCTCTTGATCCTGATCATCCAGGTCTTCTGGTAAGCTCAGATTTACATTGTGACAAAATATGTAATATGGAATGTGGGTTAGCCAGGATTAATTTTAGGAAAGCTAACTTTGTCAGCATGTATGATATGTTTAATAACGCGGATTGGTCACAGGTATTGCTGTGTGATGATGTTAATCTGGCTAGGGAATGCTTTAATGACGTGATGCAATCTATTATTTCTGAATGTGTCCCACTGCAGAAAAGTAAATCGTTTAAATATCCTGTGTGGTTTGATCGTATAATTATAAGTAAAATTAAATTAAAGAATCACAATTCGAATTTGTATAAAAGAAGCAAACTTAATTATTATTTACGGTGTGCTAACAATCTTAGGCGAGAAATAAAAACTAAAATACGGGTTGCCTATAAAACATATATGGCAAGGGCTGAAACGGAGTTAAATACTAATCCTACTCAATTCTGGTCATTTCTCAACTCGAAAAGGAATACTTCTCGCTTACCTGGTGTAATGTCGTATGACAATCAAGAGTTATCATCACTAAATACAATTGCAGAGGGCTTTGCTAAGCATTTTAATAATGTCTACTTACAGGATGGTGCTGCGGTTAATAACAGTTTTGAATGTAGTAATATTAGTAGTTATCTAAATATTAAGCATATTTCCCTTAACGATATAATTGCATCTAGTAAAAAATTAAAAAATAAACTTTCGTCTGGGCCTGACAATATTCCTTCCTTAGTTGTAAAAAATTGTATTCATGCTCTGCTAATACCCTTGTATCATATTTTTAATAATATTATAAAAACGGGTACTTTTTCCACTATATGGAAGTGTTCTAGAATTACTCCTGTGTATAAATCTGGGGATATTAATGATGTTAAAAGCTACCGTCCAATTTCTATAACCGATTTTTTGTATGAGCATGTCAAAAATCTCTGCTGTTTTACCGAATTTGTATCCCAAGCACTTGACTCGAAGAAACAGGTTGATGTCATTTACACGGATTTTAGAAAGGCCTTTGACACGGTATCACACAGTGTATTGTTGGCAAAATTACCCTCGTTTGGAATTTCATCTCAAATAATTAACTTGTTACAATCCTACTTAAGTGATAGAATGTTGCATGTTGAAATCAGCGGTGTTAAATCTTCCACTTTTTTTGCAACGTCACGGGTACCCCAGGGCTCCACTTGGGGCCTCTCTTATTCTTATTATTCATATCGGATATCTGTTGTGCTCTCTCTTCTAAGAAGTTGCTTTTTGCTGATGACATGAAGTTGTTTAGAGAGATAAGCACTCTCCAGGATTGTTTGTTATTGCAGCGGGATTTGGTTTCCTTTAGCGAGTGGTGTAACGTCAATAAGTTAAGTTTAAATATTGCTAAATGCAAGGTCATGACATTTCATAGGATTTTTAATATCGTGAATTTTGATTATATTATTGATAATGCTGTGCTCGACCGTGTTTATGAGGTGAAAGACCTGGGCATTACGTTTGACATCAAACTGTCCTTCTGCAGTCACATTGCAAATATTACTAAGGAAGCCTTCAAATTGCTGGGATTTGTTATTCAAAACAGCAGAGATTTTAATTCTTTGAATACGATTTCTTCGCTTTATTTCACGCTTGTCAGGAGTAAGCTAGAATACTGCTGCGTTGTTTGGAACACTCATACATCCACATATGTTGACATGTTGGAGTCTGTACAGGGAAGGTTTCTCAAATACACTAATTTCAGAAAATATCATATTTATCCCATAAGAAATTTTGAATACAGTCTACTTTTAAGTGATTTTAAATTTACCTCTTTGTATAGACGCTATCGCGTGTAGAGACCACATGAACTACCCGTCCATACAGCTTCCACACAGGTTCTTTTTCTCTCGAAAAGTAAATACAGCACGTATCAATAGATTTTTATTACACACAAGTGACTTTTTGACATTATATTTTCTGACAAAACCAAAAACTTCTAAAAACAAAATTGACGTGTATATAAACTTAAAAGTAACGTAGAAAACGACACGTAACAATAAATATCTTAACAGATGTCTCCAACAGACGCCGTAACATTAGATGTGTAGTGTTCTTATACAAGATCATACATAATCTTGTTGATTCACCGGAATTACTTGCCCGCATTGTATTTCACGCACCTATACCTGCTTCACGAAGTTGTAGAACATTCTATCTTCCTGTTCCTAATTCCTTTCATTGCTTTAGATATATCTTACATGTAGAATTTTTGAAACTATTGTAACTGCCGATATATTTTCCGTCACTTTGCGACAATTTAAACAACATTTACTTTCTGTGCTATATAATTAATGTTACAATTTATTATTATTATTTTGTTTTTTCTATATTTATATTGTATGCAATTTAGATAAGTATGTCTATGTATATTATGTTGTTGTTAATATGCGAAGAATTTTTTTTTCTCACTTATTATACTGCCTTTTTCACTCATGACTGTAATACTCCTGTAAATGGGCTGTCAGCCTGCTGGATGTTAAATGAGTAAATATTAAATATTAAACAAATGTTGGGTTATATGTAAATATCCCAAAAAAAGTGGGCTTTTAATTTCAAAATGTTCAAATCTATTAAAAATTGTTATTTTTTTAGGTGGCATGTTGAATTTTATATATTTATGATTATAAAAACTAATCAATTTAGTCAACCTTGTATCTTGTGTTATGTTTATATTATAGGGATTTACCTTCCCTACTTAATGACCTTCAGTCCTAATGCATGTATTTTTAAATTGTAAACCCCTATTAGGAAATTTCATTAATATAACTACCTGCCTTATTCATACCGTCCTTAATCCTGTTAATGCGATTCTAATTCTAATATCAAGCAATTACTAGAAGTACCATATTAATTGTAAATAACCAAAGTAGTTTTAATTACATTTTCTACCTACCCGATCTTTCGTGGACAGATAGTTTTCCGGCTAGTATAATTTAGTTTTTAGTTTAGTTTAGTTTTCCCGATAGTACCCGCTAGGCTTCCTTAAATCACTCAGCGTTTTTAGTTATACAGTTAGTTAAGTGTAATTTAAATAAACCAAGTTAGATAAACTCGTGTATATTATTTCCTGCTCGGACAGCATCCCCTCAATATATTTAAGATATAAAGAATTTGTGTGAACCGATGTACTAACAGACCTAAAACAGTGAGGGCTCTTTAGGAAACTAAGATTCTTTTGCTTATTATTATTTCAGATTTTTTGCATATAACAAACCACACCTTCCACGTATTTGTTACTGAATATAATTATTTCAACATTAAAGTGTTATCAGATATAATAAAAGTAAGCGATTCCCAATAATAATTAGCGTTCTAATAATGATTATCGTTGTTTGGCGTATTCGAATTCCAAACAAAATTATTTTTTGCTACTTAAAAGGCATTTTGCATTGTTGATGTTCCCTAATTGTAATTTTTCACGTTGAACACGATGCGCATGGTCTAGGCTGTCAAAAATGAGCGGAACACCCTAAAGAAGCAAAAAAACTCTTAGTTTTAAAAATGGTTTTATGAAAATAGGGCGCTTTACAAATACGGATGCGTGCTGAAGATGTTACTACTTACTGTAAGACTTTCAGCGAAAGTGGACTGGGCAAACTACCCCAAAATAAAGAAAAAATTAAAATTACGGTTTTTTTTCTGTTTTGTGTTATTGATGACATTTATGAACATATTAAACAAGACATTCACAAATTCGATACATCAGATTACCCTCCGGATAATATATATCAAATCCCTCAAAAAAATAACAAAGTACTTGGTTTAATGAAAGACGAATGTAACGGTAAAATCTTTTCTGAATTTATATGATTACGATAAAAAATGTATTCATTAAAAATAGAAGAAAATAAAGTCACTAAAAAGGCTAAAGGCATAACATCAGAAGCACTGAAACAACTCTCATTAGATGACTATTATCAATGTTTGTTTAATAATTCTATATTAATGTGCACACAAAATTTAATTCAGTCGGAGAGACATGAAGTGTTTACAATTAAATCAAAGAAATTAGCACTGAGTTCTCACGATGATAAAAGAATCATCAATTATATTTATACAGATACACTACCCTGGGGATTTAACTGTAATTATATGTTAGAAAAAACATGAATCAAGTTCTAAAAAGAAACTCCTCATTTTGTTTTAATTAATTTTAGATGAGTTCCAATAACAACACCAATACCTCCGGCTCATCTTCGTCCTTCTCGACACCAATAAAGCGACCACAACGAGTGGTACGCTTTGATGATGATGAAGAAGAAGTGTCATCGGCGGCAGGTCCAAGAAGGATTACACCGATAACGGTGACAATCCATCAAGATGAAGAGCAGCCGTCAACGTCGTCCCAACCACAACCAAGTTTTGCACCTACACGGGTTGAACTATTAAAGAAAAGAATGAAGAGGAGCCGCCAAGAGTCACCGTCTCCATTCGAAATCTTAGGGAATATGACGCCGTTGGAAAAGGCTGAGTTGCTAATTGCAACTCTTGAATCAATTCTCGACAAATATTTAATAGATTATTAAATCGCTGGAGGAAAAAGAGTTGGGAGGAAATAATAAAAATTTTTTAAAACTATTACTGTTTTTTATTTAAAGATTATTATAGCGTTGGAGGAAAAAGAGTTGGAGGAAATAATAAAACATTTTTAAAACTGTTACTGTTTTTTATTTAACCTTTTTAACAATCAACTTCATCAAAACCTTCATCAGAATTCATATCTACATTATCACCACCATCACAATCTACACACAGATTGTGTTCAGCCAAACGAGACTCCATAAAATTATTAAAATAATTCTCCAAGTTCAGTGCTGACATACCTCGATTTTATATTCCAAATATTTTCCACATAAATTATACACTTTTACATGTCTAGTAATTAATGCAATTTTTGCATCTTCTATCATATAGACATTATTATTATGTATCATCTTTGACAACGTATCCAATAGCAAATCTTTGACAGCTTTCCGTAGATTACAATTCATTTTTTTTCTTCATTGTTACTCTACCAGCAACAAACTGATAAATGCACTCCTTTTAATATCCTCTTTATATATTTGCGAGCGACGTTCACCTGCACCAGGTGCGTATAATTATGCACGGGCTCAACGGCAGCGGTAGATTTACGAACCAACCCTCTGGTCATTGTCGACAACTCTTTTTCTGAACAAAAACTTTTCAACCACCTTCTACAGATTTACAAAACCAACCCTCTGGTCATTGTCGACAACTCTTCTTCTTCTTCACAACAAGAACTCTTCAGCGACCTTCTACAGCCCCCTTAATCTTTGGACACTTCAGATGGACATGCCATCAATGTGTCACAGAACCCCGCTAGCTATACTACTTATGACTAAGGGCGGTTTGGGGGTGGTGAGGTTGACATCATTTCGCAGCACAAGACTTTTTCGTCGGGAATCCTCTACTGCACCACTTTCGGCGCCCCTGCCGGAGTCGACCTCTTCTCATTAGAGGGACTGTTCCAAACAGGGAGCGTCTTTTCGAAAGTTTCCGACCCCCTCCCCTTCCTTCTGGTATGCTCATGTTCGCTGTTAGCAAATTTGAGATCTTATATCCTCGATGTTTCCGCGGCGACTTGACCCAGCACGTAGAGGTCGACGAGATGTAAAACTCTCAGGCCCTTTTCGCGCCGCCCTTCTCCGTCTCCCCCGTTTCCAGCCTTTCCCCGCCTTCGTTCGGGGAATCATCCCCGAACCTGAAACCCGAAATATTGTCTCACATACGCACGCCTTCTTCTGCCATGCTCATGTTTGCTGTAAGCTAAAACACATTTTTAACGGCAGACCATGCGCATCGTGTTTTACGAAAACTACTGAGAATACCAACATATTGCTACCCCCAAAGGGAATCGCAACAAACCTCTCCTCCCCCCCATTTCCACTAAACTAAATGGAAAATTAAATGCAAAATATTTTACCTTTTTCTATAGTCTTTTCATTTCTACAGGAACACACTGTACATAAGTAGGTAATTTGGGTTATTGGATGTCGGTATTACAGATTCCTTCTTTATGGGCATACCTTATGTAAACCAGTCGTTTAGGGGGGAAAATAAACATCAATAAGACCGCGACTAGCAGAAATTGTTTTCTTTTTTTGTTTCTAATTATATGGGAAAAATTCTAAATTTGAATATTTCTGTAAATTTTTTAGTTATTACCACTAAAAATTTCGATTTACTGTATTTTCTTAAAAACTCATGTTTTTCAAATGTAAACAGGGTGGGCCCTATTGATTTTTTAATAAAGGATTTTTTTCTAAATTTTGTGGTACAACAAACCGTCAAAAAACAAAACAATTTCTGTCAGTCGCGGCCTTCTAGTTTTATTTTTAAAAATTAAAAAAAATTACTTACATCCAGAAAATGTGTCAGAAAATTGTTCCTATCATACGTAAAATGATCCGCTGAATCCAAAAATGTCAAAAATACAGGTTGTCTCATTTAAAAATATAAATTCATGAAATCCGAAATGACCTCAAAAAGTTCATGGCACCATCTAGTATAAACCCACCCAATTTCAAATTTTTGTCAGCAGTCATAAAAAAGTTACAGCGTATTCCCACTTTTCGTTGTCACCCCGGTATATACTTACTTTTTCCTTTTGTTACTTATAATTTACTTGTCAAATCACAAGCGATAGCATTAAACCTAACCTATCTTAAAACGTGAATAGAAGAAAACTATTATATCTACCGTGTTCTTTGATATCCATACAGCTGTAAAAGGGTCACATATAGAGTAAAAATCAAATTTAGGAATACATATGTATGATAGTATCTAGTATCAAAACAAATATATATTTATGTTTTAGCATTAGTTATAATTAAATATTTGCAACTAAGTATTTCTTGAAAACATTTTTCAAATATAGGGTCAAAGTTTTATATGTTCAAAATCGAACTCATCTTCATTAGAATTATGTTGTTATACCAATGTTAATATTAAGTCATGCCTTTCTTACTTTCCACTAAACATTAAAATGTTTTTTAAATACATTTACTAAACTTATGACTAAAGTTAATTACATAATGTTATAAATCTCACTTATTATGAATTGTTAATAAAACGTAAACTTTACCTAAATAAAAAATATATATTCACCATAAAATACCTATGACGTCAAAAAATAATTTTTGTGTAGTATTAGAATGCGCCTAACAACGATAATCATTATTACACAGATAATTACCACCACCATCCTTTTGCAGACCCCCGTTAATAAAAATTACATCTATATAAATATGTAGCGAATAACTATTGTAATATAATAGCAATATTACAATCTTGTCCCTACAACTGCTGAAATGACTTCTGTATAAATGGGTATATCAATTCTTCAATCGAATTATATCTACATGTATTTTACAGTTGAAACATACAAAAAACAGTAGTTTTATAGCTGACTACTTCATGCATACCAATACGTAGATAGTATTTAACACATGAAATAAAGTCACAAGAAAGTACATATAATAATAATTAAACGTGTGGAAACATTTTAACAAAAGGCTGCATTATGGTAATCAATTAATAATGTTTCTAAACCTGTGAAAAGTGATACATCACTGTGAAAACCGTTGCATTATTTTTTTACCGCAGGAACGAATCATTCAGGCGAATTGCATCGTGGTCTTCTCTCTCCGTCAGTCAGTCGGGAGCGAGCACATCTCTATTCGAACAGGCAGGTATTCGGGCTCATAGGCTTTCGGTCACGTAGCACTTCGAACACACAGGATTTCGAACGCGTGCGATGCACCCAACTTGAATACGGTAATGTCATATCGAATCTCATTTATGAGTATACAATTTCTGCATTTGAATAGATTTAGAGGAGATTCTTTAAATCTGCACTGCATCTGACCACCTCCAATATATTTTGCAACCGATTCCAGACGCAAATTGCATTCTATATATACAGGATGTACCGAAATTAGCGCGCAATATTTCTGCCAAGTATTATTCATGCGAAAATACGTCGAAAATGCTTCATAAGGGGGCTAAAACAGCCCAAAAGGGGAATCAAGATGGTTTTTCCAGAATATCTTTCGAACTATTCAAAATAAAATAACGAAATTTGGTGGGTAGCATACATTTCGCATGCTACAAAATTTTCTGTTCCTACAGCATAAAATATTTGCTCAGAGGCGTCACATGCTGAGGAGGCCCAAGGTAAATATTGCCCCACTTTTTTTATTTTTTATTCTAATAGCAGGCCATAACAGATACAGTAAGAGTTTATTTGACAGTTTGTCATTTACTTTAAAAGATTTCAGAAGTTCTCTTTCTCTTGACAAAATAATGCCGAATTTTTCAAACCAAGAACTCGCAGATATTCATTTTGTGTACGGATACTGTAAGGGAAGGGCGTTCGCCGCCGCAGGGGAATATCAAAGGAAGTTTTGAGAACGAAGAGGGCCTGGGTGCAGAGTATTCGTAACAGTGCACAGGAACTTGGTTTAAAATGGATCCTTACGACGTCTTCGCGGACAAGGGCGACCTATGGGAAACCATGACTTGGAACATGCCCTCGATCGGATAGAAGAAAATCCACAAATTTCAATCAGATTGCTGTCCAGAGACACACGCATACCAAAGTCAATTGTAATAAATACGTTTAGTACCAACCTCATGTCGAAAATTATCTTCTTATTTATTTTAGATAGGAAGAATGACGCAAATGCAAGGTCTTCATCCATTCCATTTTCGAAGGGTGCAAGATTTAATGCCTCAAGATTTTCCAGCTCTGGTGCAGTTCTGCCGATGAATTTTCGGGCATAGAAATAAATTAACAAAGATATTGTGGTCTGATGAAGCAGATTTCAGCAAATGTAAAGTTTTTAACAGCTACAATACCCATTTGTGGGCCGACGAAAACCCAAGAGGAGTACGGCGAACTAATTTTCAAAATAGATTTTCCAATAATCTATGGGCGGGAATCATTGGGAATCAGTTGATTGGCACAATTGAATTACCAAATAATTTTAATTCTCGACGATATTTGGACTTTCTACAAAATCGCCTACCTGAATTATTAGAGGATATTCCCTTAGAGACACGAGTGGAGATGTATTTTCAACATGATGGAGCACCAGCTCATTTTGGGCAGGCGGTTCGTATTTGGCTGAATGAAAAGTATCCTGAGAAGTGGATAGGGAGAGGTGGTCCTATAGCCTGGCCAGCGTGATCATTGGATATGATTCCGCTAGATTATTATCTCTGGGGTCATATGAGTAATTTGGTTTATGCAGCTGAGGTGGATACCTGGCAATCAAATAAAAGAGAATACTTTTTAAATTCTCTGTGCCCCGCAGAATATTCTACGCCGGGCTAGAAATTATATTGAACAAAATGGAAACTTATTCGAGAGTTTGCTCAACTAACAAACAAATTTCCTAATTCCTATGAAAAAAGTGTCTCGAAAACGGCGCATCCTGTCGAGATCGAACAAGAGTACCATTTTTGTGTAGAAAACTATGAAATTTTATAATTTGATCAAGAGGAAATAACCAAAAATAAAAAAGTGGGGCAATATTTACCTTGGGCCCCCTCAGCATGTGCCGGCTCTGAGTAAATATTTTAAGTTGTAAGAACAGAAAATTTTGTAGCATGCGAAATGTATGCTACCCACCAAATTTCGTGATTTTATTTTGAAGTTCGAAAGATATTCTGGAAAAACCATCTTCAAGATTCCTCTTTTGGGCGGTTCTAGCCTCCTTATGAAGCATTTTTCGGGTCATGTTTGTAGGAACTTTTTAACTTATTTTCACATGTATAATATATGGCAGAATATATTTCGGAACACCATGTATATACCGGGTGCGCCATTTAAGTTGGCAAACGTGAATCTTGAAAATTAAGCAACTGAGAGAAAAATGTTTTAGATAAAAGTGTCATCGTTTTATAAGCGGAATTAAATGGTTATACGTTTAATTCGTTTGGTTTAGAATTTCAAGATCATTTGAAGGGTAACTGATTTTTTTAAATAGAAACCCCTATCTTTGTTTAATGATTTGTATTGCTTATACAAAACTTAATAACTTTGTTCTATGACTTTTCCTGTTTACTTTCGGCGTTTACGAGTAATTACGCATTGAACGTAGAAGTACAAAACATTTCTGCAAAGTGGACAAACATTGACTGGATACTAAAGATAAGTAAAAACCCCCCGGAAAAGCCCTGGAAGACTAATGTTATTTATGAGAGTAGCAGAACATGTGGTACCAGCACGATGGTTGTCCACCACATTATGCACGAACGTGACATGCAATATTGGATCGGGATTATCCTGAGCGCTGTATTGAACGAGGTGGTCCAGTACATTGACCCGCCCGATCCCCTGATTTTACTTCCTTAGATTTTTTTTGGGGGATATCTTAAACAACAAGTTTACCAAGAGGTACCAACCACAACAGAAAATATGAAGGCATTAGAAATGCTTGCCGCGACATTGACACAGGCATGTTAATACGGACGGTGGGCAGCTTTATAGAGCGTATTGAACAATGTATTGCAATCGAAGGCCGTCACTTTGAACATTTGTTAAAATGATTAACTTTTAATTTCCGGATACAATAACTGGCAAGTAAATGTTACTTTCTTTTTCTGTAATAAAATTCTGTTACTCTCATAAATAACATTAGTTTTACAGTTTTCCACTTATCTTTAGTTTACAATCAATGTTTGTCCACTTTAGAATTGTTCTGTACTTTTACGTTTAATGCGTAATTACTCGTAAACATTGAGAGTAAACACTAAAAGTCATAGAACAAGAATTGTTAAGTTTTGTATAAACAATACGAATCATTAAAAATAAATAGGGGTTCCTATCAAAAAAATCAAAGTTGCCCTTCAAATAACCTTGAAATTCTAAACCAAACGAATCGAACATATAAATCCCGCTTATAAAACGATAATACATTTACCTTAAACATTTTTCTCTCAAATGTTTAATTATCAAAATATTCACGTTTGTCAACTTAAAAGGCGCACCCGGTATACAGGGTGATTTTGAATAAAGTAGCACAAACGCTACCAGTGCATTTAGATGAAAAAATAAGACGAATGAACTAAATATACCTTAGACAAAAGTTGCCAGCCAACCAATGTTTCCTTCAATTTATCTTGAACGATGTGGCGTAAATCATTCATACTTGGTACATACATGTACCCAGTGCGGACACATACTTTCTATTAATATTGTTTAAATATATCCACCAGAGGAACTGTTGTCGACTACATGCAACATATTACACCAAAGAAGTTTTCACCCTGTATGTAAATACATATCTTATTCACATTTTCAGACATAACAACTAAAAACAAACCTTTCTCGTAAAGTAATTTTAATAAATTTATTTAGGAGTATTCTTTATATAACAAATAAAATTATTTTAAGTGTCTCATTTAAGTAATAATATCTAATTTAATACTACCTACTGTAATCTCGAATGTAATACTACAACATAACGTTATTTTAAAGTAAAAATTTTATAAAGAATATTTTGAAACTACACGATCCTCAAAAAATCTAACACGATTTGTTTGAGGATTTCCTGCTTAAATTGATAAGTATGGGAATACTTCGCCAACATCATAGTTGCTTCTGGTAAATCGGAAACTGCTGAGTAAACAATTTGCTATTTTTGTATTGATGTGTCAGTGTCATCAATGGTTTCAAATAATAGTTGTTTAATTATGGCAAATTTTACTAACAATGAATAGTTGATATGCTCCAAGTATTTTTTGAATGTCACAAAAATTGTGCTGCCGCAACAAGATTGTGCCATGAGAAATATCCAAATCGCCGGGTTCCCCACAGGCAAACTTTTTCAGCTGTGGAAATAAGGTTGCGAGAAACCAAAATTCAACCTAAGCGCGAGGGTAATGGACAAATACGGTATATCAGAAATGTAAACTTTGAAGAAGCTATACTTATCAATTAGGGGGTCGCCTAGCCCGCGTTGACCGGCTAGGCGACCCCTCTATTCTTTAGAAACTTTTTACTTTAAAATAACGTTATGTTCCTTAATATTACATTTGAGATTACAGTAGGTAGTTTTAAACTAAAATTTATTATTTAAATTAGAGACTTAACTTGATTTGTTTCATAACGAATACTTATTATTCCTTCAAAATAAATTTATTAAAATTACTTTACCAGAAAAGCGTTTTCCTTTAGCCATTAATGAGTGGTGTGTTGATTATTTTTGTATTACTGCAATCTGACTGCAACCATTGGCGCTGTAAAATTTCCGAAGTTTGTTTTTCGTAAATTATCTAAAAAACTATCGCGTTTATCGAAAAAATGCAAGAGAAAAAATGTTTGTTTTTAGTTGTTACGTACGAAAATGTAAATAAGATAGGAGTGCAACTTTTGTCTAAGGTATATTTGGTTCATTCGCCTTATTTTTTCATCTAGATGCACTGGTAGCGTTTGTGCTACTCTATTCAAAATCACCGTATTCATAATAATTCATTACATTATTAAATCTGATTTACTAGGTTGTTTGAATTTTAGAGTGCCAAGATCTAATAGTCGATTTAATAGTTTATTTGCCATACCTTATGCACGTACTAATATATTAGTTAAATCCAAATGTTAAATAATTATCAGGAAATAGAAAATAACGTAAGACACTTGCACTGCGCGGTGTTAAGCAGCGTTTCCAGTAATCTGTTACGGGTCCTATTCTTTTTCTACTTATACTTCTTATATATATATATATATATATATAAGAATTTTTTAATCGGGTAAATCAGTCACAAAATAAAGAAGACTCTTTATCTAGTTCAAGCTTTCGAGTACTTTATTGTCTCTTCATCAGGAACTCTAAAAACGTTAAAATATGAAAATATGCAGAAATAAAAACAAACTTACAAAAAACGAGGTTGTATCACTAACATTGCATGGACTAAATACACCATCACGTGTTACAATAAAACGTCAACAGCAAACAAATTAAAAGAATCTACATTACTAATAAAATTTTGTTAGGAATTTGAAAAACTTCTTTTTACTAAAAACTAACCTCAAAGAGGAGCACATGGTCAATCAGCCAGCATGGCCATGTAGACAATGAACACAAAAGTAATGGGGACCTAGGAACAATAGGAAATGGCTGACAGAAGTCAGGTACTGCCAACTGTGAAATCTGAACATTAAAATATTAACTACCAACTGTGACTAAGAAAAATTCTAAAATATTTAAAAATTAGTTGACAATATTCTGGCTGCTGTGCCAATGTAGAAGATAAGTAAAAATGACACTAAGGCCATTAATGTCTGATCTCCTATTAATGCAATTAATCTCTGGTCAATGAAACACATTTCTAAAAGGTTCTTTTGTGTAAACTGTCCTCATTGCATAAAACCTTTACATCATCGAAATTTAAATTATGATTAAGTTCTAACGCATGTTGCGCAAGCATACACGAGTTTTATTACATCTAATGTCACTTTTATGTGCGCATAAGCGATCCCTGAGTCTACGGCCAGTTTGACCTATATATCTTTTATTACAGTCCCTGCAAGTGACCCCATAAACAAGACCTGACCTATCCAGCAGAGAATTTTATCCTTTAGATTTGAAAATAAACGATTGTTTTTAAGAATATTACTAAACGCTAATTTGACACCCGGTATGTCATGAAAAATATTTTTAATTTAAGGGTTGCATTCGGTAAATGAGGTAAAGAGCAATAGATTAAATTTTGATTATCCGTTTCAATTGGCCGGTCTGTGGTGGATCTTCTCTGAAAAAGTAATTTATTGACTAATTTCTTTGGGTACTGACAATCAATTAAAAGTCTAGACAATTTACTAAGACCCTGTTGAGCCTTGCTCGGGTGCGAGGTTTTAAGAACTCTGTTTTCATTCCCAGAATCAGATTGATTTTCTGTTGTTGTGGGTGGAAAGATTTGTAGTGTAAATATCTACCGGATGAGCCTGGTTTCGTATACCAAGTTGTCAATAATTTGTTATTATCAGTCCTGTAGACCTTTGTGTCTAGGAAGGGAACACCCTTCTCTATGTCCTCCATTTCTATTGTAAACTTTAAAGTTTCGCTGTAGGTATTGAAAATATGTAGAAGTTGTTCTACCTCACCCAGTGGAATGCTCAACAGAATGTCGTCCACGTATTTTTTTAAAAAAGGAACCTCAAATGTAAGTTTATCTAAGCAATTTTCAATCAAATCATCCATCACAAACTGAGCCAAAATCGGTGATACAGGGCTGCCCATAGGCATGCCAAGTATCTGTTTATAGACTGTATTATTATACGAAAAAATTGTTGAATCGAATAGAAATGTTATTAACTTAATGAATTCTACTTGACTAATTGAAGTCACTGCACTGATATCCCCCCAATGTTTGTTTATACTGTCACTTGCAAGTTGAAGTGTAATATTATTAAAAAGTGAAGTTACATCCAAACTAAGTATTATATAATTATTAGGTAATTGAAAATCATTGATAAATTGTGAAAATTGAAAAGAATCGGATACAAAAAAAGGATTATCATTATTATAGGCTGCCGACAAAGTGTCAGTGACAAGCTGAGCCACCCCCCTGTTCGGACTATGAACCCCGAGATGATGGGACGTAAAGACAGCTGTGGTTTATGCACTTTAGGTAAACCATAAAATTTATTAATGACACCATTGTAAAATCTGTATTTAGTCCCCTCCTCTCTGGTAATCATTCCACGTTTCACTAAATTTGTAACCAAAGCATTGGCTTTCGTCTGTACTGAGTTCGAGATATCCCTGGGTAACCTGTTATAAAATTCTGCATCGTTTAACAGCCCCAAAGCTAACTCATTATACTGTTCTTTCTTGAGAATTGTAGTGATATTCATTTTGTCTGACTGTATTATAACTAATTCCGGATTATTCTTAATGAAACCTCTACTTTTTTTGTACAAATCATATATAAAGTTATTTTTATTGCTCGGACAGTGTAAAAAATTAGTAACAATATTGGTAGCCTGAGCTAACAAACGATGCTTATCTCTCTTATTAGTAACTTTATCAGTGATATTGTCTATATCAGCTAATAACCGCGGTATATTAATATCCCTAACTGTAGGTTGTATGCTAAATTTAGGACCCAAAGCTAAAAAATTCGACACGTCATCCGGAATCTCGACCCCAGACAAATTTTTAACCCACTGTGGTGGTGTTCTCAACTCATCCCTATGACACCTCAACATCCTAGTAAACTTGTCAATGTTAGCTCTCTTGACTTTGTGAAAAAACTTATTATAATTAATAGACTGTTTTCTAAAGAATTCAACCGAAATGTAATAGGGTACTACAATTTCTCCTTTCGTGGACTTTAAGGTTCGTTCCAAATCAAAAATGCTATCATTGACTACTCTAATTTCTAATTTAAGAGTCTTAGTTCTCAACCTGTCATTAAATTCCGATGTCTTCCTCTGCGTGGCCCCTGTAGCTTCCGCTGTAAGACTAACCATGTTCTTCAAACCGTTCGTAATGTGTGTGGGAATAACACCACTCTGCCTGCATTTAACCAAAAAGGTTCTTCTATTCCTATACTTCGCCAACTTACTATGAATATTCGAAAATTTCTTCATACTTCTCATAACGCGGACGCCAAATCTGTTGCCAATGTCACGGTAAAAACCCATCCTGTAGACTATAGAATAAAGTTAGACGACTGTCTAAGTTGAGAAAGAATTTTTAATCGGGTAAAAAAAAAAAAATTCTTTTTCTCAGCAGACAGTCGTCTAACATTCTATAGTCTACAGGATGGGTTACCGTGACATTTGGCGTCCGCGTTATGAAGTATGAAGAAATTTTCGAATATTCATAATAAGGCAAGAAATAGAAGAACCTTTTTGGTTAAATGCAGGCAGAAATGAGTTATTCGCACATCACAAATGGTTTGAAAAACATGGTCTTACAGCGGAAGCTACAGGGGCCACGCAGAGGAAGACATCGGAATTTAATGACAGGTTGAGAACTAAGACTCTTAAATTAGAAATTAGAGTAGTCAATGATAGCGTTTTGATTTGGAACGAACAAAGTCCGAAGAAAGAAAAGTCAGTACCTATTATATTTCGGTTGAATTCTTTAGAAAACAGTCTATTAATTATAATAAGTTTTTCACAAAGTCAAGAGGCTAACATTGACAAGTTTACTAGGATGTTGGTGTCATAGATGAGTTGAGAACACCACCGCAGTGAGTTAAAATTTGTCGAGTCGAGATTCCGGATGACGTGTCGAATTTTAGCTTTGGGTCCTAAATTTAGCGTACAACCTACAGTTAAGAGATATTAATATACCGCGGTTATTAACTGATATGACAATATCACGGATAAAGTTACTAATAAGAGAGATAAGCATCGTTTGTTAGCTCAGGCTACCAATATTGTTACTGAATTTTACGCTGTCGAGCAATAAAAATAACTTTATATATGATTTGTACAAAAAGTAGAGGTTTCATTAAGAATAATCGGAATTAGTTATAATACAGTCAGACAAAATGAATATCACTACAATTCTTAAGAAAGAACAATATAATGAGTTAGCTTTGGGGCTATTAAACAATATAGAATTTTATAATATGTTACCTAGGGATATCTCAAACTCAGTACATAGTAAAGCTTATGCTTTGGTTACAAATTTAGTTAAACGTGGAATGATTACCAGAGAGGAGGGGACTAAATGCAGATTTTACAATGGTGTCATTAATAAATTTTATGGTTTACCTAAAGTGCATAAACCACAGCTATCTTTACGTCCCATCATCTCGGGTTCATAGTCGAACAGTGGAGCTTGTCACTGACACTTTGTCAGCAGCCTATAATGATAATCCTTTTGTATCCGATTCTTTCAATTTTCACAATTTATCAATGATTTTCAATTACCTAATAATTATATAATACTTAGTTTGGATGTAACTCACTTTTAATAATATTACACTTCAACTTGCAAGTGACAGTATAAACAAACATTGGGAGATATCAGTGCAGTGACTTCAATTAGTCAAGTAGAATTCATTAAGTTAATAACATTTCTATTCGATTCAACAATTTTTCGTATAATAATACAGTCTATAAACAGATACTTGGCATGCCTATGGGCAGCCCTGTATCACCGATTTTGGCTCAGTTTGTGATAGATGATTTGATTGAAAATTGCTTAGAGAAACTTACTTTTGAGGTTCCTTTTTTAAAAAAATACGTGGACGACATTCTGTTGAGCATTCCACTGGGTGAGGTAGAACAACTTCTACATATTTTCAATACCTACAGCGAAACTTTAAAGTTTACAATAGAAATGGAGGACATAGAGAAGGGTGTTCCCTTCCTAGACACAAAGGTCTACAGGACTGATAATAACAAATTATTGACAACTTGGTATACGAAACCAGGCTCATCCGGTAGATATTTACACTACAAATCTTTCCACCCACAACAACAAAAATCAATCTGATTCTGGGAATGAAAACAGAGTTCTTAAAACCTCGCACTCCGAGCAAGGCTCAACAGGGTCTCAGTAAATTGTCTAGACTTTAATTGATTGTCAGTACCCAAAGAAATTAGTCAATAAATTACTTTTTCAGAGAAGATCCACCACAGACCGGCCAATTGAAGCGGATAATCAAAATTTAATCTATTGCTCTTTACCTCATTTACCGAATGCAACCCTTAAATTAAAAATATTTTTCATGACATACCGGGTGTCAAATTAGCGTTTAGTAATATTCTTAAAAACAATCGTTTATTCTCAAATCTAAAGGATAAAATTCCTCTGCTGGATAGGTCAGGTCTTGTTTATGGGGTCACTTGCAGGACTGTAATAAAGATACATAGGTCAAACTGGCCGTAGACTCAGGGATCGCTTATGCGCACATAAAAGTGACATTAGATGTAATAAAACTCGTGTATGCTTGCGCAACATGCGTTAGAACTTAATCATAATTTAAATTTCGATGATGTAAAGGTTTTATGCAATGAGGACAGTTTACACAAAGAACCTTTTAGAAATGTGTTTCATTGACCAGGAGATTAATTGCATTAATAGGAGATCAGACATTGATGGCCTTAGTGTCATTTTTACTTATCTTCTACATTGGCACAGCAGCCAGAATATTGTCAACTAATTTTTAAAATTTTTTAGAATTTTTCTTAGTCACAGTTGGTAGTTAATATTTTAATGTTCAGATTTCACAGTTGGCAATACCTGACTTCTGTCAGCCATTTCCTATTGTTCCTAGGTCCCCATTACTTTTGTGTTCATTATCTACATGGCCATGCTGGCTGATTGACCATGTGCTGCTCTCTGAGGTTAGTTTTTAGTAAAAAGAAGTTTTTTCAAATTCCTAACAAAATTTTATTAGTAATGTAGATTCTTTTAATTTGTTTGCTGTTGACGTTTTATTGTAACACGTGATGGTGTATTTAGTCCATGCAATGTTAGTGATACAACCTCGTTTTTTGTAAGTTGTTTTTTGCATTTTATAATTTCTGCATATTTTCATAATGTAACGTTTTTAGAGTTCCTGATGAAGAGACAATAAAGTACTCGAAAGCTTGAACTAGATAAAGAGTCTTCTTTATTTTGTGACTGATTTACCCGATTAAAAATTCTTTTCTCAACTTAGACAGTCGTCTAACTTTATTCTATATATATATATATATATGTACAGGGTGTCTCGCTTAAAAGTGGAACAAGCCTGTACCATGCCTACCGTTCGACCGATTTCAATTAACTTTTTTTCGTTGGATACACCTTCAAAAAGTCTATCTTCGACATACCTGGTGTTCTCTAAAATTCGAAACCGTGGCCGACTACGATACAATTTATGTGGCCTAAAATCGGAAAACCATATTAGGGATTTTTTTATTCGAAAAATTCCCACGAATTCTTGATCAGGACCCCATAAAACCCTACCAACCAAATTTTCGTAGCCACATTATACAGGGTGCTCAGGATAGCTTGGGTGTCTCGCTTAAAAGTGGAACAAGCCTGTACCATGCCTACCGTTCGACCGATTTCAATAAACTTTTTTTGTTGAATAGTTACACCTTCAGAGTCTATCTTCGACATACCTGGTGTTCTCTAAAATTCGAAACCGTGGCCGACTACGATACAATTTATGTGGCCTAAAATCGGAAAACCATATTAGGGATTTTTTTATTCGAAAAATTCCCACGAATTCTTGATCAGGACCCCATAAAACCCTACCAACCAAATTTTCGTAGCCACATTATACAGGGTGCTCAGGATAGCTTGGGTGTCTCGCTTAAAAGTGGAACAAGCCTGTACCATGCCTACCGTTCGACCGATTTCAATAAACTTTTTTTCGTTGGATACACCTTCAAAAAGTCTATCTTCGACATACCTGGTGTTCTCTAAAATTCGAAACCGTGGCCGACTACGATACAATTTATGTGGCCTAAAATCGGAAAACCATATTAGGGATTTTTTTATTCGAAAATTCCAACGAATTCTTGATCAGGACCCCATAAAACCCTACCAACCAAATTTTCGTAGCCACATTATACAGGGTGCTCAGGATAGCTTGGGTGTCTCGCTTAAAAGTGGAACAAGCCTGTACCATGCCTACCGTTCGACCGATTTCAATAAACTTTTTCGTTGGATACACCTTCAAAAGTCTATCTTCGACATACCTGGTGTTCTCTAAAATTCGAAACCGTGGCCGACTACGATACAATTTATGTAGCCTAAAATCGGAAAACCATATTAGGGATTTTTATTCGAAAATTTTCACGAATTCTTGATCAGGACCCCATAAAACCCTACCAACCAAATTTTCGTAGCCACATTATACAGGGTGCTCAGGATAGTTTGGGTGTCTCGCTTAAAAGTGGAACAAGCCTGTACCATGCCTACCGTTCGACCGATTTCAATAAACTTTTTCTCGTTGGATACACCTTCAAAAAGTCTATCTTCGACATACCTGGTGTTCTCTAAAATTCGAAACCGTGGCCGATACAATTTATGTGGCCTAAAATCGGAAAACCATATTAGGGATTTTTTGATTTGAATAATTCTTACGAATTCTTGATCAGCACCCTCGAAAACCTTACCAACCAAATTTACGTTGCCATAGTATACAGGGTGCTCAATTCGCTCACAGCGACTGTAAAGTAGCGTCGTCTAACTGAAGTACATAATACGTACTTCACTAATATTTTTATTTAGATTTTGATGTGAGGCAATGTGTATGCAATTCTTGCCACTAGTCGTTTTGAAGAAACTGCAGAAATAAATTACATTAAAAATATGGGTCAACTGTGGGTTTCGTCAATAATTCTTTACACGTTAATTTTGTAGGAATACTGGCTTTTGCATGTGCCCAAAATCTGTAAATAATTGCAAATTATGGACACATACAGTTCTGTTGGTTGAAAAAGTGGCTCTGTCTGTTAATATTTTTCTCATAAAATTTCCGCTGCTTAGGATATTACCTTGAAGCTAGAAGTAGTATTTGATACCCTAGAAACATTTAAAGTTAAAATTACGTTAATTTGACCTCTGAATTGGTCAAAATATTTTTATGACCTATTCCGTATAGGGAAAGTTTACCTATATGCATTGGCCTTTTTTCTTATGTGGTAAAAAAACTAAAGTAATATGGAAGTTAATAATTGGTCGGCAAGAATTTTATTGCAATAAGATAATAGGACCCAAAAGAAATACAGACCAATTTTATGTTAAAATATCAAATTATGAAAGACGTTATTACCAAAATATATTCTAATTATGTCCTTTATATGACTTACTTGTACCCGAGGGATACAATATTATATGTTTGATAAAATAGATTTTAATATCTAACAAGGGTTAGGAAGAGAGATATATAGACACTGTAAGTCAAGCTACACAGCTGCAAGTAGAGTAGTAGATAAATGGGAATCTTTAGATGTTTAAATTTAAATATTATAAAGTCTGTATTTTTGGGTTTTCATTCAACAAATTGTACAACCCAGAAATTTTTTTCGTATAACGTGATGACATTAAATATACATCTTTATTATACTTCTTAATATTATCCTGAAGAATATCGTAAAATAAAAACTGAATGTATTTCGTGATAAAATGTGTTTAATAATCTTTCATGATAAATGTATGAACTAATATTATTTGTATTAATGTAATTTAGTTTACTAATAAATTAAAATAGAAAAGTCAAACTTAAATCTGACCATCTACATCCATATCTATACAGTGTTCGCCTTCTGAAAATAATAATTAATATTGTACTTAGATCAATTATCCAAATCATTTTGAAAAAAAAAATAAACGAATTATATTCAAAAGCAACAATTTCTTAATTTCAAAATGTAGTTTTTATTCCAATACCAAGAACAACTACTTATCCTGTATACTGTGGCAACGAAAATTTGGTTGGTAGGGTTTTCCGAGGTCCTGATCAAGAATTCGTGGGAGTTTTTCGAATATAAAAATCCCTAATATGATTTTCCGATTTTAGGCCACATAAATTGTGTCTTAGTCGGCCACGGTTTCGAATTTTAGAGAACACCAGGTATGCCGAAGATAAACATTTTGAAGGTGTATCCAACGAAAAAAAGTTAATTGAAATCGGTCGAACGGTAGGCATGTTACAGGCTTGTTCCACTTTTAAGCGAGACACCCAAGCTGTCCTGAGCACCCTGTATAATGTGGCTATGAAAATTTGGTTGGTAGGGTTTTATGGGGTCCTGATCAAGAATTCGTGGGAATTTTTCGAATAAAAATATCCCTAATATGGTTTTCCGATTTTAGGCCACATAAATTGTATCGTAGTCGGCCAGGGTTTCGAATTTTAGAGAACACCAGGTATGTCGAAGATAGACTTTTTGAAGGTGTATCCAACTAAAAAAAGTTTATTGAAATCGGTCGAACGGTAGGCATGGTACAGGCTTGTTCCACTTTTAAGCGAGACACCCAAGCTATCCTGAGCACCCTGTATAATGTGGCTATGAAAATTTGGTTGGTAGGGTTTTATGGGGTCCTGATCAAGAATTCGTGGGAATTTTTCGAATAAAAATATCCCTAATATGGTTTTCCGATTTTAGGCCACATAAATTGTATCGTAGTCGGCCAGGGTTTCGAATTTTAGAGAACACCAGGTATGTCGAAGATAGACTTTTTGAAGGTGTATCCAACGAAAAAAAGTTTATTGAAATCGGTCGAACGGTAGGCATGGTACAGGCTTGTTCCACTTTTAAGCGAGACACCCAAGCTATCCTGAGCACCCTGTATAATGTGGCTATGAAAATTTGGTTGGTAGGGTTTTATGGGGTCCTGATCAAGAATTCGTGGGAATTTTTCGAATAAAAAAATCTCTAATATGGTTTTCCGATTTTAGGCCACATAAATTGTATCGTAGTCGGCCACGGTTTCGAATTTTAGAGAACACAAGGTATGTCGAAGATAGACTTTTTGGAGGTGTATCCAATGAAAAAAAGTTTGTTGAAATCGGTCGAACGGTAGGCATGGTACAGGCTTGTTCCACTTTTAAGCGAGACACCCAAGCTATCCTGAGCACCCTGTATAATGTGGCTATGAAAATTTGGTTGGTAGGGTTTTATGGGGTCCTGATCAAGAATTCGTGGGAATTTTCGAATAAAAAAATCCCTAATATGGTTTTCCGATTTTAGGCCACATAAATTGTATCGTAGTCGGCCACGGTTTCGAATTTTAGAGAACACCAGGTATGTCGAAGATAGACTTTTTGAAGGTGTATCCAACCAAAAAAAGTTTATTGAAATCGGTCGAACGGTAGGCATGGTACAGGCTTGTTCCACTTTTAAGCGAGACACCCTGTATATATATATATATATATATATATATATATCTGTTTCATCCCTATTCAGTCTTCTCTTTTTTAGTTGTTCATTCGTAGAATACTCATCACTATCAGTTTTATTATTTTATTTTTTATACTGCTGCATATTTATATGTTTTTCCAACTTGGATTTTACTATTTGTTTTACATTTGTTCATTGTCCGATAGTTTTTACTATTAAAGGATACATTACATATTACGGCAGCAATGAAGGCAACATCTAAACTAGGAATGGAATTCGCATAAAGAAAAACAACTAAACGTGAACTGGATCGTAACATTCGAAAGAGTATTTTCAGCTTTAGTCAAACTGTACAAAGAACTCGAAAACGAATTCGAAATAAGCCATGTAGTAGTCTCACTGGCATGACAAAACAGGCTCTGACATCCATCGGAACTAGAAACATAGCTAACCCTAAAAGACGGATTATTCCATTTCCAAAAACTGGAGGATTTTTATTCGTGACGTTAGGTGCACTGGAGAGTATAGGAGATGGAGCTGTGGGTATAACTAAAGCTGTGAACGATGCGAAAGCTGCCAAGGAAAAGTTGGAAGAGGAGAAAATGCATGATTTAGTAATGAAGCAGGCGACTGTCGATAAAGGATTATATTGTTGTTCCTACCTCGCTGTGCATTGACAAATACAAGGGGAGGGCTGATTCACACGAAAAATTAATGCCACAAAGCCCTATAATTTTTTCCCAAAACTCAAATTAAGCGGTTACAGGGTGTTAAAAAATATATTAAGTATAAGGATTTCTTCTAACACGATTGGTATTTGTTTTCACTTTCATGGCAATCTTTGACCTGATTATTATCATTTCTAGTTCCAAACAAAATTAATTTATCTATATTTTTTAGCAATTTTTGCACACTTAACTTTACGCTGGTATTTGTGTTTTATACAACTCAATTCTTTTGATGGATTTCGATTGAATCATAAGTTATAAAATAATTTACGATTTCTAAATCTTTATTTTCAGCAACGAATTAATGAATCACTTTGCACGTCAAATATGTGATTCATTTCGTCGTCTGCATTTTCAGTGTCTCCTTTTTCATCGGAAATCAATTCATATTCCGATGTAGAAATCGCTGCTAGGCCATTAAAGAATTATCTGCGTGACGTGGCACTACTAATTTGTTTCAAACTCTCAAATCACGCATTAGTCAATATAAAGAGCGCTGATACAACAGACACAATATTGTGAATGTCCAAGAATTTTTATTCCTTCTTTATCTAATAAAAAAATCATGTAGGTACACTTAATCCGTCGATCTCTCAAAATTATATATTATTTATTATAAACTAATTTACTTGCTTAATTATTAAATAAAAATAATAGTTTGTAATAACTGGTAACGGATTTAATGGATAGTGAACTTCATTTATTGTAGTATACTCACTTTGTACACACCCTCCTTTAGAATAACTCCAATCACATCCAGGTATCTGATGGCATTGAATGCAATCAGAGGCTGCACATTTACTATGTGAACAGTTAGATGCAGGTGTCATGCCACAAGTGTAATTGTTGTTGGTGCATTCTCCTTGGCACCACATACAATAATTATTTTTAATGCAATTGGAACAATCCTGAATTATCGAACAATTACTAATTGCCATTTTAAATGTGCTGCATAATTTTCCTTGATTAGTAATTCGAGAACCTAAAATATAAATTATATGTATGTAATTGAGCAAGTATAGACTAACTTATTATAATAATTTATTTCCATCTCATTACTCTTATGATATATTGTTTTGCTTATATCGTCTCATTGTCAGAAAATCTGATTTAGTAAATAAGTCTTACGGTGGTGGTGTTTTACTTGCGTATAGAAATACTTTTAATGTAACATCAGTTGATTTATCTCATATTAGCAACGTCTATCGCATATTTTGAATTATTTATTGATTTATTTGAAGATGTTTTGTCTCAAAATACAAATATTTTAATTGTCGGTGATTTTATCATAACTCATTTCAATAATGCTGAAGTAAATGATACATATTCAGTTAATAAGGACCTTCTTCGAGTGTTGTCAGCTCGTTCAAATCAACGTCACTAATGCAAATTGCAGGTTACTCGATTTAATCATATCTGCAATATGAATTGTGAAGTTGCCAGTAATGATAATCCTCTCGTTAGGGTAGATCTACATCATCATCCCCTTCGTCTTGATCTCACTATTAATACAGATCCTAAGTTTAATTTCTTCTCTAATTATATTAATAATACTTATAATTTTTGAAAAGCCGATTATATTGCACTATATCAAGCATTACTTAATGTAGACAGTTTTACTCGAACCTGTAAGTCTATAATGATTACTACTATAATAAATTTAAAGAAATTTGATTTCAAATAAAGCAATTAATTAAAGAAGCTTATCAGTCATATATAAATAATGTCCAGATCTCAGTGGAAAACGATAGTAAAGAATTTTGGAAATTTATTCAACATACAAAAAACTCATCTAATTCCTGCGCAACTGTCTGACGACGTCACCTCATTTAACAGACCGGATTCTATTGTGAATGTGTTTTGAGTAGTGTGTAAGTTATACATTTAAACAGTTACTGTCTATTACAAAATACAGAGAACTAGTTCTCGGCATTATAAATTGTTAAAAACTAGTTTTGTGTATTTTGAAATGACCAGAATTAGATCTATTCATTTTCTGAAACTTATATCAATGAACAAATTAAAAGTAGGGTTATGTCTTTACTGTCATCAGTCATCACATTTTCTGAACTCTCTTGCATACTTAACCTTCAGAAACTGCAGAGAACTAGTTCTAGTCATTTAAAAATGCATAAAACTAGTTTTGAACAATTTATAATACCCAGAACTAGTTCTCCATATTTTGCAATAGTCAAACGTAATTTAAACGTGAAATTTCGGATATGGGAATTTATCTGGGCTAAAAACTAGTTTTGTATACTTTTTTCGGACATTGTCCGAATTTGAGTATCGTGTGTAACATGTATACAAACAATAGTAATGTAACTCCTAAAATTAGGTTAAATAACTTTCCTGGCTTAATAGCCGATTCGATTTCGGCTTCAAATATATTGTCATCTATAGAACAAGCCAACTTCCGATGATAACTAAATACCTAGTTACTTAGTAAGATTGCAAGCATATATTTGTATATCCTTTATTAATCCTGTGGGAAAGTGGGAAAAGTATGTCCTATTCTAAAGTCTGGAAATCCAACATTAGCTTCGTTCGCGGATCTAATTCCGAACCAGTTCAGGGACTATTCGCATGCGTAGTCTTAAAATAGGCGTTCGCGGTAGTAGAATTCTGAATTTTTAGTAACAGTTCTGCATTCGCAGATTACATCGAATTGGTTCATTAATGATTCGGAATCGGTCCTGGCAATCTTGGGATTTTTGTTAGAACTGAAGTTCGGCTCCGCTGATTATTCTCATATCGTATGCTGTGACCTAACCGGTGTAAGTGTGTGGTGTGGCAAGTAGCAAAGTCTAACCTATATAGTTAGTTTAATTTATATAGAGGAATAGTTTGTGGTATAGCGCAATTTCTTTTCATCTACTATCTACTATGTCGGATCATTTATCATCCAGCGATGAAGATATGGAAGAACTTATTGAAATTCCCAGAATTAATGCTTACTTTGAGGAAGTCGTACTACAGTTTAGTAATGAAGAATATATACAACATTTTCGGATTACTCGAGAAATGACTGAAGAACTAGCCAATCGATATGCAAATTCTGAATATTATAAATGACAGGAAGGTGATTCAGAGAAGGTTTACACCTCTTAAATATAATTATTTTTTTGTGGTTCGCTGTAAATGAGACAGCTTCATTTAGAGATGTTTCCGACAGATTTACTAAAAGTACTTTATTCAAAATTGTAAGAAGAGTGACATATTTTCTAAATAATATATCTGAAGAAGTAATAACATGGCCTACTGACTTGGAGAAGGTTGAAATTGACACTTATTTTAGAAATAATTTCCCTGGCGTTATTGATTGGAATTATTGATGGCACACATGTACGGATGTGGCCAGGCGTCAAAGAAATTATAATTATCTACTTTCCTCGAATAGATACATTATTGAACACTGTTTTGGAATTCTGAAACAAAAATTGTATTGTTCATTTAATAAGAGCATGTGCTGTTCTGTACAATATTGCAATAGATGTCAGTTTTGATGCAGACGCACAGGCAATTGATTTTCAATATAATATAGTTTTAAATGAAGACGACCAACCAGATAAAGATGACCGACAGGGTTAAGCAGTCCGAAACGATGTTATGAACAATTTACCATTTGTACTTTAAATAATAAAGAAACAAAATTAATTTCTTCTTTTTTTACTTAATCTTTAGATGTGAAACCAAAGTGCAGGAAGAATTTTTTTTTATAAAAACGATATATATAAGTTTATTTAAAAGAAAACAAAAAAAATTCATCGGTGTAAATACAAAAACTAGAACAAAAAGTAAACTGTGATAAAAATAACATATATATATATATAAC
This sequence comes from Monochamus saltuarius, assembly GCA_025584915.1. Classification (NCBI taxonomy): domain Eukaryota; kingdom Metazoa; phylum Arthropoda; class Insecta; order Coleoptera; family Cerambycidae; genus Monochamus; species Monochamus saltuarius. The sequence continues at coordinate 34,165,055 of CM046723.1, forward strand.
CAAAATATACTAAATTAATAGGACTATGGTCAAGGATGGCTAAATTATGTAAAACTCTATTTTACTCTGCCGAGCTTTCGACAATGTTTATTGCCATCATCAGGGCTACAATAAGATACAATGTAATTAGTTTCATAGAACTCATTTCAATATCAAAATTTCAATTAATTTAAAAAACTATTATAATCAATTAAATATTACAACAATTAAAATTCTAACAATTGATAAGTCTACTTACAGGTAAGTTGAGGTTAATTCATAAACTGGCTTCGTGAAGAAAAATGCATTATATACATATATTGTAGGTACTGTACTAAGTAGAATTCACATGGTGTTTATTGATTCAAAATAATGACAGGAATGAACTACGTTTTAAAATAATGCGGAATGTTATCTGCCCCAGTGAATTTTTTCAACTTTTTACAACTAATCAAAAAAAACTTTAATATACTTAAAACCACCAGCAAAGATACATTCCTCTGTTCTAATAGCAATTATTAATAACAACTTTCTCAACACAAATATAAAGAACATCAAAACATTTTTTTATAATTTTTTAATTTTAGAAATATTAAAAATATTCAACAACAATTAATTACACTACACTATTCGAAATATCTAGCAGAGAAAGAGTCACCAAAGTGAAAAACATTTTTGTTCGTAACAGCAAAAAAACTAAATCAATTTTAATAATTATATTATTAATCACTCTGGGAATCATCAACAATACTATTTTCCATTTTCCAATTTAATACATAAGTATATATAGAGCTAATACCACGAATATCTTGTTTTTTATTCATACAGTACTGTTCCTTATTAATTTCCACCATCTCAAGAAAAAGCCCCTTAGTTAAATTTTTTTCAATGTGTAATATTTTAGCATTATTGTAATTAATATGATGTCCTGTATCTAACAGATTTCAGCTAAAGCGCAAGTTCTTTTTTCAGTTCTACAATCACTTTTATGTGATATAATTCGAGAATTTAACATTCTGGACGTCTGACCAACATCCTTCAAATTGCAATTATTACATGGTAAACTATAAACAACATCGGATCTTTTAAACATATCATCTTTGTCTTTAAGTTTCGTGTATAAATTGTTAATTGATTTGACACTTTTTTAAGCAATTTTTATATTGCTTTATGTTTAAATAAATTAATAACTCTTGTTGAGAGTTCTTTAACAAAAGGTAATGAGCAATAAAAAAGATTTTCTGATATGGACTCCGCTCTCCCATTATCTAAAACATCAGTGACGACTACATTATATAAATATTTTTAATAAATTTTTGGATAAGAATTATTAAATAAAATGTCATACAACTTAGTAATGTTCTTTTGCCTCAAGGATGGGTGACAAATTTTATATATACGGTTTTTCATTGCCAATACTAAGTTAATTTTCATTTTTTCTGTATGGTAGGAGTTGTAATTAATATACCTTCAGAACTAGTAGGTTTTATATACCAATCCAGAATCACTTTATTATCTGGTGTCCTGATTAATTTGGTATCCAGGAAAGAAACATTCCTTTCATTTTCAATTTCGATGGTAAACTGTATATGGCAATTGTAACTATTAAATACCTGTAATATTTCATCATCCCCACCCTGAGGAATTGAACAAATTATATCATCAACATATTTTTTAATGAAAGGTAAATTGAAACTTAATTTAGGAATACAAGTATCTAGCAGGTCATCCATGACAATCTGTGCAACAATAGGAGAGACAGTAGCCCCCATTGGAGTACCTAAAATTTGTTAATAAAATTCATTGTTAAAGCTGAAAAAAGTGCTATCAAATATAAACTTTAAAGTATTAAGAAATTCTTCAAGACTAAAATTGCAAAAACCTTGGATGTGTGTCCATCTTTTCCTTATACTATTATTAACAACATTCCATGGTATGTTACTAAAAAGAGACACTATATCAAGGCTAACTATTCCATAACCTGCTGGTAATTGTTTATCATTAATAAAATTGGAGAATTCAAAAGAGTCTTTAATAATGTATTCATTATTATTATCATACGAAATGGTTAAAATGTTAGTAATAAATTGTGCAATTTTACTATTTGGAGTGTTAATACTTGAAATAATTGGTCGAACATCAAGAATTGGTTTATGTATTTTAGGTAAACCATAAAACTTTGCTGAAGTTGCATTATATATTTTAAGTTGTTTTTTCTCATGATCTGTTAACATATCATTATCATAAAGATTATTAATTATCAAATTAGCTTTTTGTTGCAAGGTGGAAGTAGGATCTCTTTCAAGTTTTACATAATATTGTTCATTGTTAAGTAAGTTTGAAGATTTTTCAATATATTGTTGTTGAGTCATAATAACTGTAACATTTCCTTTATCAGATCTAGTAACAGTCATAATAACTGTAACATTTCCTTTATCAGATCTAGTAACAATCAGTTCTGTATGTTGTTTTAAAAATTGTTTAGTTTTATAATAGAGATTATTTAAAATATTACTATTGTTGAATGGCTTATGCAAAAAATTAGTCAATATATTTGTAATTCTAGCTCTAAAAATATCTTGTTCTTGACTATTTACTTTACTTATTAAAACTTCAATAACAGAGAGAAAATTTGGTATAGAAATCTCATTAACATTAGGAGGTAAACAAAATTTTGAACCCAACGAAAGAAATACCTTAATATCCTCCGGAATGTCAATGTTAGTTAGATTTTTTAGCCAGCTATCCATAACCTTGATATTGTTAACTGAATTTGATTGTAAATTCTTGTATTATTTTAAAACGTAGTTCATTCCTGTCATTATTTTGAATCAATAAACACCATGTGAATTCTACTACTATTCCCCTACTTAGTACAGTACCTACAATATATGTATATAATACATTTTTCTTCACGAAGCCAGCTTATGAATTAATCTCAACTTACCTGTAAGTAGACTTATCAATTGTTAGAATTTTAATTGTTATAATATTTAATTGATTATAATAGTTTTTGAAATTAATTGAAATTTTGATATTGAAATGAGTTCTATGAAACTAATTACATTGTATCTTATTGTAGCCCTGATGATGACAATAAACATAGTAAAATAGAGTTTTACATAATTTAGCCTTCCTTGAACGTAGCCCTATTAATTTAGTATATTTTGGTTTTCAACAAGTCGGTCGTGACTACCCTTGGATTTATTTTTAATAGGAATGGGGTTTTACCATGATATTCAACAGGAGTATGGATTTCAATGTGCAGGTGACTTAAAAAAATTAATATCAAATTGGCTTCTGCAAGGAACAAAAAATTTTTCTTCTACAATGTAGGAAATTTGGCATTATACCTAATCATATAACCAATAACACTCAAAATGTGGGCAACCTTTTAGATGTACAGGATGGACGAACAGGACAACAAATACATAACTTCAATCACAGGTTGAAAACTAAAATATTAAATTTAGAGATCAAAATCACTCATGGGAATATTACTAAACTTGAAAAAAATTGGAACAGTTAGACATAACCTTGAATAGAATATTACCACAACATATATTTAATGAATTTACCAGACGACAAAATATACCGTATAATAAAGAATTTCATAAAATAAAAAATACTAATTTAACAAAAATTAAGAATTTACAATCACATTCAGTTAACAATATCAAGGTTATGGATAGCTGGCTAAAAAATCTAACTAACATTGACATTCCGGAGGATATTAAGGTATTTCTTTCGTTGGGTACAAAATTTTGTTTACCTCCTAATGTTAATGAGATTTCTATACCAAATTTTCTCTCTGATATTGAAGTTTTAATAAGTAAAGTAAATAGTCAAGAACAAGATATTTTTAGAGCTAGAATTACAAATATATTGACTAATTTTTTGCATAAGCCATTCAACAATAGTAATATTTTAAATAATCTATATTATAAAACTAAACAATTTTTAAAACAACATACAGAACTGATTGTTACTAGATCTGATAAAGGAAATGTTACAGTTATTATGACTCAACAACAATATATTGAAAAATCTTCAAACTTACTTAACAATGAACAATATTATGTAAAACTTGAAAGAGATCCTACTTCCACCTTGCAACAAAAAGCTAATTTGATAATTAATAATCTTTATGATAATGATATGTTAACAGATCATGAGAAAATATATAATGCAACTTCAGCAAAATTTTATGGTTTACCTAAAATACATAAACCAATTCTTGATGTTCGACCAATTATTTCAAGTATTAACACTCCAAATAGTAAAATTGCACAATTTATTACTAACATTTTAACCATTTCGTATGATAATAATAATGAATACTTTATTAAATTAATATATTACAACACACAACAATATTATTCTCATTAGTTGTGTGTGTGTCACGATTTGTTTCGCTCTGAATGTATTGGATATTTATGTGATAATTAGACATTCTTAAATTCTAATTTTTTGGTGCATAGTGCTATATAGACAGTTTATGTGCTGGTTGCAAGTGGGAGATTGGTATCTACTCACTGATCTATTGCCTTAATATTGTGATCTTTCAAATTTAAATGCGTGAACAATTTAACCTTGCCAATCAATGAACTAAAAAAGGAGAGAGAAAAAGTTTTAGCTCCATTGTCTCCTTTTTATTAAGGCTGAATACTTGACAGTGGCGGAGAACTTCCTTAAAATATGAGTAATATCATGCATTGTAAATGCTGCGGTGAACGCACTGAACCGCATCTATGTTTAACTTGTTGCATCTGCAAAAGTACCTTTTACCATGCCTGTGTAAACATATCATCTAGTGAGACGAGATCAATCAATAGCAAAAAGTCGCTTTCTTGGACCTGCAACAGATGTGAAACTATTGGTGATATTAATTCATTAAAAGTAGCAATCATTGCGCTTCAAGAAGAGGTAAAAGAACTGAGAGCTGCCAAAAATATCACCAATGTGAATGATGCAGGGTATTGTTTTGAAGAGGTCATCCAAGAAATCAATGATAGAAATTCAAGAAAATGTAATTTAATTATTTTTGGTATCAATGAGCAGTCACCCAATCTAGGGAGAAATGAACGGAATGATTCTGAACAAAATGATGTGACTACGATACTTAACTACTCGTATATTTGTCCTACTATTCCAACTGAAAATGTAAAGTGCCAGAGATTGGGAAAGTATAATCTCGAAAACACACGTCCTCGCCCTATCAAAGTGAGGTTCAATAATGAAATACATGTTCAAGATATTCTCATCAAATCTAAGAAGCTTAAAGAATCCAATGATTTTAAACAGATTTACATCACTAATGACAGGACTTCAAGACAGATTGAATACTATCGTAAAGTGAAGAAAGAATTAGAAGAAAGAAAGCGAAAGGGGGAAAACATAGAATTAAACATGTTAACGGTATTCCTAAAATTATTGATAATTTAAACTAGAAACTTCACCCAGTTACAATGATAATGATAATTATAAAATGTTGCGCTGTTATTATCAAAATGTGCGTGGTTTGAATACTAAACTGGTTGAATTTTACAATGCTGTATCATCGAATAATTATGATACTTTGAGTATTACTGAAACATGGTTAACTGCAAATGTTGATGACAATGAAATAGTTCCTAATAATTATTTACTATTCAGATGTGATCCTGACTTAATTCAGACTGACACGTCAAGAGGAGGTGGTGTATTAATAGCTTTAAAAAACTATTTAAAGGTTGAACGGATAGATGTATCTTCCATAAAACTTACTACGCCTATGATCGACGTAGTTGGCTGTAAACTCACTAATGACTATTTCGTTGTGTATTTTTGTTGTCTATATTCCGCCTAATATACCATTGATGTATTTTGAGTCATTTGTTGACAATTTAATAGCTTTGGTTATTCATTATGGTAAGAATATTCTTATCCTGGGTGATTTTAATGTACCAAATTATGGAAGAGATGTAAATGATACTAAGTGTAGAGTTTTAAGTAGCTTAATTGACATGCTAAATTTAAATCAATTTAACAGCATTTTAAATTATCAGAATCGACTATTAGATCTTGTATTGTCTAACTTCTTTTCTAATATTAATAGGGATGTTTTGCCTTTTGTAAAAGAAGATCCCTACCATCCTGCACTAACAATTGAATTTAAATGTAATTGTCAACATCATCAACAATTTAGTGTTGCGAACAGCAAAATAAATCAAGAATATAATTTTAGAAAGGCAAATTATCCTTTAATGTACGAATTAATAGGAAATGCAAACTGGGCTGATGTATTAAACTGTAATGATGTTAATACCGCTTGTAATGTGTTCTATGATGTCTTAAATAATATTTTTGATCAATCGGTGCCCCTAAAAATTAATCGTCGCCGTCGTTATCCTCCATCGTTTTCTATCGAAATAATAAAAAATATACGTATAAAAGAGTCTGCATTTAAAAATTATAAGAAATTCAAAACAGATTATTATCATAACAAATTTACCAATATGAGACGCATTATTAAAGTTCAAATCGAACAAGCCTATAAACATTTTGTACACGATTCAGAACGACTTATAACATCAGACTCCTCTAAATTTTGGTCATTTGTAAATAGCAAAAGAGGTCATTCTAGCATTCCAGGTATAATGAAACTCAATCCATCGTGGACGCATTTGCTTACTACTTTCACAGTGTATACGTAGCTTCTGATCTCACCTATGAAAATAATAACATACCACATGCATATAATGATAATATTGACATGCCAAAAATTACTGAGTCAATGCATTAAACAAACTCAAAAATAAAATGACTTCTGGTACTGATTCTATACCTAGCTTTGTTGTGAAAGACTGTGGTCAGGTCTTAGTATATCCTTTGTTGTTTATATTTAATCTTTCATTATCTACAGGAACGTACCCAGATAAGTGGAAAATGGCACGCGTATGTCCAGTTCTAAAAAAAGGGGACCCATCAGTAATATCTAATTACGGAGCCATTTCCATTTTATGCAATTTCTCAAAACTTTTAGAAATTATACTTTACGAATATGTTTATGCTTCAACTAAAAATATTTTTCCCCTAATCAGCATGGCTTTATTAATAAGCGTTCCTGTATTTCGAATTTGGCTTGTATTTCTCAATATATTTGTAAAAACCTTGACAATATGGGGCAAGTCGATGTTCTATACATGGACTTTCAAAAGCCTTTGACCAAGTTGACCTTGGTATATTACTTAATAAACTGGATAGTATTGGTTTATCAAATACTCTTATTAAACTTATAAAATCTTACCTAATGAATAGACAGCAATTTGTTAAATGTGAAGGATTTGTTTCATCGAGTTTCAATGTAACATCTGGGGTCCCACAGGGATCCAACTTAGGACCGTTATTATTTCTTATATTTATTAATGATTTGCCTAATGTTATCTCCTCTTCTAAACTTCTGTTTGCAGATGATTTAAAAGTTTACACAAGTATTGAAACTGAAGAGGATTGCATTCGGTTGCAGATTCAAGTTAACCTTATTAACAATTGGTGTCATTCTAATGGCTTGAAATTGAATACTAACAAGTGCTACGTAATTTCATTTTGTAGGAAAAAAAGGGCATGTATTTATGATTATAGTCTTGATGGTGTTAATATTTTAAGACGTGACACTGTGAAGGATTTAGGCATCTATTTTGATTCGACTTTTTCATTTGTTGCGCATATTAATGAGATAGTTAGTAAAGCTAATAAAATATTGGGATTTATACTCCGAAATTGTAAAGATTTTAAAAATATAGAGACATTTAAGACATTGTATTATACGTTAGTTAGAAGTAAATTAGAATATGGCTCTATTATATGGCTTCCTATCTATCAATGTCATATCGACAATATAGAATCTGTCCAGAGACGTTTTCTAAAATTTCTTTCATTTAAAGAAGATGGTGTTTATCCCGTGAGAGGTATTGATAATCAAATTTTGCTGGATAGATTTGGTATTGTTTCTCTCGAACTTAGACGAGTATTTAGCATTGTCGCATTTTTATATGGTTTGGTGCACTACAATATTGACTGTGAGACTCTTCTTTATAATATTGATTTTTCAGTACCGCGTATTGAGTCTAGACATAGTTCTACCTTTTATTGTGCGACATGTAGAACCAATATTGTATTTAGAGCGCCTATATATAATGCATGCACTCAATTCAACAAGATTTGTAATCAGTGTAATATAAATTTCTCATCAATAGACGTGATTAAGAATATTATTTACTTAACTAGGTGATTAAATATATATTATAATATCCTATTGATATCCTACCGTGGTATCACATGCTATTATTTATTTTATTTAGTAATATTATTTTGTATGATTTAATTGTACTTTTCTTTTCTGTGTATGTGTTTCCTGTAACTGGGTGGGTTTTCACCTGTTGGAAATAAAGAGCTTATTATTATTATTATTATTAAAGACTCTTTTGAATTCTCCAATTTTATTAATGATAAACAATTACCAGTAGGTTATGTAATATTTTTTTTACTGTTTAAGAAAGGTATTTTAAGCTAATATGTATCAAATATCCTACAATTCCTATCAATGAAGTCATATGCATGCTCTCTGATACCAAACATCTAGGTATGCTAATGAACACCCACAGACAAAACTCTATTTAATAATTATCTAAAAAATGTATTCTATTTACTAACCTGATATACCCTATATATGGAGTGGTTAGTTTCACACAATATTGTTAATACCTGAAAATATATGAAAAAAAGGTTATGTAATAGTTAGCCTTGATGTAGTGTCTCTTTTTAGTAACATACCATGGAATGTTGTTAATAATAGTATAAGGAAAAGATGGACACACATCCAAGGTTTTTGCAATTTTAGTCTTGAAGAATTTCTTAATACTTTAAAGTTTATATTTGATAGCACTTTTTTCAGCTTTAACAATGAATTTTATAAACAAATTTTAGGCACTCCAATGGGGGCTACTGTCTCTCCTATTGTTGCACAGATTGTCATGGATGACCTGCTAGATACTTGTATTCCTAAATTAAGTTTCAATTTACCTTTCGTTAAAAAAATATGTTGATGATATAATTTGTTCAATTCCTCAGGGTGGGGATGATAAAATATTACAGGTATTTAATAGTTACAATTGCCATATACAGTTTACCATCGAAATTGAAAATGAAAGGAGTGTTCCTTTCCTGGATACCAAATTAATCAGGACACCAGATAATAAAGTGATTCTGGATTGGTATATAAAACCTACTAGTTCTGGAAGGTATATTAATTACAACTCCTATCATACAGAAAAAATGAAAATTAACTTAGTATTGGCAATGAAAAACCGTATATATAAAATTTGTCACCCATCCTTGAGGCAAAAGAACATTACTAAGTTGTATGACATTTTAATTAATAATTCTTATCCAAAAAAAAATATTAAAAAAATATTTATATAATGTAGTCGTCACTGATGTTTTAGATAATGGGAGAGCGGAGTCCATATCAGAAAATCTTTTTTATTGCTCATTACCTTTTGTTAAAGAACTCTCAACTAGAGTAATTAATTTATTTAAACATAAAAACAATATGAAAATTGCTTAAAAAAAGTGTCAAATCAATTAACAATTTATACACGAAACTTAAAGACAAAGATGATATGTTTAAGAGATCCAATGTTGTTTATAGTTTATCATGTAATAATTGCAATTTGAAGTATGTTGGTCAGACGTCCAGAATGTTAAATTCTCGAATTATATCACATCAAAGTGATTGTAGAACTGAAAAAAGAACTTGCGCTTTAGCTGAACATGTATTAGATCCAGGACATCATATTAATTACAATAATGCTAAAATATTACACATTGAAAAAAATTTAATTAAGAGGCTTTTTCTTGAGATGGTGGAAATTAATAAGGAACAGTACTGTATGAATAAAAAAGAAGATATTCGTGGTATTAGCTCTATATATACTTATGTATTAAATTGGAAAATGGAAAATAGTATTGTTGATGATTCCCAGAGTGATTAATAATATAATTATTAAAATTGATTTAGTTTTTTTGCTGTTAAGAACAAAAATGTTTTTCACTTTGGTGACTCTTTCTCTGCTAGATATTTCGAACAGTGTAGTGTAATTGTTGTTGAATATGTTTAATTTTTCTAAAATTAAAAATTTATAAAAAAAATTTTTTAATGTTCTTTATATTTGTGTTGAGAAAGTTGTTATTAATAATTGCTATTAGAACAGAGGAATGTATCTTTGCTGGTGGTTTTAAGTATATTAAAGTTTTTTTGATTAGTTGTAAAAAGTTGAAAAAATTCACTGGGGCAGATAACATTCCGTATTATTTTAAAACGTAGTTCATTCCTGTCATTATTTTGAATCAATAAACACCATGTGAATTCTACTTAGTGCAGTACCTACAATATATGTATATAATACATTTTTCTTCACGAAGCCAGTTTATAAATTAACTTCAACTTACCTGTAAGTAGACTTATCAGTTGTTAGAATTTTAATTGTTGTAATATTTAATTGATTATAATAGTTTTTTAAATTAATTGAAATTTTGATGTTGAAATGAGTTCTATGAAACTAATTACATTATATCTTATTGTAGTCCTGATGATGACAATAAACATTGTCGAAAGCTCGGCAGAGTAAAATAGAGTTTTACATAATTTAGCCTTCCTTGACCGTAGCCCTATTAATTTAGTATATTTTGGTTTTCAACAAGTCGGTCGTGACTACCCTTGGATTTATTTATATATATATATATACGAACAAAAGGAATTAATCGGATCGCAAATATACAAGATTGAAAACATTTATCGGCTAAAGGATCCAGAAAAGAAGGTGATAAGGAACAACGAGCAACTGCGGACAACGTTGTTTCTAGGCGCTGATGAAGGGCAATAACCTAGAAACCATATATACCAAACAATTGTTAATTATAACAGGGCTTCGGTCAATTTTGGGATAATTAATAAGTAAATTCTAGTTTACTATGCCGAGCTTTCGACAATGTTTATTGTCTTTTTCAAGGCTACAAGAGAATACAATAATTTAGTTTATACAACAATTACTAACAGTAATTAAATGTTTAATTTCAAAAAATGTTTTAACTTTAACTTAATAAAAAAATTACTTACTAGTAAGTTGAAGTTGACTATAAAATTTTATGCTGGAGTGCATTTAGACATTATTTATGCTAATGAGTAGAGTTAAATTGTTAAATTATTTACTACATGGTTCTTGTCTTACTGAAAAATTGCTATTCAAACAATTTGATGTTATCATGTTCAAAAGATTTCTTGTGGTGATTAATACACAGAAAAAAGTACATAAAAATAATAAGAATTTTGTACAAACAGCTCCAAATTGAAAATTTCATGATGTACCTAGTGTTACAAAAATTACAAGAAATAAGTGCTAACTTGGGTATTAAACTATTAAATTATTCAACAAATTATTTTTTACCAAAAATTTAGCAATACCAAAAAATTATTACAGTAATTATTAACCCAAAACACAACCGTAAACAAAATGAAAAAATTTTTTGTGTAACTAACTTTAACTAGTTGAAAAAACCAGTGTTATCTATATATCATCACTCAAATAATTTATTTTATAAAAATAAGTTCTAATTTAGCTTAAAAACCATATTAACTTGAATCTGAGTCACTAAAATTGTCTCCACCAGCATTATGATTATTAAATTCATGGGTAAGTACAAAATAATATATAGAACTGAGGTCACCAATGTCTACTCTTTTATTCATACAATTTTGATCCTTACTAACCTCAACCATTTCAAGAAACAACCGTTTAGTTATATTTTTTTTCCCTATGTAAAACTTTTACATCATCAAAATTCATATGGTGTCCTGAATCTAGAACATCTGATAATGCACAAGATCTTTTTTGAGTTCTACAATCACTCTTGTGTGATGTAATACGTGCATTGAGTGATCTGGATGTTTGACCAATATATCCCAAATTGCAATTATAACAAGGAATACTATATACCACATGGGTTCTCTTGAGAATACTGTCCTTATCTTTTAATTTACTGTAAAGATTACCTATGGACCTAACGCTTTTTTGAGCAATTTTTATACCCTTTTCATCTCTGAAAATATTAATAACTCTAGTTGACAATTCTTTAACAAAGGGTAATGAACCATAAGTAATTTGGATTTGTGATGAGGTTTCCAGTGTGTCACGATCAGCCCGAAGATTATTGATTAATGGAGTATTAAATAAATATTTTCTAAGGAATTTTATTGGATATGAGTTATTTTGTAAAATTTTTCTAAATTCCTCAAGACCCTTGGGCTTTTTTTATATATATATATTGTAATATTTTTATGGGTGATGGGTGATGTTTTATTTAATTAAATTTATTTTTATTATTTATTTTTAATTTTAAATATTTTATTTTGTATTTTAATGTCAAAATTTTAATATTAATTTTGTTGGGCGCCTTGATCCTTTTTATGTATTATGTTTATGAGTGTATGTTGTGTGTAAGCTGTAATTTGTTCAATACAAACCTTTTACTTTATTTTTTTTATCTTTTTATCTTACCTTATTTATACAATTATTTATTTATCCCTTGCTAGACACAGTTTCACAAATCATAACAGCAAAAAGAAACTTAACTCAGGAGTCGGTTCAATAGTTTGCAGGGTTTTTATTTTATAACAGATTATAACACAATTGAAAGATTAATGGTTTTTGGTTTTAAAATTAATTTGACCAATAAAGAATATTTTCTTATTAATACTACTCCTCTGATGATAATTTTACCAAACCACTATAAATTAGAACTTTTTTATTGAATTTAATTGAAATTTTAGAAATTATGCTAATAGATATTCTTTAACTTGTAATGGTGGTTGCATTCCTACAGAGAGTATTTATTTAATATGATAATACAGAGATATTACTAAAAAAATAATGGCGGTTCATGACAGATATTATATAGTCCCAGTGAAATTTTGTGAATATTATCGTTATTCTGGCTTGGATTAGACTTATTTTATACAGGTAAGTCCTGTGGGTTATTCTTAATACTTTGCAAAGATTGAAAGAATTGAAATCTGTTTTAATTTACTATAGCTATAGAAATTTAGAGTGCACTTTATTTTTTAAAGATACCTGAGGTTGGAAAATTTATTATTTTCCTTTCTGGAGACTGGAAACTGTCCTGTAGGATTCTATGAAACTGCAAATTTTCCTGGATATGGTTGATATTTTTCTGTAGTGGCAAAATAACTTTCCTGGAGGATGGATATTAGTAAATTTCGCTGGTGATATCGACTCACACTTTTTCTTAATTTATACTTGTTTGCCCTAATATAATTTGTAAATTTTCGGGAGCTCTCTTGCGATGCTGCACCTTGTTCAAAACCCAAGCCGTAACTATCAACAACTTCTTTGTTTTTTATCCTTTCTGTAGATTGCCATGTTAAAAGGTCCTTTCACATGATTTTTCACAGTCTTTGGATATCTTTTTATGTACATTATCACAACACTACTTATAACTAATACATTTTATAAATGTCCTTTTGTTTTTATTGTACAATTTTAATTATTTTATTAATGAAAATACTCTTTATTTGGTGTTTTAGGTCATTTACAAGGGATTCTTGCAAAGTCACCTTTAGTTTTGACAGTTCTGGAATTTATTTTATAATTTGACATTTAAATTTATTTTTCATGATATGATTTATTTTGAATGGAAATATCTTTAATAATGTTACTCGTCTGCCTACAATTTGTATATCAGATTAATCTATAGACTTTCACTTTTCATTCAATATATGGTGCTCTGGGTTTAAATTCCTTTTCTTCATGTACTGAGTGATAACAATTGTCAACGTCATGCAAATTTATGAAATTTATTTTTTTACTTGATAATAAAATTATTAAGTTATTATTTTTATGCTATGTAATATTATTTATTATTACTAAATTTATATCCAGGATATCCAAATTAACAATTCTTTGTATTTTTTTATAAACTTACACTAATAATTATTAATTTTATTCAACTTTAAGTTCGGTCAGGTATTATTTTTATTTCATTTTCTATGTGCATATTTCAAATTGTTACAATATATATATATATATATATATAGTATATATATATATAGTCGACTAACGTACCTTGTGACATCCAGCAAAAATTTCGCTGCTTCTATAAAAAAATATCAACAATACACGAAATAATAAATTAAAAAATCCTATCTTTGTGAACTCCAGAGTATATTGAATATATAGTTCATACTCAAATGTTTTTATGACATCCACAAAAATATTGCTTACTTTGAAGCATCCTTCCACAGTTGCCAATTTTAATAGACTATTAGTGGCTTTGTCAAAGATGTTTTATGAAAGATCAAGATATTCATCTTCTCATGCATCAAGTTTATTAGATTTATTTAATCAAAGTCACAGGGAAATGATATGATCGATGAAGGTGGTTGAAATTATAGATAAAAGGTAAGGTAAAATAAAATGAATAATATAAAATAAAAATAAATAAAAAATATTTTTTCTCTTACCTTTTACTAATATTTATTTACAATATACAGAGTGTTTAGTGAATCGATGCATTCGATGCAGAAGTTTCTAACACATGTAATTTCGGTAGACAATTTCCTATATACAGGGTGTTAAAATTTTATTAAAAAAAATTAAATTTATTGATATTGTGGAAACCGTACAAAATGAAGCTGCAGAAGTTTCTAACACAAGTAATTTGTGCAGACAATTTCCTATATACAGGGTGTTAAAATTTTATTTAAAAAATTTAAATTTATTGATATTGTGGAAACCGTACAAAATGAAATTTTACAGGTTTTTATGTTAACAATAATACATATTTTACAATAAATAGTTATTTATGTATTAAGAGCGAAAAGTGATACATTATTGCTCAAGAGTGACAGTAATCACGCGAGAGCAGTAAAGTCACTTTTTGCTCGTAATGTATACAATGTTTTATCTACAATCACTCAATAAAATAAAACTGTTCAATTATTAACTTTATTACGAGAAGATTAATTACAACAAATACTTTGTTGCTATTGACAACGAGCGTTTGATATCACTCGGCAAGCAATAAAGTGACATTTATGTGACCTCCTCAATATACTTCAGTTTTTCGTCGTCACCGTCAAGCAAAAAACTAATTCAATTAATGATTGTATATACCCCTATGTGTGAAATTTGCACAAAAACTATAAATAGTGTTTTCTTCTATATGTTCTTAAAGTTTTATTTTTATAAAAGTTCGTAAAACTTTATTTTTTAAAATAACACTACAAATATTTTTTTGGTTCAAATGTCATCGAAAACCGCTTCCTCTGACCGTACCACGGCATTTAAGACGGCGATCCAAGACTTGCTATGATTTGTTTTATACCTCCGAAATTCAATAAAAACGGTTAGCAATTTTTTTATTTAAAATCTGATAAGGTGGTGTTATTCAGGACCCCTCAAAACCCCTATGTGTGAAATTTGAACAAAATCTATATTCTAGCTATTTCTTCTACACGTTCTCAAAGTTTTATTTGTATAAAAATTTGTAAAAACTTTATTTTCTAAAATAACGCAACATTTATTTTTATACTGTTTAAGAAAGGTATTTTAAGCTAATATGTATCAAATCTCCTACAATTCCTATCAATGAAGTCATATGTATGTTCTCTGATACCAAACATCTAGGTATGCTAATGAACATCCACAGACAAAACTCTATTCAATAATTATCTAAAGAATTTAATATATTTACTAACCTCTGGAGTGGGAACTCGAAATTCAACCACAATAGATGAGATCTGACCTATTTCTGCATTTTTAGGATTGCTTCATCAGGTGGCCTTCTTTAACTTGAGTCAAATATCTAACTATAAAGATTATTATACCAATAACATAAAATTATTTGAAATTGAATGTCAAAATGAAATATCGACAACGTCAAACTGATTAACTGTCAATGAATATCATAACGACCTACTAAAATAAATAAAAATTAATAAAAAAAATTTACCTTTTATGTATAGTTTCCTAAAAATGCTGAAATAGGTCAGATCTCATCTATTGTGGTTGAATTTCGAGATGACCACAATCCCCCCTCAAAACAAAATACTGAATTTGAAGGGCGCTAGACGAATCTAGAGTGATCATGGAAGTAAATCAAAAAGTATGAATCAAAATTGATTTTTATTTTTGGGGGTACAATAAAAAATAAAGTATACCGAAATCGACAATTGAATATCGACGATTTACGGATAAGAATTACTAAAGCGTGTCAGTTTATCAGTGCAGCTCAGTTAAAGAAAGTTGTACAGCACAATAGGAAACGTATTATGTAACTTATTTTTTCATAGCAGACCACATTAATTCAATTTTCATTCATACTGTTTTGGCATCATTCCTTGGCTCGCACTTGACTCATCTAGCGCCTTTCAAATTCAGTATTTTGTTTTGAGGGGGTTTGTGATTAACCCCACCTTATCAGATTGTAAATCAAAAATTCGCTAAACGTTTATATTATATTTCGGGGGTATAAGAAATTATAGCAGGCCTTGGGTCGCCATAGAAGGATCAGAACAAACGGTTTTCGATGCCATTTAATTTTTTTTTTAATGTTGGATCATCTTGAATCATTTTACGAATTTGTACACACATAAAACTTTGAGAACGTGTAAAACAAAACACTCCGTATAGTTTTTATTCAATTTCACACATAGGGGTTTTGGGGGACCCTGAGTAACAACATCTTATCAGATTTTAAATAAAATATAACTAAACGTTTTTATTGAATACCGAGGGGTATAAAATTGTAAGATTAATTGACTTACCTTAAGGAAAATTAATCTGAATTTTCCGAGCTTGTCCGAGGATATAATTACATTGTAGTCCCGCTTAACCTACTCTATCAGCACGCATTGTACAAAGACAAAAAAAGGTTGGTTTTTGTCCATTGATTATCACAGTGTCCCCTTGGATAATCATTCCGTTGAAGTGGTTGTCTGTCAAAATCGGTACTATTACGGGAAAAAAGGGGGGGGTGGGTAATTATATCCTCGGACAAGCTCGGAAAATTCAGATTAATTTTCCTTAAGGTAAGTCAATTAATCTTACAATTTTCCTTCGCTTGTCCTCGATATAATTACATTGTAGATGTTCAGAGTAACCGATTTTGACCTTGTGCACATTAATTTTTGGAAAATAAATGATGACAATAGCAACTCCTATTTATGGAAATATGGATATTCTACTGTAGCCTTACTAATTAAATAATTTCTTAATATTAGGTAATAGCAAATTATACACTATTATATGATACTTCAAACTTATTTTGATTCATTATAAAAATATTTTTAATATTTTTTACCAATAACAATATAAAATTTTATTCCTGATAATTAGGATACATATTTAGGTATAATGAGAATACCAATGAATACCTTTAGTACATACATCGTTTGGTGTTTAAGTTTTAAGTGGTATGTATTGTCTATAACAATTGAAGCACGCGTTAGATGCAACGGACGAATCCGCTGCATTTTTGTTCTGTTCTGTGGAATGTGTGGACTATTAGTCGGATCCTGAGTGGATATAATGAATTGAAAATAGTAATAGATATTCATCACTCAGAATACTCAGATTAAAAAATGCCCTTTTGATTTGTCCTGCCTACTAGGTACCATCAAATGTTGTTTCAATATAGTGTACGCTCCAAATCTAACGCTGGTTTTTAATATTTTATTATATTATTTTATTATTATTATTATTATTATTATACACACATATATACACATACATATATATATTATTACTATTTCATTTGAAAAATATTCTTATATTAAATATATTGTTTTTTCTTTTTGACGTTCTTCAAGTTTGTATATCTACTAATTTTTGAGATATGGCCAATATTTATAAATAAATGTACTTAGCTAGTTGATGTTAACAATTTTTATTCCGAAGTAGACACTTGACATACCAATTTTAAATAAGTTTTTTTTTTTTTTTTAAACTTAAATTTGCAATTTCTGTTAGTTATTGACACAACAACAATATTCCATTGATTTTGGCAGTTTCATAAAAGCTTACACAATCTTCATTGAAACTGAAATAATTAAGTACCTCTGAATTAATTAAGTCTCCTAACAAAAAATTGTATTCAACAATTGATCTAGTGAACAGCTAAAGGACGAAAAGACACAGATGCTCTGTAAGGACTGTCTTTCTAAATTAAGAACAGGAAGCAACTCTGACCATGGGTGCAGCCAATTTCAAATCCAAATTTTAGACACTTTAGTGTTTTAATGAAAATCATTTTTCTCACTGTGACAAGAGTGAGTCGTTTCAAGTAACTGATTGTTTAGGATTTGGAAGGCAAAAATTAGAAATGCTTACATACATACTAAGTTTACCGTTAATTTATAAGAATTTAATACTGAGTCGTCCTTTAATGTATTGAAAGACATCCATATAATTTCCTTATCACCAGAGAAATATCCTTGTCAAAAGGAAGGAAATATGTAAAACATATTTTCTTAATTTACAGTGAAATTATAGACGGAGTATCTATCAGGATCTGGAAACCCTGTAATACATTTTATACATTCAAAACTTAGCTTTTTGGCATCTTAAGCTTCCCAGCTATGTAATTTTTCAAAAAAAAATCTATTCTTAATTTGTCTCGATATACAGAGATATTGATTTATTGTCTGCTTCAATATTAAAACAGTGTAGCATATGTATATAGCATAAACAGAATCTAATTTCCTTTTTAAACCAACGCCATAGTTCGGAGTGGCTTTATTTAAAATATCCGAATTTGACACTGCCTCGTCGATTTATACCAGAAATCTGGTTGCCTATTGTTAATAAATTACGAGCGTGTCTCATACATATTGTTAGGGATTTTAAGTTTGCTAGCTTTTGCAAAATCTTTCTTAGATTATTTATAAAAGGTAGGTACTTTATCCAATTGTGGAGCTTTTGATTATATCTCTAACGGTTTTTTTTTTGTAGGTATTGATTTTATATTTTGATCTATAAGTTTTCAAACTACCATTGTAATTCATGTTTTATAATATCTGAAATTTACCGTTATTTATTTATTTTTGTAATTTCGATAACACTCCTTCAGTTATAATTACTTTATTTTGTTTGAAACGAGTTTAATTAATTTCTAAATTTTAACATTAGGTTTTTTACATCCCTAAGTCTTTCTGCTGGTAGTGATATCGACTTTTTACATGAACATTAAAACAAAATTAAATGCTGTTAAGGTTTCAGTATACCTTTCTCTGTATTAATTTAATTCCATAATTCCGAAGCCCTTAGTAGCCCAAGAGCAATCTTATTAGGTATATTGTTATATTCAATTTTTAACTAGTAATATGTTTACTCTAACTGATGACAAATGACTAAATGACAATTTAGTTGGTTCAACACATCTAAATTTCAAAAATATTGAAATAATAATAATAGTTAACACATGTCTTTCTTTCTATTTTTAACTGTAAAACATGTTACATCCTTATATATACACTCGTATATATCCAACACTTCATCCTGGGCGCCCGCAGAGGGGCCAGTAGGAGCAGTACCCCTCCCCCTCTGAGATTTTATATCTTTTATATATGTATATATACACATACATATGCACGTTTCCATTCTGGCTTCCACTGAGAAATTTTTCTGAGGGCGCTCAAGCCGTTCATAAGTCTTAGAGAAACAATATTTATTGCAAGGAAACCTTGTATTAAATCTAGATATCTTTTAAATATTTTAAGAAATGACACCATTTCAGATTTGTATTTATTTTTATTATTATTATTATTATTATTTAATTCGATGAACAACGCACGTTATCCTTGGAGTAGTGAAGGTAACGAACCCATAGTACTATGAAGTCACACGACTTCTTTTTGTTATTATTACACCATTTTTACATTTTTTTAAAAGAATAACGTTGTTCTTGCTGCAGTGATATTGAACCAAGAACTTGATGAAGTCACACGACTTTTTCTTTTACACCATTTCTTAGTTAACTGAACAGTGGTGTAGTACCAAGCACAGGATTTTATAAAGTCACACGACTTCTTTTAATTTGAAAGTCACACGACTTTTTCTTTTACACCATTTCTTAGTTAACTGAAGACTAACACACGTTATTCTTGCAGTGGTGTTGTACCAAGCACAGGATTTTATAAAGTCACACGACTTCTTTTAATTTGAGGTGTGTATTACATTCTATTTTAACATGTATTAATATGTATGATACCAGTACATTAGTCCTATATTTCGTGTATATGTTACATAAAATATGCATCTTTGAGATCTATTTACAGTTTCATTAAAAACTTTAAGATATTTCTACAACCTCTCTAACTCAAAATGAGAACCTGTAACAATTCGTTTTGTTGTTCTAGATTAAATATATATTATGCATACACACACGTATACACGTTTTTGTTTTATCAGAAGTATTATTGTCTTTATACTTGTTTTGTGGAGTTTTATCCTGAGATCCCTAGACTGCATGGATTTTCTGTGATATGGAATCTAAATTCGTTGAACCCCACAACAATACTATATCGGCAGGCATGTACCCCCAAGCATTAATTATTACTGTCGACAATATGTCAGCATGTGCATCTAACATTTGTTGCACTATTTCAGACAGTAATGTACCTGGTTTCTTGGATTGATGTGCTCTACTTTGATTAATTTGAATTAACAACTATGCAAATAATTGACAGATCTCTGTCTTCAACCGGATAGACTATCTATCTACTGTTGTAAAATACCCATGCTCGATAACCTGTATTGGCAAGTCCCTAGTGATATCATTAGATATACCTGCTACGCTATCTATAAACTCAATGGCTATTTCACAATTATTATTTTTCTATTTATTTATTTTTAGGAAACTAGCGTACTATCCTTTTTTTTTACAATAAGAAAATACATTCTCTAAGAGTTTATAAATATTTTATGGAGTCGATCGACTTATTTTTATTCTAGGTGTAACGCACGTTACATCTTATTTTAAAGCATGTATATATATACACACATACATACATTACATACATATACCTAATATCAGTTAAATTTAAACTGAATATTTTTCTTAAGATTCTAATCAATAAGTAACAAAATATTGTTCTCTTAACAAACCTTTATTTCTCCTTATAGAAGCTAAACATTCCTGTTTTCCAGAGTTGATTTTTTTTCCCTCCTTTTCTGTAACTCCATTCATTTAACTACATTATCCTTTTTTATCACTGAAATGTTATTTTCTCTTATTTTCCACTTGATTTTACTTATTCCACTTGTTTTCACTTATTTTTACTTGGACACTTCACTGTACAACCGTCACTAACAAGCACGCAAAACGGAATGATTATCCAAGGGGACACTGTGATAATCAATGGACAAAAACCAACCTTTTTTTGTCTTTGTACAATGCGTGCTGATAGAGTAGGTTAAGCGGGACTACAATGTAATTATATCGAGGACAAGCGAAGGAAAATTAATCATAGCAGGCCTTGGTTCGCCATGTTAAACGCCCTGGTAGGATTAGAAGTAGCGGTTTTCGATAACATTTAACTCAAAAAAATATTTGTTGCGTTATATTGAAAAATAAAGTTTTTATGAATTTTTACAGAAAAATATTTGATTATCTTGGATGAATAAAATTTTTACGGATTTGTACACAAATAATAATAGACACTCTATATGTACTGTGGCCATATAGACAACTTTTTTAGAAGGAAAACCTATTTGCAAAAAAGTTAAATAAAAATTGCTGCCTCACCTAGGAATTTCGAAATCGGCTCTTTAATTTTAGTGAAATATTTATTTTTTAATTTTATTAAAAACTAACGAATTAAGTTTTTAATAAAATTTTACATAAATCGACAAAGTTACATCGAATATGTGAAAAAATATATTTCAGAAAGATTAAAGACGTCAATTGGATATTCCTAGATGAGGCAGCGAATTTTTTAACTTTTTTTCGCAAACTTTAAAAAGGTTCTTCATCTAAAAAAGTTGTTTATATGGCCACAGTACATTTATCCTAATGTTTGGTTTGGGTTCCATGTCTGGTTATTGAGATATGACATACCAGAAGTCCCATTGAACGCCGCTGCTGGATATTTTTAAAGAAAAAATTGATCCAACACTGATTTTTATTAATATAAAAATTATTTTCGAATTCATTGTTTAATTTATAAGTGAAAAGTTATGATTATGACTTAGTAAGTTAGTAATGATGTTTACTGCGAGTAGTAATAATTTTTTGTAATAAAATTGGAACAAAAAACTAAGTGCATAATTTCTGGTATTTTTCAAATCGAAACAGGACTTCCATGCCATGCAATAAATCAAATTTTTTTACTCGAAAATGGTGCGTTGTAAGAAAAAAAGGAGAGACCGTTTATGTTCCAAATTGAACAAGAAATTCGAAAATAGTTTTATTATAAGAAAAATCAGTGACGGATCATTTATTCTTTAAAAATATCCAGACGTCTGGTGAAACTGAAAACAATATTTTTATTACAAAACATGTATTCTCGTTAACTGTCACAGCCTGCAAAATTTCATTAAAATATTGCGAGCGGTTTCGGCAATGTTAATAAATTTGCATTTTTTATTATAACTTTTAACACCCTGTAGATCGAGTGTATTCATAATATGGTATATTAAGAAAATATATCACAAATTACCTATAAACTTAATGTACAATTGAACAAAAAATATTAAAAGTATACAGTTGGTATTTTGAGAAAATTATTAGTGAAATTAATTCAAAAGAAACATAACATTGGCTCATTAAATATGTTCTTACTATTTTAAATATAACAGTATCTACAACGTTGTCAAATCGCAGTGCACTATGAAAAGACTGTGGATGTTACAAGCGCGATAGAACGCGTAAGTTACGTATATTGCAGGATGTCACGAAAACCACATCGTATATTGTGCGGTATAATAAATATACAGCAACAGCTTCTGCGTGCTGCCCTCTGTGTAATATATTGCGTAAGTACAAAAAACGTTAAAACTTACACATATGATTTTTTGGCATCCTCCTATAACTTCTTTAAAACAATGTAGGGGTCAGTATAAGCAAGTCTACGATGAAAGTTCTTGTGACATCCGATTTCGGATGACACAACGTCAGAGGATGTCAAAGAGAAGGGAAATTCTTATGAAATGATGTCTCAAAGTATGTTGGATAAAACTATATATATATATATATATAACCGTAGCCCTATTAACTTTGTATATTTTGATTTTAAACAAGTCGGTCGTGACTACCCTTGGATTTATATTTATATATATATATGAGAAGAAAATTAGACGACTGTCTAAGTTGAGAAAAGAATTTTATTTCGGGTAAATCAGTCAAAAATAAAGAGTTTTTACCTTTTTACTTTACCTAGTTCAAGCTTTCGAGTAGGTACTTTATTGTCTCTTCATCAGGAACTCTAAAACGTTACATTATGAAAATTTGAAGAAATTGTTAAATGTAAAAAACAAGGTGTATCACAAAAATCATATGGACCAAATACAACACCATCACGTATTATAATCAAACATCAACAACAAAAGAATCTTTTATTTTTGTTGTTGATGTTTGATTATAATACAATAGTTACAAGTTACATATTTTTTTCTGATGTACCACAAGGCTCCAATTTAGGTCCGCTTTTGTTTTTGTTTTTTATAGACGACTTATGTTCCATTATTGATTGTCTTTATTTAATGTTTGCTGATGACCTTAAGATTTATTCTGAGATACTGATTGTGTTTATATCCAAAATCAGTTACTTAAAATTGAACATTGGTGCCAGATTAACAACCTTGGTTTCAAAATGTAAAATCATTATCTACACGAGGAAACCATCACCTGTAAATTTTAATTATACTTATGGCTCATGTCCTTTACAAAGATGCGATAGTACTAAAGATTTAGGGGTTACCTTCGATGACAAACTGACATTTGCTGTCCATATTAAAAATGTTGAAGCCGCAGCATTTAAACAGCTGGGACTTATTATTAGAAATTGTAATAGATTCAACAACATCAAAACATTAAAGACATTATATTTATCTTATATCAGATCCAGGTTTGAATACTGTAGTGTAGTATGGTCTCCTATTTATAACATACATATAAACTAGGTTTGGAAAGAGTGCGGAGGAAATTTTTAGTTTCTATACTTTAAAAAGCATGAAATTTATCCTGCTGGAGGTTGTGATCACTTTTAAATGAATTTGATTTTCACTCACTAGAGATTCGAAGGCTGTAGCTAAGTTTGAAACTTCTTTATGTTCTTTATGTTTGAAATTTATTACAAAAAAATATATCATTTTGCACCTATTATAACTCGCTTTCATTTTCCTTTTTATCTGCCTCATGCGAATTCTAACCTTCTAATTAAATTACCCATTTGTAATACGTTGCTTAACTTTAATTGAATTACTGTTTTATGTGACATTAATATTGATACCCTAAATGTAATAGTGGATAGACTGGTGGCTCAGGTACAGTAACTATAGCAATCATTACATATTGTGTTTACTATTACTGGTAATATAGCATAATTTTGTATGTAACTAACTATCAATTCCATTATATGCATCTAGTATGTTGTAATGTACTTAATATTTTCTTTTCTGTTTTTTTTCTTTTATGTCCTGTGTTACTCACATTATTATTATATCTTCTAAACTACATGTGTAAATAGGTCTATTCCAACAGCCGTTTAGAACTGGTTCAAAACTGCCAAAAACGTGTGACCAACTCCGTCTTACGTCGCATTCGCCGAAAGTACATTAACAGCTGAACTGAGTGAATAGTTCTGGACGGTTCGGAATCAATTCATGCTGTTGTTGAAACAAACCCAATATTGTCATATTATTGGAGAAATCTGTTGGGCAGTAAACGTGTTTATTTTTTTTTTCAGTCTCACCTTCCGAAGCTCCGACACTTTCGGAGATATTCTGAAGAGTCAAGAAATGACTACTATCCGACGATTGCCTTCTGCATTCTGCCGGCAAAGATCTCTGCCTAATTTCGGCAAGCCGGTATGATCTTTAATTCAGAAAGCAGCGTATGTCTCATTCCACCCAGGACGCCTTAGCACCACAACCTTAACAGAGTGGTCTGGATACAGCCTGCGAGCTCGGAGAGAAGATCTCGATACTTCCTCCGTTTCTCCTCTTTTAGGAGGATGTTGTTCTCTGCAGGAACCGAGAACTTGAATTTGACTGAGAGTGGGGAATGAATAGTTCCAATAAATTCGGCACTTCTCATTACCCACAACGGATTCTATATCCCCCGGAGCATAAGGCAGCACTGGCGTCTCGTCTATATCATACGAGTGTCGTAAATGATAATACAACACCCGTAAGGCTGAATCGTGTCTGGATATACACTGTGGCCGCATATACCGGACAGGCCGACAGGAGATGCATACACGTCTCCGGCGCATGGCGGCAGGCCCTGCAGCTGGTATCAGGAACCTCGATACCCGAGACACGACTACGATAGACGAGAGTGTTAATGACACCATATTGGCAAGCCACTATGAACCCCTCGGTCTCAGAGTTTAGCCCCGCTGACATAAAAAAAGCGAAGGTCAGCTTTTCAGATAAGCCAAGCCCCTCTAGATGATGGTCGAAGAGACCATGCATTGGCTTATCCTTATGTAGCTGCAGAAGATGACGCGTTTCTGCAGCTTTAATTTGGGCTTTTAACTGAGCAGGATCCGACTCGGTGACAGAGTCCGGATTTTCCCGCTCAATATCGAACACGAGACCAAGTTCATCGGCTGCTCTTCTCGCTGCCTTATATACAAACGCTCCTATCCTTGCTGCTTCATGGTCTTGGACCATGCAGAGAAGGGGATCCGAGCTCCTGATGACTTTACAGGTCTCCTCCAAAACCACTCTGCCCTGGAGACACTCCAAACTCAAGAGTCCACGGCCTCCCCGATTTCTTAAGAAGTATAACCGCGGAATGGGCGATCTTGGATGCAAACTCCGGTGGATATGCCTCTTTAAATCCCTCTCTCCGGAAGCATAGAGTTTAAGGTCAACCATATAGAACAAATGGGTGACCTTATGCTTTCGGTCTCCTGGGGTACCGCAGTTGTAACCCCGGGTACGACGAAGTGCAACGGATAATGGCAGTAGTGAGATGCAAAACAAGAGGGGACTCAGGGTTATTATTATTATAATTATTATTTCGCATATTCTCTTTGTATCTCAGGTAAGTACATTAGACACAGCTTGTGATGCAAGTGCCTAAATATTAAATTATTTTGTCAGGTTTACACGTTATTATTATTATTATTATTATTATTATTATTATTATTATTTTTATTATTATTTCATCATCATCACCATCATCACCATCATTACCATCATCACCATCATCACCATCATCACCATCATCACCACCATCATCACCATCATCACCATCATCACCACCATCATCATCATCATCATCACCATCAACAGGATCATTATCATTGTCATTGTCATTGTCATTGTCATTGTCATTGTCATTGTCATTGGCATTGGCATTCTCATTCTCATTCTCATTCTCATTCTCATTCTCATTCTCATTCTCATTCTCATTCTCATTCTCATTGTCATTGTCATTGTCATTGTCATTGTCATTGTCATTGGCATTGGCATTCTCATTCTCATTCTCATGCTCATGCTCATGCTCATGCTCATGCTCATGCTCATGCTCATGCTCATGCTCATGCTCATGCTCATGCTCATGCTCATCTCATCCTCATCCTCATCCTCATCCTCATCCTCATCCTCATCCTCATCCTCATCCTCATCCTCATCCTCATCCTCATCCTCATCCTCATCCTCATCCTCATCCTCATCCTTATCCTCATCCTCATCCTCATCCTCATCCTCATCCTCATCCTCATCCTCATCCTCATCCTCATCCTCATCCTCATCCTTATCCTTATCCTCATCCTTATCCTCATCCTTATCCTCATCCTCATCCTCATCCTCATCCTCATCCTCATCCTCATCCTCATCCTCATCCTCATCCTCATCCTCATCCTCATCCTCATCCTCATCCTCATCCTCATCCTCATCCTCATCCTCATCCTCATCCTCATCCTCATCCTCATCCTCATCCTCATCCTCATCCTCATCCTCATCCTCATCCTCATCCTCATCCTCATCCTCATCCTCATCCTCATTCTCATTCTCATTATCATTATCATTATCATTATCATTAACATTATCATTATCATTATCATTATCATTATCATTATCATTATCATTATCATTATCATTATCATTATCATTATCATTATCATCATTATTATTTTTTTTTCCAGTAAACACCTTCCGAAGCTCCGACACATTCGGAGATGTTCTGAAGAGTCATGCAATGACCACTCTCCACTCCGTGGAGTCATTGTGCCCGTAAATCGTGTGTTCTGATCAGACGTAGCGAACCAAGGACGATTGCCTTCTGCATTCTGCCGGCTAAGATCTCTGCCGAATTTCGGCAAGCCGATATGAGAAAGCAACGTATGTCTCATTCCACCCAGGACGCCTATATTTAGCACCACAATCTTAACATAGTGGTCTGGATACAGCCTGCGGAGCTCGGATAGAAGATCTCGATACTTCCTTCGTTTCTCCTCCTCTTTTAGGACGATGTTGTTCTCTGCGGGAGCCGAGAACTCAATCACAAACATCGTCCTAAGCTGGTGGTCGAGGAGGACTACATCAGGCTTATTGGCTTGAATTTGCCTGAGGGTGGGGAATGAATAGTTCCAATAAATTCGGCACTTCTCATTCCCCACTACGGATTCTATATCCCCCGGAGCATAAGGCAGCACTGGCGTCTCGTCTATCTCATACGAGTGTCCTAAATGATAATACAACACCCATAAGGCTGAATCGTGTCTTTGGATATACGCTGTGGCCGCATATACCGGACAGGCAGACAGGAGATGCATAAGCGTCTCCGGCGATTGACGGCAGGCCCTGCAGCTGGTCTCAGGAACCTCGATACCCAAGACACGACTACGATAGACGAGTGTGTTAATTACACCATCTTGGCAAGCCATTATGAATCCCTCGGTCTCAGAGTTCAGCCCCGCTGACCTCAAAAAAGCAAAGGTCAGCCTTTCAGATAAGCCAAGCCCCTCTAGATGACGGTCGAAGAGACCATGCATTGGCTTATCCTTATGTAGCTGCAGAAGATGACGCGTTTCTGCAGCTTTAATTTGGGGTTTTAACTGAGCAGGATCCGACTCGGTGACAGAGTCTGGCCTTTCCCGCTCAGTATCGAACACGAGACCAAGTTCATCGGCTGCTCTTGTCGCTGCCTTATACATAAACGCTCCTATCCCTGCTGCTTCATGGTCTTGGACCATGCAGAGAAGGGGATCAGAGCTCCTGATGACTTTGCAGGCTTCCTCCAAAACCACTCTGCCCTGGAGACACTCCAAACTCAAGAGTCTAGGGCCTCCCCGATTTCTTGGGAAGTATAGCCGCGGAACGGACGATTATTATTATTATTATTATTATTATTATTATTATTATTTTTTCCAGTAAACACCTTCCGAAGCTCCGACACATTCGGAGATGTTCTGGAGAGTCAAGCAATGACCACTCTCCACTCCGTGGAGTCAGTAATCATTGCGCCCGTAAATCGTGTGTTCTGAGCAGACGTAGCGAACCAAGGACGATTGCCTTCTGCATTCTGCATTATTATTATTATTATTATTATTATTATTATTATTATTATTATTATTATTATTATTATTATTATTATTATTATTATTATTATTATTATTATTATTATTATTATTATTATTATTATTATTATTATTATTATTATTATTATTATTATTATTATTATTATTATTATTATTATTATTATTATTATTATTATTATTATTATTATTATTATTATTATTATTATTATTATTATTATTATTATTATTATTATTATTATTATTATTATTATTATTATTATTATTATTATTATTATTATTATTATTATTATTATTATTATTATTATTATTATTATTATTATTATTATTATTATTATTATTATTATTATTATTATTATTATTATTATTATTATTATTATTATTATTATTATTATTATTATTATTATTATTATTATTATTATTATTATTATTATTATTATTATTATTATTATTATTATTATTATTATTATTATTATTATTATTATTATTATTATTATTATTATTATTATTATTATTATTATTATTATTATTATTATTATTATTATTATTATTATTATTATTATTATTATTATTATTATTATTATTATTATTATTATTATTATTATTATTATTATTATTATTATTATTATTATTATTATTATTATTATTATTATTATTATTATTATTATTATTATTATTATTATTATTATTATTATTATTATTATTATTATTATTATTATTATTATTATTATTATTATTATTATTATTATTATTATTATTATTATTATTATTATTATTATTATTATTATTATTATTATTATTATTATTATTATTATTATTATTATTATTATTATTATTATTATTATTATTATTATTATTATTATTATTATTATTATTATTATTATTATTATTATTATTATTATTATTATTATTATTATTATTATTATTATTATTATTATTATTATTATTATTATTATTATTATTATTATTATTATTATTATTATTATTATTATTATTATTATTATTATTATTATTATTATTATTATTATTATTATTATTATTATTATTATTATTATTATTATTATTATTATTATTATTATTATTATTATTATTATTATTATTATTATTATTATTATTATTATTATTATTATTATTATTATTATTATTATTATTATTATTATTATTATTATTATTATTATTATTATTATTATTATTATTATTATTATTATTATTATTATTATTATTATTATTATTATTATTATTATTATTATTATTATTATTATTATTATTATTATTATTATTATTATTATTATTATTATTATTATTATTATTATTATTATTATTATTATTATTATTATTATTATTATTATTATTATTATTATTATTATTATTATTATTATTATTATTATTATTATTATTATTATTATTATTATTATTATTATTATTATTATTATTATTATTATTATTATTATTGTTATTATTATAATTATAATTCTATAAGTGAGTTAGAGACTTCTTTATAATATTATCCATCATTCCATATTTAGAATTATTTCCAAGAAAAAGTCTGTGTAATATTTTTCGCTTATTCTTTCTAGTGTCTGTTTTAATGTAGGTACTAATTTGTGGCACTAAACACACATAACTGAAACATAAAAACAATAATTACAAATTATTATCTAGCTTTAAATTACTATTTGATAGGTACCTACTGGGTATAGTAGGTTTGCAGGTTATTCTTCCTAGCAAAAACCAGTTGCTTTATTCTAGTTCTGTATCATATGAAATACAGAAATTGTATTTCATTGTTTACTATTTTACAGATGTAGAGTTCTTCTTAAACATACTTTATCAATCACAAAGTGTTGAAATATGTGCACAAGAATCAATCATTTCTAAGTTATGCTTTCGTAATATTTCTTTTGTCGGGCTGGGGTAGGTTCAGTTCAGATTAGATCTGACTTTCATCGACAAACATGTTCACATTATTATAAAAAAGTTTTAGGAATCGTTTTGCTCGAATTTATTTGTCGCTAAATAAGTAATCAATAATTACAGCCGTTGGAAAAGAGAGATATTCTTTAGGTACTTACACACTTTTATAAATTATTTTGTGATAAAAAATACGGGTACCTAATTATTATGTACACTGTAGTAACATAAAAAACATTTTACTGAAATTTTATTACATTATAATGGAACAATTTAAAAAGATATTTTACACAATATTCACGCTGTAACCCTAGCTGTAGCGGTAGACTGCGCTGGCATACTGCACAGCGACTCCAATGCTCCAAGAGCCTCAACTCAAGTCTAAATTTTTATCGACAAGTCTCAATAACACCATTGTGTATACGTAATTTGCATTAAATACATTACTTAGCGTTATTTATGTAACATAAAATACTTTATGCCATTAATATTTGACAATTCAATGACAATTCATAGTTTTGACGTTTAGCGATGTTAGTTTCTTCTGTGTAAGTCTGGCTCAAGGCTATGCACCTTTTACATGACAAAACAATGAAATTTTGGTATTTTTTGGAGGCGTTTTTTATGTTAAGATTTGAAATTTTTGAATGTTTATTTATCAAAATGTATTAATAATTAAGTATATTTCAATTTAAACATAAGTTTTAGCAGGGCTGACAACCAAAAAATCAAAATCAAATCGATTTCTTGGAAAATGGAACACCCTGTATAGGAAGTGCAACAAAAAACAATTAAAGATTTTTGACGTATCTCGCATATTAAGCGAGATACATGGGAGTGGCCCTCTTATGTGATACAGCCTGTATATACAATTCTCTCAGCTTAAATACATTGGCTTCCTTGTACAAAGTTTCCATAGAATACATTCTACCTTTTTTTAATATAATTTTTAATAAGTTATTTTGTACCACATTTAAACTATGCATCGATGATTTATACAAATCACCCCATACAGTTTTACAGTATCTCAAAACAGACACTGCCAAAGCTTCATACACAATAAAAATATGTTTCTTATCTAGAATATCTCTTAACTGGTAAAATTTATAAATAAGTGTTCTTAAATTTTTAACAGTATATTGTATGTGTTCAGACCAACGTAAAAACTGATCGATCATTATTCCTAGATACTTTAGGTAATTTATTTTTTGGATGGCCAATTCAATGATTTAGTACAAGAATATGTATGTACTTATTTTAACGATATCAGTAGGGGGCTGATCAGTTACTGATGATGTAAAAGCAATGTTCCTAGTTTTTTCCACATTTAGAATAAGGAGACTGCTACTTAACCAACCAAAAAATATTGAAAGTTCTGTTTCAGCTTTGTGGTATACCTCAGGCCAGTGGTCACCCGTAAAAAAATAGCTGTGTCATCTGCATATGAGATTACTGTTGCAGTGGTGTTAAATAGTTTAGAGATATTGTTTATATCAACTAAGAACAAAATAGGACCCAATACTATCCCCTGAGGTACGCCCATAGTAATCGGTAACGAGCCCCTGTATACTTAATTAATTTTTACTTTTTGTTATCTATCTGCTAAATAATTTTTGAATATGTCTAATGTGACACCTCTAATTCCCACAGCCTCCAAACTTTCAAACAAAATTTTATGATTAACAGTGTCAAATGCTTAAGCGAGATCGAGAAAGGCAGTTAAACTTTTTTTTTTGTTTATCTAATTTATTAATAATTTCATGAACAAGTTGATTCACACCATCTTCAGTAGACATTTGCTCCCTAAAACCAAACTGACCACTCGACAAAATCTTATTTTTGTCTAGGAAGAATTGCAATCTGTTTTTCAATGTTTTCTCAAATTTTTTAGCAAAATTGTTTACCAGAGTAATTGACCGATAATTAGTTACAAGCTTTCTCTTCACCAGCTTTGAAAATTGGAACAGACACATTGAATGCTCTTGGAACAACACCCGAAGAAAAAACCAGATTAATTACATACCTTAACGATTCAGTTACATGTGCATGAAATCTTTTTATATCTGGATACACCATCGGAGCTCGGAGTCCCGGAGAATTATTGTTCTTTAAATTAGAGATTTTGAAAATAATGTCATTACTATTAACAGGTGGTAAAAAAAGAGACTCCTGTATATTAAAATCATATCTGATTGGAACATTACAAGAATCTTGCTTGCCATTTTTATACCAATATTTGCAAAGAAATCATTAAAATAATTAGCTCTATCTATATCAGTCACAATTATTTTTATCATTATTTACAATACAAAATGAGGACTTATGCTCCAAATTATAGGTAGAATTAGTTACATTATTAATCTCAGGCCATATTTTTTTTATAATCATTTTGTGCTTCTGCAATCTAATTAGATAGTATTGGGATTTAGTTTGTTTAATTAAGCAATTGAGAAAATTTCTATAAGTTTTATACGCCGGTTCAAAGCCTCTGTACTACACATATTGAATTTTCTTTTTAGATGGTCTCTATGGCAAATTGAGTTAAGTCCTTGTGTCATCCATGGTTTCAATTTAAAATTATTTTTTTATATTTTGTAGATGTACTTCTATTAATATAATATATAACTTTATTAAAAAAAAGATTATAGACACTATCAGAGTCATATAGACGAAGAACTTCCTCCCAATTTTCATGTTTAAGAAAGTTTTTGAGGGTCAGATAATTTGTAGATTTTATTTCTTTTTCAAAAGCATTTTTTGAACAGTTATTTGTATTAATGTTCATGTCTACAAATAACAAGAGAGTATAATGTACTTTTTTATACCTATAATAAATATATAATCAATTAATGTAGAAGAGTTAGCTGTACCTCTGGTAGGTTTATTAATTATATAAGTAAATAAATCAAATTCAGCTAGGGCACAGACATAACTGTTTACATAAGTCAGTTATATTTAAAAGATCAACATTAATGTCATCTATAAAAAGTTTAATATCACATTTCCTTTGACTTGAAAAATACTTTTGTAAATATTTTATACAGATACTGCCAATATAAAGTTTATATTACCAACTGTATAAGACTGGATGTGCTTTTTAACAAATACAACTACACCGTCAGATTTATTATACTCGGATTGATTATAATAGCCAACAAAATTAGGAATTACATAACATTTCACATTTTCTAAGTTCCATATTTCAGAAGGAACAATTATATATACATTATTCACATCAAAGGCTTGAAGATGTAACAAAAACTGATCATAATTTTTGTTTAAGCTTCTAATATTAAAATGCACAATATTAAAGTATTTATTATCCTTGACATGTTCCATGAAATCAATTACATCCTCACACACAACTGCATCCTCCCGCTCATAGCTTTTTAATTCATCCAATAATTCCAACATAATTAATAAGATGCCTATCTAGTTAATTTAACAAATCTAAATATAAAGTGACAGAAAAAAGTCGAACAAAATAATTGAGTATTACAGTAAATGAAAATATAAATCAATAATAAGAAAATAAGAGTAAAAATAAAATAAAAAATACTTAAGAACTGCTCCTCAACATAATACAAAAAAATATGTACTACTGCATATATCGATTAATATCATCCATGTTGTGTATCTTAAAAGCACGGCCATTCAGTCTAATATACAACTGACCTATGTAGATCCAAACATTTTTACCTCCCAACAGTTACTTTTGCAGATGACAACATTTTCCTTCTATTTGCCGTGAGGTCTTCTGCAATGAAGATGTTTTTTTCCTTAAATGCCCTTGCATTATTTAGTAAGCGAACTTTATAGTCATAACTAACAAATTCCACAATAATTGGCCTAAGTTTATTTCCAAGATTTGTTCGATTGCCCACTCTGTATGACGAAAGTAAGTCTTCAACATTCATAAATACAAACATTGTAAATTTTCGCCCGTTGCTCCAAATCGTCTATTTTTTGCTTGACTTAATTCAACTTGATTCAACTTTTGTTCATCGACGATGGTTTGAAGGTTGCAGAGTTTTTGCTCCAGCTTATCACTGATAGTTTTTGTAATTTGATTCATAAAGTGTTCACTTGAAAACAACTCTGTTATTGTTTCCTTCACTAAGGATTGTATTTCAATTTTACCTCTAGTGAACACTATGATTGCAATATTTATAACACACACTTTTTAAAAAAAGATTCAATCACACACAGGTTGATCTCTAATCTTTTTGCACAGGTTTAACCACAAAAACAACGGAAATTAACGGAGCAACTCCAAAGACACACCTATTCTGTCCACGACATAGACCTGAAGTGTATAGATGTATCGAGAAGAGCATTGTGGATTATACCTAAAAAACGTATTTTATTGGATTTTAAATTATTATAAGTGAATCTATAAAAATTAGTGAAACGTGAATAGAACACACTCAAATAGAACACTTTGATTGAACGTTACTAGCGAGAGAAAAAAACTTACATGAAAAGATATCGTTGAATCACCGTGGGGACGGATAACCAAAGAACTTTGTTGATGAGGAAGGCCGGGGGAGACGACGAGGTAGACATCTTGAAAGTCCAGGTAGTAAAGTATCCAGCTCAAGATTCCCAGTTGAAGTGCTGAGTAAATCTGTAGCTGAACATCCGACCAGAAAATAACAAGGCCAAGAGGCGACATTTCACCGAATACGGCGTAAGGCGAATGGACGAAAAGTGAAATCAACGTGGAGGATTCTTTCATTCTACCGAGGTGGAGAATTACATACAGCTGCACGTGAGGAGTTTGTTTAAAGGTCATGACATACGTTAAAATCACATAAATAAAGAACTTTCGAACCAACATAGCTGATTTAGCATAGACAGTTCAATCTTATTTCCTTTTACATTTCTGTAATAACATAAGTTAGATATTTTGTTTGAAAAGGTTATTATTAATGAGTAAATTTGTGTTGTACACTAGTTGTTGAGGGAGGTAGTCAAACGTCAACCGGTATCAATCTTTCCCAAGCCAACATTCTTCGACCCGACCATACCCGCAAAGAGGGTGACATTCCTCTCTGCGAATATAGCTTATATACCGTCTACCGGCTGCGGGGTCAAACCCACAGCAATCTAGTCACCTCGATTCAAGTATTGACGCCTTAAACCGCGCGGCCACTGACCTGTTTCACAATATGAGACATTTCTGAAAATGTCTTTTATGTAAATTTGATTCCTTATATAATATAGTGACATCTTCATACGCAATTTCGTGAGCACACTGTACAGCATGTTGGGCAAAGTGCAGGACATTTTGTGATTTCTAATATCACTTCCACTTCTATGTGAAGTGATCCGTGTAACGATTTATTTTAATCATTACAACAACAATCATATTATTATGGATAAGCTATCGAAAATATCACCTTTTATATCATCAAAATAAGCGTATATATTGCTGCCTATGTGTGGAACACATTTTAAGCGATAAATATTGTAGACTGCGCGGTACCGAATCTATTTGAATAGTTTCTTTTAATTGGCCTAATTGGTAGGCGAAAAGAAATAGAAAATATCTTTCATCGGACACCTCCGCGAGCCGTGTGAACAGCGCGGCGAAGAGATTTTTAACACGAGGGAGCCGTTGACGAACTGTTAGCGAGTACAGATAATGGTTTAGTATCCATTTGTTGGGATTTTCTCGCTAATTTGTGTAGAAATACAATTGTCCAGTTGGTTGTGATTCTTCAGAATTTTGAAATATTTCTGGAAATTGTTCTCCGTGGGAGGATTTTCTTATCAGTCGGCTTTCCACCATTTTGTAAGTCAATTCTTTTAAAATTAGAACTTTTAGTTAAATATTATTTTCTCTTCTCTACAGTCTTGGCTATATCACATCAGCCTACTTCGTTTCATATAGTTTATCAGAAGTAAAACCCTCTAAGAGAGGTAAGGTTTCATAATACTTTTTTTGTTTGTGCAAGTCCCAATGGGGATGATATTGTTTTAGGGTTTTAGTTTGGAGTATTACTACCCGTTGGTGTCCACACATTGATGGTACTTGAGGCTTGGTTTGCTGCAGTATTACATATTTATGATATATACAGTGCTATTCAGAAAATTTCGTCCAGATTGTGCTCTCAGAACTACATGAGTTACCTATTCCAAATTTTCCACAAACGTAGAAGGAACCATTGGCGTACCTAAGGAAATTCAGCTAAGCTGCATGATTTTTTTTTTATTATTTAGTTTTCTTTATTTTAAGATTAATTCGTACTTTATGCGATAAATTTGATATGCGTCTTAAGTTTTCTAGCGATATAATATATGAACAAATCAAATCATATAATTAAAATAGAGCGTGCATACAGCGTTTTGCTATTTAGTATACTACTTTTCCTATAAGTTTTTTTTTTATGAGCCAGGAAATTATGGTATCACATCAAATTAATTAAGTACCTAATACAATCTTCAATTACTTTTCTTTTTTTTTATAATATATTTCTTATATTTCACTTCATTAAAATAATATCATAACATAAATAAAAGTAGTGGTTATTATAAGTTATTATTATTATTTTTAAGAACGTTATTTATGACTTATGTGAATTCTTGTAAACCCTATGTGTACACGTACGGTGGGAAGTCATAATACTCTTTTTTTTTATTAATATAAGTGCATATCTACTTATAATAATACGATACGCTGAAACTTGTAGTATACAATTTAACTTAATATACAGATAGCTACTTTGTTACAGATAGTTTTTCTTTTCTTTTTTTTGCTATTAATCTTTAACAACTTATATATATTTGGAATTTTGGGAAAAGAAATAAACAAGTGAATTTATTAATATTTGCTGAAGTGGACTTCTAAATATATCGAGGCTTTCTAGTTTTATGCAGCGGTAAAGAAAACTAGTGGATCCACTTATATTTTTTGTTATGTTTGGTTGGAATTAATTCACCTACCCCACTCACTGACTGAGTACCGTGCATTCAGCAGTTTTGTTGCGACGCTAAACCGCAGTTCACTTCTAAGATTTTGT
This sequence comes from Monochamus saltuarius, assembly GCA_025584915.1. Classification (NCBI taxonomy): domain Eukaryota; kingdom Metazoa; phylum Arthropoda; class Insecta; order Coleoptera; family Cerambycidae; genus Monochamus; species Monochamus saltuarius. The sequence goes on from CM046723.1 coordinate 34,202,795, forward strand.
CCTGATTCTGAAATAGTAAATATATTTGATATTTTATTTTATTTTTTTTTATTATTATTAAACTTTATAGTTAAATACAACTTGTTACAATTTCAAATTAAGAGAGAGAAAAACGCGTCGCAAATTTTGGCGCCCAACGTGGGGCTCGAGTTATATAAGACGATTTTTTCTAAGACGCCTGAGACGCGAAGGCGCCCCGACACTTGTACTTCCTTAGATATTCCAAATTTATTTGCATTTGTTGATTATATAGTGTAAGGATTAATAATTTATAGATATTTTTATAACGACGCCTAGCGACGCTTACCGACGCCTGGCGTCGAAGTTAAATTTGTACTATATATGTATGTGTTTCTATATGATTAATGCATTTATGTCGGTTTTGAGATCACAAACCTGTTTTTGTTGGCTAAAACTTTATTAACTCCTTATTACTTGGTCCTACCTGTTAAGATTTTGATTTTATTTGTTGGTCTTGAACATTTATGTTCATAGGGTAATGCATCATTGCCATTGCGATTTTATAGTTTCTTTTCTACATAATTTCCTTTTTTTATGATATATTTGTTATTGTATTGGTATAGTCACTGTTAAAAATGAGTTCACAAATCAAATTAGAGGTAAATCGCCTCTCAAAAGAGGAGCTTATTTATGAGTTAAAAGTTCGTGGTTTAGGGGACGGTGGTGATCTAACTGTTACTGAACTTAGAACCGTTCTTCGTGATGCTTTACAGTTAGAGAAAACTTCACTTGCTATTAAAACTCCGACATATCCGTATACATTTGAGCAAGATAGCACGACTTTAATAGAGAACATTAGTGTTATTGAGAGACTAATTAGTGATTTTTCGGGAATCGAGAATGATAGTAAATTTAAAGGTATCACTTCTAAAATTGCACATTCATTGGGTCGTGTAAATAGATCTAATCCTAAAAGTGAAGTGGACAGGGAAACTAAGGCTGATATCAGACTTAAATTACTATTGACATTCGACAAATTAAAAGAAAAAGTAAAGAAAGATCGCCGTCATAAAAATCCTACTGTTCTTGATATCTCGGTCTTGCGTCATACTAGTGGGCCGCCTGGAGCTCAGAGCTCTCGTATAGTTTCTTCTTCTTCCGATTCTAGCGATGATGAGGAAGGTCGTGTTAAAATGAAACCTGTTCCTGTTAGAGATTGGGGATTAAAATTTACCGGTAAGAAAGGCGACATGTCATTTAGTACTTTTCTTGAACAAGTGGAAAATAAGAGACGTTCTAGGGGTATTTCTCGTGCTATTTTATATAGGGAGGCTGTAGATCTCTTTGAAGGTGATGCCTACACGTGGTACAATATGGTTAAAGATTGGGCAACCGATTGGACGTCCTTAACTGACTTAATGAAAGAACAATTTTTGTCGGAACATTTTGATCGCGATTTGTTTGAAGAATCAAGCGTAGAACTAGAAAATGAGAAAATCGGTATATACATTGCGTGTATGAAAGGATTATTCAATAAAATGGAAAATCCGGTATCTGAGGAAACTCAACTTGAAATTATAGCAGAAAGAATAGACCCTTATTATCAACCATTTATAGTATTTGAAAATATTAAAACAATTACTCAGTTACTCTCTGCATGTCGTAAACTCGAAGTAAAAAGGGAATTAGCAAAATCATTTAAACCTCCACCTTCTAGAAATAGAAGTTTAATTCCAGAATTGGCATATCCTAGTACTTCTCATAGTTCCTTAGCTTCAGATACTAGTAGCAATCGTGTTCATGAGATTTCCAGTCCTAGTCGAACTGTTAAATCCGATTCTAAAGTATGCTGGAATTGTGGTAGTTCCGAGCATTTGTCCAGGAGATGTACGCAACCACAAAAACGCTATTGTTACTCTTGCGGTCATCCTAACGTTACTATACGTACTTGCCCGAAATGTAGTAATAAACAGGGAAACGGTCGGATGAGGCGTTAGTAAACGACCGTTCTGCACCTCTAGGGAAAAATAAGGTCGATAATGCTTTTCCTATTAGATACGTTTTATGTTTTAGCTCACGTTCATGGCGATGAAAGACCTTACGTAAAGGTGTCTGTTTTTGGTAAGGAATTATTAGGTTTATTAGACTCCGGCGCTAGTCGTACTGTTATTGGTGGTAAGGGTTGGCAATTATTTAAAAATATAGGATTAGTTCATTTGGAGAAACCAGATTTCGAGTCCGTTACAGTAGCAAATGGTAGTACTTCTACATGTATTGGCATTTTACGTACACCGATTAAATTAGGAGAATTAGAGAAAATTATTGATATTCTTGTAGTACCAGGATTAAGTCAGACATTAATATTGGGTATTGATTTTTGGGTACGTATGGGAATTGTGCCTAATTTCTCTTCCAGTGAATGGACATTCTCTGTCAGACCAAAATGACTTAATAAACACGGTAGAAGTATTAAAACCGCTTAGTTCTTTGTCGAAATCGGAAACTATAATCTTAGATCAATTGATTAATGATACTTTTAAAAAGATGGGTGATACTATCGGGCGCACAAATATTGTAGAGCATAAAATTGAAGTTTTAATTGATACCTCACCAATTAAGCAACGTTTTTATCCAGTCTCTCCTGCTCTTATGAAACACATTGATATTGAGTTACAGCAAATGCTGAAAAATGACGTAATTGAACCATCTAATAGTCCGTGGAGTAGCCCTATAGTGATGGTAAGAAAGAAAGATAATTCTTATCGCTTCTGCGTAGATTATAGAAAATTAAACAGCGTGACAAAACGCGACGCATATCCTTTACCATTCGTGACAAACATATTAGATAAATTAAGAGACGCCCGATTCTTATCATCTTTAGATATAAAATCTGCCTACTGGCAAATTTCTGTTGAACAAAATTCCAGACAATATACCGCGTTCACTGTACCCGGTCGTGGTCTCTTTCAATTTAAAAGATTACCTTTCGGTTTACATACGGCACCTGCGACGTGGCAGAGATTAATCGATCGTGTCCTTGGGATCGACCTTGAGCCGTCACGCAAACGTTCGAAAAACATATTGAGATTTTGTCTAAAGTATTCTCTCGATTAATGTCAGTTGGTTTAACGTTAAGTAAAGAAAAATGCCAATTTTGCCGAAATGAGTTACGCTATCTCGGTTATGTAGTTGATGTCAACGGTCTACATGTCGATCCGGGTAAAGTCGACGCAATCTTGAAAATTCCTACACCCACTAAAGTGTCAGACGTACGTGGTATTATCGGAACAGCTTCGTGGTATCGCCGTTTTATACCGAAGTTTTCAACAATAATACAACCCTTGACGGAGCTTCTAAAGAAAAACACTAAATTTCATTGGACGTCTCGTCAGGAAGAAGCTTTTAAACTAATAAAAGAATGTTTAATATCGGCACCAGTATTATCATGTCCTAATTTCGAGTTACCCTTCATTATTCAGACTGATGCTAGCTCTTTCGGAATCGGCGCTGTTCTAACACAGAAATGCCCAAAACTCGGGGAACGCGTGATTTGTTATCTTTCAAGGTCTTTAACTAAGCAAGAGAGAAAATACTCAACTACTGAACGCGAATGTCTAGCGGTTCTCTGGAGTATAGAAAAGTTGCGTCCATATATTGAGGGAACGCACTTCACTGTTGTTACAGACCATTGGTCGTTATGTTGGCTAAATAATCTAAAAGATCCCACTGGTAGACTCGCCAGATGGGCAATTAGGCTTCAACAATATAGTTTCGATTTAATACATCGTAAGGGAAAAGAACATGTTGTCCCAGATATGTTATCTCGTTCAGTACCTGTTGCGGAATCTATCAATATCGGGGAAAATAATATAAATTTGCCTAATAATGTTACTGATCGGTGGTATTCTAACATGCTGAATAAAGTCCAAACAGATCCGTTACATTTTCCAAAATGGCGTGTTGTGGGTTCGAGTCTATATAAATATGTAGAGCATAAATTCCCTGATTTATCCGATAAGAATCATGATTGGAAACGTGTAGTTTCAAAGGAGGAACGTAAGCAAATCCTATCCAAGTGTCACGATGATCCGTGTTCTGGTCATTCAGGAATATTTAAAACATTTAAACGTGTGTCGCAAAATTATTATTGGCCTAAGATGAAAGCAGATATATCTCGCTATGTTAGAAATTGTCTTGTTTGCTGCCAAAATAAGCCCGAACAAAAGAAACCAGCCGGTTTACTTGTTCCTAATCGAGTCGCTGAAAAACCTTTCCAAATTGTCTCGTGTGATCTTATTGGACCTCTACCGAGATCCACTCGCGGTTTTAAGTTTATATTAGTTGTCATTGATAATTTTAGTAAATTTACGTTAGTTATTCCTTTGAGGAACGCGACTTCAAAATTGGTATGTAACGCTATCGAAACCAATTTATTTTTAATGTTTGGTCAACCGGAGAAGTTAATCTCTGATAATGGCAGTCAACTTCGATCACGAGAATTTCGTAATTTGCTCGAATCTTATGGCGTTAAGCAGGTTTTTACTGCTAACTATCACGCACAAGCAAACCCCACCGAGCGAGTTAATAAAACGTTAGAAACTATGATTCGATGTTATATTACTGATAATCACCGTGACTGGGACAAAAATCTCTCAAAATTGGCTTGCGCCATTCGTACTCAGACTCATGAGTCCACCGGATATACCCCATATTATGTCGTATTTGGTCGCGAAATGCCTACCAATGTACCTTATACTGAGGAATTTGATACCGATAAGTCAAATGTAAATAATAATGGTTTGGGTCATGACCGTAGTAAAGCATTTCAAAAATTGTACGAGGAAATTAAGACTAGATTATCGAAAGCAGCAGAGAAAAATAAACGTTATTATGATCTCCGTCATCGCAATGTTACATATGATGTAGGTTCTCGTGTTTATCGCAAAAATTATGTGCAGTCAGACGCGGCAAATTACTATTCATCTAAGTTAGCTCCAAAATATATAGGGCCATTCATTATTTCTAAAAAACTATCACCTTGGACATACGAACTTACCGATCTTGATGGTAGATTTCGAGGTAACTGGCATGCCAAGGACCTCAAACCATCTCCAGATGATCCTTGAATAAAGGGGACCCTTATTGCCACCACCATGTTAGATAGTGTTTGTTTCAAATAATATTGTTTTAGTTAAGTTTTTTTTTATATAGTTAGCTGAATTCTGATCGCTGTCATCAATTCATTCGTTCTTTCCTCTTCTATTATTTTGTCCAAATGCTGAATTTGAGAAAATTCATATGGAATTTTCTAGGAGGTACAGGTGGAATTTGTAACGATTTATTTTAATCATTACAACAACAATCATATTATTATGGATAAGCTATCGAAAATATCACCTTTTATATCATCAAAATTAGGGTATATATTGCTGCCTATGTGTGGAACACATTTTAAGCAATAAATATTGTAGACTGCGCGGTACCGAATCTATTTGAATAGTTTCTTTTAATTGGCCTAATTGGTAGGCGAAAAGAAATAGAAAATATCTTTCATCGGACACCTCCGCGAGCCGTGTGAACAGCGCGGCGAAGAGATTTTTAACACGAGGGAGCCGTTGACGAACTGTTAGCGAGTACAGATAATGGTTTAGTATCCATTTGTTGGGATTTTCTCGCTAATTTGTGTAGAAATACAATTGTCCAGTTGGTTGTGATTCTTCAGAATTTTGAAATATTTCTGGAAATTGTTCTCCGTGGGAGGATTTTCTTATCAGTCGGCTTTCCACCATTTTGTAAGTCAATTCTTTTAAAATTAGAACTTTTAGTTAAATATTATTTTCTCTTCTCTACAGTCTTGGCTATATCACATCAGCCTACTTCGTTTCATATAGTTTATCAGAAGTAAAACCCTCTAAGAGAGGTAAGGTTTCATAATACTTTTTTTGTTTGTGCAAGTCCCGCAATGGGGATGATATTGTTTTAGGGTTTTAGTTTGGAGTATTACTACCCGTTGGTGTCCACACATTGATGGTACTTGAGGCTTGGTTTGCTGCAGTATTACATATTTATGATATATACAGTGCTATTCAGAAAATTTCATCCAGATTGTGGTCTTAGAACTACATGAGTTATTCCAAATTTTCCACAAACATAGAAGGGACCATTGCCGTATCTAAGGAAATTCAGCTAACATGCAGCTTTTTTATTATTTAGTTTTCTTTATTTTAAGATTAATTCGTACTTTATGCGATAAATTTGATATGCGTCTTAAGTTTTCTAGCGATATAATATATGAACAAATCAAATCATATAATTAAAATAGAGCGTGCATACAGCGTTTTGCTATTTAGTATTAATACTTTTCCTATAAGTTTTTTTTTTATGAGCCAGGAAATTATGGTATCACATCAAATTAATTAAGTACCTAATACAATCTTCAATTACTTTTCTTTTTTTTTATAATATATTTCTTATATTTCTCTTCATTAAAATAATATCATAACATAAATAAAAGTAGTGGTTATTATAAGTTATTATTATTATTTTTAAGAACGTTATTTATGACTTATGTGAATTCTTGTAAACCCTATGTGTACACGTACGGTGGGAAGTCATAATACTCTTTTTTTATTAATATAAGTGCATATCTACTTATAATAATACGATACGCTGAAACTTGTAGTATACAATTTAACTTAATATACAGATAGCTACTTTGTTACAGATAGTTTTTCTTTTCTTTTTTTTGCTATTAATCTTTAACAACTTATATATATTTGGAATTTTGGAAAAAGAAATAAACAAGTGAGTTTATTAATATTTGCTGAAGTGGACTTCTAAATATATCGAGGCTTTCTAGTTTTATGCAGCGGTAAAGAAAACTAGTGGCGCCCCTTATTTTTTTGTTATGTTTGGTTGGAATTAATTCACCCACCCCACTCACTGACTGAGTACCGTGCATTCAGCAGTTTTGTTGCGACGCTAAACCGCAGTTCACTTCTAAGATTTTGTCCTGATTCTGAAATAGTAAATATATTTGATATTTTATTTTATTTTATTTTTTTTTATTATTAAACTTTATAGTTAAATACAACTTGTTACAATTTCAAATTAAGAGAGAAAAACGCGTCGCATCCGGTCTTTCATACATCTCCCCGTTTGACCATATATTTTATAGCAATCTTTGTAAGGAATGCAATAAACTATTTCTGACATATGCAATATGTCACCTTTATTATTTAACTTTGAAAATAAATTACCTACTGCTAATTGATTCTTAAAGAATAGTTTTAAGTTATTATATTTGCAAAAAACCTTATAGAACGTGAGTCCTATAACCTGTAACCAATAAATAGAGTGAAGTATTTACTGTTTACAGGTACTTACCGGTCAAATTTCAGTCTCATTTTATAGTTTAAGTACTCTAATCAAGTATACGTATACTTCCCCTTCAGGTATTTCAATATTTAGCTCATATTTAAGCCTTCTAGTTGCTTAGATCTTAATTTCATATTATTTTACCATATTTATTATGTCTAAGCTTTTGTAACCTTACTTGTGATTTAACTGTCAGGCTTAGGTCCATTTTTCGCAGTTGGTCGACCCACAACCAATATTGTCATTCGAAACTGTGACGTAACTCAGTAAAATGGTATAACCGGTACTGTAGACCTTATTTAAAAAGTTAGTGGCTACTAAATTCTGTTTGCTACTATACTTTCGGCTGTATACTTTTGTGTTCTCTGATACGTATAGGTGATATAGTAGCCTCGGCGTATTCCACTAACAATCTCCAATGAGTTACCGGCTGAACAGCCCTAATCTCTTCGCCGATTTCACATCGCGATTTCAAAAACAGATGTGTACGATGGTCTATTCACTGTTCTGACATTTGAATGCCTCTTTTGATTTGACATTGGAAGGTAAAAATGACAAATATTAGCCGATGGGGTTAAACGGACATCAGATTCGGATTCAGGGAGTAAAAATACATACAAATATATAATTCTGTTGGAGAAACGTTTTTTTTTTGTGGTACCTACTGTGTAATTTATCACATAATTATTATGGAGAAAACAAGTCCATTGTTATGAATATTATTTACAAAGAATTAAAATATATCTAAAATACTTATAAGGTTCCGATTCTGTATTATACTTTGCGAAGAGCTCAAGATTTTTTCTCTGTAGAAATACAACAATAAAGGTAACTACTATTTTACAAATGTATTTAAAAAATACTGCAAATTTATAAAAATATGTCATCATTTGGCTTATACTTACTAGTTGGCAATGTCTCTAGAGGACAATCATTAGTATTCGTATGGCATATCTCTGATAAAATTTCATCTTCCACTTTGTTCGAACAATAAGCACATCCAGGTATACGTAAACAAGTATTTTTTTTCGGCCAAAGGTTACATAAGTCTGAAGGTAATTCTATTCGTAAAACTGTACTTTGAGTATCACTGCCCCATCCTCCAATAACATACGCTGCGTCTCCATCTGGCTCAATTGTCATTGCCTGAGCGTAAGTTTGAGATAGCATTGGACCAACTTTTTCAATATCTATAAATAATATTTATTTAGTACACTGTAATACCTATCGATTAATTTTCTTATTTTATTAGTTATATTTAAAGGCCGTATGACACGGTATAAAGTTATATATAAAATTTTGCACAGAATTATATAAGCAGTTTTGTATATATTTAATACTAATAATAATTATTGTTATTATAACCAATAACCAATAAATTAAGCAAACATAGGAAAGATATGGGAAAGATGCACTGGAGGTTATATTATTGTTCACATAAAAATGTATTCAGAATTTTATATAAATAGAACATGTTTTAATTTTCAGTTTTATATATAGAAAACTGTACATTTTGCTTGTATGATACGGGACAAACCACTTTAATTATAATATCAAATAAAAAAACTTTGTGAAATATTACACCGTGTCATACGGCCTTAAGTTGCAAAATATCGCTTTTGTGTTCAAGGGGGTAAAAAAACACAAAAGCGAATTCGCCATTGTGTATCAACCAGTATACAGGTTGAATCAGTCATAATGTCATAAATTTTAACCACGTATTCGGAAGGCCTAATAAAGGCAGAAAATCGAAAAAAAAAATTTACTTGACCTTTAAAAAAATAAACAAATCACCTTATAAAAATCGGTAACACGACGCTCCTGGTACGCTAAGAATTTTCTGATGACGCAGCCATACGACAATCGAATGCCGGAGGAAACATCTTTGCCACATTATGTTTACATACATAATATCGTCTAACACTTCAGCGTGTTATCAAATTTACCCCCATTTAGTCGCACTTTCTGCATTTCCCGCATTTCTTTCCCCCCAAATTTAGAGATCACACCACACATTTGGAGGGGGATGGAGAGAATACAAGCAGCAGTTTGTTTATTTCGGTCTCGTGTATTGGTCGTAAATTCACAATGCCTAATTTTACAAATTTCGATTATGCGATATGCGGAAATGGTAGTACGGAGAATGTTTACGAAATGTGAATGCCGTTGCTGCAAGATTTTTCAAGTGCGCGAATCTTTGTGCAAGTGCTTCAACGTCTTCGCGATACGGGTTCTGTGAAACCGCGTCGGGAACCTGCGGGACATCGGCAAAATGACTTAAATGTGATAGAAGCTGTTTTAAATTTAGTTGAGGAGCAGCCTACTATTTCTATAAGAGCCATTTCAAGGAGATTAGAGATATCCCAAAGCAAGGGCTGCAGAATATTACGAGAAAACTCACCAAACTCGAATCATTTTCAGAAAGTTCAAGCTTTAGAACTTGCTGATTTCCTCATCCGTCTTGGATTTTGCAATTGGCTGACACTAATTTTGTTAATAAAGTGCTATGGACGGATAAGTGCAACTTTACTCGAACTGGCATTTTAAACGGGTTAGTACCATACTACTTAAAAACAATAAATTTCTAGGCTAGATGTACAATCGTTTGCAGTAATAATGACACTCTCTTAAAACAGTTTTTGAACTTCTGAAAGTTCTGTGTAGAAATTTCAATAAATTTCTATTGGTGAGAGGAACAACTAATAACTAATGTTATAAATTTAAAGTAGATTTTGCAAACGGTTGTACGTAACTACAAACTGAATAATTAATTGTACTTACGAGTAATACTAAAAATTCATATTCAATTGTAAAACGTACTGAAAAGATAATATCAAAATTATTAAACTGTAATAACCTATCATTCAAAAACATTTATTTATTATCTACATTTGTTTTTATTAACAACTAAATCAATATTTAAGGAAAATTCATTCACTTATCTAGATAAAAAAAGTTAGTTTTACTCCTTGTCGTTAAATAAGAGTACAAAAACTAGGTAACTAGGTTATTGACCTAATAATACAGTAGGTTAAGTTTCACTGTCGATGACTTTTATGAGCATAAGATCAGAGGCGTGCCGCTTCGGTTTTGGACAGTTTTTTGTCGACAACGCGAGGGTTTATTATTACTTAGTATTTAAACACGAAACACTTTTCAGCTTTTCTTAATAATTTATCCATTGGGTATAGGTTTTTTTGTAATGTACGTAAATGGTTTATTATTCGGTTTATTATTAGATACGTTGGAGTTTTGTAATTTCAATGTTAAATATTTTTTAAACTGTAACCAAGCTAATTTCTTTGCGGTTATAACAGCCACATTTGGTCGGACAAAGATCCACACGCTACTCGTCGGTTTATCTTTCAGATGCAATTTTTTGTCAATGTATGGGCAGGAATGTACGGGGATCGTGTGATCGGACCGCATTTTCTACCGGAAAACCTGAATGGACCGCATTACTTGCAATTTTTAATAAAATTATTTGATTACTATTATTTAATTTCATTGGATATTAACATTTTAAATTATTATTGGCTGAACTGAGCAAAAAAAATATGAGATTCTAAAATAGTCAGTACAACCGTTTATTTATGATGTCAAATACATATAGGTACTAGGAAAATATTTCAATTTGGCAACGTCGCATCAGGTCGACATCGAGTTGAACTGTGAGCTGTAAACATATTACACGCATTATTCTCAATCTCATCTTAAAATTAATGACATGACTGACTCACCCTGTATATTATAAAAAATGCGCTGAGGCAAACTTGATCTTCTCATCGGCTGTGTCGTATTCTTAAATCTGGTCAGAAATATAAAAAATTTTTCACAAAAATATCTCAGTTCAGTATGACCGTTATCTTCATCCTCACCATCACACCTAACCCTCATCCGCATCCTCAATCCGACCCGAGGACGATGTTGAGGACGAGGACACGCCCAGCTTCGACTAAGAGCTAGCTGGCGCTTCTGCCCAAAGACCTTAAGGACACCCCAAGATCGAGTATTCTTTTTTTAAGTATCAATGGATATTAGTATATTTTACTCATAAAATAAAACGTGGCACGATATTTAATATTTCAGACTGATTAATAAATACAATTTTTTTTATAAAAAATCTTAAATGAAATAGAAACATAAGTGGCACTTTTTATTTAAAATTAGTCCAACTATTTTAGGTATTAAGTATATAAAGGTCTAAAGTGGTTTGATTTACAAATACAAAATTATTTATAAAATTTTAATAAAAAATGACAGAATTTTGATTTATTTCTAATTTCAACCTTTCCATTTTTGTTAAACACTATGGATATAAAGTGTCAAAGATTAATCTGGTTAGTAGGTTATAAAACTTTTCATAAAACACTTGTAATATACAGGATGTTAAGTTAAGTTTGGCCAAACTTCACCGACATATTCTATCGATGAAATTAATTGAGGTTTCTTATACCTATAATAATTTTAGATTCAAAGCTTAATAAGGGCTGTTACAATTTTATATTTTTTCCTTTTTTAATCCACACGTAAATACAAGAAGTGACACTTAACTATTTATTGTATAATTATTTATTATAGTACCCTAGCAACGACATTTTATTATTAAGTTGTCAAAACGAAAAATATTAACTTGACACTCAATTTACCTGTATTTGTTAATTTTTCAGATTATTCATGACTAGTAAATGTTCAGGAGATTTAACAAGAACGCTTTTTTATCAAAAATTGATCGGAAATTCTAATATTATTACGACATACGTCGCTCAAGGTGCATCATCATATTTAGGTTATTAAAAAAAATTCATATTAAACGATTTTTTCTTTTGCATATTGGCAGGTTTCATGGGCACTTAACATTTTCTTTTTCAATTAACATATTCGAAAAATAAGCCATTACAGAATGCATGCATGTCTGAGTCGTTGTCTATCTGATCCTCATCAGTGTCACAAATAGAACTCTCTTCTACTTTGATTAAGGTCTTTATTCCACCATTGCTTTTTTACTATTATACTTGTTTTATTTTTATGACTAATGTCTTTAATTACAATTGTTTTCCTTCAACCTTTATTCTTAAGTCTTTATAAGATGTGTCTGTCATAATCTACGATGAAACTTCGGAAAGACCACGCCTTATAAAGTTTTAAAATCAGTACAAACTTCTGTTCCAACATAGGAACTATCTCTTTTAGCCTGCACGCTAAATGGCGAAACTTGGTCTGGTGATGTATATTTATTGTCTATGAACAATTTTCTGTCTGTTGGAGGTGGTAGGATACTCCTCACAAATTATTTCTAATTTTGGATACTTATCCGAAATAGGACAAAGTGACTAAAATTAAGAAACGCTCTATTTTGGGGTTAAAATTTTTATTGGTGTCACACGGTAAAAAATATCAGAATTCAATACTACAATTAAATTGCTATATCATCATAATTTAATTATTATCGTAAGTAGAATAGATATGTCGATTCTGCTCCACAATTCAAGATGGCGAGAGTAGACATAGCTCTCAGCCGTCTACGTCACAATGGTTGGGAGGTGACACATATGCGTTGGTATAAAAATAGATGACGCTAAGCTATTTTAATAATAATAATCGTATTATAATCGTGTTGAGCGAAAGTGTTTAATGGTGTAGTGATTATTAAAGGAAATCTACGTATATGTTACACTTGAAGTTTATTATTTAATTGATTACGAGATTTTATAGTACCATTTCTTCTGATACAAAGAGTGGTCAGAAGCGGGTTGTGTTTGACTTGGACAATAATAAAACCAATATACTTATGAATCCTGACGGCTGGTTCGAAAACGCAAGAAAATCAAATTGAGTTCAGTTGGCCAGAAATAGAGTTCGCTTTCATAGAAGAATTAATTATGTATCATTTACTATAACAGTAGAATAGCTATGCCGATCCTGCTCCACAATTCAAGATGGCGACTGGAGCAGGATCGGCATAGCTTTCAGCCGTCTACGTCACAATGTTTGGGAGGGGTTACAAGTTTGAAGATAGATGACGCTAAGCTACTTTAATAATAATAATCGTATTATACTCGTGTTGAGCGAAAGTGTTTAACACTTGAAGTTTATTGTTTAATCGATTTTCTTCTGATACAATGAGTGGCCAAAAGCGGGTTGTGTTTAACTTAGACAATAATAAAACCATTATACTTATGGATCCTGATGGTTGGTTTGAAAAAGCAAGAAAATCAGATTGGATGCAGATGACTAGAGATAGAGCTCGCTTTTCAAAGAAGAATCAATGATGTCTCATTTATTATAAGTAGTGTTTTAGATAATAATCATCGATCACGTATTTACTATGAAAGGTTTTGTTGCATGTCTATTACTATAAAATAAAGTTTTATTTTCACTCTGTATATTATTTTGTGCATACCTAACCTGTTTAGTGTAAGGGCTGTTATAAAAGTATGTGACGCTCAGTTATTTCAATTATTATCAAATTAGAATCGTGCTGAGCGGAAGTGTTATTAATTGCAATATTACTGTTCCAGTAAAGTATAAGTGCATCAAATGTGGTGGAGATTGCGACCTGCCAAACAGAAAATGTTTCACATGTGAAACTAAGGATTATATTGAGGGTGCTGATGGATCAAAACATGTTCCTAGTTCTTACTTTGATAAAAGTGATTCCAAGTAACTGTTGCTGGTTGTGTTAATTAAAGAATATCTGCATCTTACTTAATTTCATTACTTTTTATTATTTAAAAATTAAACACAGTGAGGCTTTAAAATATTTTATTTATTAAAACAAATGAATACAATTCAATTTAGCCTCTTTCTCTTCCACATCTGCAGTTGGTGTGGTTTATCTTCTTGTTAACAGTGCTCTGTTGTCTATCAGCGATATTTTCCCGCTCTCCATCATTGTTGTTTATTCCATGAAGCCCTGATATTTTTGTTGCTGATACAGGCTGCGTCTACTATTTTATCAAATGGTTTTCCAACCGATGTCGTAAGACACGATTGACAATTGACAAAATCTGTAACGAATATATACAGATAAATTTGAATTAAATATAAAAAATATATGTGTTACTTACCACTGCGTTCCATATTAACAAGAAAGTATATTTTATTGTGTTGAAATAATGATACAGTTATTTATTTGATGGGGGATATATCCAGCTAACAGATACAACTTATTAGCCTCTCTACTATAAAAAGTAGGAGAGTAAATTATAATTCAAAATGTAACATGGAGGGGGTACTAGAGAAATATGGGTGGGTGGGTAATATATATCCATATATGAGACTTATTTGAACAGTCAGTCTACTATATTCATTTACATTCAACATGGATCTGCAAAAGTTGAACAAGGCAACTTCATATAAAGAAATTAAGAATGTTAAAGATTTAGAAATAAATCAAAAGTTTCAAATAGTGAAGCTGAGGTTTAGTAAAACCAAATATGATGACAGTGTTGTGGCTGAAACTGAAAATTTTTCCTGCTATTTACCAAGAAGATTATACATGCATTTTGAAAAGAAAGGTATTGGAAACTTTAACGATTCTTTAAGAAGTCGACCTGTATATCTGGTTAGTAAAGGAAAAATTGGTTTAACAATGGACATTACATTTATCCAAGACGATGCATGACGAATTCATAAAAGGATTATTAATATGTTATATTGATATGTATTTGTCTACAGGTCTTATATTCCAGACCAATGTGTTATTATACCTAGTTATAAAATAAAAATATTTGTATCGAATTAGCAATTTTATTATTCTACCTCGTACATATACTATAAATAAATCCTTGTATACTATATCTTCTGCTCCAGAGTATTACCGAAGTATGAAAAATTCATAAAACGAATATTAATATTTTATATTGTCTACAAGTGTCTTATATTTCAGGAAAATGTTTTATTGTTAGAAAATAAAAATATTTATATTGAATTAGCAAATTTATTATTCTACCCCGTACATATACTATAAAATCCATGATACAGTGAATGTTATGTCATAGTTTTTCTCCTGAAACTTGATCGAACATTGTATATAGGCAGAATCTAACATTTTACACATATATTGTTATTATTATTTTATATAAAAAATGTAACACATTACTGGAAATGAGTCGTAACGTTTCTATCGGACGGTTTTTGTTGTAAGCATGACCATAGACTTAAACAAGACAATTGCGTTTAGCATTGATTACTTAAAAAATCTATAAAACACTGCAACAATAACCACCCTAAAAAAAAGGTAAAGGTATTGAAGCTTACTGGTAATTAGGCAGTATATTTTTTAAGAACATATCTTGTTCAAACTCTGAATCAAAATATTGTCAAGAATGGAAATTTAATAGAAAATTAGTTATTGAAAAATAAGTCTAATTAGTAAATATATTTTAAAAATAAAATCATTTCAAAACTCCAAAGCAATCCAGTTCCAACCTAGTTTAAAATCATTGCATAAACGATATTTTATTTTAATTTCGTAACTATATTCTATACTGTGGATAAAAATGTACAGTCGGCAGGTTACGACATTCCCAGATACGTTGACCACGATGACGTTTTTACTGCAAAGCACTGATTGGCGGTGATCCCTTAGGCCACTGCTGATATGACAAAAATCATGAACCAAGGGTTGAAACTTGAATGTGGAGGTAACAAAAGTCAGTCGGTGGCAGTGTAGTGAGTGAGGAAGTTCTCCCCTTTTTTTGGAATAGCAGTATCTCCCCTAGACCATGGAAGTTGGAAATAGGTAAGACTGATATTTGTACAACCTCCAGCTGGTGGCAATATTTTCTCGCCCTTATGTTTCTTGTTACTGAATAAACTATTTTGTTACTGTTTTTTGGTGTGATTAATCTACATCTGTAGCTACCCCCTTGTGTGTAGAGATGCTACGTAACAATATTGTTAGACATATCAATCGTATCGGCCTGGTGTTTATAAACATTATTGGGCTATGTCATCACCAAGCCCAAGCCGCCTCCTGTCAGCGGGGATTCATGATTCGACTCGGAACATGAGCGCTGCCTGGATTGAAAGGCCGCTGGTTATTTTGTAATTAGTGAAATAATTGTAATCACATATAATTAATATTCGTGTATTACATGTGTAACGGTAGTGTTACTCAGTGAGTTGTATCTACTAGTCAAATCAGTAAATATACAAGTGTTTATTTGTAATGTTTAACTTTTGAGATGATTTATTAATGTAAATCTCGAACTTAGGGGCGATTTATTACCCCTAAATCTAACAGCAGAAGTGGGATAGTGCTCATTTCTTCACAATAATGTGTTCCTGACGATAGAAAATGAAGCAATTGGTATCCGATTTTGGGAAGTCTATGAGGGCGAACAAATCCACCCCTGATCAAGTTCTTCCACTTTTTCACTCAGAGATGGACATGAAGCCAAGTTGCCTGAGCAAGCAGAGAACTGGGTTTGATCTGATATAGAAGTATTGATACGGGTATGTACGTTATTATGGAAATCTCAGGTAAGAGATTGAAATACTTTTTACCGATGTTTGTCGCCCAAGTAGAAATTTGGATCGTTTATTAGTCGATGCTGCTAAATTAGTAGCTGCAGTAATTTGTATGTGATGTTATGTTCACAAAAAGTGAACGAGAGAGTAAGAGAGAATTGTTCGTTGTGCGAGGGGTCACATGTTTGCGACGCCGCAATGTCGAGAAATTGTAAAACTATTCAGTATTGTATTTGACAGTTTTTTTTAAGAAAAGAGGGAACAATGAACTGTATTGACACTGAACTTTCGAGTAGAATTATTTAAAATTAATAATATAAGTTTTATAAATTAGAACATATTAGAAATCCACGTCGCAAATATAAAAAGAGGCGATTGAACAAAGACGTAAAGTTTGGCATAACAGACGAAATCAAAACATAACCACGTATGTTTATTTAGACTGTAGAAATTTCAAGGCCTCGTTGATACCGGCTGCGATATAACGCTGATCTATGAAAAATACTGTGCTTTGTTGAGACGTTACCGGGTACCCTAGGTTTGACATAATTTAGAACTGAATTTTTATTTTATTAGTTTCAAGTAGTCTTGTAGATTTTGATGTTATAATCCGAGGCAATTAATATGTGTTTCGCCTAAATGTTATGTCTGGAGCTTCCCTAGACTAGCGAGCAAGAATGTTGTGTCTTAAAGCTAAAACAGACCTCCAGTATTCGCCTATCACATTAAAATTGCAATTAAAGCTTATGCTAATCAAGCTTGAAGTTTTAATAATATTTCGTTACAACAACGTTCAATTATTCGTAAATCGCTTAGCAATAATATTCAGAGATAGTGATTTACATTATGGTAGTCCTAAGCTTGTAGCAAACAAAAGGGAAGATAATTACTGTAAATTTAATACTCACATAATAAAAAGATTGTTAACCTTTACCAGTAATTTAATCGATTGAAAAACAAAATATTTGTAATATACCAACTCTGATAATAATAATACTAACAGTACGATTGAAGAAACGCATAAACGAAGTAGTTCATAAAAACGGATGTTTATTCATTTACATCGTACTTCTGATTGTAATATTTTTAACATTAACTTCTCTCCTATAGCCTTATAAAACATACAACAATGGCGCTACTAGTCTACTATATTTTATAAACAGTTAATGTTTATTTATACTACTGATTTTCACTCACCACTACTACTGTGAACTGGAACGTGCTTACTCAAATGACCTATGAAAAAGAACCACAATAAGTGTCTAGCTCCCTTATCAAATTATAGTTACCCCATCAGTCATAATTATACTTAATTATCTCGTATCTAACACTATCACGTGGTACCCAAGCATCTGTCTTTTTACATCCTTCAATATTTCAGCACAAGCCTTACAAATATTGACTGAATCATCATCTCATCAATACAAAGGATCTGCTTTGCCTCTGACCGCTCAACCCCACGGAGAGCGCAGCCTAGGATGGCACAGCCAAGGCCAGTACTTTCACCTATACCCCGTACCCCTCCAGTACACATCCTAGGGGCTAAATAAAAACATGCCCGTCGGTCCGCACGTCCACATCAGCCATCTATACCTACGGCTGTGGCCCTCGTTCCGACACATTATGCACAACCCACCAAAGGCCTTCACCCACCTTTGTGGACCCGACAAAGCAGCCTTGACCACTACATACTACTTAAGACAGTCAGTTCAGTACCACCCTATCTAAAGCTCACGTGGCTGTTATAATTGACTCACCCTGTAGATCTTATTTATCAATTAGCTCTTTACTATCAAAACTGACCTAGCATAACTAATCCAAGAACTTACACATAATATAACTATTCTAATAAGAACTAGGACACTTAGTGAGAAACTCACCTGTATGTATAAAACAACAGCAAATAACTAGCACGCTCACAATTCACCTTTTCACTAGCTTTACTAATTAAGCAATGACTCGAATAGTCTTTAGAATCTCTGTTTCGGGCGTTTCTCCAGCCAGACCTTTTAGGCCCTTATCGGAAATATAAACAAACTCGCGCCAGTGTTTATGTTTCACGCATCATAGGCAAATTCTTTCGTATACTAAATATCTAATAATCTACTATGCGTTCTAAAACTTACTTTACATATTTACTTTAAAATCTGGCACTTGAAGGGCCTGAATTTTACTAGATCCTAACAAGGACAGAGTAGACTAAAAGAAGTATAAAACTATAAGGAGATTAAATTAAACACTACAAATGAGGTAAACTGATATATAATAAATAGTAGATCAATCATTCATATACGATACATAGCGTGTTAACGTATTGACTCTATATTAGCGAATGAATCAGTCGTCTCCAATACACTTCCAAACCTCCAATGTTTATAGATGAATAGTGTCTATCCACTATCCAGCACTCATAAGCCAAACAAATGTGGCCTTCAAGCTGGCGGGCTGTGTTGAAGTGTGGAACGCCAATTCTATACCGCTTACAGTCGGCCATCCTGACGTTCCTGATTGTCCCCAATCAGGCCAGAACTGGATTCGGAATCCTATAAATATTAACATAAATTAGTTCATTACAAAATACGCAAAGCTTTCTTAGCATTTGCAACAATTAATAGCGTAAAGATTCAGGTATTAGAAGTTTAGAAGAATAAAAAGCATAAAGCACAACAAGAAGCACTTGTCTACTAGGGTACCCTCTACAGTTACGTCCATCCCATAATTTAACTTCTATGGGGCTTCTCATAGATAAACATCTATGAGGCAACATGTGACTAAACAATCACATGGCGTCCATCCCATAATTTAACTTCTATGGGGCTTCTCATAGATAAACATCCATGAGGCAGCATGTGATTAAACAATCACATGGAGTCACATACAACATTACTCACAGTCAAAACTTTTTCTCTCTTACTTAATACTTGTATGTATGCGATTTACAGATAAATTAAGTACTTACTGCACCAGGGTAGCGAAGTACAATTCGCCCATTAACAACGAGCTTAAGCATATTTCTAAATGCATTAAAGCATCAGCCTTTTTCGGTATTTTTAATCAGTACATAATCATAAAAAGCCCTAGGTGTTTTTAGAAGTAAGAAACACTGATAAAAGTTTTTAGCGATATTACACGGTGGATTGTTGATTAGTTATTGTCTAGGTCAAGTGTGAAACAACACACCGGAATGTAATGTTACAACTGTAAAATATGTATTTTGTCATAGTAAAACCGTGTATTTGTATACACGAAATGTATTTTCACAACGTTATTATGTATTTTTAGAAAATATACATGTAATCTTACATGAAAGATCATTTTTATCAGTGTGTAGTAAGCTAGTCCTTTTCTCGCCATTGGTGCAATAAATAGCTAGTTACTTAACTATAAACCACCTTATTCATTTAAACCTGAATTTACTGATAACCAACAGTCAAATTTGTACGTTTTAATTTCAAAATATCTGATATCCTCGTGTACCAATGCAGAATTGAGTATCTGCAGTACCCATGATGTATCCAAAGGTTTCTTAATGCCTCTTTGCTGTCAACAGACCACAGCATCAATCAACATACGGTTGCACAGGAGGGGCTTCTATTTGACCAGCAAGTTCAAAGGCCACCCATGGCACACTGGTCTACCACAGCACACTGGTTTACTACGACACCCTGGTCTCCTGTGGCACACTGGACCATGCTTGCTTATGTATCTGTCAACTCACAAAATTTTACAACAAACAACAGTATTCAAAATTCAGTAACTAGGTGTGTACAATAGAGCAATTTACGCTTCAACAGTTTGCGACCTAAACAACTTAAGGTCATCACCAGCAACAACTCCTTTGCTATATTCTTTTTTTTTGCATAATAACTTCATTTTCTGAGCAACTAAGTCACCTTCTAAAACATCTATTTTATTATTTGGTACAATAACAGGAAATCCACAAGAACAGAAAATCCACCCCTGCACTGTTTGCAACAGTTAGTACAAATTGTTTCATTGGATTTTAAGTCTTTGTTACTTTACATATTCTTGAATAAATAAACAGTTAATAAATGCTGGCACCATCTACAACATGTAGTTTTATCATCGTTTTATGAACAACCAAAAATCAATATAAAATTTCATTCGAATGTTAAGTTGCAATTTTCTACATATGTGTTTTCTTGCGTAACTACTATGACACACCTATATAGGTAGCCAATAAATTTATTCGCATTTACTATGTGGCGGCTCATAAATTTCTATACACCCTGTATAAAGTAACATATTTATTTTTATATACATATTCACTTCATATTTTCATCAATTCTGCACTCATACTTCTGCACACACTGTATAAGTCAAAATATTTCTTTCTTATGTCAATTTTTAGGGCTATTAAACATTCCTACTAACCTGACCTGTCTTCAGTGGTACTCTGCTCCGATAATTTTGCTTTAAATCGGCATTTCCATGATTAGATTGGATTGTTAATATAAATATTAACTCCAAAACATAAGTTCAGTGAATGCTGTTTAAATATTTATTTTTTACAGCGTTATCATGAAAACATTCTTAAAACTGATGTTTATTTTATTATTGTATAAACTACTTCAGTTCGCCTCTCGCTTCGAACTATAAGAATAATAAGCATTTTCTGTTTGTATCATATTATCAAAAACCCTCTTAAAACAATCGTTCACAATTAGTATTAATTTGAGCCACGAAACGATCGCAGTGACAGTTTACCTATATTAGAAATTATAATTTTCATATGAATGAAAAGTTTAGGATGTTTTCAAATTCAAATAACAATTATTGCTAGAATCAAAACATCAATCTCTACTGATTTGGTAAAACCAAAACATTAACAACTGGTACGTTACTCAATGCAATGGCTTAATAAGGCCAGTTTTGAATTCAAAGATTCGCTTTGATCAAAGTTTACTATAGAACTCTAATTCACTGCAGTGTTTACAGAAACATCACGTACACTCGTGGTCGTTATCAAATTTCTAGTACAGAACACATTCTTTAAATATGATTTATTTTTACAGTACAAATCTACCAATTATAAACATCTTTTCCGTTATTTACTTTGATATATTTATAAGTGATCGGTCTAATCGCATTGATAGACAGCACATAGACAGTCTTTAATAAATTGCAAAAGATTTCTTACTTAAAAATAGTTTCATGAAAACAACCCTGAAGGGGTGTGCTAATTCAAATGATCAAAATAATATTTATAAGAAATGTAAAATAATCCATTGGAACACTCTGGTTCGTTATAATGTCAATACAGGAATGAATATATTTTGCGTAAATCTATCCAGCAGACTTGCTACGTTTGTTTTACAAATATCTAATTAATAACAGTCATTGAATATTCTTATTTCAGGACCTTGACCTATGGTCTCAATTTGAAGGATTTTAGACAACAAGGTCACAAAAATTTGTCAACATTCATATCATTTAAGTCAACAGCCATTCATGTCATAACACATTTCTCGGCAACGTAAAAATCTATTATTTTTGGTATAACATTAAGTCGTGTAATCAAAACAACTGACACTATTAATGGATGCATTTTAGTTGCAAGGTAGTTATAGCATTCTCTGTTATTAAAGAGCATTATGTCTTGAAATCAATAAAACTCCAATTTGTTTATTATCAATTAATATGCTTTTAAAATATTACTGATTAGCAGTGATATTATTCTCAGTAAAATTGACATGCTTATAATTTGTACAAAGACTCATTTGTCTGTGGCACATGTGACAGAACATTGTAGTAAGTTATCTACGAGCATCACACTCCATAACTTCCAGGTAGACAAACTGATTATCTTTTTAATTATGATAACTCTAAGAAGTTGTTTGGCCCAGCTACAGATGTATGTAAAACCATTAATAGAATTTAACCGCTCATACGCACGTTAAATTCTGGAATTATATTTACGGTAACAAAAACATTACTTACGTCTGGGTTTTGTTTATCGACCAACCTTACAAATTGTGCAACCATAGCCAAACCTATTTAGGAAACGCTCGTGGATAAGGCAGTCATTGATGGGGTAGAAGAAATTACTGCTCCTCTTGCCTCTGCCATCCTAGCGTCCCTGCTTCTGCTACAAGGATGTAAACTCCTTCCTCTCTGACTGTGTCTCCGCCCATGGTTCTAACTACGCCGTCTGAAGCGATCATCTCGACGCTATCAGCTACCATCACGACGCTGCTGGCTGCATTTTCTTCCGACCAATTCAGCGTTGTTACAATCTTCCGACTTTGCTGTTCCTCACCGTGTCAAAGCTCTATCTTCTACCGGCAAATACTTCGCCCATGCACTCTCTGTTACCTCTTTATTACGTCACTGTTGCATATACTGGTTTTTTATTTACAAAGGCACTTTAAAACTCTTTTAAACACAAAAAGGCACATAGACTCTGATCCCACTTCTGAGATATAAGGAGATTAAATTAAACACTACAAATGAGGTAAACTGATATATAATAAATAGTAGATCAATCATTCATATACGATACATAGCGTGTTAACGTATTGACTCTATATTAGCGAATGAATCAGTCGTCTCCAATACACTTCCAAACCTCCAATGTTTATAGATGAATAGTGCCTATCCACTATCCAGCACTCATAAGCCAAACAAATGTGGCCTTCAAGCTGGCGGGCTGTGTTGAAGTGTGGAACGCCAATTCTATACCGCTTACAAAACAATGTTTTAATTTCCTATAGTGTTAGGATTACTAAGAAAAATACAGTTAATTAACTTTTTAAAATTCACAAGTTTTATTATCTAGATTGTTCGGAACAATTACTGGACAATTTAAAAGCATTCAATACAACGCTAGACTAACTTATAACAAAAAACCCAGTCAGCATCGGGACATTCAATGTTTATAGTTTAATATATCGGAGATTGTTTTATAAACACACTGGGGACCTAACGCAAGGTTAGGAATAATGTTCCTTTAAAAATCTCTGACAATGTGAGAAATTTTAGTAATGTTTTGTTTATTGATCGCAGTGAAGAATGTACATACAGGTATTCCTTAAAAGTTATGTTGGACCACTGCCTGAGTCTTGAAAATATGTTGCACAGTATATGTCGATTCTTTAGACCCATTAAAACTTACCATCTATACTTTTCAATGATTTTATTGGAATTTATTATTACTCTTAAGGTCACTGTATATCTCATCACAGAATAATAAAGTTTCTGATGTTTTGGGTGCCGAGTTTAGGAGGAATAAGAGACATATATACATATAAAAGTGCGATGAAATAAAATTAATGATGTCTTGTTTGTTAATTGTTACAATTTAAATGTTCCTCAAATGAAATATTGAAAAACGTTTACATGTCTTTGTTGGCGATGCAATGTCTCATTTTATCAGTTATTTGACATGGATGCTAAAATGATGCATAAACAAGAGTAAACATTTTTGTGAGTAAATTTTGTTAATATTTTGTTAATCCTTGATAATACCCAGGTGAGACGGGATAATATTTCCGTTATTTGATGGGTCACGTGCAGTTCAGTTACTGGATGTTTAGGATTATTTGTCTTTGTGGAAAACATAAGAATATGGGGCTCTTAAAAACTGTCACATACAAAGAAATAAGAGGCCAGTTGCAAAATTTCTTTTTCAATTTGTCGTCGATAGTGGGAAATTAGAGGCCAAATTTCAAAGAAAACACCAAATTTTCTCAATTGTCGACTGTAAATTTTTGTTACAATGTAGAAAAAAGAAAATTTTACCTAACCATATTGTAAAAACATCAAAATGTATACAAAGTTATTCAACGCATCAGAATCCGTTTATAAACAGATTTAAAAAGATATTATGTAATTTTCAAACTCAGCTTTTAAATACCGAAATTAGTTACATTGGAAAGCAAAATCCTTAAAAATCAACTTACAATTAACTAAAGAACAAGTAAGATCTAATGTTTCTTCACAAATATTTGATTCGTACAACCGTAACCAAAATAATGTTTATAGAGACCTATATTATAGAACAGGAAAGAGACAAATGAAAAAATTAGAAAAACTTATTGAAACACAAAAACGTACACCTACAAATTTTTGTAATGAAAAGTGGTTCATTAATTTAACTAGATACCAGTTTTCTCCTAATATAGAGTATCTTATAAGTTTAGGCAATAAATTTAATATACCTTACACTGGAAAAACATTTCCAATGAAACAAATTTTAATTGATGTAGAGTTTATAATTAGCAATTTAGAAGATGAAAACACTAAAATAGAAATAAAGTAGTCAACATAATGACCAACTATAAGAGAAAAAAATTGGGTTCAAACAATAATGTGTTGACAATAAATGTGATTTTGTCAAAGATTGTCTTGAAGCAAAAAGTTTTCTAAAAACACATGAAGATATTATAATAACACAGGCAGATAAAGGTAATATCACTGTTGCATTGGAAAGATCTGATTATGATAGTAAAGCTATAGTAATACTTGGTGACTCTAACACATATAAAAAACTTAATAAAGGTCCTACAAAAACAGTACAGAATAAGAATAATAAATTGATAGACCAAATTTTTAAAAGAGGCTTAATAGAAAAATCTGTTGAAAAATTCTTAAAATGTTCTAATGGTATATTTCCAAAAATGTACTTTTTACCCAAAATTCATAAAGACAATGTACCTCTTAGACCCATAGTAAGTTTTATTGGTTCACCTACTTATAATCTGACAAAATATCTTGCTAATTTGTTGAACTATATTTTTAAAAAGGATGAAAAATATGTAAAAAACTCCTTTGAGTTTGTAGAATCTGTTAAAAATCAAACAATATTCGATGATTATGTATTATTATCATTAGATGTGCAGTCATTATTTACAAACATACCTGTTGATTTAGTTATAAAATTAATTTCACAAAAATGGAATCTAATTGAACCATACACAAAATTAACATTGCATTCCTTTCTAGAATTATTCAATTTTTGCATTGACAGTAATTATTTTAATTTTAATCACGAATTTTATTCACAAACTTATGGTCTCGGAATGGGAAATTGTTTATCACCTGTATGCGCAGATATTGTGATGCAGGAGGTACAGGACAAATGTCTTGAAAAACTAGATTTTACCCCTTTGTTTTTTAAAAGGTATGTAAATGACATTATTACGTCTGTGCACAAAAATAATGTGTCCACTTTGTTAGGAACATTCAATGGGTTCCATGAAAGAATAATTTTTACAATAGAATTGGAGGAAGAAAATAGGATATCATTTTTGGATGTATTACTGATAAAAGAAAATAATAAAATAAAAACAAATTGGTATCAGAAACCTACTTACTCTGAACGACTTTTAAACTATTACTCGGCACATCCGCTATCAATGAAAATTAATATCATAAATAATTTGAAACATAGAGCTCTTAGTTTATCTCACGAGGATTATCACATACAGAACATCAATTACATAAGGGAAATACTAATAAAAAATAATTATCCTCTTAGCTTATTTAATAAAATAATAAATAATCCTAATGTAAAAACAAATAATGACTGTGCCAGGGACACCTTAAAAAAGTTTTTCAAAATCCCTTATGTAAAAGGTCTCAGAGAGAAGTTGGCAAAAGTCTTTAGAAACGAAGAAAATATCAAGGTAGTACCAAAAATGAAAATACTTTAAAAAAATATGTGTATACTAATCTTAAAACAAAAACACCAGCCGAACTTCCATGAAATGTTGTTTATAAGATACCTTGCAAAGATTGTGATAGGATTTATACAGGCAAACTGGTAGATATTTAAGAACATAAAAGAGACTGTATGAATATATTAAATCCAACAAAGACAAAAAAAAGTAACAATACTGCACTTGCCGAACACTGTTATAGTAGTTTACATCATTTTGATTATGATTCAACTAATATTATCGGCAAACAAAATAATATAAAAAAACGGTTATTAGATGAAATGATATGCATAAAAAAGAAAAACACTCGGTAAATAAAAGATCGGATATTGAAACCCTCAGTAGAACATATTTTAACCTTATAGGGGAGATAAAAAGGTAATGTTTGTAAATTTCTTGTATGGTTTTTGTTCACCCTTAGTCGCGTAGGTACGACAAGATAACTTTAATTTGATTTATATTTTAATACATGTTCATCATATATCTGTACGTTATTTTCTACTTATGTCTATACTGTCCAAGATTGTTATATGACATACTATGTACAACGAGACTCGGAAAACAAAGTGAAGCACTTACATCTGTAATGTGAGTAACATATAAACAATATACGTAGATTTAATTTTTAATATTTTTTTTGGCATGTTATACACAGGTTGTTGTTTGTTACATTTATCGTTCTTTCGCCATATTTTATTATTTTAATATTCATTATATAAAAACATTTTGTTTATATGTATACTTGTTTTGTTGTTTTGTTTGTTTTGTTACTTATGTATACTTGTACTTGTGCGTACAATGCTGTCAATAAAATTGATATTATTATATAATTTTAATACTTTTGTTTTTAAATTTGTGACATATAATAATTGTTAGTGTGTGTGTAAATGTGGTTTCTTTTTCATGTTTATATAGATATTGTTGTAATGTTTTAAACACACTTTTTTAATATTTTAATGTTAAGTTGGTTATTTATAAATTGCGATGTAATTTTGAATTTATTAAATTTTATAGTGTCCTGAGGATGTCACGATAAGTGACGAAACGTCGACAATTGAGAAAATTTGGTGTTTTCTTTGAAATTTGGCCTCTAATTTCCCACTATCGACAACAAATTGAGCAAAAATAAGGCTGCTAATCATCATTAGTTCTTTTTCAATGTTGGTATATAATAGTTGCTGCCTGCCTAAATTTCCAAGACTTGGAAATTGCACGATACTCGACTCACCGGCGAACGTTATAATTAGTGTGACACCGTACATCGTGAAATGAGCATATTGAGGCATGTGCGAACGAGTATGAATCTCTTCCGTATGAGACAGACCTTAAGTCAGAATGGTCGAGCATTTGTCAAAAATATAACTCGTGTTAAAAATGTAATAAAGATGACTCTCAATAAGGCTTTTTGGGCCTTTAAAGTTGCTTTTGCTTTAATACGAAACTACAACTGAGTTACTTTGTATGTGTGTAGCTTATGACGACGTCAGCGTCGCAGAACCTGATGGCACTGTCTAAGCTGAAACGAAAATTTGTATGTGTGTAGCTTTTGACGACGTCAGCGTCGCAGAATCTGATGGCACTGTCTAAGCTGAAATGAAAATTTGTATGAGTGACTTATGACGACGTCAGCGTCGTAGAACCTGATGGCACTGTCTGTGCATGAAAAAAAATTTGAATGTATCGCTAATATTTGTGTGTGTCTGTGTATGGCTTTGGACGACGTCAGTGTCGTAGAATCTGATGGAACTGTCGAAGCTGAAACGAAAATTTGTATGTGGATAGCTTTTGACGACGTCAGCGTCGCAGAACCTGATGGCACTGTCTAAGCTGAAAAGAAAATTTGTATGTGTGTAGCTTTTGACGACGTCAGCGTCGCAGAACCTGATGGCACTGTCGGAGCTGAAACAAAAATTTGTATGTGTATAGCTTTTGACGACGTCAGCGTCGCAGAACCTGATGGCATTGTCGGAGCTGAAACGAAAATTTGTATGTGTGTAGCTTATGACGACGTCAGCGTCGCAGAACCTGATGGCACTGTCTAAGCTGAAATAAAAATTTGTATGAGTGGCTTATGACGACGTCAGCGTCGTAGAACCTGATGGCACTGTCTGTGCATGAAAAAAATTTTGATTGTATCGCTAATATTTGTGTGTGTCTGTGTATGGCTTTGGACGACGTCAGTGTCGTAGAATCTGATGAAACGTGTTGAAATGACAGCGTAGCGACTCTGCACGTCTCCGTATATCAGTTTAATAAGCAGTTTTTGAGACAAGTTATTATTTATCAAGTGTATATTGTAAATTAAGTTAATATCATTCGAAAGTTCAAAATGACTAAAAAGACAAAATATGATAACATTCCAAGCAAAGATACTGAAAGTGAAGATATTACATTACGAATTACAAACTTGGAAACCCATTTTTCCAAGGATACTTTTAAGGGTCTTATGCATAATTTGAAAACTGGAGGTAGCCAGACCGGTACTAACATTGAACAATTGATAAATAGTTTTGGTAAATTTGAAGAACACATATTAGTTGAATTGGAATCCCTAAAATCGCAGGTTAGTGAAAAGTTTATCCATTTTTCCTCTAATGTGGATATTAGCCTACAACATGCTCATAAGAATAAATTGTTGATTTATGGTATCAATGAAAAGGCTAAAGAGGATTTATTTAGTGTGGTCATTAATTTATTTAATGACAAATTTAATAAACAAATTGATAAAAAAGACCTGGCTGACTGTTATCGTTTGGGTAAAAAAGTTAAAGATAAAAATCGACCTGTCGTTGTCGAGTTTTTGCGTTTATGGGAAAGAAACGAAATATTCTATGATAAGGCGACATTGAAAGGATCAAGACTGGTTATAGCTGAACTTCTTACTGCCCAACGTTACAAATTATACAGGGAGGTCCGTAGTAAATTCCAAAATAACTGCTGGTCCAAAAATGAAGTAATTGTTTTTATTAAGGACAATAAAAAATATTTTGTCAATAGTCATGCTGAATACGTAAAAATTGTTGCATTAATTTGTTTTTTTTAGGATATTATGTAGATACATATTGTACTTAGATTAAGTCTCAAATCATATGTATTATTTTGCAATTTAAGATTACTAATATTGTCAAATTTTATTGTTTATACAATATTATAAATATATACCTATATATATACAGGGTGTCCAGAAACTCTCCTGACAAACGAAGACCGGAGATTCCTCAGATAATTTTAAGACAATTTAACCCAATTCACCTAGTCCGAAAATGCTTCCTAAGGGAACTAGAGCTCTTTGAAGATGGCGCCTTGTAAATAGTTTTGTTTAAATACCTCCAGAACGCTTCTATTTAGAAAAACAAAAACTGGTATGCTTGTTTAGCCTTCAGAGATGAATCGATTCCATCAATTGCGAATTTCTAGTACCGGTCATAGGCGTGCGTTTTGGGTAGGTCAACGGTTATTTTAACGCATAACTTTTTTGTCTTTAACTTTTAAGCATTTGTGACACTAGATTATTAAATTTTCAGGTATTCTAGTACTAAAAGGTACTCTTACTTTAAGTCATTAGAATACACCGTTTTCTAGAAAAATGGATTTGAACATTTTTCGTTAATAATCTAGTGTCACAAATGCTTAAAAGTTAAAGACAAAAAAGTTATGCGTTAAAATAACCGTTGACCTACCCAAAACGGACGCCTATGACCGGTACTAGAAATTCGCAATTGATGGAATCGATTCATCTCTGAAGGCTAAACAAGCATACCAGTTTTTGTGTTTCTAAGTAGAAGCGTTCTGGAGGTAGTTAAACAAAACTATTTACAAGGCGCTATCTTCAAAGAGCTCTAGTTCCCTTAGGAAGCATTTTCGGACTAGGTGAATTGGATTAAATTGTCTCTAAATGATCTGAGGAATCTCTGGTCTTCGTTTGTCAGGAGAGTTTCTGGACACCCTGTATATATACAGGGTGTCCGGAAAAGACGTGTACAACGGAAGACCACAGACTCCTGGGTTCAAATTAAGCCGATTTAGCCCAATTTACTTATTTCCAAAATTGCTTCGTTTAGCCGCTAGAGAGCGCCAAAGTTTGCGAAAAATTTTTGTTTATTCCGAATATCTCGAAAACGACTTGATCGATTTTAACCATTTTTGGGCTACTCAGTTATAAGTCTAACGGACACTTTTTGACGTTATTTAGAATCTTTTGCAGTTATTAGAAATGTAAGAAAAATCATGTATCATGAAAATATAAGCACATATTTTTTTAACCTCCTGTACAATTACTCTCAGTTTTTTTGTTAGTAGCTGACTTTATTTAGAAACTTTTTATACTCACAGAATTTTGAATAGATGAGTAGTTTAGGCAGAAAAAATATTTTCATATGTCAACAATATCAGCATTCGTTCTGCAACAAATAACGAAAATTCCAAAACTCTCATTTATATTTTATTTAATACAAGATAATAAAATATAACAAAAAAGAGTTATGATCACTTTACAATAAATGCTCAAAGTGACCACCGTTTTCTCTTATGCAACAAGTAATCCGTTTTACGAAGTTGTAGTGCAGCCTCTCCATGATTCCTGCATTACCTCGTAAAATATTAACTGCGTCTTGGATTCGCCTAAACAATTCCTCTTCATTATTAACTGCAGAGGCATATAC
Organism: Monochamus saltuarius; assembly: GCA_025584915.1. Lineage (NCBI taxonomy): Eukaryota > Metazoa > Arthropoda > Insecta > Coleoptera > Cerambycidae > Monochamus > Monochamus saltuarius. The sequence continues at coordinate 34,233,951 of CM046723.1, forward strand.
TTTAGTTTTTACTGCACCCCACAAAAAATCGCAAGGGGTTAAGTCTGGTACTCGAGGTGGCCATTTTATAGGAGCATCGTTTTCTCTTCCGATCCACCTGTTGGGATACAGATTATGTAAATATTGACGAACGGGTATTGTAAAATGGGGGGTGCACCATCGTGCATAAACCACATGTTACGACGAAGGAATAACGGCAAATCGTCCAATAAATTAGGTAATGCTTGCTGTAAAAAATTTAAATAGTTGATCCCATTCAATCGATGTGGAAGCACAACCGGGCCAATAATAAAGTTGTCGATAATTCCCGCCCACACGTTTACTCTGAATTCATATTGAAAATGTCTTATTTCAGTACAGTGTGGATTTTCATCAGCATAAACGTGTTTGTTGTGGTTATTAATGATGCCTGACCTAGTGAAACATGCTTCATCTGTAAATAAAATGTTTTTGCTGAAGTTGATATCATGGGCTCGATCTTGTATAAAATTACAAAATGCTAAACGTTTTTCGGGGTCAATGGGTAGCAATTCATGTACCGATTGAATGTGGTACGGATGTAGTAATTGCTCCTTCAAAACATCATGAACTATGGTTTTGGTATCCCTATTTCATGTCCAATGCGTCTTGCACTAATTTTTGGGTTCTCTTCTATCTTATCTAGGATTTGTTCCTCCACCTCTATAGTTTTCGTAGTACGTTGACGCCCTTGAGCCGCATTCATTTGGTGGAAGGAACCAAATTCGCGAAGTCGCCTTTCGATGTTGGCAAAAGTTTGATGATTTGGCACTCGTCGATGAGGGAATCTGTCCATGTAGACCCTAACACTTTTGCGGCCGTTACCTTGACAAAATCCATAAACCAAAAGCATATCTACTTGTTCGGAATATGTATACGTATCCATGATGAAATAATGAAAAATGAGAAAAATAAACAAACACAACAATAACGACAACAAATAAAGTAAGATCTAAAGTAACTAAGTAATTGAGCAAGAAGAATACACCGAGAGAATAATTTCAGTAGCTGATTAGATTTGACACACAACTGACACTTAAAATAACAGAGCCAACTTCTGGTACTTCATTGTTGCAGAACGAATGCTGATATTGTTGACATATGAAAATATTTTTTCTGCCTAAACTACTCATCTATTCAAAATTTTGTGAGTATAAAAAAAGTTTCTAAATAAAGTCAGCTACTAACAAAAAAAAAACTGAGAGTAATTGTACAGGAGGTTAAAAAATATGTGCTTATATTTGCATGATACATGATTTTTCTTACATTTCTAATAACTGCAAAAGATTCTAAATAACGTCAAAAAGTGTCGGTTAGACTTATAACTGCGTGGCCTAAAAATGGTTAAAATCGATCAAGTCGTTTTCGAGATATTCGGAATAAACAAAAATTTTTCGCAAACTTTGGCGCTCTCTAGCGGCTAAACGAAGCAATTTTGGAAATAAGTAAATTGGGCTAAATCGGCTTATTTTGAACCCAGGAGTCTGTGGTCTTCCGTTGTACACGTCTTTTCCGGATACCCTGTATATATATATATATCAGAAACCAGCATAGTCAGTGCGACGAAATTTGGTATACAGACACTAGATGGCGCGTAGAATCTGATGATAAAATCAATTCTTATACAGGGTGTTCCATTTTCCAAGAAATCGATTTAATTTTGATTTTTTGGTTGTTAGCCACGCTAAAACTTATGGTTAAAGTGAAATATACTTAATTATGAACACTTTTTGATAAATAAACATTCTTAACATAAAAAAACGCCTCAACTTACACAGAAGAAACTAACATCGCTAAACGTCAACACTATGAATTGTCATTGAATTGTCAAATATTAATGGCATAAAGTATTTTATTTTACAGAAATAACGCTAAATAATGTATTTAATGCAATTTACGTATGCACAATGGTGTTATTGAGACTTATCGATAAAAATTTAGACTTAAGTTGAACCTTATGGAGCATTGGGGTCGCCGTGTCGGTGCAATCTACCGCTACAGCTAGGGTTACAGTGTGAATATTGTAAAATATCTGTGGATATTTTTAAATTGTTCCATTATAATGTAATAAAACTTCAGTAAATTGTTTTTTTATGTTACTACAGTGTACATAATAATTAGGTACCCGTATTTTTATCACAAAATAATTTACAAAATTGTGTAAGTACCTAAAGAATATCTCTCTTTTCCAACTGCTGTAATTATTGATTACTTATTTAGCAACAACTAAATTCGAACAAAACGATTCCTAAAACTTTTTTTATTATAATGTGAACGTGTTTGTCGTTGAAAGTCAGATTGGAACCTACCCCAGCCCCACAAAAGAAATGTTACGAAAGCATAACCTAGAAATTATTGAGATTACTTCTGCTTGTGTCCACATATTTCAGCAGTTCAGCACTTTACTTATGTTCCTGATGAATAAAATATGTTTAAGAAGAACTCTACATCTGTAAAATAGTAAACAATGAACTACAATGTTTGTATTTCATATGATACAGAACTAAAATAAAGCAACTGGTTTTTGATAGGAAGAATCACCTGCAGACGTACTATACCCAGTAGGTACCTATTAAATAGTAATTTAAAGCTAGATAATAATTTGTAATTGTTGTTTTTATCTTTCAGTTATGTGTGAGTAGTGCCAGACTGCCACCAGAAAGAATAAGCGAAAAATATTATAGACATTTTCTTGGAAATAATTCAGAACATGGAATGATGGATAAGGATAATATTATAAAGAAGTCTCTAACTCACTTTGAAAAGTATTCTATAAGACATTAAATTCAGTTGTCTGTCCTGGGTTTTAAAATTTTTAAACGAATAAATTTAAGAAAAATAAACTAATTTCATAATTCTATGTACAGTATGAAAACATCTCGTTAGAATATCTTAAAAATGTTGAAAGCTAACTGTTGTTACAATATACACAACATAATGTAATAAGGTTGGTATCGAACAATGAAATGGCAAGATTTGTTTGTAATCGTACATGCATGACCATCCCTCAGATTGAACGTTGCTCTGTAATAGAAATTAGAATACAGAATAACTGTTTAATATCAAACCAGATGTAATAATGTAGATACTTAATGTAATTTTATTTTATTGTTAATAAATTAAAGTCTGTATTTGTTGTTTTTTATTCTACACAAATTATTAAACAAATGTTTAAGAAATAATGAATACTTAAAGATGAAGGGTCAAGTTAATCAATTTAGTCACTAATAAAAAAAATAAACCACTATGTAGGCAGGTAGGATTATTTTTTAATTGAAATTATGCTGGTAGATATAATAAAATATAAAAAATCACTCAGTAACATTTTTGAATATTTTGTCCTTGTAGAATACTGTTCGTAATGAATCATACTTACCTTATTTAAGAACTGAATTTTAATTCTTCAGTGAAATTTATGTTTTAGACATCTTAATTTTGTTATACAATTATTAAACACAAGTGGTATTTGCTGTAGTGTATAATAATACTTACTAACAATTTAATAAACTTTAATTTCCGTTATACTTGCATTATTTACATTTTTTATTTAGTTCACTAGTTAACTTACACATTCCATGCACTTTAATTTTATTAAATAATTAAACCAAGTACAGAAAGTTACGTATGTCCTTATTTATGGCAAAACGTAAAGTCTAATGTTTTCTAGCAAAATTTTCCTCGTCTCTCTCATCTATCTGTCGTACGAATAGAAACTAATCTTGGCATCTGGCTTCTTCAGTATCTTATCGAATCTTTTAATCAATGAATAACACAACTGTGTATGTCAACCTGTTTCCATAAGAGTACTTTGTTTTCCTGGTTCCTATCTATTGAAGATATGCTGGTGATAACACATAACATTTTTGTGGATATTTTTACGTTTGTTCTTTCTGTTCTACAAATATTGGAAAATACCTTCTCATCCCTGCTCTTGAAAGTAAGCCAGAAATTTCCCAATAACTTCTCCATCTGAAAGCAATTAAGTAAAAATAATTCTCGTATATGGGTAAATGAGCAGTTTCTTATAAATATAACCCTACAGTTCAAAAGGTCAAAAGCAATATGCAAGTTGCAATTACCTACAACATTGACATTCTTGCTTTGTACTTACCTCTTATAGTTTTCCTTAGGCAAGCTACCATTAATCGTTGGGTTGTACTTGACCTTAGACCTTATGTTATCTTTTATTGTATTAATGTATTTAATTTGTGTAGGAATAGGTCTCCAAATTCTACTCAGATTTGATAAATGTGGAATCGTTTTTGAAGCAGGTGAATTTTTATTTATGCTACTGGAACTGAAATATTCACTCAACCCATTAAATCATTATTTATGATTGTTTCTAGAGTTTAAAGCATTTCTACCACTTGTTGCCGGCACGTTATTATTATTTTTAATTCTAGGTTAAGCAACCACAAGTTTAGATTGTACATACATAGCTCGCAGCGCGCTTGCCCGCTTCAAGTCGAACCAAGGGAGAGGCTGTTCATAAATTCAGCTTTCTGATTTAGGGATCATCCCCTATTGCTTTTATGATTTCCCACAATATTATATTTTTTTCCAGCTGTTAATGTTTGCACGTAATTTATTAGTTTGAGAGTGATATGGTGAAAAATAATAATAATAATTCCCGATAAGAATTACTGTATCGTAAGGAAGATGCAATTAAAAAAACGGCAAATGTTTCACAATTTTCTGTGTTCTGGGTATTCATTACAGGCAAGGTTGCTCAAACTTCCATTTTCTTTTAATAAAACTGTACCATTATTGCAAATACATACACACATTCAATGTAGGTACCTCGTGGTATTACGTATTTATAATAAAATTTCTACAAAAATACTCAAACTTGCTTTGACAGTTTCTGTCACTTCACGTTTTGACGTCTATCCATGCGGTAGTTGCGTGTGTGTAAATTGGACTCATGGCTATTCTCATTTGGCATGAGAAAACAATGAAATTTGAGGACTCTTCATAGAAGTTTTTTTATGACAAGATAAAAAATTTTCGTGACTTTTTTATCAGAACGTGTTCATAATTAAAGATATTTCAATTTAAATACAAATTTTGCTGAGGTTCGCTACCAAAAAATCGAAATTAAATTCATTTTCTGCAAAACCGAACACCCTGTATAAAAACTAATGCCATCATCGAATTCTACGCGTCATATAGTGTCTGTATACCAAATTTCGTCACACTGGCTATGATGGTTTCTGAGATATTCGCACTGAAAGTCTTAGAGGGAACACCCGGTATATATGGGAGATCTGCATCTCGCGTGCGTGCAATTTATTTTCTTTCAATTTTTTCTTGCAGGTCTTCTTTTTTCACTATTTTGATAGTTTTTTTTAATTGTTTATATATTCTTTTTGTTTATACTTTTTATTTTGTAGATGGAGAAAAATATAACATTTGCTCACTTTAATATTAGATCCCTTTTACCAAAATTCCTTGATCTTAGGACTCATTTATTGGAAAGGAAATATGATGTTTTATGCTTAACAGAAACATGGTTAAATCATGGCATTCCTAATGATACTATATTAATTGATGATTATAATTTGGTGAGGAGAGATCGCTCTATTTGTAGGGGAGGAGGAGTTCTTGTATACATTAAGAGAAGTATTTCTTTCACTATTTATACCGTTAATAATAGTATAGAGCAACTATGGGTAAAAATTAAATTGAAAAAGAAGCAGTTTGCAATTGGGGTGGCTTATAGGCCATGGAATGTTCAAGTTGTTGATTTTCTTGAAATTCTGGAGCTCACATTTAGTCATATTGGCCATGATTGTGATAATATGTTTTGTATGGGAAATTTTAAAAATTATATCAATTACTTGAATCTTTTGGTTTATCTCAGATTGTTGATTCCCCTACACGTATTACTCTTAATTCGGTGTCCCTTATTGATCTTATTATAACATCTAATGAAAACATTGTTTCCTCTGTAAAAGTTATCTCATTGAACCACATGTCAGATCACGAATTAACAGCTTGTAACTTGGATATTCCTTGTGATACAAATCAACCTATATTTAAAAATATAAGAAATTTTAAAAGCTTGGACTTTGATCAATTTATGCTAGATCTTGGAAAAATTCCATTTCAGAGGATATTTGCCTTAAATAATATAGATGAAAAAATCGTTTTCTTTAATGAGAGTATATTGACATTATTTGATATCCATGCTCCATATAAAAATATTAGAATTACCAAATCCTACTCTCCATGGATCACTGAAAACATTAAACTGTTGATGTCAATTAGAGATAAAGACGTACTAAAAGTATTCCTCACTATGATTATTACAAGCAGTTAAGGAACTTTACAACTTTAGCATGTAAAAGAGAGAAGAAAGCATATCTTGAACAACGTCTAAGCGGAGGAGTGAATAATTTGTGGAAGGAGCTTAAGTTACTAAATATTGGAAATAAAAATGTAAATATTCCAGATCATTTAAATAATCCTGATGCCGTTAATGACTATTATATTAATAATATTCCTAACCTTCTCCCTGATCAAAATACTTTAGACCTTTACTTAAATAAACGTACCTCAAATATTGGTTTATTTAAATTTGAAACAGTAGATGTAGGAACTGTTCAGGATATTTTGTATAAAAGTAAATCTAATGCACAAGGTCATGATGGTATTAATCTAAAAATGCTTTTAATGTGTTGTCCAATCATACTGCCTTATTTAACACATATTATTAATGAATGTTTAGTGCTAGGTTTCTTCCCTGAATGTTGGAAAGAAGCAGTAGTTAAACCGTTACCTAAGATTAGCTCTCCCCTTCAATATAAAGATCTTCGTCCCATTAGTATCCTACCAACTGTTTCTAAAATTTTAGAGCGTATTGTAGATCGACAGCTAAGATTCCATATTTCAAATTTTTCCTTACTCTCCAACATACAGTCAGGTTTTAGACCACATCACAGTTGTGAAACTACCTTGTTAAATATAACAGATGACATATTTTGTAAGCTTGATTTGAATAATGCCACAATTTTAGTGTTAATAGACTTTTCCAAAGCATTTGATACTTTAAATCATAAGTTGCTTTTAGCTATTCTTAAATCAATAAATTTAGATCCTCTTTCTCTAAACTTTTTTGAAAGTTATTTAATGAACAGAAGTCAGAGAGTGAAAATAGCTTCACAGGTTTCCAACCCTCTCATGGTATCTAAAGGTGTTCCGCAAGGTTCAATAATTGGCCCACTTCTGTTTTCGTTATATACTAGTGAATTTCCAAAAGCTGTTAAGGACTGTAATATCCATTTATATGCAGATGACACTCAAATTTACCACTCATTCGACTTATCACAATTTCGCCAAGCAGAATTGTCCTTAAATAATGACCTTAATAACTTGCTTCAAATTTCAAAACATCATGCTCTCCATATTAATCCTACTAAAACTGTAGCTATCGTATTTATGCCGCGTAAATTTAAGCAAAATATTAGTGATCTTATTAAGCTAAATTTGGATAATCAGGATATTACATTTTGTAACGAGGTTAAGAATCTTGGGATTATTATCGATTCATCGCTCAGATTTAAAGCCCATGTTAAGAAATGCATTCGTTTGGCATATTTCAATCTTAAAATGATTTATAACTGTCGACATTATTTAAACAGGAAAGCTAAAATTGTTCTGACTTAATCCTTAGTATTATCTAGATTTAATTTTGGGGACACCATTTATGGCTCTTGTATTTGCTCTGATGACATCAGGCGTATTCAAGTTGTTCAAAATGCCTGTATGAGGCTCATTTATGGAATAAGAAAATTTGAACATATTTCCCATAAATTGAAGGAGTTGGCTCAATATGTCAAATAGACGGTTATCGCATTCTGCTTCCCTATATCATAAAATTATAACTTACAAAGAACCTATTTACCTTTACTCTAAAATAACTTATAGGACTGATGTACACAATATAAACATAAGGTCTAAAGGTAGGTTGACACCACCTAAACATAGAACTCAACAATTTAAATGTTTCTTTTCTTATCAAATTACTAAAATTTACAACTCCCTTCCCTCATTCTTAAAAAAAATATCAGTTACTCGTTTTAAGTTTAAATTTAAACACGATCTCTTTTCCAGACAATAAAATAGTCACTCTTTTTGTAGTTACCTTTGACTATGTATTTATTATTCTCCATCTACTCTCTGTACCTTATTAAATTCATGTTTATTAATTTATTACACATTTATTAATTTATTATTTATTAATTAGCTTATTAATTTGCTGTCATTATTTTAGTTGTAATGTAATATTATAAATATTGGCTTAAGATGAAAAACAGCGAACTTTCCCTTGTCTGAGCGATACCTAGTATAAATTTAAGATTATGATTGTAAACATGTCAGCGTCGCAAAACCTGACGGAGTTTAAACACGTTGGTATATACCGTAGAGAACTGTATATTAGAGATTTTAAATGTTTTAAAAGTAGTAATGTAAATTTCTAAGGAATTGTCTCACCACTTTGGTATATTATCAGACGGAATTGGAGACTTGAGAGCACAAGGTTTTGTTAAATAAATAGTAGCCCTCTGTAGAATGGCTTGTGACTCTGAACGAAAAAATATCTTGTAGAATTACGAGAGGAGGTGCAATTTAACTTTGATCACTTATTTGTTCCACGATTGATGCTACTGTGTACTCTGATATCGTTGGAAGTAACCTAGATTACGATATTCCGATAGTAATGACTATGATTTGTTGTAAAAACTTAAAAAGGTATCGACGTCAAATAGTTTGACTTGTTATCTGCTTTTATTATTTTAGAACTCATTAAAACAATAAACAGTAAGTACCTATGTCAAAAATTGTGACGAACCTGTAGACCCTAAGGACATCAGAATTTCAGAATCTGGTGGAGCATTCTAGTACAGGTAACGAATTTAACATACATGTTTAATCAGGACAGTATACCTGCTGAAGTAACTAATCAGTAATGATGAACGTAAAATTGGTATTGGTATGAACACAATGTGTTCTGATCAATTATCTGACGGAATTGCAATACTGTAAATCTTGACTGTGATTTAAGTAAACTAAGAAATATGTAACTGAATCAGTTTGTGGTAGGTGAAGCTCGTAAGACGAAATGACTGGTCATTGAATGGCGATTTCTTAGTTTGGCCAAATCACCAATGTGGCTTGTGTGTACCTAATTTAAAAAGAAAAGTAGTAAAAGTTTACATTTGCTTAGTCCCTTTATACGCTAACTAGTTGTATTTAGACGAGAATGTTATTTCACTTGTGAAATTCAAATTACGTATTACTAAAGTTGTATGATTTGCTGTACTGTTTGATTAAGAAAAAATAACTTCGAGAGCGAAGTTCCTGTCAGGTTGGCCGTGTTAGATATATCAATCGTATCGGCCTGGTGTTTATAAACATTATTGGGCTATGTCGTCACCAATCCCAAGCCGCCTCCTGTCAGCGGGGATTCATGATTCGACTCGGAACATGAGCGCTGCCTGGATTGAAAGGCCGCTGGTTATTTTGTAATTAGTGAAATAATTGTAATCACATATAATTAATATTCGGGTAATACATGTGTAACGGTAGTGTTACTCAGTGAGTTGTATTTACTAGTCAAATCAGTAAATATACAAGTGTTTATTTGTAATGTTTAACTTTTGATGATTTATTAATGTAAATCTCGAGCTTAGGGGCAATTTATTACCCCTAAATCTAACAATATACATTTTTTTCCTGTACACATGTATCACGTTTATTTTGGAAATAAAATTACTTACTTACTTACTTATTATTCACAATACTGTTTAAACAAGTATGTATTCGCGTCACTAATTTATAATGAGCCAACGATAACAGTAATTAAAAAACATTTAGTAGATAATTATTGAATAGAGCTTTGTCTGTGGAATTGTTCATTAGCATACCTAGATGTTTGGTATCAGAGAACATACATATGACTTCATTGATAGGAATTGTAGGAGATTTGATTTATATTAGCTTAAATACCTTTCTAATACAGTATAAAATAAGTTTCGGCGTCTTTTGAAATGTGTTATATTTTATATCGATGAGATGTACTATACCTTCGGACATTAAGTTGATCCACTGCCTGCAGTTATAAGAATAAGCATATAATGTATCACTTATATTCCATGGGAAAATTTTACCTCCAAGTATTATCATGTAATGATCAGTGGTAACAGCAGAATGGAAATATCTTGGTGAAGGCTACAGAAACGAAAAATAAATGTTAAAATGCTGTAAGTAGTTAAACAGTGCCGGTTCTAATCCACTCTGATAACCTGTCCATCCAGAGTTGGGAGTAGGTGCGCGAGCAGCAGCCGTAGTGATGATGTCTACCAAGGTCATTTCTGAAGTTCTTGGAGGCCGTATCCATCGCCAATGATCAGACGGTCTTAGTGGTCATCTCCGAAGAAGAATAGGTGTGGGAGGGCGTATCATAGAGTAAGAAAAAAAGATAGCAGGGGTAGTATGCCAGAGGTGGTGATGTCAGAGGGAGGAGGGGGGGAGGATGCATGATTCGAAAATGGAGTACGTGAGAATGATTAGGATGGCGTATTTGAAGAAGAGTAAGCCTGGGGGTGTATCCGAGTAGGAAAAAAAGAGGGCGCCTGCTTAGTCTGGTGGTGCTGCATGATTCAAGTATAGAGGTGCGCGGCGATAACCTGGAAGTCGACTCTAAAGAAGAGTAGACGTGTATCAGATTTAAAAAAAAGATGGCTGCCTGTGGGGAGAGTGGTGGTGACGTTAGAGGGGTGGAGATTCCGATGAAAATAAGAGGAATCAATCGAGAATGTCTGACAGTTTCTGAGAGGTTTTCAGCAAAAAAATGTTTTTCCATAATTTTTTTACCTAAAAGTTAATTTATTTCGTAAACAGCTGAGAATATCGAAAAAATAAAACAATCATACCCAATACAAGACAGCCTAGTCTGGATAGCGGTATCTCTGTCGAACACAAAAGATCCCAACACCGTAGACCCAAATAAAAATATTATTTACACCCCCCACTATACTTACCTCTAGCATTTAGATACTTTAATTCCCATTTGTACCGCTTGAATTGTATAATGGTATAGTGCGAAATATTTTAGAGGGTGGTTGCTGAAGTTATTTTGTCAAAAAAGTTCATATAAACGTAGGTCGAAATATGCTTCGTTTCCGAGACAGTGTTTAAATTTAATTTTTTTATTTTTATTAATTATTTCAAAGAGTTTTAAAGATATTGACTAGAAATTTGAAACACGCTGTGGAGGGATAAATGTGCATTTTTTGGGGTGATCCGAATATATCTACTTGTACCAGTGACGTTCGTGCGAGAATGCCAAAACCTTTTTTAATAAAAAAAATAGTACACCACAGACTTTTTTCCCGTTTTAATATTTTTTTAGAAATCCGTCATCAATTCTGAATGAAATTGGTCTCTTCAATTTTTTTAGTAGGATGCACCGTTTTGGAAGAAAAAAATAAAACATATTATTGCAAGTTCTGTATTTCTATTGATACATTGCTGTCAATATTTCTAAATAAAATACAACCATCTCGTCAAAATGCCAAATTAGCATTTTTTAAATATTTGTTTGCTACAAAATTAATGTCAATAAGTGAATAATTTTTGTGTCTTCAAAAAAAAAATGGAAAATTTTACAAATGAGAATGAATTTTGAGCATGGTCGAAGTAATGAAAATGCTCTGCAAGCTCAACGACTGTATGCTGAGTTGTATCAAGAACGCAGGATACCTCATCACACAATATTTGCTCGCCTTCACCAACGTTTGCGCGAAAATGGTACATTTATAAAACGAACTTCTAACTGTGAGTGTCCTCGAGAAGTACGAACTGTGCAACTAGAAGAAGCAGTTCTCGATATAGTTTCGGAGTCACCTGAAACTAGCACTCGAAATATTGTCAACACATATTGAACGTAAGCAACTTCACCGTATTTAAAATTCTAAAAGAGCAGCAATTGTATTCGCTTCATATTCAACACGTACAGGCGCTACTACTTTGAGACTTTTAGCGTTTCTAGTTGTTTACCAATGTATTCTTTATGTAACCGCTCAAAATCCTAATTTTTTAAATGGCGTTTAATGTTTACTGACAAGACAAGTTTTAGTTTTTATTCATGTACGTCGTCACTTAGATACCAAGTCGTTGGATAGGTAGGGGAGGTACGCAACAATGACCAGCTCGCTCTTCGGATTTAAATTCTTTGATTTTTGCATTTGATGTTTTCTCAAGTTATTAGTTTACTCCAATCCTGTCGAAAATGTTGAAGATCTGAGAAATCGAATTACAGCCGGCTGTGAGATAATAAGAAATACAGTAGGACTATTTCAGCGAATACGACAGTCAATGTGAGACGAAGCGTTGACTCTTGTATCATTTGTGAGGGAGGTCATTTTCAACATCTGTTATAGGTTTGCGACTATTAAAAAAATATGTATTATTGTTGTTTTGTGTTATTGTTTTGGTTTAATGTTTCTGTATTAGATAACAAAATTTTTTGAAATATTCAAGAAAAAAAAAGAGAAGAATTTTTTTACCCACATTTATATCAACTTTTTATTTTCAATGTTTAATTGCATTTTTACTTTGACCATAATACCAGTAAAAGAGACCTTTAAATAAAAGATTAACAAAACCAACAATAAAATATGTTTTATTTTTTTACTCAAAAACGGTGCATCCTACGAAAAAAATTGAAGATACCAATTTCATTTAGAATTGATTTTTTTTTTAAATATCAAAACAGGAAAAAGCCACTGGCGTACTATTTTTTTATTAAAAAAGATTGTGGCATTCTCGCACGAACGTCAGTGGTACAAGTAGAAATATTCGGATCACCCCAAAAAAACGCACATTTATCGCTCCAATAAAACTAAAATTAAATAATTAATAAAAATAAATAAAAAATTTAAATTTAAACACACTGTATCTCCTAAACAAAGTATATTTCGACCTATATGAACTTTTAATCACAAAATAACTTCGCAACCATCCCCTAAAATGGTTAGCCTTTATTTACAAACACCCTGTATATGGCGCTGATGTTTAGATTGCAATATGGTATGTTTATATTACTATCATCTATGATCAGAAGGTCTTCACCGAAAAGGATAATAATAACGATAATGATAACGATAACAATAATAATAAGTGTGATGCTGACGTCAGAGATATGAGAGGGTGCTGAAGGCTGGATGGGTCTGTGACCCATCGATAGCACGTATTAACAGGTTTAGGATAAGCAGATGGTCGCCGGCATCCGCCAAAGGAATTGAATAAACAAATAATATTTATTTTGGAACTGATAGCATATACGCTTCTAACAAACGCAATTTTATTCCATATTTAAATAGTACTCATATACACTAGTGGATAACAAACTTATTCAGATCTTATGTAGATAAAACTAAATTATATTAAAAATATTTATTTTAAATATATAAAGTATAGTACGTATTGTATTCAATATTATTTAGTAAAGCCTTGACTGTATAAATCATGATATTTTGCTGGAAAAGGTATTTAGATATGGTATACGTGGTAATGTATACATAAGGTTTCAGTCATATCTTGACCATCGATATCAGACAGTCTCTGTTCATTCTAATTATGTTGCTCGATCTGAGAAAACATTACGATGGGGGTTACTCAAGGGTCTATGCTTGATCCACAATTATTTTTATTATATGTCAAGGATTTATACAAAGTAATAAAAAAATTGTTCTAACTTGCTGGCAATTTACGCAGATGGTACTAATGTATTATTTAAAGCTGCTAACGTTTTGAATATTGAAGTGGCTGCTGACTTAATATTTAAAAACCTGGCACTGTGGCTAGAGAAAAAGAAATTGGTTTTGAATGATTTTTAGATCAAAATTATGTAATGTATCTTTACATGAGGGAATAACGATAGCAAATTATTATATACAATTTCTTCAATCAACAAAAATTCCTGGGCATGTATTAACAAATTAATTATCTGTCAAAAAATTCCCTACATCTTGATAAGGTTTTAAATCACTTTCTAAACAAAGTAGCCAATATGTTTTTCTCTCATTTTATTATGCAAGCTTTTATTCTCATTTACGTTACGGTATTATGTCCTGGGGATTATGTAAATCTATTAATAGGGTATTCGTTATACAAAAATATGTTATTTGCATTCTTACAAATTTGGGGTATAGAGATTCTTGTAGAGAAGCTTTCTAAAATCTTAAAGTTCTCACTGTTACTGGTGTATATATTTTTGGAATAGTTTATTTTGTTTTTCGTCATTTAAATTTGTTCACAAAAAGTAACTTAAGCCATTTGTATTACACGCGTCAACATATTTTATGTTCTGAACGCCATTATCGTCATTATATCAAAAAGGAGCTTACTTTAATGGCTGCTGCCTATACAAAAAATCTTGATGTTTTTAATAAATATAATTGAGAATTCAAACTAAAAATTGTATTGACTACGACTATAATAGATTTATTCAGCTTACTTAAAATAATATTAATAATAATTAGAAACATTTTTGGAAATATATTAATTCTAAGAGAAAAACCACATACATTCCAAACGTTATGTACTTCAATCACCGCTCACTACAATCCAGTCTCGATATATGTAATGCTTTTGCAGATTTTTTTTCTTCAGTTTATACTGTCCCTGATAATAGACCTCCTGCATTTACTAGTAACTATCAATGCTTAAACACACTGTCTTACATTAATATTAATTCTGACATGGTTTTCAATAAATTGATAAATCTTAAAGAAAGTTTTAATATGGGCCCAGTTGGAATTCCACCATACTTTTTAAAACTTTGTAGTCCATCTCTAGCTTGGCCATTGTCAATACTATTCCAAATTTCAATTAATACGGGCTATTTTCCAGATGTATGGAAATCTAGTTACATATTCCCGTTGTTTAAATCTGGCGATAAATCTGACATTTGTAACTATAGGCCAATTTGTTGTCTTAGTTCAGCGGGAAAAGTATTTGAATCCATAGTGGCTGATTTTCTAGGTTTAAATTTTAATGGCATAATTTCACCCTATCAACATGTGTTTCCTCCGGTCGGAGCACAGAAACTAATATATTACTTTTTGTAACTACATTGTTGAAAGTATTGAAGATGGTTACCAAGTTGATGCAATATATACTGATTTTCGTAAAGCGTTCGATCGAGTTAACCATAAATTATTGTTAAGTATATTGGAATCATACGGGTTAATCGGGAATTTATTATGAATGAAATGTTATTTATTAAATAGAACTCAAACAGTCAAAATTAAAGAATTTTCTTCACGCGAAATAAAAGTAACTTCTGGTGTTCCTCAAGGTAGTCACCTGGGACCAATTCTGTTTTCTATTTTTATTAATGATCTCTCTTGCAATTTAAAATCATGCAGATATTTAATGTTTGCAGATGACTTAAAATTATTTCTATATGTTAAGGATTCTAAGGATAGTGATGCAATTCAAAGTGATTTAAATTTATTAGTTAAGTGATGCGAATCCCATGATATGCAGTTAACCATAGTAAATGTAAAGTCATTACATTTACTCGTAGAAAAAATATTTATGTGACTGATTACTTTATTGAAAACATTCAACTAGAAAGAGTAAAGGCAGTGAAAGATTTAGGTGTAAAATTTGATTGTGAACTTAAATTCACCCTTCACATTGAGGATATTTTGAGCATTTTATACTCCATAAACTGAATATTAATAAATATTATATAATCAAAGGTTGCAACTACTAAGTACTCAATCTCTAAAATATAGAAGACATTGTTCCTATTTAATATTTGCCCATAAGCTCTTTAATAATAAAATAACTTGTAGTGAATTACTTTCATTATTTAATATAAGAGTTCAGAACTATACCACCAGAATAGATGATTTTTTCTATATACGTCAATCTCGTACAAATGTTGGATTATATTATTCTCCTATAAATGAAGTTAGTAAGGCGGTTAATGCGTTGAGGCATCGTGGAGTCAACTTACTAAATTTATGTGAAGCAAATTAATTTGTACTTACGATATAGAAATTATATTTAAGTTATTTATATTGATTATAATATTATTTAATTTATTGTAAATGTTGAATTTATTTTTTAGAACAACTGTTATCTTTATTTTCGATTCTATCATTTGGGTTAATCCTGTAGATGCAAAATAAGAATTAAATAAATAAATAAACAACTTTCTGCCAATAGAAATTCGTAATATAAAAAATATTAATACTTTAAAAAACGAAATAGTTTATTTTGTTTTTCGTCATTTAAATTTGTTCACAAAAAGTAACTCAAGCCATTTATATTACACGCGCCATAAACATATTTTATGTTCTGATATCAAAAAGGAGCTTTAATGGCTGCTGCTTATACAAACTTCTGCCAATCGAAATTCGTAATATAAACAATATTAATAGTTTAAAAAACGAGTTAAAGAATATCTTGTTAAAATCCGCCCCTACAGTATAAATGACTATTTACAGGGTAATGCAATGTAATAATTTATTGCTTTAGTTATATATTCATATTTTTTGTCTATTTACTGTTTTTATTTTCCATTCAGAATCTTGTATTTGCATTTTGTAATTATTTGTTGTTTATATTTTACCTGTTCTTTGACTTGTTTTCTGTGTGTATGCATAAGGAAATAAAGTTTATTATTATTATTTGTCTCTTACGTAGGGTATGATATATACCTTACAGTAAATTATATAAATTAAGCAGCGATATATGAAACATATCTATATATCAATGATAAAGATTTGTTTTTGGTTTAAGAACATTGAGGGAAAATATTATAATATACCTTTATTAAGTAAGATATACAAAATGTTTTTCTACATAGTATGTAGAGGATAGATAAAAAAGAATGGTGTATAAACCAATGAAGAGAAAAAACCTATACAGTCACATATAAAGAAGATTGATTGATGGCTCTCATTTAAGTATGACTCACACTAACTAAATTCTGATGACGTCATCACTTTCTCTTGGAATTTATATATAGGAAAAAAAATACTATTTGGTCACTTCTTTCTTCAGTTCAGTAAGTCAGCAGAATTCCTTAGGTATGATCACACCATTTCCTAAGAACTTTGTCTGAGTTTTTAAACTAATCGTAACACGTCGTAAAGCTTATTAGGTGAAATAATATTCAGATTTAATGAACAAGTTAAAGATTAATTATTATAAAATATTTCGCAAACATGTAAATGATTTCGGGGTGCATTTATAGTTCAAATTGGAGCAAGAACAAAATGAATTATAATATGCTCTCTCCCCTTCAACCAATCGGAAAGTGGGAACCTGGAAATGAATAATAAATAAAATACTTATCAGATATATAGATATTCTGTCTTGAAGATGGTAGAGCAGTCCTGTCAGAATATTTAATACAAATTAAGTTCTCAGAAGCAGAATTAAAGAAGTACAATTTGGAGATAAAAATTGATTCTTAAGCCTGACATGTATATATTGTAAGCAGTACCTATATATGTAATAACTGATTTTTTGCAGTGCTTTTTATTTGTCTCTTTCATTTATTTATTTCGACAGATGTAATCCAACAGGCAATTCAATGCCCAATAACAGGATTACAAAAAAAAAAATTGTGGTAAGTATTTACATTAAATCTAAAGAAACAGTGAGTACAATTAACACTAATGTAGTAAAGAATTTATTTAAATTTGATAATGATGAATTAAAAAGATCTAGATGAATAAAGTAATCATTATAATTCTTCTGTAACATACGTATTGGAGAATTACTTGCATAATTAGTCCGACACAATGAAATATATAAAAGATTAGCATATCTAGAAAAATGTGAATGGTGATTAAAACTTTGACTGAGAATATAAGGAGAATCCGCAATATTGGTAAGTAATTTGTACAAAAATATAACTGAACAAATTATTCTCCTAGAGACTAATTTTTTTAAACGATAGTGCGACAATCTGACATATTGTTCATAATATAAATTTCTATTAAATCTATAATTAAGCACATCAATAATTTTTTTCTGAACATTTTCAAGTCGATCTATGTATTTATAATATAACGGGCTCCATAAAAGACTACCATATTCTAATTTACTGCTAACTAATGCATTATAATACATATAAAATAATAATTGAAGAAGGGTTAGTGAAATGCTTTGTATTGCGTAATATAAAACCTAGAGTTCTCATAGCTTTTTGTGCTATTGAGTCAACATGATAAAGATAATTGACATCTAAAATTATACTAAGGTCCTTAACTTCACGAACGACTTTCAAAGTATGACCGTCAATGGTGTAATTGTAAGCAATATTACGTTCTTTTCTGGAAAATGTTATATTATGGCATTTATTAATATTAAGGAAAAGTTTATGAGATTTGCAATATTCATTTAATCTGGACAGAACTTTCTCGAGTTAAATGCAGTCATCCACAGATTGAACCATCATTGACAATTTAAGATCATCAGCAAATAAATTATAATTTGCATAATTGAAGCAGGAACCAATGTCATTTATAAAAAGAAAAAAAAAAGAAGAGGTCCCAGGTGAGAACCTTGTGGTATTCCAGAGGTAATACTATGGTACTCAGAAAAGTAATTATTCAATCTGACATATTGGCTTCTGTTAGTGATATAAGACTTCAGCCAATGAAGCAGTTTCCGATGAATATCGAAATTTTCAAGTTTAATTAATAATGTCGGATTATGTACTTTGTCAAACGCTTTTGAAAAGTTGGTATACATAGCGTCCACCTGAATTTTATTGTCCATAGCTTCAAGAGTCGTTTGTAAAAAAGGCATTAAATTAGTAATAATAGATCTGCCCCGAAGAAAGCCATGTTGATTATCATTAATTAAATGCTTAATTTAAAAAAAGTTCCTTAGTAACTATCGATTCAAAAATTTTACCAAATACACAAAGTAAAGAAATGGGACGATAGTTGCTGACTTCTAAGGATCCACTTTTAAAAACAGGAATTACTACTGCTCTTTTCTAAGGAAAACAACGAGAAGCTAAGGATTTGTTGAATATAATGAACAACGGCAAAATTAGAGACTATTTACAAGATTATTCAAATATAGGAGGAATGTCATCCAGACCAGCACTTTTATTAATGTCAAGTCGGTCAAATTCCTGCTCTATTTCTTCAACAGATATATTGTTACGGAAGCTCACCTACCTTTTTAGTTTGTTAATTATGTTCCTGTTTGCGTTCGAATTTATAATTTTTGTAATACCTTTATTTTGACGTTTTCCGGAATATTCCAGGCTATATTCTATTTGTTTCTCGACACGTTCTCGAGATCGCAGAAACTCCGAGAATTTTAGAAATCTATATAAGCGGATCAATTCCGACGTCAGAGTCAGTTTATATTGAGCAGCCAAACGCGAGTGACAAACGTCAAAGTAAAGCGTTGACAGTTGTGAAATTGGTTTGAAGGATATTTCTTATCGTATTATCAAGAGTGACAATAAAGATTATACTCAAGTCAAGAATTCAGACGTCTTACGTCATACGAACAAATGAATAATTCAGTATATTTTTATCAAAATATTTATGAAACTACAACTGATAGTACTAAAACTATACACTACACTAAAAGTTTGCATTATGTATTGCACTAAATTGCAAAAAACAGTTGTTTTTAACACGAACAAATATCGAAAATTACGTTGACAATAAAAACAAATGTGTAACGTCAGCCGTGACGTAAGACGTCTGAATTCTTGACTTGAGTATATTTGTCTATGTGACGTGTTTCAACGATAACCTAATTAAGAGGTTACATTGGTGTCAGAAATGTGACGTTTGGAGTAGACAAGTGAATGCCAGTGACGAGATCTAGAGCAACAGAAATGGAGGAAACATTGAAACAGTTAATGGGAATGATGAAAGATATGAAGGAAGACTTGAGAAGAGAAATGAAAAACAGTCAAGAGGAAATGAAGAACAGTTTAGAGAAATGAAAAATTATCAAGAAGTAAATAATAAAAAGTTAGAAGAAGTAATTAAGATCAATCTCTAAGAGTTTGAGGAAACCGTTGAAGAAGAAATTAATCTATTGAGGAATGAAGTGCAAGATAAAGTTCAGGTCGTAGAAGAAAGTGTTAGTAAATTACAGAGTAAAGTCGTCAAAGTCCAAGTCATAGAAGAAAGCCTAATTAAGTTAGAATATAAAGTAACAAATTTACGGTCACAATGGTCCGCAAGGAGATTGTTAAGGCTGACAACAGTTGCCATTTCATCTGCAAGGATTAAACCACCCACATTTGATGGAAAGGTGTCATGGAGCACTTACCTTAAACAATTTGAAGCAGCTGCCTTGGCAAATAACTGGTCAGAAGAAGAAAAGGCTACATCACTAATAGTGGCCCTACGAGGTGAAGCCATGGAGATATTACGAACGCTAGCCGAGGATAAACAAAACGACTATCAAACGAAGAGTGCTTTTGAAATGAGGTATGGCGATGCTCATCTACAACACGTCTATCAAGCACAATTAAAACGCCGAAGACAACGCTTCGAAGAAAATCTGCAGCAATTTGAGGCAGATATAGCACGTATGGTGAAGCTAGCCTACCCCACTGCACCTACAGAATTCCAAGAACAGTTAGCAATAAGTAGCTTCATTGATGGCCTGCGAGATTCTGAGATTGGTCAAGCGTTAAGGTTGGCCAGGCATAAAAATATATCTGAAGCTTTGGCCCAGGCGCTAGAAATTGAAGCCGCACAACAGGCTTCCCGAAGTAGTCAAGGCAGAATAAGGCAACTAAGATTTAGGAGAGTAGAACAGCGTGAAGCCGAAGAGGATGACGAAGGACTAATGAAGAGCTTAAGACTATTTCTAGACAATTATCACAAAGAAAAAGTCTGTACCGATTCTATTGTATATAGGAGAAGATCCATCAAGTGTTGGAATTGTGGAGTTGAAGGGCATCTTAGGAATCGATGCCCTAAGAATACATCTAGTCAGGACCAGGAAAACGCCAACTAGTCAGCTTTGAGGGGCGAAAGCTGGCTATTTGGTACCAAGCCCCACCAACTATTAAGATCAAGGTAACCCGTCTGCAAAATAATGGAACGAGTTTGGTAGTACCAGGGCGTATATGCGGACGGGATTGTGAAATGGTCCTAGCAGGTTCAGAACTAGTAATTGACGCTATTTGTAGCAGTCCTTCGGCAGTTGAAGAAACTGTAATTGTTGAACCAGAACCAGAGAGCAGCCTCTATAGGAAGGGCATATTAACCGGAAAGACATTAACATACATGAAAAACAATTTGGTATTTGTGAGAATGCTAAATCTAAAGGACTACCCACAACACATCAAGAAAGGCAAACCTTTGGGAATTTGTCAAACAGTTGCATCGGTGTTCAGCAATATGGAATCATCAACAGCACCTCGAAATATTCAAGAACTACCCGAAGTTCTGCAGAGCCTTTTTAACCGATTCAAGTCCCCATTACGAGCCGATGAAATCCAAAAATTGGAAGATTCATTGAGGTGCAATCAAGATGTATTCTCATTGACAGAAGATGAAGTCGGAAGGACTGATCTTGTGCAGAACCGTAAAAATACCGGCGACTCCGCTCCAATTAAACAAGCTCCACGACGTATTCCTTTAACGAAGCAGGAAGAGGTATCGTCAATGCTGAGAGGCATGCAGTAGCAGGGAGTTATCGGACCATCCCAGAGTCCATGGACTTCGCCGGTTGTTTTGGTAAAGAAGAAGGATGGCTCTATCAGATTTTGCGTCGACTTTAGTAGATTAAATAATGTCACTAAAAAGAACAGTTATCCGTTGCCAAGGATAGACGACACCCTGGATGCACTGTCTGGATCCCAATGGTTTTCAACATTGGACCTGAAGAGTGGCTATTGGCAAGTGCAGCTTCACCCAAAGGATAAAGAGAACACAGCTTTTTTCATTGGGACAGGGGGGCAGGACAACGTTATGCACTTTGGCCTCTGCAACGCACCAGCCACCTTTGAAAGACTTATGGAAACGATTCTGCAGGGAATGACCTGGGAGACTTGTCTCGTTTGTCTTGATGACATAATAATACTTGGAAAAAAACTTTGAAAATCATTTGAAGAATGTCCAAGAGGTTTTTTAAAAGTTGAGACAGGCCCGACTAAAGTTAAGTCCTAAGAAGGGCATGCTCTTTCAAAAAGAAGTCAAGTATTTAGGTCACATTATTTCCTCTGAGGGAGTGAAGACTGACCCAGAGAAAACTAAAACCATCTGAAAATGGCCAGTGCCCATCGACAAACATGAATTAACAAGTTTCCTGGGACTTTGTACTTACTATTGCAAGTTTGTGAAAAATTTCGCTGAGATTGCAAAACCTTTACATCGACTCACAGAAAACAATCATCCATTTACCTGGACGGGGCAATGTCAACAAGCTTTTCAAAAATTAAAAGAAGCTTTGTATTCTTCTCCGATTCTGTCATATCCCAAGCCTGGGAAGACATTCATCTTGAACACAGATGCTAGTAATACTGAAATTGGAGGAATATTATCACAAATTGAAGACGGGCACGAAAAAGTGATTACCTATTTTAGCAAGGTCCTCTCTACGCAAGAAATGAACTACTGCGTAACCAGAAGAGAGTTGCTTGCCATAGTTAAAACGATGGAGCATTTTCATAAGTATTTCTATGGTCAGCCGTTCGTGAGGGCCGATCATGCTTCTTTGAAGTGGTTACTGCAGTTCAGGAATCCGGAAGGGCAAGTGACAAGATGGCTTCAACGGTTGCAGGAGTACGACTTCAAAATTGAACACCGGAAAGGATCTAACCATCGGAATGCTGATGCCCTATCGAGAAGACCATGCCCTCCAAACTGTAAGCACTGTCTGCGACAAGAAACTAGAGAAGAAGATGAATTTCTTTGCCGAAGAATTAACATCCAGGGCCCAGATGATTGGGATAATAAAATCATCGCTAAAGAACAGCTAAAGAACAAAGTGAAGACCCGGATTTTGGACCAATTTTCCAATGGAAGATAAAAAACATGGAGAGACCCACCTGGCAGGATATTTCTGATAAATCACCGTCTCTAAAAAGGTACTGGGCGCTATGGAGTTATTTAGCCATTGAGAACGGTCTATTAAAAAGAGTCTGGGGAGTTCCGACGGCAAAGAAAAGATTTATCAAACAGTACTTCCTCAGCAAAGAATTCCAGAAGTTCTTCAAGCACTGTACAGTGGAGTCGGTGGTGGGCACTTTGGAATAAACAAAACTTTGAATAAAGTTAGAGAACAATTCTACTGGCTTGGCAGTCGGTCCGATGTGGAAGAATGGTGCCGACGTTGTGATATCTGCGCCTCTAGTAAGGGACCCAGGACTCGAAGCCGAGGACAGACGAAGCAGTACAATGTTGGAGCTCCATTCGAGAGAATAGCTATTGACATAGCTGGACCATTTCTTCGTAGCAGCAGTGGAAATCGTTATATTTTGGTAGTGATGGACTACTTCAGTAAGTGGCCAGAAATATATCCCTTAGCTAATCAAGAAGCAGCCACCGTAGCTGAAGCTTTATTCGAAAATTGGTAATGCTTTATGGGGTGCCCAGAGATCCATTCCGACCAAGGACGAAATTTCGAGTCTGAAGTGTTTCAGAACGTTTGTGAGCTGCTAGGCATTCTCGAAACCAGAACTACACCTCTTCACCCGAAATCAGATGGAATGGTGGAAAGATTCAATCGCACCATCGAGAATTTCCTGAGAACGACCGTCAACGCAAAACAGACCAACTGGGATATCTGCCTTCCTTCATTTTTACTGGCTTACCGAGCAGCAATTCATGAGACCACGGGTAAAACACCAGCAAACGTGATTTTCGGCACAGAATTGCGGCTACCCATAGATCTAATTATGAATCGACTGCAACACGAGGAAAACTTGGATGATTATCTCAGCCATCTGAAAGATCGAAGAAATGTGGTACATGAAGAAGTACGAGAGAAGCTAAAAATAGAAAGCGACAGAATGAAGACCAGATACGACTTGCGTGCCAACAGCAGCGGGTTTCAAAAGCTTGAGAAAGTGTGGCTGTATAACCCAAAAAGAAGCAAGGGTAAATCTCCGAAGCTGCAGAAATCGTGGGAAGGTCCTTATACCGTAGTGTCACGATTGAATGACGTAGTCTACATGATCCAGAGGAATCCCCAAGCCAAGACAAAGATTGTCCACATCGATCGTTTGACACCTTATCAAGAAGGCCATGCGGACAATGGAGTAACTTGATCGGGACGATCAGTTCTAAGAGGGGGGCAATGTTACGGAAGCTCACCTACCTTTTTAGTTTGTTAATTATGTTCCTGTTTGCGTTAGAATTTATAATTTTTATAATACCTTTATTTTGACGTTTTCCGGAATATTCCAGTCTATATTCTATTTGTTTCTCGACACGTTCTCGAGATCGCAGAAACTTCGAGAACTCTAAAAATCTATATAAGCGGATCAATTCCGTCGTCACAGTCAGTTGATATTGAGCAGTCGAACGCGAATGACTGAAACGTCAAAGTAAAGCATTTGACAGTTGTGAATTTGTTGAAGGATATTGGGTTATGACCAATAGTTTACCTGATAAATGCTAAAAACAATTTAACCCCCTTTTCCAAGATGGCGGCCGAAGTTGGAGGGTTGTGACCCCACAAACTTCAAGTTAAGCTTTTTTTGACCCCCCCTCACATTTAAACAATAAAATTGCGTCCTTTAAAAAATGCAACCCCAAATGTAACTTTTCAATGGACTACTAATCAGAATTGACATCTGTTAACTGCAGCGTTTATTGGATCGGTTATTATTTTTTTTCTCGGAAAGTTGAAGGAATAAAGTATTGAAATTATATATTTTTGAATTCAGAAAGTTAAGCTTTACAAGAATCTGATAAAAAAATATAGGGGTTCTATTTAAAAAAATATCCGATGACGTCATCACGCGAAAACATATAGATGACGTCACTTTCAATAGGCCTACATGCTTCGATACTCTCAAAAGCCTCAGCACTTTTTTCTTCACTGGCTTATAGACTATACTTTTCTGTGCATCCTCTATATACACTGCAGAAAAACAACATCCTGTACGTCCAACCAGTTCCTACATATTTTGATACTACCAAAGCCTGAGTATTGTTTTCTCTTTACTCGCATAGTATAATACACCATACTTTTCTATGTAACCATCCGTCAGTCATTGCCGATAAACAACATCTTGTATATTTCACTTAATAAGAGTATATTACCAAATTTCCTTCTAAATTCCTCAGCCAAAAAATCTTATCTTAAGACTTAAATTACCTACATTCATATATTTATAAGAGATGCTTAACTTATGTAACATCTGCGTATCTAAGTCATCCACTACATAAAAGATACATAAATTATGTGTTCTTTGACACGTATTTATCCTAATTTATTATATACATAGTATTTGATTAATATAAAATATGACTGTTCTCTGATACATCCTGTATCAGACAAGATCTAAATATATTGCAATATATATGTGTGCAATGAATTGTAATATTAGCACTGTTGCTAGAATTTTAAATCAGCGACCTGACCTTATTAGAAACGTTTCATAATAGCTACTGTAACATATACAAGGGGCAAATAAAAAGCAATGCATACAAATTTCAGTTATATGTATAGCTTACAATATTTACTTCTGAAGCTGAAGATTAATTTATTTTAGTAATAAGATGTGTATCTAAATTGTACTTCTTTAATTCTGCTATATCTTACGGGGAACATAAGTTTTTTAAAATATTCTGACACACATTTATTATATTATTAATTTCCAGGTAACATGCCGCAGCAATAGGGCATCTGCACGTGACGTCACGATTTTCAAGGTCGTTGTTTGGAGAATAAACAAAAGTATAACCTTATATTTATTCTAATTTATTATTAAATCTTTGAGTGTTATTTGTATTATAAAATACCTAATTATTGTATGGTAGTAAACTGTGGCAGTAATTCTGCAAGGGACAATGTTAGTTTCTTCAGAATTCGTTCTGAATTCGACAGACATAAACAATTTAACCAATTAGCATCTGAGAGGCGAAAGGCTTGGATGAATAGTTTAAAAAGAGCTGACCTTACAAAGTCCAAAATTAAATTTAGAAGAATATGTTCAAAACATAAGAGCAAAAATTATACTTTTGTTATATCTTAGGAAAACCTGCAAATTTGAACGAGCAAAATAATCCGGATTAGATCCCCACTGTGAATATGAGTTATACATCTGGTACTTCATCAAAAATATCAAGAAAAGATAGATATGAGAGGATAAAAAGGCGAAAAATATTAAATGAAGAAAAAGAGGTTTGAAACAATAAATCATATCAATTTTCCGTGGCTGTACAAACGCCACAGCAGCATATGTATTTGGTGGCAACCTATTTCAGGACTAAATTTTTATTTATTCTTATTCTGTAGATACCTACTTTTGGAAAACTTTTTTAAAGCATTCTTGCAGAATAAATACCATATCGAAGTACCATTTATAAGTTATAAATAAATATTTCTTTTGTAGGTAATTTAGATTATTCGAAATGAAAGTGTTATAGCATGTTGTATATGCATACCTATATACATAATATGCGTACATTTTCGGTGAGAAAAATGACTTATTTTCTAAGCCTTTAATATGCTTTAAGGGCGCCGTATTCTTGAAATAGTGTTTTGTACAAATACAAGTAATTTAAGAGTTGAATAATATAGAATTTAGCAAATAACAAGAATGTTATCTCATGCCACCTGCGAATATTTAAATGATGTACCGAAGTAAAATCAATACATAAATCCAGAAAACGATCTATCAAGCAAATTTTTAAGTACCTACTGAATTCTTTGAAAATACGTATTTTTTTAAATAAATGTAAGTATTGTTATAACATAAACTTACATAGTTCTGCATATAAGATTGTTCACTTTTGTTGATAAGTATCTGAAAATAATTGTTAAAATGTGGGGTTAGAATAGCGAAATAATGTGTGTCATACAAATGCTTTTTAAAAGTTATTATAATATTTGAGGAGAGTTTTAAACAGTAAAAGTGGATAAACAAAACATCAGTAATTTAATTTGTGATATTACTTTTACTCTACTTGTTTTATTTTTCGAGATTTCTGTACCTAAAAAACACCACAAATTTGATGTATGTGTATAAGCACTTTTATTATATAACAGATAATTTACAGTATTTGGATATAAAATTTTATGAAAATCTTCTTCATTATCAGATTGAATGTGTATGGATCTATTCTAATTTCACTTATTTTATGTCTATATCTATCAGCACTTTCAGCATCTATGACTTTCAGTGTCTAATGTATAATAATATTCACTATACATGATTATATAAATGAAGGAATATTATAGCCACAAAAAAAAACGAAAAATAATAACAACAATAAACTATAACCAGAACACAACCACTTAAGGTAACGTGAAAACGTATAATAAATTAATAGTAATAAATACATACGTTTGAGGTTATGATCGCTGTTTGTTTATCCTCCAAACCAGTAGCCACGCCTACTTTGATCACGTGCCGCATATGCTCTGTAGTCTTCTTTATAGTTTTTTAATATTAGTATAGTATAGTTTATTACTTATTCCTAATAGAGGGCGCTGTGTCACACTTGTTTTGAAGTAATTCTTTGAAGTTTTTAAATATTTTGTAATCATCTTATTATCTACTGTGAATTACTATCCTACTCCCCGATGTGTTAAAGGAGAGAGGACGTAATTATTTATTTCATTCATGCCATTTGTTATCTTATCTTATACTCTAACTTAAACCGAAATCTCTGTATTTGAGAAACAATATACAGGGTGAGTCAGTCATAATGTCATTAATTTTAACCACGTATTCGGGAGGCCTAATAAAGGCAGAAAATCGAAAAAAAAATTTTTTACTCGACCTTTAAAAAAATAAACAAATCACCCTATAAAAATCAGTAACACTACGCTCCTGGTACGCTACGATGGCGCACCCGACGAAATTCTAATGTCACAGACTTGCCGTATTAACCATGGATGCCACATTTACATACATAATATCATCTAACACATCAGCGTGTTATTCAAATTTACCTCCATTTAGCACTCTGCATTTCCCATTTCTTCCCTCAAATTTGTAGATCATGCCACACATTGGAGGGGAGATTTAGAGAATACAAGCAGTAGTTTGTTTATTTCGGTCTAACCTCACGTATTTGGCGTAAATTCACAACGCATAATTTTACAAATTCCGATTATGTGGAAATGGTAGTGTTATACGGAGAATGTTTACGAAATGCGACTGAATTTTATTAATAAAGTGCTATGGACGGATAAATGCAGTTATACTTATGTGGGCTGTAAACAGGTTAGTATCATACTACTTAAAAAACAATACATTTCTAGGCTAGATGTACGTAACTACAAATTTTACATTTGGTTATGTGTGCGGTTAATTGTACTTACGAGTAATACTAAAACTTCATATTTATTTGTAAAACGTAGTGAAAACGTAATATCAAAATTATTAAACTGTAATAGCCTAGCATTCGAAAACATTTATTTATTATCTACATTTGTTTTTATTAACAAATAAATCAATATTTAAGGAAAATTCATTCATGTATCTAGATTAAAAAAGTTAGTTTTACTCCTTGTCATTAAATAACAGTACAAAAACTAGGTAACTAGGTTATTGACCTAATAAGGTCAAGGTCAAGATTAATTCTCGATTAGCGGCGTGCCATTTCGGTCTTGGACAGTTTTCTGTCGACAACACGATGGTTTTTTATTAAGTACTTAGTTTTAAACACGAAACACTTTTCAGCTTCTCAATAATTTACCCATTGGGTATAGGTTTTTTATGTAATGTACGTAAATGGTTTATTACTCAGTTTATTATTAGACACGTTGGAGTTTTGTTGCAATCATAACAGCTACATTTGCTCAAAGAAAAATCGACACGCGAGTGTACGGGTATCGTTTGATTGGGCCGTATTTTCTACCGGAAAACCTGAGTGGACCGCGTTACTTGCAATTTTTAATAGAATTATTTGATTATTATTATTTGATTTTATTGGATATTAACATTTTAAATTATTATTGGCTGAAGTTGAACTGAGCAAGAAAAAATGATATTCTAAAATAGTCAGTGCAACCGTTTATTTGTGATGTCTAAAACCTAGGTGGGTAGGTACTATATCGAAAAATATTACAACTTGACAACTTGCATCAGGTCGACATCGAGTTGAATTGTGTACTGTAACCGACCAAGGCTGTGAGCTGTCAGTGACAGTCTGAAAAGGGGGTTTAAATAATCACGTATTCGCATTATACTCATTATTCCCTATCTCCTCTTAAAATTAATGACATTATGAGTGACTCACCCTGTATACGGATCGGTCAGTGGTCGTGGGTCGGTCAGTGGTCGTGGATCGGTCAGTGGTCGCGCGGTTTAAGACGTCAGTACTTGAATCGAGGTGACTAGATCGATGTGGGTTCGACCCCCGCACTCGGTAGACCGTATATAAGCTATATTCGTGGAGAGGATTGGCACCCTCTCTGCGGGTATGGTAGAGTGGAAGAATGTTGGCTTGGGTCAATGTGAGAGATTGATACCGGTTATCGTTTGACTACCCCCCTAATTAATGAGGTTTTCCAGGTTTCCCTCATTCCTGCACTGAATGGTGGTTAGGGCCTACCAACGTAATAATAATATGCCGCCCCCTCTCCCGCACTAGTCTTCGACTACTGGGCTAATCTTCGTGATTAGTATGAGAGGTAGATATATATATATAGAGCAGGAAGGGTAGTCTTGACTGACTAGTTAATAAAGAAACCAGAGATGTATTTGGGATTGCAGTCAACAGTGCTAAGGGCTAATACAAGAAGAACACTCTGTGTTGTTGTCAAGCTTTCGGAAATGTTTATTTCCTTTCTCAAGACATCTACAGATTTGGAAAGTGAGGATCTTGATAGTGAATTGTATTTTGCCGCTTGCGTGCGTCAAGCATCAAGCAGTGTTTGCCAGGTGGGAAAAATTCAGTGCATGAGAATAATTTCAAAGAAGCATGAGGTTTGGAGAAAAAAGCATGAGATCGCTTAATTTATCATAAAACACCTCTTGACACAGCTTAATTTTTAATTACTTTTGTAATGCCATTTTTATTTCATTAAAAAGCATTATGTTTTGCTATTTTATCATAATATTACATTGTAAGTAGGTGATTACAGGTACTTACTTAAAAGTTATTAATCACGTAAACTTTCTAATTTATTTTATTGTTAGGCCGGGCGAACGTTGAGGCGCAATTGACGTGACGCAGGGTGACTCACGGGTCGTAAAATCTGTTGTTTCCAGAAAATGTAGGTACCCTTACGGAATAGAGTTAAGAATCACTGCAATACAGTGTGAATACAGCACACACACCGCATATCCGTAGACTGTCATACCCGTTTATGTATTCATTGCTAATTATTAAGAGAGTCTACAATAAAGGACATTTCAAGTACCCAAATATTGTAGATACCTACCTCTATCTATTCAATTTTGCCCTCGATTTTGCCTTTATTTCTCGTTAGGTCTTTGTTTTGGTAGATTTCAAAGAGTAATTTTAATAAATTTGAGATTTTGTAATCAAAATATGAGAGCATGAGATTTCCTCGGAATGCATGAGATCTGACAACACTGGCATCAGTTGACCGGACAGTTAGATTTGCAATGGCGAATTGACGTTGGCGATACGGAACCGATTACCGTAGTAGTGGGGAATGCTAGACCAATGCACGTCGCCGCCCCTCTTAAAGTTCGTACCTTCCCTGGGATGAAGTGGCAATTTCTACTTTCTCTGTAAAGATCTGCAATTTCCGAATCTGTATAAAAAATTGACATAAGCATTTTTATTTTATTATTGCTAAACATATTGTCAATTTTTTATAGATGTCTTGAGAAAGGAAATAAACATTTCCGAAAGCTTGACAACACAGAGTGTTCTTTTTGTATTAGCCCTTAGCACTGTTGACTGCAATCCCAAATACATCTCTGGTTTCTTTTATATATATATACTCCCGACAAGAATTCAGACGACTTACGTCATACGAACAAATGAACAATTCATTATATTTTCATCAAAATATTTAAGAAACTGCAACTGATAGTAATAAAACTATATACTACACTAAAAGTTTGCATCATATATTGCACTAAATTGCAAAAAAATATTGTTTTTAACGCGACCAAATATCTAAAATTACGTTGACAATAAAAACAAATGTGTAACGTCAGCCGTGACGTAAGACGTCTGAATTCTTGATTTGAGTATATATATTTGTTAGGGGAAACCGGGCACGAAAGTAACACGGGTTGGTTGTAACAGTAAGCCTATTGTATTTCTAAAAAGGTTTGTCTATGATATTATATCATCATACAGTCGGCAGTGAAATCTACATTAAATTATGTAATGGCTCGTTTAAAAACAAAAAAATAATAAGATACGTTATGCAGTGTGGTGCGCAAGAGGGGTGCGCGGGTGTTAGTGGGAGCTAGAGGTGGAGTGAGACGTGCGACGGGCTGGCTCGAGAACCGTTAAGGTACGGATTCGCTGGTGCGACTGCGGCTGCGACTGCGACTGCGACTGCGACTCGTCGCCAACCAATAGGTAGTCTAAATGCTGGAGTTGATGAGAACATTCAGACTGTCTATTGGTCGGCGACGAGTCGCAGTCGCAGTCGCAGTCGCAGCCGCAGTCACACCAGCGAATCCGTACCTTTAGTGGGGAACTAGCCGTGGTTAGGCGAGGATGTACGCCGTCCCTTACCCTATGTATTTAGTTATTAATATTGTTTTCTTATATGTAAAATATAACTGAAATATATAATTATTTATTATTAATTATATATATATATATACCAAACAATTGTTAATTATAACAGGGCTTCGGTCAATTTTGGGATAATTAATAAGTAAATTCTAGTTTACTATGCCGAGCTTTCGACAATGTTTATTGTCTTTTTCAAGGCTACAAGAGAATACAATAATTTAGTTTATACATCAATTACTAACAGTAATTAAATGTTTAATTTCAAAAATTGTTTTAAATTTAACTTAATAAAAAGATTACTTACTAGTAAGTTGAAGTTGACTATAAAATTTTACTGCTGGAGTGCATTTAGACATTATTTATAGTAATGAGTAGAGTTCAAATTGTTAACTTATTTACTACATGGTTCTTGTCTTACTGAAAATTCTTCCATTTGCTATTCAAACAATATGATGTTATCATGTTCAAAAGATTTCTTGTGGTGATTAATACACAGAAAAAAGTACATAAAAATAATAAGAAATTTGTACAGACAGCTCAAAATTGAAAATTTCATGATGTACCTAGTGTTACAAAAATTAAGTGCTAACTTAGGCATTAACAATTAAATTATTCAACAAATTATTTTTTAACAAAAGTATAGCTAATACCAAAAAATTATTACACTAATTATTAACCCAAAATACAACCGAACACACAATGAAAAATTCTTTTTAGTGTAACACTTTAACTAGTTGAAAAAACCAGTGAGTTATTTATATATCATCACTCAAAACATCATTAACAACTGCAATAATTTATTTTATAAAGATAAGTTTTCATTTAGATTAAAAAACCATATTAACTTGAATCTGAGTCACTAAAATTGTCTACAACAACATTATGATTATTAAATTCATGGGTAAGTACAAAAGAATATATAGAACTAAGATCACCAATGTCTACTCTTTTATTCATACAATTTTGATCCTTACTGACCTCAACCATTTCAAGAAACAACCGTTTAGTTATATTTTTTTCCCTATGTAAAACTCTTACATCATCAAAATTCATATGGTGTCCTGAATCTAAAACATGCTCTGATAATGCACAAGATCTTTTTTGAGTTCTACAATTTCAGTTTCCTAGTCGATACATGCAACAGTCTTGGACAGTTATAGATAAAATCATACATAGGCACACGAGACTGGGATAAAAATAATAATAATACATTTTATTTAGCATTGCTAGAAAAATACAAATAAATATCATACAAACATTTTTACAATTAATCAGTTTGAATCTTATAAAAACGTACAAGATTTTTCATAAATAACTTTATATTTACACTCTCTTTTATCTCCGCAGGAAGAGTATTGAAAAGACGTAAACCTTCATTGAACAAATATTTTGCAGTTTTCTGAACATCAATATTGTAATTGTCTCCTGATCTGATGGGATAGGTGTACAAATTGGACTGTTTTCATTCATCAATAAATCATTAAAGTAACTTGGTGCTGCACCATTTTCTGCCAAACATTTAACCACCCCAATTTTGATAACATATCTTTTATATGCGTTCTTTTATCACAACTTAATATTATTTGCATACATTTATTTTGTAGTAACGCAATTTATTTATCTCACTCTTCTTAGCTGACAGTAGCAGAGATGCACAGTAGGTAAAATGTGGTAATATAATTGTATTGAAAATGAGTGTTTTAGTTCAACGAGAAAGGTTTGCCGAAATTCTATAAAAATACCCTACTTTTTCCCCTATTTTTTTGTTCATATAACTTACATGACAATTAAATGATAACTCAAATAACTAATATTTAATTTGGTCTACCATGTCTATTTGACTGTCATTAATGGTAACATGAACACTTGCTTCATACAAATTTGTACAGTAATGTTTTGAACCTAACACCATACATTTAGTTTTCTTTGCATTCAACTTTAGTTTGTTTAGGCATAACCAGTTATATAAGATATTTAATTCTGAGTTCATTAAGTCTGTTACACCTTTAAAATTTGAACCAGAAACAGAAATAAGTGTATCATCTGCGAAAATGTTAACAAATGCGTTTTTCATGTATTGATACAAATCATTTACATAAACTAAGAATAACTGTGGTTCCAACACACTACCTTCAAGTACTCCATACACACTTTCTGCTTTTTGATAGGTTTCATCCTTAATTTTTGTTTTCTGCCTGCGGCTACTAAAAAAATCAGTGAACCAACTTATTACTGTACCTTCCACACCATATCTACTCAATGTTTGAATAAGCATTGTTCTGTCTATAGTTTCAAACGCTCTACGAAGATCAATAAATACACTTATAATGATATCGCCTTGACTTATAATTTTCCTCCACTTAGAACATATCAATTGAATAGCAGAGTCACAGAAGTGTTTCTTCCTAAACCCAGACTGGCCAACATACAATAAATTATTATTTAAAGATAGTCATTTAATTGCTCACACACTACAGTTTCAATAATTTTATCCACAATTAACAGCATATTTATCTGACGGTAATCATTTGCATTTTTTGAATTTTCAATCTTTGGTACGGGTATTATAGTACTCACTTTTAATTCTGAAGGCATTTTTCCTGTTTCTAGAGCAGTATTTACCAAATTCAAAAGAATATCATTCCAATTTACTACAGTTTTTTGGTTGCTTATTGAAGTTTTTAAAGTCTTCCACATTTTTTTAGAATCTCGTTTGTTCGAGTCTATTTTCTGATTGTAATAAGTCATTTTTGTTCTGCGTATGGTTGATATCACCTTGTTTCTTTTTTATTTATAGCTATTCCAATCTTCCACAGTTCTAGACAAACAAAACTTCTTGTATGCGTTATCTCTTTCTCTTATAATCTCTTTAACTTCTAAATTGAACCAAGGTTTTCCAGGATTAAAAACTTCTTTTGGGGGGCAAATTTATTTATGGCATTATTTATCTTATCAGTAGTAAGATATGCTCAGTCATTTTCTAACAGTCTCATTTTTATTTTATGTGTTTTCATCATTGATGTGTTCTTTTATATATAATCTCTTTTTCATAAATTTCATCATTTTCAATACATGTTCCTATTATCTCATGATCAGTAATCTTTGGAAAGTTTCTGCTCAACGATTTTAAATAATGACAATTTGTTACAATGAAATCAATTAATGTTGATGATGTTTCTGTTATCCTGGTATCATCTTTTCTTATTTGTTTATACCCATTTGACTCCATTATACCTTAAAATTTACGAGCATATGCATTATCATTAATTTTATAATTTATGCTAAAATCTCCTAAAATGATGACTTTATGGGAAATAAAAGTATTATCATTCAAAATATTGTCAAAGAAATCAAGAAAAGTGTTTATTTGCCCTGTTGGTGAATTATATACACATCCTCTATGTTTCCCTATTGACTACGGCATTTACAGATGAAAACCAATAATTATATGGACATTCCACTATTTTATTAATTTTATATGTAATGCCTCTTCCTACATAAATTAACGTTCCACCGGTATGCCTACTATTAGAATAACATACCTATAGCCGTAACCATCGATGTATAATCCATTTTCATCGATATTCGTGGTTAGGGTGTGTTAGGGTTTTCCATCATATATTAACTGTATCAACTCTTCTTTGTGCGTTGTAATGTTGTAAAGCCTTCTATATTTATACCAAGAATAACCCCATTTGCCTTATTCGCTCTAACATTGATTGGTTGCTACAAGTAAGATATTTTTGACTTATTCCGTTCAATATGTTTTTGATAAGATGGACAGTTTTTATCGAACACTGTATGTTTATAATCAATATGGGCTACTGATCATGTGCACATTTTCAATTTGTACACTCTTTTGTGCCAGCATTGCACTGTCCTTTTTCACAGCCTGAAGAATTGCATATGGGGCAAGTTTTGCTATTTGTACACTTTTCGATTTTATGTCCATAACGCCAACATTTAAAACACTTGAGAACACTTATATATTCATAGACTGCATATGACTTCCAACCAATAAATATTCGTCCTTTATTTATAACACTATGAAAAAAAATTTCTTCTACCTGTGCTATCACACTGTACTTATTTCTTCTTTCGGGTTTGTATTTATGTAATATTTTAATTTCTGTATCACTGTGAAAGTTTTGCATTTTTAAAGATCCCATAAAATCTTCATCATGTAATGCATTTTCTTCTACTACAACTATTTTAATTTTAAACTTCTTATTTACTGCCTCTATATAATATTTTGCACTTGAACTTTTAATACATCTAATGATTTTTTGTATTCACAGCTGATAATAATTAATAACACTACCTTTGTTTATTTCCTTAACATTTCTTATAGAAGCTGAGATATCACTTGGACATATTTTTTGTAACACTTCTTTTTTGTTTCTTTACTATCTTGGTTATTTATTGGTTTTATCATTAAATTATTACTTCCTAACGCCTCACTATATAACTTAATATCAGATGATTTGCTGGATTTTAACTTTTCATTTAACACATGTAAAATTTTCTCAGTATTTTCCAGGGTTGTAGAAAGTACATCATCTTTCCGTTCAATTTTAGTATTTATACTTGGAATACATGCATCACAAAACCAGTACAAGCTTCCATTTTCCATAATACTTTTATACAACTGTTCTTTTACTTTTACACAATGTAGATGATACTTATTTTTACAGTATTTACACGATATACTCTTTTTATTAACTATAAAATTATCTGTACACAGCGAGCATGGGCCTGCCATGGTTGCTGATACACTCCTAAACAACTAAACAGAGCAATATCAACATTCGAAATGGTTACTTAGAATATTTTATATATCTATCAAGGGTGAAGAAAAACCAACACAAGTTTTTAACTTAGTTTCTTATTATCCCTATTAAATTAAAATAACATTTGCTAAGTTTTGAGGCACAAAGTTTCTTAAAAGCACACAATGATAATAATAACGAGAGCAGATAAAGGTAACGCCCACCTATAATTTAACCAAATGTCTAGCTAAATTGTTAAATTATGTTTTAAAAAAAGATGAAAAATATGTAAAAAACTTTTGATTTTGTAATATCTATAAGAACTCAAACTATACCAGATGATTTATATATTATTATCACTAGATGTACAATCATTATTCACAAATAATAATAATAATATATCTACCCCTCATTCTAATCACGAGGATTAGCCCAGAAGTCGAAGACTTGTGCGGGAGAGGGGGCGGCATATTATTATTAAGCAGGCCGCATTTGCGCCCAGGAACGACTTACGTTGGTAGGCCCTAATCACCATTCAGTGCAGGAATGAGGGAAACCTGGAAAACCTCATTAATTAGGGGGGTAGTCAAATGTCAACCGGTATCAATCTCTCACATGGACCCAAGCCTTCCACCCTACCATACCCGCAGAAAAGGCAATATACCTATTGATTTAACCATTAAATTAATTAAACAAAAATGGAACTTAATAGAACCACATACTAAATTAACAGAACAGAGTTTTCTAGAATTATTCAACTTTTGTATAGATAGTAATTATTTTAACTTTAATAATCATATTTATGCACAGACTTACGGTCTAGGAATGGGCAATTGTCTTTCTCCCATATGTGCAGATATGTAGATGATATTATTACATGTACACATAAAGACAATGTGAACTTCTTATTGGATACATTCAATTATTTTCATGACAGGTTAACTTTCACAATAGAAATAGAAAAACACAACAAAATATCGTATTTAGATAGATTAAGAATAATAAATCAAATTAAAAGAAACTGGTACCACAAATCTGCTTACTCCGAGCGACTTCAAAATTATTATTCAGAGCCTCTTATATCTATGAAAATCAGTATTATAAACAATTTGAGACACAGAACTCTAAGTTTATCTCATGATGATTACCATCACCATAATATAAATTATACAGGTTTAACTATGACTAAGTACAAAAAATTTAACCACGTTCTCAGGGAGGCCTAAAAGACAATAAAAAAATTATTCCAGAATTTTAGCTCGATATTTAAAAAATGGGGAAAACCCCTTTTTTTCTACGGAAAGTCGGCGCCTATGATAAGAATCGACTGAGATGGCTTAGATTCATAGATAAAGCTTACATCTGTCAACAATGTCAACTACCATACGGTCGTCTTTTTGTAGCGTTTCTAAATGTAGAAACGACAAAAATTAACATTCTTATTAGTAATAATACCTAATAGATAGGTAACAGTTACTCCAGTTAGCTCCAGTATTTTGCATTCGTTTTTCATTATTTCGTTATAAACTGGTAAAACTACATATTCATTCATTACAGCCACTCACTACCGATAAAAGACACTTCCCGTAGGTACAATTACATAAAATGCCTATTTGTTATAACAAAATCGAACGAAAGGAATAGATAATAGACAAGTTTTAATGTAACCGCGGCAGTCTTGTCCCATAACCTAGAAAACCAAACCGCCGAACTATACAGGGTGTCTCATAATTAGCTGCCAACCCTGAACAGACCTATTCTATGATCAAAACCAAGTAAAAAAGTTCATATGAACATGGGTCCGGAAATGCTTCCTAAGGGCACAGGGACCCATTGAAGAGGGAGGAATGGAAATCATTTTTTTGCAATATCTCTCAATCGCGTTGTGATAAATGAATGAAATTTGGTATACACAGCTAAATTTTGATGAGCAATTTGATGGACTAATCCGTTTATTTCCACAAAATCCATTGGGGTGGGTACGCGGGGCCCTTGGTATTTTGCTTGTGTGTGTAACTTTTTCGTCTTTGACTTTTCAACAAATTGGATAGCAAATTCCGTTTTCCCGAACTGTTTTATGTTGAAAAGGTACTCTTGTTTCAAATCGTTATCTTTAACGGTTTCTGAGAAAATCGCTCTTGAATTAATCCCACTTTGGTCAATTTCATAGTAATTGAAACAAAATTATCAAGGTATTCTTATGTCAAAGTATTGTCAACCCGATTGCCAATTTAATAGTTCTAAGCGAAAAAAAATGGAAGAGTTTACGGGACAAGAGTTAGTTGATATGCAGCGGCAGTACGCGAGTACGGGAGAAGGTTCCCAAACCGAAGGCTGCCATCAAGGAGGACATTCCCTACGGTATTCCGCAACTTAGCTGCAACCGCCACTTTTCGAAAGGCACCGGGTCAAGGACGTCCCAGGATTAATAGGGAACCGGAGGTCCTTGACGCTATTGAACAACATCCTACGATTAGCATACGGAACATTTCAAGACAAATAAATGTTCCTCGGCCAACGGTACTACATATCTTAAATATTTTCTTAACAGAATTGATTAGATACTACTACTAACATTTCAGGTTGGAAGAATATTAAAGCGACAAGGTCTACATTCCTATCACTATCGACGTGTACATGGCTTAATACCAGAAGATTTTGCGCCACGTATACAATTTTCTCCCTGGATTTTGTCGCTGGACAACAAGCAAGCTTCCAAAATTTTGTGGTGTGACGAAGCTACTTTTACCCGAAATGGAAAACTAAATTTTCATAATTCTCATTATTGGCAAGAAGAGAACCCTCATGTTGTTCGGAGAACAAACTTCCAGCAACGGTTTTCCATAAATTTATGGGCGGAAATAATTCACGAATTCACGATTCACTCTGATTGGACCTATTGAAATTCCACAATGTCTCAATTCAAATCTTTATTTAAACTTACTTCAAGAAAATCTTCCCCAAATTCTCGATGATCTGCCCCTAAATTTACGACGTAACAGGTTTTTTCAACACAATGGAGCCCCGGTACATAGTGGTCGCAATGTTCTGAATTTCCTAAACGAAAATGTCGCTGGACGGCGGATAGAGGCACGGACCGGTAGCTTGGCCGTTGCGTTCTCCCGACCTAACCCCGCTGGACTTCTTTTTCTGGGGATATCTAAATCAAAAAGTTTACGCCACCGAAGTCGATACCCGTGAGGAATTGCTGCAGCGTATCAATGATGCAGCCAATGAAATTCGTCAAAACCGTTTTAGCATCTTAATAGCTTCGAGAAGTGTTACACGTAGGGCAAGACTTTGTATCAGAGAAGGTGGAGGGTTTTTTGAACAGTTTTTAAAATAGCTTGTTGTCTGTTATCAAAATTAAGTTTCCATCTTATGATCCCTTCGAAAAGTGACGGTTGCAGCTCACGGTGGGCTTGAACATGACTTAAATGCGAAGTTTTAGCACCACCGATTTTCTTTCAGCATTCGATTCCTGGAGTCATAAAAAGGCCAGAACAAAAAATCCACCGTAATCCTTAGAGCCGTTTTAAAAAAACACACTTTTTCAACGAAGAAAAATTCGGCGTTTGTGATAGTTTTCTTTCAATGGATTAATATCTCGCTAAGGTGTTTTGTAAATCTATTTTTTTTTAATCTTTCATACAAAAAAAGAGGAGTGTTAGATCTGGTGATATTCCGGGCCGCTGAATAGGTCCACTAAATCCAATCCATGTTTCTGAAGAAGTGTTATATAAATATTGCTGCGCAGTCTTGACCTTGTGGGGTGGAGTTCCGTCGTGCTTAAACCACAGGTTTCTCCTTATCTGTAAAGGCGCATTCTCCAGAAGTGTAGCAATTTCTTCTTGTAGGAAATTTAGGTAACTCACATTGATCAATGTATGTTCATAAAAAAAGGTCCAATTAAATGCCGACCGATGATGCCGCACGATACATTTACTCCAAAATGACCTTGGTTTTGGATTTACAATGTGGGGATTTTCAATGGATCAGTTGTGTTCGTGTGTTTGGCAAACCATTACTGACAAACCGGCTTTTGTCCGTGCAAAGAACGCGCCGAAAAAGATTCTGGTCAGTTTCTACATTTACTACTATTTTGGTGCTAATTATAGGCGTCCTGGGTGGAATGAGACATACGTTGCTTTCTGACTTAAAGATCATACCGGCTTGTCGAAATTCGGCAGAGATCTTAGCCGGCAGAATGCAGAAGGCAATCGTCCTTGGTTCGCTACGTCTGCTCAGAACACACGATTTACGGGCGCAATGATTAC
The DNA here is from genome assembly GCA_025584915.1 of Monochamus saltuarius. NCBI lineage: Eukaryota > Metazoa > Arthropoda > Insecta > Coleoptera > Cerambycidae > Monochamus > Monochamus saltuarius. The sequence continues at coordinate 34,274,901 of CM046723.1, forward strand.
TGACTCCACGGAGTGGATAGTAGTCATTGCTTGACTCTCCAGAACATCTCCGAATGTGTCGGAGCCTCGGAAGGTGTTTACTGGGAAAAAAAAAATAATAATAATAATAATAATAATAACCCCGGATGAAGTTCGGAGATCATTTATTAGATCGAAGAACTTCGCTGCTCCTGGTCCCGATGGGATCAGCAACTTCTGGTGGAAAAAATTCACCAGTGTCCACCGCCATTTGGCCAGAATATTCACGTCCTGGCTAAATGGAGAGCAGCAAATTCCGGCGTGGTTTGTCGAGGGAGAACCGTGCTTATCCCTAAGAGCGGAGATTTGTCCCAGCCAAAGAACTACCGTCCAATAACCTGCCTGAATGCGTGTTACAAGGTGTTTACTCGCATCTTGTACGCGCGTGTGCTCCACGCAGTGAACCCCGTTTATCAACGGATATACGAGCAGCGAGGGTCCAAGAGGGGTGTAGCTGGCTGTAAGGAGAACCTGCTCATCGACAGATGTATTACGCAGGACTCCGTGCAGTACAAGCGAAACCTCTCTATGGCCTGGATAGATTACCGCAAGGCATTTGATATGACATCACATGAGCTAATAATCCACTTGCTCCAATGCCTTGCGGTGGCCGACCCCATAGTGAGATGTATTGAACAACTCATGCCGCTCTGGAGGACCCGCTTTACCATAACATCGGCTAATGCAAGGGTCCAGACAGAGCCGGTATTGTTCAGGAGAGTGTTCCAGGAGATTCCTGAGTCCCCTCTTGTTTTGCATCTCACTGCTGCCATTATCCGTTGCACTTCGTCGTACCCGGGGTTACAACTGCGGTACCCCAGGAGACCGGAGGCATAAGGTCACCCATTTGTTCTATATGGATGACCTTAAACTCTACGCCTCCGGAGAGAGGGATTTAAATCAGTCCCTCAGAGTGGTACATGAGTACACGCAGGCGGTTGGGATGGAGTTTGGGCTGGACAAATGTGCACTGGTTCATCTCAAGAGAGGACGATGCGGTCCATACGGAGAGGACGCCCAGCTCATAGACGGAAGCATCTTTCACTATCTAGATGCCGGAGAGTCGTACACCTATTTGGGTGTCCCACAGCGGGGCACTCATGAGGTGGCAACGGTTGAAAAACGCTCTCCGCGGCAGGTATCGGCACCGCCTCCGACAGATCTGGTCTTCGGAGCTGTCGGGTAAGAACAAGGTGAGTGCCACAAATATGCTTGCCGTTCCGATCCTTCTCTACTCCTTTGGAGTAGTGAAATGGACACAAGAAGAGCTGAGGCAACTCGATGTAGGGACCCGTAAAATGATGCATCTCCATCGGAGTTTGCATCCAAGATCGTCCGTTCCGCGGCTATACTTCCCAAGAAATCGGGGAGGCCGTGGACTCTTGAGTTTGGAGTGTCTCCAGGGCAGAGTGGTTTTGGAGGAGGCCTGTAAAGTCATCAGGAGCTCGGATCCCCTTCTCTGCATGGTCCAAGACCATGAAGCAGCAGGGATAGGAGCGTTTGTATATAAGGCAGCGAGAAGAGCAGCCGATGAACTTGGTCTCGTGTTCAATACTGAGCGGGAAAATCCAGACTCCGTCACCGAGTCGGATCCTGCTCAGTTAAAAGCCCAAATTAAAGCTGCAGAAGCGCGTCATCTTCTGCAGCTACATAAGGATAAGCCAATGCATGGTCTCTTCTACCGTCATCTAGAGGGGCTTGGCTTATCTGAAAGGCTGACCTTTGCTTTTTTGAGGTCAGCGGGGCTGAACTCTGAGACTGAGGGATTCATAATGGCTTGCCAAGATGGTGTAATTAACACACTCGTCTATCGTAGTCGTGTCTTGGGTATCGAGGTTCCTGACACCAGCTGCAGGGCCTGCCGCCAGGCGCCGGAGACGCTTATGCATCTCCTGTCGGCCTGTCCGGTATATGCGGCCACAGCGTATATCCAAAGACACGATTCAGCCTTACGGGTGTTGTATTATCATTTACGACACTCGTATGAGATAGACGAGACGCCAGTGCTGCCTTATGCTCCGGGGGATATAAAATCCGTAGTGGGGAATGAGAAGTGCCGAATTTATTGGAACTATTCATTCCCCACCCTCAGGCAAATCCAAGCCAATAAGCCTGATGTAGTCCTCCTCGACCACCAGCTTAGGACGATGTTTGTGATTGAGTTCTCGGCTCCCGCAGAGAACAACATCGTCCAAAAAGAGGAAAAACGGAGGAAGTATCGAGATCTTCTCTCCGAGCTCCGCAGGCTGTATCCAGACCACTCTGTTAAGATTGTGGTGCTAATTATAGGCGTCCTGGGTGGAATGAGACATACGTTGCTTTCTGACTTAAAGATCATACCGGCTTGTCGAAATTCGGCAGAGATCTTAGCCGGCAGAATGCAGAAGGCAATCGTCCTTGGTTCGCTACGTCTGCTCAGAACACACGATTTACGGGCGCAATGATTACTGACTCCACGGAGTGAGAGTGGTCATTGCTTGACTCTCCAGAACATCTCCGAATGTGTCGGAGCCTCGGAAGGTGTTTACTGGAAGAAAAAAAAAATAATAATAATAATAATAATAATAATAATAATAATAATAATAATAATAATAATAATAATAATAATAATAATAATAATAATAATAATAATAATAATAATAATAATAATAATAATAATAATAATAGATTCAGCATTACGGGTGTTGTATTATCATTTACGACACTCGTATGAGATAGACGAGACGCCAGTGCTGCCTTATGCTCCGGGGGATATAGAATCCGTAGTGGGGAATGAGAAGTGCCGAATTTATTGGAACTATTCATTCCCCACCCTCAGGCAAATCCAAGCCAATAAGCCTGATGTAGTCCTCCTCGACCACCAGCTTAGGACGATGTTTGTGATTGAGTTCTCGGCTCCCGCAGAGAACAACATCGTCCTAAAGAGGAGGAAAAACGGAGGAAATATCGAGATCTTCTCTCCGAGCTCCGCAGGCTGTATCCAGACCACTCTGTTAAGATTGTGGTGCTAATTATAGGCGTCCTGGGTGGAATGAGACATACGTTGCTTTCTGACTTAAAGATCATACCGGCTTGTCGAAATTCGGCAGAGATCTTAGCCGGCAGAATGCAGAAGGCAATCGTCCTTGGTTCGCTACGTCTGCTCAGAACACACGATTTACGGGCGCAATGATTACTGACTCCACGGAGTGGAGAGTAGTCATTGCTTGACTCTCCAGAACTGGAAAAAAAAAATAATAATAATAATAATAATAATAATAATAATGTATAAGACAGACAGGAATTGTAAAATTAACCAATAAAATAATCATCTACAGCATAAAAACATTTGTCTTTTTAAAGTGATAAATAGATGAACAAATCTTTATACTATCAGGTAGTCTATTAAAGATTCTGAATCCAAAACAATTCGGAGATCTTTCAGAGACATTACATCTACTAAAAGGTAAATTAAAATGGTCAGCCTGCCGTGTATTAACAGAATGTATCTGATTTGTACAGGCAAACTAACTCGTATTAGTAAATATATAGATGCACATCTCATACAAGAACACCGAAGGCAATGTTAAAACATTATAACGGACGAAAACTTCTCTACAAGACTCCCTGGCTGACAGTCCAAACATACATCGAATTACACGTTTTTGTGCAACAAAAACATTATTTGAATGGCAGGATGATCCCTAGAAACAGACACCGTACCGCAAGCGAGACTCAACCTGAGCATAGTACAGTTTTATGAGTTGGTCTGTATTCAGAACCTGTCTGATATTCTTAAGTTGATATGCGATAGAATTTAGTTTCTTTACCAAATCCTCACACTGATTACTCCAAGTTAGACACTCATCGATAGTAAGACCTAAGAATTTTACAACACTTGTATTATTAATATATGTATTGTTTACAATGACATTGATACTACTACAATTTTTTTGTCTATTATTGAATCTTATAACCTGAGTCTTGTCAGTGTTAAGAAGCAATAAATTTTGACCAAACCATTTGCTCATATTTGACATTACAGTAGTACAAGCCTCTGACAGACGTTTGTCCGAACTGTCTGAAATAACCACTGATGTATCATCGGCATAAAAGGTAAAAGATGCCGATCCAGACAACCTGTCTAGATCATTAATGTACAATAGAAACAGAATAGGACTCAATACTGATCCCTGGGGCACTCCAATATTAACCTTCTTTGTCTCGGAGGTCACATTATTAATAGCAACATATTGGTCTCGATTCCGCATAAAAGTTTCGATCCACTTTAGGGAGATGCCACAAGTGCCATACTTCTCCAATTTATAAATCAAGATGTCGTGATTTACGCAGTCGAATGCCCTGCTGAGATCACAAAAGATCCCAACAGGACATTCCTCCGCCTCTATAGACTTTATAATACGAGAATAATATGAGTGCATAGCAGTGGCGGTGGACTTACTACTTAGGAAACCATGTTGATTATTGGATATAATGTTATTCCTATCAATAAAAGAATATAATCTATGCAGAAATGCGTGTTCAAATACCTTGGATAATGCCAAGGGAACAGTAATGGGTCTATAGTTTCCCAAATAACCACGATCATGTTTCTTAAAAATCGGGCTAATTTTTCCTATCTTCAAGCAATCAGGGAAGTGGCCTGTAGCAAAAGATAAGTTAACTAAATACACAAATGGGTACACCAAAACATGCAGGCATCTTTTCAATATAAAAGGAGGTATCTCATCAAAACCTGAAGAAAATTTACAATGTAATTTTTTAGAAAGTAACTCAAATAATTCAGTCACAGTAAATGGATTTAAAAAGAACGACGTATCCTCTACCTTTATATCATCAATGTACATTACGGTGTCACTACTTACTGGTTGAATCCGTTCAACTACATCATTAGCAACATTGTGAAAATAGTCACTAAACAAAGTTGCAATTTGTTTAGGATCAGTAATGGAGATATCATTATGTTTAATAACAAAGTTAGTACATTTTAAGGAGGGTTTATTCGATAACTCGGTTACAATACTCCAAGCTGTTTTTGATGGATTTTTTGAATTATTTATTTTTTCCTGATAGTAACATTTTTTAGCTGCTTGCACCAATTGGTTATGCTTAATTTTACTAACTCTATAGGTTTCAGATAACTCAGGATATGATAGTTTTAAGTAATATAGATCTTTTAGTTTTACACTACTACAGCGCACTTCATCATTTACCCAATGTTTATGTTTATGCTTGGGACGGTTAAAGGTGCGACGGGGAAAATGTTTATTAAAGTAATATAAAATTAGATTCGTAAAAGTGTAGCATGCACCATTTACATCTTCAATCAGGTATAGGGGGTCCCACTCAACTAATTCAATATCATCAATAAAATCACGTATAGAACTGTCACTAAAGGATCGTCTTATATTATGAGAACTACTGTTTACAAAGGTGGCATTCGAAGCCCATTCCATTAAAACTGTTCTATGGTCCGAAATAGTATTATCTACTACGCAGACTGTTGAATTCTCTGAAAAATTACAAAATACTTGGTCTAATGTTGACACAGTGGCATCTGTAACTCTGGTGGGCCATCCAACCATAAATGTTAAATTAAAGCTAAATAGATTATTACACAAATTATTGAAATCACTAGTGGGTACAGTATAACAATCATAATTAAAATCACCGCAAAGTAGAACGTTTAAGTTTGGTTTGTAAATTAAATTTAAAACATCAATTAATTGATCAATAAAGATATTTTTGTCGCCCATAGGAGACCTATAACAACACAAAATAACTGTTTTTCCAATATCCAGCTGACAGGATATGGCGCAAATCTCAAAATGCTTATCAATACAATATTGCGACAAATCAATCTTTTTTACAGACAAATTATTCTTAGCCAAAATGGCCACACCACCACCTTTAAAACTCGTTCTACAATAGTAAACAGCTAAATTAAAATTATTAAAATGGTATGAATTAGCAGACGCCTCATTAAACCAGGTTTCGGTTAAACACAAAAAATTTACATTAAACATAGACGTATCAATAAATAAATCATTCAATTTACTATCATTTACTGAACGAACATTTAACAGAACCAGACTAGGATCAAATATCATTTGCTGACACTTACTCTACTCGGCTTGAGGTCTAAAAAACGACTAATACACGCACCATAGGGCCACAGTTTAGGATCCATGGCTTCTTTGAAATTATTTTCCAAAATGCTTACTTTAAATGATGAATATAAGTTGGAATGTTTGGATGTAATACTCTCACACACAACTTCTGGGAAATGTTTCCTTAATAATGTCGTCAAGGAATCAACGGTTGTATCTTTATGGAGTCTGTAGACATGCAAACTAACATATTTGGGAGCACCCTGCACAGAGCAGTCAGAAGTGTTATTACCGACAACAATTTGCCTTTTCTTCTTATTTGTGTTTGAAACACGCTTCCAGTCACCATCGCCAGAAGAAGCAAATCCATTAGTTTTTGCCTCTTGTGGATTATGGTCGTCATTTAAATTAATATAACTATATAATTCCAAGAGCAACGTCACTTGAAGTTATTTTAAAATTACCGCCCTTATCCAGGCTAGAGTTATCTTTATTATTTGTCATCAAACACGTGCCTTTGTTTACAGTATTATTGTTGATTTTATCGATCGACTTTTTCCTTACTTCAGGTTTTGTAGCGATACGATTTTGTCCTTTTTGTTGTTTTTGTTGTATGGTATCTTTACCAGTAGAAGAGTTTATCGCTGTCTGGAGAAGTTCAATTTTTTCATACAGCTCATTAATTAAAACATCTTTTTGATGAATAACAGAGTCCTTCAAATTAATAATGTTTTTAAAAATACGTATATCTACAGTTTTACCGGAATCTCCGGTATCCATTGCATCGAAAAACGCAGTTTCTCTTTCACAACATATAATTTCGCTTTCTCCAACGAACTTAACACTACTATGCAGTTTAGCACAACTAATATGGAATGAACTGGCACAAATTCCACATTTTATTCCATTAACTACATTAGATTTGCATCTTTTACATTGAATAGAGGAGACACTATGCGTGCTGCTTGCTCGAGACATAGCGAGAGAATAATTAAATAAAAGACGAATATTTGGTATTTTCTAGACATGTCAGATCAATCAGACTGGGAATCCCCCGAAAGGGGACATAACACTCTGGAGCAAATTCCCGAACAAGCAAATAATGATCAAGGTAAAGTGCTTTTTATTTAAAAAGAATGTTAACGTTATGTCAGAAGAACCAAATCTGGATATTTATTTTATTTTAATAGAACAAAAATAAATTCAGAGAAAGTTTATAACATACCAAACATTAATCGGAGTTAATGTTTACCATTTCAGATTTTCAAGGCAGAAGTTACACGCCAACCGGCCCTCCGCCAAGAAATGCATAAGATATGTGCTTGAATCCTCTCTCTGAAAAAAATCTTCGCACTGACTTACGTAAAACAATTGACAAGCTTTGCAAAAATGTAGAGGTACAACAGCAAACCTCACTAAATATGCTGACAGCAGCGAACACATTATCCCAAGCCGTGAAAGAATTATCCACATTGTTCAATATAAGACATACTGAAGTAAATAATGAACCTGTGTTTAACTCTACTGCCCGAGAAAATGACATTTTAAATCCTTCCTCATTAAATGACACACAACCCTGTCAAATTCAGACGACCTTCCTAAATGAAATGAGCCAAATATTCAAGGAAATAAGAAAATCATTTGATTCAAATGCTACATTAAATAAAACCAAAATTAAAAGAGGCTATAAATTAACAAAGAAATCATCCTTGAATATCTGCAAAAGATCATTTAAATTCAGACTTGGAAGCTCACAATCTCCTAAATATTGTTTATCCAAACACAGCCACGAAAAACTATACTTCAGACGAACTAGAAAAACTAAAAAAATCTGCTAGAGATCTTATAATATCTCACATTGACGAGTACTATCACAGCAAAGTAGTAGATATACAAGATCCTTCAGAGATACTTAAAAAAATCAGAGAAACCAGACGAGCGGAAACCAATGTAACGTAAACGTCAGAGTAGTAGTACAGATATGACACTTGATGAAATTAAAATGTATTGTCACGGATTTCCCAATCCGTCTTTTTCTTACTTCCAGAAAAACAATCCGTTAATAAATTACTTCTTTATTAACTACTGACCACTACTAATTACAGGTCAACTAAACACTTATTTAATTAATCGCTATCTAAATCACTTTGATATCTCCAACTAAACACTTTAATTCAAACTGTAATACAAGACTTATACAAGACTAACTCACTCGGCCGTTTATTCTTCTTTTATAGACCCAACGAATATTCCAGGTATATTCCAGTATCTCTAGATCCATTTTCTAGTACGACTGGAATGCTTCTCGGCGATTCTCGATTTTTCCAGGCCCATCTCGATCAGCGGCATTCTGTTTGTTTAACAGAATCGTGTAGGGGCGATCGGGGCAATCTTAGGCAATTCGCGGTGCCACAGTCGTCGGTTTGGGAGTGAGTGGGGCAAATTCCGTGACACTGCCCCCTCCTTAGGACCGATCGTCCCGATCGGATACACCTCTATACGGGGACAGACGCTCCAGATGGACGACCTTCATCTTACTCCTGGGAGTCCTCTGTATCCGGTATACGACATCATTGATTCTTTTAATGACGGTGTAGGGGCCCTCCCAACGGTTCTGTAGTTTAGGCGATTTTCCTTTCTTCCGCGTAGGGTTGTACAGCCACACCAGGTCACCTTGTTGGAATCCGACTGTATTGGCCCGGATGTCATATCGAGTCTTCATGCGATCGCTCTCTAGTCGCATTCGAGATCTGACTTGGTCGTGTACGGCTGCTAGTCTTCGTTCTAGCTCATGGGTATAAGTGTCTGGCTCTGTGGGCTGTTCCGCAGGACGACCAAATACCAAATCTGCTGGAAGGCGAAGCTCTCTTCCAAAGATGATCCTTGCGGGAGTCTTTCCAGTAGTTTCATGGACAGCTGAGCGGTAAGCTAACAGGAAGAGTGGAATGAGCTTGTCCCAGTCTGTCTGGTTCTCGTTCACAAACATCCTCAGATTGGTTTCTAGTGTGGCGTTGAAGCGTTCCACCATACCATCTGACTGGGGATGCAGTGGGGTGGTCCTGGTTTTCTGGATTCCCATAAGCTCGCAGACCTTTCGGAACACACCTGATTCGAAATTTCTGCCCTGATCTGAATGTAGTTCCATGGGCACACCAAATCTGCAGAACAGGTTGTTGACTAGCGCTTCTGCTACGGTTGTGGTCTCTTGATTGGGACGGGGGTATACTTCCGGCCATTTGCTGAAGTAGTCCATGGCCACTAGTAGATATCGGTTCCCACTTTGGGTTTTCGGAAAGGGGCCAGCGATATCAATGGCAATCCTCTCAAACGGTGCTCCTACGATGTACTGGCGCATTTTGCCTCTGGAACGGGTCTTCGGTCCCTTGCTGGCTGCACATACGTCACATTTTCGGCACCAATCTTCTACATCCGTCCTACAGCTCAACCAGTAGAAACGCTCCCTAATCTTCTGTAGAGTCCTATTGATACCGAAATGTCCACCCCAGTACCTCCATGTACTTCCTGCAGTACTTCCTTGACCCGGGTCCTCAGGAGTAGTACTTGTTTCTTGACCTCCGTTCCGTCATTGTTCTCCCATGCTCTTTTAGGACACCGTCTTCCAACACCAAGGAATTCCATTGAGCCCAATAACTCTTTAATGTTGGGCTTTTACTGCTGACTTCAGCCCATGAGGGTCGGTTGTTGGCTTCTTTCCAGTCTAGTAAGGGCTTGATGTCACAGTCAGCTTGCTGGTCTTCCCGAATCGCCGCTGAACTCCATCTGTCTTCAGGTTGGGCTGCTACCACCTTACAAGGAACTGATGAGATGACCTCTTTCTTTTCAAGACTACTACAGTGTTTGAAGTTGACAGGACAGGGCCTCCTAGAAAGGGCATCTGCATTTCCATGTTTCCTGCCGGCTCGATGTTCAACAACAAAGTGATATTCTTGCAGCCGTTCCAGCCACCTGGCCATCTGTCCTTCAGGGTTTTTAAACTGGAGCAGCCATTTAAGGAAGCGTGATCCGTTCTTAGGAGGAATTCTTGGCCATACAAGTATTTATGAAAGTGTTCTAGACTCTTGACGATGGCAAGCAATTCTTTCCGAGTCACACAGTAGTTCTTTTCGGCTTTTGACAGGACTTTGCTGAAGTAGCCCACTACTCGCTCTTGGCCATCTTGTATTTGGGAAAGAACTCCGCCAATTCCAATGTTGCTTGCGTCCGTGTCCACTATAAATGGTTGTCCAGGTATTGGGTATGTCAAAATCGGGGTAGTGCAGAGGGCCTCTTTCAGCGTCTCAAAGGCTTGCTGGCATTTCGGCGTCCATTCGAACGGGATGTTGTCTTCTGTGAGTTTATGAAGAGGCTTGGCAATGTCCGAGAATCCTTGGACGAATCGTCGATAGTATGTGCATAGGCCGAGGAAACTTCGAACTTGATGTTTGTCTTTAGGAACCGGCCAGTTCTTTATGCACTCTGTCTTCTCCGGGTCTGTTTTCACACCATTTGGAGTAATAATGTGGTCTAGGTATCTAACCTCCTTTTGGAACAGACTGCACTTCTTCGGGTTCAACTTCAGGTTCGCTGCTTTCAACTTCTTAAACACTTCGGACACGTTCTTCAGGTGCTCCTGGAAAGAGCGTCCCAGCACCACCACGTCGTCCAAGTAAATCAAGCAGGTCTCCCAATGCAGGCCATGAAGTACAGTTTCCATCAGTCGTTCAAAAGTGGCAGGGGCATTACATAGACCAAATGGCATTACATTGAACTGCCACAATCCATTTCCGGTAGTGAATGCTGTCTTTTCCTTGTCTTCTGGGCTGACTTCGACTTGCCAATATCCACTCTTTAAATCCAAAGTGGAAAACCATTGCGCACCAGCCAAGGTGTCCAGAGTATCGTCAATTCTTGGTAGTGGGTAACTGTCTTTCTTGGTGACGTCATTTAATTTTCTGTAGTCCACACAAAATCGGGTGGAGCCGTCTTTCTTCTTGACCAGAACTACAGGAGAAGCCCAAGGACTCTGAGATGGCTCTATGGTGCCTTGATCTTGCATCTCAATTAACATCTTGTTAACTTCTTCTCGCTTGGCTAGTGGAAGTCCTCGTGGTGGCTGCTTTATAGGAGATGATGAACCAGTATCGATTCGATGCTTCACAACATTGGTTCTCCCAAAGTCGCCTGGTTTAAGTGCAAACACATCTTCATTTTCACTTAGCAGCTCTTCCAGTTGTTCCACCTCCGTCTCTGTTAATCTCTGCTTGGCCCTATCCACGATGTCCCTTAGACATTCCGGTAGGCTGGTCTTATTTGGTTTCTTCTCCATTTCGTTGTTTTCTTTGAGTGTTCTGACCATGATAACAGGTTCACAGACTCCTACTTCAGTTCCCTTTGTAATTTTCTGTGGATAGGTTTTCAGGTTAACTACCCGTACTATTGTCGTTTTCTCTGGTTTAATCAGTGTGCGGCCGGTGACTATAGATTTATTGAACAAATCCGGATTACTGGGTTCCACTACTCCTACACTGCAAAACATTTCCCCATCCATTACAGTGGCAACCAATGTTTCGGTCTGACCAGGTAGTAACACATCTTCTTTAACAACGAGTCTCCGTACAGCGTTATTCTCAGTGGTGGTCGTTAGTACTACTTCCTCACCCATTATCCGTAGCGTACCAGCATTCAAATCTAAGTTCACCCCCTTTGCTCGTAGTAAGTCTAGTCCGAGTATGACATTGTCCGATATATCTGCTATCAGGGCTCTGTGTTTGAATTTGACGTCTCCTAATTCTATGTCAAGCTCGCATTCCCCCTTGACTGGCAGTTGTTGTCCATTGGCTGTGGTAAGGACATAACGCTTGGCAGGACTCTTAATACGCCAATCACCAATAATATCCGGTCGTACAATAGTTCTTGCCGCTCCAGTGTCGATTACCATAGGGAACATACGACCAAAAATAATGCCTTCCACTAGCAAGGAGTCAGAGTCCTGGAGACGTGACAACGTAATTTCTTCTCTTGGGGCATGGTAGGAGGACGCAGCCGGCTTTTGCCCCGTTAAGCCGGCTGAACCTAGTTTTCCTGTGCAGCTGCCGCCTGGGAGTCGCGCTTTTGCTGATCCGCGACCGGGGCTCTACACTGTCTCTTCAGATGTCCCGTCTGCCCACAGTTCCAACATTGAAGAGGGCGATCTCTTCGGCTGCCAGGTTGTTCTCTCTTCGGATTGGTAGTTGGGCTGAGTTTCTCAATGACCTCCTTCAATGTTTTGATTATGTCTCCATTTCCCATATTATCGCTGTTATCACTGATGGCACGAATTTTAACATGTCTACCAGATGCCATCTTTGCTGCCTCGAATTCCAGTGCATGCGAGAGGGCGTCATTCAAAGTTTTAGGTCTAGCGAGTCGCAGTGCCTGCTGGGTTTCACAGTCTCTTAGACCATCCGTAAAAACTTGGATGGAGAGATGGTCTAAGAATTCGGACGGGGCTGTCGGATAAGCCAACCGAACCAGTCGAGCAACATCGGTCTCAAAATGTTGTAAATTCTCTCCACTTTGTTGGTGACGATTTTTCAATTGTGCCTGGTACACTTGCTGCAGGTGCTTATCCCCATATCTCATTTCCATATGCTGTTTTAGAATGTCGTAGTTATTCTGCTGCCCAGCAGGAACTCCTTGTAAGACGTCAAGAGCTTCCCCTCGTAAAGCAACTATCAGAGCAGTAGCTTTCTCATAATCGGACCATTCGTTTGCTGATGCTGCTGCTTCAAACTGGCGCAGATATACATTCCAGGAAACCCTTCCGTCGAATTCAGGAGGCTTCGTTTTCTGAGTTCGGATAACAGATCCTTCTGATTTGATTACGCCCTCCTTTCTTATTTTGTCCAGTTTATGTCGAAGCTCTTCACAGATTCCTCTAACCATGTTTATTTCTTCGTCGATTTCTTTTCTTTGTTCTAACAGTTTCTCCTCTACTGTATTTTCTAATTTTTCTAACTTCGCCTGCATTTCGGTCGTCTGAGCTCTCATTTCCTGTTGTATTATCTGCATTTGATCTTCTAATTTCTTTTCTAACTTCTCTTGCATTATTTGGGTCTGATCTTCAATTTTATGCCCTTGTTCTTCGAATTTTTCTTGCATTGTCTTCGTCTGGTCTTCCATTTTATGCCCTTGTTCTTCTAATTTATTTTGCATTGTTTGTCCCTGTTCTTCTAATTTATTTTGCATTGTTTGTCCCTGTTCTTCTAATTTATTTTGCATTGTTTGTCCCTGTTCTTCTAATTTCTCTTGCATCGTCTTCGTCTGGTCTTTCATTTCCTGTTGCATTGCCTGCATCATTTCTAACAGTTTCGCCAGTTGTGCATCCATATTGACTTGGCTTCTAGTTACAGGCATTCACTCTATTTGGCAATTTCTAGAATGTCCACGAATGTGTTTGTAGATATCACCGTTGCCTTCCTTACAATGAAACGAGTGCAGTGATATGCCACACTTGGGTCTTTGTTTCACTTTGGTATAAAGTTCTAGAATGTTCGAGAATGTCCTTCGCAAATAGCACCGTTCACTTCCTTAAGTCACGACGAGTGCGGCGATATATCACACTTGGGTCTTTGTCTTACTCCCGTACAAAGTTCTAGAATGTTCGAGAATGTCTTTCGCAAATACCACCGTTCACTTCCTTGAGTCACGACGAGTGCAGTGATATGTCACACTTGGGTCTTTGTCGCACTCCCGTACAAAGTTCTAGAATGTTCGAGATTGTCCTTCGCGAATAACACCGTTCACTTCCTTAAGTCAAGACGAGTGCGGTGATATATCACACTTGGGTATTTGTCTCACTCCCGTACAAAGTTCTAGAATGTTCGAGATGGTCCTTCGCGAATACTACCGTTCACTTCCTTGAGTCACGACGAGTGCGGTGATATATCACACTTGGGTATTTGTCTCACTCCTGTACAAAGTTCTAGAATGTTCGAGATTGTCCTTCGCGAATACCACCGTTCACTTCCTTGAGTCACGACGAGTGCGGTGATATGCCACACTTGGGTCTTTATTCCACCCGCGCACAGGGTTCCAGAAAGTTCTTCAAACTTCCACTTAAATCCCACTTTGTGGACAGGGTTCCAGAAAGCTCTTGAAACTTCCAGTTAAATCCACTTCCGACACCAAATTGTCACGGATTTCCCAATCCGTCTTTTTCTTACTTCCAGAAAAACAATCCGTTAATAAATTACTTCTTTATTAACTACTGACCACTACTAATTACAGGTCAACTAAACACTTATTTAATTAATCGCTATCTAAATCACTTTGATATCTCCAACTAAACACTTTAATTCAAACTGTAATACAAGACTTATACAAGACTAACTCACTCGGCCGTTTATTCTTCTTTTATAGACCCAACGAATATTCCAGGTATATTCCAGTATCTCTAGATCCATTTTCTAGTACGACTGGAATGCTTCTCGGCGATTCTCGATTTTTCCAGGCCCATCTCGATCAGCGGCATTCTGTTTGTTTAACAGAATCGTGTAGGGGCGATCGGGGCAATCTTAGGCAATTCGCGGTGCCACAGTCGTCGGTTTGGGAGTGAGTGGGGCAAATTCCGTGACAGTATTTATTACAGCAGGAGGCAGAAAAACGATCTTCTTCAGAGACCGAACGCTCAGAGGCCCGAGCAAACGTGGCAGCGGTGGTAGAACCAGGAGCAGCTTGGAAACCAAAATGCTACAGGTGCAACAAATTCGGACACATTGCAAAGAAGTGCCCGTTAAACATGTACCATGCATGGTACTGCTTTTATTGCCAAGCTGTTACTAGCCACAAGGGAGACGACTGTCATAATAAGGATCATCCAAAAGATGGGTATGTAAAACATAATAATGGCGACAACAGAGGCTTCAGAAGTAGAGGTAAAGACAGAGGTGTATTCAGAGGGAGTTCTGGCCGCGTTACCAAACAAACTGCTAAAGAAAACAACCCAGAAAGGAGGCATAAGGGAAACAACCCAGGAAGGAGGCATAAGGAAAACAACCCAAAACCTTTTTCTGCAGGTAATAATCCTGAATATAGTAGTTCAGTTCAAACTCAGCCGATAGGGTATCTTTTATTGCTGACTCCGGAGCAACGGATCATATTATTAATAAAAGTATTTATTTGCAGAATTTTAAAGTTAGTGCTAACAAAAATCAATCGGCAAATATAACTATTGATGGCAAAGCTGACCTTTTTCTTAAATGAAATATTAACAAGAAAGATACCATAACATTGTCCAATGTAATTGCCGCAAGCGATATTTTGAACAATTTGATACCAGTCAGACGTTTTGCTGATATAGGTTTAGGTATATTCCTTGATAACCAAACATTAAGGATTTTTGATAAAGAATCTGATTCAGAATATCTAAGGGGGACCTATGAAAAGCCAAACTGGTTAGTAAATTTTGATGTAGACAAAACCAACGATACTTCAGCTGATGAAATAAAAGGTAGTGATCAGTATTCATGTTTAGCACAAATAGGTACCTTGGACGAACTACTAGAGCAATCTCAGACGGACATATGGAATTGAATGAAAGTAGCAAAATAAATTCAGAATGTCAAGCTGAAATTGGGGGGGGGGAATAGTGAGTTAGTCCAAATTACTGAAAATCCTAATCGATCAGTCGATACTTTTTTTTATTTTGACGAGAATATACTAAACAGGAAAATAATAAATCTTGACAATAAATCTGATAAAGAAAATCTAACCTGGTTGAAAACTTCAACAAAGAGTACTTCAAATGATAAATTGAAACTCCCAATCAATGAAGGAATTATGTGGCACATTAAGCTGGGACATGTGTCCCTACAACAATATCTTAGAATACTTAAAAGAACAGAAGAATGTTTAAAAAAATTCAGTTTGACGATAACATATCAGACTGTGAAGTATGTATAAAGGCCAAGGTGTAAGATAAATAGGAGATTTCACGCGCTTCTCGGACGTACAGGGCGTGTGTCTCCTTTTCGCTAACACGACAGAGATAGAATCGCACGACAAAGACGCCAGACTCGGGCCTCCGGCCGGCCGATATTTCTTGATTGCTAGAAGTGCACATGCAGCCGTATGGTAATATTTCTACGTAAAGTCAAACCTGCTTAATTACAAATTATTAAGGTTTTTACCACAAATTAATTTATTTATTAATAATCAAATATAATAAGTTTTTTGCCAAATGTAAAGTGTATGTTTCAAACAATGGGAAGAAAGTGTTGTGTGCCGAAATGTACAAGTGGGACCGATACATGCAAAGACAAATTTTCACTGTTTGCGATTCCCAAGGACGCTTTGAAAGAATATAACAGGGCAATTCCTCGAAAGGGCAGAAATTTGACTGGAAAAGACCATGTGTGTGAGAAACATTTCAAACCGGAATGCATAATTCGTGAGCTAAAAACTGACTGATACACGGTAAGAATGAGAATGCAATATGCATTGGTGGGTTCTATAATTGCTTTAGGGGTAATACATTTTTCAATTTCTTGGTCTTAGATTCCGTTGAAAATACCCAAATTAAAGAAAGGATTTGTGCCAAGCATTTTTCCTAACTGCCCCAAATATATTTCCAAAACTGTACCGCAAAAACGTCGCGACATTTTAAAACACGAAGGTGTACCTGCAAAACGTAAAAAACTCGGTATTATATCTAATAATACAGAATCTGCTGGAAATTCAAATGCGAGCACGGTGGATGCATCAGGTGAATCAGGTAATAATTAATTATTTATTATTACATATTTAGGTACCTATGTTATTTAAAAAATAATGGATACGTAGGTACTTTTATTTAAGTAAGATTTAAAATTAACTTGATATTAATTTGACCTCTAAAAACGGTTTATATCCCATACCATTTATGTTTTAATAATTGCTTCCACATCGTACTAGATGGGGAAGTTAGCATGTATCGGCAAAAAAATTTCAACAGTTTTTATAGGTCAAATTGTCTTAAAATGTCTAAAACTAATTTCCGCGAAAAAAAAAACGTTTCTGAAATGTAACCTTTGTTGTATGCCCTTTTTTATTAGAAAAATAAAACAAATTCCCCTACTTTTTAATGATTTAGTTTTTATAGCATTTATTTGATGTGGAAGTAGGTAATGATTTCATTAGCAGCGTTTTTTTATTACCTAGGAGAAATTCCCATCGAGGAACAGTATGCCCGCAAATTTCAGTTCGATACACTTTGGGAAAATCGTGAAGCTTTGTTACTACCTTCTAAGCTGTGGAGTATTCATTTCGTCCCAAAAGCTGAAAAGAATTTAATTGTACTGTCAAAATTTGTAGTTGTGAAGAATAATGGTGTTTTAGAGAAAAAAGTAATCATCAGTATGAATTCCGAGGTGGATTTCTATATATTTGAACATCTTATCAAATTGACAAAACATGAAGAAATTCGAAATATCGATCAGTTAACAGAATTCTTAATAAAATTCGATAAATTATTTGTATGCTATGGTAGTTTTGTGGATATTCCAAACAATTTCAAGTCCACAAAATATTACAAGGATTATTATTGTCAAAGCTGGAGACACTTAAAATGTGATTTCATTGTGACAGAGGGTGGACGTACTACTTGATTTAGTGTCAACCACGTCAACGAACAACTGCAAGTTTTGTAAAAGAATTCTTGCCGCTTTAAGGTTCTGCATAAGAGACGCTGCACAATATCTAAAGAGTTAATACGTCGCAGAAAGCGGCAAAAGATACAAAAAAGTGAACGCAGGTTAAAAAATAGACTTGAAGTTAAAATCGCAGATTTAAAAAATCTTAAAGAAAAAATGAAAAGCATAAATGAAGAAGATTTATTAAATAAATTAGATGGGACAAAAAATTTGCACCTTACACAAAAATTGTTGATTGCTGAATGTGTTAAGATGTGTAAATATGACAAGAAGACATCGCGACAATATGCATCTGAGTGGCTACTCATATGTTTGTTGCTTCATATTAAAAGTCCGACTACATACAGATTTCTACGAAAACAGGAAATTTTGCCTTTACCATCAATTACAACAGTGAAGAGATATTTGTTTCGGGTTAATTTAAAATGTGGTTTAGACGACGAATTTTTTGAAGCATATAAAATAAAAATGGAAACCAAAACAGAATTTCAGCGGCAAGGTATCTTAATATTCGATGAGATGCAGGTGAGACAATGTGTCACTTTGAATGTAAAAACTATGAAACTAATGGGTGTGGAGGACTTTGGAGAGGAAAATGAGAGTTCTGCTAAATTCGCTGATAAGCTTGCTGATCATGCCCTCGTCTTTATGTGGTCATCTTTGGCGGAAAATGTTAGCCAACCCGTAGCAGTGTATGCTTCGAAGGGGCCAACCAAAGGAACTTGCATTGCGCAACTAGGTTTAGAAGTCATAAGAAAATTAGAAAATGCAGGGGCCTTGGTTCATGGACTTGTAAGTGATGGTGCCACTACAAATAGACGAATGTGGACCGAGTTTGGCATTAGCGGAAAATTACATTCCGTTTCAAATAAAACAATTCATCCTATCGACGATCGCTTTCTCTATTTTTTTTAGATGTACCTCATTTAATTAAATTCCTTCGAAACAGGTTTTTGAAAAATCGGTCTCTCGTGGTAAGTTTTTGTATACATATTAAATTGTCTTTTTATTTCATATATCTTATATTATTATTAGACACCTGATGGAGGAATACTATGGGACTACTATAAGTTATTGTTTGACTTCGATACACAACCTCATAACTTGCGAGTATGTCCTAAACTGACAGAAGTTCATATCAGACCCACCAATATGTTAAAAATGAGGGTGAGGTTGGCCACTCATTCAATATATTGTTTCTGCTTTTTTCCTACGCATTTATTCAGGTTTTTAGTCGTTCAGTTGCGGACGGTTTAAAATTTTACCAATCTCATTCTACCTCCTTTAAAGATGCGGACAACACAATCTTATTCACAAAGCGAATAAATGACTTATTTGATGCGTTGAATTTCAGATACCCGGCAGAGGGAATTCGCAAAAATAGCGATGACTTAAATGTAAGTATTTAAGCAATATGTTCGGTAGCACATACTTACCAAATCGAGTTTAGGTTTTGGAAGAAAATCTGATGTACGTAAATAAATGGGAAACCATGGCTTATGAACAAAAAATTACAAAAGACCAATTTATGACTCAAAGTACGGCTGAAGGGTTTAGAGTTTCGATTACTTCCTCAATAGAATTAACCACGTATTTGTTACTGTGTTAGATACACTCAAGTATAATTATGTGCTGACTAGGAAACTGAATCAAGATCCCTTAGAGGTATTTGGTAATCTCACTATAATCATGTAGATGTTAGTTTAACTGGATTTTATCCACAATTGAATTGAATTGAATGAAGCCGATATTATGACAAAGCCTCTTGCCTTGAATATTTTTAGCTACCTTAGAGATAAAATTTATAATGTAGTTTAAGAAGTATGAGTATATATGTATATATATACTTATTATCTTTCAGATATGTGAAACCTCCTTAATGGAATTCAGATGAGATCACCACATAAACAACACGAAGGGAGGGAGTGTAAAAATAACCTAGGAACTCCTTGCAGGACGTCAAAAGCTTCCCCTCATAGATCAACTATCAGAGCAGTAGCCGTTTCGCAATCAGACCATTCGTGTGCTGCAGCTGCTGCTTCAGACTGACGCAGATATACATTCCAGGAGATCTTGCGGTCGAATTCAAGAGGCTTCGTTTTCTGAGTTCGGATAACAGGTCTTCTGATTTGATTACGCCCTCTTTTGTTATCTTGTCTAATTTATGTCGAAGCTCTTCTCTAACCTGGTTTATTTCGATGTCCATTTCCTTTCTTTGTGCTAACAGTTCTTCGTCTATTTATTTTCTTTGTTCCAACAGTTTCTCCTCTACTGTATTTTCTAATTTTCCTAACTTCGCCTGCATTTCGTTCGTCTGAGCTCTCATTTCCTGTTGTATTATTTGCATCCGATCTTATAATTTCTTTTCTAATTTCTCTTGCATCATTTGGGTATGATCATCAATGTTACGCCCTTGTTCTACAAATTTTTCTTGCATTGTCTGCGTCTGGTCTTCCATTCTATGCACTTGTTCTTCTAATTTTTCTTGTATTGTCTTCGTCTGGCCTTCTATTTTATGTCTTTGCTCTTCCAACTTTTCTTGTATCATACGTTCCTGTTCTTGCATCGTTTGCATTATTTCTAACAGTTTCGCCAGTTGTGCATCCATATTGACTTGACTTCTAGTTACAAGACATATTTTCTTTGGAAAGTTCTAGAATGTCCACGAATGTATTTGTAAATATCACCGTTGACTTCCTCACAATGAAATAAGTGCAGTGATATGTCATACTTGGGTCTTTATTGTCTGAAGCTATTTATTTGTGGCATAATTTTAGTTTTTCTTTAGTTTTATTGGGTTTTTGCCACACTTCTGAAAAAATAATAAAGATTAATTAAATAAGCCTTTGCCCCAAACGGATCAGTTATATTAGATACAACAACTTATGATGAAAAAATAAATAGTTTAATTAATGACGGAAATTATACAAAATTAAACAAAGACCCAACTAATGCTATTGAAAACAAAATTTATAGAACATTATATAAATACAAACGAGAATTTTCAGATATTGAAAGAAAAATTTTAAACTCACATTATAGTAAACCACCACATTTTTATGGTTTACCAAAGATTCATAAACGTGATGTACCTCTAAGACCAATAGTTAGTTCTATAAATTCGCCTTGCAACAAATTAGCAAAATATTTGTTACAAATTATTAAACCTTTATTTGGACAATCCGATTCTTATATTAAAAATAGCAAACATCTTTTAGAAAAGATTTCTTCCTCAAATAATTTTAATAATAATCATTTAATGGTGAGTTTTGACGTAGTTTATTCACTAACGTACCAGTAGACAAAACACTGAATATCATTAAAAATAAACTGGAAAATGGTATCAATGTATAATGGAATTACTAAGTCTATATATAAAAACAACATATTTTCAACTAAACAATGAATTTTATCAACAAAATTTCGGAATGGCAATGGGCTCATCATTATCACCAATTTATTATATAATATGTTACCATTTTTTAGATGTTTTAATTAAAAAACACGATAATTCTGTAGAAACAAGTGTTTATAGAAAACAAACTCACACCAATAGATATTTAAATTATAGATCTAACCATCACATCGATATTAAGGAAGGTGCTGTTAAAATTTTCTTTAGTTTTATTGGGTTTTTTTGCCACACTTCTGTGCTGTTAAATGTTTATATGATAGAGCAAAATTAATTTCATTAAAAATGTTTTAATAAATAATAAATACCCTCCAAATTTTGTTGATAAAACATTCAAAAATATTACAGATAAAACGAACACTGTAAGACAAATAAAAGAAATTAATCATACAATAAATATTCCATACATTCCTATATTATCAGAAAAGTTAAGAAGAATCGGTAATAAATTTAATATTCGAACAGTTTTTCAGACAACTAATACTTTACGATCATTTGTGCCTGAAACGTGTCCAAAAAATGATATACAAAATTAAAAAAATTGCATCTACAGTATACCTTGTAAATGCAATAAACATTATGTTGGAGAAACGTCTCGGCCTATGAATGTTAGAGTTGAGGAACACAAAAAATTACATAAAAAGACGGGAATTTGAAAAATCCAAAATTTGCGAACACGCTTGGAAAAACGTTCATTTGATGGGGTTCGGCAAAAATTTTAGAGAAAGAAGATAACGCAACAAAAAGAAAATTAAAAGAGACCGCGATTATTTTGTTGAACAGAGATAAGTGTGTGTCAAACTGTTCAGTAGACATCGATCATTGTTGGCTACAGTTGTATCAAGAAGAAGTAAGTAACAATAAAATAAAAATCAGTTAACATCTCTATGGAAGCAGATAAACAAATTTTAAACTGTCAAACTTGACATAAGTTTAATATTTTTACTACTGTTTTGAGAACGAAAACAGAAAGTTTTTCGAAATGTCAATAATACGGAAGTGCGCGATAGTGATGTGATTTTTGTTATTTTGTACTTATCTGCTTTTTTCAGTGTGAGATTTTTTGGTTAGGCAAACTTAGTTTCAAAAATAACCCTTGACTGATCCGTTTGGCGCAAGGGCTTATTTAATTAATCTTCATTATTTTTTCAGTGGTGTGGCAAAAACCCAATAAAACTAAAGAAAAACTTGGGTCTTTATCGTACTCCCTTATAAAGTTCTAGAATGTTTGAGATTGTCCTTTGCAAATAACCCCGTTCAATTCCTTAAGTCATAACGAGTGCGGTGATATGTCACACTTGGGTCTTTGTTTCACTCCCGTATACAGTTCTAGAATGTTCGAGAATGTCCTTCGCAAGTACCACCGTTCACTTCCTTACGTCACGACAAGTGCGGTGATATGTCACACTTGGGTCTTTATTCCACCCACGCGCAGGGTTACAGAAAGCTCATCAAACTTCCACTTAAATCCCACTTCTGACACCAAATTGTCACGGGTTTCCTAACCCGACTTTTTTCTATTAACAGAAAAAGAAACAGTTAATTTTTACTGATATTTATTAATTACTCTGTACACTACTAACTACTAATTACAACTCAACTAAACACTATTTCACTTTGAAGCTCCAGGAAATTTCCAACTAAATACTTCAATTCAAGACTGACTGCCTCGGCCGTTTATTCTTCTTTTATAGACCAAATAAATATCCAGGTATTTTCTAGCAGCTCTAGATCCATTTCTCGAATGATTCTCGTCGATTCTAAATATTCCAGTCGCGCCTTGATACACGGCATTATTTTATTTGTTTACCAGCATCGCGTACGGGCGATCGGGGCAATCTAGCGTTTTGCGATACCATAGTCGTCGAAATGGGTGCGAGCGGGACAAATACTGTGACAATATATATTTTTTATAGTTAAAATAAATATTTTTAATATAATTAAGTTTCATCTATATAAGATCTGAATAAGTTTAAGTTAAACTTTGTTGTGTCTAGGCCATCGACCAAACATAATGTAACGTTTTATTGTTATGCACAAAGGACAAATTTGCTGATCAAATCAACAATTTTTATGATGTGTGATAATTATAATAAGCTTAGTCACCTGTGTGATATTAATGTATGTACACTAAATAAACTTATACAAACAGCTGCTCTGAATTTGAAAGATTTGAAGTATTAATTTTTTTTTAGATATTCTCCTGAAAATATAATTTCTGTTGGAATTTTATTATATTATTATCGCCATTATCATTGTCATGTCATTGTCACTGTCACTGTCATTGACATATCGTTATCATTATTATTAGTATTATTAAATCCTCTTCGGTGAAAACCTTCTGGTCATAGATAATATCTATAATATAAACATACCGTATTGTAATCTAAACATCAGAGCCATATATAAAATCCGAACGACAGAAATAGGAACTAAAACATCTGGATGTTAGAGGTGAGTAGGGTAGGAGGGTGTAACTAACTTTTTCGTGTTTGAGTCTACGGTGTTGCTACTTCTTGAATTCAATAGAGACACCCCTATCCACACTAGGGCTGTCGGATAGTGGGTTATTTTTATATTTTTTCGATATTCCCAGCCGTTTACGAAATAAATTAACTTTTAGAATAAAAATTTATGAAAAACATACTCTTTGCTGAAAAGCTCTCAGAAACTAATTTCTGAACATTGTGCATTGATTCCTTTTATTTTCTTTGGAACTCCCACCCCTCTGACGTAACCACCACTCTCCTGACGGGCAGCCATCTATTTTTAAATCTGATCCCACGTTTACTTTTCTTCAGATATCGTCACGGGCATTCATCTTTGTGTAATGCATCACCACCCCCTCTGGCATCACTTTCTTCTTACTCTGTACGCCCCCCATGTTTTCTCTTCTTCAGAAACGACGTCCTAATCCAAGATTATTAAAGAGGATTAGGTTGCCTGATAACTGTGAGGGAGTGGGGGTGATTGTATTACTTACGCGTCACTCGGAGGAAAGTTTGTATGTAGTACTTATCTATCAAAGTCAAAATTGTCAAAACGGTTATACAATTTTAGGGTTCGGTAGACTTTTAGTACCTATTTATACTCGTAATTATATGTGATATTATTATATTATATTTTATGTTCACTTGGCTGCACAATCATTATCAAATACTACAGCAACTCCCCTTGACAGGTATCTACGCTTCCAGCAATAAAGAGTAAGCTAACGATTTGGGTGTATTATTAATAGAATCAATTTATGGTTTGATAATTATGAATTCATATACACTAACGTTCAACCTTATGGGAAAAGATTAGAACAGTAAATAGCAACATTAAATCAGGTAAAAGAAACATTTAGTGAGCTAAATTGCAGAGAAACAAATTCTCCAATGTGCTCCAAAAAAGTATACTTATTGCATGCAGTTCTATGCAAGCATTAATACCAAGTTAGTGGAAGTACAAAATCTCTTACATTTGAAGCATGAGTCAAGATTCAAGTAGGTATAGGGTCACTTGAGACTGGGAAAACATGTGCAGTAGCGACCTAACCTAACAGAAAAAACATGCGCAGTAGGCTAAAGATCTGCAGCAGAGATAATCGAGTGGTAGCGTTATAGTAAAGTGACGTCACATACATACAGTTTTTTGCTAATAACTCGAAAACGATATGAGATAACTAAAACTTGAAAACTGATTTGATTGGTTCCTCATCGAGATCTATCACGTGATGTTGTTGGTTTTTTCGTGACTAGTGCTCTTCTAGCTTTTAGCAGTTTGGGGCATGACTTGCACTTACTGTTTGAAATATAATAGTTAAATCAGCAGCAGATAAGAGACTTGTTGTTGTTAAGGAAAAATAATCTAGCCCAACAGAAAAAACATGCGCAGCAGGTTACAGAAAAAAACATGCGACCCAACCTAACAGAAAAAACATGCGCAGTAGGCTAAAGATCTACACCAGAGACTTGGAGTGGTAGCGTTATAGTAGTGACGTCACACACACAGTTTTTTTACTAATAACTCAAGAAGGTTACGAGATAACTAAAATTTGAAAACTGATTTTGTTGATTCCTCATCGAGACCTATCACGTGACGTTGCTGGTGTTTTTCGTGACTAGTGCCCTTCTGGCTTTAAGCAGTTTAGAGCATGACTTGCATTTACTACTGTTTGAAATATAATAGTTATGATATTAAACAGAAATATTTAAGATTTTAGCGGGGAAATTCAAAGTGTTACGGAGTGCCGGTAAATTCAAATTGGTAGAATATTTAACATTAGGCGGGAAATTCAAAATTGGCGTGATGAGTGATGTGAATGGGGAGTCTCAGCAGTAGTTCCAAACGCGAATGAGATGGCTTTGCAAGTGGAGCGCGCTACTCCGTTAGAGTGATATAATAATAATTATTAAAACTCATATACAATTACTAAAATACAACCAGTAGTACAATTTTGAACTGGGAAATGCTACTATATTGGAAATTCTAATGTAGAACGACACATAATAAAATTTCTAATTACTACCACCATCAAAAATGCTACTACAGTGGCAATTTTAATGTAGGACAACAACAGTATAGTTCTAATTTAAATTTTGGTAACCGCGGTAGATCACTATGAATTTGATGTAAATAAACGCCCTGTATAATATTTTACCGACTGTACTTAGTTTTATATACAAACAAGATTTAATATGTCATTATTTGTCATCCAGCATAGTGAGTAAATATCTTTAACTGGCTTCTATAGTGTCCGAATATTTACCTATGCATTAACAATTTACGTACTATTGTGAAAACGAATATTTCATCGACAACAACAAAACTATTTGGCGTACTTAATTGTAAGCCTCTCGATGCAGACGCTGCTGATTTTGCAAATAGCTGAATCGAATGAGGGATAATGAAGTACAAAACCTTGCATTTTTAACGCGTTTGTTATATTTATTTATTTATTTATTTAAATACAAACAGGCAAACGCCCAATTACAGGGTAGGTTACGCAAAAAAAAAGAACATTGACATGAAACATAGTGACTAAATTAGTTGAAAACAACATAAAATTAAAAATATAAATAACAGTATTACAATACAATACCAACTACACTCAACAAAGCACAACAAAAATAATTAATGAAGACGCACGTAATAATTAAACAAAAAAACCCTATTAACTATGGGAATACCGATTTAATTAGCAAAATTGTGCAACAAAATATGTCAACCTTGCTCTCAATTTTACAATAATTATGGATCATTTGGTAAAGTGGGGAAGCTGTCAATAAGTTTGATCGGGGGGTAGGCATTTTAAAGATATTAGAGCATCGGGAAGACAGTCTTGGTACCCTATATTTGATTTGATTGTGAAGTGCAACGGTATCTAATTTATTGTTTACGAGTTTGTACAGAATTATAACAGAGTGCAGCTCCCTCCTAGATTGAAGGGTTGACAGAGAAAAACGCTCTAACAACAGTTCATGTGAAAAGCCAATAGGAGGATAAGTTCCATCAATTATAAATGAAGCGGACTTCAAAAAGCTTCTTTGAACCTTTTCAATTGCAGATACATGTATATTATAAATAAGATTCCAAACTTCAGAGGCATATTCCAACCGAGATCTTACAAAAGTTATAAACAGCAGACGCATTGTAGTAATGTTATGAAAACTTTTTGAGTTGCGTATTATAAACCCTAACATTTTATATGATAAAGAAGTAATCGTCTCAATATGTTTATTAAAACTTAGTTTGTGATCAAAAATAATCTTTAATCGTGCTAGGACGGTGCAAAATTGAATCTCAATTTTATAATCATACAAAACCGGCTTTAACTTTCTATGAAAGGATACAACATTGCATTTATCTGGATTTAAATGCAGGCTATTATTTATACACCAAGAAATTATTGATTGCAAGGCTATTTGAAGGTACTGACAGTCCGCAATAGATTTGATTTCCATGATCAGTTTTACATCATCCGCATACATAAGAATATTGACATGTATGTCCAAGCCACTGTCATTAATAAATAAATTAAAGAAAAGTGGCCCCAAAACTGAGCCCTGTGGAACACCTGACTTCTGCAAAAACTCACCAGACCTATAACCTTGAATATTAACAAATTGATATCTATTCTGTAAATAAGATCGAAATAATAATAATAATCTAGCGGATAGTCCAAAATTGGCTAATTTTTTCAGTAAGATATTATGGTCTAGTCGATCGAACGCTTTGGAGAAGTCAGTGTAAATTACGTCAACTTGGCTTTGGCGATCGAGAGCTTCATTTATGAATTGAGTCTTGCAAAGAAGATTAGTCAGTGTAGACCTTCTTGACATAAAACCATGTTGATCGAGAATAATAGAATTCGATACATGTCTGGAGATGAAGCATACATCACAATTTCAAAAATTTTACCAAAATTAGCAATTAAAGTAATCGGCCTGTAATTAGTAACTATATTCCTGTCACCTTTTTTAAATACAGGTGTAATTTTTGACAATTTCCATACACTGGGAAAGCAGGAAGTTTTAAGTATCAAATTGAAGATTAGAGTTAATGGGCCAGTAAAGACAGAAGCGCAATCCTTAATTAGGAAAGCCGGGATGTTATCAGGCCCCATGGTCATATTAGGTTTAAGCTTTTTTAGTGCGGCTAATACTTCAGTCTCGGTTATGCTGATTATGTCAAGGTTTAAATTGTCATTGTATTCATTAACATGGACATTGTCAACTGGGTCACTGAAAGATTCAAAAAAATATTTAGCAAAGCATTCTGTAATGTCTTGGGGATTCTTTATTGTTTCATTAGCGTAACACATTATGCCAGGAATAGATGAGTTCGTCTTTTTTACTCAGAACAAATTCCCAAAACTTTTTTGGATTGTCTTTCAATTGATGGAAATGATGTAATTTGAATGGCAAATACTTATTTCTGATTTAATTTGGGATCTAAGTAACTTAAAGCTATCCAAGTCCTCCTGACTGCCCGATTCCTTGTATCTTCAAAAAACCTTGTCTTTCTGACGAATTTTACGTATAATTCACTTACAGCATCATCAGGATTACTATGTCGCTCCAAAAATGTCCAGTCCACGGCTAGTAAATCTTCATAAAGTTTAACAAAATTAGCTTTACGGAAATTAAAATCATATTTACTGCATTTGACGGGAAACGCATTTCTGGAGATACTAGCTTCAGTCAATTCAATATGTAATGCTGGGTGATGCCTATTCTCAGAAAGAATAACTTCATAAGGTTTATTCACTGAACATGGCATATTACTCACTACTAAGTCCAATAAGTTGTTATTATAATTGAGCAAAAAATTATACTGCCTCAAATCACACAGGTGGAGGAAATTATTCAAAGATTCATATGATCTAGTGGTGTCACGTAAGTTGTTAGTAATATCAATAAATTGATGAATATTAAAGTCGCCAAGAATGAGAATGTTACAGTTAGACGCATAATATAAAGAGACGAGTACTTCATACAGTTTTTCATAGACATCACATGTGCATGATGGAGGAATATAAATAACTACAACACATAACGTCTTAAAAGTAAGAGAGATTTTAACAACAACAATGTCAACAGGATTAATTTGTACCTTAGCATTCTCATGAAGCAAGTTAATATCAACAAGAACGGCATTGAGTCTCTTGGAAATCGCCAACAAAACACCGCCACCCCGCTTTTTACCCATAACACTAAAATTACGATCCGCTCTAAACACATTAAAAAAATTTAAATCAAATAATTCAGAATTTTCAATACTAAAGTGACACCAAGTTTCCGTAAAATCATAAATGTTGTACATATTTATTGCCGCACAAGTGGAATTGAATAAATTTACTGTCTTGATACCTAAACCTCTGACGTTCTGATAATGGCAAGATAGTACATCAGAGTAACAATCGAGTGAACTTGGTTGACTTCGTCCATCACCCACATACGTGTTCAAGTACTGTGATTGCTATTTTTGGTCAAGAATATTTTCTTGCCTGGATAAAACCTTTTTATAAACATGACAACTAGAATCATAAGCAGCATGATCAGTAGTTACATCTACACTTAAACTTTTATTGAAATCCACACAGTGGAAGCATTTAAAGAAGTCCGCTTTGCAATCCTTCAAAAGATGACTCTCAGAGCATTTTGGACATAAAAGCGACTCTTTAGAACATTTATTGGCAAGGTGATGAAAACCATAACACTTAAAGCATTGCCTAACTTCTATGGCACAATGAAATGGACAATCAAAATCATAACCTATTATTAGCTTACCCACATTTAAAATTCTATGATATGTATTCACATCAACTTGAAGAACGGCCTGGTACAAATTCTTATTCCGGCGCTGAGGTTTCACATAAATCAAATCACATACGCTGCCTTCCGGAAACAATGACTTATTTTATAACTTAACATAGCTAATCAAATCGGCTTCACTCGGCATATATTGGATACCCTAATACGAGGATGCAATTGCTTAATTTAATATTATATTTATCGCCCAGATGACTACCAGCGATTTCTTTAAATGACAAAACCCTGCAGTAGAATGACAGATGAGTGCAATAAAGAACAACTTTTTCCACTAAATATAGTTCAATAAAGTATTGTTTTTTGCATGAACGCAGAAAAAATAATTTTCGAGTCAATATACTGAAAAGGAGCATTGCCTGTGAAAAGTGAACCACTTCTAAGGTCTCGATTTTTAAGAAAACTACATCCCAGTGTCTCAGTTTAAAAGATACAGAGCATTTTTTTCTATGATGATTTATAAGTTCCTTGTTTCTTAATATTTTTGATTTTTGTAAAAATATTATTTACTCGGTTTTATGTAGATTTCGCACTTTACTCAATT
The DNA here is from genome assembly GCA_025584915.1 of Monochamus saltuarius. Classification (NCBI taxonomy): domain Eukaryota; kingdom Metazoa; phylum Arthropoda; class Insecta; order Coleoptera; family Cerambycidae; genus Monochamus; species Monochamus saltuarius. The sequence continues at coordinate 34,304,969 of CM046723.1, forward strand.
TTTTTTTAGATACAATGCAAAGTTTTTTTAAAATTAGAACACCCTGTATTTTATTTATTTACGGTCTAGGAATATTTGCAATAGAGAATTCGTTTTAAAAAACATAATACAGTTGGAAAAATAATGCTATTATATACAGAGTGGGCAAAAAAAGCAAGGGAAAAATTTTGAGGAAAATAATATTGAAATTAACAAGTTTTATTAATTACGATTTTACTATAACAAGGGGAATAGAAAACAAAAATCTGTTTTCATTATTTATTCGGTTTTTACGTAGATTTTGCAGTTTACTCATTATTTTTTAGATATAATGCAGTTTTTTTTAAATGGAACACCCTGTATTTTTATTTATTTACGGTCTAGGAATATTTGCAATAGAGAATTCGTGTCAAAAAAACATAATACAGTTGGAAAAATAATGTTTTGATACACAGGGAGGGCAAAAAAAAACAGGGAAAAATTTTGAAGAAAATAGTATTCAAATTATAAAATTTTATTGATTACGATTTTACTATAACAAAGGGAATATAAAACAAAAATATTTTTTTATTATTTATTCGGTTTTTACGTAGATTTCGCACTTTACTAATTATTTTTTAGATATAATGCAGTTTTTTAAAAAATGGAACACCCTGTATTTTTATTTATTTACAGTCTAGGAATATTTGCAATAGAGAATTCGTGTAAAAAAAACATAATACAGTTGGAAAAATAATGCTTTGATATACAGGGAGGGCAAAAAAACGGACAAATTTTGAAGAAAATATTTAAATTAACAAGTTTTATTGATTACGATTTTCGTCGTGTAGAGAAAATCTTTAACGATAATCTCAAAGAGATAATCATTGGATTGTTCCCTGCCAACGAGATAGAGAGAAAATAAGTTTTCAGTCTCACACACGCGAAAAACTTTAATCCGAAACCGTGGACGCGTAAAGGCCTCCGGGCTATCGCTACGTTGACTGTCTCGTTTAGGTTGCCATAAAGTTGTGTTAGGTAATCTTGTCAGAGTTTAAAAAATAGGCTACAACATATCTGCACATTGCCACCGAGGAGCCTTATTAGCTTCGAGAAAAACAGTGAGGAGAGGCGACGAATGCTCTAATATAACAAAAATCAAACTAACCTTTTTGACTTTTTATTTTTGAGAAAAACCTACTTGTTTACTTGTGTTAAGATTTTTACTAGTTAATTAAATTTAATCATTTATATAAAAATATATCCTATTAATGAGACACCTTTACTTGAATACATATAAATTGAAAAAATTATAAGAGTGAATTTCATTGACAATTTTCTTTTTTTGCGGTCAATAATTTGCCGGCCCATACATTGGAAGAAGGCATTTACTCTTATTCGGTCTTAATCAATATCAAAATTTTGATACTAGTAAAACGGTGATGTCTCATTAATACAGGACTAATGACAGCTCCTTTAAAAATAATTTGCCTCGAGTCAAATCTCAACTATACCAGTCTATGCTAATAACACAAATCTAATATGCAACAAAAATCAAACTAACCTCTTTTGACTCTTTTGAGTATGCTTGTTTATATCAAGATTTTTTTTTTTACTTTAGTTTCTCCAGCCCCAGCATCAGTTTCTGACACTCTCAAGCCATCTGATACTGAGTTTCTGAGTCATTTACAAGAAATTATAAAACAAAAAGATTTCTCTATAAAACAGATGGAGCTGGTAATACAAAATCAGAGCATAGCTATGAGGCTCTAAAAGACCAAATTGATTTGTTAAAATCCTTGCCAAAGGAGGGTGACAAGACTCCATTGGTGGACGACCGCCCTGCAAGGAAAGTGACTCCCAACAAGCAGGATGCAGCAGAAAACAAAGGTGATAGTGTGAAAGGTGTACCTCCTGTGCATAAAACGAGACCATCAGCGAAACCTATCATTACAGCTTCGCAGGTGTCAGCTGCAGTTCATAAGGCTAACGCAAATCGTGTGTGTGAAGCTGCCATCTCAATGGGAAGTGTTCCAGGCAACAGTCAGGTGAAGTCTTCTAGACATTCTGCAAACTCTAAAACCATCCGCACTGGTAGCATGTCAAACTCCGTGATTTGTCCTATCAAGGCCACGACGTTTACTCCAATAAAACATTTTCATGTGACTAATTTGGAAGCGACTACAGATGAAACGTGTTTATATCAGTACTTACGTCAATTTGTTCCGGATGTTGTGGTTGTAAAACTACAAGTGCGCAACCCACAGAAGTATTCATCATTTAAGGTGTCAGTGGCGGCTGAAGAGTCGCAACACCTGTTAAATAGTGATATTTGGCCCCAAGGTGGGGTCGGTTTTTTCTGTCGCGAAACATGTCGAAATCTAATACATAGGAGAGATTCCAATGTAACTTTGAATATATGTCTATATGCTCCCTTAATGTTCAGGGCTTTGCAAATAAAATTTGTGATATTCTTTTGTTTTTAAAATCTAATCCTTAAGATATATTATGTCCTTCTGTAGGAGTAAAACCACTGAACATGGAGGCGTTGCCATTTTCGGTTCTAGTAATGTACAATTAAAGTCTTTAGACCTTAGTAGTTTTTGTATTCCGTTACATCCGGAATTTTGCGGGGTGCAAGTTACTGGTGGAAACTGTGTTTTAATATCAATGTACAGATCCTCATCGTCTGGTGATATTAACAGATTTAAAGAAAAGCTGATGGAATTGCTTCACTTTTTATATAATGGTTTCAAACGTATTATATTGGCTGGTGATATAAACTTAGATCTTGGTAAGCGTACATCTGTTGTGAATGATATCTATAGTATATTTTCTATGTTCGAGTTTCAGCACTTTATTAATGAACCTACTAGAGTGACTGCATACAGTAGCTCGTGCTTGGATAATATTATAACAAACTTACCTTGTGATACTTTTGCGGTGGGTGTTTATGACCCTTATATATCGGATCATAAAGCAATATATACCTATTACGTTAAATAACTTTCTTCCGTCTATTAGCAAACATTTTACATTGGTTTGAGCTGTAAATGAGAAAAAAATCGTTAATTTTGTCAGTAATTTGGACTGGTCTCAACTTGATGCAACGTCTGGTTCTAATTTTCTAGTATTAACTCTTATGAATGTATTAGTTACACAAGTTGGTAATTGCTTTCCGGATGTGAGGGTCCAAACTTAAGTTTAAGTGCGACTTTGGTTGATGCGCAGCCAGATGTTCTATCTTGGGAGCCGTTATAATGCTACGGGACTTTATGATGACTGGGAGGCTTATGCGATTATAAAAAAAAACCTTAAAAGAAGAAAAACGCCTTGCATATACAAATGAAATAATGTCTTCTAATAACAAAATCAAAACTGTTTGGAAGTTGGTAAATAACAAAAGATGACCAAATAAAAATTTCATTTCTACCACGCTTAAGTCGGATGATTTTAATCTATATTTTGTCAATATCTGCTCTACTATTGTTCAAACTATAAATAATATTGGACTAGATCCGATAAACCTTATAAGAAAGTCACCCAGACCATTATCTTCATTTCTTATAACTAGTATTATTCCATCTGACGTGAGGGAGGCTATTTTGGGGTTGAATAAGTCAACCGTCCGTGACCACTATGGTTTAAATATTTCTATGATTAGGGCATCGATGGAGTCGCTGGTTGGGCCACTAGCACAATTGTTCAATAGATGTGTAGAGGAGGGTAACTGGCCTGACCCTTTTAACATATCAAAAATTATCCCAGTACACAAAAAAGGTGATACCGATTGTCCAGATAACTTTCGTCCCATTTCAATTGTACCGATTATAAGTAAGATTTTAGAAAGATTAATTAGAGACAAACTAGTATTGTTTTGTGAGAAATATTCCATATTCTCTGAGTGTCAGTTTGGGTTTAGAAAGTCCAAGTCTGCACTCAAAGCTCTATTGAAGGTACTGGAAACTGCGGTAGAGGGCCTTGAGGAGGGCGTTCACAGTAACATTACGGTGTGTGACCTCACCAAGGCCTTTGATTGTGTTCAGACAAGTATCTTGGTACAGAAATTGGATTACTATGGTATCAGAGAGAATGCATTGGATCTCATAAAATCTTCTTTGTCAAATAGGAAACAATTAGTTTGTTTACAAAGCATAGAATCCTCTATTCTGCCCATAGAAAATGGTGTTCCACAGGGGTCAGTGCTAGGGCCAATTTTGTTCCTCTACATAAATGATTTCCCATATGCTCTAAGTAATAGTACATGTGTTATGTATGCAGATGACACCACGCTTTTAACTAGAGGAAATAGCGAATTAGAGAATGCTAACGAATGGTTTGACTGCGTCGATCACAAGTTATTGATGTCCAAATTGTCCCATTATGGTATTAGAAGAACATCTTTAAATTGGGTAGCCTCATTTCTTGAAGGTAGAAAGCAGTGTGTGAATTTAAAGCATTCTGAGCAGCATATAGTGAAATGTGTAACATCAACATGTTTAGATGTAAGTATGGGAGTTCCTCAAGGATCTGTTTTGAGACCCATTTTATTTCTTTTATATATACATTATATTGAGCACATAACATCTTCTGCACATTTCACTATGTATGCGGATGACATCTCTGTTATTGTTTCTAGCACATCTGATGAATTAATCCAACACAACTACAAGTATATACTAACCTTGTTAGATAATTATTTCAATAAACAAAATTTTTATATGAATCCTACTAAAACTCAGGTAATACGATTTCATAATAGGCAAAGAAAATGTGACAATTTGGACATTTTAGTTTTAGTAATACTAAATTTAAATGCGAGGAAACTGTTAAGTCTCTCGGAATGCGCTTAGATGAATGTCTAAACTGGAAATACCATTGTGAAGCATTGATATCCAACATTTCTTCATTAACATATTTATTTCGAAATATTAAACCATTTCTAAGTAAAGCACAGATTAAAGCATTATATTATGCACAAATTGACTCACGTTTAAGTTATGGTGTCTGTTTTTGGGGCAATTCCACATTAAGTTCTAACGTTTTAACGTTAGCACAAAAAAGAATTTTAAGGTGTATTATTGGTATACCAAGTAGGCAGTCTTGTAAACCTATTTTTAAGGAATTTGAAATTTTAACTTTGCCCTGTATATATATTTTTGAAATTAGTGTATATGTTTTTAAGAATAGAAATGACTTTGTTTTAAATATCCATTATAATAAGGTAAATACAAGACAAAAGAATAAGATGTATGAGCCTATTTCTAGATTAAAAATAACCGGTAACTCAACTAAATTTATAGGGCCTAAAATATTTAATATGTTACCGCAAAATGTAAGTCAGCGTACTACGGAAACGATGTTTAAAATGAGGTTAAACAACTTTATAAAAGAAATTTTTTTTTATTCTTTAGATGAATATTTTAGTTTTTATTTACTAGACCTAAGTTAACATGACTATTCCTATACAATAATTAATATTGTCATAAAGGAAAATAAATAAATAAATATAAGTGGGCTGCTCGCTCGAAACCACTCAAGCTTCTTGGGGTCTCCCTTGACACCAGTCTGAACTGGAGTGCTCATATTGAGAATCTTTGTTCGAGAATATCATCTCAATTATTAGCTTTGCGTCAGATAAGAAGGTTTTTACCTAAAGGGGTACTGCGTACTGTGTACTACTCTATCATTCATAGCCATATAATATATAGCATTTTTTTATGGGGACAATCTGCAAAGGCTTATAAAATTTTCTCACTCCAGAAGACTGCTGTCAGGATAATAGAAAGAGCTGCGCCTAATGCTTCCTATCGTAGACTTTTTAAAAAATATAATATACTTCCCGTTCCTTGTTTATTTATATTTCAGACTGTTATACATTCATGAAAATTTAGAAAAATTCACGACACATTCAAGTGTTCATAATTACAACATTCGGCAGGCTGGTGATTCGGTGACTTCATTCTCAAGAATCTGCATAACACAAAATAAAATAAACCTAAATATTTTAATAAGTTCATGAGTATTCACAAGGAGGTTTTGTTGGCAAATGTGTCCCCCGCAAAATTTCGTAATGTTAAATCTTTTTTACTGAACCATAGTTTTTATAACCCCGTGTCTGTATTTTTGTCTTTGGTATTCTATTGTATTTTTATATTTTATATTTTCATTGTTATTATTTTATTGTATTTAACCTTTTATATTTTATTGCGTTTTGACATTTCTATTAGGACCTCAAATGTTTTTTGTAGATATAGTGGTCAATAAAATAAAGTAAAGGATTATTATTGCTATTGTTATTGTTATTGGTATTGTTATTGTCATTGTTAGTGTTATTGTTGTTGTTGTTGTTGTTGTTGTTGTTGTCGTCCTCGTCATCGTCATCGCCATCGGCATCGTCATCGTCATCCTCATCATCATCATCATCATTATTATATAGAAGGGAGTGCCGGACCTTGCGGAAGATTCAGAAATATGTCAGCATCATCCTCGCACTTTTGGATGGGAGCTTTGACTTGACACCACTGCCGATTTTATGGTTGCATCTAAATCTGGATTGCCAAGCTCTTGTTCATTGCAGTTCGAGACAAAAACGAAGACATGGTAGAAAAACGTAATGGGAAAACTAGTCGTTACCTACTAACTATAAGAACTACAGTACAGTATGAGATTGAATTTTTTTATTAAAATAAGGTGCTGTTATTACATCGGGAGGCTTACAATTAAGTACGCCAAATAGTTTTGTTGTTGTTGTTGTTGTCGGCAAAATATTATACAGGGCGTTTTCACAATAAATTGTTAATGTATAGGTAAATATTCGGACACTGTAGAAGCCAGTTAAAGATATTTACTCACCATGCTGAATGACAAATAAGATTTTACTAAATCTTGTTTGTTTATAAAACTAAGTACAGTATGAGATTGAATTGTACATTAAAATAATGTAGATTAATGTTATTCCATTTATAGTACGCCAAATAGTTTTATTGTCGGTAAAATATTATACAGGGCGTTTATCTACATCAAATTCATAGCGATCTACTGCGGTTACCAAAATTTAAATTTGAACTATACATCCTACATTAAAATTTCCACTGTAGTAGCATTTTTGATGGTAGAAATTATAAATTTTATTGTGTCGTTCTACATTAAAATTTCCATTGTAGTAGCATTTTTAATGATGGTAGAAATTAAAAATTTTATTGTGTCGTTCTACATTAAAATTTCCACTATAGTAGCATTTTTGATGTTGATAGAAATTAGAAATTTTATTATAATAATAATAATATCTCTACCCCTCATTCTAATCACAGGGATTAGCCCAGAACGTCGTCCTACATTAAAATTTCCACTGTAGTAGCATTTCCCAGTTCGAAATTGTACTACTGGTTGTATTTAATAACTATATGAGTTTTAATTATTATTATTATATCACTCTAACGTAGTAACGCGTTCCACTTGCAACGCCATCTACTGATAAGCGCTCATCCGTGTTTAGAACTACCGAGTCCCCATTCATATCACTCATCACGCCAATTTGAATTTACCGTCACTCCTGTCACAACGAGTTTCCCGCCTAATGTTAAATATTCTACCAATTTGAATTTACCGACACTCCTGTCACTTTGAATTTCCCGCTTAATTTTAAATCTCACCATTTTGAATTTCCCGCCTAATTTTAAATCTCACCAGTTTGAATTTACCACCACCACTCTTGTTAATTTGAAATTCCAGCGCAAGCACTCGTCCGCTGAGACCCCATATATTACCCATTCACATTACTCATCACCTATACGATGCGAAGGTCTAGCGCTAAAGTACACGCTTCACACTCTAGAGGTCCGGAATTCAATTCCCAGCGCTACCAGTTTTTTTTTTCATAAATATTTCTAATTATTTAATATCACCTGTAATTAACACCTGTAAAATCTTAAATATTTCTATTTAATATCATAACTATTATATTTCAAACAGTAGTAAATGCAAGTCATGCTCTAAACTGCTTAAAGTCAGAAGGGCACTAGTCACGAAAAAACCAACAACGTCACGTGATAGGTCTCGATGAGAAATCAATCAAATCGCTTATCTCTGCTGCAGATCTTTAGTTCTTTCTTTAGCCTACTGCGCATGTTTTTTCTGTAACCTAATGCGCATGTTTTTTCTGTTAGATTAGATTTTTTTCCGTTAACGACAAGTCGCTTATCTCTGCTGCAGATCTTTAGCCTACTGCGCGTGTTTTTCTGTAACCTACTGCGCATGATTTTTCTGTTAGGTTAGATCCTTTTTCCACACTTTGAGTTTCCCGCCTAATTTTAAATATCACCAGTTTGAATTTACCGCCACTCTCATTAATTTGAATTTCCCGCCTAATTTTATATATCCCATCAGTTTCAATTTCCCGCCACTTCTGTCACTTTTCAATTAGAACGCACTTCTCTGATTGGTCGAGGTCTAAAAGGAAAGTAGAGGGGGTCGCCAAACCGTATCCTTACCGTATCTCGGGTAGGTTTTTTTTATTAATACTTAATATGTTTAATGGTCGGTCAAAATTATTGTGCTTTTCTAGATAAAGACCTGAGGTGGTTTACACGATCATTAATTCTCATTTATATACATATACATAGATAACTGAAAACTCCGACATGTGAAAAAATTTCAAGAAATTAAAAAAAATACAAAACACTACAATATATGTAATAATAATATAGTTCTTTTATTTATAAAAAAATACTTTAATATATAATAAAGTATCAGATTTCATTATTTGTATTCGACTTTAACTGCCTAATAGGTAGGTATATTTTCATCCATAATTGAAATATAACGGACTGAGTATTTAATCGTGTTAATTTAAAGTCAAAGAAGCTATTCTAATTATTAGGGCTCATCTCGAGACATTCCGAACCCCAGATCCATCGAATGAATTAAAAACTCGGAATGTAAGTCGATTTCGAAGTTAATTTTGCATAAATAATGTAGAAACACTGAATATTACGCTGATCCCGCTTTGTTATTTCCTCCATTCTCACGAACCCCATTCTCGAATAATGCATCACCATTTTCGCTATTTTTTTTTCTTACTCTGATACAACCTCCCACACCTATTCTTCTTCGGGGACGACCACTAAGACCCTCTCGTCATTGACGACGGTTACGGCCTCCAAAACATCGTCACTATGGCTTCTACTTGCGCACCTACTCCCGGCTCCGGATGAACAGATTAGCAAAGTGGATTAGAACCGGCACTGTTCAACTACTATTAAACTGTATTAACAATAAAATTATATATAATATTGTAATTGGGTGTTTATTTTTTTCTGTTACAAAGGAAGTTCTGGGTTATTTATTTCTTCCACTTTTCATTGATTAATTTTTCAATTGAAGCAAAAAACATAAGCATAGTATTTTATTAATGACGGTCAGTTAAACAAATATTTATTCTTCTGATATAAATAATTATCAAATTTTGAATAGTCAATATTATCTTTTACATTCAGTCAATTCTCTACTACATTGACTAAATTGTTCTAGGAACATTATTATTAAAAAAATTGAACAAAATATTCTTACCAAGTATGCAGAAAAGTCTATACTATTTAATTCGGTCCAAGTTTTAGTATTGTAATTAAGCATATAGAGGTGATTGGATCCTGAAGATTGCTGTCGATCAACGACAATGCCACCAAAAACAAATAAGTTGTTGACATGATATACAGTACTATGTCCAAATATACCCAGAGGTCCCTGTCCTTGAACATTTAATGACTGCCATTGTTGTTTATCCAATCTGTATTCCCAAGCTGTATTCAAAACTACTCTTTGAGGAGAAATACCCCCAATAATTATCAAACTTTCATATAACAAACTTCTATAATAGGTTAATGTATGTCCTGCTATAGCAGGTGGCCATTTAACAGTTGCATGATTTCTTTCTATCTGATTCCAACGCTGATTTTGTATATCAAATTGCCAGAATTCGTCTAAAGTCCTATTATTATAGTTTTTATTTTTTTTTGTCAAACCACCATAAATAAATATAGTTTGTTTAGAGTGAACTATATCTGCTCCATGAAAATAGCGTCCTATTGGCATTTTAGCATCAGGAGTTGACTCTATGGTAACTTGCATCCATGTCAGATTACGTGTATCGAACAAACGAATGTCATTTAAAGGTCCATGAGAAAGAGAATATCCACCAAACATCCACAAAGATCCTCTTCGATCAGAAACTAAAGAATGTCCGAAACGTGGTAATGTTTTTCTAAAATGGTCTAAGGAGTCAGATAAATGTAGAGTATTGAACAATTCCGTGAATATTATTTGATTACCAGTTATTCTGCAATAACATATTCTTCAAATAAGTTTAAATTATAAATATATTATTAACCTTATGTCACAAGAAGATCCTGTCCACCCAGAATTACAGAGACAACGCCTATATGACCTGTCGCATATGCCATGGCCTTTAGTTTGACTACAATTTTTTGGACAAATAATTTCATCGCAATTGAACCCTACTACACCATCTTGACAGGTACATTGTCCATTACGACATTCCCGAGGAGAATTGCAATTGTTACAAGTTATTACTTTATATACCGCACTAAAACTTTCACCTGGAAGACCTTGTTTATAGTGAACCGTTAACTGACCTAAAAAATAATTAAAAATATAAGTAATTAATTTTAAAATAAATATGTTATATAAAACGTGTATACTTACCAGTTCTGGATTCAATAATTCCAATTGGTAATGCTTCCTCCTTACACAATACAGCTGACAATGTATTTTGACTTCCCATATCCATTAATTCGGGAAGTCCATCATATATATAAACAGCGTTCACTCCACATGTAATATTTAATTGCGACAAATTGACCTAAAATAAGAATTGAATTGCTCACAATATTTCTCAATTAAAATATATCTATTATTCATTTCAATAAAACAACAATTATTCTTAAAATTTTCTATAATTATTTGTGGCTCCCTACATATTAAAAGTTTACATGATATGTATTGTAGCTATGTTAAAGATATTCTTCAAATATTTATGATGTTAAAGTATTATATATTAGAAACTAGAAATTCCAGTACTGAAATAATTAGCCAACAAACATAAAAATTTAATGTTCCTATTTGCTTGCAAAATTATAATTTTTTTGATGGATTTATTTTCACGTTTTCCACCAACATTCCAGCCTGTGTTCGATTTGATTCCAGATGCGTTCCTGAGACCGATGTAAACTTCGAGGACAAAAAAAAGATATAAGCGGATCAGCTCCGCCTCTAGAGTTTAGTTTATGTTAGAATCCGAACAGACGCTAAAGATTTGCCAACTGTAAATTGTTTGAAGTATATTTGTTCTGTAATCAAGTAGTGGCAATAAAGTTTGTTTTCCCACGGGAAGTATTTCAAGGCAAGTTAACGTAGAGGTAACAATACAATTAATTGATTGCAATATATACATAAAGGGTCATGATAAATAACTAAAAAAATACTACTTTTGAAAATATGTCAACTTTCCAGTCTTAAAATTAAAATAATTACAAACTTGTTGCACTACCGGTTATATCGAAACTTCATGCCAACTTTTATTTTGAACAAAACACCCTGTATAATTTTGCATTTTGTAGTTTTCCTTAAAACTTTAAGTCCAATTTATGTAAGGTTGTTAATACCTAAAGTCTATCGTTGCCCGAATTGCCTAAAATGTTCAGAAAAAAGTAACATTAGTACCCTTTTACACGATACGGCTTTCTCCCATGACTATGTACGATAACGTACCGTGCCGTAGATTACAGTATAAATATTTTTTGATGATTAATAGCTTCTTCGTATTGCCATATTGTGTGCTGCACCTGATAGAACATTTAACCTATTGTACTCGCTACTAAAGAGTGTCTCGTATAATTGGTAACGTTATCTAGCATGCGCCGTATTCCCTGAAATGCTTGCTTCACGATACGGTTGTACTGAAACCGTACACGGCTGCTGTCGCAGCACAGCTTAGGAACTGCTACGGGATGGCGCCGAAGCCGTGTACGGCAACAGAGAAACATACAAGTTTATGAGAGTTTGCGCACTAGCCGAATGATTATACACAACAGATATTTTATTCAGAATGGTTTTTCTCTGCAAAACAGAAGTACAAGACTCGGCGCTGTCTATCAAGTATTGATTGATATATGGTTTTTCGAAAAGCATAACAAAAATTTAATGTATATGTAATGTGAAACTCACTTTTTTAAATTGAACGCCCTATATATTATTTTACAGTTGAAAACATAAATTAAATTCTGAATTGCATATATCTCTTAAAGTTTTACTGTTACAAGCAATTATATTACAGAGTGGTACAATAATTATATTGCGAAATATTTCCGAATTGTTGACAGTAGTTTTGACAATATGGATTACTATAGTGTGTCACATGTTCTTGAAATTAGGTTGCTCCATTCCGAATTAATGATAAAAACATTCAAAAATCCTTTATTATTATAATTTAAACGAGAGTACAAGAGTAATGCGGTTCACACTCACTAATCTCACATCCCTAATTAAAGTTAAGATGATAACCCCCGGCAATTTCGCGTGAGAGGGATTTCTTGATTTTTTAGAAAGTCTCAAGAATATATTTATGGTTCCACTTAGTCGAAAATAGACCACCCCGTAATTGCAGAATGCATGAGTCCGAGTTCTCAGCACTAATTTAGGACGGGGCCTTCTCGATTTTGAGCAAACCTCGAAAATATATTTGTGGTTCCAATTAATCGAAAATTGGCTCATCATTAACTCATCTTCATTATTCCCGGGTCCGGGCTTGGCATATCTTTTACCAGGCACGAAGAATCGCACCTAGCCCGCACCTAGCCCACACCTAGCCGTTAAGCGGAAATCAAACCGCATTTATTTCTGCCCGTCTTTCAAATGTATGTGTGTGGTTTAGATAGTAAATATTTTTAAAAATACTTTAGGTAATGTATAGTAGCAACTAACCTTAATTTAAATTTTTTGAAAAGTATCTGCGTGCTTCCATTCTATATGCAAACGAAGAAATAATAATGAGGCTATTCGAATGCAATACTTTTTAGTTTAAAAAAAGTGTCTTTATGTTTGTGTATACATATAAACAGAGAATTGTTTCTACTGAAATCAAAGTACAAACAGTTCTAGCCATCACTAGAAGAATGTTAGGACGACGATGACTACCCAACGTACGATCCCTTACTATATTCAATGGCTAATAAAATTATAACGGTTCCTCCATCGGAGAAATCCCAATTATTATTACAGTGATGAATTAATAAACATATTTTAAATTTTAAAGTATTTTAATAAATGCTCATAGAGTTATTAATATATTAAAAGGGGTTTAATTTTTGAAACAATATGTAAACTATGTGAATTTTTATATAGGAGTTTAATATGTTAAACAGCTGTTTATTCACAATTCGCCTTCTATATATGAGTATTATAATTTTTAGATACATATTATCCAGAACCATTTCAATATGTTGTCAACAGTGGTCGAAGAGAAAGGTGACCTTCAACGAAAACAAAAACCAAGTATTTCTAAAGCTGCTCTGGAAATACGTCTCTACCATGCTTGCATAAAAAAATATTGGGGGATTGCTGTTGTAGACTGACACCGTTTCGAAAGGAAGATGGCAGATTTATCCGTCATATTAAATCCAATTTTAGATGCAAATCATAGAAGCAAAATATTTAATGAAAGAATATTGTGTCATATAAAATACTGCACATAATACACAATAAATTGATTTATTAAAATATATAACATAAAATACATTATATTAGTTAATTTTTTTAACCCAACTATTTCGTGAGCTGTCCAGACCTAACCACTTTACTACCATATTCCCCCTTTTTCAGTATCTTCTCAACCAAATAAACGTCCTTGTTTTTAGTATATTGCAGTTCCTGGGTGTAAAAGCATCTCCAATTTTTTTGTCCGTCTTATCTTAGATAGCAAATAGGTTATTGGGCTGGTTAAATTTAGTTTTCGTATTTTGAAGATTTCCATACTCCAACTTGGAACAATCCTTTCCTGAATGCTTCTATGTATTTAATTTAATTAATTCCTCATTCTCTTGTTCGTTCGTTTCATTTGTTTCTTCCAGTTCATATCGGTTCGTATCTTCTAAAAACTGGGCATTGATAGATATTTACTGTTAGTTTATACCAAGCGAAATTCAGTTCTCAATTCAATAGTCCTTACTACAATTACTAAAGATGAGGTAGAAAAAACAATAAAAGAGTTAAAAATTAATAAATCTCCTGGTATTGACAACATTAAAGCGGAAACTTTGAAGGAAATTGTCGGTAATATTAAAGAACCATTATCATACTGTCACAGAATTTACTCCATTCACACCCAATTCGATGACTGTGGTACCGCGAAATGCTAAGATTGCCCCGATCGCCACTACACGATTCTGTTAAACAAACAGAATGCCGCGGATCGAAATGGGACTGGAAAAATCGGGAATCGACGAGAAGCATTCGAGTCGTACGGGAAAATGGATCTAGAGATACTGGAATATACCTGGAATATTCGTTAGGTCTATAAAAGAAGAATAAACGGCCGAGTTAGTTAATCTTGTATTACAGTCTGAATTGAAGTGTTTAGTTAGAGAAATCAAAGTGATTTAGGTAGCGATTAATTAAACAAGTGTTTTGTTGAGTTGTAATTAGTGTTCAGTAGTGTACTGAAGTAGTTAATAAAGATAAGTAATTAATTAACGGATTGTTTTTCTGGCAGTAAGAGAAAGTCGGATTGGGAAATCCGTGACAATTTGGTGTCGGAAGTGGATTTAACTGGAAGTTTTAAAGAGCTTTCTGGAACCCTGTCCACAAAGCGGAATTTAACTGGAAGTTTGAAGAACTTTCTGGAACCCTGTGCGTGGGTGAAATAAAGACCCAAGTGTGACATATCACCGCACCCGTCGTGACTCAAGGAAGTGAACGGTGGTATTCGCGAAGGACAATCTCGAACATTCTAGAACTTTGTACGGTAGTGAGACAAAGACCCAAGTGTGACATATCACCGCACTCGTCGTGACTTAAGGAAGTGAACGGTAGTATTCGCGAAGGACAATCTCGAACATTCTAGAACTTTATACCAAAGTGAGACAAAGACCCAAGTGTGACATATCACCGGACTCGTCGTGACTCAAGGAAGTGAACGGTGGTCACCAAGAAAGACAGTTACCCACTACCAAGAATTGACGATACTCTGGATACCTTAGCCGGTGCGCAATGGTTTTCCACTTTAGATTTAAAGAGTGGATATTGGCAAGTCGAGGTCAGCCCAGAAGACAAGGAAAAGACAGCGTTCACTACCGGAAATGGATTGTGGCAGTTCAATGTAATGCCATTTGGTCTATGTAATGCCCCTGCCACTTTTGAACGACTGATGGAAACTATACTTCATGGCCTGCATTGGGAGACCTGCTTGATTTACTTGGACGACGTGGTGGTGCTGGGACGCTCTTTCCAGGAGCACCTGAAGAACGTGTCCGAAGTGTTCAAGAAGTTGAAAGCAGCAAACCTGAAACTGAACCCGAAGAAGTGTAGTCTGTTCCAAAAGGAACCTAGGGCACATTATTACTCCAAACGGTGTGAAAACAGAGTGCATAAAGAACTGGCCGGTTCCTAAAGACAAACATCAAGTTCGAAGTTTTCTCGGCCTATGCACATACTACCGACGATTCGTCCAAGGATTTTCGGACATTGCCAAGCCTCTTCATAAACTCACAGAAGACAACATTCCATTCGAATGGACTCTGAGATGCCAGCAAGCCTTTGAGACACTGAAAGAGGCTCTCTGCACTACCCCGATTTTGACATACCCAATACCTGGACAACCCTTTATAGTGGACACAGACGCAAGTAACATTGGAATTGGCGGAGTTCTTTCCCAAGTACAAGATGGCCAAGAGCGAGTAGTGGGCTACTTCAGCAAAGTTCTATCGAAAGCAGAAAATAATTATTGTGTGACTCGGAAAGAATTGCTTGCCATCGTCAAGAGTCTAGAACACTTTCATAAATACCTGTATGGCCACGAATTCCTCCTAAGAACGGATCACGCTTCCCTTAAATAGCTGCTACAGTTTAAAAACCCTGAACGACAGATGGCTGGAACGGTTTCAAGAATATTACTTTGTTGTAGAACATCGAGCCGGCAGGAAACATAGAAATGCAGATGCCCTTTCTAGGAGACTTTGTCCTGTCAACTGCAAACACTGTTGTAGTCTTGAAAGGAAAGGGGACATCTCATCAGTTCCTTGCAAGGTCGTAGCAGCCCAACCTGACGCCGATGGAGTTCAGCGGCGATTCGGGAAGACCAGCAAGCTGACTGTGACATCAAGCCTTTACTAGACTGGAAAGAAGCCAACAATCGACCCGCTCGGGCTGAAGTCAGTAGTAAAAACCCAGCATTAAAGAGTTATTGGGCTCAATGGAATTCTCTGGTGTTGGAAGACGGTGTCCTAAAAAGAGCATGGGAGAACAATGACGGAACGGAGGTCAAGAAGCAAGTACTACTCCCGAGGTCAAGGAAGTGTTGCAGGAAGTACATGGAGGTACTGGTGGTGGACATTTCGGTATCAATAGGACTCTACAGAAGGTTACGGAGCGTTTCTACTGGTTGAGCTGTAGGATGGATGTAGAAGATTGGTGCCGAAAATGTGACATATCTGCAGCCAGCAAGGGACCGAAGACCCGTTCCAGAGGCAAAATGCGCCAGTACATCGTAGGAGCACCGTTCGAGAGGATTGCCATTGATATCGCTGGCCCCTTTCCGAAAACCCAAAGTGGGAATCGATATCTGCTAGTAGCCATGGATTACTTCAGCAAATGGCCGGAAGTATACCCTCTTCCCAATCAAGAGACCACAACCGTAGCAGAAGCGCTAGTCAACAACCTGTTCTGTAGATTTGGTGTGCCCATGGAACAACATTCAGATCAGGGCAGAAATTTCGAATCAGGTGTGTTCCGAAAGGTCTGCGAGCTTATGGGAATCCGAAAAACCAGAACCACCCTACTGCATCCCCAGTCAGATGGTATGGTGGAACCCTTCAACGCCACACTAGAAACCAATCTGAGGATGTTTGAGAACGAGAACCAGACAGACTGGGACAAGCTCATTCCACTATTCCTGTTAGCTTACCACTCAGCTGTCCATGAAACTACTGGGAAGACTCCCACAAGGATCATCTTTGGAAGAGAGCTTCGCCTTCCAGCAGATTTGGTATTTGGTCGTCCTGCGGAACAGCTCACAGAGCCAGACACTTATACCCATGAGCTAGAACGAAGACTAGCAGCCGTACACGACCAAGTCAGATCTCGAATGCGACTAGAGAGCGATCGAATGAAGACTCGATACGATGTCCGGGCCAATACAGTGGGATTTCAACAAGGTGACCTGGTGTGGCTGTACAACCCCACGCGGAAGAAAGGAAAATCGCCTAAACTACAGAACCGTTGGGAGGGCCCCTACACCGTCATTATAAGAGTCGTCTATCGGATACAGAGGACTCCCAGGAGTAAGATGAAGGTCGTCCATCTGGAGCGTCTGTCCCCGTATAGAGGTGTATCCGATCGGGACGATCGGTCCTAAGGAGGGGGCAGTGTCACAGAATTTGCCCCACTCACACCCAATTCGACGACTGTGGTACCGCGAAATGCTAAGATTGCCCCGATCGCCCCTACACGATTCTGTTAAACAAACAGAATGCTGCGGATCGTGATGGGAATGGAAAAATCGGGAATCGACGAGAAGCATTCGAGTCGTACGGGTGTTATAGTTAGAGCTCCTCCCGACTTTTCTCGCAAAAATAACGCCTAGAAAACCTAGAAATTATAAATATCTAGAAATTTCTACCTACGGACAGCAGCAACTCGTCGACGAAATCTAGGCCAAGAGTCAATTGGTTTTCAATCACATAACCAGCGCGCAACCCCATTGGCCGAGAATCAGAAATTCGCAACCCCATTGGCCTGGGCGGCCCCGTATAAATATAGACACCCCTAGAAAGGGGAAATTTGTATCAGTCCTTCGACGCCGTCATAGTGCGAACATCTCCAGTGTTTTCAACAAGTGCCCTTTGGCAGTGCTACAGTTCCTTCGAACATAGTGCTACGACTCCTTCGAGTATTTCTAAATAGTGTCAGCCGTTGCTACACATAGTGCATCGATATTTTTACCAGTATTTTCATCGAGACGTTTAAATAGTGCAACGATACCGTTCGCCGCCTATAAAATCAGACAATTTCGCTTCGCGAATTACGTACCAACCAGCGCGCAGCCTTTTCTCTGGACTCCTAGAGTGGATCCCGAACCAACGACACGCCCTGAGATCATCGAAATACACATATACGCAACGTTAACCACAAAAAACCGATCGCGACTACTAGATTCCGCGATCCACGAAGAACGTGTACGTTTTTTACGACAACGAAACCGAAAACGAAGAGCCCATACGTTTATACGGGAAAATGGATCTAGAGATACTGGAATATACCTGGAATATTCGTTGGGTCTATAAAAGAAGAATAAACGGCCGAGTTAGTTAGTCTTGTATTACAGTCTGAATTGAAGAGATCAAAGTGATTTAGATAGCGATTAATTAATAAGTGTTTTGTTGAGTTGTAATTAGTGTTCAGTAGTGTACTGAGTAGTTAATAAAGATAAGTCATTAATTAACGGATTGTTTTTCTGGCAGTAAGAGAAAGTCGGATTGGGAAATCCGTGACAATACATATATAACACATGCATAGATAAAGGAACATTTCCAGTGAATTTTAAAACAGCGATAATACGACCGATCTATAAATCTGGCGATAAATTAGATGTATCGAACTATAGACCTATATCTTTGTTATCAAACTTTGAAAAAATGTTGAAGGTAAGGTTTTTATCATTTATTAACAAATACAAGCTTGTGTCAGAAAAGCAGTTTGGCTTTAGGGAGGGCAAGTCGACACAGGATGCAATGACAGAACTTACTTCTAACATATATATATATTCCTTTGGCCTTTTTTGTATATATATATATAAACAATTGTTAATTATAACAGGGCTTCGGTCAAAATGTTATAATTAACAATTGTTTGGTATTCAACTAGTCGGTCGTGACTACCCTTTGGCCTTTTATATATATATATATATATATTATATTTTTTTTGTTTTTTTTATTGGTTGTAAAAAGTTGAAAAAATTCACTGAGGCCGTATTATTGAATCAATAAACACCATGTGAATTCTACTTAGTACATTACCTACAATATATGTATATAATGCATTTTTCTTCACGAAGCCAGTTTATGAATTAACCTCAACTTACCTGTAAGTAGACTTATTAATTGTTAGAATTTTAATTGTTGTAATATTTAATTGATTATAATAGCTTTTGATATAATTCCTTAAATTTGAGTCAACCTGCATTATGTATCTTTGTCGACGTAAAAAAGCTTTTGATACAGTCAGCCATTGTAATCTCTTGGAAACTCTTGAAAACGTGGGCTTTAGAGAAACTGTTAAATCACTAATGCATAGTTATTTAAATAACAGAATACATTGTGTGGAAATCGATAGTTATACAAGTAATTATAAAAATGTAGAATGTTGGGTCCCGCAAGGTACTTGGCCCTTTATTATTTAACATTTACGTTAACCAGTTGTTTGATTTAAATATCTGTGGTCAGATTGTTAGTTTCGCTGATGACACTGCCGTTTTTTACACAGCCGACTCTTGGACCACTCTTAAGCAGAAAGTTGAGGTTGATTTCAAAATTATAATAGATTTTTTTCATAATAAATCATTAACAATAAATATGAATAAAACTCATTTTATTCCTTATACAAGTTATACGTCTAATTTACCTAATTTTAATTGCTTGGAAATAACCTAACCTTGCTAATCACACATATAATATAACATCTGTTAGTAATTTAATGTATCTTGGGATAATAATTGTCATTTACGATGGGATTTGCACATTGAAAACATTGTTAAAAAGCTTAGAGGACTGTTACCTAAATTTAAAATTTTTAAACAATTTTATAATATCCAGTAATTAACAATACTGTATTATGCATTGGTACAATCGCACTTATATTACGGTATCCTGGCATGGGGTGGCGTTACTAATAATTACTTAAATAAACTTGAACTCACTCAAAAATGAATAATTAAAATAATATATAATATATATATATATATATATCTTTCAAATTGTCTATTTAAAGAATCTGGTTTACTTGATGTTAGACAACTCTATTATAAGATTTTACTTATCGAGCAATACAAAAAATATAAAAGTTCTGATACTATAAACCATGGGTACGATACTAGAAGTAAGCCTTATAGTAGTTTGATTGTGCCAAAAATATATAAAACAATATGGCAAAGATCCCATGTATTTTTGGCCCCTAGAGTATTCAATGCACTTCCTGATTATTTGAAGAAAATTATTTTTAGTAGTCTATTCTCAAGAAAATTAAAGCATTATTTACACATAGTATTACACCTAGGGATATTGTTCATCAAATGATTGACATGAAAAATAACTGAACTGCAGAAAATAGTAAAATAGTTGTATGTCTGCGTATGTGATTGTATTTTATTGTCTGAAGCTATTTATTTGTGGCATAATTTTAGTTTTATTGGGTTTTTGCCACACTTCTGAAAAATAATAAAGTGTGATTTTTGTTATTTTTTACT